>CM042844.1:81074004-82372218 GCA_023653725.1 Bungarus multicinctus | reverse complement strand
GATGTCATATAGACCTTTCTTGAATCCTGAGGATAGTGTAATTGGGATGTGCAGAAGTCTACTGACAACTCCATCATTGTGAGTATTGATCTGAGCTTGTTTTTATTCAGATCTTCACCGGGTCCTTATTAACTTCAAACTCTGGTCCAGGACATCTGCATTAGCGGGGTGTAGGAATAGCTGAGAATTTAATGCATCAACTAATTAAAAAAGGAGATTTTAAAGTAAAAATCTAGGTACATTAGGTTAAGTGTTGTTTAATCCAGAAAGAATACTAAACTTTTGTTAAATTTTGGCTTTATAAAAACTGTAAATTCATCTGTTATGATTTGTAGACCAGTGCAGCTGGTATAGTATATCGAATAAACAACCTTTAACTCATCTCTGATTTAACGAACCAGTAATTATAATCATTCTAAATATAGATAATTCTTGACTGTGACCATTCGACTATAACTTTGTCGCTTGTATCCTTACAATTTATATTGACTGTTTCCTAGTATGATTTGATTGCTTATTGTACCCTATGGCTATCATTAAGTGTTGTACCTTATGATTCTTGACTCTTGATGAATGTATCTTTTCTTTTATGTACACTGTGAGCATTTGCACCAAGACAAATTCCTTGTGTGTCCAATCACACTTGGCTAATAAAGGAATTCTATTCTATTCTATTACGACAGACCATTATCGCCTTCCTATCCATGTTTGTGATTTTTTGAATGAATATATTTGGCTAATGCAAAGGTTTCCTTAGCCCAGTTCTGTAGATCCTTCTTATGTGGTTATTTATTTTATACGGTGCTTTCACTTTCACTGCCATGGATGTATCTTTATCCCCACAATTTATTTTAGAGGTAGGTTGGGCTGTGAGAGTGTGTGACTTCTATTTTTTATTTTTAATATTTTATTGATTTTATGGTAACTTATTTGATTGAACTACCCAGAGTTGTTGAGAATCAGGCAACATACAGTTTATTGAATATTATTATTTATATTATTATTATTATTATATGTAAAAATGATAGTATACACAGCAAACGAGATAACTATGCCTTCTGCAGCTGATTTTGTTGTTATTGTTGTTATTATTATTATTATTATTAAGTAAGTGGATTAAAATGCCAAATCCAATCTAACTGAATATCTGACTGACTGTGCAACCAACCGTCATAGTAATAATATCTTTTAGATTCTGCAGATTATAAAAGTTTATCCTAAATTACTGAAGGAAATGAACCATTAGATCGTGAATGTTTTATCAATGTTATGGCTTCTAAACGATCATGCGATCTGGTAAGGAAAAGCACATCTGTTTTAAAGAATTGTAGCCCAGTACTATGTTTTTGTTCTCAAGCAGGGATGTCAAACTCAAGGCCTGGGGGCCAGATCTGGCCTGTGGGGTGCTTAGATCTGGCCCACAGGCCCACCCTGGAAACAGCGGACCAGCCCGTGGTGCCTCTGCCAGTGAAAAGGGAGCTCAAAAGAGCCTCGTACAGCCTTCCCGGGCTCCATTTTGGGGCATAAAGGCCTCCTGCAACCTTCCGCCAGCAAAAACGGAGTTCGGAAAGGCCCTCCTGAGCTCCGTTTTTGCTGGCAAAGGGCTGCAGGAGGCCATCGTGGTTGAAAACTGAGCCCAGGAAGGCTGTCATGGCCATAAACAGAGCCACGATGAGTGACATCAAGCTGGCCACGTCCTCGCTGGTCATGCCCCTCTGCCCCCCCCCCCGAGGTCAAACACAACCCTGGTGCAGGCCTCAATGAAATTGAGTTTGACACCCCTGTTCTAAAGCATCTTTTTGGAATTGAATTCAAAGTAACATACAGTTTGAATAGTATCCCATTTGGCAGCGTATTTCTGACTAGTAATTGCTGGGAATATAGCCAAGGGAGTGTGCTGTTTTTAAGTCGGGTATGACTGTCTACAATTGTCAGTTAATAATAATAATAATAAATATTTATTTATATACCGCTCCTCTCCCGAAGGACTCAGAGCGGTGCACAGCCATACAATTAAAACAATAAATATGTGAAAAGTTAAAACTAAATTAAACTAAGGCCCTGGCTGTAATCAATTAAAACCCCTCCCTAAAACCCTAAAATTTAATATAAAAAGTAAAACACCCAAATCTAAAATCAGCCCAATCCGGCCTGGTCAAAGAGCCAGGTTTTCAAGGCACGCCTGAAGGTCCCCAGGTCCATGGCTATATGTAACTCCAGAGGCAACCCATTCCAGAGGGCAGACGCCCCCACAGAGAAGGCCCTATTCCTCGGGGTCACCAGCCGGCACATAGATGCCGACGGGACCCGCAGGAGACCCTCCCTGTGGGAGCGCACCAGACGGTGAGAGGAAAATGGCAGAATGCCGTCTTGTAAATATCCTGGTCCGATGCCATGGAGCGCTTTAAAAGTTAACACTGAAATCTTAAAGCACACCCGAGAGGCCACTGGCAACCAGTGCAGCTCGCGCAGGAGGGGCGTCACATGAGAGAACCTTGATGCCCCCATAACCACCTGTGCGGCCGCATTCTGTACCAGTTGAAGCCTCTGGATGCTCTCATTCGGGAGCCCCATGTAGAGGGTGTTACAGTAGTCCAGTCGGGAGGTGACCAGGGCATGAGTGACCGTACGTAAGGCATCCCTATCCAGAAAGGGCCGCATCTGGCGGATCAGGCGAACCTGATGACACGCCCCCCCTGGAGACGGCCGTAATGTGGTCTTCCAAAGACAGCCGTACATCCAGGAGGACATCCAGATTGCGAGCCCTCTCTGAAGGGGGCAAAATCTCACCCCCAATAGCCAGCGATGAAACTACCTGGCTATATCGGGACGCCGGAAACCACAGCCACTCAGTCTTGGAAGGGTTGAGTCGGAGCCTGTTCCCGCCCATCCAGTTCCGCACGGCCTCCAGACAACGGGACATGACCTCCATGGCATCATTGGGGTGGCTTGGGGTGGAGATGTACAGCTGAGTATCATCAACATACAGATGACACCTCACCCCAAAGCCACGGATGATCTCCCCCAGCGGCTTCACATAAATGTTGAACAGGAGAGGAGAGAGGACCGACCCCTGAGGCACCCCACCTGTTGACTTGGTTAAACAGGTAAGCCCTCCATTTAACAACCAATCATTCACAGCTGAAATTACGATGCTACGGAACAAAATGGACTTGGGACCTGTGCCTGAAGTGATGGTTGAGGCAGGGCCCACAAAGACGCATGATCAAAATTTGGGAGGTTTGGCAGCCTGCCCACATTTATGATTGCAGAGCCGTTGCCACTCTCCTCACCCATCTATCTCCCCACAAGTTATGTCCTTTTGACTACCCTCGGCGGCAGCAACGACTCTGGGCTTGAAGTAGAGGTGTGGGGGCAGTGCAGTTGGAAACCTCTATTTTTCAGCCCCACTGCCAGCACTGCCACTGAGGAGTGCCACTGTGTAGGGCAACCAAAAGGGGTTAGTTGGAGTGGGGGAAGAGATAAGATGATGGAGGGAACTGCCCAGGAATCCTAATTGCTTCTTGGTCAGATGGGGGCAGAAGTGGTATTCAGCCAGTTCTGACCGGTTCTGGAGAACTGGTAGCGTAAATTTTGAGTAGTTCGGAGAACCGGCAAATACCACCTCTGACCGGCCCTGCCCCCATCTATCCTCTGCCTCCTGAGTCCCAGCTGATTGGCTGGGTCTTCTTTGGTTGCCTTACATAGGAGAACGGAGCTGGAAAGCAGGTTAGTGGGGCGGGGAAGAAATGGGGATTTTGCAGTATCCTTCCCCTGCTGCGCCCACCAAGCGATGCCCACGGAACAGGTAGTAAAAATTTTTGGAATCCCACCACTGTTAGGAAGTGTATTTAGCCCAGAATGTGGAACGATGGCAGTGCACCGTATGGAGAAATCTCCCAAGGTGGGCAGGGCACTGGAAAAACAAAATCATTGTGACTTCCCCTGCAGTTTCCCTATTGATTTTTTAAGGAAGCCAACAGGTAAGATTGCAAATGGCAATCACATGATCATGAACAGTTTGTCAACCTGTTGTAGGTTGCCAAGAGCCCTGATCACAAACACATGACTTTGTGAGCAACTGCACCTTTCGTAAGCTTCAAAAGTGCTGCAGCATCAGTTCCTCTCAGAGATCATTGAAAACAAACATATTCTGCTTGGAACTCCAGAAGGTGGAGTAGTTTCCCAGTAAATCAGGAAGCACACTGAAAATGTTGCCAAGAAAAATATCAGAATTGAAGCTGGTTTGAAGAGGCAGTTATATTCTATTCTCTCTGCCTCTGTTGTTTTATGTTTTTCAGTTGAATATTTCATTTAGAAATAGTTTTCATTGCAAAATAGATGTTCTCTTTCTCTCTCACATACACAAACACACACATACATACACACTCTCATATAAACACATACACACACTCTGACAGGCATAAAAGTGCTGTTCTGGGCAATCCTTAGGTTTGGTTGAGGAGCCAGTCAAAATTATTCTGCTCCAAAATCAAAGCATCCTTTACTCTTGAGAAACAGCTAACTAGCTCACCACTTAAAACCAACACCAAAGGAAAGCAAAACCCTTGTAAGTATAATAGTCCTTGACTTATGATCACAATTGGTCATAAGTACCGCTCCCTATAGTCAGCAACAACTAGCGGAGTAAAATCTGTAGGGACTCCTTACATTAACTGATATTAGAATGAGTTGAACAATGGGCTTATTTGCACAATGACGTTTTATAACATCTTGAAATGATAAAATATATTTTATGGATTTTTTTATAGCTAAGGGATGGGATGTTGTGATGCTTAACCTTATAGGGGGTGAAGAGTTATTAAATCTATTTATATTTGTGATGAATGTTAGAATTATAATTACCAATAGTGGAGATTTCACAAAATTCTGATATATAAAATAAGTTCTGCAGTCAATCTCTGTTCCTTCCCAAGAAAGGTTGAAAAAGAAAGGAAATTACTTTTTTCTGTAGCTCTGGAATAAAACTGATATATGGGGAGATAAATTGACCGGGCAATCTCATGACAGGTAGTTCAATTAATGCCTCTGCCCATGAGCTGCTCAGATCATGTTATGGGAAAACTTCCAATGGCAATGACAAATGCTGGAGCATTTGCAAAATCATGAATAACTGCTCTAGTGTCTTTGTCTGAGTGGCCTCTTTGGAGAGTCATTGCAGTTACGTAACAAGTAAGAAGAGAATGATCATCAGATGAAGATTCAGATTGGAAGACTGTCCAGAAACATGTTAATAGAGAGAGTGCTTTATAGGTGACCTAGGCAAGTGCACAAAATTAAATGTGTGCGCCCGTGCGTGCCAGTTAAAATTGATACTCTATAGAAATGAAAGTTGGACTTGGGAGAAACATGATAGAAAGAGTATTAATGCTTTGAGCTCGGAGACATTTCCTAGAAAATGCCTCAAGTAGTCAAATGGCTTATACATTCAGGGAGTTGAGTGACTGATGTTATTGAAGGAGAACAGGCAGTGTATTTGGAGAAAAGAAGAAGGAGGTGTTATTGATGTTCCCAGCAGAGCAACACAGATTGGCTGTTGAAAGATTGAACAGTGGGAGAAAGATGCTATTGTGGATGGAGTAGCAGAGTGCAGTGGATCAATTCAGCTGCTGTTTTTCCAAGGCTTGGACAAACAGAAATTTTGCCTCTTGCCTCTGGCTTTGCTTTGTGTAGATTTTCTAGCGAACCAAAGAATGCACATTGTGGGCAAACTTGCCCAATATGTTTAATAGTTTTCATATCAGCATCACAGTTGCAACAAGGGGAATCTTTCCATGCCTCTGATAGAGGGCAGAGGCACTTTTTCCGGTATCATACCTAATTCAAAGACAAGCAAAAGCAAAAAAGTAAAGCAAAGCTTCCCAGAGAATGAATCAACAGAGCCCAGTTATTAAGTTTAGCAACTACATGTATAAGAGTCTTAAAAGAGATTAAAATAGTTAAGGAGCTTCAAGGAAGCTCTGTAAATAAACGTGCACTTTTTAAAATGTTAGGTTTGTAATTAAAAAAACCCAACCAGAGAGGTCACAAAATTACTATATGGTGGAAGTATAAGCACAAATTAATTTCTTGTTTTGCATTGTAACAGTAAAGTTACAATGTAGTAGTGTTGGTAGAAGAACACTAGGCTTCTCTGGATTAATTCCTGTCCCTTTCTCAAGTTCCAGCACAAGGCAATTTATGTATATGCTCCAGAGTTTAAAATCTAGGCCATTCTGAGTTACTGCATCAATCTCTTGCTGAAATTGCTTCTATGTAATATTCTCTATAGCCTGGGACTTTCTGGTTCCTAACGTACTATTCTAACCCTTTTATCACCTCCTTGGTTTTCTCAAGAGTGTCAGAGAGGTGACTCTGGAGAAGGTACACAGAGAGTGTTAGTAAAGCATGGATTAACCTTGGGTACGGAAGAAGAAGAAGAAGAAACTTAAAAGAAACTAAAAGAAAGTGACCCCATCTTGACTCTCTGATATAAGAGAAGGAAGGAAGAGAAACTCGGTTAGGCTTTCAGGAGTCTATTACTGTAGTCTACATCAATAATTTTCCAATATTTACTGTGGAGTCAGTTTCTTGACTTGGTCAGTGGTGGGCGGCTGGGGGTTTACAGGGGTTCAGGAGATCCTCTAGCTAAGATTCTGCACAGTTCGGAGAACCCCCAAATCCCACTCCTGGATGGCCTCGGCCACCCAGCCCCTCTCAGGAGTCCCCACGTGGCCCATTTTGGATGCAGGTAAGTGCAGGGAGCATATGGAGGCTCAGGAAGGGCAGAAAACGGGCCTCTTGGAAGTTCGGGAAGATTGGAAACGGGCCCGTTTCTGGCTTCCAGAGAACCTCCAGAGCCCGGGGGGGCAAAAACATCCCCCATGGTGCAGGAGGCTGACTAGGCCATTCCCACCATGGCCACGCCCACCCAGCAACTGGGCAGACAACCCGTTGCTAAAATTTTTGAAGCCCACCCTTGGACCTGGTCTACTTCAAAGGGCTGAAACCAGAGGTGGTATTCAGCAGGTTCTGACCAGTTCTGGAGAACTGGTAGCGGAAATTTTGAGTAGTTCAGAGAACCGGCAAATACCACCTCTGACTGAAGAGTTTACAGTATCCTTCCCCTGCCACGCCCATCAAGTCACAGAATCCCACCATTGGCTGAAACATACATATGAAGGCAAACCAGATTCCATTTAGCTTAAAAGAGAAGCACACAATCTGTTCTAATGTACACTATCTAACTAGCAGGAACAGAAACTGCACAGAAGTTCCCTCATCCTGCCAGGTCACTATAGTATAATGTGGTGGCTCATGACTCCAGCATTAAATAATAGATAATTGTTTTGCAAAGAATTGGACATCTGAAAAAGAGAAAGACCTGGAAACCGAGCTTTGCAAATTATATTCTTGTCTAAGCCCTTTCTCTCATAACCATTCTGAATTCTTCCATTGTTCTACTCAAAATTATTAACTGCAGCAATTGGTGAGAATGGATCTGGATAGCTTTAGCTGCCCTTTGCCATTACATTTTGAAAAGACTTGAATTCAGCTGGCTGATCTCAGGTGCTGCGTCGTCAGCAGTCAGTGTTAATTCGGATCAAGTCTCCAGGATTATACAGCATAGATTTCCCAATTTCAGCTGGGAAAGTATGTCTATTTTAGAGCGAAACTAATCCAAAGTTGCTATGGAATGTGACATTCTGACAAATTAGCTATCAACATACACTCCATCTCTGTGTCGTTTAAAAGACAACCCAAAGCCACTCTGCATTTCACAATCAGCAAACTTCATTCTCCCCTTCCCTAATGATATTACAGAGCCTACGAATAAAACAGGAAAACAACTAAGCTCAATGGAATATATAAAACGTAGTTTATTCAGAGAGAAAATGAAGAAATATAAACAGAAGGTTTTATGCAATAATTTATATTATGAGATAAGATTCCGTGCATTAGCAGAGGAGAGCTATACACTGAGAACCACAGGTGATCTGGATTAAAGAATGTAGATAAGAATCCCTAAATATTATACAGATATGAGTATAGATGGTTGAATGTTAAAGCTATTGTGTAGGAAGTATTTTAGGCAGTTCTGGTTTTCAGGTCTAAATGCAGTACATTTACAGATGACTAAATTAGAAGCTAATTGGATTTGATTATCACACTGACAACTTCATCAATGCACTAAAAGTCACAATGTGTGAATTAAATATTTAGAATTGCTAGATATTATATAGCTATAAATATAGATAGTTGAAGATTAAAGCTATTGTACAGGAAATAGTAGCTAAATGAGTATACTTATCCAAGTGACTTTTCATCAGTGTTTGTATGTTATGCTTTACCACAAAGATTGTCCAACTGGATCGTGAGCAAACATCGTAGATTTCCAACTGTTTCTACATCTGTTTCTTCAAAAACCCATCTTGTTTTGGTTCTATTAGATTAGAACTGGTAGCACAAGGGGTGAATGTAGAATGGTGGTCTTACTTATATAAACAAGATACACACAGGAAAACATGGGGGCATTAATAAAGAGTTAACAAATCTGGATAAGCTTCTGTTAGAGTCCGATGATAAATTAATAAAAGTACTGTGTAGCTATTTATTAGAATACAAACGTGAAGAAGAACATGTAAAAGAAACAGTGGTGGCATGGCAAAATGTTTTGGTTATGATATTGAATTGGTTAAATGGCAAAAACTTTGGATCATCAATAAGAAAATAACATTGGCCATGGCATACAAGGAAAACCTTTATAAGATATTTTACAGGTAGCGTCTTCCGTCAGCAAGGCTTTCCAAAATGTTCAAAAGTCTATCTCCAAATTGTTGGAAGTGCAAAGATGTATCAGGTACATTTTTTCACATGAGGTAGACCTGCAATGCTGCAAAAAAAGTATTGGAGACTGATTCAGACATGGGTGGAACAAATGATGGGAGAGTGTATTTCATTTAAGCTGGATTTTTTTCTTTTAGGAATAATACCAGAAGGATATGGGAAGGATTTAATTGATCTAATAGTACATGTGTTGACAGCGGCTAGAATAATATATGCACAATACTGGAAGAAGGAAAGCATACAGCCAGAAACAGAAATAATAAGGAAAGTTATGGCCTGGGCAGAATTGGACAGGTTAATTAGAATTAAAAAACAAGGGGGAATCTGACTACTATGAAATGTGGAATAAATTCTATCAGTGGTTGTATAGAAGAAGGCAAGATCGGAACTTAAGTAGCTATGACGATTAGAATAATTAGTAAACAATGTATCAAATGAGGATAGTAAATGGTGAAGTAAAGTGTATATATGTATAACAATTGTAATGCCAGAATGGATGCTCTATGTAGTATTCTTATAGTTAAAATAAAACACATAGAAAAATAGGGAAAAAAACCCATCTGGGATTCCAGTAATTTTCTTTCTAATCTGTTCTTTGAATTCATTTCTTTGGCTGTACAGCCAGCAATCCTCTTCAAAGACTTGATTCTTAAGATCAGGAATTCCAGTACTCCATGTGTTTTTCCTGAAAATGGTTCAGGAGCAGAACCAAACTGACTGAGAGTCAGTTTGATGTCTGCAGAGAGGATAAAAGATAGAACAAAGACTTCATTGATGCTAAAATGATAGCTGGCACTGTCAGGATAACTGAGCACGAGTTCATTAGTTGAATTCATAGGGAGGAACACAATTTCATTTATCGTTCTAGGGTGTCCTATAGAGTGTAACTAATTTCAAGAATTCCCAGCTATATTTGTTGTGTGAATCAGAATATCCTGGCTTTTTAAACCAGAGTTGTATGGCTTACCCTATTAAGCAATCAGCCAAATTGTGGTTTATTTAATGAATCACAATTAAACAAATGATGACTACGTATGATGAAAGAACTCTGATGGATTGTTAATCTGTATAGTGTTAGAAATATTGAGAAGAATTTTAAAGGTGGAATATGTTGGTTGTGTTTATAAACTTTGATGATCTGATTGGATTGTATGTAATGGATTTCTGATCTGTTCAAATGCTGACTAATTGAAGTAGAAAGAAAAACCCATTAACACACACACACAAAATAATGGGTTTCTGAACACCTATTTGACAGCTTTAGAATTTGTATACCAATAGTCTTCGACATGCAACCATTTATTTAGCAACAGTTAGTAGTTACAACACCATAGAAAAAAAAATGACTTACAACCATTGCAACATTCCCACGATAACATGCTCATAATTTGGGGGTGTGGTAGCTGGTATATATTTATGATGGGTTGCAACATTCGGGGGTCATAGGATCACCATTTGCAACCTTCCCAGCTAAGCAAAGTCATTGGGAGAAGCCGGTCTTGCTTAACGATTGTGGTTGTAAGTTCAGAATATTGAACCTTTTATGTTATAGGTGCTTATTGAATGTTCCAAAGCAATAAGCCTTTGCCATCTGATATTTCATCTATCTAGCTGATAGGGGATCAAAATAAAGTCTAAAATTTATCCGTCTTAAAAACAAACAAACATGAGAGATTAGTGGAAATGAAATGACTTCATGCATGTTCCATTTCATTGTCTTGGCTATAGTACGGGTGTTTGCCGTTGCCGCCTTGTGGAGGGAAGATGAGGCGCATCTCAGCCTAACCCTATTTGTGGGTTTCCTCTAGGTTTTTCCACCTGAGTACTAATCAGATCCAACCCTGCTCATTTTTTTTTTAGATCAAATAAGGTCTGCTAGAACCTGGCAACTAAGGATATACTTGCCAAGGCAAGCAACATATGAATGAAAAGGGCCCTTAATCAGATGTTTATGAGGGGTTGGGGGGCTGTGATCACGACTTATAGTGCTAAAGCAAAATATTTTCTACTTGAAAAGGACTCAAATATATTCTTAGTAATAAAGTTGCACATTTTATCAGGTTCATAAAGGTGTTGAATGTCATGGGAGAGGAGGAGAAAGCACTGGGCTAATGATTCTTTACTGAAATTACCATGGAAGGGTAATTCAAGCACATTCTCTTTGGGATAACCACCTGGGACTATCTGCTAGGTAGCAGTGAAATGTCCATAGGATAGCATTCCCAACTGCAACTTCCAAGTCAGGATTTTGCAACCATAGTGGCTTTAAGAGGCGTGGATTTCAATTCCTAGAAGCATGGCTGGCGGGAGAATTCTGGGAATTGAAGTTCACACCTCTTAAAGTTGCTAAAGTTAGGAAACCCTGTTGTAGATGACCCAGAAAGACACCATGGTTGATGGCATTGGTGGGATCCAATTTTTTTTACTACCGGTTCTGTGGGCATGGCTTGGTGGGCGTGCAGTGGCTTGGTGGGCGTGCAGTGGCTTGGTTGGGTGTGCAGTGGCTTGGTGGGCGTGGCAGGGGATGGTTACTGCAAAATCCTCATTTCCTCCCCACCGCACTAACCTGCTTTCCAGCTCCGTTCTCCTGTGCAGGGCAACCAAAGAAGAGCCAGCTGATCAGCTGGGACTCGGGAGGTAGAGACTAGATGGGGGGCGGGGCCAGTCAGAGATGGTATTTGCCGGTTCTTCGAACTACTCAAAATTTCTGCTACTGCCGGTTCTTCAGAACTGGTCAGAACCTGCTGAATACCACCTCTGGCTGATGGTATTAAAAACTTATTGAGAATCTGTTGTTCCAAGAAGAGTACAAGGCCCCATCTAAGTCCCAGCGAAATTCATTCATCAGAGCCCCCCAGGCAGCTTCTGCCCATTGATGAGACTTGAAAACTGTGTGACATTTTATGTGTGTTGTATAGGCGGCTGTGTTTTATGTTGTATATTTTGTGCTAGTTTTCCTTCATTTTGGCAGTGTGCATGTTCTATTCCTAATATAACATTAATTTATTTAAACATTAAATTAAGTTGTGTGTTTATCCCATTACACTCTGGAGTTCTCCAACAGTGAGGTGAAGGGCATATACATTTAATAAATAAATAAAAACCTGTGATCTTATATTGTGATGAATGCAGCTTTCCTGTTGTTAGATAGAAAAGCCATTTTTGAGACTATAAAAAGTTTTCCTTATCTGCTCAATTTGTTAGCATCCTCAAAAAATTATTCTCACAATAAAGGGTACTCTTCCGGTAGTTTGTTTAGATTCATCTAATTCACTCTTAATGAAATAACAGTTTCTTGTTTATTTATTTATTTGGCACATGAACAATTTGGCTTTGAATTAATCTTTCTATGTTTCTACTATCTTCTACTAAGTCTATGCCACCAACTGTTTTTCAAGACGTCTCTAAGAAAAACCCTAAGTCCAACTTCTTGTGTTTTTTTTTTTGAAATATTACTGCACTAAATATTATACAAACAGGATATCACTGTGAGGTCCTTGGTGCTCTATGAGCTTGGTGACTTTTTTATATTTAAAAAACTTTACTAAACAAATTCTACAATTAAAACATATTTCCATTCATTGCAACATATTTGTAGTAGTGTTCACTCACTTTGACATATTCTTAAGTATATAGAATATACTAAATATTATTACAATTATTTTGCATTTGATTTATGTCATATTTTCATATATTTATGCAGTTATTTACTTATTTATACATATATACATAGTTATGCCTATTCATACCAAATTATTTCATCACACCATAACCTTTCATTTCATTGCTCTATTTTGTGTCTACCTTTGAGCCAGTTATCCCATAAATTTCAAATTTTGTAGTACTCTGTCTCTTCTCTCTCCTTCATTTCCATTGAAAGCCTATCCATTTCTGCATCCTCTAAAACCATTTTTATTATCATAATATCGGAGGGAATGCTATCACTTTTCCAAGTCTGGGCAAAGGCTATTCTTGCTGCAGTTATTATATGCAATATAATATAATGGAGTTTCTTACTTACGTTATCTCTTAATATACCCTGGTCTCAATTCAGTTTTCTGTTTTGCAATTTCCTAATTCTAAACCAATAATTTTTAGCTTGAGGGGCATATCCACCACATATGGAAATAGGTTCCCTGTTTATAATTACATTTCCAACAATTTGCTGATTTATTAGGGAACATCTTAGCCAACAGTAAAACATTTTGTATAAATTCTCTTTGCATGCTGCTGATAGAGTTAGTTTATAGTTTATTTCCCATAATTTTTTGAGCTTGGTGATTTTCATGCAGGCATTTCATTACCAAACTAGGTAACATCATCGGTGCTAAAAGGACTTGCTCTTATTTTTATATTCTAGTGGCTTGCCTTGTAAGTATGGTGGTGGTGTTCTGATTAGGCTATTGCTTACAATTGGCTTGTTTTGGTACTTCCTTGATTGTGGTATTGTTTACTTTTTGATTGTCAGTCTAGTGTTGGTCTTAGTGTTAATTTCTACTCACATGGATATTGATTGCTGGTGAGGAGGTGCTGTGGTCTTTTGGTTTCCTTTTGGGCATTTTGATTGTCTCTTTTGAGTGATGTGTAGATGTTGTTTATCTCTATATACTTGTTGATGGCTGATTTATCTGAGTGCCAGGTGGGTGTGGACTGTTTACAATGTCAGCATACAGTAAAGCCCCCAACAATTGGCGTCCTCATTTTACCAACCTTGGATGGAAGACTAAGGCAATAGCTTTTTCTCCCTATATTTCTTCTATATGCTGGCTAGATTAATGTAAAATATGAAGGAGTTATTTGAGTGTTCTTTTCACATACAGGTAAAAGAGCAAAAACCACTTTTATCAAGAGAGGAAGAAAATGCACTCATTATATTCCTTTGCTGCAGAAATATTATTTCTTCATTTACTGAATTTTAGGTATTTTTGAATGGCAGGGCCTTCAGAGAGAAGTTATGAGATAGAAGAATTCACAGCAGAAATGGGATGGACTGTTTACTGACGTCTGAAATGGAGACAATAGATACCTGTGTTTATCTTCCAGATAATTTATTTTTCAGTTCTTACTTGCGTGCTGTGTTTGTCAGCGAATAGCGTTCATAATTAAGTGGTAGGAAAACAGAAACGTTTTCCCAGCATTGTAAACTCCTGGCGACACTATTACTTTGATATTCTGGTCTGTTGCAACACTCCATCCTATCTTATCAAGATAGACTTTGTTTCAAAGTATATCTGCTTCCGATTCTTCTACTGCAAGCATCTAATCTTCACAGGCAGTTAATAAAATTTTGATGCTAACAACACAGGTTATTTTGTTCTGGAAATATTTCTTCTCTCACTCTTCCTTTCCTCCTTTGATGTCTTCCTTTAGATTTGGCAGATTGCAAATTGATGACATTCCCTATCGCTCTTTATAAAGTCATGAGGCATGTTGCTGAAGGCATACATCTCATCACGTTGGCCAATAATGAGCTGAAGTCTGTAACCAGCAAATTCATTATCACTTTTAGCCAGCTGAGAGGTAGGTGTGCATCTCTGGAAGTAACAAGAAAAAGGAAGTCTGTTGTTGCTATTCCTTTTCCAAATGTTAGGACTTCTTCATTTTAAAAATGTATTTATGCTATGTGTTACATATTTTTTCCTCAGTAACCATGAATATAATGTTATAGATTGGTAGTAAAACTGTAATTGTCAAAATGTAGGTACACCTCAACATACAGCCGTTTGTTTAATGACCATTTGAAGTTACAGTGGCACTAAAAAAGGTGACCTATTACTGATTTTCATACTTACTACCATTGAAGCATCCCCATGGTCATGTGATTAGAGTTCAAATGGTTGATATCTGATTCCTATTTATGACGATTGCAGATTCCCGGGTTCACGGGATCAGCTTTTGCAACCTTCTGACAAACTCAATGGGAAAGCTTAAAAATTCACTTAACAACCGGGTTAACTAATTTAACAACTGCAGTGATTCACTTAACAAACGTGACAGGAAAGGTGTCAGAATGGGGCAAAACTCACTTAACAAATGCCTTACTTAGCAACATAAACGTTGGGCTCAATTGTGATAGTAAATTGAGGACTAGCTATAAAAGAGTCTTTTTAGAATGGGTGGCAAATAAATTAATAATGAATAAAATTACCCCTCTCTCAAACTTGATAAACAATGTAATCGTCTTAGCTTCTCCCAGCCTCAGAAATGTATAATAAGAGGAAAGATCTGACCACCAGCAAAAATTATACATGGGAGACATCTGTAAGATGTTTATTTTTCGAATTTTAGATTGAATCTTCTTGCTGTTGTGATGATGTTGTTACTCTGCCTTGAAGCAAAGTTGAGGTTTATATCTTCCATTTTCTGTAGAATTTTCTGCAATGTGAAATAATCCTGTGACCTTCCATAACCCACCAGTTTTATTGTTTTCATTTAAGCCAGAGGTTTTTAAACAGGGCTCATTCCCATGAGTGTCTGAGCAGCTTAGGGCATTTTTAAAAAAAATTAAACTTACACGGGTAAAATAGAACCACTTTCAAAACTCACTGGCCTTCTCCTTCATTGTACAAGTCAGCTGCAGGCAATTGTGACAATCTCTTGATAGATAGATCAAAATTTAATTTTTAGAAGCATAGGGTTATATTATCTCATGCCAGCTCCATTAGTTTCATTTGAAGGGAGGTCAATCAGAATCTTTTATCACAAAGTGAGCTAGTATCCATCGATGGAAAGCAGAATAGTGGCACAACTCTGTTGCCGGTAAAGTAATTTATAGTGCTGGTGTCTGTTGTCAATAGTATAGGGAAGAAGGGGTTAAAATACTGATTTCATATACAGAAGATAGGAATGAGAAGAACTAGCACATTATTTTTTAAGGTGAATGAATGATTCCCTGACATATTTAATTACCTCCCCCAAAGGTTAAAAGGAATTTTGCATTTTATTAAGATTGTTTGAAAAGTAGTAAAAGTTAGAGGGCATTTGAGGAATATGTAGAGTGAAACTGTAATCAAATTGTTGTGTATAAATAACATGAGCTTTGATGAAATATATACTGAGGAAGCAACAGTATGTGGTTGTAAAGAAGGATTAATGAGGTTCGACAGGCGCAGAAGAAAACTGAATACTGTATTTTGATAAAACAATTCTAACAGACAAACAATTGAGCGGCTGAGTGAATAATATTTATAGAGGAAAGATACATATGGTTGCTTATGTTTTTTTTTTAAAGCCTTTTGTAATGTTAGCTATTCAAAGGTGCTGGAGTACATTGTGTCTCCTTACAAATCATTTAATCATTGATTGAATGAACCTTTTAGTAGCTGTGCAAGCTTTGATGCAAAACTATGAAATGATGAAAGGAAAATTTAAGTGTCCCTCCAACTATAATTATCAATTATCTTAGCAGGGTCTGTCGTACACTGTTGAAATAAGTCATCTCTAGCATTGTCTTTATCCAACAATTTACCTGGAAGGCCAAGGATATAAGTTAGGAAACCTTACAGAGTTGGGTTCTTCTTTCACATTAAAAATTATAGTTGGCTTTTGAGTGAAGTGCTGGGGGGGAAGGGCTTACCCCAAAAAAGGAGATTGTACAAGGCAGATTAGTAGGCAAGACAAAAAACATGTTCGGTTTGGTTTCATTTCCAGATTATTTAAATTTCAGTTAAAGATTTTAAACTAGCTGTGGCTATAGAAGACCAACCCAATATCTATTCAGTGGAAGAATAGGACCAGTGGAGAACAGAGATCAAACACTCTTGACTGCTTACCAAAGCACTGGCAATTCCATTATTGAAGAAGTTAATGAATTTTAATCACTCTATGATCAGGCTAAGTTAGACTAGCCTTTCAGTCCTTATTCACATGGGAGCTGACATTATTTATACACTGGTTGCTCTTTGAGTGTGAGCTAGGAAAAATAAGCCTTAAGACTAAGAAATGATGTTCGAGAATTTGTAAAACCAGGCAGAAAATGAAACAGACGATGATTTGCAGGAAGAAATTGGCTTTCTGAATCTTGACACTAGATGTATGCAATTCTATACTTACGGTTTCAGCAGTGTCAGCCCCGCTAAGTAAACCAGACCATAACATTAACTCCACAGGAAGGCAAACATTACTTTTATTGAGGTTAGTATAATAACAGAATCTTACAAGTCAGATAACTCCTCCTCTTTCTTGTAGTTCAGTGAATTAAGAAGGTGGCTGGCTGAGGCCCTTACAAATGTTATCTCGCTCTTCTGGACTTAAAATTTTTCAGTCCCCTTTGCCTAAGGCAACAGGACCTGCATCTCTGCATCAAGATCATCATCTTCCTTATTTTTTCTATAAGATAGGAAGAGTTTTTCTAAAGGAGAGCTGCATGAGCTTTGGAAGAGCAAAACAGAAGGATATTTTGGAGGGCAGTAGCCAGCCATATGGTGAAGAGGATGGAATGATGAGAACAAAGTGTTGTTGGAAGAAAAACCCGGGCCGGTTTCAAGCCGGGAGAAAGATGCTAGAAATAAAATGGAGGCTGACTGGCTGCAAGGAAAGAAGGTTTATTTGGATTCCAGAAACTTCATTCACAGCAGCAATGTTTCTGGAGTGGCTGACCCCTTGACCTAGGAATGGATGTTTTTTTATAAGGTTCTGAGATGCTCCAGTGGGTTGTGCAAAGTAGTGAGGCCTTGTGTCTTTTGCTATTCTAATGGTGGTGGATTAATCTTATTATCTCCTAAAGGTCATGTCCTATTCTTAGAATTTGGGTGGGGGATGTAAATTTTAATCCCATCAGCTCCAACCTTCTGTGCATTTTGTTTATGAATAGATTGGCCCAGTCTTTCTCGATGGGCATGAAATATCCATCTCTAAAGATTTGAGGCTTCTGCTATTAAGAAAGACTGGGGCTGCTTTCTCCCTTTAAGAACATGTTTTCTCTATTTCTCCTTTGGGAAAATATTCTATATCCTGCCTTTTTTAATATTAAGAATAAATAATATTTTATTCTGGAGAGAGGGGGTTTCCTACAATTATAGTGTTATTACCTAAAATACAGAATATGTGTGCTTTATCATATAGGAGAACCAGTATTTTTGAACGAAGTAATTGATCTATCTCCCTGGAGATTAATACTAACCTGCACTGACAAGCAATTGACTGCGCTGACATGACATGCTATAACAGGCATGGGCAATTTAGAAGGCATCAATTGTCTTTTTTGTAGCTGTCAGGACTTCCGGTGACTGTAGCACAGAATTTGCCTGCACAATTACAAAAAAAATGATCACTTGGATCCCAACGTTTTGAAAACTGAAAGGGTACTATAAATTAGATTTTTTTTTTAAAAAAAGAAAAGCCTACTTCCTCAAAAACCTACCAAAATTTCTGGGTTCGGTGGTTCTAATTCCTGTAAAAATAAAGACAAGGAAAGGGGACCATTTTCTTTTCTCTCTTGTTTAGTTTGGTGCATTGTTATGATAAAGGACCGTCTACCGCTACATCTGCTTTTTTATTCTTTCCAAATTCTTTCGATCCCTATGAAAAATTTAGTGCCACGATTCATCTTTTTCAAAACTGCAAACATGAAAGAGGCTTCAAAATTGTCAAAAGCTTCTTTCTGTACCTGGAGAGATCAATAGAATATTGGTTTTTTTTTGTCTCATTCTGATTTTCTTTCTCCTTTTCAGAAATTGAAAAGGCAGCCGGCGTGAGATAAATAACTTGTTCAATTGCTTAAAAGGAAGTTAAGAACATGTATCAATTCAGAATTACTTGCTTCTAGGATATCACCATTTTGTTTATGGGTGGGATTCAAATTTTTTAACAACCGGTTCTGTGGGCGTGGCTTAGTTGGAGGTGTGGCTTGGTGGTCATGTTGCTGGCGGGTGTGGCCAACTCAACATCACTCACATCGAGGCACGCATCTCCTCGCCTGGCCTCTCGTGACTGTGGGGATGCTGCAACAGTCGTAAGTGTGAAAAATGGTAATAACTCACTTTTTTCAATGGTCACTCCACACAAACAAAGTACCAGCAAAGGAGGGGAAAATAACTCCAGAGAAGTTCCTGAGACAGGAAGTCTAGTCCTGCCAAGAATGCAATAAGGGTTCATGGAGAGGCAGTTTTCTGTAAGCAACATCAGAATGTTTCCTTCCTGCCTTTCTTACAGGATTAGGCCAGTAATTTATTCTAACAACTGGTTCTCCGAACTGCTTAGAATGTTAATAACCGGTTGTAGCAAATAGGTGCAAACTGGTAGAATCCTGCCCCTGATTTTGTTTGTTTGAACCAGATATATTCTGTCTGATCCAGTCCCTTCTTTTTCTTTTTTAAAATTAGATTCTTGGTGCTTTCTGAATTTGTTTCTCTCCTTGGAGAGATCTCA
Source organism: Bungarus multicinctus (assembly GCA_023653725.1). Lineage (NCBI taxonomy): Eukaryota > Metazoa > Chordata > Lepidosauria > Squamata > Elapidae > Bungarus > Bungarus multicinctus. The sequence goes on along the minus strand of CM042844.1, from coordinate 82,353,003 downwards.
TTACCAGCTAGGTAACATCATCAATGCATGGGAATGATGTTTAAGTCAACTCTGAAGTACACACCGGTAGATCTTAACATACAGCCGTAATGGAGTCAGTCCATTACATTGTATGTTGTAATGGTTGTAAAACAGTTCATTTTTTTACAGCAGTCTTTAAATGAATTCAGTAGTCTTTAAGAGAATCATTGGTTTTCTATGGATGTGATTTTGCCAAAAAACAGAAATGAGTGCTCAAAAACCATTGTAAAACATGGTCACTTGATTATGGAATGCTACAAATGCAGCAGCCATGTTTTCCAAGCATCTGAAGTTCAGGCTTGGGATTTTTGAAGGGCCTGTCTGTCATAACACCCATTTTTCATTTGTAACTTTGAATGGTTGCTAAGCAACTGGTCCAGTGTTGGAATTCAAATATTTTTGCCACCGGTTCAGGGGGTTTGGCTTGGTGGGCGCGCTTTGCACACATGCACACACTTTGTGTGCATGTGTGCGGCAAACACACACTTTGTGCAGGCGCAGAGGCATTTGTGCAGGCGCAGAGGTGTTCTAACTCGCCTCCTGCAAGCCTGCATGATCCCGGTTGCCTCAGCAGCTGCCGCGCAGCACTATTCTGTGCCGCGCAAAGCAGCTGTACTTCAAATTCAGCAGATAATAGTGAGTATGGGATCCCGGGCAGGCAGGATAGCAGAGCGGCGGAGAAAACTGGTTCAGTCTCTGCTGCTCATTGCTGCTACCGGCTCACCAGAACCGGGCGAAACCGGGCGAATAGCACCAATGAAATAGTCATAAATCAAGGGCTACCTGTAAATTCTCTGTTATGGTAATTTACTTCTGCTCTCTTCAATTAATTTAATTTTCTCTTTTGACCCGAAGAGGGAGCTCCATCATAATGAACGCTTGTCTGAAACGAAATGTTACAATATTCTTTTCAAAAATATTTTAATTACTGTTTAATGTTGGGTGCAGCTTAAGTAATTTCTTTGTGTCATTTCCCCTCATGCTAGTCATTTGTTAAATTACAAAGAATTACAGGACTTTCTATTTTTAGAACTTTTTTTTGGTCTACTATTAATGTTATAATTTGGTTTGCTTGAATTTAATGAATGGAAATTCTAGGGGTAAGATTACTTAATGTTCATTCTGTAATAAAGCAGAAAGAAGCATAAGTTCAGACAAAGGCCTGCTAGATTTTTCTTTTCCTCAGCTTGAAGAATTTCTTACGGGAAATTGCATACAAAGGAATTAACGAAACAAACACATTAAAATTTAGAAATGGCACATGATTCTGTTCAGGCTAATATTAGACCCCAAAAATTAATGACTCAAGTCAGAGTAAAGAATAATGTAATAACAAGAGTTGCGACTTCTGGTGGCACTTCCGTCAAGGACAGATAGAGACCGTGATCGTGTGTGGCTACGATCCGTGCTTACCTTGTTGGAGTGGTTCCTACGGGACTGAACCATAGGTTGTACAACTGGCCTCGTGGTATAACCGGAACAGTCTGGAACTGAACACACTCAAAACCGTATAAATGGTGGTAGACTTTAAAAGAAACCCTCCCATACTACCACCTTTTACAATACTAGACAACACCGTATCAACAGTAGAGCCTTTCAAATTTCTAGGTTCTATTATATCTCATGATCTAAAATGGACACCTAACATCAAAAAGTCATCAAAAAAGCACAACAAAGAATGTTCTTTCTGTGCCAACTCAGAAAGCTCAAACTGCCCAAGGAGCTGCTGATTCAGTTCTACAGAGGAATTACTGAGTTTGTCATCTGCACCTCTATAATTGTCTGGTTTGGTTCTGCAACCCAACAGGACAGACACAGACTCCAGAGAGTAATTAGGACTGCAGAAAAAACAAGTTACTACCAACCTGCCTTCCATCAAGGACCTATATACTGCACAAGTCAAAAAGAGCACTGTGAAAATATTTACAGAGCCCTCACATCCAGGACATAACTGTTTCAACTGCTTCCCTCAAAACGACGCTATAGAGCACTGCACACCAGAACAACTAGACATAAGGACAGTTTTTTCCCGAATGCCATCACTCTGCTAAACAAATAATTCCCTCAACACTGTTCAACTATTTACAAATTCTGCACTACTATCACTATTAACCTTCTCATCACTCCTTATCACCCACCCCCACCCACTTGTGACTGTATGACTGTAACTTTGTCACTTTTATCCTTATGATTTATATTGACTGTTTCCTAGTATGATTTGATTGCTTATTGTACCCTTTGACTATGATTAAGTGTTGTACCTGATGATTCTTGACGAATATATCTTTTATGTATATGAGAGCATTTGCAACAAGACAAATTCCTTGTGTGTCCAATCACACTTGGCCAATAAATAGAATATTCTATTCTACTCTTAATTAACTTTGTACACACAGAGGTGGCAACTCCTCCTGATACAGATGATAATCCGATAATTGTAAGGCTAAACAAAAACATTTTCAGATCAAAAAGTAGGATTCAATTAATTTTTGCTCTTACAAGAGGATTCCAAGTGGAATAAACAGCTTCTTCCAAATCAAAGTACTCTCTCAAGTCTCCTTATGTACAATATGTGATGCTACTAAAAGCATTTTTGAGAAATTTGTTTATCTCTCTGGCATCGATAGAAAGATAACTGTGCAAAAATAGAAGAATGTATTACTGAATGATTTGGAATATTTGTATTCAAGGAACGCTTAATCCAATCTCATATTTAGAACAAAAAAGATAAATGCAATACAAAATCGAGTAGATTTACTGGATGTGAATGAGAGATATGCAGTTATTCATTTGTACAACTCTATGCAGATGCACAGTTCTTAATCAAGATAGCTGAAATGCCTTCGATAGTTGGAAGCTTATGCAAATAAAATGAAGGATTTCCACATTGATCTGTATTATAATAATAATAATAATAATCTAAAATGACTTTAGTCATTTTATTAAGTTTTGGGAATTTCTCTCTCTGTGTGTCATTTCCATTTGTGATGTTTTATAAGTTTTAAATTTCTCTCAAAATATTGCAGTGTGGAATGCTTCCATTTATAACCCCTATTCCATTTCTCATTTTCTAACAGTCACCCCCTATTTGTTGGGACTCTCTGAATAAATTAAGTCCTGATGGACAGTTTTGGTGGATTCCCTCTGCCTCTATTTAAAGCCTTTGGAAGACCACTTACACATCTGTATATATTGCAGCCTTGAATACAGGTAGTGTTCGACTTATGACACAATTGCGCCCCACGTTTCTGCTCCTGAGAAAACAATTGTTAAATGAGTTTTGCCCGATTTTATGACCGTTCTTGCCACAATTGCTAAGTGAATTGTTGGAAATGCTAAGCTGGTTCTTAAGAGAATTTGACTTCCTCATTGACTTTGCTTCTCAGAAAGTCACAAAGTGTTATTAAAGTACCCTGGGATACTGCAACTATCATAAATATAGATTGCCAAGCATCTGAATTTTGATGACATGGCCTCAGGAATGTTGCAATGGTGGTAAGTGTGGAAAATGGCCAAAAGTTACATTTTTCAGTGTCATCGTAACTTTGAACAGTCATTAAACAAATGGTTGTACTGCAAGTCATGGATTATCTGTAAGTGGATACTCCTCTCTATTTACTGAAAGTTATATAATTTCATGTCTGGAGACTCTGAGTAACTTATAGTCTTAAAGACAAAAGATTAGAAACAGAAACCAACTATAATCAATCATATGCATCTTTCTTTCTGTGCGTGTAACTAAGCATATACAATAGTACTTCGGTATTCATCGTTAATTGGTTCTGGGAGACACGATGAGTACCAAAATTTTATGTATTTATTTTATTTATTTGTTTGTCAAACATGTACAAGACAACAAGTATAGCTATGAACATAAACATAGACAAAGGAAGTAAATCCAGATAAATGGGGACAGTAAGACAGGGATGGTAGGCACACTGGTGCGCTTATGCATGCCCCCTTTAAGGACCTCTTAAGAATGGGGTGAGGTCCACGATAGACAGTTTGAGATTGAAGCTGTGAGGGTTTGAGGCTGTAATAATGGAGTCGGGTAGAGCATTCCAGGCATTGACCACTTCCATTGCTGAAGTCGTATTTTCTGCAATTGAGTTTGAATCGGTTTATCTTGAGTTTGTATCGATTGTTTGCCTGTTTCAATCACATTGTGATTGAAGCTGAAGAAGTCAATGACAGGCAAGACATTATAGCAGACAATTTTGTGTACTATGCTTAGATCAGACCGCAGGCGGTGCAGTTCCAGATTGTCCAATCCCAAAATTTCAAGTCTGGAGACATAGGGAATTTTATTGTGAATAGAAGGGTGGAGTACTCTTCTCGATAAATACCTCTGAACCCATTCAGTCGTGTTAATGTCCAATATACAGTGTGGGTTCCAGGCGGACGAGCTATATTTGAGAATTGGTCATGCAAAGGTTTTGTATGCCCTAGTTAGCAATTCAATGTTGCTGGAAAAGAAGCCTTGCAAAATAAGGTTAACAACTCTTAATGCCTTTTTGGCAATGCTGTTACAGTGAGCTCTGGGGCTTAGATCGTTTGAGATGAGTACTCCTAAGTCCTTGACAGAGTAAGGGTCGTCTACGAGATCATTTCCGCCCAACTTGTATTTGGTGTTCTGATTTTTATTGCCAATGTGTAAGGCAGAGCATTTATTAGTTGAAATTTGGAGTTGCCAATTACGCAACCATTCTGACACATAGTATGATGAGTACCGAACAAATTTCCCATAAGGAATTATGTCGTGATTCATAAGGCAATTAACATTGAAAATAAAATCTAGCTTGTGCATTAAGCAGCAAACAAATGATGACTACTGGGACAAAATTTTCATGTCAAAATGCATTGATAGTACCAAATTCGATGAGTTTCAAAGCAGTTTCAAAACAGTTGAGTGCCAAGATACCACTGTCTATTATTAAAATCAACACATATATTAAAAACATTGAACAAACCAACCCAGAGCTCTCTCTCGAAGCACATATGACCAGACTCTGATTATCCTACTTTGAACACACAATTCTCTAGAGGTAGGGTTTCACAGGGCAGTAGCTCTTTTGAATTCTACTGTATAGTGCAATGTTGGTGCAGTGTTGTGGGTTTTCGGTTCAATGTGTGGAGTGTAAAGGATGTGTGTTTGTGTTTATTTTCATGGTCATGATGTGCACTGAAGATGGTATTTGGTTTTGTTGTACGAGGTGCAATGACAGTAAAATAAAGGAAAGGAAAGGAAAGGTAAAGGAAAGGAAAGGTCTCTAGAGAAGGCTTTAAAGCTGGGAAAGAAAGAGAAGAAGATGGCCAGAAAGAGAAGAGGATGATTATCAAGAAGGTGGATAGATTCAGTTACAGCAGCAATGAGTGCGTGGTCAGAAGTGCTAAAAGACAGATGAGGGACAGGTCATTATAGAGAAAATCTATTTATGTAGTTTAGAGATGGGGAACTGTAGCCCCTTTATGATTTGTGGACTTCAACTCCCAGAATTCCTGAGCCAGCCATAGTTGCTCACTCATAATATAGTGGCTAAGAATTGATAATGACTTGATGGCACTTAATCTTCGACACACTTTCTACTTTGTTATTTTGAAATTATACATGTGTTACACTTTTAAATCATTTCACAGTTAACTCTGAAATAATTACTTTAGAACAATGTTCTCTTTATAAATTAATTCTGTTTCATGGTTTAAAGAAATGTCTTGCATACATCAGTTAAATACTTTATTTCTTCACAACCAGGATTTCGTTGTAAACTTTTTTTCTGAACAAAACTACTTGTCCCTGACTATCAGTTCCCTTCAATAATTTGTGAAGAGTGGGCTACTTCAGACAACCTGTCAAAATCCATTTTTTTTCCTCTAGGGATATCCTCACAAACAGATTCCATTTTATATCAAGTGAATCATGTACAGTTTTAAGTGAATCACGAGATCATTGAGTGAATTCAGCTTTCCCCATTAACTTTACTTCTTGGAAATCAGTTGAGAAGGTTACCTATGGTGATCACATGTCCTGGAATGCTGCAACTATCATAAAAGTCAAAAATATATGTCAATTGCCCAGTGCCTGAATTTTGATCATGTGACTGTTGGGATGCTGCACTTGTAAGTGCAAGAACCAACTGGCAATCACATTTTTTCAGTGCCATCATAACTTTGAACAGTCAGTAAACAAATTGTCAACCTGGCCATTTTCGCTTCCTTTCAAGCTTGCTGCCAGCTGCCATGGAAATGGAAATGGAGGGGGTGGAGCAATGGGTATTTGGGAGAAGAAGGGTACAGGAGGTGTGAAAGTGGAATTTCTGAGAAGCCTGGAGGTCTGGACTTAGAGAAGCCAGCTTGAGTTGTTTAACATCTTCAAGGCCAACCAACTTGGGAAAGGCATGCACAAAGAACTGGTGAACCTGGACCGGAGATGTTTCTCTGAATCTTTGGAGTCAAGGGTTTTCTTTCCTATGGATTGATCAGAGGCAGCCCTGACAGGCAAAATCTGAAGCAAACACATGTGAAAAGATCAATTGAAAATAATCCCAAGGTGCTTTCCCACCCCAATAAATTGAGGATTCTCTGTATTAAAGAGGTTCTGTGGTTTTCCAGTATATCCTGCCTGAAGGCCAATTCATTTACTTACAGATCATTTTCCAAATTAAGTTTGGAATTCAATGGGAGTTCAGGACATGTAAAAATAATGTTCTCCAGATGTTCTTTTTTTCCTCCTGAAACAAGGCACAAATGGCATCTTACTATCATCTGCTATGTTGTTTTCCTTTGTTTAAGGTATTTGTGTGCCATTAATTCCTGCTGGGTGAAATGTCAAAAACAACTTTATAAAGGTTGATGTGCCAGCCTAAAGGTTGATATGCCACTCTAGAAGCATAATTAGGATCTTTTCTTTCCTACAGGGTTTTAATTATTTATTTGTTTTCTATATCTGCCCTTTGGGGATTGAAACCCTTGTAGATGGTTAGAGGAGTTAACTAAAAACAAAATTGATTTTGTCTCAGAATTATTCCTCTTAAGAATAATAAAAAAAAACTATAACAGAAAGACAAAATATCTTATATTATGTATATTAACAGCAGCAAGAATTTCATATGCTCAGTACTGGAAGAAAAACTCCATACCACCTGAAAGCTTAGTAATAATAAAAAAAAATTTAGAGTGTGTGGAAATGGATAAATTAACTATGGAATTAAAAGGGAAAACAGACACAGAATAGAATGCAGTATGGGAAATATGGTTTATTTGGATTGATAATAGATATAAGAATAGAAAATGTAAATAATGTATATAATAAATAAGAGGGTATGAAAGTATTATGTATTATAAGTTTTGATAGGACACATAAATGTGTACATAATGTCACAGCGCTGTTTAATAATTATTGGTATTATGTATAAATGGTAATAACCTCAATAAAGTGTTACATATATATAAAAAAGGAAGCCCTTGTAGAATACGTTTCCAGGGAATATCAGCAGTTGTGATTAAAGTCATCATATATGATGTCTTTAAAAACGTTTTCAGAATGTTCCCTCAGAGGACTGACCTGATGAAGAGAAGAGAAGATAACTTTTAGCTGGAGCAGCCTCAAATTGCCTACCTGTCTACTTGGTTCCTTTGAACCTGACCAAGAGCAATTGGGGAAACGAATATTGAATTCTTGGTCAATGCATCAGTGAAAGTGGCTTTCAACTCAGAGGAGTTGAATAGGAAACAAGAACAGCCTTCTTTTGAAAACTCTGTCATTCATTTCACTTAGGGCAATATTTTCCACGTTGAATTTTGTTATGTGAAAATGTGTAAATTTACAAGAAAAATATATAGGAGGCAAACTTGGAAATAGAGAACCACCTTGTAGGCCAGGTTTTAACTCTAAGGGGGAAATTCTTCTAGCAGTAGTATAACAGTGATGTGGTACAGGATAACAGAAGTACCGAAACTGTGGCATCGTCTAAGAAGTGCTATTACAATGGCAAGGATAATAAGTATGGCATGGGCCCACGGTATCTGAGGAGCTAATGGGATTGGCCTGTCCCACTTGCTGCAGTGGAATAAACTCACTTTGGATCCCATCTGTCAAAGAATTTTGATTGGTGGTGTCCGGCCTCTGGAATGCAAGGTTGGCTCCTACATTCCTGGCCTCCTGGAAGAGCCTTAACACCTGGTTTCTAGCCCTGAAAGGAGCACTCTATGTTGGCGGTGGCTGATGGGGTACAGCAGGGGTCCCCAAACTTGGCAACTTTAAGACTTGTGGACTTCAACTCCTTGGGAGTTGAAGTTCACAAGTCTTAAAAGTTGCCAAATTTGGAGACCTCTGGGGTACAGAGAAGCTCCCTTTCCCCTTGTTGCCTATCTGCTTGGTTATTAGTTGTTATTTAATCTTTGTATATGTTTAATTGTTTTATGTTGTCTTTTTGTTTTGCTGTAAACCACCCAGACAGTGAGATGGGCAGTATATAAATTTAATAAATAAATCAAATTTAATAAATAGTTATTAAATGTAATAAATGTAATTAATAAATGAGTGATAATGAATGAAACTAAATTGTTCAGAATTAAAAAGTGAATGTCTTAAGACTTCCTTGGATGTGACTGTTCCTCATGGCACGTATAGAGATATCTGAGGCATAATCACACATGCTGCTAGTATAATTATGTATATAATAATAACTAATAACATTGCAATCAATCAAAGCCCCTAAAGTACACAATATATAAATATAGAGAACCCTGGAGCTTTCAAGCAAAGGTTAGAAACCAAATTGGGTTTCTAACATATGATAAATACATTTTCCTTTCCCAAAATCTTTTTATGCTGATCCTGAGGGAAAAAGTCTAAAAAAATTGGAGAATTTAACAAACTGTGCACTCAATTTCTGCCACAGGCAATATTAGTGTCCCTGTCCAACTGATGAAAGAAACAAGAAGCCTATGAAATCTGAAAATTATAATGATATTCCTAGAGAAAAAGTTCTAATCTGTTTTGGCCAGTTTTATGAGATGCTTTGATCCGAAGATGAGAAGAAAGAAAATAGGTTATTTAAAAAGCAAACAATGGTAATTGGCTCAACCTCTTCTCATCAATCTTCTCCATCCATTATCATCCCACTAAAAGGTCCCAGAAGAATCTGTCAATAGTTCCTTACTTAGCAAGGAAAGGAAAATGGATGATCGCAAGAGCTGCTTTTCTTTCTGACCTTTGGAATAAGCATCTGGCTTACCGGGTTTTCAGAAATTATTAAAAAGAAAGCCATTTAGGAGAGCTTTTGAACTACGAATATCATCATCAAAAGTATCAACTATATATTTTGCTTAATTTTTGTGATTTTTTTTTTCAGATTTGTTTGTTAGACGGTAGTTGTGTTACTTCTAAAATTCTTCCTTTGGGTTTGATTATTGTTTGATTATTGTTTTATAGCATAGATGTTTTAGGGAAATTGGAATTCAACAAGTGTATTTTGATTGAGGCAGGAAGAAATTAAACAGCTAACTAAATAAAATAGTTTATCATTATTATTATTTTTATTTAAAAACTGCTCACCTCCATCTTGCTCCTCATCCATAAGTAATGCCGATACTGTTTCTGTCCCATATTTGGGCCTGAAACCTGACTGAAAAGGGACCAGATAATCCATTTTCTCTGGGATCTTCTAGAGTTGCAACATCACAACCTTGTCAACTATCTTCTCTAAAAAAGGAAAGATGGGAGACTGGAGGAAAATTGTCCTGAATGATGTGATCCAATGATGGCTTCTTGAGGAGGGGATGTACCAGAGCCTCTTTAAATCCAGCCAGGAACATCTCCTCTAATAAAGATGAATTCTTTGAGGGACATAGTTCTTTTTATAATTAATTCCATATTGATTGATTGATCATGTTTATGTAGCATATATTGGAGGTGGTGACCCTTTGAGAGCTGTACACAATGAAATTCCATTTTAATGTATGCCGATTAGTTACATTTAAAATGACAGTAGTTTAAGTCTTAAGTCATATGGGCCCACCTTCCTGATCCCTCCTGGCAGTGGTGGGATTCATTTTTTTTTTTACTACTGGTTCTGTGGGCATGGCTTGGTGGGCATGGAAGAGGAAGGATACTGTAAAAATCTCCAGTCAGAGATGGTATTTGCTGGTTCTCTGAACTACTCAAAATTTCCACTACCAGTTCTCCAGAACTGGTCAGAACCTGCTGGATATCACCTCTGCTTCCTGGGTAGCCTTAACCAGCCTGGAGGGGCATGGATCTAGCACAGAAGTGGTGGCATGTACATTTTGGAGGACTCTGTCCAATTCTTCAGGTCCAAAAAATCCTGAGTCCACTCCCTGGGCATCTCCATAGGACTTGTCTCACACTTGGCATCCAGCTGAGAATAGATCTGGGCATCCTTTTCAAGGAGAACCCAGGTGACCCTGAAGAGAGCTGCTGGACTTCTGTGGATGTAGGAAGAGTGAAGAAGTATTGACCCTTCGCTACTCTTACCACCACAAGATAGATCTTAATAGCATCTCTAACTCATGATTTGATCAAATTCATTATTTGTTTTCCTGCAGCGGTGCTGTAGGTATCTCTTGACCCTTTTCAGTTCTCTCCTCTGTGAAGGATGGGGAATAATGGGACTGATGGGCCAAGAGAGGCCACATAGGCATGATCCTTTAAGACCCTGGCCATCTTCCTATTCCAGGCAGCCCTTAGGACTTCCACTGGATCATGGAGCAAATCAGCAGGTATTTCCCCCAGCTCTCTTTGGAACCCAATTGGCTCCATCAGTTCCGAGTGCAGACCAATCAAATGGGTCCAGCCTTGCTGTGGAGAAGGTAGAATAAGAGAACTTCAAAGTCATCAGGATGCAATCTGACCAAGACAGAAAATAGCCCCAAATCAGCTCTTCTCTCAGAGTCACTTCTACAAGAAAACCATATCCAGAGTGAGGCCACAGTCCTGAGTTGGGCCATGAGTGGCCTGGGAGAGGCCCATGGCTGTCATGGAGGCCATGAACTCCTGAGCTTCCCCAAAAGTCTGCTCCAGGGATGGCAAATTGAAGTGTCCCTCAGAACTGAATCTCCACAGCCAATCCTGAGATGGCCTCCTGCAGCTCAGACAGGGAATTCGGTATCCAGCAGGGAAGCTGGTACAGTAGCAACAATCCCAACTGCCCCTGTGAGCCTAACTTCAGCAACAGAATTCCACAACCAGCAATTATGGAAGAGCACCCCTGAGGGGTACCAGAAGTTTCTGGATGATAACCGTTACCCCTCCCTCCCTTGCCGTAGGGCCTTGTCCGGTGCTAAACCCTAAGCTTGGCAGAGCATATTTCAGAGAGGGCAATACCCTCTACACACCACACTCCTATTCCCGGGTCCAGCCAGGTCTCAGTAATATATGTCAGGTAGACATTCTCCTTCTTTTATCTAATTGTCTAAATTACTTCTTGAGAGCAAAGGACATTTAACAGACATACATCCTGGCTTTCAAAGGCATGAGGTAGAGTACAGAACCATCAGACCAATAACTTCCTTGTCCTTTCTTGAATTAATCTCATGACTTAGTTTTGGAACAATTAACAGTCATTATATCTCAAGTTAGCTGACCCTTCCCAGAATTCTTTGAAAGAAGCTTTTGCAATGGAAATAATGTAGCACTTCCAAATGTTTTACATTATAAAAATGCACTTATCACTGAGGCTTCGTTTTGTAGACATAATAGAGATTTTTGGTCAGTGCCTGGAAACATCATAGCAAACGGGCTATGCTGTAATGTTATGGAAAGCTATAATGTTATGGAAACCATTAACCTTAATACTGTAGTAATTCTAACAAAGGAACAAAGATCTATGAGCTCTCTGAATATTCTACTTTTAACCGAATCCATCTTCCATCATTCCAAGCCTAAATAACCTTTGGAGGCCCTGCTAAAAATAATAGGAACATATATAAAGGGCATTAGTTTGATAAAATGGATGCAGGAATTACAAAACAGCTTAGCTTAAGAGCTTAGTGTCATTATTATTATTATTACCTTTATTGTCAGAGTACAACATATGTACAATGAGATTTCCTGAGCCTCCCTTCGTGCACCCCTCACCCCCCCAACACAACTCACAGTGAGGACAGAAGTCCCTAGCCAAGTCTGTCATAGTATGTTGACATGAAGTTATTTTCCATTCAGAAGTCTGACAGCCCACGGGTAGAAACTCTTCTTCAGCCTGTGTCGTGCCCCTGGTGGAGACTGACTCTGAGGAAGAGGAGGAACAGCCGACAGAGAGTGGAAGAGTGGCTCAGGAAGTTGTGGAAGAGGCTGGGGAAGGGCAGAGGCCGACTGAGCTGTCAGAGGAGGACCCAGGCCCATCCCCTATCCATCCTAGGGCAGGCAGAGAGGAGAGGACAAGGGAGAGACGTGGTCTCCTCAGGAGGAGAGGGCCTTGATCCTCTTCATGGGCTGCAGGTGTGAGAACTGAATAAGAGTTTGGACCTGCGTACTGGCAAATGCTGGAAACAAAGCGTGTTTTATTTTGGTCTGAAGTTATCTTGGTTGGCGTCCTTCCAACAGACTGTGCCTTGTTATCTCTTTGAATTTGGTAAATACTTCTCCTGTTCTGTTGTGGAAATTTCATCATTGTAGTTTGTTTGGTTTGTTATTTCACCTCTATCTGCTCATTAAGTTCGGATTGCATTGCTTTCTTTTGAAGACTATTTTTGAGTACGTTTTATCTCCAACTGAGAATTATTGAACAGTGGGGCCAAGTTGGAGGCATTAAAGGACATTTATTTACGTTTTGGATTTTGTTACGTTTGTGTTACACTCTGGGTCTTCACAGCCTGTTGGTGCAGCTGGCTATGCTTCTATATCTCCTACGCGATGGTAGGAGAGTGAAGAAGTGCTGACCAGAGTATGAGTCGTCCCTGAGAATTTTTCTCACTCTTCTAAGGCAGTGAGCCCTAGCAAGGTCATCTAGTGCTATCAGGGAACAGCCCACAATGTTTTGTGCTGTGTTCACCACCCTCTGTAATGTCTTTCTATCCATGGCTGTCAAGCCAGCATACCACACCGTAATGCAATATGAGAGGGTGCTTTCTATAGTGGACCAGTAAAAGGAGGTCATCTGGCCACCTGGGTTGTGTTGATTTTCCAAGTAAGATCTTCGCTGAGATAGACTTCCAGGAATTTAAAGGAGGAAACTCTCTCCATACAGCCCCACTTGATGTAAAGTGGGGCGGGTTCCTCTCTTCTTCCGGAAATCTAACACCATCTTCTTAGTCTTGCCGATGTTCAGGTGCAAGTTGTTTTCTAGGCACCGTGAGGATAATTTCTGATAATTTAAAAAAAAATTACTTCAAATGTTTCAATCTTTTGGGCTATGCATTGTACAGGTAATCCTCAACCTATAGTGGCAGTTGGGACTGAGATTGTCATCACTAAGTGATGTGGATGTAAACCACTTTGCTTAGCAACAGCAGTCCAGGCAGGCCTGGTTGCTGGTTATTCCATCTTTTGATTCACTTGCTGAATATAAAGACAGATAGGATAACTCTACGAATTATCCCATACAAAGTTTCTTTTATTGGATTATATTAAGTATCCTCAAGGTAACTCACAGTTATGTCAAGATGCATCTAATATCCAATTCTTTGCATAGTTGAAATCATAGTGTAAAATGATAGTAATCTTTCTATCCCATATTTCATCCCATAGTAGTAGAAGCAGGGGGTAGAGATGCTACCATGAGGCTGTGTTCAGGCAAGAGTGAAGAAACCTCCCCCAACCCACCAAGGGTCAATTCAGTGACCAATCAGGGTTACAGATGTGACCACATGACATGAACTACATTTCCCAGGATATCTTAACCACATTTACCATGATGCATTACCTTAAGGGGACAGCTCTCAATTCCTAACTAGCTATCCCAAATCCCATTAACTCTAAACTGTCTGGACAGCACACTGGTGTTTCATGAGTGCCCCAGTTGTTAGGCAACTTCCTGCCACCTTCCCACAATCAAATTGATTTAAATGGAAGTTGCAAGCTCCAGGTCCTACAGGGTGGGGGTTTTATTTATTTATTTTATTTGGTTTGTCAATCGCTTACAAGATAATAGGTGTAAGTATATACATAGTAATGAATACATGAAATGAGTACATATAAGAAAAATAAAAAGAAACAATAGAACAGGGACGGTAGGCACGTTGGTGTGCTTATGCACGTCCCCTACAGACCTGTTAGGTGAGGTCAATAGTAGACAGTCTAAGGTTAAAGTTTTTGGGGCTTGGAGAAGAAACCACAGAGTCAGAGTATTCCAGACATTGACCACTCTGTTGCTGAAGTTGTATTTCTTGCAATCAAGTTTGGTGCGATTAACCTTGAGTTTGTATCTATTGTTTGCTCTTGTGTTGTTATGGTTGAAGCTGAAGTATTCATTGACAGGTAGGACATTGCAATGTATGATTTTATATACTATACTTAGATTGGACCGAAGGTGGTGTAGTTCTAGGTTTTCTAGGTCTAGAATTTCAAGTCTGGTTTCATAAGGTATTCTGCAACGAGTAGAGGAGTGGAGAACTCTTCTTGTGAAATATTTCTGGACTTTCTCAACTGTGTTAATATCAGATACGTAATGTGGGTTCCAGACAGATGAGCTGTATTCGAGTATTGGTCTAGCAAATGTTTTGTATGCTCTAGTTCAGCGGTCGCCAACCAGTGGGCCACGGTGGGCCTCAAGAAAATTTTGGTGGACCACAGAGAAATGTCACCCCAGAGCACCCCCCCCCCCAAAGTAATTAATCCAGGCTGCTCAGAAACACAAGGCTGCGCTGTTCACATGGCCCGTGGGAACCCTCCCCACCCACTCACTTCTTACGTGGCAAACTTGCCTGCTAAGTTGCTATTTTTCCTTTTTTTTCCCCTAACCATCAGCTGTTCTGCTATTCCAGGAAATATAGATTAGCTAGAAAGCAGGAAATGGTTGCATTTCTTGCTTTCTAGCTAGTCTTTAGATCTTCGGCTCCGATTTTAAGCACAGCTGAACCTCCCTTAGGACTGAAGGTTCTATTATTCAGTGCAGACTCACGGCAAGAAAATTTTATATGACAGACTGAGCTAGCTGATGGCAGATAGATAGATCTCTGAATGAATCTGTGAGTCTGAGCAATTTAATCTGCTTGCCTGCTTCGCCTGCTTTTGGGTAAAAGTTGCTCTCTTTTTATAAAAAAAATCAATATTTATATAAATATTTATAATATTTACATACTAGCCTATACCCAGCCAGTCACATGACCTCCAAGCCACACCCACAAATCAGGCCACGCCCACAGAATCAGTTAGTGGTCCCTGGGACTTAAAATTAAGAGTTCGGTGGTCCCTGAGGTCCAAAAAGGTTGGCGACCCCTGCTCTAGTTAGTAGTGTAATATTACCAGAGAAAAAGCTACGTAAGATTAGGTTAACAATTCTTAATGCCTTTTTGGCTATGTAGTTATAGTGGGCTCTAGCACTTAGATCATTAGAGATGAGTACTTCAAGATCCTTGACAGAGTTTGGATCGCCTGTGTTGGAGCAGGCGTGTGTGTGGAGATGTGGAGATTACCCCCGGAGATAAGGGCCGCCCCCGATCTCATGGCCTTCCGTCGGTTGCTCAAAACGCATTTATTTCGGCAGGCCGGACTGGCCTAGGGGTTTTTAAATTTTAATCGGGTTTTAATCTTTTTAATACTTGTTTATATTTTATTAGAGCCATATTGTATTTCAGTTTTTAAATTTTAATATTTCATGTTGTCTCATACTTTGTACATTGTATATGTGTTTTTATTGGCTGTTCACCGCCCCGAGTCCCTCCGGGGAGAGGGGGCGGTATATAAATCAAATAAATAAATAAATGTGTGGGAGGGTTGGGGAGGGTGTACAAGAGCCTCAGGACCACTTGAATTTCAGAAGCCGCCTCATTCTGGGACTGAAATCCTCTGGGGCTGAAAATTCTTTTTGTATTTTGGCATGGGGCTTTCTTAGCCGGCCCACAGAAATGAGAGGAAGTCCTCTTGGCAGATGGCAGTGGCATGTGTCCTTTCCCTGCTGGCTTCTCCATTTACTTTCTGGGGAAGCCAGCAGGGAAGGTTGCAAATGATAATCCTCTGATCACGGGACACTTGGCAACCCGGTGGAAATATAAATGGAGAGCCCAGATTACAATCCTGTGTCTGTGCGTGCACTATAATGACTGTAATTTCAGGGATTAGTCGTAAGTCCCTTCATTCAGCACATAATTTTGGACAGTTGCTGAACAACTGTTGAGAATGAGGACTACCTGCACAAATATTCATGAATGCAGGCATTTGTACCCTTATTTTTTATTCTGAAATAGCATATTTTGAGCAAGGTTGAATCTATTCACTAGAACTATGGTGCTGTTGTAAATTTGGTGGGTCTTTGACTTACCACCACAATTGCAACTGCAACCTCTCTCACTAAGAAAGGCATTATAAATTTTAATAGATAACTCATCTTTATCAAGATAGGGGATTTTATGTACTTCAGACATCTGAAATATTCAGAGAGAAGAAGTGGCTACACAAAATTCTTGTTGCATCGCTTCTTTGTCTCTGGCACAAAAACTAGAATTTATTGAATATGCAGATTCTAAAATTATAATATGCCTTGACTATGACAATCACTGCTATTTTTTCCTCAGGGTGAGAAGAAAGTATTTTGCCAACACACATGGCTCTTCCTTCTGTTTAATCAGCCTGCCAAGCTGAAGAAGAAATTCTTTTGTGTGTGTCGCCGCAGGCTCCAAAAACCATGAAAGGCAAACTGAATTACTTAAAAGCAGTCTCCTTTATTGTTTCTCACCCATCGACAAAAATCTTGCCAAACTGCATCATTACAGATGTCCTGTGAGAACCTCTAGAGAGGATCTATCTTGACCTTCTTCCTCCCAACCAAATTATCTAAACTTTTCTGTCTCTTGCTCCTCTGGAATGCAGCCCTTCCCTGCTGGGAATCCAGACTGCGTTCCACCACAGTACATCTGAGTCCATTTATGACTGCCTAGATTAGACCCTTTAGTATTCTTGATAAGCCTTTTTCAAAGTAATTTGCCATGGAGTCCTTGATGCTCTCTGAGCTTAGTTGTTTTCTTTCAGAGCTGAAGCTTCTTGAATGAGAAGCAAAATGTCTTCATTCAAAGAAAAACCAAAAAGTCCAGCTGCCTCTTGAAAAAACGTATTTGAGACAACCATGACCTGGATGACTGAGAATCTCCATAGACATTTTCTTGCAGATATTTCACTACCCAACTAGATAACAGATGTTATCTAGTTGGGTATTAAAATATCTCAAGAAAACACCCAAGCTCAGAAACCACCCAAAGATTCTACAGTTGAACCCTGAACTATAAGTATTCTCTTCTATTGGATTTAATATTGCCTGTTTCCTAGGGCTGAGAGATAGTGATTAGTCTAAGATGACCCAGCTGGTTTGTGTCTTAAGTCAGAACTAGAATTCATGGTCTGTTGGTTTCTAGCCAGATGCTTTTAAGACAAAAATAGGCATTTACATTCACTCTCAGCTACCACTATTGACTTTGCTATTAACAACAAGAAATTTGTCAATAGCAATAGTATTTAGCCTTACATACCGCCCCATAGTTTACAGCAACGGTCACCAACTGGTGGGCCGCAGTTCACTGATGGGCTGTGAGAAAATTTTGGTGGGCCGTAGAGAAATCTCACCCCCAGAGCACTCCCCCAAGCAATCAATCCAGGCTGCGCAGAAACAAAAGGCTGTGCCGCCCACATGGCCCACATGGGAACCCTCCCCGCCCACTCCTTACCCAACAAACTTGCCTGCTAAATTGCAATTTTTCCTTTTTCTGACCATCATCTGTTCTGCTGTGCCGGGAGATTTAGATTAGCTAGGAAGCAGCAAAAGATTGGATTTGTTGCTTTCTGGCTAGTTTTTAGATCTTCGGTTCTGCTTTTAAGCACAGCCAAACCTCTCTTAGGACTGAAGATTCTATTATTCAGTGCAGACTCAAGGAAAGCAAATTTGAGAGATTGAACTAGTCGATGGCAGATAAATCACTCAATGATTCTGTGAGCAATTCAATCTACTGCCTGCTTTGCCTGATTTTGGATAAAAGTTGCTCTTTTTTAAATAAAAAAATCAATATTTACATGCATGGTGTGTTGTGAGTTAATTTTATGAGTTTGCTTGCAAGCAAATTTTATGTGACAGACTGAGCTAGCCAATGGCAGATAGATAGATTTCTGAATGAATCTATGATTCTGTGAGCAACTCAATCTGGCTGGCTGCTTTGCTTGATTTTGGGTAAAAGTTGCTCTTTTTTTATAAAAAATTCAATATTTATATAAATATTTATAATATTTACATACAAGCCATGCCCAGCTAATCTCATGACCACCAAGTCACGCCCATAAATTAGGCCATGCCCACAGAACCGGTTAGTGGTCCCTGGGATTTAAAATTATGAGTTTGGTGGTCCCTGAGGTCCAAAAAGGTTGGCGACCCCTGCTCTAGTTAGTAGTGTAATATTACCAGAGAAAAAGCTACGTAAGATTCCTCAGCCAGCTTTCTGGGAGTTAAAGTTACCAAGATCGGAGACCAGAGGTGGTATTCAGCAGGTTCTGACCAGTTCTGGAGAACTGGTAGCGTAAATTTTGAGTAGTTCGGAGAACCGGTGGTAACCTTCTCTTGGGAGTAGGGAGGAAATGGAGATTTTACAGTATCCTTCTCCTGCCATGCCCACCAAGCCACATCCACTAAGCCATGCCACACCCACTAAGCCACGCCCACAGAACCGGTAGTAAAAACTTTTGAATCCCACCACTGTTGAAGACCCCTGGTTTAAAACATGGCTCGTGTTGCTAAATGTAGCCCAGGACTCTGTTAGATACTCCTGCCTGTATGCGCTTTAAAAAGCCATTTTTGGAATTTTCCAATTTGCAGTCGTGTCACAGGGAGTTTTTCTTGATCAGAAGAATGAGCAAATCACTTCCTACCTCTTCCCGCAGTTAGTTTTTATACAGCAGAATGGAACAGTATTTGTAGATTTGCTTAATCTAAGATAACATGGAACTGGAATAAAATGCAAGAAGAAACAACTGAAATAATGAAAGAGCTGGTGCAACTCTCTGGGGAGGATGAGGATGTTTTATCTTAGAAAAAAAGTGACTCAGGGAAATATAATAGGGGTGTATAAAAGTATGTATGGTCAAAGAAGTAGAAATACGTTCAGCCCAGATCAAAGCTGAAGTGTGAAAGATCCAAGCTAAAGAAAAGGAATTATTTTCTCCACAGAATACAAGTTATTGGTGGAGACCACCAGTTCAGATGACTTTAGAAGGAGATATTAAATGAAAGGAAGAGGAAGCCATTAATGGCTCATAATTAAATGTTAACTCTTGGATTAGAGGCCCATGCTTTGAATAGCGATCATATAAAGCCACAAGAAGAACAGGGCTGATGCTCTGATGATAAGTTTTTCCAAAGGAACCTGCTTGCTTCTGTAAAATCATTTTGCCTTTCATCTAACTCAGTGTTCTTATTTAAAGCTAGTTAAGAAAGTTATGTATGTTATAAAAGGGAGAAAGTTTCCAATTTTCATCCCTTGTGTAAACTTTGCTGCTTTAGTCTGATTCTAAATCAATATTGGAATCTTATGGTATACGATTTATCACCCAAAGTGCACCAATCATCCATATTGTTGTCCTTGGTCAATAGCAATAGGCATCTTGCATGAAAAACAGAAATGTAGCATCAAGGTTCGGCCACAGGAGATTTACCTTCTGCCCTAGTAGGTGTCTTGCTAGTTCTTGCTGCAAACTCCTAAATTATTAGGCAATACTTCATCTAGTGTCCTCTTCTGAACCCGTCTTATGAGAGAAAAAGTTCTGTACTGCTGTCTGATAAATTGAAAAATTAAAAAAAAATGAAATAAATTATATAGGAGCTTTCCTGGCACTGGAGCGTTAAGGCATGTGGCTAGGGAAATCAGCCCTTTTTCTTTCTCATCTTTTTAGGAGATAGGCTAATCTCCCAAGAGATAAATACAATCAAGCTTTATTAAAAAAAAAAAAGGAAATGCAAGAATGTAAAAATCCCTTTTTAGTTTTAAGCAGTCACACGAAACCATAGCGAAGGATATAAAGAACAGAGTTAGTCAAATCCCAGAGAACTACTTCAAAGAATCTTCCCCAGGAAAAAATATAGAGAAATTGTAAGATTTAAGGGGAACTCTACCCTGGAGAAGTGCCAGATTGTATAAACCACAGAATTACTGAATTTGTATAGATTATTTAAATACCAGAGACAAAATATTCAACATGAAACAAAATAAAAAAAATAATCTTACGCAATATTTCTAACTAAAAGATATTCTATTTATCTTTTCAGAAGTTGCCATTTTCTGAAAGATATTTCTGCTTCAGTTATTCCTAAACTTTCCTTCCAGATGATGGAGGATTCCTGTCAATTAATTCTGAAGCGATTGAAGAGATGGAACAGTTTTCCTCTCTTTTTTTCAGTCATGGCTCTGAACTACTTTTGAGAAATAGCATTCAAAGAGAAAACAGATCCTTTATGTAATAGCAGAATTTAAAAGTTGGAAAATTGGTATATGTAAACAAAACTAACAAATGAGCTTGATAATCCAGGGACAACAGGCAAAATAAAAAATGGCAGATGAATTGAAAAAAAGGAATTTGCAGGCAGTGGTCAAAAACGTCAAGATGGCATCCATGATGGTATGATAGAAACTTTGCCCAATTTTTTTTTTTTTTTTTGTGGCATTTGTGCAGACATTCCTAGGTCTAAACTCTAAACTAAAAATTAAAATTAAAACCAGAAAATACCTTTGAGCATAAACATGTATTTCATTCAATTTCATTTCATGTAATAATAGGGAGTCCTTTTGGCTTCAAAGAAGACACTGTTGTGTAGTTCATCTTTGGATCCCAAGGTTCACAGTCTGAAGTGCAGCGACTAGCACCATGGAGACAGTCAAAGTCCATTGTACATAACTTTGGGTATTATTCTATGGCATCGCTCATGGTTTTCCATCAGTTTTTGGTGATGTCTGTCTCTGAAGCTGATTTTGGCTTCATGGTATAGAACTTACCAATGGGTTCTGTTGGCAGCCATAGCTTCTAATTCCCTTGGTTGACTGTCACAGTGATGTAGGGTTTCCTTCACAGCATTTTTGTTGTGTTTGGGCGGATGACTTCAAAGTCTTTCTGATTTCTAGTTCACTACGGAGCAACTAGTGAGGCATATGATGACCATCCATTCTACATGTCCCACCCACCACATTTGAGCTCTGATGATCAGGGACTCAACAATCCAAGGAGGCATGATTGGAGGAACAATATTCTCAATGAATGCCAAGGATGGAATGGACAGGCTGCATGTGAAATTTCTCCCAATTTTTGATGAGTCACCATCCAGGATCCACATCCTTAAAGGCAGGGGTGGGATTCTACCAGTTCGTACCTATTTGCTAGAACCAGTTGTTAACACTCTAAGCAGTTCAGAGAACTAGTTTTAGAAGAAATTACTGGCCTAATCCTGTAAAGAAGTCAGGAAGGAAACATTCTGGTGTTGCTTACAGAAACTGCCTCTCGATTAACCCTTATTACATTCTTCGCAGGACTAGATTTCCTGTCTCAGGAACCTCTCTGGAGTTTTTTCCCTCTCCTTTGCTGGTACTTTGCTTGTGTGGAGTGACCATTCAAAGTTACAATGGCACTGAAAAAAGTGACTTATGACCATTTTTCACACTGACGACTTGTTGCAGCATCCCACAGTCATGAGAGGCCAGGCGAGGAGATGCGTGCCTCGATGATATTGAGTTGGCCATGCTCAGCCAATAACATGACCACCAAGCCATGTCCACCCAGTCACATGACCACCAAATCACGCCCACCACCTAAGCCACGCCCACAGAACCGGTTGTTAAAAAAATGTGAATCCCACCCCTGCTTAAAGGAGAGAAGAAATAACTATAGATCTGTAGACTTTCAGCATTGTGACATGTGGAGGTTGTGTTGGCCGAACACTGTGGCATGCAGCAGCCCCAAAGTTTGGCTACCCTTACTGATAGTCAATTTCTTTCTCCAAAGAGCCATCACTAAAGATGATGTTTCACAAGTATTTGAAGCTGTTTACATTTGTCAGCTGGGCGACATCAATTGTTATTTTTGGTTCTCTAGGATTGGTATTTGATGTGGGTTAATAAAATACTTCAGTCTTGTTCAGGCTGATAGACTGAAGAACATAGCATCAACTGAGAATTTGTTCAGGATCAACAGTGGATTGTGGTATTTTTGCACCAGGAGTGTGCAGTTGTCAGAAAAAGGTTTTCTTGAATGTCTGTATGAATCTAGTGCTTTGACCCAACCCTTTCATGTATTACATTTAATAGAATACATTTACTCCTATGTTCCACTTTGATAAAATTGCAACCCTACAGCAATTTTGAGAACAGCAATTTTTGATACGACTCTTTTAAGTAGCTATATGAAATTTCAGAGTATAAATTGGGCCCTATCTTCTGGCACTGGCACTGCTATGTGCTACCTCCACTTCACTTTTAGAACAGAGGGTAATGCCATCTCTTTTGAATGAGAGCAGAGAATGATGAGAGAGATGATATTTAATTTTACGTAAGGACAAGTACTCATAATTCCTGTCCCTTCTATTGCAACACATAAGCACTGAATGTTGGTGTGGTCTTCTGTCTAAAATGGCAGATGAAGATTTTAAAAAGCAAGATTAACTTGCCCAAACAAGTCTTTATATTAGACGATAATGTCAAATCTCTGGTCTGTGTGATGGTATTTCACTTGGTAATAAATATATGGAAATATACAGAAATGATGTGATGGCTTTTGATAGAAGCAATGATGGGCTTGGAATAACTTAACAACTGGTTCTCAGCCTGGGTAGGCATGGCCGGTTGGTCATGTATTCAGAGGAAGACCCAGCCCCCACCTTCATCCTAGGGCACGCAGGGAAGAACGGATAAGGGAGCAACATGGGTTACGGGGAGAAAAAAGCCCTGATTCCCTTCATTAGCTGCAGCTGGGGAAACAGGATGAAGAGGGTGTTTGCACACAGAACCTTGCTGGAAGCAAAGAGTTCTTTGTTTGTCAAGTCCTATCTGGGTTCTGGCGTCCTCCCAACTGTATGTGTTTCGTTATCTTTTGAGTTCTGCAATTCCTTATCCTGCCCTGTCTCGTTAATTGCTGCAGCATGGTTTGTGTTGGTTTTTATTTGTAATTTATATGTACTTTGGGTTCGGACTGAATTTCTTCCTTTTAAAAACTGTTCTTGGGAGAGTTTTTTTCTCCAGCCGATGATAACTGGACATTGGGGGCCAAGTTGGAGGAATTAAAGGGACTTTACCTACTTTTGTGACTTTGTTGCTTTTGTGCCACGCCCTGGGTCATCACACAGTCATTCTCTCTAAGCTCTAGGAAAAAGATGTTGGCAAGCCATTTTAGAAAAACGTTGAAAATTCCATGGACCTATTCCCTTAGCCACCATGAGTTCAGGGCATCCTCGAAGGACCATAACAACTAAAACATCTGTGATTCTTCCAGTTTGAATTATTTTTGATTATGCACCCTCAAATTAATGTCAAC
Organism: Bungarus multicinctus; assembly: GCA_023653725.1. NCBI lineage: Eukaryota > Metazoa > Chordata > Lepidosauria > Squamata > Elapidae > Bungarus > Bungarus multicinctus. The sequence continues at coordinate 82,329,320 of CM042844.1, read as the reverse complement.
TCTTGGGGATGATATCTTCACCATGACAAAAGGTCCCTACTTGGTCTTTCTTTTACTTCTAATAATGTACCCATTGCTACTGTAACCATAACCATCTACTATGCAGCTGCTTGTCCTCTTCTCTTTCCTTCCACCTTTCCCATTATTAGAGGCTTTTCCAGAGAGTTAGGTTTTCACATAATGTGTCTGAAGGAGAATAATTTGAGCCTGCTCATTTGTGCCTCCAGTGAGAACTCTTGAGTTGATTTGTTCAATGATATATTGATTTGTTTTCATGGGAGTCCACAATATTCTCAGAAGACTTCTCCAATACCAAAATTCAGAAACGTTTTATTCTGTTCCTACATTGTTTTTTTCGGAATCCAATTCTGACTTCAACAGAGTATCATAAGGAATTTGTACTGTTCTGCTTGTACTGTTCTGATCTCTGTAGGTGTAGATACATGACAGCATCAGAATATCTTCTCAAGCCCTTTATGACCATTTTACCAAAGGTGGTCTGCAGCATATTTTATGACTGCTTGATCCTCTAAGGTTGATTGGTTGACCCCCAAAGGCAAAAGCTATCTGTTATCTAAAAATATACAACTTCCCAAATATGCAGACAGGAAGACACTCCCATTAATTTTTTTACATCAATTGCACTTCTAAAATGGTTGACGGATAATGGGTTTAGAACAGTACATTACATCCTTCAAAGAAATGTCTGATTGTGAATGCTTTAAGCACTAATGGTGTTACCTAGTTTGAGTAATGCAAGAAAACAAGCAAGCTCAGAGAGCACCAAGGATCCTTCGTTTTAAGCATTGTATTATAGGCATTGTGTTTATTGTGAAAAATTACCTACAGTAATTACATAGAATAGAAATAGACATAGAATAGAATAGAATAGAATAGAATTCTTTATTGGCCAAGTGTGATTGGACACACAAGGAATTCTCAGTATACATAAAGAAGGAACATTCGTTAAGAATCAAGAATCATAATGTACTTAATGATAGTCATAGGGTACAATCAACATCAAATCATACTAGGAAACAGAGGATACAAGCAACAAAGCTACAGTCACAAGTGGGAGGGGATGGGTGATAAGGAGTGATGAGAAGATTAACAGTAATAGTAGTGTACACTTTGTAAATAGTTGAACAGTGTTGAGGGAATTATTTGTTTAGCAGAGTGATGGCTTTCGGGGAAAAACTGTCCTTGTGTCTAGTTGTTCTGGTGTGCAGTGCTCTATAGCGTCGTTTTGAGGGAAGGAGTTGAAACAGTTTATGTCCAGGATGTGAGGGGTCTGTAAATATTTTCACAGCCCTCTTTTTGACTTCTTTTAGATTTCTGATTAGAAAGAATATTCTATTCTAGAGTATTAAAAAGAGATAGTGTTATATTCCAAGATGTTGTTATTATTACCTTTATTGTCAGAGTACAACATGTATACAATGAGATTGGCTGAGCTTCCCTTTGCGCATCCCCTCATATATTTTACTATATGAAATTTTTGGAAGAGGCAGTCCTTCTAAACATCCATTTGATGAAGCCTTCTACAATGCTTAAACGTTCGTGATACCTTTTGAAATTTCAATATTTCTGCACAAATATAACCCAAAATGAGATCTGTTCGCCATACAACTCCTAAAACTGGGTGAAATGAACCCAAAATCTTGGTAGATACCTATTTTTCTTTATTATCTTTTTCCCATTATAATTGAAAATAGGAATATTGCCTGAAGTAAAAAAAAAAAAAAATTGGGTGAATGCTTGTAAGAGTTAATGTGCATTTTTATTGTTTATCCGTCCTGTCCAACTGCAGAACTTAATTTGGAAGGGAATTATATTCATCACCTGCCAGAAGAGATCCGAACCCTGTTACACCTGAGAAATATCAACCTGTCCAGGAACAAATTTCATACTTTTCCTGACCAGCTGACTTCTTTGCAGGCTCTTGAAACGATCAACCTTGAAGAGAATGAGATTACAGGTAAAAAAAAATATGTAGCTGTGCATTCAAGTGTCTCTTTGTTCAAACCAAATACTAGATAGATTGTTGTCCTCGATGTTTAACATTTATAGTTTTTTTCCTCTGCAGGCAGATATTGTTTGACTTTTCATTTAACCAAGCACATTCTAAAACTTATACCAAGGTTACGGTTTTCACACATAACATGATAGATTTTTATCTCACGATATTGCTATTTAAAAGTACAATCTCCCCTGGTGTGCCTCACTGTGCTAATCTTGTCAGAGCGTGGAAACTAAAGCTTGGCAGTTGTGGTTAGTACTTTAATTGGAAATCCAATTAAATATTGGCTTTAAGAAATCCAAGAATATTGGCTAATCTGGGAAGACAAAACAGTAGGATTTTTCTTAATATGGCACGAAACACAGACACAAAGATTGTATTTGGGTTTCTTTTTTTCACACAACGCTATTTTATTGTTCAAAATTAAATTCCTATCATTTACTTCTAAACTTAATGCAAATTCTGTGCTTCTTTCTATTTTCCCACATAGCTTAATCTATCTTAGTATTACTATATATCAGGGGTATCAAACTCTATTTCATTGATGTCCACATCAGGGTTGTGTTTGATCTTGGGGGGGGGGGGGGGCAGGGGTGGACATGGCCAGCTGAACTTCCGTTTTTCGCCCGCGATGGCCTCCAGCCCTCTGCCAGCGAAAATAGAGCTCATTGGCAGAGGTACTGCGGGCGGTCCTTCGCTGTTTTCAGGGCATCCCCATGGGCCAGATCTAAGCACCCTTATTTCTATTTTTATTTCATCTATACAACTCTATCTCTGTGTTCTATTTCTGTGTTCCAATTCCAAGGTTTGCAGCACTATGTGATGGTGAAGGTTCATTCTCTGAGCTTGTAGGTTGGTTTTTGAACGTTTCATTACCAGCCTAGGTAACAACTTCAGCGGCATTTAGGGGATGTCACTGTCAGTGTTCCTCTGTTTATAAAGGCCTCAGGTGTGGGTGTGTCAAGTGAGGGTCTTGTGATAGATCAGGTGTGGGTGTGTCAAGTGAGAATCTTTTGACGGGTCTTGTGATGGGGAGGTTACATCATGTCATGCCCTTGTTGGAATCTGATTCTGAGGAGGAGATTGAGCAGCTGACAGGGAGTGGGAGTTTGCTCTGGTGGCTGTGGAAGAAACATGGGAAAGGCACAGTCCAGCTGGGCATTCAGAGGAAGACCCAGGTCACCCCCTCTTCATCCTAGGGCATGCAGGGAGGAACGGAGAAGGGAGTAACATGGCTTACAGGAGAGAAAAAGGCCCTGATCCCTTTCATTAGTTGCAGCTGGGAGAACAGGATATAAGTGGGGCGTTTGCACACAGCTCCTTGCTGGAAGAAAAGTGCGCATTATCTTTGTCAAGGCTTATCTGGGTTTTGGCGTCCTCCCAACTGTGGTTGCTGTGTTGTCTTGTGAAGGTCTGCAATTTATCATCCTGGCCTGCTGTGTTGATTTACTTTAGTGTGGTTTGTGTTGGTTTTTTAAAATTTGTAATTATCTTTACTTTGGGTTCGGACTGCATTTACTCCCTTCATAGATTGTTTTTGGAAGAGTTTGATATCCAGCTGAGGATAATTGGACATTGGGATCCAAGTTGGAGGCATTAAAGGGAATTTCTTCTACTCTTGTGACTTCGTTATTTTTGTGTCACACCCTGGGTCATAACACATCAGGTCAAGATCTGGTGGGGGGCAGTTTTGTGGGTTGGTTGAGGGTTGGTGCTGCCTCTGGTCGGCTTTGTGGTAGATTTGGATTCTGAAGGGTTTGTAGGCTGGCTATAGGTTAATGTGTCTGTTGATGGAATTGCTTGTGGAATGCCAGGTTTCGATGAACTCACAAGCATGGCAAGTAATAGTGTGACCGATAATATTTGTGGTGCTCCAAACGAATTGGTGCTCTTTGGTGTTGGTGCGGGTAGAGATTAAGGATTTGGGATTGTGGCATTTGATTGCAAGCCAGTGTTCATGGATCCTATTTTTTAATTGACCTGATGTTTGTCCCACGTAGAATTGGTTGCAGTGGTGACAGTTGATTTTGTAAATTTCAATATTTCTTTCATCTGTCTGAATTTCATCTTTGGTTCTGGATAATTCCTGGCGGAGTGTGGCTGTGGGTTTGTGAGCTATTGTTATTCCTAGGGGTTGGAGGATTCTGGCTGTCTTTTTCGACATTCCCTTTTTTGTACGGGGGGGGTTAGTTTTTGCATGGTGGTTGGCTGCATGGTGTGTTGTGGTTTGGGTGCTGTGTGTCAGAATATGAAGTTTTTGCTGTTAGGGAGAAAGACATTGAACGCCGTTTCTCTTCTGCTTTTGTAGCGCTATGTTTCCTTAACTATTTCTTTTCTCTTTAAATATGCCTCCCCCTCCATGCCGACCAGGTCTTCAGTTCTCATAGGCAATCTCAGTTCATTTGCATGTCAAAACAGTTTTCATTGCTCTATAAACTTGCAAATAGAGTCTCTCTCCCCTTCAGTATTCACAATTATCTGTTTATGGACAATTGCAGAAGGTGGTATTCAGCAGGTTTTGACCAGTTCTGGAGAACCGGTAGCGGAAATTTTGAGTAGTTCAGAGAACCGGCAAATACCACCTTTGACTGGAGATTTTACAGTATCTTTCCCCTGCCATGCCCATCAAGCCACACCCACAGAACCGGTAATAAAAAAATTTGAATCCCATCACTGGACAATTGTCTGTTTTGTAGAGCTTTGCACTGGGTTGCTGTATGCAATGGATTGTTTTCATTTGCAGGCTTGGTGACTTTTCAGACTCTGATCAGGCTCTTTTCCTCCCCTCCATATTGCCAAATGCCCAAAGTATTTATAGCCAGCACACCGTTAAAAGTGGTCCACAAGTTGTCAAAAAAAAAAAAAATGAAACCTGCAAATGCCAAAGATTCACCTCGACTGATCTCTGAACTTTCTAACCTTCCATCCTCCAACACTGAGTTGCTCCTGTCTCCCTTATAGAGTGACCTGGGGCAGTGTACAAACAGACAAGCTGTATGAATAGAGTAGAGTAGAATAGAGTAGAGTAGAATAGAATAGAATAGAATAGAATAGAATAGAATAGAATAGAATAGAATGCTTTATTGGCCAAGTCTGATTGGACATGCAAGGAATTTGTCTTGGTGCAAATGCTCTCAGTGTAGAGGGTATCTCTAAGAGAGAGAGCGGGAGGGAGAGAGAGGGAGGAGGAGGGCAATACCCTACATCAGAGGTGCCAAACTAATGTCGTCACGGCATCATCACAGGATGTATCAGGACTTTTTCCCCCTTCGTTAAACCGGGTGTGGGGCACATGATGCATCCAGCTCGTGGGCCGGGAGTTTGAAAGCCCTATCCTACATCTACATCTGCCAAGGAGTTAGCCATTCTGAAAGAATACTTGGGTACAATTTAAGAAAGAGATTTATCAGACCATTGAAATCCCCAACATTAGCACCAACCTTTCTTGTACCAAAGAAGCTAGAACCTCAGTTGGCTTTGGCCCAGAGACCAAGTAGGGAGGTTACCATGTGCACTGTCCATGATTACGAGGACCTCAACAAAATCTGGAATCATTACCCACTTCCATTAATATCAGCTTTGTTAGCTAGGTTGCAAGAAACCAATAAGTTTGCAAAACTAAACTTTAGTTATCATCCAGAGATGGGCAATTAGTTTCCCCAAGGGACCACGTGAGAAATGGATGATGGTGGAGAGCTGCCACTGCCACCCTAGCTGCTGTTGCCCTATCCCAGGAGTCAGCAACCTGCAGCTCTGGAGCCGCATGTGGCTCTTTCATCCTTCTGCTACAGCTGACTTGTTGCCGGTCAGCTCCACAATTGATAAGGCTTTTGGTTAGGACTGGTAGAGGAAAAAGGACACCACGCTAGGAGGAGACTCTATGGTGGGGGGAACAGCCATAGAGTCTGGTTGGCTCCAGAATTGAACGGGGGGGCTTCTGGTTAGGACCTTTGTGGCTCTTTGAGTGTTTAAGGTTGCCAACCCTTGCCCTATCCTCTGTCACTGCCATCCTGCCCCTTCTGCCGATGCTGCATGCCCCCCTGCCCTCTGTTGATGCTGTCCAATCTCCTCTGCTGATGCCATACCCTCGTTGCCAATACCCCGCCCTCATCTCCGATGCCCCAGGCTAGACTGGGACCACCTCGGGCTGGATGTGGCCCAAGAGCTGTAAACTGTCCAGGTCTGATAGGATCTCATTTCAGTGAAAGAGAGAACCCAACTGCCTTCAGTACAAGGTATGGGAAGTTTGAATATATATTGTGATGCTTTTGTGTAAGAAATGATGGAGTCATATTCATGAATCTGGGTTTTTTCCTGCTATAATTGATAAACACATTGTGATTTACGTGGATGACATTTTAATCTACTTGGAGGACCCAGAATCTCATTTCGGGCATGTCAAGGATGTCTTGCAAAGGCTAACAGATAACAAATAACCTTTTGGATAAACTGAAAAAGCTCCTCTTTGATCTCCAGCAGTTGGACTATCTGGAGCAGAGGTCTCCAACCTTGGCAACTTTAAACCTGGAGGACTTCCAGGCTTAAAGTTGCCAAGATTGGAGACCCCTGATCTGGAGTATAGGATATCCACAAAAAAGACTACAGTCAAGGTGTAGGCAGTTTTGTCCACCCTGCAATGTATAAGCTACATAAAACACGCCCGGAGATTACCAATTTTTTCCAGAAGGTTCATCCTTATTTTTGCCCACATGGTTAAAACTTTAACACAGCTATGAAAGAAGGGAAATACACTGCTCAAAAAAATAAAGGGAACACAAAAAGAAGACATCCTAGATCTGAATGAATGAAATATTCTTATGAAATACTTTGTTCATTACATAGTTGAATGTGCTGACAACAAAATCACACAAAAATTATCAATGGAAATCAAATTTAGCAACCCATGGAGGTCTGGATTTGGACTTAAACTCAAAATTAAAGTGGAAAAAAACACTACAGGCTGATCCAACTTTGATTAATGTCCTTAAAACAAGTCAAAAATGAGGCTCAGTAGTGTGTGTGGCCTCCACCTGCCTGTATGACCTCCCTACAATGCCTGGGCGTGCTCCTGATGAGGTGGTGGATGGTCTCCTGAGGGAACTCCTCTCACACCTGGACTAAAGCATCCCCCAACTCCTAGACAGTCTGTGGTGCAACATGGCGTTGGTGGATGGAGCGAGACATGATGTCCCAGATGTGCTCAATTGGATTCAGGTCTGGGGAACAGGCGGGCCAGTCCATAGCATCAGTGCCTTCATCTTGCAGGAACTGCTGACACACTCTAGCCACATGAGGTCTAACATTGTCGTGCATTAGGAGGAACCCAGAGCCAACTGCACCAGCATATGGTCTCACAAGGGGTCTGAGGATCTCATCTCGGTACCTAATGGCAGTCAGGCTACCTCTGGCGAGCACATGGAGGGCTGTGCAGTCCCCTAAAGAAATACCACCCCACACCATTACTGACCCACTGCCAAACCGGTCATGCTGGAGGATGTTGCAGGCAGCAGAACGTTCTCCATGGCGTCTCCAGACCCTGTCACGTCTGTCACATGTGCTCAGTGTGAACCTGCTTTCATCTGTGAAGAGCACAGGGCGCCAGTGGCGAATTTGCCAATCTTGGTGTTCTCTGGCAAATGCCAAATGTCCTGCACGGTGTTGGGCTGTAAGCACAACCCCCACCTGTGGACGTCGGGCCCTCATACCACCCTCATGGAGTCTGTTTCTGACTGTTTGAGCAGCCACATGCACATTTGTGGTCCGCTGGAGGTCATTTTGCAGGGCTCTGGCAGTGCTCCTCCTGTCCTTCCTTGCACAAAGGCGGAGGTAGCAGTCCTGATGCTGGGTTGTTACCCTCCTACGGCCTCCTCTACGTCTCCTGATGTATTGGCCTGTCTCCTGGTAGCGCCTCCATACTTTGGACACTACGCTGACAGACACAGAAAACCTTCTTGCCACAGCTCGCATTGATGTGCCATCCTGGATGAGCTGCACTACCTGAGCCACTTGTGTGGGTTGTAGACTCCGTCTCATGCTACCACTAGAGTGAAAACACCGCCAGCATTCAAAAGTGACCAAACCATCAGCCAGAAAGCATAGGAACTGAGAAGTGGTCTGTGGTCACCACCTGCAGAACCCCACTCCTTTATTGGGGATGTCTTGCTAACTGCCTACGCTTTCCACCTGTTGTCTATTCCATTTGCACAACAGCAGCATGTGCAATTGCTTGTCAATCAGTGTTGCTACCTAAGTGGAGAGTTTGATTTCACAGAAGTGTGATTGACTTGGAGTTACATTGTGTTGTTTAAGTGTTCCTTTTATTTTTTTGAGCAGTGTATATTTTCTTCTCAAGCAATCAGTATTTCAGGGGTTAAAAACAGTTCTCCGCTTCTCAACTTCTATTCCAGGGCCCACAGGCCAGATGCATCACTCACAGGCCATGCTCAACCCAACTTTGTGAATGGGAAAAACGAGACGCCACATGACAACACCCCACTGCTTCAAATGCTGTCTTCCATACCATCAAACGATTGTTATCATGTCACCCCTAGTCCTTCTTTTCAGTAAATTAGACATACCCAGTTCCTGCAACCATTCTTCATATGTTTCAGCCTCCAGTCCCCTAATCATCTTTGTTGCGTTTTTCTGCACTCTTCTGCACTCTTTCTAGAGTCTCAACGTATTTTATATTATCGTGGTGACCAAAACTGGATGCAATATTCCAGCTGTAATCCTACCAATGGATTATAAAGCGGTATTAACACTTTGCGTGATCTTGATCCTATCCCTCTTTTAACGCAGCCTAGCCTACTCACATTTCCAAAATTAAATATTACTTCCGTTTTAATTAGAAGTACATTTTGATTCAATGCATTGTACAATGCATATATTCAAGAGCAACCCCGAAAAAAAGTTTGCAACTTGGCCTATTTAAATCAGTAAAAACAGGAAATTCCCCACATTTGAATAGGTAGAAATAAACATGCTTACAACTTTTGGTGCCGATAAAACGGTGTTCATGGCAAAGCAGATTTTCAATTTGATGCCAAGTTTTTAATGTTTATAGTTTTAATATATATGTTGATTTATAGTCACCCTGAGACACTTTATAAACAAGATGGGTGGCATAAAAATTTAATAAATAAGTAGAATAATAAATAAGAAGTAAAAAATAAATTTATTATTTATGTTGTCTTAAATCGTTATTTGGGAGCCATTTGGAGTTCTCTCTCTCTCTCCCTTCCTTCCTTCCTTCCTTCCTTCCTTCCTTCCTTCCTTCCTTCCTTCCTTCCTTACTTACTTACTTACTTACTTCTTTACTTACTTACTTACTTACTTACTTACTTAGTTACTTACTTGACCTACCTACCTACTTACCCACCCATCTTGTTTGCTGTCCATCTCACCCAGAGGTTACTAGATGGCTTACAAACATTAAAAGCCAATTAAACATCGAAGCATATAAATGTTTTAAATGAATACATAATAAAGCAAGTGGTCCACCCCCCAAAAAAATTAGCAGTATACCTAAAGTTAAAAAAAAGGTGCTTGCACATATTTTATCGTAACAGATTATTCTTGTGATATGCACTTAGCTTTGCAATCATTTTCAGAGACCTAGGGAATTTGCTTGAAATCCGTTTCTCTGGAGTGTTGCAGAAGCCCATTAAATATGGATAAATTTTATATTAGGAACCTGTCTGTACATTTTATATCTGTATTGACTCACTTTCGAGATTTGATATTGTTCTCTCTTCCCACCCACCCCCACCCACCCCAAAAAAGTTTATTTCTTTTTATTTTTAAGCGTGATTCTTTCTCTGTGATAATTTAATCTCTCTCTTGCAGCAAAACAAGCAGGTGGGAGATTCTGATAGGCTCTTAATAGGAACCCATTTCCCCCCCCCCCGTTAATAACGTATTAAGATGCGGCTATTTAATGCATGCTTATTTTCCCTCTTCTGTTTGCTTGGCATTTTTCTTCTTAGTTTCTGAACATAGGCATAACTTTTAATGCGATAAACTGAATGTGCTGAAGTCTCGGAAAGTTAGACAGTAGTGACAGCCAATTAATTCAGATAGAAAAGATGTTGGGGGGGGGGAGAGATTTGTCAGTAAGTTGTCAGATCAAAACGTTTTTTCTAGGTGAAAAAAAAAGTAAAGGAAGGCAAAGCTGTTGATATACATGTTTAATATCTCTAGGTGAGAGTGGGCATAACTAAGTAAAAGGGAAAGCGCGCACACAGAATGAGCAGGTTTTCTTACTTCGATAGTTTGGTAAGCAATAACGTACAGACAGTCATTGACTTACAATCATTTGGTTAATGACCATTCAAAGTTGTGAAAGCACTGCAAAAATGGACTTATGACCAGTCCTTACACTTACAACCATCACAGCAGCCCTGTCATGCCCCTATTGGAGACTGACTCCAAGGGAGAGGAGGAACAGCTGACAGGGAGTGGAAGTGTGGCTCCGGAGGTTGTGGAGGAGGCTGGGGAAGGGAAGAGGCCAGCTGGGCAGTCAGAGAAAGACCCAGGCCCATCCCCTCTCCATCCTATAGGGCACGCAGGGAGGAGAAGGATAAGGGAGAGACGTGAATGGCATGGTTTACGGGGGAGGAAAGGGCCTTGATCCTCTTCATGGGCTGCAGCTGTGAGAACTGGTTAAAAGGACGGACATGCGTATGGGCCAGTGCTGGAAACAAAGCGTGGAAATATCTCTAGTTTGTTGTTCCTCTCTGAGTTTGACGTACTTCCCAGTGTTTGTTCCGATATCTGTGGACGTCTTCAAGCCCTTATCTTGCCTGGCTCCCTTAATTGCTTCAGTGTGGTTTGTGTTGTTTTTACTCTTTATAATTTATAGGCATTTTTAGTTTAAAAGGCGTTTCCTCCTTTTCATAACTTCTTGTGGGGGAGTTCTTTGTCTCCAGTCAAGGAGATTTGGAGTTTTGAAGCAAAGTGAAGGAATAAAAGGGGCTTCACCTGTTTTTGTGACTGTGTTTATTTTGTATCCCACCCTGGGTCATCACAAGCCCCATGGTCACATGATGAAATTTGGATTGCATTTATGAGGGCTGCAGCATCCCAAGGTCATGAGATTTGTGACCTTCCCATCTGGCTTCCAACAAGCAAACAACCAATTGCGGTTGAGGGCTACCTATAAATGCAGCTGTGATCTCATTCCCGAATTCAATGGGTAGCTTTCAGCAGACTACAGTTCTTTTGGTTGTTCCAATTTTCCTCACTTGGTTTTCTGGGACTGTATTTAGGGACTGAAACTCAACATACACAATCGTAGTCCTTACACAGGGGGCACCAACTCAAAGCTCAATTGTATGTAGTTGCAGCGATGTCCTAGGCTGTGGACAAAAAAAGCAGTAGAATACATGCTATGTACCATCCTGGCTGTGCATGTCTTTTTTCTTACTGTCTTTTGTTCTTTAAAACCAAGTGGAATCCTGTTAAGTCCAGGATATCTCACTGGGATTGGCCTGTACCACTTGTGCTGGCAGATGAGCCATGCTGTGGGTCCCGTCAGCCCGATTATTCCGGCTGGTGGGGTCCAGACGGATGGCCTCCTCTGCTGTTGCTCCTGCCCTCTGGGGACATCTTGCCCTGAGGTCAGTCAGCTGGGAGCTCCAGTGGGAGAAGAGCTTTCTTTCTTTCTTTCTTTCTTTCTTTCTTTCTTTCTTTCTTTCTTTCTTTCTTTCTTTCTTTCTTTCTTTCTTTCTTTCTTTCTTTCTTTCTTTCTTTCTTTCTTTCTTTCTTTCTTTCTTTCTTTCTTTCTTCTTTCTTTCTTTCTTTCTTTCTTTCTTTCTTCCTTCCTTCCTTCTTTCCTTCTTTCTTTCTTTCTTTCTTTCTTTCTTTGATTTATATTGCCGCCTGTTCGCCCATGGCAACTCAAGGCTGCTTACACAATGTAAAATCATATTTAAAACAAAAAATAAAAATAAGAACAATAAGAACTAACAAAAAGAATCAAATAAATTAGTAAAGTACAATAGAACAAAATTTGGGAAAACAAAAAACAAAACAAAAACCAACTCCCACCCATCCCCCACCCCGACGACAGCAGGTCACACTAGCCATTTGATGGGTTCCATCCCTTTCTGGGTTCCCCAGGCCCGCTGGCAAAACCAGGTCTTCAGTGCCTTTCGGAATACTATTAACGAGGGGGCCATTCTAATCTCTGGGGGAATGATGTTCCAGAGAGATGGAGCCACCACAGAGAAGGCCCTTCTTCTTGGTCTCACCAGGTGTATCTCCCTCAGGGGTGGGACCCACAGCATTCCCTGCCTCCTCGCTCTAATGGGTCGGGTAGATGTCATAATTGAGTAATAACGGACCTCATTTCCCCCCATTCCGCCCCCACCCTCTCCATTTGTCCTTGGTTTTAATCTGTTGTGGTTCGTCGACTGCTAACAGAGATGGCAGTCGAAGTCAGATGAGCCAGAGAAGATGGAGGGGGCGCCTAGGTTACTATTGGAACCTGGTGGAAGGCTCTGAGGAGCAGGAGATCTCAGAGCCAGATGTGGAGCAGGGTCTATCTATTCACACTTAGCAGAGAGACGGCTGTTTTCGGGGTCGGAGCTGAGCGAGGGGGAGGAACAGCTGGTCCCTGTCCCAGATGCGTGTATGCGCAGAGAAGTGCAGAGAGGAGAGCAACGCAGGACTGAGGGCCAGTTATCCAGGAAAAGAAAGAGATGTTAATAAGACCCTCCCTGGCTGGGATATAAGGAGGAGGGGTGTGGGAGGCATGATTGTCAGGGGCAGCTGTTCATGCTCCAGAAGAGTTCCCTCTGATGGATTCCTTGCCAGGATTTCCTTGCCACTAATCCAGGTTGGTCAGGACTTTTTGTGTTGGGAATTGAAATGCTAATTGAGGCTCCCTGCGGGGAACTCTGAGATTGCTATGGCTCATGAATCACTTACTGATGTGTGACCTGGAGCTTTGTCAGTGAATGTATTCCTGCCTTACTAAATAAAAAGGGGTTTCTCTTCACGAGTAGGCTCATGAAAGCTGGCTCAGAACATAATGACTAATTTTAACTTTTTATGTTTTAACTGTCTAATAGTAATTTTAAGCCCCCCCAGAGTTACCCAATGGTAATATGGGTGACCTATAAATTATATAGCTAGAGTTAGTTAGTTAGAATTCTTTATTGGCCAAGTGTGATTGGACACACAAGGAATTTGTCTTTGGTGCAAATGCTCTCAGTGTACATAAAAGAAAAGTTACAGTATAAATAATAAATACATATCATTCTAAGATTTATTTCCCTTGGTGCTCTTACTTTCCTTTTCCAATCTGGAAATTATTTTCATTTTCTTCTTTGTTTCAGAATGCCTCTGAGTTAAACTAGAGGGAACTGGGAAAAGATATAGAACAGCACAGTTGCTTTTTAAAAATTAAGCCAAGAAACAAATGTTCTTTTAAAAAAAATAACTTAAAATAATGGTTTATGAATAGGTTCAAATGATGCTGCACTCCATCGGTAGTGAGTCAATATTTGTTTACCTTGACTCTAGATATAACCCTAATGAATCTCCCTGGTAAATGGACAGTTTCCTAAGCAACCCTCAAACATGTCTTTCCACCAGCAGCTTCCATATCTCTCTTTCTTTGCAATTGTAATGATATGTAGGGTTGATATTTGTAGATAGGAGGAAGAATGGACAACGGTCAGATAACAGGCAGCTAAGCCCACAGAAGGAATGGAAATCTGATAAATATTTCAGAAGGGAACCTGTCTTGTTTCTTGTCTGTGGACTCTCTCTTGTTCCTCCTCTTGGTTCTGTCTTTTCTTTTGACCATGGAGACAAGGGGAAGACAATGTTCTTGAGACCTGAAAGCGTCTATCAGTGTAATCTTACAATAAAAGTAGTTGTGGTCTGCTTCTTGTATGGATGACCTCAAGAGGCTAGAAGTGTAAACTTCCCAGAAGTATAAACTGGAAAGAGATACCCTGCGTTGCCCTGTTTTTCTTGGCAGTTCCATCACCCAATCAACACAGTGAAAAAGTGGATTTTTAAGGAAGGGAAGCTAATTAGGTTTAAAGATTGAGTACTGTGGTTCTTGGAGGCTTAATTGATATTGTTCTTTTGAAAAAAATATCCTTCTGGGTTCAGTTCCGAGTGGGGAAAAAGACACTGGAAACATGGAGGCTGCTTGGAAGGTTTAATGGTGGACAGGACCACATGGCCTGGAGCTCCAGAGTGAATAGGAAGAAATCAGTAAAAAGGGCTGAGGTGCTGAGAGTGCCTGGGTTTTATACCCTCTGTTGGGATTTGAATTGGAGCTTGTATTCTGATTGGTTGTCAGACTCCCATGGGCAATTCTGTAGGCTGTCCTGAGTTCCAGGCTTGCTCTAGCGTTGCTGGATGATTTAGAATAGAATAGAATAGAATACTTTATTGGCCAAGTGTGATTGGACACACAAGGAATTTGTCTTGGTGTAAATACTCTCAGTATACATAAAGAAAAGATACATTCATTAAGAATCAAGAATCATAACGTACAACACTTAATGATAGTCATAGGGTACAATCAACAATCAAATCATACTAGGAAACAGTCAATATAAATCGTAAGGAGACAAGGGACAAAGTTACAGTCCTACAATCACAAGTGGGAGGGGATGGGTGACAAGGAGTGATGAGAAGATTAGCAGTAATAGTAGTGCAGACTTTGTAATAGTTGAACATTAAAAGGGCTTTTGGCAATTGTTATAGCTTTACCTGGATATCTTTCTTATGTAAGTATTCTGGCCCAGGCCTTAATGGTCCACCCATTAACAAAGATGAGGGTGAGATTCTCCTTCTGGGGTGAGTTTCTGCTTCTGAGTTTCTACTTTTTTAGAGGAAATATTCTGCCTTTTTAATATTTCCTAGGCTATTTCAATTTTCTAGGAGAGGGGTGGGTGCTAACTTCCTACAGTTCTATAAAAGTTACTGTAAACAGAAATCGACTAACTTTGTTGACTCGGTTTTTATATAACTTTTAGTGATAAGAAAACAAAATCTAGAGCAAATTTCATATCGATTTAAATAACCCTAAACTCTCTTTTATTTACATTGCTCATCTGTAAAAATCTGGTTATGAAAAAAAAAAGGGTTCTGTTTTACCCCACATTCGCTGGTGTTGGTTTTTCTGCTCTTCCTTTTGGGGATCTGCTGTTTATAGATCTTTGTCTTGTCATCTTCAAGACTAGAGTCTTTTAGGAATATCATTTCTAAAATGGCACAATGATTGCATTGTGCTCATGCAAGCTGTCTTACTGGTTTACCCATGTGTCTGTTGACCAAGTTTCCAGGTTCCGCAAGTCAGTCTAGTTCTGGAAATGTTCTTGAAGTGAAGAAATGAAGGGTAGAGACTTCATGGCATGGATAGTTAGGACTGCAGAAAAACCAGCTGCAACCAGCCTGCCTTCCATTGAGGACCTCTATACTCCATGAACCAGAAAAAGAGCTGAGAAAATATCTATAGACCCCCTCACCTCCTGGACATAAACTGTTTTAATTTCTCCCCTCAGGATGCCATTATTAGGGCATTGCATGCCAAAACAACTCTGGTAAATACAAAGGTACTTTCTTCCTCCATGCTATCACTCTGCTAGATATTTACCCTGAACGTATTTACCCATTGCAATAGGGCTGTATTGCTATTATACTTGTCATCTTTCAAATCTTCTTACCTTTGTCATCTTTCTTACCTCCTCATCTTTCCCACCACCTTCCTCTATTGGTATCTTATAATTTATCACTTGTTGTTTGTATCTTAATGATTTATGATTGCATCTTATAATTTATGATCTATGACTTATCACTTTCTTGCTTGTATGCACACTGAGACCTTATGTGCTAGAAACAAATTCCTTGTGTGTCCAATCATAGTTGATCAATAAAGAATTCTCTTCCCTCCCCTCCCCTCCCCTCCACTTTCCCTTCCATGCCTTGGAACCTGGTGTTTTCTTTAATAAGTTGAAAAGTAAGCCAGGCAAAATCAGACACAGCCTAAGACCAGATTGTCCAGTTATGCAATCACAACACTGAAAGATCAACCTCTCCTCCTGCATTGACAATTTTTAGCTTGTAACTCTGTGAGAAAAGGATGAATTTTAATTCTTCTATTTATATGGCTCATTTCTTATACTTTGCAACTGCTGGGTTAACAGCTCGTCTGATGCCTGCAATAAAGCTAGTGTCAGGGCTCTGGTAGTTATCCCCATTTAAATAATGAGTCTCTAGCTGAATTTTCAAAACTTAAAGAAGATTTATTAGGAGTAAACATGCCGGCTCTGCCTGGGTGTAGCTGACTCTGAGACACATCATTTATTATCACCTTTGACCCTGGTTTTCCCTCACCCCCTGGGTGTATCATAATTCATATTCTCCAATGGGACACATCCATAGCCAAGAGTCATCAATCATACTCTCCAGTTTGAATTTTGCGTGGCAGAAACTTCGGTCACCTAGAAACTATCTTTGAAAACATTTATGGAATACAAGTTGTCCACTGCTCCCCCTTCCCTTTTTGTTGGCAACTCTAAAAAGACCATAGAAATATTTTATAAGTTGACAGCTAGCTTATTTAGAGCTGGGTTCTTAAATTGTAGACTGTAAGATTTCTCATTCCAATATCAATCTGAAGCTTGAATGAAGTCTTGGTCTAACATCTTTCTCTTCCTCCACTCTCTCTTTCTATCTTCTCTTCTTTTCCCCTGTTGAATTTTTTTTTAAAACCGATTGTAAACTATTCTCCTGGCTTGACTCATTAGATGAAAGGTTAACTCTGTCTTTTATTGTGGTGGCGCACTGGTTAGAATGCAATATTGCAGACTAATTCTGCTGACAGTCAACTGCCAGCTGCCAGCAGTTCGATGCTCAAGGTTGACTCAGCCTTCCCTCCTTCCGAGGTGGGCAAAATGAGGACCCAGATTGTCGGAGCAATATGTAAACCGCTTAGAGAGGGCTGTAAAACAGAGTGAAATGGTATATAAGTCTGTGTCATTGCTATCATCATCAATAAATGTTATTGTTTTTAACCAATTAGTCATGTCCGACTCCTGGTGACTTTGTAGGCAAGTGCTCTCCATGCTACTCTGTCAAGCACAGCTTGTTTCAATTGTATGTGCAAGTTTGCATCAGATTTGATCTTATCAAGCTGTCTTGTTCTTTGCTTACCCTTCTTCTTTGTCCCTTAACCTTTCCTAAGCAAAATCGCCGTCTCCAATGAATTTGCATACATAACATATCCAGTTTACAATCAACACTCCATGTTATGATATAGTGGCATTGATCATATTATTCTTCTGAGTTAAACATTACTCTGTTTTGACTGTCAAGTGTTTAGAGAAGTATTGGTTGACTGATTATGTGTCATCAGATTGGTGTTGACTCTTAGTGAGCCCATAAATTAGTAAATGATTGTTAAGTAATGTGTGGGTTGTGTTTTATGTACACCCTTGACATTATATCATTGCTAAATAATGTTGTTTTAGAATAATTTATATTAATAAATATAAAGCCAATAAAATATTCTATTCTATTCTATTCTATTCTTTTCTAACCATATCCATCAGGGCTTGCAGTTCAGATAGCTTTAAAATTACAAATTTCTCCATACTAGGAGTTGCAGGGCATGATCAAGTATAGTCTTACTCATGTATCAACAATTTTCTGTATATTTGTGCTTAAAGAAACAGATTATTTCCTTCTGTAAGAAGGCATAAGTATGCTATGTATTTTAGTACATATCCTTTATAAATTAAACATACTAACTAAACTCAAATGTTTTCAGAGCCATACACAGATACATTGCTACAAGAAATACATCCAAAAATCTGTCTTAGTTTTATTAAGCTAATGAAGTAGTGATGATTTGAATTCCAATTTGAGCTGATTTCTGAATTCAATTAGTTCTTCAAATATTTTACAGTTATTTTGGACATCAAAGCATATTCCCACAAGCTAATTTTCTGTTCTTCCACAACAGGAATTATATGTGATTTCCAATAGGTAGCATAAAGCATCATTTGCTACTATTTACAAGGCTAATTAGGTATACCATATGAGAAAATTTGGCCTGCAGTTCATTTCTTCAGAGTCTGAAATTGGAAAGGCCATTCCAAATCTTCAGAAGGATTTTTTTTTGTATCAAGAAAAAAATCATGGCTGCTTTCTTGCTCTTCTGATTATCGGTAGGGTTAAAAAATACAATTTATGTCTTATTACTCTTTCTGTTTCTTTTCAAAACCACTCCAGCCTTTTTAAGATGAGTTTAGTTAAAAGGCCTTTTTTTCCTTTTCAAATACTGTATCATAGCCTCCATGCAATAAATAAATAGTCTGCATACCTCTGGACAGTTGAGCCATTCACCTCTTGCATATTAGAAGGAAAGAAAGAAAGCTTCTTACCATGTAGAAAGAAGTATTTGACATTGTTGAATCTTATTTATTACTAAAGTTAATGGTCTAATCAAAATTTCTTGAAAAGTCTTGTAGTGTATTGCAGAGAAATACAGAGGACGGAACCAGATCATTAAGGAGGGTGTCCGATTATTATAGAAAAGATTATTTAGTCCAGGAGAGAATCGAATGAGAAAGAAACTCAGAATAACTCTGCCTCAATGATGCTAGGTATAAAGTTGAACTGGAGAATTGCTTTGACAAGCTTTCAACATTCTGTTTCATTAATGGAATGAATGTTTCATTTATTAACAAGAAATATAGTTCAAGAAATTCAGGTCCTTGTTTCTTGAACTTTGCATAGTTAAGCACATATATGCTGTTCTTCTTAATATGAGTCTCCTGAAGACATTTATATGTTTTCCTTGGTTAGCTTTCAAAAACAATCTTTCTCCTTATTAAATGGCTAATCATTAGTTGGAAATACTTTTAGCTGATCCATGACATCCATTGTCAAATTAATTCTTGAAGAGATCCTTCAGCTTTTAATCTTCTCTCTGTTCTGAACCCTTTTATTGCCTGCCTTCTCACTGCAAATAACTCAAACATTTTGTTGGCATTATCTGACGAGTATAGAAAAATGTTAACATCCACAAAGACCTCTAGGCAAAATGGAGTACCCAACCTATATTTTTCTTGATATTTCTTTCTTAAAAAAATAAATGCCAACAATCTCAGATCTCTCATTTTTCTAACTGTATCCAGATGTGAGATTTTCTAGCCTCACATCTATAGGGTTTAGGTCTGGACTTGGCTGTTTTAAAACATAAAATTAATTCTTCTTCATTCTCTTCTAGACTTGCTTTTATCTTATTGCATCTTGCATGTGTGCTTCAACTTCAATTGATGAACAAATTGCTTGAGACATCTCTTGTGAAGCAAATTGATCAGGTCCTTCCCGCACCATGATTCCACATCCGCGACTGACAGCTGATGTTATGAATATGGTATTAGATTTCTGCTGCCCACATATACCAACATTTCCACTTCTGACTTAGGTCTCCACTGAACAGACCTTCATCATCATCTCCATGCAGCAATATTTAGTTGCTAATTAATTTACTACAACACTTTTAAATTGTTATTGAATAGTGTACCGAATACTGTATATTATCTGTAAAATTAGTTAACAAGAGGGGTGAAAGAAAATATCCTTGAGAAATACTACAACATGCATTTAATTTTTAAAAATATATGATATTGTGTCCGGACTCTGGGGAAGGCAAAAAACGGCCAAACCAGAAGTTCCTGTTTCTGGCTTCTGGAGGCCCTCAGGAGCCCAGGGAAGGCCGTTTTCGCCCTCCCAGAGGCCCAAGGGAAGCCTCTGGACTCTCCCGGAAGTTCTGATAGGCCACACCCACCATCGCCACGCCCACCCAGCAACCAGGGAGAGATTTTTGAATCCCACCCCTGATCTAAAGTGAGATATCACCAGAAGCCAGAATAGTTCTAGTCAAGCCAGATGATCAAATTAATTGAGATTGGCTGGGTGGTTGGGGGAAATATAATAGTTCATTTGGAGATAGGGAAGAAAACATATTCTTCTAAAGACAAAATCTCCACATCTTGATGAAGATTGGGGCCCAAGAAAACTGGTGCCCAGGGGGGGCAAATACGTTTTGAACCAATATGCCAAAATGGACACCAGGACAAGATTTGGGTGGAATTCCATGCTTAAAAAATTATGTTGCTTGCTTTTTAAAAAAAATCGAGCCTTTTTTGGTTCCCGGGGAAGAAAACATGTAATGCCGTGGTCAGAAAACCTCTGTCTGGGGAAGCAAATATTTTTTGAACCCAAATGCAAAAATGGACACCAGGGTGAGATTCAGGGTGGAATTCCATGCTTAAAAATGGGGTTGCTTGCTGTTTTTAAAAATCGAGCCTTTTTGGATCCCGGGGATGTTCTGCTTCAGGAAAAAAATAAGACCAGATAATGCTAAGAGTTTGCATTGTGCTTATTTTCCTAGTAATTTTGGAAAATGTTTGCTCTTACTTTAAAAGGACAGAAGATAAAGAATATCAGTTCAATTGAGAAGAAAGTCAGTAAAGAATCATTTTCAGAAAGGATTCTCCCTGTATACAGCATATAATTTTCAATTTCTCCCTACATTGTTACCGGAAGCTATTTTCCACTTTTATCTCAGTGGCGTTACAAAGCTAGTAATTTACTTTGACTTGACTACACTTCAGGTTAGTCTTTTAGATGCTCTTAATAGCCTGATAATGTGCCATATTTCAAACCAAGTGCATAAATTTTGTATTTTTTTAAAAAAAGAATGTTTTCAATTTCATATAATAGTAGGTTTTCAATTTGTTTAGATGGGAGGTAGGAAATTTTCAACAGAAATAAATACGTAATAATTATTTATTAGCTGCTACTAAGCCAGGCTCAGTTGGTGTCTGATGAATAAAAGCCCACCCTCCACCTTATCTTATGAGCAAATAGTCATTTTTCTTCCCAGGATATTCCAGTAATCTCTTTGATCCTGTCAGTTGCCTTGTGCAGATGGCTTCTATTTCCCTTTATCTTACCAAATATATTCATTTTTCAAGTCCATCATCCTTTCACATCAGGTATCCAAAATATCGAGCTTCGGCTTGCATAATTCAAAAACATCTATTATCTTTCCTACAGTGTCCTGCTTTCACAGCAAGAAAATATATAAAAAGCACGGCATTGATTTTTTTCTGTGGCGGTGGGGGTCCTTTGAAATACCTTTATTATGATCTGGTTGAAATTTATCCCCATTGGGGTTGATCTCTACTAATTCTCTAGTGCATTGTCTAATTTGATTTATACTTCAGAAAAGCAAAACCAGTGAAAGCACATTCTTCTATGCAGCCATTTTTGTTTCTTTCAACAAATATGAATTTCTTACAGTAAATCACATATTACCTGATAAGTTTTTACTAGTATTAACACATTTTAAATTTTTTCCATCTCTTGGCCCATCTTTAGAAAATGTTTCACCAAAATACATACATTCATCTGCTTGCTTAACCCTAAACTATCAAAGGGAAATGGAGTCATGGAACACAAACTATTACCGAAATGTGCTGCAGACCACACTGGAAAAAAATACCCATAACCTTGGAAGCCAATACAGTAACTAAAAAAGGAAGATTTGAGAAGCAATCAGAGGTGAAATGGATTGAGTAATTGAGTGTTCTCAGGTCAATGCCATTCCTTAGCGGCCTTATAGATTCTTTTCAGGATGGTCTGTTTTCAACTTGATCTTTTAGCTCTCTCCGTGGTGCATTCATTACTGTCATAATTCATCCTCCTTGCTGCACAGCATCCTTTTCTCCTCTTTAACTTTTGCCAACTTTACAGGCCTCTCAAGAACGTTCACCTAATGTTCTCTCACTTCTCAAAGGTGCTCATCTATGCCTCTAGGACAGCGGTCGCCAACTGGTGGGCCGTGGCCCAATGGTGGTCTGCGAGAAAATTTTGGTGGTCTGCAGAGAAATGCCACCCCAAAGCACCCCCCCAAAGCAATTAATCCAGGCTGCGGGGGAACACAACGCTGTGCCTCCCACGTGGCCCAGGAAAACAAGTCTTGCATTGCTTGCATTAGGAACAAC
Organism: Bungarus multicinctus; assembly: GCA_023653725.1. Lineage (NCBI taxonomy): Eukaryota > Metazoa > Chordata > Lepidosauria > Squamata > Elapidae > Bungarus > Bungarus multicinctus. The sequence continues at coordinate 82,307,249 of CM042844.1, read as the reverse complement.
ACGAGATAGTAAGGGGAGGGGGGGGAAAGGAGGGAGGGGGGAACTTGCCTGGCCACCGGGTTGCTTCTTTCCGCTTCTTTCGTCTTCTGCTTTTGGCTGCACACAAGGAAAGCAGCAAAAGTCTTTCTTTCTATCCCCCAAACTCTGCCACAAATGAGTCTTTGCAGCCTCTCGGAGCAGGATGCCTTGCAGGGTCCCAAAGACTCCTTTCTGGCAGCGTTTGGGGGATAGAAAGAAAGGCTCCTGCTGCTTTCCTTGCGTGCAGCCTGAGAACGGAACTCAAAGCAGGCTAGGAATGGGGCTGCCTTGGAGGGGGTGGGGGTTTGTGAGGGATCTGTGTGTGTGTGTGTTAATTCCCCATCGCTGCTGGGGAATTCATGGGGAGGGGGGAATTTGAATGTCTCTGTGTCTTTTCTTTCCAGCCTCAAGGTGGGGGGGTTGGAAGGAAGAGAGAGAGAGAGAGAGAGAGAGAGAGGAGGGAGCGATCCATTGCTGCTGGGGAATTAAATTCACAGGGGGTGGGGGTTAGTTACTGGTTAGTTATGTTTATTATAAAAAATAAACATGGCTTGATTGCTACAGAGTGACCTATATCAGGAACATGTTAGATAGTACTGTGCATTCAAATGTTTGTCCTGTCATGACTGGAATGAAAATGGAGTGGAAATGGATATTTCGTGCTTGCTGACAAACTTTCATAAGTGTTAAAGTACTGTATACAGAAAAAAAATACTAGTTACACATTACTTTTAACAAAGACAAAACACCAGGACTTTGGATCCCCCTAAACCCAAAGGATGAAGCCCTTCCTTTCCCTTCACTCTGTCCCACAATTCCCATTTATGTTTATGTTTAATATAAAAAATAAAATTTTTATATTAAATATATTATATTTTTTTTTTAAAAAAATCATATAAAGTGGGCCTCAGGATTTAAAAGTACGAGTTTGGTGGTCCCTGAGGTCCAAAAGGTTGGCGACCACTGCTCTAGGATACATCTATTTGAACCTGCTCATTTAGGCCTTGAGTGAAAATTTTCAATTGATGCATTCATGACCTGTTTCCATATTTTCATCGGTCTTAACCCAACACCATACTTCTGGCACATTTAAGGTTGTAGCTAAAAAAAAAAAGCACAAAGCTCGGTGTTACTCAAGCATGCTACTAGCTAAAGTTTCCGATTTTCTCCAACAGGAAAGAGAAATTGAGATAGCCGTTCCTTATATCATAGACATCACAGACCAAGAGATTCAGTGCCAAAATCAGCACACTCCACAATTGCTCTCAATTATGTCTCTTATTTTTTTTCCAAACAGGAAATAAAATTGGGGGGACGGCATAAGATGACAGATCAGGGACACATCCTGCTTTGTCTTCCTCAGTTCCAAAAATTAGTGGGCAGAGTGATCATCATGCTTGCATTGGATTAAGCAAAATGGCTGTGATACGAAATACTGGACTTGACTTTGGCTTTTATTTTAATGAGGTTGGCTACCGAATCCTGACATCAATAAGGTGGAATACAGGGGTGGGATTCAAAAATCCCAGGAACCGGTTCGCTGCCTGGTTGCTGGGTGGATGTGGCTGTGGTGGGCGTGGCCTACCAGAACTTCCTATTTCTGGCTTCCAGTGGGCCCCCAGAGCTTGGCGGAGGCAGTTTTTGCCCTCCCAAGGGTCCAGTGGCTTCCCCTGGGCCTCTGGGAGGGCAAAAACGGCCTCCCCTGGACTCTGGAAGCCTACCAGAAGCCGGAAACAGGCCTGTTTCCAGACTTCTGGAGGGCCATTATTCACTCTCCCAAGAGTCCAGAGGTCTTCTCCGGGCCTCTGGGAGGGCGAAAACAGCCTCCCCTGGCCTCTGGAGGCCTACTGGAAGCCGGAAACAGGCCCATTTCCGGACTTCCAGAAGGCCTATTTTTTCTCCTTCCAGACTCTCCATGCAGACCTGCACGTACCTTAATCACATGGAGACTCTTGGGGTGGGGTGGGTGGGGCCAGCTGGTTGGTTGAAATACCAGTTCGGCAAACCAGATGTAATTTTGACATCTGGTTCACCTGAACCAGTAGAAATCCCACCCCTGGTGGAATATGAAATCCTTTATTACAACTCTGATTGATCTGTCCTTGCCTTTTCTTGCAAAATGTGCTCTAGGGCTAAGTGGTGCTTCAAATTTGGTCTCCCAAGAGTAAGTACTTCAAAGAACACAAAGGTAGCATCTATTTGTACCACTTTAAAGCAGCTGCATCTTTTTCTGCAACAGCGTAGCAAGGCCCACAGCTGCTTTAAAGTGTTGCATGTACAGTACAGTGGAACCTCAAGTCATGAATGATTCTGACCATGACCAAATCGGGTACCGACCAAAAAAAATCCACAAAATGTTCAACTCTTGTCGTGAACACATGCTCAGGTGGTGATCAAACACAGCCTCAGCGATTTTCCCTGCTGCAGCGATTTCCCCTTCCGCGCTATTTCTTTTTTGTGCGTGCATGCGCAGTTAGTTTCACTTCTAGTCCTGACCAAATTGGGTTGCGACCAAAGTCCTGGAACGGATAGATACAGATTAACAGAGTAGTTGGAAGACTCTTATAGGTCAGGGGTATCAAACTCACGTTGTTTATGGCAGCGTCTCGTGATGTATCGGGACTTTTTTCCCCTTCGCTAAATCGGGCGTGGCCAGTCCATTATACATCTGGCCCATGGGCCAGGACAGCCTGTTGTAGGTCATCTAGTCCAACCCCCTATCCAATCAAACCTTACACCATTTCTGACAAATGGCAGTCCAATCTCTTCTTGAAAGCTTCCAGTGGTGAAGCTCTCACAACTTCTGAAGATGTTACATTTGAATTCCTGCTGTGGCCAAAGCATTTTCTGGAGATCTAATTGAAAGCACTGCACAGCCTTCATATGTTAATGACATCTTTTGTATGTTACTATTCACTTGTAATAGTTCTAGTCTGCTTCTGTTTTCATTTATCACAATCTTGGATTCAAAGAAGAAGCATGGTTAGGTTGTACTTAGTCTGCAACTGTGCAAAAATCTGTGATGGGTAGCAGCAGCAGAAAGCCCAATATATCTGGATAAATCCAAAGATCCCTCATTATCTTACACTTAGGCTTTGCTAATGTGTGGATTTTCCTGGATGTACTTTATACTAAATCAAAGCTCATCTGAACACATTTTTTCTTTTATAGCCCTGAATGAATGTAGCCTCAATTTCCCATCTGAGATGTAATTAAAGGCTCAGGAAGAAGAAGAATGTGAATTGTAAAATAATTTAAAGATTGCAATTACTAAAAGATAAAATAAGTCAAGAATTCTGGCTTTTGGAAGAGAAAAATAGCCTCTGAAATTAAAAACAGGTGTTAGTTTTAATTCCTCCCAGACAATTCTGAGTCAACTAAAAGACAAATCATTTCATATTCAGAACTGCAGTTATAGACTGAGCTATTATGAGTTATAAACTAACCATGCTTCATCTTTGCATAGAGGATTCACCTCTACAAAAACATCTGGTAATATAAGTTATTTTGTTTGTTTTATTTATTTCTTTATTTTATTTATTTTATTTATTATTAGAATTTCTATACCGCCCTTCTCCCTAGGGACTCAGGGCGGTGTACAGCCAGATCCAATCCCAAACACAATACAAAAATTAAAAAGACATTAAATAGTGGCTGATTATATCAATAGAACCCACCCCCCAACTTTAAAACCCAATTAAAACCAAATTTAGGAGACAATTTAAAACTACCTCAGCCCAGGCCGGCCTGCTCAAAGAGCCAGGTCTTCAACGTGCGCCTGAAGGCCCTCAGGTCCGTGCTGGTGCGTAGTTCAGGTGGCAGAGTATTCCAGAGGGCAGGGGCCCCCACAGAGAAGACGCTACTCCTTGGGGCCACCAGACCACACATGGCGGCCGATGGCATCCGGAGAAGGCCCTCCCTGTGAGAACGCACCGGCCTGCTGGAGATCACCGGCAGAATGCGGTCCTGCAGATAACCTGGCCCTATGCCATGGATCGCCTTAAAGGTCAAAACTAGAACCTTAAAGCGAACCCGGAGAGCCACCGGCAACCAATGCAGCTCGCGCAGGAGAGGCGTCACATGGGAGCTACGTGACGCCCCCATGATCACCCGCGCGGCCGCATTTTGCACCAGTTGGAGTCTCCGAGTGCTCCCCGCAGGGAGCCCCATGTAAAGAGCATTACAATAGTCCAGGCGAGAGGTGACAAGGGCCTGAGTGACCGTGCGCAGGGCGTCCCGATCCAGAAAGGGCCGCAACCGGAAGATCCGACGGATCTGGTAAAACGCCCCCCTGGAGACGGCCGCAATATGATGTTCAAGCAACAGCCGTACATCCAGGAGGACGCCCAGATTGCGAGCCCTCTCTGTGGGGGGCAAATTTTCCCCCCTGATAGCCAGCAAAGGTGTCAGCTGGCTATATCGGGGCGCCGGGAACCACAGCCACTCGGTCTTGGATGGGTTGAGGCGGAGCCTGTTCCCGCCCATCCAGTCCCGCACGGCCTTCAGGCACCAGGACATAGCCTCCACAGCATCGTTGGGGTGGTCTGGGGTGGAGATGTACAGTTGGGTGTCATCTGCGTACAGATGACACCGCACCCCAAGACCACGGATGATCTCGCCCAGCGGCTTCACATAAATGTTGAACAAGAGAGGGGAGAGGACCGACCCCTGAGGCACCCCACAAACCAGGGGCCTAGAGGTGGACCTCTCCCCTCCCGCCAACACAAATTGCGAACGGTCGGAGAGGAAGGAGGAGAACCATCGAAGGACAGTTCCCCCAATCCCCAACCCCTCCAACCATCGCAATAGGATACTATGGTCGATAGTATCAAAAGCTGCCGAGAGATCTAATAGGACCAGGATAGAGGAAAATCCTCTGTCACGGGCCCTCCAGAGATCATCAACCAACGCGACCAATGCTGTTTCGGTACTATGCCCAGGCCTGAAACCCGATTGGAATGGATCGAGGTAAGTCGTTTCCTCCAGATACTGAGGGAGCTGACGTGCCACCACGCTCTCAACAACCTTCGCTATAAAGGGAAGGTTGGAGACTGGACGATAGTTGTTTAAAACAGCTGGGTCCAGGGAAGGCTTCTTGAGGAGGGGCCGCACCACCGCCATCTTCAAGGCGGTAGGAAGCGACCCCTCTCTCAAGGAAGCGTTGATAATCCCCTGGAGCCAGCCTCGTGTCGTCTCCCTGGCGGCCGAGACCAGCCAGGAAGGGCACGGGTCCAATAAACAGGTGGTGGCATTCAGACCCCCCAGCAATCTGTCCACGCCCTCAGCGGTCACAGGGTCAAACTCCCCCCAGATAACATTCACAAGACCTGCCCCGGACACCTCCCCCGGGACCATCCAATTGGAGTCCAGCCCCTCCCGAATCTGAGCGATTTTGTCGTGCAGAAATCGGGAAAACTCCTCTGCCCTGCCCTGCAAGAGGTCATCCCGCGCTCTCGGTTCAAGTAGAGAGCGGGTCACTCTAAACAGGGCGGCAGGCCGGTTTTCTGTCGACGCAATAAGGGCGGAGAAATACGAAGATTTCACCGCCCCTATCGCCACAAGGTAAGTCTTAATATGAGATCTCACCTGTGTTCGGTCAGACTCAGAACGGCTCGCCCTCCAAGTGCTCTCTAGACGTCTTTTCCGGCACTTCATCTCCCGTAGCTCCTCCATATACCACGGAGCCAGGTGGGATCTGTGCCGGGTCAGAGGTCGCAGAGGCACAACTCGATCTAGAGCCCCGGCGGCCAGCCCATCCCAGGTGGCCACCAGGTCTCCAGGCGAGCTGTGAGCCAGAGGCTCAGGAAATGGCCCAAGCTCCCTCTGGAACCGCTCCGGGTCCATCAGGCGCCTGGGGCGGAACAATCTATGTGACTCCGCCTCCCTGCGGTGGGGGGTGGCGGAACAGAAGTCCAGTCTAAGAAGGGAATTATCTGTCCATGACAAGGGTGTAATTACTAAATCCCCGAAATTACAGTCATTCAACCACTGCCCAGGGACAAAATCCAGGTCCAGCATGTGTCCTCCTATGTGAGTGGGAGCAGAAAATAATTGGGTCAGGTCCATGGCCGTCATGGAAGCCAAGAACTCCCGGACCAACCCCGAGGTTTCACCGAGCGATGGCAGGTTGAAATCCCCCATGACCAAAAGCCTAGGGGTCTCAACCACCAGCCCGGCTATTACCTCAAGGAGTCCGGGCAGGGCCGATGAGATGTGGCAGGGAGCCAGGTACGCCATCAAAAGACCCATCTGAACCCCTTGTCCCCACTTCACAAAAAGAGATTCACAGCCAGCCGTCTGAGGGACAGTGGCCTCCCTAGGGCAAAGGACCTCTTTAATAAGCACCGCCACCCCGCCACCCCTTCCCTGAGACCTAGGCTGGTGAAATGCAAGGAAACCTTGTGGGCACATCTTAACCAGAGGGACACCACCCTCTGGGCCCAACCAGGTTTCGGTGACACCTACCAGGTCCGCGGCCTCCTCCTGAACCAGATCATAAACCAGGGGAGCCTTATTAACCACGGACCTGGCATTGCACAGCAACAGCCGGGTATTCAGGGCCTGAGGCTCCGGACAGCCAGGACTGCAGGATGGGTGAGGAGGGTCGGAGCGCGCTACCGCTTGCAAATATCGGGAGCGCGATCCCCTAACCGGATACGGCCCTCTACCCCCAGCATATCTACCTCTCCCAGTCACCGTGCAGATAAAATTGGCCCCCGGCATCCCACCCCCCATCTGCCACCCCAACACAGAAACCCCCGAGACCCCCCAGGCGCGCGGGCCGGCCCGGCTACCCCCAAATACATGCGGGCTGTCTCCCACTCCCGCCCTGGATACATCTAACCCCTTAAAAAAACCCATTAAAAAATTAACAACCCCGGGTTTCCCGCACTTTTTCCGGTTCCTCCGGCCCCACCATCTCTCCGGATCCCAGGATCCTTCATCAAGGAAAGTTCTGGAGAGCTTTGAAGGCCACTTAAGGGAGAGGGGGACATCCCTCAGGGCCCAAAGCTCCTCCCTCGAATATCTTAGTGGCTCCGGCCACCCCGTCACGGCGGTCCTACAACGTTCTCCATAATCCTTGCCGTCCCTCGGCCACAAATGATCCAATCCAGTCTGACTGGGGTACGCAACCCCTCCCCCCGGTCCTTCCACCTCTGCCACCGGTAGAACCCCCAGGGGGAGAAGAGTCACAGGCAGAGTTAATCCCCCCCCGGGCCCACCACCTCTGCCACCGGTGGGGGCCCCAGGGAAGAGAGGGAAACAACCACAGCTCCGCCGGTTGTCCAGGAGCGCCATCGGCCGGCGCCAGATCTCCTTAGCAGGCCTTCGAGAGCGTCGAAACTGCCACTCCCCATCCGAGCCGCTCCATGGGCACCCCAGTCTCCGTGCCGTTTTCGGGGCCACCAGAGCCGCTCCAGGTCCGATCCAAGGCTGCCACGGCTGCCACGAATCTGCTCCGGAGCCGCCCGGGCCCCTCCAAAACCGCCACGGCCCGAGCGAGGCCGCCGAACCTACCACACAGCCATGCTTCACCGGGGGCATCGAGGCCTCTCCACAGCCCTCAGGGGCTCCGGGGCTGCCACGGCAGCTGTTCCGCGGCCTCCGCGGCCTTAACAGGGCCGCCGAGGCCAGTCCAGGGCTCTCCAAGCAGCTCCCCCGAGTCAGTGTCGCTCCCGGAGATCTGGGATTGCCACGCTCCCCACGAGGCTGCTGGGGCCATGCCGCAATGATACCTCCGCCCCAGAGGCCGCCGGGACCATCGGCGCTGGAAGCGCCGCCGCAACAGCTCCGGGGGCCGCCAAAAACGCCACCACAGCAGCCGCGAGCGCCGTCACACCAGCTCGAGTCCGTCGGCCGCCGAACGAGGCCTCCAAGGCCTCCGCGATCATTCCGAGGCCGCCGGGGCCGTCGCGCCAGCGCCGTCCTCCTCGCCGGCCCTATGGCTCCGGCAGACCCCCGACTGGCTTCTGATGGACCTAGCCGGTCGCCCCCGGTCTTCCCCCGCCTCTGCCACCAGCGGGGTGACCCAGGGGACAAGGGGGGCCGCAGCTGAAGCCAGCCAGGCCGGAGAGAGCTCGGGCGAAGATGCCCGTCCGCCATCTTGGAAAACCATATAGACGACGTACAATATGCATATAGATGATGTACAAATCTTGGATGATTAATTGCATCAAAGTTTAACAATTCCGTGGTTACCTGGTGATTTGCGTCAGTTGTTTCACAATTGTACCATACTTAAGAAACAGTTTTCAGGCAGAAAACACATCTAAATGCAAATGAGTAATATATTTACATTTCCAAATAGTGCCTAACCATCTTTCAAAGAAATATCAGTTATTAATTTATACTGTAGTGTGTGGTGGCAAAGTTCGGTATTTACATTGGCAGTGCCCTGTTGGTTTTAGGCATAGAGATATTTATTTAGCGTGTTTAATGTCTGCATTTATTCTGATATCGAGCAACAGCTCCAATATTGTATTCAGTACAAACATACAGGCATCACACAAGCTGAATGGACATCACTGCCTATTATTTTGAAATGAAAACCTAAAATGCATATATTCCAACAAAATTGGCAGAATCATTGAATAGAAAAGTCTTTTTGAACTTGGAAGCAAGGAAAAAACAGGTTCTGAGTTATCTTTCCCATATTTTAATTTTTTTTAATGAATGACAAGTTTGCTGTTCTTATAAATAGCTCCCTGATAAATTTGCAGTCCATTGCCAATATTTAACAAAATTCAATCTATTTTGGAAATTCTTATCTTGTTGCTATTGTAATGGCACTTAATCAAGCAGTCTTTTCTAAAAAGTAATGTAAGATTTCATTTTAAATTAATACCAGATGGCACAGAAGCTATGCTTTTTAACAAGGAGCAGAAGCTGAATAAAGGCATATTCTATTATCTATATTATACCAAAAAGAGGATATGATTTCTGGATTTCTGGATTTTTGATAGCTAAATATGCATACTTAATAGGCACTGATTAATTTACTGAGAACTGGAATAGAGGTTAGTTGCTTTCTACATTTTTAAAAGTTTGTTCATTTATTTGCTTTAACATACAAAAGAAAAAAAAATTAAAAAAAGCTAAAAAGGAAAGAAAAAGAGAAGGAAGGACATATTTTAACCCTACAAAGTCAAGTCATTTTTCTTTCTGGCTTTAAACCTTAATCACAAAAATTACTATGGGTCAGTTTTTGCAAAAAATCATGTATGTCTTTAACCCTATTCTTCTTCCCAAATCTATATTGAGAAACTTATGGCAATGAAACCAAAATGAACAATATTTATACAGGCTTATATTATATGTCAAGTATTCCATAGGTGGTATTCAGCAGGTTCTGACCAGTTCTGGAGAACTGATAACGGACATTTTGAGTAGTTCGGAGAACCGGCAAATACCACCTCTGACTGGAGATTTTACAGTATCCTTCCCTTGCCACGCCCACCAAGCCACACCCACAGAACCGGTAGCAAAAAAAATTTGAATCACATCACTGAAGTATTCCAAACATCATTATATATTTCCAGCATAACAGAATTGACAACCAGATCCTTTAAAATGTTATTTAAGATGTCTAATATATCAGAAAAATATTCTGTTGAATTATTGTAACTTGGAGGCTCAAAAATATGTTTGGTGTGTAAAAGTGAAAAAAATAACGATTATTTGAACAAATAACTGTATTTTGTTTTATATTAAACTCCATGACTGTAGCATTTTTTAATGTTTACCTATTAATCAAATCTTTATTGAAAAACATAAACTTTGTCATTAAAATGAGGAAGTAAGGATATTGTGAACTTTTTCCTAACTGGATTAAATACTTACGTTTTGAGATAAAAAGTGAGAGAGATGGTGAAAGCCGGGAGGGAACTATCTTGCCTCATGAAATATATCTTAATAATACTATTGTGTGAATCAGAAATATTTTCATTTCCAGAAATTCTGTTTCTTTTGATTTTTTATTTGGTTTGTTCCTGGTTTATAAAAAACTGGGACAAGCATCTCTAACTTTCTCATGCCTATATCTTCATTTATGTTATTATTCATGACCAGTTTCTTTCACATTTTATGTATCATTTTAAACTTAGAAATGTTGTAGTTTTTCCTCAACTTTCCCAGTGTTTTGAAAATCATAAGACAAATAAGAAACTCTTAGAGCTTTCTTTTTAGCTTCCCTTGAATTTTTATCTATAGTCTGGAGGCAAGAGTAGCGTAGCGTAGCGTAGCGTAGCGTAGCATAGAATAGAATATTCTTTATTGGCCAAGTATGATTGGACACACAAGGAATCTGTGGTACAGAAGTTCTCATTATACATGCAAAATAACAAACTAATAATAATCATAATATTAAAGTAATAATACTCATAATAGCGATACCAATAAGAGAAGGCAGTAGAACAGAGGAGAAGGATAAAAGTAATACAGCCATACTTCATAGGAAAATATCCTGAGGCATAAGATTGTCATGCCCTTGTTAGAGTCAGACTCTAACAGAGAGGAGGAACAGCTGACAGGGAGTGGAGGTGTGGCTCTGGAGGTTGAGGAGGAGGCTGGGGAAGGGCAGAGGAAGAACCAGGCCCATCCCCTCCACCCAGGGAGGAACGGAGAAGGAAACAACTTGGCTTACGAGAGAGGAAGTGTCCATGATCCCCCTCATTGGTTACAGCTAGGGAGAATAGTATATAAGAGAGATGATTAAAACACAGTGTTGCCAGAAGCAAAGTGTGTGTTATTTTGGGCTGAAGTTATCTTGGTTGGCGTCCTTCCAACAGACTGTGCCTTGTTATCTCCTTGAATTTGGTAAATACTTATCCTGGTCCATTGTGGAAATTCCTTCATTGTAGTTTGTTTTAGTTTTTTATTTCACCACTATTTGCTCATTAAGTTTGGACTGTATTGCTTTCTTTTAAAGATTATTTTTGAATAAGTTTTATCTCCAACTGAGAATTAATGAACAGTTGGCCCAAGTTGGAGGCATTAAAGAACATTTATTTATGTTTCGGATTTTGTTACATTGGTGTTACACTCCGGGTCATCACAAACATAGTGCTGTGGGAATTAAGTGTTCAGCAGAGTAAAGGCATGAAGAAAAAAACTCTGTATTTAGTATTTTTGGCATGCAGTAACCTCTAGAGCCATCCTGTGGGAAGGAGTTGATGTCCAGGATATGAGGGGTCTTTCTGGTTTGTGCAATATACAGATCCTCAATGGAAGGCAGTCTGGTTGCAATTGGGTTTTTTCCCGCCTACAGTCCTAACTATCCACTGAACCCTGTACCTGTCTTGTTGGGTTGCTGTCCCAAACCAGACAATTATAGAAGTACAAATGACAGACTCAATAATTCCACTGTAGAATTGCATCAACCAGGATTAATATCATTTATGTCTTTGTGTACGAACCCCCGAGTGAAAAAGTTTTAAGTATTCTTTTTTTAATTAACTGAAATGCTTATATCGAATTTTGATCAGGTTACAAATTCAGGCTTTGTAAATGCTAATAAAGTCCCCCTGTGTGGAAAAACCAAATAACCTACAGGCAAGATTTTGATAGAAATCCACTCCAATTTTGTTTACTAATGGTACAGCAGCATTATGGTACAGCGGTCATGATTTCTATTGCAATTGTCAGTTCTATTAAAACGCAGCAGCTCAAAATAATTAATGCTCCAGCTCTTTCCAAGAACCCTGTTGTGATTTGAACCATCCACTGCTTGTTCTTGTTCTCATTATTGCAAGACAGGTTGTGCTCGCTTGCTGTGATGCTGCTTCATTTACCCCCCAAAATGAGTAATGGATTACACACGAGCAGATATGAGGAAACTATTCTGAGTCATTTTGTTTATGTTTAACACTCTCTATATGGGAGTAACTATTTTATTAGTATCAGAGTGGTATTCAGCAGGTTCTGACCAGTTTTGGAGAACCGGTAGCGGACATTTTGAGTAGTTCGGAGAACTGGCAAATATCACCTCTGACTGGAGATTTTAAGTCTCCTTCCCCTGCCACGCCCACCAAGCCACGCCCACAGAACAGGTAGTACAAAAATGTTCAATCCCACCACTGATTAGCATGGTGTATGAAAAAATACCATGGATCCAGTAATCCAGAAAAACTGTCTGAGAGGTATTGAAGCTCAGTTGCAGAGCTGATTCTAAAAAGGCAGGAAGGGATATTTTTTTCTGAATTCTAGAGAATTTAGAGAATTTTCTAGATTTCTAGAGAATGAGACTGGCTATGGAGCTTTCGTATTTCTGGAGTCACTTTGTTTTAGTAAGCCATTATTCAGGCACAGATTGATTAGAGCAGGGGTCTCCAACCGTGGCAACTTTAAGACTTGTGGACTTCAACTCCCAGAATTCCTCAGCCAGCCAGCTTTGCTTCAAGTCCACAAGTCTTAAAAGTTGCTAAGGTTGGAGACTCCTGGATTAGAGGTAGTCCTTGACTTACAACCATTAACTTAGAGACCATTCAAAGTTACAGTGACACTGAAAAGGGTGATTATGACTGGCCCTTGTTATTATAACCGCAATATCCTTGTGGCCACATGATCAAAATTTGGGAACTTGGCAACTTGCATGAATTTATGATGGTTGCAGTGTCACATGATCATCCTTTCCCAGTCAGCTCCTGACAAGCAAAGTCAGTGGGGGAAGCCGGATTTTACTTAACAACCAAGTGATTCAATTAACAATTGCAGTGATTCACTTAAGAATTAAAAAAGGATTGTAAAATTGAGGGGGGGGGGCAACTCATTTAACAGTCACTTTCCTTAGCAATGGAAATACTGGCCCTAGTTGTGGTTGCAAGTCAAGGACAAGATATCTCCAGTCTACAACGCAGTCCTTTCAACAGTTCTAAGAAGGCTCCACGCCCATTTGCACTACTTCGTTGACCCCCAAGGACACAGATAAACCTCCAGGGGGCCTCAAAGTCTTTCTAAAAGGATGCAAATGACCAGCTGTTTACAAGGAGTATAAATCCTTCCATTCCCCACCACCCAGTCAGAGCTGAAGAAGCTTCTTGGATGACAAGTGAAAACGTCTTAAAACAAAAACAATAAAGTCCAGTTGCTTCCTGAAAAAGCACCTTTGGGACAACCATGACCTGGATGACTGAGAACTCCATAGATAAGTCAAGGACTACCTTTATTGATATCAGCCCTTCAGAGTTGATCAGTTCAGGAAGCAAACTCCATAAGAAAATGAAAACTATGTTTTATAAAGATGGGATTTTGTAACAGAATCTTCCAACCTAATTGGTTTTCTCTTCATTTCCTCTTATACCCCCAAAGAGGCAGAGAGAAGCCAGCTGGAGCAAATTCCTAATAGTCCCCCTATTTCCTGAACTCAGAGCAAGTTTTTTGCACATGCTGTGATTGTCTCATTTGCTTAATATTTTCTCCAAGGTCTTCTACAATTATGTCCTAGTTCTTGAATTTTTTTCCACTATGGTAGAATCAGGTCAACTGAGTGGAGCTGAGCATTTACTGGCCAAATGCCCTTCCTGATGCCTACTCTGAGTTCACAGCACATATTTTCTCTTTCTGCCCTGATACAGAAACATCTGTTGCTGCCTACGATAGAATTCTCAACCTTCCAAGTAGGAGGTGAGCGTTTTCAGTTCCAGGCCACCATGCCGATAGATAGATAGATAGATAGATAGATAGATAGATAGATAGATAGATAGATAGATAGATAGATAGATAGATAGATAGATAGATAGATAGATAGATAGATAGATAGAAAGAAAGAAAGAAAGAAAGAAAGAAAGAAAGAAAGAAAGAAAGAAAGAAAGAAAGAAAGAAAGAAAGAAAGAAAGAAAGAAAGAATTCTTTATTGGCCAAGTGTGATTGGACACACAAGGAATTTGTCTTGGTGCAAATGCTCTCAGTACACATAAAAGAAAAGATACATTCATCAAGAGTCAAGACTCATAAGATACAACACTTAATGATAGTCATAGAGTACAATTAGCAATCAAATCATAGTAGGAAACAATCAATATAAATCGTAAGGATACAAGTGACAAAGTTACAGTCATACAGTCACAGGTGGGAGGGGATGGGTGATAAGGAGTGATTAGATTAACAGTAATAGTAGTGCAGACTTTGTAAATAGTTGAACAGCGTTCAGGGAATTATTTGTTTAGCAGAGTGATGGCTTTCGGGAAAAATGTCCCAGTTCTTAAATATTTCAATCAAAGATGGAATCAATTGTTTATTCAGTTAAGTAATGTTCAAACAATGCTTAAACTCATTTTTATGAACCTCAGAATAGAAGTGAGGGTGGGCAATGAATCACTGGTCAAAGTGGTAATTTCCCCCCACAGGACAGCGATGCAATAATCCACTTTGCTGCTTCATTTACCTTGACCAATGACTATTCAACTATTGGGAGTCTGAACATTTTAAAGATGGTGATGCATTTTGGAAATTAAAAGCACCTTGAAGCACAAAGATCTGAATATTGTGGAACTAACAAAGATGCAAGAGACTTCATAAATTTCAACAGAAAATTTAAAAAAGATCTGAGCCCACCTTGATAAAATTCAATGTTTTTCTTAATTTTCTAAGACATTTTAAACTCAGACATAGAATTTCTCCTATGGTCTGCTTCCCTAACACACTAAATTAAAGCCATGGTAGTTTTAGCTGAGTAGAATTCAGAAACCAACAATGATCCATAAAGTTTCTCTAGTAGATAGCACAATACTGGAGAAGCTAATAAAAAACTTGAGTTAGCTGCAGAACAAAGTTACAGTAACAAGCATACTCTGTAGGAATGTTGTACAGTAATACCTAATGCATTCTGTTTGGTTTTGGTGTTTTGGGAGCCCAGTTTGTCTGAGTCAAGATAGGATCCTTCAAACTAGGGCTACCAGATATGGGCTGCAATGTCTGGGGTGGCCACTAGGTGGGAGCACAGAGCTAGACTTTTGTGTATTTTTTCTTTTACCTCCACTTAGTGGCTTTCTAGATTTTAGCATCTACACTTAGCCTGGGAATATCACTGGCTTTCAGTGTAATACTTGTTGGTCTAATATGGACAACAATTATCCTATGTGTTCATCAGCAGAGTCTTTTTCCAGCTTCTATTCTCAGATAATTCAGCTACTCTTAATTATAATTCCTCCCAAAAGCTGCTGCCTAATGGCCGTGCAAAAAAGAAAAGGTTATAACTAATGTACTTTGGTAGGGTCAGCCCTTCTGGGTAAATCATACAGAAAACGTGACTAGCTGAATTAATTCTGTTTTATTATATGACTGCATTAACAGAATCTTGCAAATCTGGAAGCACAGGTAGCCCTTAACATTTGAAATTATTAACACAGAGGCTAAAGGAAGGCCCAACAAGAGCGACATGTGGCCTAGAAGTAGAGCTCTCACCTCACAATCAGGAGACTATGAGTTTGATCCTAGGTAGTGGCAGATATTTCTCTCTCTGGGCAGAAATAGAAAATATCTGCTGTGAACTCCATGTAGGTGTCAGGGAGGGCATCCAGCCAGTAAATACTCAACTTCATTCAGTTGTCCTGACTCCACCCTGATGCAAGAGATTACAAACAATTATTATTAAAAGTTCCACACAGTTTGTGTATCACGTCAGAATGTTTGCAGAGTGACTACTATTGTGAGACAACCCAGGAGCAAAACACAGCACACACTGTTTTTTAACAGTGGTTTATATAGACAGCTGTATACATACATATACGTAGTAGGCAAATACCTGGCAATCAATCTTCATTACTCTGTACTGAGAACTACAATGGAGATAGAACACAAGGAGAGAGAGGTGTACCTTCTCATGACCTCATATATGCGGCAATAACCATGCTGATTCATCCTCATTGCATCAGCCTTACAACAGCTAGTCAGCTATTTAAATCTTCAATATCTTGACATCACACACATAAATTTATATGCTTTTTCCAGCAATCCCTTTTTTCAGATTTAATTTGAATGCTTGATTTGAATATTTTAGTTAATAATGTTCTATAAACATAAGTGTTCCTGATAATCTCCTACCCAAACACTAACCAGGCAGGTTCAACTTGAACCTTAAAAAAAGATTAACTAGGTTCTGCCATCTGATTAATTGGTCTCCAGTTCTGATAAAGGGGGGGGGGGGGTTTACTGTGAGGCAGGAGTAAGTAGCATTAAGTAAATAACCCAGGGTTATTTGAAAATATGGAGCTATAGCAAACATGTTGGGTGTAGATGTCTAATTATTATTCATCTCTTGCTTAATTGTACATGTTTTAATTTCATTTCAGCATCATCATAACCCAAATATTAACAGAGCCCATTGCTTGTCAACCCTGGCAACTTTAAGACATGTGGACTTAAAACTCCCAGAATTTCCCAGCTGGCTGGAATTCTGGGAGTTTAAGTCCATGTGTCTTGAATTTGTCAGGGTTGAGAAAAAAACTGCCCATTAAACAGAACACGGCAAAAGAGACATCTTTTATACACCACGGTTGAAAAAGAACCCCAAATAACAATACAATTGTAATGCAGCTGGAAGACCATTTGCTGTGGAAAGTAGACGATTACATTTTGAGTAGAATTGCACTGCTTTCAATTAGGGGTAAAAAAAAATCAACTTGAGAAAGATTGAGCATTATCTTGAAGGGGAATTTCTCATGACGGATCTTCAGATTTATCTGTGAGATGACTTTTCTGCCCTTAGAATTACCTGGTTTTCCATGCAGTTTTCCTCTTACATCAATTGCTGCTTTGCACATTTATTTGCGTGCAATGCCAGAGACGGACAGGTGATCATACTGAAGACAAGCACAGACAAGAACATGATGGAGAGCATCTTTTCCATAAGCCCTCTTTAATAGAGAACATTTGCAAAAGGATCTTTCATTAGTTCATCCAGTTTCAAGGAGGCAGGGCTGGTTTCAACACAGCCCTTATTCCATGCCCTTTACATTTTCATGCGCCTCCTCCATTTTAGAGGAACATCTTTATTCAGGGCCCGTCTATTTTCATGATTTCCTATTAATGTTTTTTTTTTTTCCTTTACGGAGAAACAGGTAGCATTTGATTCATGAAAGCTCGCCTACGTGCGTTGAGTTGACAAAAGCATTGCAATCTCAAAGCTATAAGTGCATTTCTTCTGTTTCACTGGTTTCTAACACAGTAATTATTCCCCCAATCCCTTAAAATTGTCATCTAATCAAAGCAGCTGTGTGTGTGGGGGGGGGGGGGGAAGCATATCTAAGCAGGTGTCAAGGAAAGAGCATTTAAATTACAAAAGAAATGCCATGAATTGTATTTGTAGCTGCCTGTTGGAGATGAGACTGTTTCTAAGAATTTAAAAGCTAACAAAAGAACAGATGAGATGGGGAGGGCAGGAAGACTGAGGGAAAATAGGTTCGCCATCACAGCTCTAGGATAGGGACAGTGTAAAATATTAATATATGATAACTAATATATCTTTCTCTCCCTTCCTCTTTCTTTCTTGCTCTTACTTTCTATTTCTTTCTTTCTTTCTTTCCTTCTTTCTTCCTTCCTTCCTTTCTTTTTCTCTTTCTTTCTTTCCCTTCCTCTTTCTTTCTTGCTCTTTCTTTTCTTCTCTCTCTCTCTCTCACACACTACAAACTATCTCCCTTCCTATTACTTTTTCTTTCTTTCTTTCTTTCTTTCTTTCTTTCTTTCTTTCTTCTTTCTTTCTTTCTTTCTTTCTTTCTTTCTTTCTTTCTCTCCCTTTTTCTTTCTTGCTCTTCTATTTCTTTTTCTTTTTTTTCTCTTTCTTTCTCTCCTTTCTGCTTTCTTTCTGGCTCTTTCTTGTTTCTCTCTCACACACACACACCAAACACACTCTCCATTCCTTCCTATTTCTTTTTCTTTCTCTTTCTTCCTTCCTCTTTCTTTCTTTGTCTCTTTCGTTCTTTCTCTCCCTTCCTCTTTCTTTCTTGTCTGTCTTTCTCTCTCATACACACACACACACACACACACACACACACACACAAGACACACTCTGTTGTGACACACCCAAACTTGGTCTGGGATGAACTGATTTGGCGAGCTCCAGAGCAGTGGGCAGCGGAAGAATAAAGAAAACGAGTAGCCCTGGGAATTCCCACCCTTCCTTTGGAACACCGCCGCCGCTGCTCGCTTCTCTCGGGTGGTGGCCGAGGTGGCGGGCAGAGGTGGGCGGTGGTGGTGGTGGGCGGCAGTGGACAGCGGCTACGGGAAGCAGCCCCAGGAGTTCCCACCCTTCCTTTCGGGGCACCTCCGCCGCTGCTCATTGCATCGTGGCCGCCACAGGGAAAGAAAGAGCAGGGAGAGCACCGTGGTGGCTTAGGCAGCCAGCCAAGCCCCAGGACGCGGAGGGGCAGCTAGCTAGACCCCAGCCAGTGCAGCCGCCGGGGATGGGGCTGCACCAGTGGGGAAGCCAGCCAGCCAAGCCCGGGAACGGGGAGAGCGGGAAGATCCAGGAACAGTGGGGGGCGGAGGAAGATCCGGGAAAAATGGGGGGCCCCAGGAAAATCCAGGAATGGTTAGGAGGTCCTGGGAAGATCCAGGAACAGTGGGGGAGGGGGGCTAGCGCGATTCACAGGCTTACCTGTGAGCAGGCAGATCAGGGCTGCTCAGTTGGGGCTCAGGCACCATCATGTGGGAAGGCAGGTTAAAGGCAAGCCACGAGGACCCAGTGTGCCTCATAGGAGGTGTGGAGTGACTGGGCGGGGCGAGTGAGCAAACAGCAACAGGGCGACTGGGTCAGGGGCATGGCCAGCCAGAAGTCACTACCGGTTCGGTGACCCACGCCCGAAATGGTGCGAACCAGCTGAATACCACCACTGCTGCAGTCAAAATGCTTCGCCTTTTCTCTTTAGAATGAACTGGTTTACACATTTAATAGCAGTCAATGCATGTATTTCTTCTCATCTTTTCTACTACCTTCTCTTATTGGCATCATTATTATTATTATTATTACTTTGTTGTTTTGTATGTACACTGAGCGCTTCTGCACCGGAAATAAATTCTGTGTGTGTCAAATCACCCTTGGCCAAATTTACTCCCATTCTATTCTATTCTATTCTATTCTATTCTATTCCATTTCCATTCCAATCCATCCCATCCCATCCCATCCCATCCCTCACATACTCTAGGACAGGAGTATGGGACATTCCTCAGACAGCAAAGCTGTCTGAGGAATTCTGGGAGTTGAAGTCCACAAGTCTTAAAGTTGCCAAGGTTGGAGACCACTGCTCTAGGAGATGACCAGACTGAGCCTGAGGGAGGGGTCAAATGCATCATGCCATGAATCTCTGCATGTCTGCAAGAGATCTATGTCCAGCCCACCTCAAATGCCTTCTTAATTTTCCCTCATTTCCCTTGACTATTAGTAGCTCAATTTCTTGTAGAAAGCTTGTATAAATATTTACGCTGATTCGAACTACCTGGATCTCCTGATTTCCCTGGCACTTGACACATAACCTACAAACTAGGCATTATATGAAATAGTTCAAAGCCTTGAAATAGCATTATAGGTTTTACTCATCAGTAGTGCCAACTTTTAAGTTTCATTTTCTGGAAAAGTGCTATAAATACATCCCTTTTTTCTGGACTTGCATTGTTTAGCTAAAAAAAAACAACCAAGTACCTCAAAGCATAAATGTTTATCCCTTTCATTCTCCTGATGTAATGGATGTTCGCTGAGATAAACAATGCAGAATGAAAAGCCCATTAGGCCAAATTAATTAGTTGCAAGAATGTTAATCAGTTGGCAGAAGGATTTCTGAGTTGTTTCTTGTCATTCTTCTGAGTAGCAACGTATGGCTGCCTTTTCCCCCCATGAAAGTAGGGGCAGGGAGAAGCTTCTTGCAATCGAATTGGGCTCTTGGAAACTATCCACAGACATCCCTATGATTTCTTGAGAATAATATGCAGGTGATTTGCTATTCCTGTCTTTAAGCATTTTTTAAAAAAATTTACAATACTGGAATTTCCTAGAAATCTCCCATTCAAGTATTAAAACCAATTTGGTTGTGCAGAGTTATGGAGCAGAAGGGAAAATGTGTTGGAGCATACATGATTACCTATGCAGCATTGCTCAAATGCATCATAAACGATAATATGCTTCCTTTTCAAGAATTGGAATATCCCAGCAGGTGATTGGCTTTCAACCAAAATCAGATATTGTTTTTTGGTTCCAGAGCTTTGCTTAGTCCTGCCAGCCAGGACTGATTCTGCTTAGGACCTAATAAACCCAAAGATTTTCCCTTACCTGTGCCACCCTCATTACTTATCTGGGTCAACTACCCAAGCTACAACATAGTGCATTTTTGGGTTCTCAGCAGTCAAGTTCAATGGAAATAAAGGGGGAACTCAGCCCAAGTTGATAGAAGCACTGCATTTTGTAAGGAGCTAAGTTCTTTTTGTTTCTGACAATCAAGTTTCAGCTTGATTGTAAAAGTTAGAGAGAAGGAAAGGACTTCCCTTTGTCATACAGGCTTAAACATTAAAAATCAAAGCAGATATGTAGCCTTAAGCAACTATAATGCTGACCTGCTAAATTTTTAGACAGGCTGTTTTTACTGCAATTTCCATAAAAAATCCTCCCGTCTGACAGGCTGCTCTGCTAGTGTGAAATAATAACTCATCGTGAGTGGGCCAGCATCTGTCCGTAGCTAAAGAAGAAGAATTATACAGCAAGTGGTCCTGAATCCATTATGTAAACTAAGGAAATAGCTCTCCCTTTTCAAAAAAAAAAAAAATTGGGGAGAGATAGAACTACAGTTGGCTAGCCTGCATTCTTCTACCTGGGTTCACATCTGCAAGGTAAGAATATTACTCTCTACACTAAGCCACCTTCTCATGGTGAGCTTGAAACTGTAGGTGAAGCCTCTACACAAATAAGGAGAGTCCAGAATGTATGTTTACTCAGAAGCCAATAACTTGAAGTCAATCATCGGCTGAGCTTGAGTTATGGTCATTGCACGGACACAACCATGAAATTTTCTTAACAGCAGGGTAGAATTGGTTTGCCATTATCTTTTTCTGTGGTATTTATTGAAATTCTCAGTGTAATTTATTGTCCTGTAATTTTTCTGACAGTCTGTTATCCTGCCGTTGCAGGAGAATGTCTAGGACAGTGATTCTCAACCTTGGCTACGTGAAAATCAGAGATGGTATTCAGCAGGTTCTGACCAGTTCTGGAGAACTGGTAGAGGAAATTTTGAGTAGTTCAGAGAACCCACAAATCCCACCTCTGACTGGAGATTTTACAGTATCCTTCCCCTGCCACGCCCATCAAACCACGCCCACAGAACCGGTTATAAAAAAAAAGTTGAATCCCACCACTGATGAAAATATGTTGGACTTCCACTCCCAAAATTCCCTCTGCTGGCTGAGGGATCCCGGGAACACATCTTCAAGAAGCCAAGCTGAGAAACACAGGTCCAAGAGTCTGGAAATTCTCAATCATTCAGGTCATGGTTGTCCCAAAGGAGCTTTTCCAAAAGTGGAAAAACTGGACTTTTGTGGTTTTTTCCTCTTGAAAACATTTCACTTCTCATCCAAGAAACTTCTTCGGTTATTCGATTCACAACTGAAGAACTTCTTGGATGAGAAGTGAAACTTGTTCAAGGGGGAAAAAAACCCCAAGAAAGTCCAGTTACCTTTTGGAAAAGCACCTTTGGGGCAAATCCAGGAGCTACAGTTCCTCAAAGCAAGGCAAGTCAATATATCTAGCTTCTAGACTAAGAAACACAAGCAAGATATTTATTAAGCCACAAAATTTGTGAGAAAAAGAGACCTTAGATTTAGACTACAAAGAAGATAAGCAGTGCCAGCTAATTGCTTAGAATAACTTCTGCGCAATGAAGGAGCTTATCAGGCATCATTGCTATTTCAAGATTACAACTGAATGTAGCTACAACTGAATGCTGTCACTAGGTTTTGGCATTAGTGTTGATTAGGTGTTGCCATCTGCTGCTGCTGTTGGTGGTGTTAGTTGTGAAATTGTGTCCGACCCATCATGACCCCATGGACAACATTCCTCCAGGCCTTCCTGTCTTCTACCGTCTCCTGGAATCCATTTTAAGCTCACGCCGACTGCTTCAGTAACTTCATCCAGCAACCTCATTCTCTGTTGTCCCCTTCTTCTTTGTCCCTCAATCGTTCCCAGCATTAAGCTCTTCTTCAGTGAGTCCTTCCTTCTCATTAGGTGGCCACAGTATTTGAGTTTCATCTTCAGGATCTGGCCTTCTAAAGCAGCGGTCACCAACCGATGGGCTGCGGCCCACTGGTGGGCCGTGAAAAAATTTTGGTGGGCTGCAGAGAAATCATACCCCCAGAGCACTCCCCCAAAGCAATTAATCCAGGCTGTGCAGAAACACAAGGCTGCTCAGCCCACATGGCCCGCGGGAATCCTCCCCGCCCACTCACTCCTTACCCGATAAACTTGCCTGCTAAGTTGCTATTTTTCCTTTTTCCGACCATCATCTGTTCTGCTGTGCCGGGAGATTTAGATTAGCTAGGAAGCAGGAAATGGTTGGATTTCTTGCTTTCTAGCTAAGCACAGCCGAACCTCCCTTAGGACTGAAGGTTTGTTTGCAAGCAAATTTAGTGCAGACTCACGGCAAGCAAATTTGAGAGACTGAGCTAGCCAATGGCAGATAGATAGATCACTGAATGAGCAACTCAATCTGCCTGCTTTGCTTGATTTTGGATAAAAGTTTCTTTTTTTAATATAAAATTCAATATTTACATACATGGTGTGTTGTGAGTTAATTTTGTGAGTTTGCTTGCTAGCAAATTCTATGAGTTTGCTTGCAAGCAAATTTTATGTGACAGATAGTTAGATTTCTGAATGAATCTGTGATTCTGTGAGCAACTCAATCTGCCTGCCTGCTTTGCATGATTTTGGGTAAAAGTTGCTCTTTTTTATAAAAAAAATTCAATATTTATATAAATATTTATAATATTTACATACAAGCCATACCCAGCCAGTCACATGACCACCACGCCACACCCACAAATTAGGCCATGCCCACAGAACCAGTTAGTGGTTCCTGGGATCTAAAATTATGAGTTTGGTGGTCCCTGAGGTCCAAAAGGTTGGCGACCCCTGTTCTAAAGAGCATCTTGCTGTAGGCTATTCCAAATTAGCTATACTCAATTCTATCATTCTGCAGACAGAATTTTCCTGGAGACTTCCAAGCATTTTGATTCCTCCTTTAGACTATATTGCTCTGGTGGATTTCTGGAAGCCTCATGTTTGGTACTGGGCCTTTCACAATTAAACTGCCAAATCATAACTGAGAGGTGAATAAAAATGTGTAAGGAGACAGAATGTACCATTGAACAATTAGACAGCCTCATGTTTGTCTAAGATCAAGCTGAGTAGAACATGAAACATGAATAACAACTTTTCATCTATGTTTTCACAACATGCTTTTTTTTTTACATTCAGGTTTTTAACTATGAAGCTGCTACTGTATATGACCTATTTATCCTGAAACTGATAAATTAAATGATATGAGAAACCACTACCATGCAGATAAAGCAGTGGAGAAGGAGAGATCACACATGACAGATTTGTACAGCTTCTAAGTAGGGCTTACTCAATCCAGTTTTGGGGTTGTACAACACAGCTGGGTTGGGAATGTGTAATACACTAAATCAAAATCTGGTCAGCTAATTTGTCAATAATTGTCACTGTTTCAACGGGGAAGAGAATACTGGAGATTTACACTGTTGGTAATATGGTATCAGCAGACAAGCTTGATTCATGTGAATAAATAAAGGGAAAATGTTGCTTTATGTTTATATTGCAAATAAAAACAAACATTAGGTAAAGGCTCAAGAAATACCTCAATATTTTGGTTTTTTTATCAAAATAATCCACTTTCCCTTAAGCTCTCTGAGACTGGGACATACAATTGTTATATTGGTCATGTGTCTATATATGAGACTTTATGTTGGGTAGGTGTAATATAAAGTAACACCTCTCTCTCTCTCTGGTGTCAGAGGTCAGTGGAAGAAATATGGAGATTAGAGAGAGATTACATGATAGAAAGATGATAGAGAGAGATGAAAGATGATAGATTAGATAGCGATATAGAGAAAGAAAGAAAAGAAAGGGAAGGAAGGAAGAAAGGAAGGAAGGGAAGGAAGGAAGGAAGGAAGGAAGGAAGATGGAGAGAGAGAGACAGACAGACAGACAGACAGACAGCGGGGAGATAAGGAGGAAAAAAGAAATCTTCCTGTAATACTGCTGAACACCAGAATTTGTTAATTGTTAAAGCACTATATATACAGTAGTCATCTAAAGCAGGGGTCTCCAACCTTGGCAACTTTAAGACTTGTGGACTTCAACTCCCAGAATTCTAGAAGTTGAAGTCCACAAGTCTTAAAATTGCCAAGGTTGGAGACCCCTGATTTAAAGTGCAAGGCTGTTTAAATTCAGCGTCTGGTAGAGGGTTTGAATTACGTACAGGACTACCTCTGCAGAAAATGGGCAGTCATATAAGTCTTTGAAATAAATAAATACAGTTCCAGCATTGCTATCCCTTATTATTAGGACTGCTTACATGGCTATAACTATATTTTACTGTACTGCTAATGTTTATAAAAGGAAAAAAAAAAAACCACTACAGTGCCATGAAGCAGGAACACAGTGGCAAGGTGTATCAGAAAATGTAACTCCCCTCATTTATTGTATTTATTTGTGCTTGTAGATCCCTAACATATAAGTGTTTGCATGGTGAATTTAAAAAAAATAGCAGGAAACTTCTCCTTGTCTCTTTTTCTCTGTGTTGCAGTATCTGAACATTGTTAGTTTGGATATGAATCTCCCCTGTGTGAAAAGAAATATTTAATCCCTGCCACGTTACAGTAGCAGTGGCAGAAAGCAAACATAGAATTTATTTATATTGACCTTTCTTAGCAAGTAATTTAGAGATAGAGATACTTTTATTTCTTCAAATAAGAATCATTAATTATTAAGGACTATAAAATCAAATAAAGATTACTTATTTTTGATGTAGTTGATACAGTTAATAATCCCTGAATATTAATCCCAGTATTTTGGGGTCATTTTGATTTGTTTTGAAAAGTGTTCTCTTGAGTTCAGAAAGTTGTAATAAAATCAGATATTAACTGAACATACAGTACTGAAGAGGATTGTGTGACTAAAAATTAAATTAAGCAATAAAAGCTATTGATTTTTCTCTCCAGAACAACCTAATTTTATTCTAATTTTACTCTTTTATGAGCTGAGAATACAAACCAACAAAGACTTTCCATAACTTAGAAAACCATAATAAAAAGGTGGGCATTCAATCATTCATTTTTAAAATTGTTTCTAAAATTTATGATTGGATAAATAACAAAGCACAATGTCTTGAGAAGTAAATGAGCTAATTTGTAGGTGCACAAGAAAGACAGGTTTTGACACTTTAAATACTGGCAGATCTAGTATGGCATGAATATCCATGGACTTCATAACCCATATGAATTTTTTATTCTTGTCTGAAAAAGAAGGAACTTGGACTGGCTCCATAAAGCCAGTCAGACGTGAAGGTTAAAGAACATGTAAGTGGGAAGTCTCTGATGGATTAGGTTGGAATTGTTCGGAGAAATATCCATCTGGTTCAGTTTCAAGCCAGGAGAAAGACGCTGGAAACATGAAGGCTGATTGGAAAGATGGTTTAATGATGAAGCAGAACCATCAAGCACATGGTTCTGGGCAGCTGACCACATGGAGTTGAGAGTAAGGGGTTTTTTATACCTTTTCTTGGGCTTTGCACTTGGATTTTCTGTTCCTGTGCAAGAACATCTATTCTATTGGCTGTTGTCAGACTCCTATGGTATCATGTACAAATCCTAGGAGTTTGTCTGAGCTAAGTTTGGTTGAGGTTTGGCTGATGCAGTGAAGTGGCTTGTTGGGCAATTCCTATTGTGGCTGAGGGCTAACCCTACCTTTTGCTCAGACCTTGCTGCAGGGAATAATGGATTACCAAATCTGCATTTCTAAAAGCTGGCCTCAGCTTAGTATCTGCTTGGGGCAGAAAGCTGGAGTTCTGAGTTTCTGTCTCCCTTAAGATTTTTATTTCTCTTCTAGGGAAAATATTTTATAGAATAGAATATAATTCTTTATTGGCCAAGTGTGATTGGACACACAAGGAATTTGTCTTGGTGCAAATGCTCTCAGTGTACATAAAAGAAAAGATACATTCATCAAGAATCCTGCCTTTTTAAATATTTCTCAAAAATTTTCATTCTTTTAGGAGCAGGGTGGTGCTAACTTTCTACAGAAGAATAAGAATAGTTTTAGGCCAAGCCATCCTCAGTCATTTGATTGAGGAAGGGGTTGTTGTTGTGTGTGTGTGTGTGAGAGAGAGACCCACGCACAATTTCTCTTATTTTTGGCCAGTTTTGAAGACTTGACCAAAAAAAATCAAACTCATCATTTCCACACGGCCACATGTTTCCTACTAGAGATCACCATGAGGATGATAGCCTTCAGGCATTGTTTGAATAACTCTGTAATTCAAATTGTTTTCATTGCATGGAGTTTAATTCCTCTTGCAAGGGGATTGGAGGGGGGAGGGGTGTTGGCCTCAGGCAAGCCGGGTCTGTTTTAACTTCACAGTTCAGGAGGGGTGTGAATGTACTATCTCACAAAGGGCTAAATAAAACCCCAAGCAAAGATCTGTTTTGGTAGTGATAATCTATTCAAAATAAATCCATTGGGATTTTCTCTGTTTCTGAGTGGAACTTTATTCTTTAAGTGCCTTTAGTGAAAAGATGAATCAGGCCAGTAGTGGGATTCAAATTTTTTTACTACCGGTTCTGTGGGTTTAGCTTGGTCGGCATGACAGAGAAAGGATATGTAAAATCTCCATTCCATCCCCATTCCTGGGGGAAGGTTACTGCAAAATCCCCATTTCCTCCCCACCACACTAACCTGCTTTCCAGCTCCATTCTCCTGTGCAGGGCAACACAAGAAGACCCAGCCGATCAGCTGGGAGTCGGGAGGCAGAGAATAGATGGGGGCAGGGCCAGTCAAAAGTAGCATTTGCCAGTTCTTCTAACTACTCAAAATTTCCGCTACCGGTTCCCCAGAACTGGTCAGAACCTGTTGAATACCACCTCTGAATCAGGCCTAGGTACACCAATTAACACTACTTGGTGAGTATCTTCAGGGTTTTTCCACAGCCATACCTGACATACCGATATTTGTAAGGGGCCCTCAGACTGCTAGTTTATTCAATAAGAAAAATAGCCTTTGCGTAGGCAGTTTCGAGAAAAAAATGGCAATAAAGGAAACTTTCCTTTTTGGGGAAAACTGAGACCTCCATTACTTCACATGTTTGTTTATTTTTATTTATTTCCCACTTTTATTGTTTTTATAAATTACTCAAGGTAGCAAGCATAATAAATACTGGTAGTCCTTGACTTACTTCCAAAACTGAGCCCAAAATTTCTGTAGCTAAGTGAGAGATTTGTTAAGTGAATTTTGCCCTATTTTACTAACTTTCTTATCACTAATTGTTAAGGGAATCACTGCAGTTGTTAAAATTAGTAACATGATGGTTAAGTGAATCTGGCTTCCCCATTGACTTCGCTTGTCAGAAGTTCCCAAAAAGTGATGACATGATCTTGGGACACTGCAATCATCATAAATATGAGCCAGTTGCCAAGCACCCAAATTTTGATCACTGGATCACAGGGATGTTGTAACAGCTGTAAGTGTGAAAAAAGGTCATGGGTCACTTTTTTCAGTGCCCCTGTAACCCTGGTCACTAAATAAATGTTTGTAAGTCAAGGTCTACCTGTATTTCTTCTCCTTCCAAAATAACAACTCAAAGTCACCTACTTGACTTTCCTGCTTAAGGCATGATTACAATTCACAGTCCCCGCCTTTCTAGCCAGATGACTGACCACTAGACCAAACTGTTCTGTTGGCAAATTTTTTTAATTGATCCAATAGAATTCTGAATAAAATTCTTTATTGGCCAAGTATGGTTGGACACACAAGGAATTTGTCTCGGTGTAAATAATATACAATAGAATAGAGAATAGAATACTTTATTGGCCAAGTGTGATTGGACACACAAGGAATTTGTCTTGGTATAAATACTCTCAGTATACATGAAAGAAAAGATACATTCGTCAAGAGTCAAGAATCATGAGGTACAACACTTAATAATAGTTATAGGGTACAATAAGCAATCAAATCATACTAGGAAACAGTCAATATAAATAATAAGGATACAAGTGACAGTCATACAATCCCAGGTGGGAGGGGATGGGTGATAAGGAGTGATGAGAAGATTAATAGTAATAGTAGTGCAGACTTTGTAATAGTTGAACAGTGTTGAGGGAATTATTTGTTTAGCAGTGTGATGGCTTTCAGGAAAAAACTGTCTTTGTGTCTAGTTGTTCTGGTGTGCAGTGCTGTATAGCGTCGTTTTGAGGGTAGGAGTTGAAACAGTTTATGTCCAGGATGTGAGGGGTCTGTAAATATTTTCACAGCCCTCTTTTTGACTCGTGCAGTATACAGGTCCTCAATTAAAGGCAGGTTGGTAGTAATTGTTTTTTCTGCAATCCTAATTATCCTCTGAAGTCTGTGTCTGTCCTGTTGGGTTGCAGAACCAAACCAGACAGTTATACAGGTGCAGATGATAGACTCAATAATTCCTCTGTAGACAGGAGTGTCAAACATAATTTCATTGTGAAGACTGCATCAGGGTTGTGCTTGACCTTGGGGGCGGGGGAGGCGTGGCCAGTTGCAACGGCCTTATGTAGCCCTCTACCAGCAAAAACAGAGGATTATTAGTTCCTATTTCTTGTATTTAAACTTATGTTTATTCTTGTTTCTCTTATATTGTAAGCTTTTGACAAATAATAAATAAATTAATTAACAACAACAACAACAACAATAATAATAATAATATTTTCTCCCCTGCTAAACAATTCTAACCTGTTTCCTGCTTGGTCTTTCTGATTTCCTATTTCAGTTTTGAAGGATACTTTTCCCCAGAGTTCTCTGTTTTAATTTGTGTGTGTTTTTGAAAAAGAGCAATAAAAGGCCATCCATAACCTGTCACTTCCCTTGACTCCTTTAACTTAAAAAAAATTCTGCAGGGGTCAACAAAACACTTTGAATGACTCCTGCCCTTAAATGATTTTCCAGTTTGAGGGAATAAAGAAAGCTTCTTTTTGAAGTTGTCCTCTGACCTGATAAAACTGCTAAATCCAAAATATGGGGGCAGGCAATATTTACTGTCATTGAAGTAAAAAGAAAGGCCAGTCTTCAAAAGTGAGCAAAAGCCAAGTATTTTAGCTTTGCATAAAAGCAAGGATGTTTAATTTTAATTCACAACTGTATTTGTTCCCCACCTTTTCCATGGAAGTTTTCTCTAATTGGGTAGAGAAGACTGCCCTAAAAAAAAAAAAAAGAATTCTCATCCATTCCTCCTCATTTCCTAGCAAAAAACATTTCTATTTTTGAGAAATGTTGATATTCAGGGGGGGGAAAAGATGCAGGCATATCTCACTGCAGGATTCCTACATGATATGCCTGAAGAAAAAAGCTCATAAATGTGCAAGTACGCATAAATGTATATGCAAGCAATCCCATAAAAGATATAAAGAACCCTTTGGCTGACCTTGGGTAAGATAGCCATGCTTCAAAACAGTAATTTTATTAATTTTATCTTTTTTGATCATTGTTCTCATCCAACTGCTCTTTCATGTTGAAAGAGAAACCCAGCAATAGTTTATAGTTTTAAGTCCCTTTCCGAAATAAAGGCAGTTTGTCACAAAAGCAAGCCCCAAACCATTAAATATTTTTTAAAAACAGATTTAAACATTATTAACTGTCTTTATCGCGATACAATCTAAAATAGTAAGATGGCGAAATGTTTCCATAATTATATAATTAGAGACCTGCGTTTTATCTACAAATTGCTCTAGCTCACTAATGAAAAGGCAATAATAGGAAATTTGGCATTGATTTTTTTCCCTTATCCCCAAAAATTATTACTACCAAGTGCCATTTGAGGATTAAGCCTGAGATCTATGCTTATTTATTTCTTTAGCAATATGTATTGTATCTTTATTTCAAATGATGTCTATTGCTTGCAAACTGATGGGGGAGAATTGTTAATCGTAAAAGATAAATCATTTAAATGTATAAGCCTTTTTCCTACGATTTTTTTCTTTCCTTTAGCCTAGTTTACAATTCTGGGATTATTATCTAGTCACCCATTCAGGAATTCATCAAGTTCCTTTTGTTTAATACATACTAGCTTAATTTAGATAATTTCTTTGGTGTAAAAAAATCCTCAGAAAGGATAATAACAACTAGGATTTTTAGAACAGATTGTCTATACCACACTGATAAAGCCAGACAAAAGAATTTACATATAGATGTTTATTAAGTGAGAAAAGATTAGCTTTTCCGATAAGCAGGTTTTTCACTGGAGACAATGTGGATATGCTGTAGACCTTGGCATTCTGAAAGGGGATAAATCTATTACAGAGTATAAGAATAAAAACTCATCAGTAAGAACAAATTTGGTCTCTGGCAGATGTGGCATCTATTGTATTGAAGATTTCCCTTTGTTTTCCCCATTTGGATGTTTGTCATGTTCTAAATAACATGTTTCATCTGGAGATTGAAGAAATCGTGTCCGACATTAAAACAGTCCTTTAAAACAGGCTATCGTGTTTGTTGTTAGGATGGGTGATTTGTTTATTTAATTTAAACTCCTAGCCTTTTTATTTATTTTTTCTTATTAAATGTTTGCAATGTTATTTTGACATCCCAGGGCGAAACCAAGTATTTTTCAATCAACTGAAAATTACTTACAAATATTTATGTCCATAGCATTGCTATAAAGATATTGAAATACTTATTTCAAACTAAACGTTTTTGTTGCAAAGTATTATCTGAGGTTTGGGGGATTCTTTTTAAATGGAGGTACTTTTTCTATCTGTATGTGAGATTAATAGAAAAATAGGAAGCTGCTTTTTATTAAATTAAACCCAAAGTCAATCTGGCTTAGTTTTATTTACATT
Organism: Bungarus multicinctus; assembly: GCA_023653725.1. Lineage (NCBI taxonomy): Eukaryota > Metazoa > Chordata > Lepidosauria > Squamata > Elapidae > Bungarus > Bungarus multicinctus. The sequence continues at coordinate 82,276,169 of CM042844.1, read as the reverse complement.
ATTAAGGCTTCGAGATGCATGAATTAGCTTATAGCCAGTTCTTAGCTTATATTAGTTTATAGCTAATATAGCTTTTTATTAAAGTTGAAAAATACAAAGGTAAAAACTAAGACAAAGAAAACTATAAAAAGGAAAAAAAAGTGGCAAGAACAACAACAACAAAAAGAAATAAGAAAAAATAAAGAAATGACTTCCCTTTACATCAAGACAACAACTTATCACTTTTTCTAACATTCCAACCAAAAATATCTAAATGTCTTATGGAGATCCTCAGTCATCCAGGTCATGGTTGTTGCAAAGGTGCTTTTTCAAAAGGCAACTGAACTGAAGAAACTTCTGGATGAGAAGCAAAATGTCTTCAAGGAAAAACAAAGAAAGTCCAGTTGCTTCTTAAAAAGACATTTTTGGTTCCAAGAAAGATCTCTTCATTGCATATCTTATCTCTTATCTATATACAAACTGTAAAGCCTTGTCATTCAATCTTAACCAACAAAACTCCATTAAGAGTTACCAGAAATAACAACATGTATGTATTAATTTTAATGAAATAAATCAATTTCATACTTCTTTACTTTTAATACAGTAGCTTATTTTTTTAAAAAAAAAAATTCTTTGCCCCATATTTTATCTCTTATGTATAAACAAATATTTAAATACACATTCGTTTAGAGCTACCAGAAACAAAAACAAATTAAAAATCTTCATCTTTAATCTCTTGAAAGAATGTCCCACAAGTTAATTTTATTGAAGACTCCAAGCTGCAGCTTGAACAAAGTTGACTGCCCTTCAGCTCCCAGTGCTCCAAACCTATGTTGTTGTTGTTCAGTCACAAGTCATGTTCTACTCTTTGTAATCCCATGGACCATAGCACACTAAGCCCACTGGTCCTTCACTATCTTCCAGGGTTTGCTCAAATCTCATCTCATCCTCTGTAATTTCCTTTTGCTTTTGCCTTCAATCTTTCCCAACATACATAATAATGAAAACCTGTAGGAGACTGCTATTTTATGGTTTCTTTCCAAGGGAGCAACTGTATAGACCACTTCTGGGTGATCGCAGCTCCTCTCCTTTATCTGCGGAGAGGTTTTGAGGTGTCAGTCCATCTGTTGGCACCTTGTTCTGTGACAGACATCAACTTTGCCAAAAGCAAAGCTGTTTTAATCCACCATTGCTTCCCCAGAAGTCTAGTTTATAACCTTCTTATCCATGGATGGGTGCACTTGCCCTAACTCTGTACAGATGTAAATTTAAAACAATACTTTAATATATTTGGGGGGACAAAGGTGAATCCTAGGTCTGAATAGCTGACTGGCAGTGATATACCCTGATCAGTGGTAGAATTCAAAATTTTTTTACTACCGGTTCTGTGTGCATGGCTTGGTGCTCATGACAGGGGAAGGATACTGCAAAATCCCATTCCCTCCCACCCCACTAACCTGCTTTCCAGTTCCGTTCCCCTATGTAGGCAACAAAAGAAGACCCAGCCAATCAGCTGGGACTCGGGAGGCAGAGAAGAGATGGGTGCGGGGCCAGTCAGAGGTGGTATTGGCCGGTTCCCCAAACTACTCAAAATTTCCACTACTTGTTCTCCAGAACTGATCAGAACCTGCTGAATACCAACTCTGATCCTGATGTAATGTAAGAGTCTTTCCCAGCCTGACTAAGGCTGAACCTGGGGTCTTCTTCAGGGAAGGCATATAAAAATATTGCTAGTTTTGTCACTGCATTACATTCCTCAGATGCATTTCAAATTAATGTTTTGAATATATTGAATATATATATCTTGATTGTTGCTAACATTAACCAATTTCTTTCTTTTAAAAGAAACATTGATAGATGAATTGCATTTCAATATTCTGTTTCTTCTTCCTATAGATGTTCCTGTTGAGAAACTTGCTTCTATGGAATCTCTGCAGTGTGTGAACTTAAAATCCAACCCATTAAATGAGGAGGTTCGGGTGATTGCCAAGCCACTAATCAAGTTTGATCTTCTGACATCTCCAATTGTTCCACAAATTTGAAGCCACGTCTGACCTGGATTTGCGGTCCGTAGGAAGTTGCAGTGAAAGAGGGAAAGGAAATGCCACATTTGCTGAGCTAAACCACTCCTAAGCTGCATCGCTCTGCATGGGTTAGGTTTATGAGCTTCCAGAGTTGCAAAAAGTGTGATTTTTTTTTTTTTTTGCAAAGTAATGGCGGTTGCAGCCAGAACTATTATCTGCTAAACTGTGGATCAGAGAAAATATGTGACTAGAGAGGACACTTTTCATTGAATGATGAAAAGGAGAGAAGGGAGGACAGTGCCTTTCTAGGCCATAACCACAGAGAAAGAGGAAGGGCAGAAGTGACCAACTGTGTGCCTAGGAGATGATTAGATGCTGTGGATGTGTATAGCTGAGAAAAGAGGAAACCAATCTATGATTGGAAAATTGCTTGCAAGTTCATGAAAAAAGAACAGTTTTCAACTTGGGTGAATTTAAATTCCATTCTTTCATGTTTGATCTTCTCCACTTATATGAAAGGAAAACCAAGGAGGACTTGTTTCTTTACTTACAGGGTTTGCAGAGGACAATTAAATACATCAAGGATAAATATACATCCAGATTCAGAGACACTCTAAAAGATTAATGTGGTCTCAAGAGTACAAAATATAACCTATTAGCTGTCAGGTGCAAAAGATCAGGATTATACATTAAGTTACAACATAGAAAATTTATTCAAGTCTACACACAAGAATCTAGTCAACTAAAGTTCAGTACTTAATTGGCGATAAGTGTCAGCAGAATTTAAGAGGAGTTAGACTTGGACTGTTTCTGGGAACATAACAACTCTAAGCTGATGACACATTTAACTCCACCCACTAGTTCCATCTGCTCTCCATCTACATAAATTAAGCTATTCGGTAAAGATATGGATGTAAATCTAATTCTAGTACAAAACTATTATTATCTACCTGGAAGTAAATTCTTCTGATAATTTTTGTGCTGTATGAAACAATATTTAAATTTGTTGCAGTTATTTGATTTACAGTGGTTTGTGCTTCCAGTAGCCCGTGGCATCAAAAAGATGCATTTGTGGATTTTATGCTCTTTATTTATAAAGCATCTTTAGCTGCATCTTTCTTGAAATGAAATGCTCTGTTGTTTCTTAATTACCCTGAAGAAAGAAGCTTGGGATTACTTTTGTCCTCAATTACAGAGTTTTCCATTTCATTCCTTATTAGCGTACAACTTGAACTGACAGCTTGTTATGGTGCCGTTTTTGCAGAAGCATCTTTAGAAGCACAGTCCTGGAAGACACACTCACCAAATGCCACTTTCAAGATAAAACTAGTTGAAATTTCTAAACAATAAAGATTCTTGGGAATTGCAGAATATTTCTGCATGTGGATGGATAGGTAAAGTGCCAGGATCAGATCATACACATTCTGCCTTTAGATGAGGACTGTATGAAATGTATTTTTCTGATCCAAAGAAGGGTTGCTGGATATTCCTATGAAGGAAACTAAAGGAGGTACCCTCCAGAGTTTGGACTAGTTAATCCCAGTCTTCAAAAACCAAGCAAACCTATAAAGGAGACTATTTGTAGCTCAGGGTTGAAATGAGGGGTCCTTGATGCTCTCTGAGCCTGGTTGTTTTCTTGCAGATGTTTCATTACCCAAACTACTACATGGCATCATCAATGCTAATCACTAGCACTGGTGATGTTACCTAGTTACGGTAATGAAACGTCTGCAAGAAAACAACTAAGCTCAGAACTGAAGAAGTTTCTTGGGTGAGAAGCGAAGCATCTTCAAGGAAAAACAAAGGAAGCCCAGTTGCCTCTTGAAAAGCACCTTTGGGACAACCATGACCTGGATCAGAGGTCACCAAACTTGGGCAAGTTTAAGACTTGTGGACTTCAACTCCCAGAATTCATGAATTCTGGGAGTTGAAGTCCACAAGTCTTAAACTTGCCAAGTTTGGGGACCTCTGACTTGGACGACTGAGTGTGATAATAATAAAAAAACAACAACTGAAATCTGGAGACGTGAACAATATATAAGAGCTTTATTATTAAGCTTTAGCAAAAGGGAATTCTGCTCATGGCAGAAGACATGGTTCCCAGGAAGGCTGGGGTTTATATACAGGTTCGAATATACAGTCTCTGCCCCTTTCCTAGATTCACAATCTATCCAAGCTACGTATCTCCCTACGCCACACCCTTATTATTGTATCATACCACCTGTTTCCTTGTCCTTGGAAACTACCCTCGTTCTCATGGCTTCTTCCTGTTATGGTCCTGTTATGACTATCTAAGCACAATGGATCATTAACAGGTTTCTCTTGGGTGAGAAGGACCCAGCATCTCTCATATTTATAAGCCAAGATTACAAACACCTATTCCAGCCAAGAACTTGACATTTTGCTTTTAAAACATAACAAGTTACAAAACAGTACATGTTTATTAGATATAGTTATATAACTGTCCAATAATCATTTCATAGTTCAAATATTGGATAAGTATGGCTTTCCTTCTGTTCTTCATTTTCTCAGGTGTAACGTACAATATATAATTTCCACATATAACACTGAGAACCTTCATAGACAACCAGGTTCAGAGAGCACCAAGGACCCCTCACCAAGCAAGCCTCTTATCTCCATATTTGCAACTGGGGTGCTTAATTACTCTAAGCCAGGAAGGGATTTTGATCCAACTTCTGCACTTCCTGGGAAGACTGTTAGATGATACTTATTCTGTGTCTCCCATATAAACACATTTGCCTAGAGATAGAAAGCTAATGAAATGTCATCCTGTTTCACTGGTCAGTTACCTTATGTGCTGTCCTGTTCAGGCCTTAGCTTGAATGCCTGAGTATGTGACATGGGAACATGCCAACTACCCACTTCCAAACCAGAAGACATTTAAGCAAATGTGATAGAGCAACTGGCATAGAAAAAGAAGTGTGGCTTCCTTTGATAAAGTTCTACATCTCTGTGACTTCTTCCTTATACCCATTTTAATCAATTGAGTCTGTTGGAAGACTCCTTGTGCTTTGAGATAGTAGCTTTTAATGGGCTCTTCTTTCCTTGACTGTTCCCAGCAGGTTAACAATTTGCACCCTGAATGGAATCTTGCTAAATTTAGCAGGGAGATTAAAAAGACACGAAATGACTGGTGAGATATAATTTCAACATTTGAATTGAACAAAATTCAGAAGGTTGGTTTTATACGGTAGATATGAACAGTAATGTCAGTTTGCCATTATTCTTCATCAGAAATGAGTTTATTCCCATTTGAGAAAATAAAAGGACTGGAACTTTGCAGGTGATAACAATCACTTTTATAATTTGCCATCCCTCATAGACCTGTGAATGAAGTGTTACTGTGTTGTGTATTTAAATGGAAACCTATACTTAATCTTTGCCCCTAGAACAACCTGGCACCCATAGGAATATTCAGTAAAAATAAAACGTGGGTTTATTTGCTGCCTTATTTTTTAAAAATCTAAAAAAACTGCATGAAATTCTCATTTTAAGTAGCTTAGTAAAGCTAGTTGTAGTTTATTGGGAGGTGGGGAAGACCTTCTTAAGAAATGTCCCTTCCCTGCCTGATGTCCCCCCCTTTTTTTTCCTCTTAGAGTGTAATTGTCAAGATTCTGTGTTTTGACAATAAAGAACCTGACTTTGGAATATCAAGTGGCTTCTCCGAGTGATTTTGTGCAGATTCTGAAATACCAGATTCATAGATGAAAATTCAGGAAGATTTCTCAAACATACTGTCTAACTCTAAAATCTATCCACAAGGAGAAACGTAGAATCACCACACAACAACCTCCCCTGAGATCTTGCCTCAGTCCAGCAAGATTGTCCAGAAACATACTATAGTCGATAACAGAAGTGGGCAACTATGGCTGTTTTACGACCTGTGGATTTCAACTGGCTCAGGAATGCTGGGAGTTGAAGTTGTCAGGTCATAAAGGGGCCATAGATGTCCACCCCTGGTAATACAAGAGCAGTCAAAGGTCCAGCAGAATCATTCTATATATCTTGCTTCCAGCAAAAACCTTGTAGTGGCTAAGAAGGAGACTGCCATGCCAAAGTTGGAGCCAGAGTAAACTGGATCCAGATAAAATGTTCCACTTAGGCAATCATGAAGTTGGATCAGCAAGATACACCCTAGGATAGAGGGGTCAAAATCAAGGACTGTGGGGTGCTTAGATCTGGCCCGCAGGGCTGCCCTGGAAACAGCAAAGGACCAGCCCGCAGTGCCTGTGGCAGCGAAAACTAAGTGGCCCTCTTGAGCTCCATTTTTCCTGGCAGAGGGTTTCAGAAGGCTGTCCAAGGAGATTGGGAACCGTTTTCACTGGCAGAGTGCTCGAGCCACAACAGGTGCCCCTACATGAGTGACGTCAAGCTGGCCACACCCACCATGCCACCCCCCAACCCCCCCGAGGACAAACACAATCAGGGTTAGGATTCTACTGGTTGGGACCAATTTGGGCAAACCGGATGTTAAAGTTACATCTAGTTCACCGAACCAGTATTTCAGCTGACCGGCTGGCCCGCCTACCCTACCCTACCCCTCCCAGGGGTTTCCATGTAGCCCATTTTTGACGGAAGTAAGTGCAGGGTCTGCGTGGAGACTCTGGGAGGGGGGAAAAACGGACCTTCCAGAAGTCCGGAAACGGGCCTGTTTCTGGCTTCTGGTGGGCCTCCAGAGCCTGGGGGAGGCCATTTTCGGTGAGAATGGAAGGATACAACACAATCTATCTCCTGTTTATCACACGGTCCTTTCAGCAGTTCCAAGAAGGTTCCATACCCATTTGCATTATTCAGGTGATTCTGAGGGCACAGATAAACTTCCAAGTGCCCTCAATGATTCTCAGAAAGAGTGCCAATGACGAGATGACTGCAAGGAATATAAATTCTTCCAACCTCCACCATTCAGTCAGAACTGAAGAAGTTTCTTGGATGAGAAGCGAGATCGTGAGAGAGATCGTGCTTCTTGTCTGATCTACTATTAACTTTGATATGCAAATGATCCTAAATGGGTGGGATTCAAATTTTTAACAACCTGTTATGTGGGCGTGGCTTAGGTGGTAGGCATGGCTTGGTGGTCATGTGACTAGGTGGACATGACTTGGTGGTCATGTGACTGGCTGGCCATGGCCAACTCAATATCACCCACATGAAGGCACGCATCTCCTCGCCTGGCCTCTCATGACTGTGGGGATGCTGCAATAGTTGTAAGTGTGAAAAATGGTCATAAGTCACTTTTTTCAGTGCCATTGTAACTTTGAATGGTCACTCCACACAAGCAAAGTACCAGCAAAGGAGGGGAAAGAAACTCCAGAGACATTCCTGAGACAGGAAGTCTAGTCCTACCAAGAATGTAATAAGGGTTAACGGAGAGGCAGTTTCTGTAAGCAACACCAGAATGTTTCCTTCCTGCTTTCCTTACAGGATTAGGCCAGTAATTTCTTCTAACAACCGGTTCTCCGAACTGCTTAGAATGTTAACAACCAGTTCTAGCGAATAGGTGCGAACCTGTAGAATCCAACCCCTGATCCTAAACCCACATTTTTGGTTAAGCTGGAGTGGGAAAAAGTCTTATGTAGCGTTTCTGCACAATTTTCAACATCATCACCAGTCTTCCGTTAAAAATTTATACTCAAAACTTTCATTGTGTGACACTAACAGCTTTTTTTGTGCTTATAATCACTCTACATGGGATTCTTTTTAGGATGTGCTGCAGTGGTGGGATTAAAAATATTTTTGCCACCGGTTTGGTGGGCACGCTTTGTGTGTGTGCACACACTTTGCGTGCACCCGTGCACCAAACGCACACTTTGCAGAGGCGCAGAGGCGTTCTAACTCATCTCCTGCAAGGCTTCACAATCCCGGTAGCTTCAGCAGCTGCCGCACGGCACTATTCTGTGCAGTGCAAAGCAACTGCGCTTCAAATTCAGCAGATAAAGGTGAGTATGGGAGCCGGACGGGCAGGTGGGCCCAACGGTAGAGCGGCAGAGAGAACCAGTTTGGTCTCCACTGCTCATTGCTGCTACCGGCTCGTCAGAACCAGGCTGAACCGGTAGAATACCACCACTGATGTTCTGCACAGGTAAGAAAATAAAAATAAATAAAAGATTTATAGGGAGAAGGGATCTTGGAACAGGAGCAGAAGATTTATGAGACAATACCAGGACACAAGAGTAGAGGCAGCTAAGTCAACCTTTGTCAAAGTGATCTTCCCTTGATAGTATTTTTTGATGGATGAGAAAGAACTTTTGAAATGAAGCATTTATCCTTCTGAACAGTAACTGGAACAAATAATCGATCTATTAGGTAGGTGGATAGGCCAAGAAATCCTTACATTCCTTAGGACTTAGATGAAAATAAAGAGATTTTGCTTTTCTACCACTGACGATAGAATAGGATGAAGGTTTGCTCTTGAGTGGTTCCATACTATAATTAGTCCAACCTTGCTAACTTTAAGAACCTGTGGACTCACCTCTCTGAATGCTGGCTGGGGAATTCTGGGATTTGAAGTCCACACGTCTTAAAAGTTGCCAAAATCGAACACCCCTGTATTAGACATTAAAAAGTATGTTGAAGATGCCGTTTAAGCTAAACCACTACTTTTTAATTTATACTAAAAGGATGAGGTCTAGAATTGCATCCTGCACATCTATCTCTATATTTGCTGCAAAGATCTGCTTTATTAGAAGAATAAGCTTTGAAATAAGTGTTGTGGTTCATTGGCAGCCGGTGCAGACGGCAGCAAAATCGGACAGTGGGGAAGAATGGGGACCAGTCCGGGAGTCTGGGGAGGACTCGGACGAGAGTCCTGTGTCCGATGCAGAGATGGGGCCAGGACCATCTGGGAGCTGTGTGCTGATTCCAGAGTGTCCAGAGTCTGGCAGCAGTGAGGCAGAGGAATCAGGGGAGCCTGTTACCAGTGCACGTGTGCACAGAGCTGCTAGAAGGCGACTCGGGAGTAAGGCTTGGAGATGATTGCCCCTCCCCTAAGGTATAAAGGAGGTGCAAAGGTAGAGAAACCTTTGCAGGAAGCAAAGTCATTCACTCTGTTCAGATTCAACTTTGAAGCTCTGTGTGGACTTCGTACTTCGGTTGGCTTTTTTTTCCCAGTTAATTTGGCACTTTAGTTGTTGGCAGCAATTCAAAGAAGAGAAAGGTGGGTGCTTATCTCAAGGAACTGTTTGGGACTCATTACAAGTTGGGAATGAACATAATTCCCAGCATTGAAGTAAAACAAGAGTTATTTTGACTAAGCGGGTGCTTAATTACAGTCTCAGGAAGCCTTGGTCAGAACAATAAGCCAACCATTAGACTTAGATAATGCGAACCTTTTAACGTGTTCCCTATTTCTGTCAGTCCTTCACTCTCAGCCATTTTACAGCCTGAAAGATTCTTCTTCATCCAGAAAGAAAAGTTCTTTTTTTGGGAGGGGTGCTGATGACCCAGTTTTTCCTGTGCAAATAAAATTGAAGGTAGGCAGATTGTTCTCTGAAAATGTCCACAATGAAAGCCAGGTTGTAAGCCATGTTCCTGGTTTTAGCCATCATTCTTTGATTGCTTTTGTGGCAGGATGTTTTCTGTGCTAGCAATTGTGATCTTAGCCATTAGAGATGACAATGCCATGGTGTCTCAGTGCAGGCAGTCCTTGTGTTATAACAATTCATTTAGTGACCGTTCAAAGTTACAAGAGGACTAAAAAAAGTGACTTACGGCCATTTTGTACATTTATGACCTTCAACGCATCCCCATGCCCATGTGGTAAAAATCCAGGTGCTTGGCAACTGGTTCATATTTATGACTGTTCCTGTGTCCCAAGGTTGTGGGATCTCCTTTTGCAACGTTTTGACAAAGCAAAGTCCATGGGGGAGCCAGGTTCACTTAACAACCGGGTTACTAATTTATCAACTGCACTTTCACTTAAAAACTGTGCCAAGAAAGGTTGTAAAACTCACTTAACAAAGGTCTCACTTAACAACAAAAAATGTTGAGCTCAATTGTGGATGTAAGTTGAGGACTATCTTTACTACTTTGACTGGATGTGGGGAGAGGAAGGGTGGGGTGAAGGAGGGCCCCTTTTACTCTTTTGACCTTTTTTTAAAATTAAATTTATTTATTCAATGTTTCAACAATTAAAAACAGATTTCCACATTTTGCAACGATACTGTAAGAGTGTTTACATTGGTTAATAACATCTATGACTGTGTTATCCATATTTATATTTGATTCTTCCTAATTCTAAGCATGTTTGTACATATATACATATATTTACACGCAGATGATATTACTTTATAATTTCTCATACATTTATCATTTGACGCCTTTGCGTCTTTTCCTTAGTCATTTGTACCAGATACCCCATATCTTGTAATATTCTCCTTCTTCCTTATTTTTCAACAACATCGTCAATCTGTCCATTTCGGCGCATTTGAATATCTGATTAATTATTGCGGTTTCTGGGGAGGTGTTGTAGCCTGTTTCCAGGTTTGGGCAAAGAATATTCTAGCAGCAGTTATAATGTGGAGTGTTAGGTATTGATGTGTTTTTATTTAAGTTAGATTCTAACATGCCTAACAAAAAAGTTCCTGATTTAAATTTAATTTTCTGTTTCGTTAGCTCCTTTTGCCAGGATTTAATTTTGAGCCAGTATCTCCGTGCTTGAGGACAGTTGATTTTTTAATAGCATGCTGGGAGGGGGAATTTTATATTCAAAGGGTGAGGTGGGCCAGAATAAAATACTAGATAGGACAAGAATGTTACGTTTATTTTTGTGATGGATCATAGTCGGCAGAAGCATTCTCAGGAGGGAAGGGGCATTCCAGAGGAATAAGAGGCAGCTTAATCTGGATAACCTGTCAACTGTGGTCTCCCCCAAGGCAGTGTTCTAGGACCAACTCTTTTCATACTCTACATAAATGTGATCATATCAAGAGCAACTGGGTCCTCTTCGCTGATGATGTAAAGCTATTCAACACCACAGATAATACTGCTACCCTTCAAAAAGACCTCGACTATGTATCAGAATGGTCAAACAAATGGCAACTTCAAATCTCAACAAACAAATGCTCTGTCCTACATATTGGCAAAAAAAATCAGAAAATAAAATACAGGCTGAATAGTCAAGACCTTGTTGATGATCCAAATTCTGTCAAGGATCTTGGAGTACTCATTTCTAATGATTGAAGTGCTAGAGCCCACTGTAACTACATAGCCAAAAAGGCATTAAGAGTTGTTAACCTAATCTTACGTAGCTTTTTCTCTGGTAATATTACACTAATAACTAGAGCATACAAAACATTTGCTAGACCAATACTCGAATACAGCTTATCAGTCTGAAACCCACATTACATATCTGATATTAACACAGTTGAGAAAGTCCAGAAATATTTCACAAGAAAAGTTCTCCACTTCTCTACTTGTTGCAGAATACCTTATGTCACCAGACTCAAAATTCCAGACCTAGAAAACCTAGAACTATGCCGCCTTCGGTCCGATCTAAGTATAGTATATAAAATCATACATTGCAATGTCAATGAATACTTCAGCTTCAACCATAACAACACAAGAACAAACAATAGATACAAAATCAAAGTTAATCGTAGCAAACTTGATTGCACAAAATATGACTTCAGCAACAGAGTGTCAATGTCTGGAATATTCTACCTGACTCTGTGTTTCTTCCCCAAACCCCAAAAACTTTAACCTTAGACTGTCTACTATTGACCTCATCCCTTTCCTAAGAGGTCTGTAGGGAGCGTGCATAAGCGCACCAACGTGCCTACCGTCCCTGTCCTATTGTTTCTTTTATTTTTTATTTTTCTTATATGTATCCATGTATTCATAACTATGTTTTTACTTGTACCTATTATCTTATAAGCAATTAACAAATTGATAAATAAATAAATAAAAAGCTATTTTGTGTGAGAGAAAGAGGGTGAAGACAGCACCTACCTAACAGTTCTCAGAATGTATTGTAGATACAGATAGTAGAAGGCTTAAGTTTGGCAAGATTCTGTCTACAGGTATAGAACAATAAAGAACTTAGTTTGAAAGAATCACTATGTCAACTCGTAAAGCATTCCTGGATCAGCTTGACACACCACATGTCTCGTTCTGTTTTGAGGCCTGTTTTAACCCAATTGGAGTTTGATTGCAATGAAATGTACATAAGATCGCCCACCGTGCTTTTAATCTACTTTCTCCCATAGAGTAAAAATAAATAAATTAGAATTTGACAACAAGGACTATTCCAGCTGTACTCAATGCAGTCTTGGGGCTACAGAATGAGCAGCTTTAATGCAAATAATCTTATTGGGCTTTGTGACTTATACCGGTGCTTCCTGTTTCTCAAAAGGTCTGAGTGACAGAACTGCCAAGCCAACATAGAGCAGTAGCAGAACTGACGAAAGACTTGTCCTGTTGAGGAACTTTTCCAGGCATGAAACCCTTTTCCACACAAGGGTTGACAAACTAGAGAAGGTATTTGCTGGTGGAAGACTGGGGAGATATTTGGTAAATCCAAATCCTGGATGGTAAATCAATCAGCCCAATAAATTAAATGAGAGAAAGCAATAAGATACCTTTTGTATCTCCCATTTTTCCACTGTAATGTACAGAAAGTAACAACAATGAACATTTTTAGATGCACAGCCATGCTCACACTTGCTAAGAAAACTTTCGTCTTGTCTTTCTGAAAGGTTGTACAGCAAGTGCAGGGTCAAGCTGTTCAGAACACTGACATTTCAGAAGTAAATTAAATGTCAGGTTTACCCTGGAGTAAACTGTTACACCAGCTGTTGTTGGAGAATGTGGTTGCTACTGTTTTATTGCTCAGAAGAAGAAGAAATGCAGCCAGTTGCAATCAAAGTAGATGCAGATGTTTTTGCAACGTTGAGTTTACACAAAACTTCTGAAAGGTAAAAATTGTGGGACAGACAGAAAATACAGGTAGCCCTCCATTAAGGACCACAGTTGGGACCAGCAATTCTGTCGCTAAGTGTTAATGTCATTAAGCGAGACATCGCGTGGCAGCAACTTGTGAGTTTACTGCTGGCTTCTCCCTTGATTTTGCTTGTCAGAAGTCAGCTGCGAAGCTCACAAATGGCAGTCACTGGGTTGCAGGACACTATTGTAAATTATTTTATTTTATTATTTAGAATAGAATAGAATAGAATAGAATAGAATAGAATAGAATAGAATAGAATAGAATAGAATAAGAGAGTTGGAAGGACCAGTTGGAAGAGAGTTGGAGGTCTTCTAGTCCAACCCCCTCTTAGGCAGGAAACCCTACACCACTTCAGACAAATGGTTATCCATTCTCTTCTTAAAAACTTCCAGTGTTGGGGAATTTAACAACTTCCGGAGGCAAGTTGTTCTAGTGATTAATTGTTCTAACTGTCACGAAATTTCTCCTCAGTTCTAGGTATCTTCTCTCCTTGATTAGTTCCCACCCATTTTGTATCATTTTATATCATATCATATCATATTGTAAAATATTTTAAGTGCACCCTGGTTGCAAAGCACCCAAATGACAATCAGATGACTGCAGGGACACTGCGATAGCTATACATTTGGTCATTAAATGAGTTTTTCAGTATTATCATAACTCCAAACAGTCACTAAACAGGGTAGTCTATGGAGATTCTCAGTCATCCAGATCATGGTTGTCCCAAAGGTTTTTTTTTGCAAAAGGCAACAGGGCTTTGTTTTTTTCCAAAACAAAGTCCAGCTGCCTTTTGAAAAAGCATAAAAAGGATAAATAGGGCATTCTTTAGACAAGGATTGTCTGTTATTGGTTTTCTTACAGAGAAGACAGGAATAGTCTGGAAGATGCTGGGATGGATATCTACACCAGCACTGTCACTTCTCCAACCTGTCTCCTCAGCTTGTCCTGTTAAAACATAGCCACAGGACAAAGAAGCCTAAATTTACTCTTCTTAGGCCCCTGAGGGATATATTACCAGATGTGTGGAACAGTGGTGGAATTCAAATTTTTTTGCTACTGGTTCTGTGGCGTGGCTTGGTGGGCGTGGCATGGATTGGTGGGCATGGATTGGTAGGCGTGGCAGGGGAAGCATGGAAGAGCTACTAGTTCTGTGGCGTGGCTTGGTGGGCATTGCAAAATCTCCATTCCCTCCCCACCCCACTAACCTGCTTTCCAGCTCCATTCTCCTGTGCAGGGCAACAAAAGAAGACTCAGCCGATCAGCTGGAACTCGGGAGGCAGAGAATAGATGGGAGAATAGGCAGAATAGGCAGAGAATAGATGGGGGCGGGGCCTGTCAGAGGTGGTATTTGCCAATTCTCCGAACTACTCAAAATTTCTGCTACTGGTTCTCCAGAACTGGTCAGAACCTGCTGAATACCACCTCTGATGTGGAAGAAAGGACAGTGACGCCGGAACCAAATTTAAAAGGCACAATAAATATTGATGGTATAATAAAGTTTACTATCAAAATCAGACAATACATGCAGAATATAGTTCATCTGTTTCACATAAACTTGGAAAAGTTGATGAAGAGTTTCTAAGATTGGACGTGAAAACTTCTCATTTGAGCTGCAACTCTGGAATTCCTCCCGCAAGTTAAATTATTTCTTTCTAAGCAATTCTTCCCATCAGTTATGTTCACAAATGAGGAGAGTTATAAATTAGAATTAATATTGAATAGAGTAGCATAGAGTAGAGTAGCATAGAGTAGAGTAGAATAGAATAGAATAGAATAGAATAGAATAGAATAGAATAGAATAGAATAGAATAGAATAGAATAGAATAGAATAGAACAGAACAGAACAGAATAGCTGGAAGAGACATGGAAGTTTTCTAATCCAACCTGCAGCTCAAGCAGGGACTGGTTGTCCAATCTCTTCTTAAAAGTGATGGAGCATCCACAACTTCTGAGGACAAGCCAGTCCACTGATTAATTGTTCTCACCGTCAGGAAATCTCTCCTTATTTCTAGCTTGGATCTCTCCATGTGTTTCTGTCCATTGCTTTTTGTTCTGCCTTCAAGTGCTTTGAAGAATAGATTGACCTTTTCTTCTTTATGACAGCCTCTCAAATATTGGAAGACTTAAGACTGCTATAATATCACCTTAGTTGCTCTTCTGCGCACCCTTTCCAGAGTCTCAGCAGATGGATTTCTTGTTGAGAAGGGGAACTTCTTCACAGCAACAGTAATACAGTTGTGCCAGGACTGGTCCCTCTTCTCTTATTATCAAAGATGCCCCTGTGCCATTTGTCTAAAACCTGAGTTCAAAACTCAGGTAACCCTTCATCCTAAACTACTAAACTACTCCGCTTCCTACTAGTGGTTTTTTTACGTCTATGATTCCCACACACCCCAATCGTGTTTTAGCTGCTACTACTTCCTTTTATTCTTTTCCCTCTCTGGTGTTCTGACCCAAGCCCTGTTCAAAGTAAACAAACACAAACTGTGTATAAAAGCAAACATTTTTTAATGCAGCGTTGGAAATTCTTTTCATTCCCAGCCAAGAGTCATTTAAACCTAAATGTCTGAGATAAAAGCAAGCCCTTTCAAGGCTGTTAAAGGCTGCCAAGAACAGAAGTCTAATTACTGATAAATATCCATCGACAGAAGCTTCAAAAACAAACCGAGTTCCAATTATGGTTTCTTCAGCGACGGACCAAAATCCGCAACTGTGCGTGGTTTTGGCCCATGCTTGCCACTGGAGTGCCCCGATCCCTGGGATTCGGAGCTGAAGCCACCCCGTAGAGGTGGTGAAAATGGGGGAAACTGCCAGCCAAGTCAAGGGGAGCCGCATCTCTCCTCCTTGGATAGCCAAACTCCCTTTCCTGAAGGCGGCCAGCGGCAGTCAAAAATGGCCGCCACAAAGAAGAACCAGATGGGATAAGAATGTGCAGGAGGAAGTCAAGGAAGAAAACAGGACAGACCGGGCTAAATATAAAAAAAACATCTAAACAAGGTGACCCTGAAGCTAAAAATATTTAGAGGGATACCTCTGAAAGAAAATTGTAATAGGCGGTGAAGGAGAGAGAAAAGGTTAAAAATCCCTTCTCCTATTTTTATATTCTTGATTGAAAAGAAGTTTATACTAAATTACTTTGACATTAATAGGCTATTTTAAGCTGAAATTTAAGTGTCAAAGGAAGATAAAAAAAGATTTTTTTTAATTTTATTATTATTTTTTTAAATTTGGTCTCTTTGGTCATCTGAAAATCCTAAAAAGGAGAAGAAGACATACAAGGGTGGAATTTGGAATTTAAAAAGGAGTTTCACCTGGAAAAAAAAAAGGATCTAATTGTGAACTTTGAAAAGATTCCCAAGGATACATTGTAATTGAAACTTTATTAAAAGATGCAGTAACCAATGGAAAGGAAGAAAAAACAAGAAGAAACAGTTTGGGGAAGAAGAGATTGGTTTCTTTTTTCTTTTGTTAATTAAAGTCACTCGGGTGGTTGTTTGAAATGGCATCACTCCTGGAGCAAGTGAAAATGTATCTTAAAAATGAGAAAGAAGAGGCAGAAAAAGAAGGAAGATCTTTTGGCTTTGTGTTTGAATGTCTTGAAATGGAGATCCTGGACTATGAAAAAAAAAGCTTCAAGAGGAAGAAGAAGGGCAGGATAAAGAAGAAGCCATCTTTACTGAAACAAAGCGAAGTGTGGTAAAATGGGGTAAAAGGGGGAAAGGAGGTAAAAGTCTCAGATTAAAGGCAGCAGCCAAAAAGAAAAATACTTCGAAAAAGAAATATAATAGCAAGGAGAAGCAGAAAAGTAAATCACAGAAAGGGAAAAGAGAGAGAGAAGGTCACAAAAAAAGGGGGGGGGATGAGAAAAAGGGCGGGAAGATAGAAAGGGAAAGAAATCATGAGCAACAAAAGGAGGAGATAAAGAAAAAAGGGAAACGTGCTAGGATTAAAGGTATATGCTCAGCTTGGGAGCACAGAGACAATGGTTAAATCAAGTTAAAATTGAGAACTCTGTAAGGGTACTAAAGATAGGATTGTGATAGTAGAATATTATAATGTGTCAGAAATGAAATATGTAAGTAACTTAGGAGATAAATATTACATTATTATGTCTGGTATTTTATTTTTTAAAAAAGAGAGGGAAACAGGGTAATTATTTTTATAGATTGATAAAATATGGAAAAGAAAAGAAAGATTTATACTAGCTATTTAGAATGAATTTGAATAATTATTTTTAAAGATTGGTAAAATATTCAAAAGAAAAGGCAAAAGATTTAGCTATTAAAATGAATTTGAATAATTGCCTTTCCTATTAGATAAAACTGTATAATTATTTATTTATTAATAGTTAATGTAAGAACAAAGAAAGGAGAGAAATATTTTAGCTGTTTCCAAAGATTGTTAATGTGAAAGATTTATAGGGTTCATACCAGCATGAGAATGAATTTGAATAACTATTTTACTTACTAATGTTTATATATATACAATGTTTTTGTTAGTTGTGTAGAATCTTTTTTATTGTATTTGTAAGGAGAAGTATCTACCAGAGTCTGAAGGATGAGATTTATAGGATATAAAATAGATATTAGATTTGAATGGATAAACTTAATGTTTAATGAGATTATAAATATAAGACTTAAAGGTGTTGTAGTCTGATTGGCAACTATAGGGGGAACCTTGTTTGTGTGTTTTTTTTTTAAAGAATGTCGGACGAGAATATATAAAATTGTAAATAATGACAGACGAAAGTATAAGGATAATGAATAAAAAGATATAGAAATTTAGATCAATATTATTATAAAAGAAGAGAAGTCAAAGGAGAAATGGTGAGAAGTTGGCAAAAAAAGATAAGATATGAAGTTGAATACATAAGATGAATATATATATGAAATTGTGTCTGTATGGAAATGTGATAACCTGGAATCATGCTGTACTCAAATAAGATGTTTAATCTGTTTGTTAAAACCAATAAAATTTTATTTAAAAAAAAAGAAGTTTCAAAAACAAACTGGAGTTGGCAGGCTTTCAACAAGGACTCAGAGTCTAAAGAACTTCTTTGCTTCCAGCAAGGAGCACATCCTCAAGGGCTGGTTTTTATCCCTTATGGGAGGGGCAATCACCTTCCAGCCTCACTCCCGAGTTACCCTAGCTACTTCAGCTGCTTTCTTCTTCGAGCAGCCCTGCGCACATGTACACTAGGCACAGGTTCCCTGGGGTCCTCTGCTTCACTGCTGCCAGACTCCAAAAGCTCCGAAGGCAGCACCCCACTCTCCGATAGTCCTGGCCCCATCCCTATATCAGACGCAGGACCCTTGTCCAAGTCTTCGCCAGACTCCCTGACTGGTTCCCTTTCGTCCTCACTGTCAGAGACCTCAGCCGTCTGCACCTGCTGCCGGTGAATCACAACATCTGGACTTCATTTATTTCATGTATACAGAGTTGTGCTTGCAACTCTGGGTGGCTTACAAAGGATTAAAAGATCAGTGAAAAGATCATATTAGGAAGGCAACCATGATGGGAAGGAAAACTAAAATCAGTTATCATAATACAGCTCCATCAACTGCACATGCTGATTAGTGAAGACACATAGCATCCTAGCGCAGAGTCTGTGGGAAAAGTCTTAAGTTCTTTTCTAAAAACCCAGTCGAGATCTGGGGAATAGTGTTCTGACCCACTCCCTTTTTTCAACAAATCAAACACAATCTAAAAGAAACAGAAAGTTGGTAATGCTTTTACAAAATAATTAACTGTGATAAGCACAAGTCTTGCCAAAAGATAACAGACAAGAAATAATTTGCAAAATAAGAATCTTCAAATACAAACTCAGGGTACTGGAATGTCCACAAGGCTGGAGTCTCAAAACGTCTTTGCCTTCTGCAAAGAAGGATAGTTTCACAGCTGGCTTTTAACTTCTTTGAAGGAGGGGCCATTACTCCTGAGTCGCCCATGCTGTTGTAACTGCTCTTTCCTACGAACAATTCTTTGTGCACGTGCACTTGGCACAGGCTCCTCGGGAACCTCCTCATCACTGCTGCCAGCCCCCACAATCTCTGAAGGCAGCAGTCCATTCCCTAATGGTGCTTGCCCCTCATCTGAGCCCTCGCTCTCCTCAGCTGTCCGCACTTGCTGCCGGCTAACCACAACAAATAGGGAAACTGAACAGGACAGACATGACATCCTCTTAGATCTCATCAGGTTTACTTGCACTCATGTCAGAAGCACCAAGGCATTTCCAGATTGAAAGATATCACCGTTGCCTGGGAGAATGCAGTTGGGGGCTCCTTCCATGTCTTAGACAGGAGCTAGAGCAAAGGATGGGGAACTCAACCCTGCCCCACAGCAGCACTTGGGTCTCAAATGCGGGCTTGCTAATCTCCATCCCAGCATCCTAAGCCACTGTACTCCTTTTCTCATCAGATGATGTTACTTCAGTGATGGGACCTGAATGTGCTGGCCAAGGCAAGCAGAGGCAATTGGAAATAGCGTGACAATATATCCTGACCTTGGGCCACAAATGGTTTTATAGATCAGTGGTTCTTAACCTGGGCGATATTGCCCCCCAGGGGATGATTTCATTTTTCAGGGGGGGTGATGGAACGAAAAGGAGCGACGTGGGGGCAAAGGAATGGAAGGGGGGCGATATGGGGGCGATGGAGCGAGAAGTTTTGGGGACACTTTTGAGACATTTTTCGTACAGTGAACTGCTCTTTATCTGTCATACAAAAACATCAGATCGCTCTCTATTAGTGGATTGAACTGTGTTTTAAAATGTTCCTCCAGCTAGCTTCAGTACAGAATGCCGTACATATGTGAATACGCATCGCTCATCTTCATGCGTGTTGCGCAGCAGCCTCTATCACTCTACCCATTAAATTTGTCGCTCTGATTTTTGTTGCTTTCCTTCTGTAAAAATTTTCTTTGTATCTTTTTAATCCTTTTTACAATGTGCATGAATATATATTTTCCTTGAATCTTAATTTAGTTTCAGAGTTTTTGTCTTGAAATTCTTAGTTCCTGCATTGAGGTTTGTTCTTATGCCCTTTTTATATTTCTTTTTGCGTCTTAAAATTCACTTGTAATTAAATCATTAAATGTTACTGTTTTTTTCAGGCATTTCATTTTCTTGCAATTGAATTTTGTTTTCAGTGGTCATTGCATTTAAGTGTCTTGAATAAATAAGATAATAATGAAATACATGTATCACAAAGTTTGGGAGTAAAGTGATGGGTGGCATCAGAATTTTTCACACAGTTGAGATATGGGAAAAAGACTGGAAATAAATTATTTGCATCAATATGTCCTGATGACAATTTTAAAGAAAACAAAAAACATGTTTGCATAAATTGAAAAATTATTTCCCCGTGTTGTGATTGAGAGGTTATGTTGAGGGAGGGGGAGCGATGATAACTTCCTCAATGGCTCAAGAGGGCGATTCTTTCAAAAAGGTTAAGAACCACTGTTATAGATGACCACCAACATCTTGGATGACAGCCAGAAGTCCATTGAAAACCAATGTAGTTTTAAAACTACATAACATACTGAAATGCATTTACTCATAATTATCACTGCTTTCTGAACCAGTTGCAACTTATGAGTGGTCTCCGAGGAAAGCATTGCGGTATATTAGCTTGTCAGTAGTACTGAATGTAACTTTTTGCTGGCTTTTAGTGTGCTCACTTCATTGGCCTCTTTGCTCACTAAGAGATATTTGATGGAAAAACATTTTTGCCTTTCAATTGCCTTCAATTGCATTTTAGGCAAGTGCACAAAAGTGATTCGTTTTACTCACAGTTTCTCCCTCTTATAAATGTCCCTTGAAAGAAACAGAATACTATTGTTGTCAGGTGCAGTGACATATTTCAGAAAATGTATCTGGAAGACAGCATACTTGCTATTAAAACACAACAATTAGTCTTGAAATCCTGAATTGCCTAAAACCGTAGAATCGCAAAATCCTCAAACCCTTTTTAATCTTTGCAATTTGGTCCTGATATATTAGCACTATCTAAAACTTCTGATCTTTTATTATTATAGAGATGTTTTGGACAGTTTTAAATTTACCATATTTTTCTATGCACAGGTAAAGTGTATTGCTAAATTAGATATTCACTTTCTCTAGGAATTTTGGAATAAAAAGTTGGATTGGTACAATTCACTTGTTAAGGGTTTTACAGATTAAGTATTTCTCCTGTGAATTTAAGATGATTTTAATTCAAGGAAAGATCTACTTCCATGTTTACTAGACGCCACACAGAATGAATGCTAAAAGGGATTACTTGTTGACTTCAGTATGCTGGAATTGTAAAATAATTGAAGAGAACTTACATCCATTAAATTGCTAATATGGTTTAAGCATGTGAATATGAATTTTGAATATATCCTTATATTAAAAATTATGAATTCAGTGAACGTGAGTGTAGGAGTCAAGACTCAGGACCACATGAAGATGAGACAAGCTGCTTTCTTTATTGTCAGGTTGAAAATAAGAAGAGCTGTCTGCTCTATTGCCAGAGTTCGTTCTATCTATATACATAGTAGCATACCATTGGTTAATTTATACACTATACATCTATTTAGACAACCTTTGTTACTATCTGCTTCAGCAGTTTATACATTCATCTCTAGTTAAGATTAACTCTAGTTAAGATTAACATAAGCTTCAGTTCCTGTCCTTTGTTCCGTCTTATCTGGGTTTTAAGGCCTTGTTTTCTCCAGGTAAACATGCAAATGTTGCACTTTGCACGGAATATTCTTTGTCTGAGGTTTGCCATCCAAGACAACAATATCCAGAATGCACAATGCCTAAACATGAGGTGTAGCAAAAAGAAAAAAAGATTATTATTTTACCACAGAAAGATGACACTAGTTTAGATTTGCAATCTTGGACTGATGTGTGTTTGCTCTGTTAATGAGCTGACTTGTATCCCTGACATGGAACCATTGTGGCCATTGTTCTGTTTAAAATCATTGTTAATTACTGAGAGTCCTGTAGGATTGACAGCTTCTTTCCTCTACCATCAATGGTGGGATTCAATTTTTTTTACTACTGGTTCTGTGGGGGTGACTTGGTGGGCATGGCAGGGGAAGGATACTGCAAAATCCCCATTCCCTCCCCACCCCACTAACCTGCTTTCCAGCTCTGTTCTCCTGTGCAGGGCAGCAAAAGAAGACCCAGCCAATCAGCTGGCACTTGAGAGGCAGAGAATAGATGGGGGCGGGGCCAGTCAGAGGTGGTATGTGCCGGTTCTATGAACTACTCAAAATTTCCACTACTGGTTCTCCAGAACTGGTCAGAATCTGCTGAATACCACCTCTGTCTACTATCTATGACCCCTTTATAACTTGTGGACTTGAACTCCCAAAATTCCTGACCCAGTATCTGGAATAATGTCAGATTTCCAAGTGATGGAATCAATTTATCCAAAACAAATTATTTTATTTAAGAAAGCATCGAATTGACAAAGTCCAATGTAATTCCGGATCTTACACAATCCAGAATTACCGCACAATATTAAAGTAAAAACAACCCCCAAAAGTCACATTTTCCAATAGTAATTCAACATTGCTTGATGTCATAAATCTCCATCTCAAAGGGGCCTAAGCACGGACAGCTCGTTTCCCACGGGAAGAAGAATCACTTAGTCAAAACAACTCTCTTTATCTCTACTCTTCCCCCCTTAGGAATGTGGCAAGCCCGAAACCCTTCCCCCCATGACTGCCACAGAGAAAGTAAGAAAAAGAATATATACTAATCCTAACTAAAATGGCTACACATATGTCCATTTTGGGTTTGACAGGGAGTTGAATCCCACAAGTCATAAAAGAGCCATAGTTCCCCACCATTGGCCTATATGCTAAAGCAAGGGTGTCACACTGAAGGCCTGCAGGCCAGATCTGTCCTGCAGAGTGCTTAGATCTAGCCCGTGGGGCCACCCTGGAAACAGCAAAGGACCAGCCCAGAGAAAACAGAGCCTGGGGGGCATGCCCATTTTTCTGCCAGAGTGCTGCAGGAGGCTATCCCAGTTGAGAACAGAGCCCGGGACGCTCCCAGGCCACCAGAGGTGCCCCAGACATGAGTGACATTGAGCTGGTCATACCCACCCTGGCCATGCCCACCTGGCCACACCACCCCTGCCCCCCACGGTCCAATACAACCCTGATGCGGCCCTGAATGAAATCGAGTTTGACACCCCAGTACTAAAACAATACAAATTTTAATCATTTCAAAAATCAAAAAAGAAGAACATAAAAATGGAGAACATTTCTAAAAGAAAGCATTTGTGGGTAAAACAGGAGCAACAAATTGGGGGGAAGTTGAAGATTAGTTCTAACAAACATTAAAGCTACAAGTTTTAGTTGTAGCTAAATGGCTATTTTCTGTTGAAGAATGGACAGGATATGACTCTCCTATTGCTAAACCATTTTTTCCGATTTAGTGAGTTGCAAATGTATTGCAGCCTAATTGACTAGGAATTGTGGCAATCTTTATCCAGTGCATCTGTTAGGTGTTATGATCTGTTGTCTCCTGAAAAGGGTTCAACAGCCTAAAGAAATTAAGCAGAAAAATATGTGCATGTAATGATATTCAGTAAAATATGGATCTTCTATTTTATGTTCTTGGGTTTAAAAAGGGACCCAGCAATTCTCTCCCATGTTTATTAATATAACATTGATTAAACATAAAATAATATTTACATTCTACTCAGTTAAAATAAGAGCTTCAAAGGCATCCTGGAAAAGTTATGCAACATTTTTTAAAAGGTATCCAAATTAGACAGCTTTATGACATTCAGAGAGTGAAAACAATAAAGAGAAAAAAAAACTCCATCTCTATACATATCAAACTGTTATTATTAAATATTTAACACATACTGTTTTGTCCACACTATAATGGGAAAAAACTGACACTGTCTCCAGTTTATTTCCTGCATTTCCCCACAGTCTCTTCTCAGAAAAATCTAGCAAAGTCTAAGTATATCTTAGATTGTTGCCCTTCTCAAGATGCACAGCAGTAACCTGAAGAGATAAGAAATCTTGCTTGAATGATTAATTCCTTGGGAACTGCATCAGCTCTGTGTAACACTGCTCCCCGAGAATGAAAATAACTCTAAAAGAAAGATCTGAAAAAATGATACCCGAAAACTGACCTAACTTTTACTTCTGGAGAAGTATTCACAGTTTACTTCTTATTAGTCATATAGATAAAAATGAAGTAATCTGTTTTGGAAAATCACTGTGGGTAGTTTGGCACCCTCTGTACCCTCTCAGTCAATTTCTATGTCCAGATCCAAGCAAATATAAACACACCACTTGGTTCAAACATCAGGAAATATTGAAAATGAGGGGAAAATGAGGCACACATTTATATAGCTGCAACAAAAGATATAGAAGCTTTCAGACCCACCAGAATTAATACTGTGAGTAATTATCATGGATAATCCCCTCCAAAAGATTATTAAAGTAGTACATAACAGTAACTGGTGTGGGAAGCCCTCCTCCCTCCGAAGAATGAAATATTTTGAGAAATTAAAAAGGCAGAATATTATATTTCCCTAAATGAGAAATGGAGAAATATGTATTTTTAGAGTCAGGAAACCACCTCCAAGTCTCCCTGCCCACCAGCAGAAACTGAGGAAGCAGCTTTTAGAAATGCAGCTTTGGTAATCCATTCAAGACAGGATTAAAAATGCAAGGAAGCCAGCATTTTAGTATCATTGCTACAGTGGTGGGATTCAAATTTTTTTTACTACCGGTTCTGTGGGAGTAGCTTGATGGGCATGGCTTGGTGCGCGTGTATAAAAAAACCATGTACTGACCAAACAAGTTGGTCAGCTGCACTACAACCACAAACACTGGTGGTTTTGCTTCATCATTAAGCCATCTTTCCAATTAGCCTCCATGTTTCCAGCGTCTTTCTTCCAGCTTGGACCTGAACCAGATGGATATTTCTTCCAACACAGGATAGAAATGGAAAGTAGGACCCAAGGTGACTGTTTTGGAACGGCAATGAAGAGGCACACACGTATAGTGATTCAGTCTTTTTGTTTTATTCTCAGGACACCGACTGGCCCGGCGGCGCGGCAGCCCTTCTTTTAAAGGGCTCCCGCGCCTAAGCCAACCAATGACGGCGCGAGGATCTCCCGCCGGAATGTAGACCAATGAACAGTAAGTATTTCAAATATTAACCAATCCAGAACACCCCTCCCTCCTTGGTCCAGTCTGACCAATCAGGAGCCACGCCTATGTTACGTAATCACGTAGATAGGCGGGGCTCCTGTGAGTCCGACTGGACCTGCGCGGCTCAGTTGCGTCGTTACCATCGGCTGGTGCGGAAGGACCTGTTGCTCCTCTCGCCTCTGGCCCTGGAAACTTCGAGCAGGTCGAGCCGGCTGCGTCACTACCAACGGGCCTAACTGGGCTAGTTGACGTGGCCATGCCGCTCCCTGCTCGGCCTGGATTATCGACGACCCTGTCAGATGTTTCAGCGGGACGTTCTTCAGGATCAGGTGCGTAGCAGCGCGACCCGACCGGAGCTAGAGTTGAGGGTGTGTGTGTGTGTGAGTTAGGGTGTCATTGTTTGTTAGTGGGCTTCCCTTATCCAGACTGCTTGATGGTTGTTCCCCTTCCCCCCCAGGAAAATCGCCAGGTCTGGGGTGGGTGCGAGTTCGAAGTTGGTCTATGTGTCGCTTCCAGCTTTTGCCATCAGCGGTGGTAAGCCGGTAAGAACGGGGTCCGGTTAGATGTGTGATGGTGGCTGGCACCCATAAGGGGTGCCCTACCAGGTTTTTAGCGTAAACTAAATCCCCAATTCGGAATGTTCGGACTTTGGTTGAAGAATCTAGGGGTTTCTCTGTAGAGTAGGTGGGGTGTAGTCTATCGAGAGGGGAACGTAGTTTCCTCCCCATAAGTAATTCAGCAGGAGTTTTGTTCGTAGTGCTACTAGGTGTAGTGTGTTGGAGGAACAATAATTTGTCGATGCGTGTTTGTATAGGGCCCTGGTCTAACTTAAGAAGGGACTCCTTGGTAAACCGGACCATGCGCTCGGCCCGTCCATTCGCTGCCGGATGTGCCGGCGCGGTTAAAGCATGGCGTATGCCCAAACTTGCTAGGTAGCCCTCAAATTCTGTAGCCGTGAATTGAGGGCCGTTGTCAGATACCAGGACGTCTGGTAAACCATGGGTGGCAAACCAGTGACTGAGCTGTCGGATGACAGCTTCAGAAGAGGTTGATTTCATGAGGCTCACTTCTAACCAGTTGGAATAAGCGTCTACCAGAATCAAGAAGGTATGTCCCTTAGTTGGACCTGCAAAATCTATGTGGACTCTAGACCAAGGGCCCCTAGGTAGATCCCACTCAGTAGCTGGTGCCTTTGGGGGTGAGGGCCGGGAAGTCTGGCAGGGCTGGCAACCCGCGACCCAGTCGGTAACATCCTTGTCTAACCCAGGCCACCATACATAACTTCTAGCTAGACTTTTCATCTTTACCACCCCGGGGTGTCCCTCATGCAATAGTTTCAATATGGGATTTCGCAGTTTTTGTGGAATGACCACTCGATCCCCCCATAGTACACAGCCTTTTAGTACGGACAGTTCCATTTGTCTCTGTTTAAACGGTCTGTGCTGTTCTTGTAACTCAGAGTCAGGCCAACCCTTTATGATCCACCTACTCACGGTATGCAGTAGGTGGTCGTTAGAGGTTTCGTGTGCGATGTCTGCTGCTGTCATCGGGAGGTCGGGCAGGGTCTCAATCAAAAAGGTTGAAGTGCTGGGGTTTGGTTCAGGATCAGAGTCTGGTAACGGGCAACGACTTAAAGCATCGGCGTGCGTGATGGTCGGACCCGGGCGGTAAGACAGGGTGTAATTGTAAGCGGCCAGGAATTCTGACCATCTTGTCATTCTGGGTGATAGAATGTGGGGAGTGGGTTTGTCACCCGCCAGGATACCTAGTAGGGGTTTGTGATCGGTGATGATAGAAAATGATCGGCCATACAGGTATTCATGGAAACGTTTAATACCCGAAATTATGGCTAGTGCCTCCTTGTCCAGTTGACTGTAATTCCTTTGGCTTTGGGACAAGGTTTTTGAATAGAAGGCAATCGGAGCCTCTCTGCCGTTAGGTAGAAGGTGGCTCAGAACAGCTCCGACTCCAAAGGGGGAAGCATCACAAGTTAGTAACAATGGCAAAGTCTCGTTATATTGAATTAACACTTGAGCTGAAGTGATCATGTCTTTAATTTTGTTAAATGCTGTTTCTTCCCGATGTCCCCACTTCCACGATGCGTCTTTGTCCAAAAGTCTATGCAAGGGTTCCGCCACCGTGGCTTTCTGGGGCAAAAAGACATGGTAAAAATTTATCAACCCTAGGAAAGCTTGTAGGTCAGCCTTGTTAGTTGGTGTGGGGGCATTTTTGATAGCACGGGTTTTTCCTGCTGTTGGATGGATGCCATTGCCATCGATTAGGTATCCTAAAAACTCTATTTTGTCTGTGATAAGGGTACATTTGTCTTTTTTGACTTTAAACCCAGCCTCAGTAAATTTGGTCAGTACTTTTCTTAAGCGGTCTCGCAGTTGCAATTTGTGTTTAGCTGCAATTAGGACGTCATCGAAATACGGAATGACTCCAGGAATTCCTTGAAGGAGGCGTTCCATAAGAGATTGAAAAATGCCTGGTGCCACGCTAATGCCAAATTGGAGGCGATTACACTTAAATGCACCCCGGTGTGTTATAATAGTTTGGGCTTCCGCTGTTTTTTTGTCAATGGGCAGTTGCTGGTAAGCCTGAGCCAAATCGAGTTTAGCGAAAATCTTTCCGCCCTTGATAGAATGTAACAAGTGTTGCACGACAGGCACGGGGTATGCGCTCTGTTGTAGTGCATGGTTGAGGGTCACCTTATAGTCCCCACAAATACGAACCGACCCGTCTGCTTTTATAGGGGTCACTATAGGGGTCTCCCATTTAGCGTGGTCAACTGGCTCGAGGACCCCTTGCTTTACTAGTTTATCCAGTTGTTCTTCTATTTTTGGCTTTAAGGCAAAAGGTACCCGTCTAGCCTTTAGTCTAATTGGGGCTACCTTGGGGTCTATGTTAAAAGAGATCGGGTTACCCCGGTACTTGCCTAATTCTTCGCTGAACAGGTCCTGGAATTCTTGAATGAGATCTGCCTCCCAGTCAGCGTCTGTGATATGGTTGATACCGGTCATCCCTATTCCCAGCGGTTCGAACCATTCCAGTCCTAAGAGGCTGGGTCTGTTCCGGTCCACGATTGTTAGGGGCAGAATCTCAGTATGGTTGTTGAAGGTTACCTGGAAATGTCCAATCCCTACTACCGGAATTCTGTTTCCCTGGTAGTCTTTGAGCGTTAATTTCTGTTTGTCTAGTTCGCTTCGCCGTATGTCTGGGATCAATTTCTTAATAGTGTCCCAGGAAACCATGGAAAGGAATGATCCCGAATCCACTTCCATTTCACAATTTTTTTCTTCAATTCTTACTTGCACGTGGACTTTTTTGACGTTTTTTGTATTAGAGTGACCAATTATTATTGTTTGATGTGTTTCTTCCTTCTTGTAAGATGACTCTTTAAACTTTCTATTCCTTCCTTCCTGGCTCCAACGGTTGTTTGTTTTCTTTTCTCTCTCTCTTGGGGGAGGGCTTTCTCTTCGCCTGGGGCTGTAGCTTGATCGGGCTCTGCATACCCTTGCAATGTGCCCTTTCTTTTCACACTTTCGGCATATTGCGTCTATGAACCGGCACTCTGATCTGGGGTGGTTTCCACCACAACGGTTGCATTCAAAATCAAACCGCCTGGGTGCCCGCTCTTTTTTTCCTCTCGCGGCTTTTAGGTGGCAAACCTCGTCTTCTTCACTACTGGTCTCAGTTTCAAGTTCCTCGTAGTGTGTTGAGGTTTTTCCTTGTTCATCATCAGCTTTGGTGGCGTCTTTGGATTTGTGGTGTGCAGCTTGATTAATCTGTTTCATTCTTGCCGCCGATTTGTGAGCAGCTTCGGCTGCGGTGGCTTCTTCGATGGCCTCTGTGGCTGTTATCTTGGGTCGGTTTAGCAACTTACTCTGCAATATTGGATCTTTTAAGCCTAAAACGATCCAGTCTCTTAGCGCCTCATTGAAATCCGAGAATTCGCACTCTCCACCTATTTCTCTTAAATCTGCCACGAAATCGGCGATAGGTTCACCTTCTTTTTGGTTCCGGAGGTAGAACTCATGGCGCTTTATCAGGCAGGAAACTGTGGGCGCGTAGTGTTTCCTCAGGATCTTCTCTAGCTCGGGCCAAGTTAGCGTTTTGACATCGATTGGAGACGCTAGCGCCTTTGCCATCCGAAAAACGGCTTGGCCGCAGTGGGTCAAAAACACCGCTCTCTTTCGGTGATCCGACACTCCGCTCAGATCGCTACTCTCCAAAAACATGAGGAATCGGTCCACATACGTCTGCCATTCCTCCTTGGCCGGGTTGAATTTTTCAGGCGGTGCGTTGCTTCCGGACATGATGCCGCTCGCTCTCCGCCGCTATGCACTCTCTAAACGTGTTGCCTCGATCCCACCTTCGTCGCCAGTGTTTTGGAACGGCAATGAAGAGGCACACACGTATAGTGATTCAGTCTTTTTGTTTTATTCTCAGGACACCGACTGACTCGGCGGCGCGGCAGCCCTTCTTTTAAAGGGCTCCCGCGCCTAAGCCAACCAATGACGGCGCGAGGATCTCCCGCCGGAATGTAGACCAATGAACAGTAAGTATTTCAAATATTAACCAATCCAGAACAGTGACCTTTCCCTATTCTACATCATACGGACACATCTTGGTGGATGGAAATGACAGACACATCCAACAATCTGTATGCAAAAAAAATGGTGGTGTGGGTGTTGTCAACCTTGCAAAAAAACCCAGACAAGAACCATACCCCAAAGTCTTAGCTGCTCTATCTTTATTGTAAGGTTATATTAATAGAATCTTGTGAATCTGAAAATACATGTCTTCTGCTTGCTTCTACAGCAGTTATCTCAAAACTTGGTAACTTTGAAACTTGTGGACTTCAACTCCCAGAATTCCCCAGCCAGCATAGCTGGCTGAGGAATTCTGGGGATTGAAGAGCACAAGCTCTACTGTCTAAGCAACTAGAGAGGGTCCCTTCTGAAATGTTTGTCATGCCCACATTCTCTCTGAGGGCTCGGCTGTCTCTTATCTGATCATTGCCTAGTCCAGTGATGGCTAACCTTTTTGTCATCGCATGCCAAAAGTGTGCGCATGTATGCGCCCATAACGCAATGCGCACGCAACCCCATTCTGCTCGACCCAACCCCTTGCGCATGCATGCGTGACCCCCGTGCCCTGTTTTGGGCCTAGTAGGTCCCTGTTTTGGGCCTAGTAGGGCTCCCTGCAGCCGCCTTGGAGCAATAATGGGACACAGGGAATGAGGCCCACTGCGCTCTCCTGCCCCCCACGCATGCGTGGCAGAGACCCAAAAATCAGCTGACCTGGGGCGACGGCTCGCATACCCACAGAGAGGGCTCTGCGTGTCACCTGTGGCATGCGTGCCATAGGTTCGCCATCACAGACCTAGTCTGTGGCTCTTCCACCTCCCCTCCAAGGACCATTAAAGTTGATCATACCATTGTGACTGCAATTTTGGCTTTTTTTTATCTTCCCCTGGAAGATGCCCTAAAAACTAACTTTACTAAAGCTCTATTTCCCACTGAATCTTTGACGCATAAGCCCCTCAGTGGGTCGTGTGAGTCTCCCCACCTGGCTCACCCATGCAAGGATATAGAAACAATCAAGTGTGTTCTTTCTTTGAAAGCACCGTGGTGCATGCAGCACACATGGTGAAACACAAACAAAAAAACACCTGCGCTTTTCTTTGCTTCCCTAAATTGCTTCGCAAGAAATTGATTTCTAAGAAATGGGCAATAACAAGGAAAATGATAGGGGGAAGACATGCCTAGATATAGAAGCAAGAATCAGATGGCCAACCTGTTCTGATTTATTACAGGTGGCAAGAATGATAGATGAAGTGCTGAGAAAAGAGAGGGAGGGAGGAGAAGAAGGAGAACAGGAAATTGCAGAATGTGGCAGGTCCCCAAACTTGACAACTTTCAGACTTGTGGACTTCAACTCCCAGAATTCCCCAGCCAGCATGGGTGAACATCTTTCTTTTTTACATGCCAATTACCATTTTAAAGAAAACTAGTCTGGCTGGATTGAAAAGCACTTTATGGCCCAAAGACACTCAGCAATTTTTCTTGCAAAGTCGGAATTTGAATGTTATTTTTCTTGCTCCCAGTTTCAATTAAGGAGAATATTTGTAGCCCAGGGTTCCTTAGTGCTCTCTGAGCTTGGTTGTTTTCTTGTAGAAGTTTCACACTGACTCTATTAGTACAGCCTTGTGTTGGCATTTTTCTATTTGCTTTGAATAGACAATGCCCCCCCCCCCGCCCCCCAAGTATTATTTCAGCACCAGAGGTGGGGAAAAAGTTTTTGTGATCAATGTGTTGCTAGACTGAAATTTCATCTGTTCCTGTTTTCGCCTTTAGCTTTCTTATTTTCACCTCTTTTTTCTTCTTTATTATTTGAAGACAGTGTTCTATGCTATCAGACTTTTTGCTTAGCAAAAGTGACCATAATACTTTTCCGTTGGGGTCAAATCTATGTTGAGTCTGTACTGGAGAACTGGTATCTCCTAGAACAGTGGTAGGGAACCTTGGCTCTTTTATCACTTATGGACTTCAACTCCCAGAATTCCTGAATGAGCTATAAAAAGTTCCCCATCCCTGGCCTACTGGTTTTTCAGTTATGAGGGAAATCAATTTTTGATTTGAATGGGATTGTTCAATATACAAATGTCCTAATTTTTGACTTGAATGATCAATATTCTTTATATGTCCTACATTTGTATATTAAACAGTCCCATTCAAGTCAAAAATTGATTTCCCTCACAACTGAAAAACCACTAGGCCAGGGATGGGGAAACTTTTATGGCTCACTCAGGAATTCTGGGAGTTGAAGTCCATCAGTGATAAAAGAGCCAAGGTTCCCTACCGCTGTCCTAGAAGAATGAAATATTCTAGGAAATATTTAAAAAGGCAGAATATTATATTTCCCTGGATAAGAAAAGGAGAAGCAGGTTTGTAAAGACAAAGCAGCTCCTTGCCTTCTCCCTTCAGCTCCAGGGGGATGGGATTAAGACATGGCCCTTAGGACATGATAGGATTAGCCCTCTACCCACCTAACTATATTGAGAAATCACCTTACATCACCCAGTAAGATTCAACCAAGCCTGGGACTCAAGACAACCTACAAAGTTACCCCTGCATGGGAGTCTGACAACCAATCAGAATACATTTCTTGATACAGGAACAGGAAGCAAGTTCAAAGCCCAACAGAGGGTATCAATCTCTCTCTCTCTCACCCATGTACTCCATTTTACCCAGGACTTCAAACTCCATGTGGCCTGTCCACCATTAAACCCATCTTTCCAAGCAGTCTCCATGTTTCCAGTGTCTTTCTTCCCACTTGGAACCGAACCCAGATGGACAATTCTTGCAACACATGTGTGCATGCATTTGTGTTTGTATATATGTATATCAACGGTGGGATTCAAAAATTTTTTACTATTGGTTCTGTGGGCGTGGCTTGGTAGGTGTGGCATGGCTTGGTGGGTGTGGCTTGGTGGGCATGGCAGGGGAAGGATACTGTAAAACCTCCATTCCCTCCCCACTCCTGGGGGAAGGTTACTGCAAAATCCCAATTCCTGCCCCCCCACTTAACCTGCTTTCCAGTTCTGTTCTCTTGTGCAGGGCAACCAAAGAAGACCCAGCCAATCAGCTGGGACGCAGCAGGCAGAGAATAGATGAGGGCGGGGCCAGTCAGAGGTGGTATTGGCCGCTTCTCTGAACTAGTTAAAATTTCCACTACCGGTTCTCCAGAAACTGGTGAGAAACCTGCTGAATACCACCTCTGATTAAATCTCTGCCTATACCTTTGCATGCAGATTGTAATTTTTCTCTCTGCTGACTCTTGCCTGTCTTTCTGCCACTCTGACCACCAAGTGACAGTTCCTCATTAGATTCCCACATGAAGGTGTTACTGTTCATTAGAGCTATTCCACTTTGCAGCAGCTGCTTCTAATTTCAAGCAGTATTCCCCCCCCCACCCCTGTTCAGCAATTAGGCTTGCCCAAACCACCAGATAACAGAATTGTGTTTATTTTTTTAAATCCCTAGAGGCTCAGTTGATAGAAACAGATATTTTTTTACTTGAAGAGAACTGACAAGGCTGAACTTCACCTTTTTTTCTCTGGGAAAGCAAAAACAAAGCACAAAAGAAATGAGTAGTTGAGGTGTATTTTGTCAGAAATACTAATTAAAGAGCAGCTATGGCTCTACTCTTATATAGGAATTTTAATTTGTCAAAATCTTCAGTCACTTTCTACCAGTGTTGAGCGTTTGTGTCAGGTAGGGCATGAAGAGAATTATTTTATTTTATTTACATATCAATGCAGAGAATGTAAATGACTGGTAATGATTAAATATCATTTTAATTTGCCTCCCTCCTCCCTCAACTAGATATCCACAAAGTACCCATCTCCTTTTGTTCAAGACTGGCATCCTCAAATAAGTATACTATTAGTTGTAAGTAGACCTTAAGGAAAAGATGTGCTGCGGTCATATAGATATATTCCTATAGTTGGTTCTCCAGCTGATCCTTAAATAAGAAATGAAGTGGAAGGCCAGGGACAAATAGGGAAAAAATGGAAATTGGGAAACTATTGATTTCATCCCAATGCAGATGATTTTCAGATCTTTCACCAACAATGGTGGACGGCACAACAGGGTTTTCCAATGTCATTAAGTCATGGTGCCTTTTAGAGCAATTTATTCAAATGTGGGAAGTTGTGTAATATCTGGGCCATTGAGGGAAGAGTGGTCATGTTTCTTTGGGAGCATCGGAGCTGCAGTGAGCCTAGAAGGTATCGAATGCAAGGACTGTGTCATGTCCTTGTTGGAGTCTCATTCTGAAGGGGAGATTGAGCAGCTGACAGAGAGTGGAAGTGTGGCTCTGGTGGCTGTGGAAGAAATGGGGGAAGGGCAAAATCTAGCTGGGCATTCAGAGGAAGATGCCACCTCCTCTTCATCCTAGAACACGCAGGGAGGAACAGAGAAGGGAGCAACATGGCTTACGGGAGAGAAAAAGGCCCTGATCCCTTTCATTAGTTGTAGCTGGGAGAACAGGATATAAGTGGGCCATTTTACACAGCTCTTTGCTGGAACCAAAGCATGAATTATCTTCCTCAAGGCTTATCTGGGTTTTGGCGTCCTCCCAACTGTGGTTGCTGCGTTATCTTGTGGAAGTCTGCAATTTATCATCCTGGCCTGCTGTGTTAGTTACTTCAGTGTGGTTTGTGTTGATCTTTTTTATTTCTAATTATCTTTACTTTGGGTTCGGACTATATTTACTCTCTTCATAGACTGTTTTTGGAAGAGTTTGATATCCAGCCGAGGATAATTGGACATTGGTGCCCAATTTGGAGGCATTAAAGGGAATTTATTCTACTTTTGTGATTGTGTTATTTTTGTGTCATGCCCCCGGTCATCACAAACTGTTTTCAATGGGAACAAAGTTTGTGACGGAAAAATAAATGTATGAATTGAGTGCCTCTGTGAATTTTTTTTAATGATCTAATGGGATTTGTGACCTTCAATAATTAAATAGGGTTGGGTACAAGATAATAACATTTATTATGGTTTTGCTTTCCTGTTACAATAAAAGAGAATAGCATAGGGCCAGGAAGAGCTTGGCCTGTAAGATTGTTTCCTGAGAAGCTATAGAAGCATTACTCATACATATCAGGTCCCAGGAACCATCAACAACACAAGGAGCTACTTCAGATTACAGATAGTGCTGAACCTATGACCACAATTGAGCCGAAAATTTCTGATGCTAAAGGAGACATTTGTGAAATGAACTTTGCCCCATTTTATGACATTTTTTGCCACAGTTGTTATGTGAATCACGGCAGTTGTTTAAGTTAGCAATGTGGTTGTTAAGTGAATCTATCTTTTCCATTTATTTTATTTTATTTTTATTTTTTTCCCCAAATAGTTTTTATTGTTTTCCACCAGTACAAATCATAACTATATTTTCAACACCATTTACATCAACATTCAGTATTAACTCACATTTCCATCATCTATTTGGACATACCCTTAATATTTTTGTCTTTATTTAAATTTCTTATTTATCATCTATCCTTATCTATTTTATCTATCTATCTATGTATCACTTTCTTGAGGATTCTTCTTATACAGCCATCTTTATCAATTCTTATCTCTCTTTTCTAGCCACATGTACCATCTATGCCACACTGAGTAATATTTAGATTCTTCTTTTTCCCTTATTTTTAGTGTGGGCATATCCTTTTCTGCACAGTCTGCTATTTTTTGTAAAATTAGTTCTTCTGTTGTAACCTTATGCTCTTTCCACATTTGCGCATAATCTATTCTGGCCACTGTCAGTATGTGTAACATTATGTAGTTTATCTTTTTCAGATATTATTTTTTGATTATCCCCAGTAGGTAGAGTTCTGATTTGAATTCTATTTGGTGTCCCGTAATGTCTTGTATCCAATCTCTGATTTTGTTCCAGTAAGTCCTGGCCTTGGGGCACAGCCACCACATGTGATAAAAGGTACCATCAACTCGTTGACACTTCCAACATTTCACGTCAGAATTTGGGTATATCTTAGCTAATCTTACAGGGCTAAATGCCATCAGTAAAACATTTTATATAAATTTTCCTTAAATGTTGAGGGTGTTGTTAGTTTATAATTTATGTTCCATAGTTTTTCCCAGTCATCTAAATTTATATTATAACCAAAATTTCGCACACATGCTATCATCGTATTTTTTACTGTTTCCTCCTCCATCTTAAAATCCACCAAATATCTATATGCTTTGAATATAATTTTTTGTTCCGGTCCAAGTAGGGTCTTTTCCATTGATTTTAATTGTCAGAAGGTCACAAAAGGTGATCATGACGTAACCCAGGACAGTATAACCATCATAAATATGAATCAGTTGCCAAGTATCTGAATTTGGATCACATGACCATGGGGAGGCTGCAACGGTTGTAAGTGTGAAAAATGGTCATAAGTCATTTTGTTCAGTCCTGTGGTAACTTCGAACGGTCACTAAATGAACTGTTGTAAGTCGAGGACTACCTGTAGTTTCTTTATTGTTGCTCGTCTATAGATAGGAATTTTGCCCGACTAAAGCACGAATCTGCAAAACTATGAGAACAGCTATGGTGAGGACGTCTTTGCCCTCTTTCTGCATACCAATTTCCCATTTCCTTGGGAAAGACCCCCCCACCCTCCTGTGATTTTGATTACATGCCAGCATTTTTCGTTCTTTTTACAATTCTGCAATCCCTTTTAACAGAGTGGAGTCAGGGCAACTGAATGGAGCTGAGCATTTACTGGCCAGATAGAATAGAACAGAATAGAATTCTTTATTGGCCAAGTGTGGTTGGACACACAAGGAATTTGTCTTGGTGCAAATGCTCTCAGTGTACATAAAAGAAAAGATACATTCATTAAGACTCAAGAATCATAAGGAAAACACTTAGTAATAGTCATAGGGTACAATAAGCAATCAAATCATACTAGGAAACAGTCAATATAGATCGTAAGGATACAAGCGACTAAGTTACAGTCATACAGTCACAAGCGGGAGGGGATGGGTGATAAGGTGTGATGAGAAGTTTAATAGTAATAGTAGTGCAGATTTTGTAAATAATTGGACAGTGTTGAGGGAATTACTTGTTTAGCAGAGTGATGGCTTTCGGGAAAAAACTGTTCTTGTGTCTAATTGTTCTTTTCTGCAGTGCTCTATAGTGTCGTTTTGAGGGTAGGAGTTGAAACAGTTGATGTCCGGGATGTGAGGGATCTGTAAATATTTTCACTGCCCTCTTTTTGACTCATGTAGTATACAGGTCCTCAATTGAAGGTAGGTTGGTAGTAATTGTTTTGTCTTAATTATCCTCTGGAGTCTGTGTCTACCCTTCCTGAAACCTATGTGGAGTTCACAGCAGATAATTTCTCTTTGTGTCCTGATAGAGAACCATCTGCCGCTGCCTAGGATTGAACTCTCAACCTTCCGAGTTGGAGTTGAACATCTTCATCTCTAGATCACGGTTCCGCTCAGACTACATTCCATCATACACATATGTATGCTGGTTCCTGAATGTGTATTAAGAAGTTGCAATGATTACCCCTGGATTTATCTTCCTGGAACTTGACTATCAATGACACATCTGATGCCCTGGATGTCTTTTTTTGATGCACACTTTAAATCTATTTCTTTATTACTGATCCTAAGAGAAAGAAATTCAAGGCTTTTGGGATACTTGTTGTAATTAGCTGGCAGCAGCTGCGAATGGCTGAGGAGAGCAAGGACTCAGATGAGGGGCCAGGACCATTTAGGGTGTGGACTGCTGCCTTCAGAGATTGTGGGGGCTGGCAGCAGCAATGAGCAGCTCTAGTGGCCTAGAAGTGGAGCTCTTGCCTCACAGTCAGGAGGAGGTGAGTTCGATCCTAGGTAGAGATTAATATTATGAATAGACTCTCCTGCTCGAGCAGGGGGTTGGGCTAGATGACCTCCATCGTCCCTTCCAATTCTGTTATTCTATGAGTTCTATGAAGTTCCCAAGGAGCCTGTGTGAAGTGCGCGTGCACACAGGATTGCTCTCAGGAGTAAGGCTGCGAAGCAATGGCCCCTCCTTCAAGAAGATAAAAGCCAGCTGTGAAGTGAACATTCTTTGCAGGAAGCAAAGACGTTTTGAAACTCAGCCTCGTGAACATTACAGTATCTGACGTTGGTATTTGAAGACTCTTATGTTGTGAAATATTTCTTATCTGTGATTCTTGACAGTCTCTCACAGTTTTGGTGAGGTTTGTGCTTGTCAAAGTTAATTAGTTTGCAGCAGCCCTTTATGTGGGGATTCGTGAGACTCATTAAAAGGTTTCTGCTTCCTTTGTTTGTTTTATTGGAAAAGGGTTTGGGTCAGAACAATGCTTTGGAATTTATCTTCTAAGTCATAGCCAGCATAATCAGCAATAAGGTATTTTTAGAAACTGTAATCCAAAACATATGGAGGGCTTCAGATTTTCTTCTGCAATCCTTCAGCTCCTTTCCTTCAGAAAGAAAGAAAAGCAGAATTAGGGGCAAATAAAAAAATGCATTTTAGAAGAACATCCATCCATTATTTCCAGTGGCATCCATAAAAGCCTGAAAAGTTTTCCAAATGACAAAATGGGAGTGATAATGTAAAGGTACAAATAATCACATATGTATCATTTCGCCCATCTTGCAAGTACTCTTAATTATCTCATAGTTTTTCTCTTATTTTATCTTGAAATGAAGTGGATTACTGGGAATTTACCAGCAAACTCTCTTTTGAGTTACCAGAGATACTGAAAAGAAATCAATTTACTGCAACAATTAAAAGACACAATGACAGGCTTTTCTCCTATCTCTTTAAGCCATTCTTTCAGTATTTTACTTTGTGACTTAAGTTCCAATGAAAAAAGAAAACTCATTCTTCTTTCAACTTCCACACTGTTTAAAATTGAATCTGCAATTAAATTTAAGAAATGTGTTGCTCCAGGCCCAGCTGGATATAACATTAAATGAGGTAGAATCTTGACTTAGCCTGAATCATAAAAGAATCTGAATAATCTGGTTTCCATATTAGGGTTCAGAGTTTGTGATTGCTGTCTCGGTTATTTCCAAACTATGCATGCATAAATACATTCCAAAAATTTTATTGCCACATTTTTACTGCCACATTTTAGCTACAAGTCAATATATTTGCCTATTTGTACAATCTTGGGAGTGGTAGAAAGGTTTCATACCAAGAGCCTTGGTGATGCAGTGGTTAGAATGCACTACTGCAGGCTACTTCTGCTGACTACTGGCTGCCTGCAATTTAGCAGTTCAAATCTCACCAGGGTCAAGGTTGACTCAGCCTTCCATCCTTCCGAGGTGGGTAAATTGAGGACCCAAATTGTTGGGGGAAATAGGCTGACTCTGTAAACCGCTTAGAGAGGGCTGTAAAGCACTGTAAAGCGGTATATAAGTCTAAGTGCTATTGCTATTGATTAAAGCCTGCTTCAGAACAATTTCTTGCACAGGTTTGTTTTGTTTTATTATAAAATGTTTGACCACATGAGTGTTTGACCACACACACAGTTGATGTACAGAAACCAACTTAAGTGGTAGTTCTATCGCCTGCAGTTACCAAGACAAATTAAGGGCTCACACATAAAAGTCCTTGAACCAAGACGGATCTTGTGTGAGGTGGAGATGTGAACTGACTCTCATCATGAATCATTCTCTCTCTCTCTCTCTGACGGGTAGGGATGACCTTAACAGAATATCAGAATAACAGAGTTGGAAGGGACTTTGGAGGTCTTCTAGTCTAACCCCTTGTTCATGCTGGAAATCCTAGACCATTTCAGAAAAAAAAAAATGTTGTCCTATCTCTTCTTAAAAACCTCCAATGTTGGCAGTTTTTACAATTTCTGAAAGCAAGTCATGGCACTGATTGATTGTTCTAGCTATCAGGAAATGTCTTCTTAGTTCTAGTTTAGTTTAGTTTATTGTTATTGCACCTTGTACAATAAAATCAAACTCCATCTTCAGTGCACATCACGACCATGAAAATAAACACAAGCACACATCCTTCACCCTCCACACGTTGAACCGAAAACCCCCGACACCACACCAACACTACACTATACAGCAGAATTCAAAAGAGCTACTGCCCTGGAATAGAAGCTGTTTTCAGCCTATTTGTCCTTGTTTTTATTATTCCGTACCGTCTGCCAGATGGTAATTGTTATAGAGGCAGTTGGTACGTAACAGTAATAGCTCAAAAAAAGGGTGCCCAGGATGAGATGGATCTTTGAAAATGTTTTGAACTTTCTTAAGGCAGCTGGAGCTATAAAGCTCTTCCAAAGAGGGGAGAGGGCAACCAATGATCTTTTGGGCAATGACATTAACCCTCGAGTGGTTTCCTATCTGCCCCTGTGCAATTGGCAAACCATAGAGAGGTGCAGTAAGTTAAGACACTCTCTATGGTGCAGCGGTAGAAGATCACCAGCAGTTTTTCATTCAGTTGTTGTTTTCTGAGAAGTTTCAGGCAGTATAATCTCTGCTGGGCCCTTTTGACCAGGGCTGCAATGTGAGCACCCCAGGTCAGGTCCTCTTTTAGGGTAACACCCAGAAACTTAAAACTGATCACTTGTTCCACTCGGTCTCCATTGAAAAGCAAGGGCTGGATGTCTGATTTGTTCCTTCTACAGCCCACTATAAACTCCTTGGTCTTATTGGTGTTGAGGACCAAGTTATTGTTTCCATACCATGAAAGCAACCGGTCCACCTCATTTCGGTAAGCAGACTCATCGCCCACCCGCAGATAAGTCCCACCACTGTTGTATCATCTGCAAATTTAGCAATAGTATTACTAGTGTGAGTGGGAATTCAGTCATGCACCTGAAGAGTATAGAGTAAGGGACTCAACACGCAACCCTGTGGTGTACCAGTGTTAAGAATAAGGGCCGAAGAGGTATGATTACCTAATCTGATCCTCTGTGAGCGGCCAGACAGGATTCTAGGTTGCTTCTCTCCTTGATTAGTTTCCATCCATTGCTTCTTGTCCTCCTTTCAGGTGTTTTAGAGAATTGCTTGACTCCCTCTTCTTCGTTGCAGCCCCTGAGATACCTTGATCAAAAACTCCTCCATACCAAAGCATTCTCTGTGCTGGAAAACCAGAACAACCAGAGAACAATCTCAAGCTCATCCTAAAAAACCAAACTCTTACTTGTGAATGATTGCTAACACTTCCAAGCTAGACTGAACTGGTCTTCTGAAATAAAACCTGATTGATTGTCACTGAGACAGGGCCTGGGCCCTGGCTCTCTATTATAATACAGACATTTAAAATAATAACACCGCTGGCTTTTAAGGATAATTTACTTTAACTTTGAAGTCTTTTTCCGTATAAGTCATTTGAAAAGGCAACCAGTGTTGCATAGAATCTTTGCTATTTATTGTAAAGGCTGCCAGTGTAATAGAAGCGTCTCTGTTCAAGCCTGAAAGCAGCCATGTCTTCTGGAAGATTCATGAGGCTGCTTCAAAGATGGTCTCCTAATTTCACACCCATGTGTTATTGCACAACTTTTGCTTCCTAGTAGTTGCAGCAATCGTTGTTTCATGCCAGAGAAGTTATGGAACCCATTTATTCAGTTTTATTCAGTATAAGGGAAGCACCTCTGTTCAAGCATGAAAGCAACCTTGTCTTCTTAATCTGGAAGGTCAATGAGGCTGCTTCAAAGACTGTCTCCTACTTTCACACATGTGTTGTGCAACCTAGTAGTTGCAGCAAGTGCTGTCTCATGCCAGTGAAGTAATGGAACCCATTTATTCAGGTTCATAATGATATTCAAAATACAAGGAGGCATATGCAGTTAAAAGCAACGAAGAAAAGGTGATGCATTAAATTTATAAAAAAACCTATTATGCCAGATCTCCATTATTTTCTTTTCACTCTTCATTCAATTTATTCTTTTGAGCTGGAGACACAAGTGGACTAGTGGAGAATTCTCAAGAAGCATAAAGCATTCAGATGCAAATCTATAGAAGCACATCTTGTTCTGTCTGTGGTTGTGAAAATCTTGGGAAAAACAGACTGCCAATCAGGGATATCTACAAAAATCAAACAAATCAAGATAGAGATCAAGATAAAACCTATCTTTTAAAACATAAGTTGCAAATACAACTCATGTAGAAAAGGAATGGAACTTAATTTGTACCATCCTCATCTTGACATGTCTCTCCACGCAGCCAATCATACATAACTAAACAAACTCCATTATCTGAAGCCAGTATATACACTAGCATCTTACTGACCCAATAAATCCTTCTAGAAAGTCACAAATCACCTTCTAATACTATTCTGGAAAGGAAGGCCTGTTCCTCATTAGCGAAGATGGCAAAATGGACTGCTTTAATTAGTCCCCAGGGCCCAGTAGTTAGAATGCAATATGACAGGCAAACTCTGCCCACAGCCTGGAGTTCGATCTTGATGGAGCTCAAGGTTGATTCAGTCTTTCCATCTTTCCAAGATTGTTAAAATGTGGACCCAGATTGTTGGGGACAATATGCAAATAAAGTTGACATTGTAAACCACGCAGAGTGCTGCAAAATGCTAGTGGGGGCACTATATAAGCCTAATATGCTATTGCTAATTAAAGAAAATATTAATATATCTCACTTTATTTCTACTTGGAAACAGCTTCTGAATTTTTAAAATCAAAACTAGAAAAAAAATATCTTGCTCTTTGGTTTCAATGATTAGAATGATTTAGTAATTATAGAAATAACTTGAAATGGTGTGAAATGTAAAGCAAAAGGTTGATGTATTAATTTTGCTATCTACTGCATTGAAGAGAATTGGAAGTTATTACTTTTTTCTCCTTTTTTATTTTTCTAACTGTTGTTTCTTCTATTTAATTTAATAAAACATCTATTAAGTCATTAAATGTTCAGCATGTTACCCCTGGGTTAAATGTGCAAGTCAGTGTAGACTTTAAATCAGGTTTTCTCCTCAATTTTTCCCAGCTGCAATTTGTACATGAAAATTGGAGAAAGAACCCTGTTAATTAATTGCATTCTTCCTGTATATATTCATCATAGTTTGGGCATACGATTTAAGATTAAAATTAAATAACGATAAAAGTTAATGGGAAATTAGAGTTATTTGAGGGGGGTACTTGTAGGCACAGCATAAGTCATTTTACTTTGAGTAAGTAAAATTAATTGAACAAAACCTATTGTATGAAAGATTCAAGAGAACATTTTAAAAACAGGATTTTGGGTTTTTTTTTTAAAGTTACCAGCAAATTGGGTTAGACTACAATATGAATAATCTCAATCAGCATTATGGGTTTTGTAATCCAGCCTATCAGGAAAGCTGCACTAATATATTTCTGAATTTCCAGGCACACTTGGGTATCATGTCATAAAGACCACTCTGGAGAACCGGTAGTGGAAATTTTGAGTAGTTTGGAGAACCAGGAAATATCACCTCTGACTGGCCTCGCCCCCATCTATTCTCTGCCTCCTGAGTCCCAGCTGATTGGATGAGTCTTCTTTTGTTGCCCTGCACAAGGGAACAGAGCTGGAAAGCAGGTTAGTGAGGTGGGGAGGGAATGGAGATTTTACAGTATCCTTCCCCTGTCACGCCCACTAAACCACACCCACCAACCATGCCCACTAAGCCACACCACGCCCACCAAGCCACGTCCACAGAACCGGTAGTAAAAAAATTTGAATTCCCATCATTGAATTAGATGATCCCTGTGACCTCCTCCAGCTGTGCAACTCCACACTTCTGGATTTATGTTCCTCAAACCTAATTGAGGTTAACCTACTGTGTTTCCCTGAAATAAGACCCTGTCTTATTTTATTTATATTAATTAGAGTAGTTCAAAGAGTCGGTAGCGGAAAGTTTGAGTAGTTCGGAATGCCACCTCTGACTGGTCCCGCCCTCATCTATTCTCTGCCTCCTGAATCCCAGCTGATTGGCTGGGTCTTCTTTTGTTGCCCTGCACAGGAGAACGGAACTTGAAAGCAGGTTAGTGGGGTGGGGAGGGAATAGAGCAGAAGTGGTATTCAGCAGGTTCTGACAGTTCTGGAGAACTGGTAGCGGAAATTTTGAGTAGTTCGGAGAACCGGCAAATACCGCCCCTGACTGGAGATTTTACAGTATCCTTCCCCTGCCACGCCCACCAAGCCAGGCCTACAGAACTGGTAGTAAAAAAAATTGAATCCCACTACTGGAATGGAGTCTTTGCAATATCCATCCCCTGAAGTGGGGTGAAATGGGGATTTTGCAGTATCATTCCCCTGCCACACTCACCAAGCCACGCCCACCAAGCCACACCTCACCCACCAACCCACGCCCACAGAACCGGTAGTAAAAAATTTTGAATCTCATCACTGACTGGAATCATGGAAGACTAGGAGAGGGATGGGTTTTAACCTTCAACACTTTATATCATTGTATATAAACAAGTTTCTTCTATAAATGAATCCTGCTGAATTATTTATTTGTGCGCTGGTTGGATTGCTGCAGACTCTGACAAGCTCCCACAAAGTGATAGCATTATCCAGATTTGCACTTCTTGAAATGACATTTCTATGGAAAACAGAGTCATTGGTTACATTTTGACAGACAAAAGACATTTTAGGTATTCATTTTTATATGCATAGTAATGAAACATTACAGTCAAGGAAAAAAAGAATTCACTTATAATGTAAATGTAGGGTTCACAAAGCCAGAGTAGTTATAGAAAGGAAAATAAAAGCAAAAAACAAAAAAAACTCCACTGTACATTCTCAGACATAACAGTAATCCTGTGCTATTCTAATGATGCTATGCTAAACACTCATGTTATTCAATTACATTAAACCTTTGCTCTAATGTAATAACTAGCCTCTTCTTTTTAAAGAACTTGTACTCTTTTTCCATGGCAGAATCTTTATTTTTTATTTTTTTCATTTTGGACACACAAAGGTTAGCAGGGTCTAAAATCCCAAATTCCAACTGCAGGTGGACTAGCCTCAATTGCACATGATCAGCTACTCACATTAATTTCCAGGCACATTAAAGGTGACCTGGTATCAATTTACAAATCGCTCTAAATTGAACAATATAATATGCAAATTCACAATAATCACGTCCTACCTGTGCCTACCTGTGCATCTTTCCATACCGCCTGCTACTATTTTAGGCTTCCCAAGAATTAAAAATAAAATAAAAACATGCATAGCAGGTATATTAATATAAATAAAACACAGAGGTGGCATTAGATGAATC
The DNA here is from genome assembly GCA_023653725.1 of Bungarus multicinctus. NCBI lineage: Eukaryota > Metazoa > Chordata > Lepidosauria > Squamata > Elapidae > Bungarus > Bungarus multicinctus. The sequence continues at coordinate 82,231,259 of CM042844.1, read as the reverse complement.
GGTACCTCCTTGGTATAGTGGCTTAAATTATTTTGCATCTTCTGGCCTTATGAAAAAACATGATCTTAATATTTTTTGAAATGGTAGCAAGCAGTGGTGGGATTCAAAAAATTTTAGTACCGGTTCTGTGCATGCGGCTTGGTGGGCGTGGCAAGGGAAGGTTACTGCAAAATCCCATTCCCTCCCCACCCCACTAACCTGCTTTCCAGCTCCGTTCTCCTGTGCAGGGCAACAAAAGAAGACCCAGCCGATCAGCTGGGACTTGGGAGGCAGAGAATAGATGGGGGGCTGGGCCAGTCAATGGTAGTATTTTTGCTGGTTCTCTGAACTACTCAAAATTTCCCCTTCCAGTTCTCCAGAACCGATCAGAACCTGCTGAATACCACCTCTGGTAGCAAGGTACAGTCCAAACCAAAATATTAAGCTGAATGAAACTTGCCCCATATCAGTGTTTGTTTTGCACAGTTTCTTGTATTTTGTATCTTATGGAAGGCTTTCCCAGTTTCTACATGTTGGACTTCAGCTCCCAGCAGATAGCTTGGAATTCTGGGAACTATAACTATACTGCGTACCTATGGAGAGTTTGCTGGCTTGGAAAGGTTATCTTGCATGCATGACTCTATGTCCCTGTGGCTGAATTCATGAATCCGTAATGAAACTACAATGAGTTAGTTTGATTTGAATTTATTCTATTGTGGAAAGCATTTTTTTTAAAAGGTGGTTATCCATCATTTTGCATTATCTATGAATCAGGGATAGGCTTGATTTCAAGTATATTGTAATTATGATTTTGACCAAGCCACACTAGCCAAGTCATATGTTGCATGAACCATGGTTTATTTAAAAAACGGTGGCCAGGTTTCTAAAATAAAATTGTGCTTTATTGTATTTTCTTCCTCACCCTTTGTTTTCCCTCCATGAATGCGAAGATCTTAGAGCTGTGACTTCTGCCCTTTCTTGCTTTCCTTTTTACCTATATCAAGGATGCATTTCAAATGGCAGGTGACCAGAATAAGTCTACAAGTATCTATAGGGACTCTCAATCATCCAGGTCATGGTACAGTATATGTGGCACCTTGCTCAATAGTAGTAACTGGCACCTTGCTCAATAGTAGTAACTGGGAGAGGGATCTCGGACTCCTAGTGGGCAACCTTTTAAATATGAGCCAGCGGTGTGCAGCAGCTGCCAAAAAAGCCAACACAGTTCTAGGCTGCATAAAAAGAGAGATAGAATCAAGATTGGGTGAAGTGTTAATACCACTTTATAATGCCTTGACAAGGCCACACTTGGAATACTGCATCCAATTTTGGTTGCCACAATGCAAAAAAGATGTTGAGACTCTAGAAAGAGTGCAGAGAAGAGCAACAAAGATGATTAGGGGACTGGAGGCTAAAACATATGAAGAACGGTTGCTGGAACTGGGCTCCAATATCTCAGGGGCTGCCCCAGAGAAGAGGGAGTCAAGCTATTCTCCAAAGCCCCTGAGGGCAGGACAAGAAGCAATGGATGGAGACGAATCAAGGAGATAATCAATTTAGAAGAAAGGAGAAATTTCCTGACAGTTAGAGCAATGAATTAGTGGAACAACTTACCTCCATAAGTTGTGAATGCTCCAACATTGGAAGTTTTTAAAAAGACGTTGGATAACTATTTGTCTGAAGTGGTATAGAGTTTCCTGCCTAGGCAGGGGGTTGGACTAGAAGACCTTCAAAGTCCCTTCCAATTCTGTTATTAAAAAAAAATAGTTGTCCCAAAGGTGCTTTTTCTGAAAAGCAATTGGACTTCCTAGGGTTTTTTTAAAAAAAAAACATTTGAGTCTCATCCATCTTCATTTTGAAGAACTGAAGTAGTTTCTTGGATGAAAAAGAAACATTTTCAAAGGAAAAAAACAAGGAAGCCCAGTTGCCCAGTTTTTTTTCCCAGTTGGGAAAAAAAAAAATCGGAACAATGAGTCTATAAGTTGTCCTAACCCCAAAATAGGCAGCAGTGGACATCCCCTATGTCACCTCCAGCCAGTCTATTCAGTGAACCCAACAAGCACCATGATGTTTGTTCTAACAAAGGTGTGGTTGGGAGAGGAGAAAGATAAGTAGATGAGTAAGCTGGATTTAGACGTAGCAGATCTACAAGGCACTAGTGTGCCATCTAGCAATTGTTAATTTTAAAAAAATTGGACAGCAATACTCTTATATATTGCTTTTATCAATGTAAAATTGACATTGATTTCAATCCAAGACATAAACTCTGACAGGCCATCATGCTTAGATTTATCAGCTGATGGCTTCTTTTGCTAATGAGGAGGCAGCATGAAAACACGGTTGCTCAAGTTAAATCCAATAAAGCTGGTTATCTTCTGGCGAAGGTTCCAATCTGCCGAGAGGTGAAGCAGAAATCCATGTAAGCTCCCGTCCTGCTTAACATCTCTATATATTTAATTTGCCGTAAGCTGATATTTGGGAACACTGCTGTATGCTGATGATGCAGCAGGCCATTGCTTCACAGGTGTCCTTTAGGAGATGCTTGCAAATAGATTTCTGCAGGAAGAGGGGCTTAAAAGAGCACTCAGCATTTAAAAATGCCCAGGGATGGGATTCAATTGGTTCGGAGCAGTTCTATAGAACCGGTTGTTATGATTCTGCACAGTTCGGAGAACCAGCAAATAGTGTCCCTGGCTGGCCCCGCCCCTGTCCACCCGCCCTGCTCCGCCAAGTCAGTGCATATCGCGCATGTGCGACATTGCACGCATGCCCAACATCGTTGACTGCGTTCTCCCCTGCCCACTCCTTAAAGTATTTCTTCTTCTTTTCCCCTCCCAATGGTCAGCTATTCCGATAATCAGCTGTGCCGGGATCCCCCTCGCTGTCTTACTGCTTCACTCAGGAGGCTTCTCTGAGGCCCAGGTGACAAAAAGGGGCATGTGCAAGAAGACACCGGGGATGTGTGCTCTGCACCCTCCCTTTGCTCCATTTTTTGCCTTCCTGGGCTCCAGGGAAGCTTCTTGGGAGCAAAAATACCCCCTCAGGAAGCTTCCCTGAGGCCCAAAAATGGAGGCAAAAAAATGGAAGGGGGGCAGCAAAAAAAAAAAGGCACACCCTCCAGTCACGTGGCTATGCCCATCTAGCCATGTCCAGGGAGCCACAACCACAGAACCGGTTGTTAAAAAAATTGAATCTCACCCCTGAAAACACCGTTTTTAACTTTAATACTTACTTTCTACCGCAGCACCAGTGAGTAAAACAGCTGATGCACGGCAAACTGCTTTGCCTCATGAATCAGCTGTGCTAAAAACAAACAGGAAATAAAGCACAGGAAAGAGTAGAGGTAGGTGGGTGGGGCCAAGTACTCATTGGAACTACCCATTCGCTTGAATCCTACCACTGGAATCAATGCACAGATAGCCCTCAACTTACAACATGTTTATGTTTATGTTTATTATTATTATTAGATTTCATTTCATTATTAGAATTCATTTAGTGACCGTTCAAAGTTACAATGGCACTGAAAAAAGTGACTTATGACTGTTTTTCACCGTTTTTACAACCTTTGCAGCATCGCCATGTTCATATGATCAAAATTCAGGCGCCTGGCAACTGGTACATACTTGTGACCAGTGCACCATCCTGAGGGGATGTAATTCCCTTTTGCCACCTTCTGACAAGCAAAGTCAATGGGGGAGCTAGATTCAGATAACAGATAATCAGAGTTGGAAGGGACCTTGTAGGTCATCTAGTCCCACCTCCACCCCCCACCCAAGTGGGAGACCCTACACCATTTCTGACAAATGGCAGTCCAATCTCTTCTTGAAAGTCTCAAGTGATGGCGCTCCCACAACTTCCGAGGGCAACTTCTGTTCCTTTGGTTGATTATTCTCACTGTCAGAAAGTTTCTCCTTATTTCCAGGTTAAATCTCTCCTTGTTCAGTTTCCATCCATTGTTCCTTGTCTGGCCTACAGATGCTTTAGAAAACAGATTGACCCTTTCCTCTCTGTGGCAGCCCCTCAGATATTGGAAGACTGCTCTCCTGTCTCCCCTGGTCCTTCTCTTCACTAGACTAGCCAAGCCCAGTTCCTGTAACCGTTCTTCATATGCCTTAGTCTCCAGTCCCCTGATCATCCTGTTTGCTCTTCTCTGCATGAGTCTCAACCTCTTTTTTATAGTGTTTTTTATAGATTCGCTTAACAACCAGGTTACTAACTTATCAGATGCAGTGATTCACTGAACAACTGTGGGAAAGAAACATCACAAAAGGAGAAAAATTCACTTAACACACGTTTCACTTACCAACAGAAATGTTGGGCTGAGTGGTGGTTGTAAGCCAAGCACTAACTGTAGTTTAACATTCTACTTTTTTTTTTTAAATTGCTGATCTTTAAAATCTTTTTTTCTTTAAAGCAAAATTTAAATTAATCTAAGAATTAAAGTTTTTTTTAAAAAAATAAATAAATAAATCCCAAAGCTTCGCTTTAGAAAATCAAAAGAAGTCATGGTGGTTTAACCAAACATTTTACTGCATTGCTTTCCAAGTTGAAGCGCTCAGATCTGGCACAACAAGCCTTTTGATGATGATTTCTTTCCAGAGTAATAATCTTTCTTTCTTCTGCTGTCTATACGGGCTATGTTCAGAAGGTATTAAAGCCATCTGTGGCAACAAGTGGCTTTCCTCTCACCCACCATGCAAGGAGATGTTTTTTTCCCCCCCTCTGGAACATCACGCTGTTTTTTCTTTTTCAAAGCATGAGTGATCCCCTTCTACATATGTCAGGGGAACTGATAGACAGTTGGTGCTTTGACACGTCCATGGAATGAAAATGAGGCTTTCAAATTTACTGTGGTTTCATTGGCATTGAGGGAGAAAAGAAAAAAAAGGAAAGAAAGGGAAGGGAAGGGAAGGGAAGGATAGAAAGAATGACTGGTCATTTCCAACTCATCTGTTGATGAGGTTGCCTTTTCCTATGAGCAATGGAGAAGGTACCTTTTAAAGGGACAGATGGAGGGATCTGACCAGTTTCCCCATGAGTGGAAATGGTAGCATCCAGGGCTGTTTAACTTAAGGCAAAGTGAATACTTAATATTATACTGTATATCACTCAGAGTTACCCTGTGGAAAGATGGGCAGTTAATAAATTCTACAAACAGGCAAACAAATAAACAAAAAATAGGGCCAGGCATGGCCAGGTATGTAAAAACTTATAAATATCACTTAACAGTCAGTCACTAGGGGGAGGGAGATCATTCTCAGTCCACAAACTCACAAGGAGGTAATGCCAGAGAGGGCTGGGCTTTCTGAAGTTGGACAAGACCCCCAGCCCATTTAGACCAGGGACCATCAAAGAGGGCCTTCAGGACTCACCTCCTGCCCAGCCTCCAGATCAGTTCTCCTGTCCAGCTGACTTTCAGTGCCAGAATCCAAAAAGGGGAACAGGGACACTGGCAACTGCGGGGTGGCCTCTCCCCATTTCTAGTCTCTGGTCAGCAGGACAGATGGGAAGAGAGAATCCGGCTGCCGTTCTTGAGTCTTTCTATCTAAAAGCTGAGAGAAGCACCTGCCTGGTTGAAGGTTTCTTTCCTAAGGTTTCCCTTTCCTAAGAGGTCTGTAGGGGGCGTGCATAAGCGCACCAACGTGCCTACCATCCCTGTCCTATTATTTCTTTTATATTTTATTTTTCTTATATGTATCCATGTATTCATAACTATGTTTTACTTATACCTATTATCTTGTAAGCAATTGACAAATAAATAAATAAAAAATAAATAAGGTAATGTCAGGTTGGAGGGCAGACTAGAACTGAGCACCTGGAGTTGTTCCTGATGTGGTTGGTTACGACAATCAGGCCATCCAGTGGAAAAATGGCCCAGGTTCAATGGTGTGTGTGTATGTGGGAGGGAAAAGGGGAGAGGAGAGGGAGAAGGAGAGGGAGAAGGAGAAAGGGAGAAGGAGAGGGAGAAGGAGAGAGGGAGAGGGAAAGAGGGAGAGGTAGAAGGGGAGATAGAGCGAGAAGAAGAGGGAGAAGGAGAGAGTGAGAAGGGGAGAAGAAGAGGGAGAGAAGGAAGGAGAAGGGGAGAGAGAAGGAGAGAGGGAGAAAGAGAGGGAGAAGGAGAGAGGGAGAGGGAGATGTAGAAGGGGAGATAGAGCGAGAAGAAGAGGGAGAAGGAGAGAGTGAGAAGGGGAGAAGAAGAGGGAGAGAAGGAGGGAGAAGGGGAGAGAGAAAGAGAAAGGGAGAAAGAGAGGGAGAAGGAGAGAGGGAGAAGGAAAGAGGGAGAGGGAGAAGGGGAGATAGAGCGAGAAGAAGAGGGAGAAGGAGAGAGTGAGAAGGGGAGAAGAAGAGGGAGAGAAGGAGGGAGAAGGGGAGAGAGAAGGAGAGGGAGAGGGAAAGAGGGAAAGGTAGAAGGGGAGATAGCGCGAGAAGAAGAGGGAGAAGGGGAGAGTGAGAAGGGGAGAAGAAGAGGGAGAGAGGGAGGGAGAAGGGGAGAGAGAAGGAGAAAGGGAGAAGGAGAGGGAGAAGGAGAGAAGGAGAGGGAGAAGGGGAGGAGAGGAGAGGGAGAAGGAGAGACAGAAGGGGAAAATGAGAAGGGGAGAGGAGAGGGTGTTAGTTTATTTTATTGTCATTGCACCTCGTACAACGAAATCAAACACCATCTTCAGTGCACATCATGACCATCAAAATAAACACAAACACACATCCTTCACACTCCACACATTGAACAGACCCCCACACACACACACACCGCACCAACACTGCACTAGTTAGTAGAATTCAAAAGAGCTATTGCCCTGGGATAGAAGCTGTTTTTCAGTTTATTTGTCCTTGTTTTTATTATTCTGTACCATCTGCCAAATGGTAATAGTTTAAAAAAAAGGGGTTCCCAGGATGAGATGGATCTTTGAGAATGTTTTGAACTTTCTTAAGGCAGCGGGAGCTATAAAGCTCTTCCAAAGAGGGGAGAGGGCAACCAATGACCTTCTGGGCAATGACATTAACCCTCTGGAGTGCTTTCCTATCTGCCCCTGTGCAATTAGCAAACCATACAGAGGTGCAGTAAGTTAAAATATTCTCTATGGCGCAGTGGTAAAAGGTCACCAGAAGTTTCTCATTCAGCTGTTGTTTTCTGAGAAGTCTCAGGTAGTATAATCTCTGCTGGGCCCTTTTGACCAGGGCTGCAATGTGAGCACCCCAGGTCAGGTCTTCTTTTATGGTAACACCCAAAAACTTAAAACTGGCCACTTGCTCCACTCAGTCTCCATTGATAAGCAAGGGCTGGATGTCTGATCTGTTCCTTCTATAGTCCACTATAAGCTCCTTGGTCTTATTGGTGTTGAGGACCAAGTTATTGTCTCCACACCACGAAAGCAACCGGTTCACTTCATCTTGATAGGCAAAAGGAGAAAGAGAGAAGGAAAGGGAGAAGGAGAAGGGGAGAGGGAGAAGGAGAAGGGGAGAGGGAGAAGGAGAAGGGGAGAGGGAGAAGGGGAGAGGGAGAAGGAGAAGGGGAGAGGGAGAAGGAGAAGGGGAGAGGGAGAAGGAGGGAGAGAGAGGGAGAAGGAGAGGAAGAAGGGGAGGAGAGGGAGAAGGAGAGGGAGAGAGGGAGAAGGGGAGAGGGAGAAGGAGAAGGGGAGAGGGAGAAGGAGAAGGGGAGAGGGAGAAGGAGGGAGAGAGAGGGAGAAGGAGAGGAAGAAGGGGAGGAGAGGGAGAAGGAGAAAGGGAGAGGGAGAAGGGGAGAGGGAGAAGGAGAGAGGGAGAGGGAGAAGGGGAGAGAGAGAAGGAGAAGGGGAGAGGGAGAAGGAGGGAGAGAGAGGGAGAAGGAGAGGAAGAAGGGGAGGAGAGGGAGAAGGAGAGAGGGAGAGGGAGAAGGGGAGAGGGAGAAGGAGAAGGGGAGAGGGAGAAGGAGAAGGGGAGAGGGAGAAGAAGAAGGGGAGAGGGAGAAGGGGAGAGAGAGGGAGAAGGAGAGGAAGAAGGGGAGGAGAGGGAGAAGGGGAGAGGGAGAAGGAGAATGGGAGAGGGAGAAGGAGAAGGGGAGAGAGAGAAGGGGAGAGGGAGAAGGGGAGAGGGAGAAGGAGAGAGGGAGAGGGAGAAGGGGAGAGAGGGGGAGGAGAGGGAGAGAAAAGGTGTGCGGAAACACTGTGAAACAATTACTAAAAACACATTGTCTCAGAGCTGAGAAACTCAAAAGCATGAGAAAGATGCTTTTCTTTATTTTTGAATGACTAATTAGATGAGACTATACCCATCACCAAAGATTTTATCAAGGCTAATTAGATCCCAAAAAATAAACCATAGCTTGTCCACCTTTTAAAATATGCATACCACTACTTATTAGATTGGCCTTGATGGTTAATTAGAACACAAACATCTTTTATAAGACAGAGAAACAATGACAATTGCAGTATTTCTTTTATTAGTAAAACTGCAGATTGGCTTTAAAGAATTTTAAAAGGTTTTATGTCTGATTATAGGATTGCTAGAAGCTGATGTGATAGAAAGCATTTTAATTACTTATAAATTGTGACTGGTGGACAGCTTCTCCAGCAATTATTGTTTCTGTTTAAAACTGAGACCATTTCCCAAATAATAAAAATAAAAGTATGTCATGCATATAAAAAAACATATATCCCTATATTACAAATAAATATAACAATGCATATTATACAGTATGTCATATATATTATTATTTTAAAAATATAAAGTGAGAAAGTGCATAGAATAATGTAATATCTATATCATAGATATTATATCTGTACCATATACTGAGAGAAATCATCAATTGTATTTATCTGTGCAGTTCCAAGAAGGTTCTATATCCATTTGTACTATTCAGATGAGCTTGACGACAGAGATGGCCTCAGCGCCTCTCAGAAAGAATGCGAATGACCAGATGACTGCAGAAAATATAAATCTTTCCTTTTTCCACCATTCAGTCAGAACTGAAGAAGCTTCTTGGATGAGAAGCAAAACATCTCCAAGGAAAAACAAAGTCCAGTTGCCTTTTGAGACAACCATGACCTGGATGACTTAGAATCTAGACATAAAAACAATTAAAACACAATACAGAAAATAAATAAAATACAAGTAGCAGCCAAAAGATATTGTAATGCATCAAAATGTCATAATACAATAGATAAGACATTGTCTGCCCAAAAATAACAACTAGAGAGGGAGGGAGGGAGGGAGGGAGGCAGGGTGAGACAGCAGAAACAGTTTTTCTTTTAAAAATGTCTTTTTGGAAGCAACTGCTTTTGCTGTTCAAAACAGTATGTGATGATCTGGGGCATGGCACAAAGACAACACAGTCAAATAAGCAAGAATTGTCCCTTTATTAGCTCCAACTTTGCCCCCAATGTCCTGGTTACTTTCGGCTGGAGAAAAACTCTCCCAGGAACAGCCTTTAAGTGGAGGAAATTCAGTCCGAAAACAAAGTACTTACAAACTGTAACTAAAAATCCAAACAAACCACAGCTGCAGTAATTAACTTGACAGGGCAGGAGAAGGAATTGAAAGCACAGCAAAACACACACACTTGGGAAGATGGCAGGAAGACAAATAAGCCTCAATGATACCAGATAATTCACGATTTGCTCCCCACAACTTACTGCGCGCAGCTTCCCTTTTTAAAAACTGTGTTCCCAGCTGCAGCTAATGAAGGGAATCAGGGCCCTTTCCTCCCCCGTAAGCTACGCAACGCACGTTACTCTCTTCTCTGTTCCTCCCTGCATGCCCTAGGACTGTGATGGCGAACCTATGGCACATGTGCCACAGGTGGCACACAGAGTCATTTGTACCGGGCACATGAGCTGCAGGCAAGCTTACCTCACTGGGCATGCACGCGCCTCACAGCTGATTTTTGGCCGGTTTGAGGCCTTTTTCAGCCTCCCAAAGGCTTGAGGAAGGCTTCTGCTGGTTTTGCAGGCCGAAAACTAGCCTCATTTCATTACTTCCTGTTTTTCCGAAAATCCCGGAAGTGAAGAAACGGTGCTAGTTTTCGGCCTGCAAAGCCTGCAGAAGCCTGCAGAAGCCTTCCTCAAGCCTTTGGGAGGCCGAAAAAGGCCTCAAACTGGCCAAAAATCAGCTGTGAGGCGCAGTGCAAGTAAGGGGATGGCGGGGGTGGATGGGTGGAGATTACATGCACATGCGTAGCAGGAAAGGGGGGGGGCATTGCTTTCTGGGTGCTGGCACGTGAGTGCAAGCATGCACACAATTTTTGGCACAGGATCCCCAAAAGGTTAGCCACCACTGCCCTAGAATGAAGCGGGGATGGGCCTGGGTCTTCTTCCAAATTCCCTCTCCCTTGCTCTACCTCTTCCCTGCTCTGCCCAGCCGGACTTTGCCTTTCTCCAGTTTCTTCCACAACCAATGGAGCCACACTTCAACTCCCTGTCAGTTGCTTGGCCTCCCATTCCGAATCAGATTCTGACAGGGGCATGACACAGCAGAAGATCCTCAACCTGTCAGCAGTTCCCTGTTCCTTCTGTGAAACGGCTTCCGTGGAAAGAGGTTTTGCTCTGTGCTTACCTCTTAACACAGCAAAGCTTAGCAAAACATAATGGGACATGTGGGTGTGGATGTCTATGAATGTTAGTCAATTGATATGTCAGAGAGCATGACACTGGTTAGAGCTGAGGTGAATAACTACCCAGCTGGTTGCCAGTCCTAAGAGGAGGCTAAAATTTGGGTCTTCCCACTTCTATTATGTTACCGTAATTGTGGATCTGCATCTGAAAAAAAAATGGAAATGTTTGGCATAGGTTTCCGGAAGGTAGGTGAACCGAACAGTGCTATCTTAGGAGAGTTAATTTGCTGTGCCAACGGGAAGTACAAAGTACACCTCTTGCATATGATGAATTGGAAAAACTGTCAATTTAGAAGCAGCACGTATGTAGGAAATTGGTTACCCTTTCTGTGGCATGAGAAAGCAGTGTGGACATCTCAGGAACAGCTGTGAATTAAACAGTATATAATTAATGCTTTATGATTGCAGACTACCTTGTGGGAGGAGAGGAGAAGCATGAAGTGGAATGTTTAACAGAATAACTGAATAACCGAATTGGAAGGGACCGGGGTGGGATTCAGTTTTTTTTAACAACCGGTTCGATGGGCGTGGCTTAGTTGGTGGGTGTGTCTTGGTGGTCATGTGACTGGCTGGGCATGGCCAACTCGACATCACTCCTGTCAAGGGGCACTTCTCCTTGCCTGGCCTCTCATGACAGTGGGGATGCTGCAACAGTCATAAATGTGAAAAATAATCATGTCACTTTTTTCAGCGCCATTGTAACCTTGAATGGTCACTCAATGAAGTGTTGTAAGTCTGTACAAAAATACAAAAAGCTTCATTGCTTGCAAAAAGCTGCCCTAAATACCAATCATTAGATTAAAAATACCTGCAAACCGGAGTTACAAATCAGGCAGGGTGCCAGAGCATCTTGAGGAATGAAAATAGTTAAAATGCAGTGATAACTATCAAGCAGCCAACTCTTGCTCATAAAATGAAACCTTTTAGCAGAGAGGTCATTTAAGCTCTCCCGAAAAAGCACCCCCAGAAAAAGCAATCCTTAGATTAATTTGCACCACTTAAAGATATCAGCTCACCTCACAAGATATCCTAAAGAAATCATCCAGTTTTAAGGAAAGGTCACATGCCCCCCAGAAAGGTAGTGAAAAAAATCAGTGCCAAGCTTGCATCCTGCTTCTTGGAAGTATACCCCAAAAGGACAGTGCCAGATAGTACTAAAGCAGTGAAGGAAGACCCCCTCTCCAGATAGAAAAAGAAACCATGAAGCAGGAAAAATTCAAACACAATACAAATAATTAAATCACAACAGTAGCTGTTTCTTGTTGAAGCTGAATAGGGAAAATTATCCCATCAATAAACACAGGATTAAATGTCACCAAGCACAGAGTTAACCTTCAGCAAAAACCAGTTTTAGACCAAAACTCAGAAAGGGTATGTAAACTCTCGTTTGAATGTTAATCTTTCTAGCTAGCCAAGAAGCTTTGCTGAATGTCACTCATCTTGGTTCCCTGTCACTAAAAGCTCTGCTTCATTATTCAATTATTTCTTCAAAGTGCTGATTGTCCAGGGAAGTATTTCCTCCCAACAGCAATGTAAAAATCTTAAAGCAACCCTTCCCCTTTAAGAAAGCCAAGCCCCAGAAGGTCCCAAAACAGTAAGTCTAGGCTTTCTGCCAAGAATGTAATAAGGGTGGAAAAAAACAAAAGGAGATTGCTTCTAACTACCTATTCTCCAAATTGCTTAGAAAGTTAACAAGAGGTTCTATAGAACTGGATAGAACCAGTAGAATCCCACCCCTGGAAGGGACCCTGGAGGTCTTTTAGTCTAACCTCCTGCATAAGCAGGAGCTCCTATTCCATTTCAGACAAATGACTGTCCAATCTTTTCTTAAAAACCTCCAGTGACCCACAACTTCTTGAAAAGCAAGCCATTCCACTGGTTAATTGTTCTCACTGCTAGGAAATTTCTCCTTAGTTCTAGGGTCTTCTTAGCTTTTAGTCTGGAGTTGCAGAAGGGAGGGACTCTTTCTCAAAAGGTGAAGAGATAGTGGAGCTTGGAATATCCAGTGAGCAAGAAGAGGTCAAGGACAATGGACCTTCCTTAGCAATTCAGTTTATATCTATAATTATGCTGATAATTGCTTTAGTCTGGCAAGATTCTGTCTATAGGCGAACAACAATAAAGAAACTACTCAGAAATATTTTCATGTGTTGTTCTTGATTCTTTGGGCTTGATCAAAGGAGACATAACTCGGACACATTTTAAGAGTCTAACACTTGTGGCTTTATTTTATTTATTTACTAATTATTTATTTTATGTATATATTTGATAGATAGATACATACACTGAAAGTTATATTTAGGCCTAGGAACCTAAAGGTATTAAAATATCCAGAAATACAGTGAATACATTTGAGTTAACCTTCCTGGACAATAACCCATTAAGCAATAGTGAGTGAAGGTTCTGCTTGTTCAATGTTTCACTGGCAGCAGTGCTATGCATCAAGCTTCAAAGAAGGTCAAGAAATGTGCTCTTGCATCAAAGGATTGGCAATTTCACAGTGGGTAAGGCAAGGGAAAAAAAAACAGAAAAAAGAGAGTAGAGATTGAAACAGAAAGGTGAAGGAAAAGCCATCATCCACTTGCACCACGAGTGACAAACTTGATTAGAGAACAAGTAATAAATAACAACTTTTCCAGATCAGATTTCTTTAAAATGGAATAAAACCCCAACTCTTGAACTTAAATAGCAGGTGGCTACAGAGTTTGTCAGGTGGCACTCAATTGAATGGGATGTTCCTAAAGCTGAAATAGCAATAGCAATAGCATTTAGACTTATATATCGCTTTATAGTGCTTTACAGCCCTCTCTAAGTGGTTTACAGAGTCAGCCTATTGCCCCCAACAATCTGGGTCCTCATTTTACCCACCTTGGAAGGATGGAAGGTGGAGTCAACCTTGAGCCTGGTGGGATTTGAACTGCCAAATTGTAGGCAGCTGGCTGCAGAAGTAGCTTGCAGTATTGCACTCTAACCACTGCGCCACAGAGGCTCATAAATACTGAAATAAGAAATACTGAACAGGGGCCTCTTGCAGACAGTGGACCTTTTTCTGGAGCGCCAGAAAATGCTTTCTGAGGCTGTCCTCCATAGATGCATATCAGTGGTGGGATTCAATTTTTTCTACTACTGGTTCTGTGGGCATGGCTTGATGGGCATGGCAGGAGAAGGATACTGTAAAATCTTCAGTCAGAGGTGGGATTTGCCGCTTCTCCGAATTACTCAGAATTTCCGCTACCGGTTCTGCAGAACTGGTCAGAACCTGCTGAATACCACCTCTGGTGCACATCATCTAAGCTAGACAAGTACCTGGAATTCTGAGGAAATCAAAAAATCAGAGGACTCTTTGTCTTTAAAAAGGGAGGTCTTGATAAAGACATTTCCATATGGCACCGTTGATGCCTCCTTCACAAGAGTTTGAAGGATCTTCTATCTGTATCTTTTATCTGTTCTATCTTCTGTTGAATCCAGAATACTGGGACTACACTAGGAACCTTTTAAGACAGGTAACACTTCCTCTAGCAAATCACAGATGGGTACAAGTTGTAACACGTTCAACCCACTTATAGACACCCCTATCCTCTACAGGTAATTCTTGACTTATAACCATTTGTTTAGTGACCCTTCAAATTTACAGTGGCACTGAAAAATGTGATTTATGAACCATTTTTCACACTTAAGACCCTTGCAGCATCCCATGGCCAAAATTCAGATGATTGACAACTGGTTGAAATGTCCCGGGGTCATGTGTTCCCCTTTTGCAACCTTCTGACAAACAAAGTCAGTGGGAAGCCACATTCACTTAACAACCCGGGTTACTAACTTAACAACTGCAGTGATTCCACTTAAGAACTGTGGGGAGAAATGGGGCATAAATGGGGAAAAATTTGCTTAACAACTACCTCGCTTAGCAACAGAAATGTTGGGCACAATTGTGGTCGTAACTTGAGGACTGTCTTGTACTTAGTATACAAAGAAAATGAAGGTGACTGTGAGAAGCCCTTTCCTTTTCCTTTCCACATGCTGCCTGGTCGCTTGCTGAAAATCTGAACGATGAGAAGCTGCCCATCACGCCACTGAATATGAAACTCACTGTGAACTACAATGTGAAATAGCAGCATGTTAGCTCTTTCCAAAGCCAGGTAATTTTCTTAACAACTGGAAACCAGGGCTCCAGTCACTACAGTGGGGGGGGAAATCGACTACAAATACCCCGAAGGCACTAAACTTCTACCCCAAACACTCATAATATGATCTGCTGGCATAATCTCTGGTTAATTCCACTAGATCAGGAAGAGGGCTTGTTGAAAGAGGTCATGGAAAAAAGCTATGGGCTGGCAGGATGTTAGAATTGCCTCAGAATAACAGATTTGGAAGTGACCAGTAGTGGGATTCATAATTTTTTACTACCGGTTCTGTGGGTGTGGCTTGGTGGGCGTGGCAGGGGAAGGATACTGTAAAATCCCCATTCCCTCCCCACTCCTGGTGGAAAATTACTGCATTCCTTCCCTATCCCACTAACCTGCTTTCCAGCTCCGTTCTCCTGTGCAGGGCAACAAAAGAAGACCCAGCCGATCAGCTGAGACTTGGAAGGCAGAGAATAGATGGGGGCAGGGCCAGTCAGAGATGGTATTTGCTGGTTCTCCAAACTACTCAAAATTTCCAATACCGGTTCTCCAGAACTGATCAGAATCTGCTGAATACCACCTCTGGAAGTGACCTTGGAAGAATTCTAGTCCAACCAGGGGTGGGATTCAAATTTTTAACAATCGGTTCTGTGGGCGTGGCTTAGGTGGTAGGCGTGGCTTGGTGGTCATGTGATTGGGTGGACATGGCTTGGTGGTCATGTTATTGGCTGGGTGTGGCCAACTCAATATCACTCACATTGAGGCACTCATCTCCTTGCCTGGCCTCTCATAACTGTGGGGATGCTGCAACAGTCTTAATGTGAAAAACAGTCATAAGTCACTTTTTTCAGTACCATTGTAATTTTGAATGATCACTCCACACAAGCAAAGTACCAGCAAAGGAGGGGAAAAAAATTCCAGAGACGTTCCTGAGACAGGAAATCTAGTCCTACCAAGAATGTAATAAGGGTTAACAGAGAGGCAGTTTCTGTAAGCAACACCAGAATGTTTCCTTCCTGCCTTCCTTACAGGATTAGGCCAATAATTTCTTCTAACAACCGGTTCTCCGAACTGCTTAGAAAGTTAACAACCGGTTCTAGCGAATAGGTGCAAACTGGTAGAATCCCCCCCTGCCAGTCCTTTTTCTAGCATCAGGAAAAAAAAAAATAGGAGGAATAACCAAGAATGAATTTTTGTGAAATCTCTAATTCTATGTTAAATGTTTCAACACTGTTCTAAATCTATGAAGCCCTAATTGGAGGCTCTCAATATTGTACAGTAGTAATCAGATGTGCCTTTGAGCATGGGCCATGGATGGAGCTTTAGGGGGCCCATCCTGTCTTACTGATGGCAGCACTCAGTTTTTTATTCCTGCAGTAATACAAACCCAGCAGATCGTGCCTCTGATAACTGCCCACATCTGTCCTACACCATCTCTTGAGAATCACCGAAGTTCAACATTTCCCAACCTTGCCAACTTTAAGATATGTGGACTTCAAGTCCCAGAATTCCCCAGCCAGTCATGCTGAAGAATGCAACCTTCCCAAGGGTTGAGTAGTCAGGGTGGCCAGTGGTAAGGGATGCTGGGAACTGTAGTTCAGTAATATTTAGAATGCTGCTGTCTCCCCACCACTTTAGATGATAGGAGAGAACAAAAGTTCTCAAATCATACACAAAGTAATCCATAATTAGAAAGACTAACATGGTATATGACACAGTGGATAATAAGTCACGGTCATCCAAACCTTCAAGAGCAAGGGTTAACATTAGACTTTCTAGGGATACTCTACAACAGAGGTCTCCAAACTTGGCAACTTTAAGACTTGTGGACTTCAATTCCCAGAATTCTCCAGCCAGCATAATTTAAAGCATAGCTGTCTGGAGAATTCTGGGAGTTGAAGTCCATGAGTCTTAATGTTGCTAAGTTTGGAGACCCCTGCTATACATTCTGCCTTGATTATTCTTCACTTGGTCCATTTGATAAATGAACATTCTTAGCAAAGGGGTAGGTGGATTATTTATCTGTAATTTGCCTGATCAGTCATCAAGTGTCGTAACCATGGTAGTGGGGAGAGGTGTACCCCCTCCTCCTTTTCAGACCATCCTGTTTTCCCCTTTTCCTACGTACAAACTGACTCAGACCGACAAGAGCAGCGCTTCTACCAGTTTGCCTCCTGATTCAGTGAGAAGGCAGAGGGGAGAGAGATTCAGAAGCTCAGGAGGGGAGAGATAGCAGACAGTGAGCAAAAGGTAGTTAGCTGTCTGTGCTTTAAACACCAGGAAGCTGAGATTTCTGCCTCCTGCGTTGCTGTGGATAAATACCAGCAACTTGGAGTTGTTCCTCAGAAGGAGATGAGAGATATAAAAGAGACCCAATCTTGACCCATTGCCCTGAAGTTGGGGGCTGGCAAGGATTTCAACACGACCCTGTCCAAAAACCATCCCTGCGTATGCAAGGATGTCTCTCACCTGCCTTTAAATAGGGGGGGCAGGGGGGAAATAAATTGAAAATCTCTTTATCTCTTTCCCTTCAGTTCTAACTGGGGGCTTCTTTAGGCAAGTCTCTTTTGTCGACCACCTGCTCTTTGAAACAGAAAGGAAGAGATGCATGCTGTTTTCGTTCATTCTGGAACCCAAAGGTCATTTTAGGGGAAAATAAAAAGTACAGAAGGAAGCAGTATCTCAGCAAGCCATCAGCAAGCTCTCAGAAGAACTGTGGGGATAGTCTCAGGCTAGTTTTCCTGGAAATAAATAATCCAATTTTCTTGCCTCTGTGTAAATAGAGAATAAGCCTCTAAAAAGGAAACATGGAGAAGATCTCAACTCACTACTGAACAATCAGTTCAACCGATATCATTGGAGAAGAAGCTGTGAATTAACAACGACATGGAAAACGAGGAAGGTAGGGTCAGATTCTTCTTCCTTTCTTGGAAAACCTGGTTTGTTTATAGTTTGATTGAAAGCCTGCTAAAACCCTGGCATTTTGTTTTCTCACGTGACTAATTCAAAATCTGTAAAATCAAGGAGTTACCTGAGATCAGGGAGCAGCAATCCCAAATAACTTCTTTCTTAAATTTTGTTTTTCCATGTGAAAAAAATATGCTTTATTGTTATAGTGAGACAGAGAGAGAGTGTGTGTGTATAAGTGAAAAGAACCCACCAGTGTTTATTTTCTTACTTTTGGAGCCCATACATTCTGAATGCTTGAGAAATCTACAGATAAATTCATACACTTTCCAGGGCTGATTAGGTTGCTCTTAACAATGGCCATTCCAGGATAAACTTGCAGTATTGTTCTCTACCAGTCCATTGAACTTCCAGGAAATAGGATGGGTTATTTGGAGTATATGGCTTGAAGCATTCCCTATGAACATCTGCTAAAACTACTGTAGTCCCTGCTGCCTCTATCACCTTTCCAACATCTGTTGCAGAAAATGGCAGAGGAGGAAAGAAAGTCCACTCCATGTACATTTTATTAGTTAAGAGTATAAGTATAAAATCTGAGAACTTCCAAAATATAAAACTATGGCAATCCATTCCTATTGTCCATCCATGGAGTTTCATCATGTAGCTTTCCCAGAATTAAACTAGTGCAGGATCTAAGTCGTTTTAACGGGGGTGATAAGGATCAAACATTTCTCTTTCCCAGATGTTTTATTGTTGAATAGCTAGAGGCAACAAAATTGTTTGCTCCTATCCCAGCCATCTTTTTGGATAACTCCATAAAAATAAACACTTTTGTGTTCTGCTTATAAAAGGCATCATTTGGGAACAATGAATAACCTGTTGTTGTTTTTTGCGTGGATGTGTGTGTGCATAGCATTTACCTTCCTATCTGCCTGATGATCTTTATGTTCCTTGCCATCTACTGGACAATAACTCTTGACTCTTTAGATTCTTAATTTCATACTAAGGGACTTGCTAATAGCATAAGCACACAGATACGATTTTATTACAGAGCACAAAAAAATCAAG
The DNA here is from genome assembly GCA_023653725.1 of Bungarus multicinctus. Lineage (NCBI taxonomy): Eukaryota > Metazoa > Chordata > Lepidosauria > Squamata > Elapidae > Bungarus > Bungarus multicinctus. The sequence continues at coordinate 82,212,596 of CM042844.1, read as the reverse complement.
TCCTTATGTGTATATCTGCTCCAGACTGTAAATTCAAAGCATTTTTCTCCTGTCTTGTTGTGTCAATGGAATTTTGGCTACTCTCTTCCCAATCTCGAGATTGGGAAGATCTTCTCATTGTTTATATAATGGCTCTGTCAAGCCTGAAAAATGATATTCTTGCCTTATCTGCTTCACCACTTAATCTTCACACCTTCATGAAGAACATTTAGGTTCATTTTATCTCTTTAAATAAATGTTTGATCTTACTTCGGATAGCCAAATGGCTCCTATGTCGTCTGGTTTTAGATGTTCCTGTAGCATTTTTTCCCAAGTTGAGAGAATTCTAGAAGTGCCAGCTCTTCTTGGGATTTCAGTTGTTCAAGAAGGATATGAAGACTTAAAACACTTGTTAAAACAAGAGGTGGCAATCAACATGCTATGGCGGTGTTTGAAATTGTATTGCTAGCATTTGGTGGCAAAATCAAATTTTCAGCAACTCCCCCAAATCAGTCTGAAATCATGCAGCCCAAATATGCCCATTTTGCCACCACTGATCCAATTTGTGTGTATTTTAAGAGATACTTTCATTCTCATCCTTAAAAATGGCATATGTCACTCTCTCCTCCCAGTAATTTCTCCATCCTTCTAATGCATCATCCGTGGTCAGTGGGAGCAATTTTCAGGCCAAAGTCCAAGGAAAATTTCCACCTTTACATTAACTCCCCACAGTTCCTATGTCCACACAACTTGTTATACCCAAAGAAATAAATCCTTTTTAAGGTTGGAAGTGATGTCCTCCTTAACATAGCATGTTGATACAATAGTCAAATTCCCACAATAATTATAAATGACCCAAACACCTTGTAGTTTAGACTAGTATACCGAATCTCCTTTTACTCTAGTCTAGTGTGCTAAGCAACCCACAATTTTGTTTTCTGCAATGGTAGGCTATTCATGCAGGCCAAAAATAAGATGAGGGATTTGCAGCAAAGCCCTACAATCAGCTTGGAATTTCTAAGGACCTCGATGCTTTCATAGGATTTCTTGCAGAGAAGTCCATTCCGTTCCTGCTTTTAGCTCAGCACATATTTTCTGTTTTAGGGAGATGCATTTCACATGTCCTGGTTTTTGAGACAAAAAGATGAGTCATCTTTCTCTCTGGTAATTCCTCTGCAGAAAGCTGTTGCTTTCTTTGTTCCTACTCCAGACTCAATTAATATATATATATGCCTTGACTGGAAAAAAAAACCTCTCAAAGTCCCATCTCTAGACGTGATCTGTCAAGGACCTTGGAGTACTCATCACTAATGACCTAAGTGCTAGAGCCCACTGTAACTACATAGCCAAAAAGGCGTAATTAGGCGTAACCTAATCGTACGTAGCTTTTTCTCTGATAATATCACACTACTAACTAGAGCATACAAAACATTTGCTAGACCAATACTCGAATACAGCTCATCAGTCTGGAACCCACATTACGTATTTGATATTAGCACAGTTGAGAAAGTCCAGAAATATTTCACAAGAAGAGTTCTCCACTCCTCTACTTGTTGCAGAATACCTTATGCCACCAGACTTGAAATTCTAGACCTAGAAAATCTAGAACTACGCCACCTTCAGTCCGATCTAAGTATAGTATATAAAATCATACATTGCAATGTCCTACCTGTCAATGAATACTTCAGCTTCAACCATAACAACACAAGAGCAAACAATAGATACAAACTCAAGGTTAATCGCACCAAACTTGATTGCAGGAAATACGACTTCAGCAACAGAGTGGTCAATATCTGGAATACTCTACCTGACTCTGTGGTTTCTTCCCCAAACCCCAAAAACTTTAACCTTAGACTGTCTAATATTGACCTCACCCCTTTCCTAAGAAGTCTGTAGGGAGCGTGCATAAGCGTACCAACGTGCCTACCGTCCCTGTCCTAATGTTTTTCTTATATATATTTCTTATATGTATCCATGTATCCATAACTATGTTTTTACTTATACCTATTATCTTGTAAGCAATTGACAAACCAAATAAAATAAATAAATAAATAAATAAATAAATCTGGCTGACCATAGCTGAGGTCTTTTAAAAGGGTCTTTGCACAACGACAGAGTCGAAGCATCATATCTGAGAGAAGGAACCGACTGCACTCAAACCTCTTTACAGAATCTTCAGATATAGCATAAGAAGCAGCTACAAGGAAATTCTTAATACTTCTTGATTGATTTATTCTCAAGCAAGAACCAAGACAATATTGGGGGAGGGGGGGAATGTCAGAATTGAATTGCTTAAGATTGACACTAGGTTTAATTTTCCAACCTGATGGAGCAGAAGTCAAGAGAATCTCAGCATTTTCAAATTCCATGTGGAGTGCAAGGAGCTGACAGATGAATGGCTATGACAGACCGGGTATCAAGAAATAAGGACTGCCTCAGCATGAGCAAGAAAAAGATCAAATACCATATGAAAGGCTAGTTTATTTATAAGAATACAAACCAAGGTTCTCAATCTGCTGCCCTTCAAATATTCTGTAGCATGCAAGAGATGGATGAGAGCTGATAGGAGGAGGCAGTCATAGAGGTATGTATTTTTTTTCAGACAGAGCAATCCTACATAGATTTCCATAGAAGTAAGTCCCATATCTTATGGTCTTAAGTTCCAATCAGTTAGTCCAAGTGGAACAATTACAGCCTTTAGTTAAATAATTATTCCTTTAAGAATAAAGTTCTGAAAACAAAGGTTATGTGTTGGTCCTTCCTAAAACACTGCTTAGTTCAATTAATTTTCAAGCATTTGAAACTGTTCCCATAGAAGAGGATAAATGTAGGGTCAAGTTGGAACTGTGGAGTTTTTGGTGGTCTCTGAGCTTGGTTGTTTGCTTGCAAATATTGCATTACGCAACTAGGTAACATCATCAGTGCAAGGGAATATGGTTGCTGCCTATTTACAAGCAGCAGCTTGTCCTTGCAGTTTTGGGGGTAGGGGTGGGGTTTCCTCCTTGGTGGTTCCTTAATAAGATTAATATTGCTTTTTGCTTAATGGTTTGTCTGGTGCTGATCCCTGCTTATCTGGGTGTTGCTGCTAGAGAAGATATGTTGTAATCTTTTTATTTCCTTGTTAGGTTTTCTTATTGTCTCCTTTGAATGGTGGGAAGATGTGATTTATCTCTTCATGTCTACTGATGGCTGATTTGTCTGAATGACAAACTTCCATGAATTCTCTAGTATTTTTGGATTTGGCTTAGTCTAAGCTACTAATAGGTTCCTAGTTGGAACTGTGGCTGAATCTGTCCATGTGTTGTGAAATTAAAGCGTTTTCATTATGTCTTCTCAAAGCAGTTGGTGTTTATGGATGTGTTCTGTAGCCTTCTAGCTGCGGCTGTTGCAGAATTTCTGCTGTATATTGTACATGAACCCTGTTTTTTCCTCCTTGGGCTACTGGGTCATTTTGTTTGCTTAAAATGTTTTGGAGAGCTTGAGTTGGTTTGTGTGCTACAATGATGCTGGGTTGTCCTGGCAGTCAATTGTTATTCTTTTCACACATTGTACTGGCTGTGTTGTGAGGCACTTCTTGATAAAATAGTTTTGGTATCCAAGATGTTGCATAAGTAGTCTGCTTCCAGTTTGTTGCAGTGTGTTTGTGCTTCTTACATAGCTCCTCTTGTAAGAGGTTGGGCTGTTACTTTGGTAGTGAAGTACTAGGATACTGCAGGTTGCCGACTTTGAGTTTAACCAATTAGACAGGTTCGATGTTATAGAAATTACTGGTATATATTATTAAATAAAAGTAAAAAGTTGAAGTTTTATGTTACTACCTTATTCTACTGTACCAAAAGGAATCAGAAGTCAATGCCTTTGTATTCTTTTTCCCTCTGCTCTGCCCTTTTCTCTCTTCTCCTTTTCTCTCCATTATCTTTATTTTTATTGTATGTTTTATATTGGATATTTTGATAAACCAACGAAATGTGTTACCTAGAATACTACAGGTTACTTTCTGGTAGACTTGGGTTCCCATTTGTCATTGTGTCCTGTACTGATGAGAGTATATCCAGGGGTCAATACAAGGCATGCATCCAAAGTTGTTTTCTTCTTCCCTTGGGATTTTTATTTCTCCAAATGTGATGGTTTCAGGCCTTTTTTTCCTAGTTGTTCCTTATTATGATGTAGAGGTTGTCTACATAATGGATCATACATTTGGCTGTATCTATGGGAGTGCTATAGTTTTTTGATGCTACATTATATCCTCTGTTATGAGTCCTACGAGCAGCGATCCCATGGATGTTCATCTGAATTGTTCATCCAACTGAAACTAGGTAGTGTGGCAGAGGATGATGGGATTCATGACTCTTGCTATTTCAACCTTAATGCAGTAGTGGGTTGCAAATTTTTTAACAACCGGTTCTCTGGCTAGGTAGGCATGGCTGGTTGGTGGGTGATGTCACTCATCACACCCAGCACCACTTCCCAGTCACTCGCCTCTAAGAAAGAGGTAAGATTCAGCTGGTTGGGGCTAATCCCAGCACTGGCTGGCCCCGCCCCACCCATTTTTGGCCTGTTTTGGGGCCATTTTCAGGCTGTTTTCTTTGGCCTGTTTTCAGGCTGTTTTCTGGACCATTTTCAGGCCATTTTTGGCCCGGAAAATGGCCGAGAAAACAGCCCCAAAACCGGCCTGAAAACGACCTGAAAATATCCTGAAAAATGGCCTGAAAATGGCCCAAAAAAACAGAGTGAAAAATGGGTGTGGACGGCGCCAGCCAGTGGTGGGATTTGCCAGTTCATCGAACTGCACCTAATCTTAACTACCAGTCCACCAGAACCGGTGCGAATCGATAGCAGCCCACCTCTGCCTTAGTGTAATTGCTAAGTTGGATGTGTTGTGTAGTATTGATGCAATTGATTCTTTCACTAGTTCTGGATCTGTGGACATGAAGATGGTTGAGTTCTGGCTCAGCCTTTGCAAGCAATGAGAAATCGCTTATTCACAAGTAATACAACCCTTTTTTATTTAAGTCAGGGCAGGAACAATCTTTGGTCACGTCGGATCAACAAAAACAAAAGTAAGTAGTCACAAATGGAAGTTTTTTCTCCTTCTAAAACAGGCCATGAAACAGTCTCTGTTCACATGAGAATTCAAGATAAAAAAATCCTTTCAAGGATTAGCCGAGCAGAAATAATCCCTGTTCATATTGGCTGAGGCAAATTTACTCCCTATTATTTCCCAGCAGGGAGATTCCATTGGCACCTCAAATATAGATCAATTAGACCCAACAAACCTGGTTCTGGCAAAGGAATCTGATGTGATTGATGAAAACGAACGGTTGTCTGTGACAACTGGCCTCTCCCAAACCCCCCCCCCCTTATTTATTTCCCAGCCAGAAAGGGGATGGCTAGCATCTACATCTGCTTTTCCCTGAGAGCCAGCTTATTGCTTTCCTTTGCTCTCCTCTCCTTTCCTCTCTACACATACGCGCATCTGGGATAGGCCCCATTTGTTCCTCCCCCTCACTCAGCTCACACCCTTCTGAAGACAGCTGCCACTCCACCTGGAGGAGGATGGAAGGCTCTGGTTCCACATCCGCCTCTGATCCTGCTTCCTCGTCAGAGCCTTCCGAAGGCTCGAAGCCGGCCCAGGCTCCCCCTCAACCTCCTCATCTGGCTCTGCTGCTAGGTTTGCTGGCAGCCAACAGGTCACAATAGGTTGGGATGCTGAATGTGAAAATTACATTATATTCTTCTGTTCCTAGGTCTCTGCTTTTTCTGAAGATGCTGTAGTGAAGATTTGATAGAATATTTAATTTCTTTAATTAATTTCTAAGGCTCCTCATCTCAATCAAATGGCTCTGGGCATCTTATAATTCTACAGTCATAAAACAGTTAAAACAACTTTAAAATAATCCAAAATAAACATATATGGCAGCTGAGATAATCGATCAGTTAACAGCAGAGCCAAGAAACAGGGTCCATAATACCTTGGAGTCCCAGGCCCAGGTATCTAGCCAAGTTTTTAAAGCCTTCTGAAAGGTCAACAAGATAAGGGCCATTATAATCTCTGATGGGAGATGATTCCACAGAGCAGAAGGCTTCTCTTCTGGTCCCCACCAGCTGACACTCTTTGGCTGAGAGGATCTGCAGCATGTCCAGTGTGCTGGACTGAATTGGATGAGTACAGACTCTTTGCAGAAAGACATAACCCAGTCCTGAGTTATGTAGGCCTTTAAAAGTGACAACCAGCACCTTAAATTGCACCCAGAAATACACCAGTAGCCAATGCAGCTCACATAGTTATGGTATTACATGTGCCTTATATCCAACACCATTTATTGCTCTGCATTTTTTATTATTATGCAGCTGCTTTGTGCAGAATATGCGATCTTGCTACGGTTGAGCTTGCAACCTCTATGAGATATCCAAGAACTCACAATTAAAACCTTGGATAGGTCAAAGAAGGGAGCATAGCTGCTATCAATTCTCCACTAAAGTGGCTTCAGTGACTCCAGAAAATCAAATAAGATCATTACAGTGACAAAGGGAAAATCAAGAGAACCTGAATAGTAAAGCTGGTGGCTCAAGACAAATCAGACCAGTTGTTCTGACCAAGGCTTCCGAGATCATAATTATGCACATGCTTATTTTAAAAACAAGTCTTGCTTTATTGCAATGCTGGGAATTATTTTCATTCCCAGCCAGTAATGAATCTCAAACAGTCCCTTGAGATAAGCACCCACCTTGCTTTCCTGTGAAGTGCTGCCAATAACAGAAGTGTCAAATGAACTAGAAAAAAAGCCAACCGAAGTACAAAGAGCTTCAAGAATGAATCTGAACCGAACGAACGACTTTGCTTTCTGCAAAGGTTTTGTCATTTTTGCCTGTCCTTTATACCTTAGGGGAGGGGCAATCACCTCCCCAGCCTTACTCCTGAGTTGCCCCTTTTATTTCAGCTTCTCTCACCTTCTAGCAGCTCTGTGCACACGCACACTAGGAACAGGCTCCCCTTGATCCTCTGCCTCGCTGCTGCCAGACTCTGAAGGCTCCGGAGGCAGCACACCACTCCCAGATGGTCCTGGCCCCATCCTTACATCGGATGCAGGACCCTTGTCCAAGTCCTCTCCAGACTCCCTTTCTTCCCCACTGTCCGATTCCACTGCTGTCTGCACAGTCTGCCGGCGAACCACAACACCAGTTGCCTTTGCCTTCTGTCTCCAATGGAGCTGGATAATTTTTTTTTCCCAGAGGCCAAATGCATACGTTGTGTTAAGTCCTAATATCTTGAGTTTGGCTTGTGCTTAGCCTAGTTGTATGATTCCTACCTCTGTGCTGAATTGTATGAGCTGCTAACTGGATCTCCCTGGTTTGAGCAAACCCGTAGCTAATTTTATGGCCGGTTCAGTGAACCGGCAAATCCTACCCCTGGCTGGCCCCACCCACCCTGCCTTTCCCCTCCCAAGAGTTCCCATGAGGCCTGTTTTGGATGCAAGTTAAGTGCAGGGTCTCATCAGGGAGGGTGAAATATGGGCCTCCCGTAAGTTCCGGAAGGCCGGAAATGGGCCTATTTCTGGCCCTTTGGAGGACCTCTGGAAGCTGGGGAGACTGTTTTTGCCCTCTGGGAGGCTTAAGGAAAGCCTCCAGAGCCTGGGGAGAGTGAAAATGCCCCCCACCACCACCACCACGGTGCAGGAAGCTGACTAGGCCACGCCCACCATGGCTACACCCACCCAGCAACCAAGCAGAGAACAGGTTGCTAAAAATTTTAAAGCCCACCCCACCCCTGGTTCTATTGAATATAGCTTTTAGTATTACATGTGAATCCAGCCGTTGCAACCTATTCGTACAAACCATGTTTAGAAGAAACTATGGCTTAGTGCAGTCGAATATGAAAAATATGGCTTAGTGCAGAGTAACTCCTTAGTTACTGTGTTAAGAGGTAGCTTGTTGGTCAACCTGTGAAGATAATGTTGAAAGAAATATCCTTCTGGGTTCAGTTCCAAGTGAGGAAAAAGACACTGGAAACATGGAGGCTGCTTGGAAGGTTTAATGGTGGGCAGGACCACATGGCCTGGAGCTCCAGAGAAGGATGTTCACATACTTCAAGGTGAGAAGGTCAAGAAGAAAGGGCCTGAGGTACTGAGAGTGCTGGGTTTTATACCCTCTGTTGGGATTTGAATTGGAGCTTGTATTCTAATTGGTTGTCAGACTCCCAGTAGGCCGTCCTGAGTTCCAGGCTTGGTCTAGCTTTGCTGAGTAATTATGCCCTTAGAAGGGCTTTTTGGCAATTTCTATAGCTTTACTTGGAGTTCTTTGTTACTGTATGTAAAGTATTCTGGCCCAGGCCTTAATGGCCCACCCATTAACAAAGGTGGGGGTGAGTTTCTGCTTCTGAGGTGAGTTTCTGCTTCTTGAGTTTCTACTCTTTTTAGGGGAAATATTCTGTCTTTTTAATATTTCCTAGGCTATTTCAATTTTCTAGGAGAGGGGTGGGTGCTAACTTCCTACAATAATTTTATGTATTTACTTATTTACAACAAGTATATGACCACCTACCTCATATAACAATTCTAGGTAGCTCAAATCATCCACTAAAACACCGCTAAAAACAAAACTACCTTTCTCTCCAGAACAACAAACTGTAACAGCCTCCCAGCTCAACTCCCATCCTAATCCAGTGCTTAAGGTAGAAAGCCAGGTTTTCCAACTCTCCTGAAATCTAAAAGGGTAGAAATAATTCTTGGATCGATTGAGTTAATCATGTACCTGAGCAATATATTCTTATTCCAATTCAGATAAGAGGTGGTGTAAATAAATGATCCTTCATAGGAGAACCCCGCTAGCTTGGAATAATAGCCTTTTATTAAGGGGTATTTTGAAGTATCTTGATCTGCTTGCTGAAAATAACAAAAATGGAAATCTGCAGATTACTGCAATGTCCGATACCATAATTTCTTTCTGCGAATATTCACAACACGGTTAACAATGAAAAGTGGTGGTTCTGGCAGTCTCTATTCACAGTAACCAAATAAAAACAATCACCATTCTGTGAGCAGAGTTGTACCCACAATGTCTTCATAACTGATGCAATATCCCATGCGAAACCTTAAATTTTGGACCTTCATTCAAATCTCAGGGGGGGCCAAACTGAGATTTCATCAAGTAGCTATCAGAACAAATAACCAATTGTTCTTGTGCAGAAATCTGATAACAAAACACATGACCATTATTCTGAATTGTTCCATTGTTCTAAAAATCTGCCTGGGCAATTTATGTCCTTTGTGATTGTTTAATTTCTATGTGGTGATTACAGATAGAACATAAATAGGAGGTGCACAATGTAAACCCCCGAATGATATTATTATGCAGTTGGTGCAAATTGAGACTAATTGATGCAAAGGATGAAAACACATCAATTACATAGACATTCAAGGGTGTCAGTTATGTACATTTGGATTGAATGGATTTGGGGGATAATAATTACGGCTAAATCTTCCAGAGGAACTGAATTTGGCAAGCATATTCTGTGCTGCCAGGCCTAGGAACCTGCAGAAGGGTTGGGATTTTTTTTTCCAATTTTCCCCCCCCCCCACTAGGCTTAACTATGCAAAATGAGTTGATTGACTGACTCTAGAAATTTCCCACAACGTAAGTGAATGAAATTAATTTAACCTCTGTATACTATAGAATCATTTTTGGGCTAATTGTAATCTGTGGGAGTTACCTAGGTCAACTGTCTATTTGGGAGAATATTTTATTGGTTTATCTATTTATCTATCCAATTTATATAGCCATCTATCTCACAAACATGTCGTTCTTCTATATACAGCACATTAACCTTCTAAGTGACCGTATGCTATGGGAACATTATTTTTCCTTCTGTTAACCGGGTGGCATTATGCTTAATCCCTTTCATTTCAGGGTAGCTTAACTATCAAGAGCCTAGATGCAGAACTGGTAATTTCAGAGTTTCAGCAATTACAATATCAGCCTTGGAAGCCATATTTTACTTAGAAGCTTCGAAGGCTGCCACATTTTTGTGCCTGGGAATTTGGGGGGTGGATTTCATAGAGAGAAGCAGTGGTGGGATTCAAAATGTTTTACTACTGGTTCTGTGCGTGTGGCTTGCTGGGCATGGTGTGGCTTGGTGGGTATGGCAGGGGAAGGATACTGTAAAATCTTCATTCCTACCCACTCCTGGGGGAAGGTTATTGCAAAATCCCATTTCCTCCCCACCCCACTAACCTGCTTTCCAGCTCCGTTCTCCTGTGCAGGGCAACCAATAAGACCCAGCCGATCAGCTGGGACTCAGGAGGCAGAGAATAGATGGGGTTGACGGGGCCAGTCAGAGGTGGTATTTGCCGGTTCTCCAAACTACTCAAAATTTCCACTACCGGTTCTCCAGAACTGGTCAGAACCTGCTGAATGCCACCTCTGGAGAGGGGGAAGATTAGACTCAACAACATTCTTCTCAAAAGTCAAGGACAATGTCTCCAGTTCGAACGATGATTGCTTGGACCACCAAGTGATGGGCTGGTGGGTGCAGGGGATGGGTATTGGTTTTTAGTTGGGAAGAGAACATCCGGAACTTTCAGATTCGGGTTTTCCCAGATGTGCCAACATGACTTCTTCGATAAATTCTTACTTGGATTAACTTTGTTTCTGAGTGGTAAATGAAAAGGGGAGTTTCATTGGAATGCTGACATACAAACCATCTCTGAATTAGCCAATTCGACTTTTCCTTGACATTCATATTAAACGAGAATATCACACGCTACGAACTGACGTTTTCTTCAGAGGGCTTAAAATAAGAGGATAGAAAAATCTCATGCTTGGAATATAATTGCTTTATTTTCCATAGTTTATTTGGTTGTCTTGGAGAAAAAAAAATCAGTAGCCACCGAGATGGTTAGGAGTGTCCCCCCAGGGTATGGCAAAGTCATAGGTAGGAGGCCAGGATGCTACAAGTGAAGCCCTACCTGTTTTTCATGTGCACATGTAGCACACATTAAAAATCGATCAAAGCTTTAATCCCATTGCTCAACCACTATTTATTTGTCTTTTCTTCAATACCCTGCAGATACTCCTGGATATATAAACTATAGAAAATCCTGTTGTCTGTGACCTTTAACTGAGCGAAAGGGAGGGAGAGGGGAGAAGAGAAAGGAAGATTTATGATGCTCCCCAGTCTCCACTAGTTTCCCACAATGAAACTCAATGGGAAAGCCAGTACGAAGTCAGAAGTTGTTTTTGCTCCCACATATTTAGCTTCTCAGTTTAGATGAGGAAATATCTCTGGTATGATGACACAATGGGACACAGGTTCTCCAAAGTCCTACTAAAATATAAATGTGGTAAACCAAGCCAGATTGTCTAATGGGTGAGGAATGATGGGAAAGGGAATTCCACAAGTATAATGGTAACAGGGGAATGACCTTTGGGAGAACAGAGGGAAGAGCCACAGAGAGGGGAACAGTTGCATAAGAAGCATTGAGCCCACAGACTGAATGTGGGCATGACAAAGTCTCTTGAGTATAAAGATGGCTGTGGAGAAATCTACTTTCTGGTCGTGGTTTCTGTCTGGACTACCCTGCAAGGCTGACTGCAGAAGAACCTCAAAGAAACTAAGGGAGGGCACCTTCTGAGATTGTGCCCACATTGTTTCTGCAGATTCAGTTGATTTGGCTTTCTGTTTTGTTGAACCTGGCCCTTCTTAACATTCAGGACACTCTTAATGTATTTCCATACTTTCACTATCATGTTGCAGAGATTGTGGTTCTTTTGGTTTTGAATCTGGGCAACAAAGACAATTAGGGAGCTGGAGGCTAAAACATATGAAGAACGGTTACAGGAATTGGGTTTGTGTAGTCTAGTGAAAAGAAGGACGATGGGTGGCATGATAGCAGTCTTCCAATATTTGAGAGGCTGACACAAAGAGGAGGGGATCAACCTATTTTGCAAAGCACTAGAAGACGAGGCAAGAAACAATGGATGGAAACTAATCAAGGACAGAAGCAAACTAGAACGAAGGAGAAATTTCCTAAAGGTACTTTTTCAAGAGGCAACTGAACTTTCTGGTTTTCTCTGAAGATGTTTCACTTCTCATCCAAGAAGCTTCCTCAGCTCTAACTGGATGGTGGGGAAGGATCTGTACTCCTTGCAGACAGCTGGTCATTTGCATTCTTTTAGAGAGTCTTTGAGGCCACCTAGAGGTTTATCTGTGTTGTCAGGGTCATCTGAGTAATGCAAATGTGTGTGGAGTCTTCTTGGAACTGTTGAAAGGATTGTTGTAGACTGGAGATAGATGATTTCATATCTCTCTCCCTCTGTTGAGGGAGGACATAGATGGCCTCTTTGATGCCTCTTTCAAACCAGTGGTCCTCTCTGTCCAAAATGTGGACTTTGCTGTCTTCGAAAGAGTGGCCTTTGCCTTTTAAATACAGTCTATCTGCAAATGGCCAGCTGTCTGCAAGGAGTATAAATCCTTCTATTCCCTACCATCCAGTCAGAACTGAAGAAGCTTCTTGGATGAGAAGAGAAATGTCTTTCAAGAAAAACAAGAAAGTCCAGTTGCCTCCTGCAAAAAGCACCTTTGAGACAACTATGATCTCGATGACTGAGAATCTCCATGGACATCTACAGTAACAGTGAGAACAATTAACCAGTGCAACGGTTTAATCTACAGAAGTTCTGGATGCTCTATCACTGGAGACTTTTAAGAAGAGACTAGGCAGTTCCTTGTCTGGAGTGTTATAGGGTCTCCTGCTGAGTAGGGTGTTGGACTAGAAGATCTTCAAGACCCAACTCTGTTATTCTGTCTTCCTTCTCCCTCGCAGGTATCATTCCACGCCCCACCAAGAGCAGCCCGCCATTCTCTAAGAACACAAGTCATGATGAGACTTACAAGGGGAACTCCACCTTCTCCCCCTACTATCAACATTCTTCTCCAGTAGCATCCATGTTCATTGTTGCCTATGCCTTTATCTTTTTCATGTGCATGATTGGCAACATGTTGGTGTGCTTCATTGTGCTAAAGAACCGGCAGATGCGAACAGTCACCAACTTCTTTATCCTCAACCTAGCGATCAGCGATGTCTTGGTGGGGATTTTTTGCATGCCAACCACACTGGTGGACAACCTGATTACAGGTAAATGAAAACCAAGAATATTCAGAGAATATTGAAAAAGGGGAAAATGAAAAGAAATGCTAAGATCTCAAATATTGAGGGTTGCTAACTAATTTATAAGAGGTTGGACTTTGAGGTTTTATGATTTTGGAGAGCATCACTAGCTCTATTATGAATGTCTTACAATTTTAAAATATGAAATGAAGTGATGCAAATTTTCCATTAAATAATTATTGCCCCAAAAGCATTTTATTGTATAAGAAAGTACAGCCTTAATTTTGTAGCTTAAGTCAGCTCAGGTGCCAGTGGCACAAATACTAGTTTTCGATTTTATACACAGGTTATAGTTGTGAGATAGCATAAGTATATTATTTGTCTGCATTTGCTCAGGAGGGAAAAAAAAGTAAAACTTTTTTACTTTTGTGATTAAATTATATGAAGTCTTTCCCTGGAGAGGGCATTATTATGAAAGGTAATGGAATGTGTGGTTTGGGCATTGAGTGGGGAATTGTACTTTTGTGTTCTTTCTGAGATATTTATTTATCTAATTTATCTAGTTGCCCATCTCACAAGCAAATGACTCTGCGCACCGTACAATGAAATTATACTACTAATGGCATCATCTACTGTATCTAATCATACTATACTCATGTTGGAAGCACCGAGGCGCTTCCGGATTGAAAGGATTAGCCAGTGACATCACCATTGTCCATGGCAAAGGGTCCCAACCAGAGGTGGTATTGAGCCAGTTCAGACCTGTTCTGGCGTACCGGTATTGGAAAATTTGAGTAGTTTGAAGAAGCAGCAAATACCACCTCTGGCTGGCCCCGCCCCACCTCTGCCCTTTCCTGTCCTATATTCCCTTGCTTTTTATTTATTTATTTTACTTTATTAATTTTATATACCGCCTCTCTCCTGACAGGACTCGGGGTGGTGTACAGCCGAGTAAAAAGCACAAATATAAATACAATTTTTAAAATAGAATTTAAAAAAATTAAATTGATGGCTGAATGAAGATAAAACTAATCAAGAGAGTTTAAAAAGTAAAACCATTAAAAACAATTAAAAGCCCTACTAATAACTCTAGGCCAGACCGGCTTGATGGAAAAGATGGATCTTCAGCGCACGCCGGAAGGTTTGTAGGTCAGGGATAGTCCTCATCTCTGGGGGTAGTTCATTCCAGAGGGAGGGTGCTCCCACAGAAAAAGCCCGCACTCTCGGGGCTGCCAGCCGGCATCGCCCAGCTGACGGCACCCCGAGGAGGCCTGCCCTGTGGGAGCGCACTGGCCGATGGGAGGCCGATGGTGGCAGTAGACGGTCCTGTAAATTAGCTCAGTTGATTTGCACAGAATGGATTGCCGCGCCGCGCAGCTCACCAGGGTTGATACAGAGGGTGGTCTTTGAGTCCTGTGCACGCATGCGAAGTGCACATGTGAAGCACGCTCTCTGAACCGGTAGGAAAAAAAATTGAAAATCACCACTGCCCCAAACCTTTTGAGCACTAAAGGCGTCAGTTCCATGGAGGTAGGTTTTTCTGTGGACTGGGATGCGTGTGGTTTTGCATGCTGCCTGGATTCCATGTGTGCACTGATGGGCCTTCGCTCATTTGCATGGACCAGTTTCTGGTGGGCTGCAGACCAGTCTCGGTCTGTGGCATCAGGGTTGGGGACCACTGGCCCAGGGGATGCCCAGTTGGGGGGTTCCTTTTATGTCCCTGGTAGTAGCTGGAACAAAGGACAGGAACTCCCCCATGGCAGCACCCAGGTCTCAAATGCAGGATTGTCAAGCCAGCATCCTATCCATGCAACCACTGTGCTCTTATCTATCTAATAATGAGATTTTATTATGGGCCTGGTTGGTTGTGCCCAGGGGTGAGATTCTACCAGTTCACACCTATTTGCTAGATTTTCTAAGCAATTCGGAGAACCGGTTGTTAGAAGAAATTACTGTCCTAATCCTGTAAGGAAGGCAGGAAGGCAACATTCTGGTGTTGCTTACAGAAACTGCCTCTCCAGTTAACCCTTATCATATTCTTGGCAGGACTAGACTTCCTGTATCAGGAATGTCTCTGGAGTTTTTTTTCCCCTCCTTTGCTGGTACTTTGCTTGTGTGGAGTGACCATTCAAAATTACAATGATACTGAAAAAAGTGACTTATGACCGTTTTTCACATTTACGACTGTTGCAGCATCCCCACAGTCATGAGAGGCCAGGCGAGGAGATGTGTGCCTCGATGTGAGTGATGTTGAGTTGGCCACGCCCAGCCAATAACATGACCACCAAGTCATGCCCACCCAGTCACATGATCACCAAACCACACCCACCAACTAAGCCATGCCCACAGAACCGGTTGTTAAAAAAATTGTATCCCACCCCTGGTTGTGCCTGACAAAAATTAATAGGGAAAATTCTCAGGCTATCAGCCACCCCTAGGGCTGTATAATACTTTTAGATCGCCATGCTAATTGGCAAAGTCAATTGGAAAACCAGAAGAATGAGAGTTTAACTCATCTCGAAGGGGTGGGAGGGTCAGGTATTCCATAAAGTGGGG
The DNA here is from genome assembly GCA_023653725.1 of Bungarus multicinctus. Taxonomy (NCBI): domain Eukaryota; kingdom Metazoa; phylum Chordata; class Lepidosauria; order Squamata; family Elapidae; genus Bungarus; species Bungarus multicinctus. The sequence goes on along the minus strand of CM042844.1, from coordinate 82,196,955 downwards.
GCAGCAGCTGAGAAGGCCCTCCTCCTAGATTCTCCTCCTAGATCCTGCCAGTCCAAACTCCCTGACCAATAGGATGCGCAAGATGCCTTCCCTGCTTGGCCGTTTGGAACGGGCTGATGTAACTGGGATGAGAGGGTTCCTTAGGTATTCTGGTCCAACACCATGAAGGGCTTGAAAGATGTTAATCCACTCATGAAACTGGAATCTGAACACAAATGGGTACCCAATGCAGCTTGTGTGGCAGAGATGTTACATGGACCTCCCTGGTGGCACCCAAAACTACTTGTGCCACTGGTTTCTGTACCAGTTGCAGCTTCTAGACACTCTTCAAAGGTAGCCTCATGTAGAATACATTGTAGTACTAATAGCCCATCCAGGAAATGGATCATTAGGATCCAAGAAAGGCATAACTAGTGCACAACCAAAAGTTGGGGGGGGGGGAATCAGGAGGAGAGATCCTTTGAGCAGGAAACTTGAGTCCAGGAAAACCCACCCAGTTACAGAGTGGATTTATCTGGGGCATTGCTACCCCATCCAGACATAAATCCCCAGATACAAAGGAGCTGCCTACCCACAGTCTTACTAGCTGAAGTTAAAATAAATTCAGCTGAAGTTTAAATATACGTCAAATTAAATTTAGTTTTTGTCCTGGCTTCATCTCCAACATTCAAAGGCCAAGGAGAAAATAGGTTTTGCATCTTTGGGCTAAAATGCAACCTAAGTGAATCTTTAAATCCTAAGCAATACTTTTTAAGCTTCACTGTGCATGATATTTATTAGATTCTGGTTATAAGAAAAGATAGTGGGATGACAGATAATTCATTTGCTTTCAATCCCTTAGGATGACCTAAAATAAATAATAAGGAAAGGTTAAAATGCAAACATTGCAAATAAGATATGGAAATGAATTAGATGAAACATGAAATATCTTCTCCTTCATTAACATAAATTCTTATTCCAACAGAGCAACTTATTTTATCTCTTCTCAGAAATTCTTCAGGGCATGGTTTACTGACAGCTTTAAATTGATATGCGGAATTATCATGCTATAGATAACGCTTAGGTTTTTCCTTGAATAAGACAGCCTACAAATTTCACCTGTTCCAAACAAGGGAAGCTATTTGGTGGGGCTTAGGTTTAAAACGTAGGGCAGGGCTGTTGGGTAAAATAATCTGGAAAGCGGCAAAGACTTGTGTGTGATCATATTAAGACATATGTGATAATATTAAGAGCAACTGTGTTCTCTTTGCTGATGATGTAAAGCTGTTCAATACCACAGACAATACTGCTACCCTTCAAAAAGATCTTGACTATGTATCAGAATGGTTAAACAAATGGCAACTTCAAATCTCAACAAATAAATGCTCTGTCTTACATATTGGCAAAAAAAAAAAATCAGAAAATAAAATACAAGCTGAATAGTCAAGACCTTGTTGATGATCCAAGCTCTGTAAAGGACCTTGGAATACTCATCTCTAATGATCTACGTGCTAGAGCCCACTGTAACTACATAGCCAAAAAGGCATTAAGAGTTGTTAACCTAATCCTACATAGCTTTTTCTCTGGTAATATCACACTAGTAACTAGATCATACAAAACATTTGCTAGACCAATAGCTCGAATACAGCTCATCCGTCTGGAACCCACATTACGTATCTGATATTAACACAGTTGAGAAAGTCCAGAAATATTTCACAAGAATAGTTCTCCACTCCTCTACTCGTTATAGAATACCTTATGCCATCAGACTTGAAATTCTAGACCTAGAAAACCTTGAATTACGCCGTCTTTGGTCTGATCTAACTATGGTATATAAAATCATACATTGCAATGACTCACCTGTCAATGAATATTTCAGCTTCAACCATAACAACACAAGAGCAAACAATAGATACAAACTCAAGGTTAACCACACCAAACTTGATTGCAGGAAATACGACTTCAGCAACAGAGTGGTCAACATCTGGAATACTCTACCTGACTCTGTGGTTTCTTTCCCAAACCCCAAAAACTTTAACTTTAGACTGTCTACTATTGACCTCACCCCTTTCCTAAGAGGTCTGTAGGGGGCATGCATAAGCGCACCAAAACATGCCTACATCCCTGTCCTATTATTTCTTTTATTTTTCTTATATGTACCCATTTCATGTATTCATAACTATGTATATACTTATACCTATTATCTTGTAAGCGATTGACAAATCAAATAAATAAATAAAAAATAAATAAATAAAAAGACAAAGCCAGATAATATCATGACAGTGAACATCTCTCTGGGGGACATCTTCAAATGTCCTGGCTACAAAGACAGAAGTCCAGTCAGTCCCTCCTCAGTTGTTTGAGGTCTGCATAGCAGAATAATTGGCCTTTGAAGATGCTACCATGGTCAGGGGTGGGCTGCTACCAGTTTGTCCCAGTTTGGGCAAACCGGTTATTAATTTTATGGCTGGTGTGGTGAACTGGCAAATCCCACCACTGGCTGGCCCTGCCCTGCCTATCCCACCCTGCCCCTCCCAGGAGCCCCCACGTGGCCCATTTTGGATCCCAGATAAGTATAGGGCCCAAGCAGAGGTTCTGGAACTCCAGAAATAGGCTTGTTTCTGGCCTCCAGAGAGCCTTCAGAGCCCATGGAAGCCCTTTTTGCCCTCCCAGAAGCTCAAGGAAAGCCTCCGGAACCAAGGGAGGGTGAAAACACTCCCTCCCGCCATGGTGCAGGAGGCCAACCAGGCCATGCCCACCATGGTCACGCCCACCCAGCAACCAGGCAGAAAACTGGTTGCTAAATTTTTTGAAGCCCACCCCTGACCATGGTTACTGGCGAAACATCAGAAAATCATCTGTCTAGACCACAAACCTGAAACCCAACCCTGCCCAGCAGATAACAGGTAGTCCTCAGCTTACAGCCACAATTGAGACCAAAAGTTATGTTGCTAAGTGAGAAATTTGTTGAATGAGTTTTTCCTCAGGTTATGACTTTTCTTGCCACATTTGTTAAACGAATCACTGCCATTGTTAAGTTCATAATATAGTGAATCTGGCATCCCCATGGATGTTTTTTTTGTCAGAAGTTCGTAAAGGGGAGTCACATGACTCCTAGACACTGCAATCGTCATAAATGCAAATCACATGACCACGGGGATGCTGCAATGGTCATAAGTGTGAAAAAATGGTCATAAGTCTTTTTTCAGGGTCTTTGTAACTTTGAACTGTCATCAAATGAAGTCTTTGTAAGTCAAGAACTACCTCTATTGATCATGAAAATCCACACCCTTATACTGAACACCTCTCATGTTTCTCTCTGCCTGTCAAACAGATCGCTGATTAAAAAATTAGATTAAATTACAATTCCATATTTCTGCGTGAGTAACTAGCAGAGCTGAGGATACACTTATTTTCCTCACGGTATACCTACACATGAGCAGAACTGAAGATATGTTTATTTTTTCTTCACAGTATGGCTACAAAGGAGTTCTGAGATGCACCAATCAATATAGAAAGATGGAAAGCATTTTTGAGAATGTTTTTGCCCCCCAGTAGCTATTAATCTTGCTTTTTATGTAACAAGTAACCAGGGAGTTGCACTTATGCAGCCCACGGGCACTTTAAAATAAATCAAATCTTTTCATCAGGGCTTATTCAGTGCAGGCAGGGAAATTTTGAGCGAGTGAAAACATACCCTTTCTTGTTATGTAAAGAGTTGGACATCTTAAAAGCATATTTATGCTTCTGAATGTTGATTAGCTCTTCAGAGCTAAGTTTGACAATCCATCCAGCACATTCTAATTTTAATCACTTAACATATTTTGCTTTTAATATATTTAAATGTTAACAATGAGGTATGTTTGCCGCTTTGAATTGTTTATAAAAATAATAAAGTCCATATAAAAAAATCTTTAAAAACTAGAAACGATGCCCATTTCCAGCAAGTCTGTCAATTCTAAAAAGCACAATAAAATAGCTCTCTTTATACAATCACATGTATCCACTTTTCCTTATATGGTCCCAAGACTCTCACAGCAAAGCAGAGCCCTAAAAAGTTCTGCCCCGCAATTCAAATTCTTTAAAATGTATTTTTTATTGCCTTGTTCCTCCTTTTTTGTAAGTTGAAACAGAAAAAAATTGTGTTTTAATAAATGTGATCTTTATTTTAGCTCCATCTCTCATATCCAGGGCTAAACATTTTCTGCATTCTCCTCTGAATGCTACAGGCTGCCCAGAATTGCTTGAAAACATGATGAGCGACAAATAAATTTAATAAATAAATATGCTCAACTTTTTAAAACAAGCTTCAAGAAGAATAGTGCTATGGCATAAGTACAGTGGCTGACTGTGATCATGTGGAGCATGGAGACCCCTAGTGGAGACTGCTAAAGATTGCAATTGCATATTGCTGTAATTTTGCAATAGAATGGAGCTTTCTAATCAGCATGGTGATATAGGTTTGTGATGCTTTGTTATTGTTCATAATGAAATAGTAATAACTAGTCTGGAGTGTCCATGAGGGGGTAGAGTGGTAATCACAAAAATAAAGGTGGCAACTTCTTCACCACCCCTGCAAACACCTCTGTAATCAGAATTGCCAATCTGGTACAAAATGGTTTGATTATCCCCTTTTAAGCAAAATGTTTTAAACTGATTTAAGTGTTCTATATTTTTCTTATATTATTTATGCATTCCTTAATCTGATGCCTCCCAGGTGAGATCAGTCCCAAATTTCTCATTCTGGGAATTAGGGAAATTGAAATCCAACTTTTCTGGAAGATACCATTCCTTCCTTCCTTCCTTCCTTCCTTCCTTCCTTCCTTCCTTCCTTCCTTCCTTCCTCCTTCCTTCCTTCCTTCCTTCCTTCCTTCCTTCCTTCCTTCCTTCTGTAGGAAGTTAGTATCCGTCCCTCTCCTAGAAAAATTGAAAGAGCCTAGGAAATATTAAAAGGCAGAATATTTCTCCTAAAAAGAATAGTCACTCAAGAAGCAGAAACTCTACTCAAGAAGCAGAAACTCACCCCCACCTTTGTTAATGGGTGGGCCATTAAGGCCTGGGCCAGAATACTTTACATAAGAAGATTATTCTTCTCTGGACCTCCAGGCCATGTGGCCCTGTAACCATTAAACCTTCCAAGCAGCCTCCATGTTTCCAGTGTCTTTTTCCCCACTTGGAACTGAACCCAGAAGGATATTTCTTTCAACACTTTCCTTCCTTCCTTCCTTCCTTCCTTCCTTCCTTCCTTCCTTCCTTCCTTCCTTCCTTCCTTCCTTCCTTCCTTCCTTCCTTCCTTCCTTCCTTTCTTAATTACTTACTTATTTACTTATTTGAAACAATTCATAAAGCCACCCATTTTATGTCAAACTTTGAGCAGCTCTCAATCAACAAGGAAAACAACATTACTAAAAACAGCACAACACATACGTCTACTAAAGCCACAAACATTCAGTTTGCAGAATTTGGTAATACCTCTTCAACAACCACACTCATGTGCAGGTATATACAAGTGTCCATGTGCAACATTCTAATGCACATGAATTAGATGGATAATGTGTAAAGTCCATCAAGGAACAAAGCTTTGATTTTTTTTTAAACAGTATCTTATTAACGTGTGATCAATTCAGCAATTCTTAAAGAAGACAAAATCTTGACAGCTGGAGTCAGACTAGGATGTAAGGATATTAGGACTAGGATATTATTAGGATGTTCTGCTTATTGTTCCAGGCTGGCCATTTGATACCTTTATGTGTAAGATGAGTGGGTTAGTCCAAGGCATGTCTGTCTCAGCTTCTGTGTTCACCCTGGTGGCCATTGCAGTAGAAAGGTAAGCTTGCCTCACTAATTTACTATTCTTCCCTTTCATTCTGAAAATGAAGCTACAGAGTCACCTGACATTCTACTGATCTGAAATTTGTTCTCTTGGTTAACCTTTCTCTTCCAGCTTTTGTTCTCCTAACTTGCTCCAAACCCACCCTCCTCTCTTTGCTGCCTGAAGCAAAGAACAGAATAGCCTCTTAATTCCAAAAAGATGGGTTAATACTTTTAAAAAAACCAATGTTTAGCCAATGTTAAGTATTTTTTATGCATCTCTTTTTATAAGAATTATTTCTGTTAAAGTTAACTCTGGATCAGAGGTAATATTCAACAGATTCTGACCAGTTTCTGTAGTGGAAATTTTGGATAGTTCGGAAAACCGGCAAATACTGCCTCTGATTGGCTCCCTCTCCATCTATTCTCTGCCTCCCGAGTCCCAGCTGATTGGCTGGGTCTTCTTTTGTTGCCCTGCACAGGAGAACGGAGCTGGAAAGCAGGTTAGTGGGGTGGGGAGGGAATGGGATTTTGCAGTAACCTTCCCCCAGGAGTGGGGTAGGAATGGAAATTTTGCAGTATCCTTCTCCTGCCACACCCACTAAGCCATGCCCACTAAGCCAAGCCATGCCCATCAAGCCACGCCCACAGACCCGGTAGTAAAAAAAAATGAATTTCACCACTGCTCTGGATCCTAGCTCTTATGAACCCCTTTTTATTGATGACTTTGGTAAAATAAATTGTTAGTTTTATAAAATTTCTATCATGAGTTTATGTTAATAAACTCTCTCTATATACAGTATGTAAGGATGAACCTTCTCGGTGGTGGGATGTTGCTTAACAATATATAAATTTAAAACTAGGTAGATATAGTCAGCACCTTTTCTGACAATTTTTATTATTTGATTAATTTTTTATATTGGGATTATCCAATCACAGCAATTTCTGCAAGGTAGGCTGGGTTGAGTAATAAAAATTGATAGTTTACAGCAGAAGAAGAATCTGAGCCCAGGTCTCTCTAAATCTTCTGATGTGTTTTTTCTTTTCTTTCCTTAATGTACCTATTCTTTGCTGATGAGACTTGTTATCGAGTTGGAACAGCTATTCCTTTTTAATAATGTTCGTGGGTTGCATGTTATAATTAATACACCAGGCAGGGATCTAAAGATTCCCAATAGATGGGAAAACACCTCCCAGTAGATGGTTGAGTAGATATTACAGCAAACCTCAAAAGAAGGCTTGTTTCAAACAGCATTTCCGATGTTTGAGCAGACTGTTTTTTCTTTCTCTTCCAGGTTCCGCTGCATTGTGTATCCTTTCAGACAAAAACTAACTCTACAGGTAGCTCTGATCATCATCATCATCATTTGGGTCTTAGCCTTCATCATAATGTGCCCCTCTGCAGTTACCTTGACTGTCACTCGAGACGAAAACCACTTCATGCTAGATGCTTATAATAATTCCTATCCTTTTTACTCATGCTGGGAAGCCTGGCCAGACCCCAAAATGCGCAAGATCTACACCACTGTCCTCTTCTCACACATTTATCTTGGCCCTCTCATCGCAATTGTGATCATGTATGCTCGGATCGCCTTGAAACTCTTCAAGTCCTCTGCACCTATTAGAGGCTCCCAATCAGAGGACAGCGAGGGAAGAAGGATCTCTAAGAGGAAAATAAAAGTGATCAATATGCTGATTATTGTGGCCTTATTCTTCAGTCTCTCTTGGCTGCCCCTTTGGATTTTAATGCTGATGACCGATTATGGGAACCTGAACTACCATCAGCTTAGCCTCATCACGGTTTATTTTTTCCCATTTGCCCACTGGCTGGCTTTCTTTAACAGTAGCATCAATCCAATCATCTACGGCTACTTCAATGAAAACTTTCGGAGAGGATTCCAAGCTGCTTTCAAAATCCACTTTTGCTCAGCAGAGAAGGAACATCAAGAAACGTATTCTGATCGCAACCACAGCAGGCCTCTTTTTAGAGCACGCAATCGGATATTCGTCGAAGTTCAAGGCTCTGATTCGGCGCAGCCCTCGGATTCTGGAGAAAGCAGCGTTTTGAAAGCAGGATTGTTTCTTGCCAAAAATGGGCAGGCAGCTCACCGCGGGCTGAAGGTGGAGGATTTGGACAATAAAAGTTGCTCTCCCAAAACCCTTAGCATCCCTGCTTGGGACATCTGAGCGTATCTCAAACATCTTTGAAATAATGAGTTGACTTTACTAGACGCAATATATTTTCAGAATACAGTGGTACCTCTGTACTCATCGCTAATTGGTTCTGGGAGGCACGATGAGTACCAAAAATGATGAATACCAAACAAATTTTCGCATAAGGAATAATACAGCGTGTCACAACAAGGCAGCCAACACCGACATGTTCTAGCTCCATGATGGTGAACCTATGGCACACGTGCCACAGGTGGCACGCAGAGCCATTTGTGCGGGCATGTGAGCCCCTTTGAAGGCCTTAAAATGGGTCCGTTTTGGCACTTTTGGTATTTCCAGAAATACCGGAAGTGCCAAAACAGGCCCGTTTTTTGGCCTCCAAAGGCTGCAGAAGCTTCTGTGAGCTCCCAGGAGGGAGAAAATGGCCTCCCCCAGGCTCCAGAGGCCCTCTGAAGGCTGAAAACGGGCACTTGCGGTATTTCTGGAAGGCCCGTTTTTTGGCCTCCAAAGGCTGAAGAGGCTTCTCTCAAGCCTCTGGGAGGCTGAAAAAGGCCTCAAATGGGGCAAAAATCAGTGGGAGGTGCGTGCATGTGCAGGGCAGGTAAAGGGCCAGAGGGGTTGCATGTGCATGCATGGGGGGGGAAATGGGTCACATTGCATTGCGGATGCCGGCATGCACGCACTTTCAGCACAGCACAATAAAAAGGTTCGCCATCACTGTTCTAGCTTGTGTATTGTGCATCTTTCTTTCAAAAATGCATTGGGTACCAAACTGGATGAGTTTCAAAGCAGTTGAGTACTAAGGTACCACTGTATGTTCATAGTCGTTTCAGAAACATGGTTTAAGCAAACTATGAAGAACAAATGCTTTGCCATTGTTGATACTAAGGAAAGGATGCGAAGTGTGGGAGATGTTGTCATCTTCAAATCCCCCTTTTGGTTACATAATATGGGACAGATGAATGTTTCTGGTGTGTTTCAGTCTGCCACAGCATCTTTTCCCTTCCCTGCCTCTCTGATATAGTTGGGAGGAGGTTTATGGTGAATATACATTGATAACGCAAATACCTCATCCAATGGATTCCACTTGGCTGTGCTACTTCAATGCAAATAATAAACTTTGCACCATACTCATAAAGAGACTAAGTCGTTCCGTTGTTGCTCAAAATCAGCTCCACAATAATTCCACTAATTTTTCCGAGGCTACACCAGAGGTTTAATGGTTAAGGCAACAAAGCTAGAAACCAGGAGGCTGTGAATTCTAGTGCCTAGGCGCAAAGTCAGCCAGGTCACCTTGGGCCATTCATGCTCTTGTCAGTCCTAGGAAGAAGGCCATGGCAAACCATCTCTGGAACTTTGCCCCCCAAAATGGCAGGTACTAGTCCAGGTAGTCCAGGCAACAACTGAAAGGTATCACAACGGTACCATGATGGGTGCTTCTAAATCAGGGTTCCAAATCCGTGGTGGAATTCAAATTGTTTTACCACCGGTTCGGTGGGCGTGGCTTGGTGGGCGTGCTTTGCACATATACCCATGCCTTGCACAGGCAGCAAATGTGCACTTCGCACACACGCAGAGGTTTTCCTACTGACCTTTTCCTGCGCTCCTTCACTCTCCCTGTGTCTTCAACAGCTGACGCACGGCAATCCATGTGCCGCGCGAGGCAGCTGAGCTTCAAAAGCAGGAAATAAAGGTCAGTTTGGAGCTGGGGTGAGTGAGTGGGCCTAGCAGCTGATTGTTGGAGCAAACTGGTTCACTTCCAGATGTTCTTCAGAGGTACCGGTTCGGCCAAACCAGGCCAAACCGGTAGAATAGCACCACTGTTCCAAATCATTTGGAACTGGGCCTTGCAAGCAGTGGGCAAGCACATCTGTGTCCACACAGCTCCACTTGCATGAATGTCAGGCAAGTGCATGCAAACGCAAAGCTCTATTTGCGCACATGGCGTGCATGCGCACACGCTACTTGAACAAAAGGAGCTACATTCACACACTCGCCCACCACTCTTGTCATCTCTTGGAGAGATAGTGTTCTGACCCAACCGGGTTCCAAGAGAGCAAACACAAGACAAAGGCAGCAGCCTCCACCTTTTAAAGTTTAATCTACGAATTCTGTTTCTTCACAGATAAAAGGCTGCTTCCAACTAATTAGCTCTGACAAGGAAGAGCCTTGCCAAGTTGTTTGTCAAGGCTGCCAAAAACCCCGAGATAAGAACTAGTTTACAAGAGTTTTCAAATACTAACTATAATGTCCACGAGGCTGAGCTTCAGAGCATTGTTGCCTTCTGCAAAGAACGCTTCTTCAAACCTGGCTTTTATCCTCTTGAGGGAGGGGCCATTACCTTGCAGCCTTACTCCCGAATCACCCATGCTGCTGCAACTGCTCTCTCCTACAAGCAATCCTGCGCACATGCACACTTAGCACAGGCTCCTCAGGAACTTCCTCATCACTGCTGCCAGCCCCCACAATCTCTGAAGGCAGCAGTCCACTCCCTAATGGTCCTGGCCCCTCATCTGAGTCCTCGCTCTCCTCCACCATCCACACCTGCTGCCGGCTAACCACAACAGATAACAAGAGGAGAAGGGGCCATAAAAATTCCAGCTCCGAAAGAAACTTCCTGGGAAACTTTTTTCAATTACGTTCCCAGAAAAAAAGGAGGTGGGGGGAATTAACACATTGCTTCTTTGTAGTGATGAAATCCACATCAGACTAAGGGGAGGGGTTCTAACTCCCTTTATCTATGCTGCATGACTGGAGGCATATTAGACCCTGCTTTGACTACCTGGATAACTTCCTTTTCAATAAAGAATTCCTTTTGAAATACCCAGTTTTCAGAAGTTCATACTTCTCATTTGAAGGGGAGAGAGTTTGGGCCTTACTTCAAACGATTTGTAAATGAACTGTTGTAAGTCAAAGACTACCTGTCTGGTTAAGACAGGGGGGCGGGGGGGGAAGGCAAAGAAATGAATACCTTATTCTTTCAAGTAAAACGGCACGGGAACAGATATAAGAAATCATATTAGCAGTTTAAATTTAAGAAGTAATATTAACTTCAAATAAGAAACTAAACAAAGATGATGAGAATCATTAGTCAAATCAATACAGTAATAACATAGTAAGAATTAATAACAAATTCTAATTAATCAGAAGCAGTACCATTATGCCCAATTAAAAAATAAGTGTTTTATGACCTGGGGTTAAAAGACGCTTCAAACTTTAAATAGGACACTAGTCCATGTGTGATTTAATTCATGAATGTTTCTCAACTTCTGAACTTTAATATGTGTAGACTTCAACTTTAGAATTCCCTTGACAGCATGCTAGTACATGAATTCTGCCAGTTGAAGTCCAAACATCTTCAAAGTTCAGAAGTTGAGAAACAATTGTTGTCCCCAATTCAGGTCTGAGCCTGGTGCCAAAGCCAATGACAGACGCCAGACATGAGGTGCAGGTTTTCTGATTGCTTTTTATTGGAGTACTCCAAGGAAAAGGGGCTCCTGGTCAAAATGCCAAGAGCCAAGAATAAAGGATTGAGTAAGTTTTCTACATTTTCACTAAAGGAGAAGGTGGGACAAAGTGAGATAATAAGAAATGCCATCTAATAAACATTTTAGTAATAATTCTACATTTTGTTCTATTGGTCTCTAGCTGTCCCTATTCCCAAATCTTGGCTAATGAATGCCCTAGGAATTATCTAATACACATTTGATTTGCTACATGCCATCTCTATCCCTGACTGTTAGCTGAGGTCTGCAAGTTTATTTTTATTTATTTATTTTGTCAAGCGATTATAACAGGTATAAGTACAACATAGTTATGAAATGGATATCTCTATCCCTAACTGTTAGCTGAGGTCTGCAAGTTTATTTTTATTGATTTATTGATTTATTTTGTCAATTATTATAAGATAACTGGTATAAGTATAACATAGTTATGAAATGGATATCTGTATCCCTGTTAGCTGAGGCCTGCAAGTTTATTTTTAATTATTTATTTATTTATTTATTTATTTATTTATTTATTTATTTAGTCAAGCGATTATAAGATAACAGGTATAAGTATAACATAGTTATGAAATGGATATCTCTATCCCTAACTGTTAGCTGAGGTCTGCAAGTTTATTTTTATTTATTTATTTATTTATTTAGTCAAGCGATTATAAGATAACAGGTATAAGTATAACATAGTTATGAAATGGATATCTCTATCCCTAACTGTTAGCTGAGGTCTGCAAGTTGGCTAACTCTGTTACTTTTATCAGCTTTCTAGTTAGCCAGGATTGTTACACATGCATCTCTCCTGTGGCTAAGCATTCTTTGTTCTTGCCAGACAGACTCCACAATTACAGGCTTCCTGATTTACTTCGAAGTAGTGTGCCATGACCTGGCTTTATTTTAGCAGATGGCCCATCACAATAGTTTATGAATTGCAAGTACGATTATGTATGTCCACAATAATTTACCAGGTCTATATTTTGTTGCGGAGAAGGAAGGGTAAAATAAGATCCATAAGATCCAAATAAGATCTATGGAGATTCTCAGTCCTGGTTGTCCCAAAGTTGATTTTTCAAGAGGCAACTGGATTTTCCTGGATTTTCTCTGAAGACGTTTCACTTCTCATTCAAGAAGCATCTTCATTTCTGACTAAGTTGGAACAGTTGACTGGAGTTTGAACTGAAGAAGTTTCTTGGATGACAAGCGAAACATCTTCACAGAAAAACAAGAAAAAACAGAATAACAGAAGGGACCTTAGAGGTGTTCTAGTCCAAACCCCTGTTCAGGCCAGCTGCTTCTTGAAAAAAGACCTCCCGGGACATCTACGAGTAACTATTCAAAATGTATCACACAATACCCAGTCAATGCTGGATGATAATTGCCCCCTCCCTCTGCATGCTGAAATTGGACCCAAAGGATAATAAGCTTAGTCTTCAATACACGGAAGTCGGAAGCGAACAGGGCGGGGGGGGGGGGCGGAATGGGCCAGTCTCCCTTTTCGTACTTCTATAAGCGAACGGGAGGCGGCGGAGGAGCTGCTATAAAAAAGAGAAAGCTACGGAGCCTGCGCAGTACGGCACCAGCGTGGCGGCTGGATGATGAAAGTCCCCGGCGGCGTGCGGCAGGCAGGACCGCGTGCTCGTTCCATGCAGCGAGGGGGCGGGGCCGAAAAGGGGGAGGAGCCAGTTGGACAAATCAGGGCCCGCCCTGAGCGGCTGCGCGGTGTGTTTGCCTTTCCCTTGTGGCTCATTTCAGGAACCGGTTCGCCTGAGCACTATGGCTGCTTACCGAGTGGAGGAGCGGGGCTCCCTCAACAGCGTCGACTACAGGCTCTTCTTCAGTGAGTCCTTGGCGGGAGAGCCGCTCCCTTCCTCGGAGCCGGCTGGCGGGGCACGTAACTGGGGTGCAGCCAGCCTGGGGGGGGATCCTTCCAGTGCCAGCCGTCCTTTGACAAGATCAATGAATGCAATGCAGGCTGCATGAGATAAGGCGGCATTAGGGGTCCATTTGCGTGGCGCCCGCGGCTGTTAAGGGCGTGGATCGGGGCTTCAAGCGGCAGATAAGTGTCGCTTTCCTCTGGGACGGCTGCAACCGTTGCTAACCTGGCGAGTCTCCCGGGAGTCCGGGGGCGTCTTTCCAAGAAGCTGGGCGTGCCTCCCGAAAAAATAAACCACCAAAAGTTTCTGGGTCATCCCAAACTACGCATCCTCGGAAATAAGCCAGGTTGAGTCCACCGGAGCTTAGTTGCAGTTTTTAAGTAGGGAGTAGGGATGGGAAACGCGTTCATACCTCAATATTTTAGAATAGAATAGAGCTGGAAGGGACCTTGGAGGTCGTCTAGTCCATCCCCCGCCCCGCCTACTCAAGCATCTCAAACACGTCCTTGGTGGGTTTGGGCTTCTCTGTAATTTATCTCGTAACTTCAGCTTCTTCCGTTTAGAAAAGGATGATTATAGAAATCTTCCCTCCAAGGATCATTCTGAGCTTCGACTTTGTTAATGTATCCCAAGCATAGATGGGGCTGGGTGAAAGTTTTCTTTCATAAGCTTGTGTGTTTAGTATGATTTATTTAAGAAGAGAAGCCAATACAAATTATGGGAAAAATCGGAGTGATGTATGTTCTTCTAGGACAGAGCAGGTTGAGGAAATAGTGAAGGGGAGGAAATTGGATGTATGCCTTTGACAGTACAGTATATCTGTTGCAATTGCAATGTTACTTTCAGTTCTTTAAATTTTTAAGGCTTCCCTTCCTCCCTCTCTCTGCTTAAATGAGTGCTTGAAAATTGTCTCTTGGGGTTGGTCTCTTCAATTCTGGAATTGTAAAAATGTCAGTGACCTCTATTACTACCCATGCAAAGAGATTACATAAATTGTGCAATAAAACAATCTCTTTTGAAACAAGTTCCACTCCCCACTTACTTCAGCACTACAGAATTGGTTTGCTCTTTACTGTTCAAGTTATAGCCCACAATCCTGATTATCTCCTAACCAAGCCTGATCCTGATTAGTTTTTTTTTTTTTGAGATCAACCAAAGTTTGGCTAAAAGCAGCTACCTGCTGTACTTGCTGTTCACATAGATTGTTTTATGAAGGGCTTAAATTCTAAGATGGTATTACACAATATAACAGATAACAGATAATCAGAGTTGGAAGGGACCTTGTAGATCATCTAATCCAACCCCCGCCCAAGCGGGAGACCCTGCACCATTTCTGACAAATGGCAGTCCAATCTCTTCTTGAACGTCTCAAGTGATGGCGCTCCCACAACTGAGGGCAAGCTGTTCCATTGGTTGATTGTTCTCACTGTCAGAAAGTTTCTCCTTATTTCCAGGTTAAATCTCTCCTTGTTCAGTTTCCATCCATTATTCCTTGTCTGGCCTACAGGCGCTTTAGAAAACAGCTTGACACCTTCCTCCCTGTGGCAGTCCTTCACATATTGGAAGACCACTATCATGTCTCCCCTGGTGCTTCTCTTTACTAGACTATCCAAGCCCAGTTCCTATAATCGTTCTTCATATGTTTTAGTCTCCAGTCCCCTAATCATCCTGGTTGCTCTTCTCTGCACTTTTTCTAGAGTCTCAACATCTTTTATATATTTGTACTGTGGGGCTTTCAGTTAGTAAAAAGAATTGAAATGGGATAGACATCTGGCTATTTTGAAAAAAATTACCTTAGAGGTGAAATGAAACTTGACCACTCAGCAGTAGGAGATGGGACTACAGAATGATTTTGCCTGTAATCACTGGAGGGAATTTTGGGTATAGAAAAGGGGAAATCACTTCAGTGAAGTACTGGTATAATGCTTGCATGAAATATCTGTTGTGAAATGCTAATTTTGGATTATGTAAACTATTAGGGTTAAGTAAATTGGCTATGTTTGCAGATACTAAATTGAGGTGGGGATATAAACTAAAGAGATAATGAGGAGCTCCAAAAAAGATCTCTTTAAATCAGGTAAATGGTCAACAAATGAAAACCGGTCTAGCAACTGTATTCTAAATTTATGCATTGCTGTTGTCCAAATAATAGAATGTTTATTGTTTGACAGCTAACAACACGAACTTTCTGGTTGGTTCTAACCAGAAAAATTAGGGTAACTCTCCAATAAAATATTCCATTGTAATGCTCTTTAAATTTGATCCCAAGAGCAAAAACTTGGTGTTTGCACTTAGCAACATGATTTAGCAAGAATTTAAATAGTATACGAATGATCTGGGTGACACTTTTTTAAAACTGACATCTCCACATCCTCAAGCGATTTTT
This sequence comes from Bungarus multicinctus, assembly GCA_023653725.1. Taxonomy (NCBI): domain Eukaryota; kingdom Metazoa; phylum Chordata; class Lepidosauria; order Squamata; family Elapidae; genus Bungarus; species Bungarus multicinctus. The sequence goes on along the minus strand of CM042844.1, from coordinate 82,181,236 downwards.
AAAATCTTGCTAAACTGTGTTGCTCAATTATGGCTTTTCTCTTTGACAAGCACTGTAAAGTATTACAACAGAGTAATTCTTATATCATTTGTAGGGATTAGGATAGATAGAGTCTCCCCCTTCCCTCCCTGGCTTTGCTTGACTTGTATGATGAAACGAATCACCTGTGGTTCAGTTAGAAAGGGTTCATGAAATAGAGATTGGGATGATTGGAGTCTACACTTGGGGAAGTTTTAAAAAAGCACCCTGAAAGGAGTTTGGTGAACACCATTGTTCACCAAAAGATACTAAATACTGCTGTATTACTGCCAAGAAACTATGTGGGAGCATCTGTAAAGTCACCAGGGACTGCTCAGTTTGAGAGGAAAAGAAAAATATAAGTTGACCAACATACCTGTAGTATAATGGCTTGAGTATTGCCTTTCTCATAGTTTTTTAAGCATTCTCTCTAGTTGCCTTCTAGTTGGCAGGTGATTTTTAACCTCGCCCATTTCCTCCCACGTATTCTACCAACGAGTTTAAAGTCTGACTGTACTAGCTATAAAGTTGAAACCGTTTTCTGTATAATCCTTTAAGGCAATTTTCTTCTTAGCAATGATCCACCGCATTAATTTCCGTGTTCAACATACAGGAAATGTCTGGTGAAGTTATCCAAAGGTTACTGCGGCAATTGGTGTGGTATGATAGGCGATTCTGTAAATAGGGCCCAGAATTGCCATTCTGAATGAACTTTGACTATCAGCAAACGGGTGGAAAATTACTACCAAAATAAAAAGTACCAGACATCTTAAGTGACTTATAGATGGTCCTCACACAACTGTCACAGTGTCTCCAGAGTCACATTTAATGACTGGTGATTTGGTTAACAATTGCAGCAAAAAGGTTGTAAAATGGAGTCTGGCCATGTGATGCCCTCTTAATATCTCTCTCTCTCCCTCTCTCCCTCTCTCTCTCTCTCTCTCTCTCACCACAAACACATGATAAAAATCTATAGTAACTTGGGGGCATGAAAATCAACATTATCACTGGGAGTCATCCGAGCAGAACATCTGGCAGTCAGAAGTTATGGACATCCTTAAGGATTTTTACAGACTTGATCATAAGTGCCACTTTCCTCTTACTACAGTGAATAATTTGAGAGGAAGCAGATGGGAATTCTGTATAACACTTCTGTTTTGACTTAATTGGAATGCAAACTAACTGCAGAGACTGTCAAATCTATAAATTTGTCTTCCTAGAGATGCTTATCCTATGAACTTGAATCCATTGTGTCTGTAATGGAGTGTTGGCATGTCTCCTCTTTTTGCCTTCTTTCTACAGATGGGCAGAATCCTCCAAATGAGATTTTACCAATCTGGAGCAAATTACCGAGAGGATCTGTTCTACTGATAGAACAGAAATTGTCTCTTGTCATAAATGTCCTATTAAGGTACTTTTAGTGTTGAATTTACTTCATAAAAATCACAGGCATCTTCTTTCCTTTCCAGAAAATGATAAAGGGCAGTACATTTCTCCTTTCCATGACATTCCAATATATGCAGATGCTGATAAGGTAATGTACATGGTTCCTTTTAAGTCCTTTCACTTGTTCTTCTAAACTATGTGATTAAGTGCTAGATAGTTTAATTAACTCATCTTAAAAGGAAACAAATTGCTTGCATTGTGTACAGGGGTGGGATGCAAATTTTTAAACTACCAGATCTGTGGGCGTGGTTAAGTTGGCGTGGCTAGGTGGTCATGTGACTGGAGGGGCGTAGTTTTTTCCCTTTCTACTGAGCCTCAGGGAAGGCTCCAGTAAGCAAAAACTGGCTGGGTCTCTGAGGCTCAGTAGGATAAAATAATTTTTTTTTTTTTTTGGCCTACTGGACCTCAGGGAAGTCTCCTGGGCGAAGCAGTACAATAGCGAGGGGGGGGTGGAATCAGCTGTGCCCACGATTTAGATTAGCTAGAAAGCAAGAAATCTGATGATTTCCTGCTTTCTAGCTAATCTAAATTGTACGGCACAACTGATCTTCGGAAAATAGCTGATCAGTGGGGAAAAAAATGGAAATACCTTGATCTTCAGAGCAAACTGGTTTGCTCCCAGCTGATCTTCGGAGATTGTGTATATTTTAATCACAATCTAACCTTTGTATTTGCCATACAGGGCAAGTGTTATACACCTATATACTTCAACATACAGCAGCGTCACTGAAAAAAGTGATTTTTTTTTTCCACACTTATGACCATTGCAGCATCCCCATGTCACATGATCCTAACAGTGGGATTCAATTTTTTTTATTACCGGTTCTGTGGGCGTGGCTTGGTGCGCGTGGCAGGGGAAGGACACTGTAAAATCTCCAGTCAGAGGCGGTATTTGCCGGTTCTCCAAACTACTCAAAATTTCCGCTACTGGTTCTCCAGAACTGGTTAGAACCTGCTGAATACTATCTCTGAATCTTAATTTGGATGCTGGGCAACTGGTTGATCTTTATGACGGCTGCAGTAATGTGATCACTTTTTGTGGATTTTTTTTTTGACAAGCCAAATCCCCCTAACAACCCTGTTACTAATTTAACAACTGCAGTGATTCACTTAACAACTGTGGCAAGAAATGTTGTAAAATGGGACAAAACTCACTTAGCAACTGTCTCACTTAACAACAGAAATTTTGGGCTCAGTTGTAGTCCTAAGTCAAGGGCTACCTGTAATTTTATTGACCTTCATTGCTTGAAGTGGGAGGAGTCTGAATTAAGTGTTCTGGTGTAGAGTAAAAGAAATTCAGAAGCAGAATTGCAGCAGGAAATCTTAATTTATTCTGCTGGTTATAAATAGTTTTTTTAGTTATACTGTAGATTGAAATTTGCTTGTTTTACTGTAGAAACTGCTTCCAAGGGGAGAAAAAGATGAAATAATTCTATCTTCTCACACTCATTGAAGTAGACTAATGTTTCCTTGCTTTTTAGTTCAACTTCTTCCTCATAATGCAGACCAAATGAAAACTTTGTTGCTAATTTTTTAAAGCTGATTTGATTTCCAAAATTAGGGTTGGGTATTTAAGCTTCCACATTTTGAGAAATTGCTCATATATAAGAGGCATTTCCCTACAAGTTTTGGGATTTTTCTCATCCTAATAAGTTATTTTATTGATACAATTTACCTGGATGCCTGTCTTAATACTCTGAATGGTGCACAAGGATTAAAAGCACCCTCTCAAAACCCCAAAACATATAACTGAAGCACCTAGGATAAATAATAACCTGATTGATTAAATATATGTCATCAAGTCCTTATCAACTCTTACAACCCCTGAAAGAAAAAAACAACAACAAAGCAGCAGCACAGCTTATCTTATCTTCCCATCTGAGAAAACAACCAGGTCCTTAATGAAAGGCTAACAAGGTTAAGGCCATCTGAATCTTAGGAGGATTCATATCCATCGTTTAAAAACATATCTAATGTTAGGTACAGGGACATGGTGGCTCAGTGGCTAAGATGCTGAGCTAGTCGATCAGAAAGTTTGGCAGTTCGGATCCCTAGCGCCGCGTAACGGAGTGAGGTCCCGTTACTTGTCCCAGCTTCTGTCAACCTAGCAGTTCGAAAGCACGTAAAAATGCAAGTAGAAAAATAGGGACCATTTTGGTGGGAAGGTAACAGCATTCCATGCGTCTTTGGCATTTAGTCATGCCAGCCACATGACTACAGAGATGTCTTCGGACAGCGCTGGTTCTTCAGCTTTGAAACGGAGATGACCACCACTCCTTAGAGTCGGAAAGGACTAGCACCTATGTACTAGGGGAACCTCTACCTTTAATGTTAGCTGCTTCAGATGTTATAATATCCAGTAAACTGCATCATAGACTGTAGGGCTCAGTTTTCATCTTTTCTGTCTCTGGTTTGCCATATATTGTGCTTTTTCTAATCCACATTTTAACCCAAGTGAACTGGGATATTGTTATAATTAGCTTACAAAACAGAATAGTGTTTGAATATAATGTCTTTGTCCGTCAGACATTTAGTTTGGAATGAATTGGTTTCAAGCTTATAGGTAAGGAGAGCTTTGGATTGGGGGAAGGGGGAATAGCCTTAATTTCTTTCATCTCCCAACTTGATTAAATGGTGTCCCTGGCGGGCTTAAAACACTGTGCCAGATGGCTAGACTAGCTCCAGGCCTGATTTATGCTTCATTGGAACTTTGTGTATCTTTTATTCCAGCTGCTACAGGAACTCAACAAATAAGCCTCACACATTATGTTTTATTGGTTCAGTGAAAGTGTCAAGTTAAATAAAATACTTGGGCTTCAGATAGAACAAGAAAAGTTCTTATGAACACATGGCCTCCAGGTTAGGAGCAATACCGCATGGTCAAGCAGTTGAGATAATCAGGATTTGCATTTATATTTCAAAAATGTAAATGCCTCAAATGAACTTGTTATTGCCACATTCTTTGTCAACAGCCAGTTTAATAAAATAAATAGGAAAACTTTTCTTATGAGAAAAGAATGCAAGTGTTTGGAAGACTGAGAATCTGCATGCACTGACAGCAGCTTAAAGAAAAGATGAGTTCTGAGGATAAACAAGAATAGTCAGCTTTAAAGTTAGAATTGCAAGGTCATAATAACCCTAATGCAGCTTATAAGAGCTTTGTAGTGACATTCTGTTGCATGAGTTGAGTGAAATGCAGAAAATAGGACGCAGAATCCAAAATTCTTCTTAGAACAAAAGCATACATTATGATCTCTAGCATTTTTCAATATTCATGTTGTCTTTATAAACTTTTTATAAAAGTATTGTAAAGCATTCACTCTGGTATTGGAGTCATTTTAGATTTATTCCTACCTGGATTGTTTCCATCATTACATTCCAAATGCATATTGCTTCACCAAACCATGTAAAAATGATCTGAAATTTTATATAAATAAATGTTCAATACCTTTTGTTTCTTCTGAAATTTTGCTAAAATTGCTTAAACTTTTCTGACTTGCAGAATTGTATGGTGATTCTTCTCAATGGTTTTTGGAATTATTTTTGTCCAGCAGTTGCTTAACAGCAAGAATTGAGCTTCTGTCATGAAAAGGACAGACCTAGACAGTTAAAAGGTCTTTTAAATAACTTAATCCTTGAAAGAAAAAAATTGGTTACCTAAGCTGGTTGTGTTAAAGTAAGCCGATCTGCCCTCTTGTCCTTAAGCTTATGGAAAACCAGGATTAGGGTTCAGGACTGCTTAAATCCTTTTAATGGGCACTGAATAATGCAAGAATAAACTGATAAGTAGGAAGTGGCACTAGATGTGTACAATCCATATGTTCTGTATTCCAATAATGTATTGTTAGCTTCTCTAGTATGTGAAAGTTAATTTGCTGTCGCTTGAGCAAATGGGAAGATTTTGGGATTGTCCCCAGTCCTGCAGTGTCAATAAAATTTTGTGTCTGAATATCCAGGAACCCACCTCCCTTAATTAATAAAACAAACCCCATGAAAAAAAAATTCTTAAAAGTTAAGGATTTCTTCCCATTCCCTACGTAAGAAAAATGAGCATCTCGTCCCAGTTGACATTTATAATAGGGCCAGTTTAATATTTGGATAATAGCTACACTCTGGGCAAAATTTGTGGGCAGGAAGGAGTAAAAAGCATAGTTAACATATTCATTGGAATGGAAACATTTCAGGGAGCTCCAGGGAAGGATAGTTGCTGGGCGACAATTCAGGAAGGACGACTGACAGTACATTTCTCTGTGTTATATTTTATATGTACTTTGCTGAATTTATGCTCTTTTCAGCACATCTTCAACATGGTTGTGGAAATACCTCGATGGACCAATGCAAAGATGGAGGTAATTCAACTGGAGTGCTGTAATCAATGGCTTCATTAATTGCTTCCTCAAAGTTAGTTTACTTTAGAGGTAGTCAGTTAACAGATAATCAGAGTTGGAAGGGATCTTGTAGGTCATCTAGTCCAACCTCCCCCCGTCCAAACGGGAGACCCTGCATCATTTCTGACAGATGGCAGTCCAATTTCTTCTTGAAAGTCTCAAGTGATGATGCTTCCATAATTTCTGAAGGCAACTTCTGTTCCATTGGTTGATTGTTCTCACTGTCAGAAAGTTTCTCCTTATTTCCAGGTTAAATCTCTCCTTGTTCAGTTTCCATCTATTATTCCTTGTCTGGCTTACAGGCATTTTAGAAAATAGCTTGATCCCTTCCTCTCTGTGGCAGCCCCACAAATATTGGAAGACTGCTATCATGTTTCCCCTGGTCCTTCTCTTCACTAGACTAGCCAAGCCCAGTTCCTGTATCCATTCTTCATATGTTTAAGTTTCCAGTCCCCTAATCATCCTGGTTGCTCTTCTTTGCACTTTTTCTAGAGTTTCAACATCTTTTTTATAATGTGGTGACCAAAACTGGATGCAGTACTTTAGGTGTGGTCTTACTAAGGCTTTATAGAGTGGTATTAGTACCTCACTTGATCTCAGTTGTATCCCTCTGTTAATGCAACTCAGGATTGCATTGGCTTTTTTGGCTGCTGGTGCAGACTGCTGGCTCATATTTAGCTGATTGTCCACTAAGACTCCACTAAGTCCTCGACTTATAACCGCTTTTCATACTTATGACTGTCTCAGCATCCTCATGGTCACGTGACCAACATTTAGACACTTGGCAACTGACTCATATTTATGAAGTTGCCGTGGCCCTGGGCCATGTGATCCTCTTTTGCAATCTTTTGACAAGCAGTGTCAATGGGAAAGCCAGGTTCATTTAACAACCATGTTACTAACTTAACAACTGCAGGGGTTTCACTTAACAACAGTGGCAAAAAAGGTCATAAAATGGGACAAAACTCACATAACAACTATCTTGCTCAGCAACAAAAATGTTGGGCTCAGAAGTTTTGGTCATAAGTCGAGGACTAACTTTATTAAATTTCAAATTGCCTGCTATTAATAGCATATAACCTAGTTAGTGTTTTAAAGCTGAAGTCCTACGTATACTTACATGGAACCTTTTCCAACGAGACTCTCTGTTTCTCTCTCTGTTTGTGTGTGTGTTACTGGTTCCTATCAATCTGGATATTTATCTTGCTGGAAATATTAAATTGAACATCTACCAAAAAAGTTACATTTTTTTTCTTAAAATATTTTTAACAATTTGGGTACTAAACTAAAGTAAATTCTGTTTTAGATTGCAACTAAAGATGCTCTCAATCCAATTAAACAAGACGTGAAGAAAGGAAAGCTACGTTACGTTGCTAATGTATTTCCCCATAAGGGATATATCTGGAACTACGGCGCTATTCCACAGGTACTCTAATATTACCTTATCTTTTTTATGAATTCAAGTAACAAACAACTCTAATGAAGGAGAACTTTGTACCACTGCATAGACAACTGTGGGCAAACTCTCTGGAGGAAGAAGAAAACATCTTAGATTGTAAACAAGCAAACTGACTGTTTTAACAACAGAAAGAATGGCTTTATTAAAGCATATGAAGCCTTAAAAACGTAGAGAGCTCTCATAAAGCCAGCATAGATTGAATGAATTAAACCCGTGTTGATAATAATAATAATGTTCCATGAATTGATTTTGATTTAATGTTTATTTCAATCGATCCCCTCTTTTAAATTTATCCATGGAAGCTTTACATTTATTGCTGTAATACAACTGTTGTATCTTAATAATTTAAAAATCTATTAAATGAGTTGGATTAAAGCATATTAAATAAATTGGATTAAAGCATATTATACAATTCATTTGATGGATTTATTATTATTAAAATACAATTTAATTATAATCCGTTTAACAGTCTGATAAGAGGGAAAGGGGTGTCCATTATAGCAGAACGTTTTATGCATGTATATCTTAGGTATTTTAAGCACGAACCCACGCGTGCACAAAGAGTAATACTGTGGATAGATTTTGTTTCCATTGTATCCAAAGTCTAGTAACCTAATATACATTAAAATGGAGTATTTTATTATTGTTTTTTCTGTCAGTTTCCTTCTGACTGATCTTTCTGTTATTCTGTTATTTATGGGGAAAGATAATGAGTTTTTCTTTTTGACTTGTTGGCTTTGTGATTTTTTTTTTTTTACTGTTAAATCTCTTTCTTAGATTGCAAAACTGTCTTGATAATAAGTTTGCTTTTCAATAGAAAGCGGCACATAACTTGCTTTGTGTCCATCTCATTAAGGATATTTTTTTTCCTGATATCCCCTTGTATTCCCCAAGCTGGTATCCCTGGTGCTCCAGATGGCTAGCATATGCTTTTATATGAAATACAAAGCATCCCATCGCCATCTCTGTCAGATTTTCATAATACTGTTTCTCAACTGGAAGGAAGTTAGGTCAATTTCTATTAAAGCAGTCCTGAACTATAACTTCCTGTTAGCAAGTGTGGCTCCCGCAATCACATTGAGTGTGAGATAACCTCTTTACATTGAAGTAGCTGAGATTTCATGTGAAGTGCCTTGGATTCTAGATCGAATTGTTTCGCCCTTTGTATGTTCATAAACAATACTTGCATTATCCTGTCGAGAAACTTGAACTTGTTCACTATGCCCCTGTTTTGTGGAAACGGTAACAAACACCGGTTTCTGGCAAAATAGTCATAAATCACAATATGTGATCCCAAAGCACTGCAAATGGTCGTAAATGCAGGCCAGTTGCCTAGTGCTCAATGTCATTCTGTGTGTGGGTGTGTGGTATGTGGTGGGATTCAATTTTTCTTACTACCAGTTATGTGGGTGTGGCTTGGTGACCGTGGCAGGGGAAGGATAATGCAAAATCTCCATTCCTTCCCTACTCCTGGGGGAAGGTTACTGCAAAATCCCATTCCCTCCCCACCCCACTAACCTGCTTTCCAGCTCTGTTCTCCTGTGCAGGGCAACCAAAGAAAACCCAGCCAATCAGGTGGGACTTGGGAGGCAGAGAATAGATGGGGGCGGGGCCAGTCAGAGGTGGCATTTGCCGGTTCCCCAAACTAGCCAAAATTTCCACTACCGGTTCTCCAGAACTGGTCAGAACCTGGTGGGTGTGTGGTGGGGGTGACATCAGAACTTTGAATTTGGGTCTTAAGTCCTTTTTGGGGGGTGGGGTCCATTATATCTTATGAAAGGTTTCGAATTCCTTGTTTTCTTGTTCTTCTAGCAAAAACATCACAACTACCAGCTCCCCTATTCTGTATGGTTGTCAGTGGACAAAGAACAGTTTTGAATTCCTTTATAGAATACGTAAAGAGCAAAATATTTTAATACGGTACAGCTTTAAATTTTAATTGAGCAGCCCCATGCTGAGCTGAAAGGAAGGTTGCGCAGCAAGCACTTAAAGGAAACAATATTTATTTTGTAGACGTGGGAAGATCCAATGCATCAAGATGAAAATACCAACTGTTGTGGAGACAATGATCCAATCGATGTTTGTGAAATTGGAGATAAGGTAACAAAACCCTTTTCGGGTGGAAATTTGAGGTTTGCCAACCATATTTGAAATGTTAACCAGTAAGTTACTATGGAGATATTTGCAATCAGGCTGTTCATCTAGCTGTCGCTATAAATATGCAGACAACGGCAGTGGCTAATTTTTACATGTAGAGGAGTTCTTGGTTAACAACCACTTGTTCTGCAACCATTTGAAGTTACGATGGCACTGATCAAGTGATAGTTGCAACCGATCCTTGAAGTTCCAGCTGTCCGGGCACTTCTGCAGTCACATGATCACGATCTGAGCAGTCAGCAATCGACTCCGCATTTAGGATGATTGCAGCGTCCTATGAATACATGATCAATAATAAACGGCCTTCCCTGCCAGTTTGCCAGCAAAGTCAGTGGGGAAGACAGTAAGGAAAGTTGCAAGTTGCTCAGGTAAGTCTCACCCATCCACACATTCTCCCAGCGCCTCTCCTTATGTCTTCCCAGACACTCACACACTCTTAGCAGTAACCACTTGCCAGTCTGCCTACTGTTGTGGTCTGCCGGCGGCTGCTGGAGCCGGCAACAGAGTCGGACAGTCGGTGGAGGTTGGGGAGGAATCTTGGCCATTCCTGGAGGCTGAGGAAGGCTTGGACGAGGGCTCTGCGTCAGAGGCAGAGATGGGGCCAGGGTAGGCTGGCAGTCATCAGCTGCCTTCGGGCTCGGACAGCAGTGAGCGGGGGAGCTTCTGGAACCCGGTTCCCAGCCTTGTGCATGTGCAGAGCTGCCAAAAGGAAGGAACAATTAAGAACTTAGGGTCAACATGGGAGTAAGGCCACAGGTGGATGTTGAATGGCTCCTCCCATCAGGATTAAAAGAGAAGGAAAAAGGGAGGGAACTTTTGCAGGAAACGACTCGTTCGTTCCAGCTTCGTGGAGATTTTGTCTGTATAATCCAGCCCTTCCCTGCCAGCACTGAGTGTGGAACTATTTACAAGGCAGAGTTCCAGGATTGATAAGGTCTGATCTAATTAGTATATCTTTGCAAGACTGTTTGCCAAGCCTCTGGCTGACTGTGAATGAAATAAATTCACATTAATGTAATAAAAGAGGTTTTGCTGGGACTCAGAATTAACTTACTGCTTTTGGGGAAGGCCTAGGGCAGAACACCTACAAACTACCTGGAACTTGTAACGCAATTTTAACATTTTGTAACAAATTCTACTGGCATGAGGGGTGGGAGGGATTATATTTCAAAATGGCAGGGATACTTTGAAATAATAAGGGCTTATCCATCCTGTGTCCTGTTACTTCAGTGGTTGTTAAACCATTTGATTCAATTGTATCCCTTTTCTCATCTCGAATAATTATTCCCTCCAAAACAAAAGCAAAACACGACATTTTTGACAAACCCCCAGATTCTGTTGATTTAATACAATATCTTCTTTCCACAAATTTCATGTTTCCGAGCAGTCAAGGCAGAAGAGGAAATGTTTACTTCACCTGTTCTGCCTTAGTAGGAGCAGCTGTGTGATTCTGAATCCTACCCAATGAGTAAATTTATTCAAACAGGTGTGCAACAGAGGCTGAAATAATTCAAGTGAAAGTTTTGGGTACGCTGGCGTTGATTGATGAGGGTGAAACTGACTGGAAGATCATTGCAATCAATATTAAGGACCCTGAAGCTGCTAATATGAATAGTAAGTAGCTTTGACGTGAGATTTCCGACACATTATTTGTGCCTTATCTTTTCCAGTTTTGAAATTCCACATGTGGAAAGTGTGTATCTGATACAGAGTAGAGCTGGTGTTACATTCTTTGTGCCATTCCTTTGTTAAGGATTACAGGTATTCAAAGTCACAACAGCACTGAAAAAAAAAATGATTTAAGACCATTTGCAGCATCTTCATGGTCATGTGACTTATATTTAGATGCTTGACCACCAACTCATACTTATGACGGTTGCAGTGTCCATGAGTCCTGTGATCACCTTTGCTACTTTCTGACAAGCAAAGTCAATGGGGAAGCCAGATTCACTTAACAATCAGGTTACTAACTTATTACCTGCAGTGCTTCATTTAACAAATGTGGCAAGAAAACTCATAAACTGGATCGAAACTCATTTAACAAATGTCTCACTTAACAACATAAATTTTGAGCTCAGTCGTGATCCTAAGTTGAAGACTATCTGTATATAAGTAGCTATTGTGCAAAGTTTAACTTCATTTTTGAGTATATTGATCTAATTTCCTTTTGGCTTCCTACTCTTACATTTGAAATGTCCCTAATTAATGCCATCGATATACAGTTGAATTTTTGATGGAATATAGGCTGATTTTTGTGGGAATGATCGCATTTCTTCTGCAAGACATTATCCAGGAAAAACTAAGAATAAAATATGTTGAGACACTTAAAACAAAACTCGAGTAGGTTCTGAATGTATGCCTTTTAAAAATTTAAGATATTGATGATGTCCGAAGAATTAAGCCGGGGTACCTGGAAGCAACTGTGGACTGGTTTAGACGATACAAAGTACCTGATGGGAAGCCGGAGAACCAATTTGCATTCAATGGAGAATTTAAAGATAGGGTATGTATATATTTTGTCTACTGCTGGCCACTGTTTGAAGCTGCTTTTCTTGTTAATGCAAATAATACCAAAAGTGCATGAAAGCATGTCTGCAGCTGTTTTTGTTCAGAACCGCATATAAAAATTGTTCTTTAACTACACAAGATGTGATGACTACACACAAAAAAAACTAAACTAATTTTTGTTTCAAATTAAGTAGCCAGAGATGCTTCACTGCACTGTTAATGTCCCAGTCCAAAACCCTATGGTGCAGTATAAGAATTTGGTAAATAAAATGTATGTTTGCACATGTATGTATCTATGTATGTTATATCAGGCTGCTGAGAAGAGACTGAATTTGTTTCCTCTTTTCAATCCCAGGACTTTGCAATTGAAACGATTAAAAGCACTCATAACCACTGGAGCACTCTAATAATTAAAAAAACAGATGCAGGAGAGATTTGTTGGTAAGATGTTATACTGTTTCTTACAGAAGTGCCTTGGAGAGATGAATTAAATGAATGTTAACCTGTGAATAAAATGAATCCTTTAATATCTTGTGGAATTTATATCCTATTTTATTCCCTAAATATGTCTCGTTTTAAAAGTATGTTTCAAGATATATTACTTCAATGCATTGGAGAAACACCGTGGTTATTTATTTTTATTTGTTTTTATTTTTGTTTCCCAGCACAAATACAACTTTGAAAGATAGTCCTTTTTGTTGCAGTCAAAATGCCGCAGCAGCCACTGTGACAGCGGTAAGCAGTCTTGGAACATCTACCAGGAAAGGCTGTGTGTATTTTGTGTGCAAACTAAGAAAGGAAAATGCCAGATCAGATCCAAGGTCTAGTTACAATAACATTCTGCTCCCAGAGACTCCACAATAGCTGGAGAAAGCTCACATGCCGGGCCTGAAGTCAGAAGCGTTCCTCCCACTTATCATTGTAGGAATCACAATGCCATTTCTGATGCTGAAGACCAGCTATTCTTATTGTGATTAATCAATATTGTTAGCCTTATCATCTTCCTCTGTAATATTGGTTGCAAAATTTAGCCCCATGAGAATCTAGTGCAGAGGTCTCCAATCTTGACAACTTTAAGATTTGTGGACTTCAACTCCCAGAATTCTCTAGCCAGGATAGCTGGCTGGAGAATTCTGGGAGTTGAAGTTCACAAGTCTTAAAGTTGCCAAGTTTGGGGACCCTTGATCTAGTGTGTATCTTAGTATTCTACTTTACAGATAGTCTTGCTTAACTACCACAATTGGAACCAGTAACTCCATCGCCAAGGGGAAGATCATGTGAGTGTGGTTGATCTATGACGTCAGTTCCCATTTGGTCATTAAGTAAGTTGACCCATGATCCTTAAGTGAGACATCACATAACCACAGCTTGCAATTTTACTGCTGGCTTCTCCTTTAGTTTTGCTTGTCAAAATAAAGCTTTGTGCGACTTGTAAATGCCCACCAGTTGCAAAGGGCCAAAATCTCAATCACGTGGCCATGAGGACACGGTGAGAATTGTAAGTGCAAGGACAAAGTCATAAAAGTTACTTTTCAGTGCAGTCATAATTTCAGACCTTTGCTAATCAGGACATTAGTTAAATAGGACAACAGGTAAAAGTGTGCTTTATCTTTGCTGTGAGTTTTCTTTTCCTCCAAACACCTTTTAAGTCAGTTTAATTTATTAATTTATTGTGTTTATTCATTTAGTTTCTATACTTGTCCAACCCAGTCAAATGACTATAGGCAGTTTACAATTTAGTTGCCTCTCTGATCTTTTCTACAGACTGACTATGCTAATTCTGTTCATCGGGTTCATCTGTTTCAAAAATAATTTAAGGAACTTTATTAGCAGAAATGCAAAATAATGTTTAATTGATTTTACTTAGAGTTGGTTTGCAATAATCTTAATACCCCTTTTTCTCACTAACTGGAAACAAGCAGAAGAAAACTCACAGCCTAATAAATAAGAGCCGATTTTTCAGACATAAAAGTTAAGTTTTAGAGAGACTTTCATTCTCCATCCAGCTCCTTCCAGCTAGCATGCAGCCATCAAAGATATTTCCAAAACTATCAAACTTTGATTTTTTAAATATTTATTATAAAATATTTGATAATGATTTATAGGCAGTTCTGAATTAAGTAAAAATTCTGAATGAAATGTCTGTTTCAGCTTCCTCCTTGTGGGACCTGTAATCAACTACCAGCTGAAGGTAAGTTATCTTAATTTGGAGTGAAATATAAATATATGTATTTTTGTGTTGGGGAATGACAACATTGTCAATGCCTGTTTTGCATATTAATTTGAATGTGCTGAATAAATTTGTACCTTATAGTTTTCTGTGCATTGCAAAACAGATTTAAGGACAGAAACAGCCAATCATTTGGTTGGGACAATAAATCTGGCTAAATGTAAGCCAGAGTAAGATATGTATGTATTCATTATGTCTATGCCAAACAGTAAGTAGAACACAATTTAGATTGCAGTATTAGTTTTTATGTCCACTAAGATGTCTTGTGGGTTTTTTTTATTAAGAAAGAAGTAGGTATTTTAAAAGCTAATAATTACAAGAGCATAAGTTCACGAGGTTTAAAAACTGATTTATCATATATGCAACTTGGATTATACTGTGGCAATTTAGCAAGATTGCTATTCTGGAAACTATATTGAAAGTCAAATGTACCTTCTTGTTGCTTTATAGTGCTACAGTATTAAGCGTTTAGAAAACCATAGCTATAAAACTTCCCACATTGAAATCCCTATGGACTTCACAGAAGCTCAGCCTATATATTTACCATCTCTATTTATGATCCCTTCACTTAAAGATGCTTTCCCTTTGTGTCCTTAATATGCATGGAAAGTTTCCCCATACATTGTCAAAGGAATGACTTTCTGATATGCAGATTGTCAGATGTCCAGGTCATGTGCTGCCAAAGGCTGTCCAGCTAAAAGCATGTCCACTTCAGTTTTTTTTTAAAAAAGTATTCAATACGAGTGTTTTTGCTCAGGCTTTTCCCTACTTCTGTCATTTTTCAGAGAAATTGCCTCTGAATAATTTACTTATGTGAAGCCACAATAGTTACTCTAGCTTGAAACAGGTTGTGCTGACATTTTGTATTCTTTTCCCTATTTCTTTTCTCTCCAACCAGTCGACCGGTGGTATTTTTGCCATTGAGATTTGATCGAAGGACAACAGTTACAGAAGCTGCTGCCTACTCATCAAGATATTTCTTCAGAACATTTGTGAAGAATTAGCTGAAAATCCAAAACAATATGTTTATAAATAAATTATGGTTCACAGTCCACTGTATACATTAAAAAAAATCTGAGATTAGATGATGTAAAATACCAAGTCTTCAAATATACATCACGAAACTCAGTGACACATTTTGTATCTATATTATTTTGTTGTTTGCTAGGTTTATCTCAGTGTTTTCCAGTATAAAACTTTAGGGTTCCCCCCCTCCCTATCAGATAGGTTTATTTTAACAGATGGAGAGGGGAGAAAACCCCACAAACTGATTCTAAATGCTTAGTCACATCCTCATTCCTTGAAGTACTTAACGCCATTTTAAAATCTTAAGGTACCTTACAAAATCAACAAACCATGGAACAGAGAGATTAAAGTACAATGTAGAACCAGAGAGCGTAATTTGAGTGCTGCTGCTGCTTATGATGGCTTCCATTCATCAGTAGAATTAACAATGTGTTAAGATTTAATGGCAAACCAATATAAAATGACCTATGTACCAGTCATTATATAAATCTGTGAAGAAGCTAAAATAATAGCCTGAGACTGCCCATCTGGTCTCAAAGCAGTGGTTTTTCTTATTAAGGGGCTTTCTGAGCTTGGTTGTTTTCTTGCAGACATTTCATTACCCAAACTAGATAACATCATGTTTGTATTTCTTTATTAGAATAGAATGTATGAGCTGTAAAGACCTTGGAGGTCTTCTAGTCCAGTCCCCTGCTAAAGCAGGAGAACCTATACTATTTCTAATAAGTGGCTGTCTAGATTCTTCTTTAAAACATCCAGTGATGGGGCGCCCACGATTTCTGGAGGCAGGCTGTACCACTGGTTAATTGTCCTCGCTATTAGCAAGTTCCTCCTTAATTCCAGGTTGCTTCTCTCCTTGATTAGTTTCCAACCATTGGTTCTTGTCCTGCCCTCTCATACATTCTGATGCTTTGGAGAACAATTTGACTCCTTCTTTATAGCAGCCCCTCAAGTACTGGAATTCTCAGTAGCGTGTTGGCCTCTTCTAATGATGTCTACGAATGGGATGAGACCAATGCAAGGATGAGCAGCTGCTGGCCTCCCAAGTTTTTATTTATATTTATAATCGTATTTCTATACCGCTCCCTCTCCGAAAAGGGACTCGGGGCGGTGTACAGCCTAATAAATACATAAAATACAGAGATATAAAATTAAATAGAATTTAAAACCGAATTAAACATGAGTATGGCTGCATCCCAAAAATTTTAAAATAAGTTAAAATTTAAAAACCCTATTTACTTAAAACCCCTTAAACCCTTACTGGGCCAGGCCAGCCTGTTTAAAAAGTAGGGTCTTAACTGCGCGCCGGAAGGAGAGGATATCTGTCATGGCTCGTATCTCCGGGGGGAGATCATTCCACAGGGAGGGCGCTCCCACAGAGAAAGCACGCACCCTCGGGGCCGCCAGCCGACAACGATCAGGTGGTGGTACCCCAAGGAGGGCGACCCTGTGGGAGCGTACTGGGCGGCGGGAGGTTGTTGATGGCAGCAGGCGGTCCCGTAAGTACCCAGGTCCCGAGCCATGAAGCACTTTAAATACCATCAGTACCACCTTGAATCGAATCCGGAAGGCCACAGGAAGCCAGTGCAGCCTGCGGAGAAGTGGTGTTACGTGTGCGCCTCGAGGGGCGCCCACGATCACCCGCGCGGCTGCATTTTGGACTAACTGCAACCTCCGGAGACTCTTCAAGGGGAGCCCCATGTAGAGAGCATTGCAATAATCCAAGCGGGAGATAACGAGGGCGGAAGTGACTGTGCGAAGTGCGCCCAGATCCAGAAAGGGCCGCAACTGGTAAATCAGACGAATCTGATGAAAAGCCCCCCTGGCGACGGCTGCGATATGTTCTTCCAAAGACAGCCACACATCCAGGAGGACACCCAAGTTGCGCGCCCTTTCCACGGGGGTCAAAACCTCTCCCCCCACGGCCAGCGAAGGAATAAGCTGGCTGTATCTGGGCGCAGGAAACCACAGCCACTCGGTTTTGGCCGGGTTGAGACGAAGCCTGTTACGACCCATCCAACCCCTGCACGGCCTCCAGGCACCGGGACATCACTTCGACGGCTTCTTTGGGGTGGCCCGGGGTGGAGATGTACAGCTGAGTATCATCAGTGTACTGATGGAACTCCACCCCAAAGCCACGGATGATCTCACCCAGCGGCTTTACATAAATGTTGAACAGCAGGGGCGAGAGCACCGACCCCTGAGGCACCCCACAAAGCAGGGGCCTTGGGGACGATCTCTGCCCCCCTGTCAACACAAATTGCGAGCGGTCGGAGAGGAAGGAGGAGAACCACCGTAATACGGTGCCTCCAACCCCCAACCCCCCCAACCGCTGCAATAAGATACTGTGGTCGACAGTATCAAAAGCCGCCGAGAGATCTAACAGGACCAGGACAGAGGAACAACCTGTTCTCCTTTATCTGGCCCAGACTCTGATTCTTTAAATCCAAAACATCTGCTTGCAAAGGCATAAGCTTCTCTACAGTCCCCACATGCTTGGGAATTCTTGGCTTTTTTCTGCCTTTTTCAGAGCTTATCAGAGCAGGAAAAAAATAATGACTTGCAGCCTTTACTCAGCAGCTATTCTGCTAACTAGGAATACATATCTATGGACGTATGCGTTGCAGGCAGAACAAAATAGAACTCCATGCAGGGGAACGTTTCAATGTAATCCCTAAAATAATTCAATCAAGGGAACTTAATCCACATCTATTTTCTTTTAATTCTCCCAACCTTTTGTGGTTGGAGCATTATTCTATTCTTACCTGATTAAAAGCTAGTTTGGGAAGATATTCCATTTCGTTCTTGGATGGAAGGCAACAAGGATCTTCTGTGGTGTTTTTTAAAGCTCCCCTCAGAAGGGAACGTTCCTGCTCGTGACTCAGGCTTCAGAATTTGATTTTCTCTAGCTTTGATGGTTTCTAATCATTACCTAGGCTGATACTGGTATAGCATTGTTGAACTATTTCCTATGAAAAGTACTCTTAGTTCTGCTGCCTATTTGTGATATTCCCCTGAATTTTAAGTTTCTACATCTTAAATCAGAAATAGACATTTTCAAACTCCTGCTATGATTTTGCCTACAAATAATAAAATGAATTTGTGCAACTCCTGCATGATTTCATTGGGATTAAGGCAGTGGTGGGATCCGACAGGGTTAATTACCGATTCGATGATTTAGACGTTCGGTGATTTACGATGTGCTTTCCTGCACACTGCGTGCACGCGCCTGTAAATCGTTGTCAGCATGCTGCGTGCAGAGAAGCAGCCTTTGAAACAGCACTTTTTTCTTGCTTTTTTAACTGCAGCTGTGCCTCGCACGGCAGCTGAAGTTGGAAAAGCAGGAAATAAAGGTCAGGTAAGAGCCCAGGTGGGCAAAAACATCAGCAGACATAGAACTGATTCTATGTCTGCTGCACTTCAGAGCTACCGGTTCTACAGAGGTGGATAGAACCGGTGGAAACCCACCCCTGGATTAGGGTCTCTTTATTTATTGAAACCCTGGGTGAGAAAGAAAGGTGCTATTAAATTTCATAATGTTATTCTATCAAAACTCAAAAAGGATCTTTAAAGACTAAAATAAAGCTATTTCTTTAGAAATTAAAGATGGCAATAAACATTAAAACTATATTTTAATGGAATGGATGAGCTTGATTTCTTACGTGCAGTTTTTTTTAACTTCTGTATATTATTTTGAAGACAGCCATTCTCATCCATTAAAGGAATGAGGGGGGAAAAGATGAGAAAAAGAATCAACTTTTAAATGGCTCTTGAAATGCAGCTTGCTCAATACCTACTGTACAAAGATCAAAATCGTGCAGGCCATGGTATTCCCTGTGATGTTCCATGGAAGTAAAAGTTTAGGATAAGACTATTGGTGCTTTTGAAGACATCTGAGAATACTGTGGACAACCAAGAAAACAGACAGATCATCTAACAAATCAACTCAGAGTTCTCACATGGAGACTGCTTGCTAAGCACATGAAATGTGGCCACATGACCATGGAGGGGGTTGGCCATTGTAACTTTGGAGCCAGGTTGTAAATATCCTTGGGGGGGGAGGGCGGGAAGATCCATTGCTTACTAAGTACCTGGTCATAAGTTGAGGACTATCTGTAGCATTAGTCATTTATATTTATATGGCTGCCCATCTACAAAAACTACTCTGAAATGTACAATAGTGAATTAAAAACAAAACCCAATAAATATAAAAACCATCATCAAAAACTAAAAAACACACAAGCAGAAAAGATATTAATTGTTCTAAGGGAGCTATTGCAGGATCTCTGGTCCCCTGGGATTCCTGGCCTTAGAGCAGAACCAGGTCTTGAAGATTTTGTAGTATGTTGAAAGGGACAGAATTAACCTCGCTTTTGGGCTGGGGAGAAGATTCTATAAATGCAGCTGCTAAAGCAGAGAAGGCCCACTTCTTGGTACTCCTCAAATGTAATTCCCTAACAGATGGGATCTTCAGCAAATTGCAGCATGTCTTCTCTGCCACTTCTGGTGGGACAAACAATTATAATTGGGGAACAGGTTGGTTCCTCAGATAACCTGGTTCCATGCTCTGTAAGGGTTTAATAGTCAAAACCAGCAGGGTGAATTGGACCCAGAAGACACTGGAAACTAATGTCCCTCGCTGAGAAGAGATGTATTGTTACCTTTCTAGGGAAACACGTCCCAGGGGGCTGCATTTTGCATCAGGTGAAGTTTCCAGATATTCTAAGGACAGAATTCATGTGGCGTGCATTACAGAAGTCCAAATAGGAGGTGACTAGGGTATCTGGCTATGAGCAGAGTCCCTGACCCAGGAACGGGCGCAAAATGGCACACAACACAAAGCAATGCAAAGACCCTGATAGCTGCGGCTGTTACCTGCTCTTCACACAGGTATTTGTGAGGACATGAGGAGCCACAGAATGCATAGCAGGCCTGGCTGGAGCAGTGCAACCACATCCAGCACCAGAGGGTCCTAAAACTGGAAGATCCCAAAGCCACTCAGCCTCGGTGACAACAGTAAATATTTTTGTAATAAGGTAAATACTGAAGGACAATCTTCTCTCGAAAATGAATATTTACACAGGAAAGCGGAGAGTCCTCACATAAAAAGCATTTGAATGATGCTTTGTGGATGACTGATATAACTAAAATTGTAGGCCCATTGTAATTTTTAATCATTAACCAACAGGTCATAGACCAGGGGTCTCCAACCTTGGCAACTTTAAGCCTGGTGGACTTCAACTCTGGGATAGACTGTCTATTCTATATATGTCATAGACTGTATTCTATATCCTTCAATTCCATATAAGGATTGTATGTGTACATATGTGTGCGTGTGTGTGTCTATTTCTTAATTATAAGCATTATAATTTTATTTAAATTATACCTGCAATTTTATTTTATTGCTTTAGATAAATGCCTTAAATCAGGGGTCCCCAAACTTGGCAACTTTAAGACTTGTGGACTTCAACTCCCAGAATTCTCCAACCAGCTATCCTGGCTGGAGAATTCTGGGAGTTGAAGTCCACAAGTCTTAAAAGTTGCCAAGTTTGGAGATCTCTGCTTTAAACAAAAACCCATTTCCGGAGTTCCTTCCATTTCAGAGAGGCGACAAAGTCAGTAAGTGAAGTATCATGTGCAAAGGTACTGATGGAGAAATTGATCTTTAGTCTTCTTGCCAAGATATCAAAACTAAAACCAGTTTGTTTGGTTTTAAACAAACAAACTAAAACTTCTTTGTTGGGCAAACTTTAGAAGAGGCGGCGGTTGAGGTTCTGTTCCCCCTTTTAGGTTATCCCTCTTTTTCTTTGGTCCCAAAAGCAAGCCCCCACCCCGTTTCGAAGCCTGCCGACCGAAACCTGGCTTTCGAAACCTGCCGAACCGAAAGCGTAAATCCCTCAGCTCAGGATTACCCTCCTTTTTTCTCCCCTCTGACGTCAAAAGAGCCAACCAATCACGTGCATCCAACCCCGGGAAGCCAAAGCAGCCTCTCGGAGTCTGGGGAGTCAGAGGAGGGCGGGGCTTGCGCTCAGCGTCACGTGCCTAGAGGCGGAAACCTAGCGCGTGGCAGAAGCCTGTCGCCGGCGTTCTTTCCAACCGGAAGTTTCCCGCCGAACGCCGTCACCGCCGAAAGGAGGAGATGCTACGTATTTCCGGCGTGGAGGTGGCGGCTGTGGAGTGAGTGAGTGTGTGAGTGGGAGAGAGAGAGACTGACGGGAAGCTTCGCCGGGAAGCGAGAGAGGGAGAGTTGTTGCCGCTGCCGCCGCCGCCACTGTCGTGAAAGTCTTTCTCCGCCTGGCGAAAGGAGCCGCTGCTTGTCTGCGAGGAAGGTGAGGGAGAGGCGACGACCGATGGCTTTCGGCCTGAGCCGGCCGGTGGGCGGGTATAAACGAGCGGCCGGGTGGGGGAGGCGGACAGCGAGCAAGTGACACGCAGGCGAAATGAGGGTGGGGAGGCCGCCCTCCTCCCCCCTTTCTCTTGGTGGATGGTTTCTCCCGTTCTTGAGACTCAGCGGATCTGCTTCGGGGCTTCTTTGGGACCCGCCAGAGATTCCCGGGGCCCCTTTGTAATCCCGGCCTGTAATTCCGGCTCCCGTCACCGTCTCGGATTGGTGGGTGCTGATCCGATCCCCTCGGAAGAGGTGGGAAACCGGGGTGGTAGTGGTGGTGGTGGGGTTTTTTTGGGGGTGGGGGGAGGGTTGGGGGCAGCGGCGACGACGACGACGATCTCGGTTCTTGGCTTTTGTCCGTTTCTCTTTCGGAGATGTTGTTTCGCTTGGTCTAGAAATCGGAAAAGATCGAGGGTGAATCCCTCTCCGTATGCTGGGATCCCAAGGCGTACAATAGTTACTGTTTCCAAAATATAAAATTGGTGGTTGGGGGAGTCTGCTGGTCTGCCGTTTTTAATGGCTGTTTTCAAGCTGGGCTCCTTTGTTTTGTCTTATTTTTATGTTTTTAACTTTTTTTAAGCTTAGGATTGGAATTTTTTTTTTTTTGGTAAACAGCCCGGATTCTGCTGGAAGGGACGGCTCTAACTAGATCTAGATCTATCTACCTATCTATCTATCCACGCACACGCATACACACACCGATAAGGCCTCTCCTTATTTTGGGAAGGAACAATTATATATATAATTATATAATCTTTTTATTCTATTTATTTCACACACACACACATCTATATCTGTCTGTCTATCTATCTGTCTGAAATAAATAGAATAAAAAGTGCTGATGCTTGAAAAACGGGGCAATAACAGGCTCCAAAAACCAATAGTCCAATAAGGTCTTTCATGCCTTCCTTGTTTTGGGAAAGAGCAATTATATATATAATCTTTTTATTCTATTTATTTCACACACACACACACATATCTCTCTCTCCCCTCTCTCTCTATCTATCTATGAAATAAATAGAATAAAAGGTGCCGATGCTTGAAAAATTGGGGGTAATAATGGTAATAAACCCAGTAGTCCAACAAGGTCTCTCATGCCTCCCTTGCTTTGAGAAGGAGCAATTATTGGGTAGGCAGATTTGGAAGCATCCATTTATTCTCTGCCACCCTCTGGGTTATGCAACTACTGGTAGTTGTTACCTGCTTTACAAGATCATGTAACTGAAGTAGATTGGTCGCTTTTTTAACCCTTGATTTTGGCTTTACCCTTAACGTGTCCCCATGCGGTGCCATTTGCAATGTATTCTCTATTAAACCAGCTCTTCTGTTTAGCTGTGAGTGATTGGAAACACTGGATTTGTTGCGTGCCTACCCTATACTTAATTGATCTTTGGCAGAATAAGCTCCTCCCAATTTGGGTGAAAAGAGAAGAATGCAGTTTCTTTCATTAGTGCAAATGAAGAAATGGATCATTGAGACATTTGTTAGAAGTGTGCAAAATCATTTCTAAAAACAAAGGTTCAGTTTTCTCTAGGCCTTCTAATCAAGAATGGTTAACTCCTAAAAGTTATTTAGAAATTTAATTATTTAGCAGTGCCAGTTTCTAAATTGAAAACAAAAACTCCCTGCTAAGAACTACATACTTAACTATTTAGTATCTTTCAAAATTACGTTTTAACTGTAGTAATTATTTTGGGAGCTGGATTCAGCCTGGGATTGATTTGGACAATTATATTAAAGAATTACATGCCTTATCAATATGTTTAATTCTTAAAAAAAGACAGAAAAGGCTGGTGAGAATTTTATTTAGAATTCAAAATGTAGAGAATATAGTAGGCGAATAATAATGAAACCTAGGGCTTTGGACTAGTGTTCCCAACTCCTTTCATTTTAATCAAATCATACTGAAAGTTTTAAGAAGCTCATGTAGATTTTTTCCCCTATTTTTCTATACTGCTTTTCATTCCAGAAAAACTTAGCATAGTTTATGAAAGAGCAGTAAACCAACCTTGAAAAAAATAAAGCAAAAACTTTTTAGAAATAATAATATATTAATATAAAATCCATTTTTAAAAAATGGCATTTTAAGCCACTACATTATCCTGGGAAATTTGTTATCCTACTAATGTCTACGGGAGCAATGATGTTTTCAGGTTTTTTTTTTAAGGAAACCATGGGAGGACTACTCGAATATGTCATGGGAAACAGTTCATAATTACAGGAACTGCCACTGAGGTCTTAGAGCTTGACTACCATATTGTCAGCCAAGTGCACTGATGGCAGCACAAACAGTGTGATCTTCTATTAAAAGGTCATAGCTAAGATTATTGCTATCTTTTTCCAATTCTGTCCTTTCTCTGCTCAGAATAGAACTCAATTTCTGTTCATCTGAGGTTAGATATCAAAATCCTGTTGATACTGCATAGAATAACACTGACACTATTTTGTAAGTGTGATTTGTTCCTGCTAACTTCAGAACTGAATTGCAATATTTGCTGTCAGGACTTAAATATAGAATTTCTATTGGCTCCTAGTTCATAGGTAAATGTTACAGTGTTTCCTTATGGCATGAAGACATTTAATTAAATATGCCTATTTTTTCCAGGTACATAATTCTTCCATTATGTCATTCTTGTTTGAATGGATCTATAATGGCTTCAGCAGTGTGCTGCAATTCCTAGGTAAGACTTTAAATGTTTATCAATGAATAATTTCCAGGGGCTTATTTATTAATTTAAAAATGAGGGACTTTTAGATTGCTATAATAAGAAGCCAAGAATGCCCCCAGACAAAATGTTAATGTAATGTGGTCAGGTGCCAGTTTTATCTTTTCAGTTTTTTTTGTATCATCATTCTATAAATGATAGAATAATAAAGTCATTCTATAAGTGATTGAGATGCAAATTATCATCCCCGTAGTAGCCGCCCGCGTGATATATCCCACTGATGATATATCCCACTGACTGACTTGCTCTGTTGATCTTTCCTGTGCCTTTTCTCTCATCCTTCTGACACTAGAACATCATAACATACCCTTTGTGCCTACTGGGTCCTTCCCAATACATTTCCTTCATTGCCAGTGTCCAGTGCAGCATGCATACTTCCATCCACAACTTCCCCACATTTTCCCTTCTGAATACCTGCTGTAGGAGTCATGATGCAGATTGTACTCTCTGTTCACTTTGGGGAATAAGAATGCTCAATAGGCTTAATCCAATAAATAATTCATGTTTTTCCACAGGATTGTACAAGAAGTCTGGAAAATTAGTTTTCTTGGGTTTGGATAATGCAGGCAAAACTACTCTTCTTCACATGCTAAAGGATGACCGATTGGGTCAACATGTTCCCACATTATATCCAAGTAAGCACCATATAGTTATGGTTGGAGTTATATATTGGTGTCATTTTAGAAGACTATTGTATGATAATGTTGAAGATTAGTATATTTAAAAAAATAAAGTTGCTTCACATTTGTGCTTAATTGTTTTGAAAATGACATTTAAATGTACTCCTAATCCCAGTATCTTCTGTGAGGCGTATTACCTGGAAAGGATAAGAGAGATTAGGCTCAAGATTATGATTCAGTGTGTTATATTAAATGCAGATATTATCTGTTACAGTTCATGAATTACATTTGAGTTGGGAGGAATTGGAAGATTCAATATATGATTTTCAGTATTGGTGACCTTTTAGAGTAGCTGAAGGTAATATGTGCCTTCCAGATGTTGATGAACTTCAGTTCCCACCTGTCCTAGCAAAAGTGATTGAATTATGGGAATTGCAGTCCAACATCTGACATGTCAAATTAACCTAAATCTATTTTAAGATCTTACACAGCTTTCCTCCTTCCACTGTTTATGGAAGTATCGGGTTTTAATTCCTAATCAGCATCATCTTTATCAGGAAGCTTAAAATGTTGGGGTTTCCTAAAAGTATGCAATATTTATAGGGAGTCAGTTGCCAAAGTAAGCTATTAAATCCTTTAAACTGAGTGTGTTCAATCAGGGGTTAAATAGGCATTTATTGAGGGTGTTCTACATGTATTCTTGCACTATGCAGATGTTGAATTCACTGGTTATATAAACCCTTCCAGTTCTTTAATTGAGTGAATATTTCTGAAGGGCATTAGGTTGGGGAAGGTTGATCTTAACATACCTTGAACAGTTTATGCCTTATGGTAATAGACATTGTAAAGAACATACCCACTGCTAAAGGCTGTAAACACTTCTCTCTCCTCTAGCATCAGAAGAATTAACAATTGCAGGAATGACTTTCACCACTTTTGATCTTGGCGGCCATGAGCAAGGTAATCAATATCGATGCTTGTTATTTTGTTATTCTCTTATTCCTAGCTAATCTGAAAGTGTCCTTTATGGGGATAAAATGTTCTACTAATGGAGATGTCATTCGATCACATTAAGAGGTCATTGTGCCTCTATGTTGGCCATATTTATTCTCACATTCATGAAGGTCACAAATAGGTTGTCTTATAGCAGGGACAGGACAATATACATTGCTATATATTGGCTTTAAGGTAAAATAAGTGCACACACATACAGATAGTCCTTGACTTACAACGGTTCATTTAGTGGCCGTTCAAAGTTACAACAGCATTGAAAAAAGTGACTTATTATCATTTTTCACACTTATGACCATTGCAGCATCCCCGTGATCCTGTGATATACATTTGGATGTTTTCATAACTGACTCACATTTATGACGGTTGTCCCGGAGTCATGAGTTCCCCTTTTGCGATCTTCTGACAAGCAAAGTCAATGGGGGAACCAGATTCACTTAACGATTGTGTTACTAATTTAAGAACTGCAGTGATTCACTTAACAAACATCGGTAACAAAAGTCGTAAAATGGAGCAAAACTCACTTAACAAATTTCCCACTTAGCATCATAACTTTTTGGCTCAATTGTACCTGTATGCAAAAATTCGCAAGTACTGTGTTAAGCTCACACATCAAACCACCTAGCTTAATTAGTAGAAGACGTGAGTGCAATATAGGTTTGTGATATCAAGCTGGAACGTGAAAATAGCTAAGGATGCTCAAAATACATTTTCATCTCTTTATTGCTGTTGGTGGTATGCCATTAATATATTTTCACAAGTGTTTTTCTTTCCCTTGAAGCGCGGCGTGTCTGGAAGAATTATTTCCCAGCAATTAATGGGATTGTCTTTTTAGTGGATTGCGCAGATCATTCTCGTCTTTTGGAATCTAAAGTGGAGCTCAATGTAGGTAACTTTTTCTTTTGAATGCACTAGTACTAGTTGTAGTATTTATATATGCCTTTTCTGTCGTGGACAAGAAGTTAATTTAAAATGTGCACCTATGAGCAAAAAGGAAACTAAATACAAAGCCAGCTGGGTGACTTTGGAGCAGTCACACTCTTGTCAGCCCAAATCATATCTCAGAGTTGTGATAAGGAAAATAGGAGGACAGTCAATTAGTTAAGTTTGTCACCTTGAGTTATTTATAAAAATAAAGGTGGAATAAAAATTATTTAAAAAGCTGCCAAATATAAAGCAGTACTTATACATAATTTGGAATATGTTTCATAAATTTGAGTTGTAAGTTACTTGCCACCATTATGCTATTTAAATTTACAAGGTCATGTTGTGACTCAAAATATTCCAAGTACAATCAAAATGAAATATTATGTATGTATCTATTGTCTATTAATAGCATTTTCTAAATTGGGTTTGGAATTCCTATTTAAAATTATTCTATGATTACAAAGTTGCAGATTTCCCCCTTTTTTCCCCTTAGGCATTAATGACTGATGAGACAATATCCAATGTGCCAATTCTTATTTTGGGTAACAAGATTGACCGACCAGAAGCTATCAGTGAGGAAAAACTGCGAGAGATTTTTGGTCTTTATGGACAGACAACAGGAAAGGTAAGGAATCAAAGCTTGGTTCTAAAATTAATGTACCTTATTTTTCAAAATACTATATTTTTCTGAATGCTGTCGTATATCAAGATTCTAATTTTGGCTCTTAAAATACCACAGAAACACAAGTAACAATGTATATTAGATGCAAGTATGGCACAAATGAATTTATTAGATTAATATAGAATAGCCTAGTTTTATACTTTTTTCTGTGTACATATGAATGTTTTGTGTGGTTAGTTAATAAACAACATATTTAGTTTTTATAATTTTTTATAATTTGGAAGCCTGAATTGTTAACTTTGCGATTGTATGTTGATGCATGGAGAATTTAAGTTAGAATCAAATGCAGTTAGGTATGAATGACATTGGTGTTTAAATGGATACAAGACAACTAAACTGATTGTGGACAGCATCACCAATAATAATAATAGAATTAGGAAGGATATATTGACCAATATCGATTGGGGCATAATCAGTTTTATACTTGTACTTTCTCTTGGACTTGAAGTACTTTCACTTGTACTTTCAATTAATTTAGCTTCCAGTAATATCCTGGGAATTAAAATATTCTCACACTGTTTTTTAGAATATCCCAATTTTTGGTTTCTGATTAGTGTTTTTTTCATTCTGTTTAGAGATTGTCTTGGGGTAAGCATAAGAATATTCTTAGATGGTAGATAGAAAAAATGGTAGCATATGCCCTTTACTATAGGCTTAAATAGATTATTTGTGATATCCCTTTCCTGCCAAAATAAATCAGTCTGATTTACCATTAAAAAAAAAATTAAACCGCACAAAGGTTTCTTTTTTGAAGCACGCTTTATTCTTAAAGTGTTCCGAGACTACATAACCTCAGAGGACACGAGGTAAAGGTTGCCCAACAAGTTTCTCAGGTCATTGATGGAACTTGTGGTTGAGCTCCATGACTGGTTTTTCCCCCCCTTACCTTTCCTTCAGGTGCACAGTTCTGAACGTTTTCAGGCAATCTTTTTTTATTAATTTCATTGTAGCTCTTGGATCCCTATCAAAAACAATGCCAGGGCATATAATCAAGAATGATCTTTCCACTTTTTGCTTGGAACCGAAACAGATGTTATATTGTGGGCTTTGACAATTCGAATTGTTCCTGATTATAGAAATACTATATATTGCTGAATTTCTATTTGTAACTATATCAAAGAAAATCCGAAGTTACTCATTTTTATTTTCTTTGTCTCCCTTTTCCCTTTAGCCCATCTCTATTTTTTCCATTTTTGTCCATCTCTATTTTTTCTGTCTTTTTTTTAATATC
Organism: Bungarus multicinctus; assembly: GCA_023653725.1. Lineage (NCBI taxonomy): Eukaryota > Metazoa > Chordata > Lepidosauria > Squamata > Elapidae > Bungarus > Bungarus multicinctus. The sequence continues at coordinate 82,152,419 of CM042844.1, read as the reverse complement.
TTTTTTTTTTTTAGAAATTAAATTTAAAGAATTATCTTGCAGCTATACAATCAGATATGACATGTGTGTTTATAACAAAGCTGTGCATGTCCTAGTCTCTGCGGTTGAATACGCAGAATTCCTGCCAGTACAGTTAAAAGGTTCCGCAATGGACTCCTTTTCAATGAATTTCTGTTTAATTCTCTAGGGGAATGTGCCATTGAAGGACCTGAACACGCGTCCTATGGAAGTGTTCATGTGCAGTATACTGAAGAGGCAAGGCTACGGTGAAGGTTTTCGTTGGCTGTCACAGTACATTGACTGATACTGGGGAGAAAAGATCTATTCCCGGACTGATCCTGTTCACAAATTCCTTATGGACTTTTCTATTAGAACATGGAAGACTCTCCATCTGCATACTGGCAACGACCAAGAGACTCCTTTCTTCAGTTACCCTACATCACAGTGGTGACACGATTCTTTTCCCTGTGTCTGGGAGATAACATTCTGTACACTGGTGCAGGTTGTCACTTCCAGCGGCCATCGATTCCTATGGAAACCATGGCTTTTCAGTTACCAATGGGAAGAGCGAGCTGGAATGCCAGGCTCTCTGCGCGGCACTCTTTGTGGCTGGAAAAGAGGACCTGTCTCACCACTGTGCCCAATTAGATTTCAAAGAAAGCAACTATATTTTTTAAAAGGAAGTGTTTGATGTAAATGGCATCCCTTTAGATTTTCTTCAGTTTAGCCTTCATCCTGTTCAGGCCAGAGTCTGTTAGGATTTTTTTTTTTTAAAAGAAAAAAAAAATCTATTGAATGGTATTTAGGCGGTTCCCAAATGACCGAACCAGCTATCATGATATTGAAAATCTTTAGCAAACGAGAGAGGTGGCTTTCATAGCCCCTGTAAGGTGGTTGCGGCTGTCACACTGCTCAATCATGAAGATGGTGCTATTGGGACTGACTTGTGCAATGATTTTTCTTTGAATTTACAGGGAATTTTGTTTGGGGGTGAGGGTGGGGGATGGAGTACACACACAGGCACACTTCTTTAGCCTTCCTTGTCATGTGCAGGAGTCTGAAATGTGGTTGACCCCTTTTTTGCCCACCTCTAAAGGTTACGATCACTTTCCTTATTGGCAGTCTTTTATGTCTTCTTCCTCCTCTTTGCAGCACCAGCAGAAAGTTTGTCTTGGACCTACAATGCACGATGCTCTACATTGCAGGCAACTGCAAAAAAAAAAACTACACACACACAAAACCGTAGAAATCATGAATTTTTTTTTTTTTGGGGGGTGGTTATTGTAGCATTAAATTGTTCCAACAAGCACGTATCAAATGCTGTTACTGTAAACTAACCCTGTTTCTTTTACACTCAACAGAGCTTGTGTTTGAATTTTCATTACTTGCCTAGACATCTTCATTTTCACTTAAAAATAGGCATTTCTTCTCCTTGGCTGGAGCGTGAAGATGCTTTTAATTAAAACTATTTAGTGTTTGTGGACAGACTTGCTTTGGTGAATGCAGGGCACCCCATGTCTGAAGTCACTGGCTTTCTGACTCCCATTGGAAAACATGAAATGCAAAAACATGAAATGCAAAATAGGCACTTAACTCCATGGAATGATAACACTAAATCACTTAAATTGGGGTGGGGAAGCTATGGTTCTTTAATGACTGGTGGCCTTCAACTCCCAGAATTCCTGAGGCAGCCATGCTGGTCCAGAAATTCTGGGAGTTGAAGTCTTCCAGTTATAAAGGCACCAGTTCCCCACCTTTGAATTAAATGCTAGTTATGGTTTAGTTTATCTTTTATCGTAGCATCAACTTCACTGAGAGAGGAAAAAGAGAATGATTAACAGTTGGAAATCCTCCTGTGATTTTGGACATCAGTTTTAATTTCTAAATTGTCAGTTTCACCCAGTGCATTGGCAGGTCAGAATGCATTGGTCTTTACCTAAAATTACTAACATTTCAGGTAAAAACTCATGGAGCCTTCTGAAGTATGTAGTGCAGATATCTGGATAAATATTTTACTTTTCTGCCTGCAAAAAGAGCTGACTATTTTACAAATATGAAGCATCTTAAAACTGTACAGGTTGAAAGTCCAGCTTGCAATTGCAGAGGTAATTTAAGACATAATTCCATTGGAAGAGCTATGACGGAGTAGCCAGTTCCTGAAAGGGATAATTGGGGAAGAGTCCATTATAATTAACCAGGCTCTTTTCTGATGTGGTTATTCTTGAACTGTTTGCAGTATATCTTCATCAAAATAATTACAACATCTTTGTTGAGTTCATTTGTGGTTTATAAAACCTTTGGGTTTTATGTAAGAAGCTTTTTGATGACTTGTGAATATTTCCTAGGCCAAAGTGCCTGTGCATATGGTGCCAAGGAGATGTGGAAAATTGTAAGTGTACAGGAGTCCATGAAAAAAACTTGATTGGTGCAAATAATGTAGCATCTGCTCCATTGAACACCTGTAATTGTCTTAATGGCTGTTCGATCAAGGGATATGAATGAATGGCTCACCTTGGATTAACATGAGATGTGGTAACTCTGATCTCTGATTACATGCTTAAAAAAAAAAGGCCCTGATAAGCAGAGCCATAAGATGGTGCCCAAAGGAACAACTTCTATGAAAGTGGTATCTCAGCCACTGGAGAAACCGGTTGTTGGCTCTGATCAGTTTTCTGCCTGCCAGTGTTCTGTCTTTGGACAAGTCTCCTTGCAATGTCTGGATATAAAGTTTAATATATTCCTTAGGAACTGGGTTACAGATTGGAAAATAGAGTCAACATCATTCTGTTAGCAAAGTGTTTTAACTTCCAATTTCTGGAAATGGGAAACATGTTTGCAGAGACGGTTTGTCTGTATCCAAAACATTTTAATAAAAGGTTTTTTTAAAAAAAAAATATATAGATATACTTGGGTTGAATCTGGCCCTAACATAATCCAAGGGCAGATGTTGTAGAAGGTATCCATGTCCTGGGCCACAAAGACATTCTTGACGAATGTTGAATTGGAAGTGAATCATTTGATATCTTCATAAGTAAATTAAGTAATAAAAAAATATAGCTTCTAATAACTGAACACACTGAGGATTATATTGAGAGATTTGCCGTTATGGAAAATCTACATGATGGAGAGGAAAAGGATGCCTGTTAAATTGAAAACTAACTGCTAGATTGCTATAGTTGAATAAATGTGTGACAGCATAAACAATATATGAGAATAATGTTCCTATACTCACCATCTTTGCTGTAGCTTGAGTACTGAGCTTCAGCAAATGAGAACTGGTGGTATCTGTTTTATGCAAGTCATCTGAATGCACCCATCAGGAAGGCTGCTTATCCAATTCTTGAAGAGTTGGGAGACAGGGCTTCCATTCATATGGATAGCTTCAGTTAGTGACTTGTAGATTTCCCTCTCGATTTTACACCCCTTTCGCAGCTAATCTGTGAGAACAACTTCCAAGAAAGGTTTGGAAAAATGGAACAAAAAGCTGAAAATTCAATCCCCAGTGGTGGATTTTGGCTGTCTATATTCTGTGGTCTGGCTGATACCCAATGCTCTGGAGGTGGTCTTTAAAATGTGAGTTTAATTTCCTCGTGTATTGTTAGCATTTAGGATCTGTGGACGCAATTTAAAGCATTTTAATAAATGCTGTGGATGAAAACAAGTGTAGAAAAGAGAGAGGAAGGACAGGAGAAACTAGATACCAAAATGAGGAACAATGAAGAAGAAGAGAAAAAAAGCATTTTTTCAATAGAAAAGGAAAGTGTTCAAGCAAAGACATGCTTTCATACGTTCAAATAAGAAGGAAGATCAGTCCTGGTCAAGAAGCAGCTGAAGGAGAGCTCTCCATCCCACATTGCAATGTAATGAAGGAAATGTCTCCATTGTCTTAAAAAGTACAATGGTAGTTCCAGGCAGAGAGCCAAGTCTTCGAGAATTAAAGATTTAACTTGTGTTGGTAAATTAGGTTGTGCAATAGGGATTCTAGATCTAAACCCCTTTTGGGGAAACAATGAATAATTTCAGGTCACCTGATTTGGTCTTCGAGGCCTGGAAGTATTCCAGGTCCTGACCAAAGGTGCAAGAGCCCAAGTTTTTATTTATTTATTAGATTTGTGTGCCGACTGTCTCGTCTAGAGGCGTTATGGGCACTTCAGCTGGCACACTCCTATACATAGCTGTGATTTGGACATGCTTTAATTTTTCAAAGGGGACAAAACCAGTCCAGATGAATGTTGCCATCAGAGAATGAGGAGTGCCTTAAACAAGAGATGAGCAGGGTTTCAACAGCCCTATTCCTTCCCAACAACAAAACACCCACCCCCCAAAGTATTCCAGGTTTTCTACATTCTAGTTACTTGATTACTGTATGGATAGTGAGTATTTGAAGGGAAGTAGGACAGGATTTAGCTTTGCCACCAATTATCTCTAGATGCACAGAGAGAGAGAGGATGGAAATTATGGGACTCCGGCCTTGTCAGGCACTAAAAACCAAGACTGCACCTGAAGTTTTAATTAAACTGATTTATTACTACTCATGCCTAAGCAGTGGAATTTACTGAATAACAGCACTACTTTACCACTAGATAAGGTTCAACAGAATTCAAGAGGGGTCGGACTTCATCCATTTGTGGCTATATAGTAACTCTAGGCTAATTCCTCCTTTGACTCTTCCCCCACTAGGTCTTTCTACTCCTACACACTTGCTCTAACTTAAAGCTTCCCTTTTAGCCCACGGGTGTCGAACTTGCCTTGTCACACTGTCGCGTCATGTTTTGCGATGTTTTTTCTCTTTGCAGAGCTGGGATGGGCGTGGCCTGCAGGTGATGCATCCAGCCCGCAGGCCGCTAGTTTTGAAACCCCCGCAGTTTAGCCCTTTCTTGACTGGTTATCCTTCGAACAGATACAAAGCCTGCACAGTTCAAGCCTGTTCTGGTTTTTGAACTTTCTTTCAAAAAAAAACAAAACTACATGCATTTCTCTTTAAGCTAAAAACAAAAACCGCAAAGATGCCTTGAAAGTAAGCTTGATTCACAGATAAATCTGTATGATTTTCTTGACAGCAATCCAGGAATAGTTTGTCCTTGCCTTCCAGGTTTTTTAAAAATTTTGTTTGGTTTTTACTTTTCAATCTAGATCAGGGGATTCCAACTTTGGCAACTTTAAGCCTGCAGGATCTCAACTCCTTTGCTTTGGTGGCTGGGGAATTCTGGGAGTTGAAGTCCTCCAGGCTTATGGTTGGAGACCCCTGATCTAGATCACTCAAGGTTATCCCAGTCATGAAAATGCTAAATTGGGTTGGATTTCTTTAGGGCCAGATGTATATCGATTAAAAGAATATTATGCTTCACTTGACCCAAGAAGAAGCACAGTGTGTACCTTTATTTTAGAGTAAGTAGGAGCAGGTTCAAACATTTCCCATTGAATACACTATCTGTCATGCTCTCTCCGCATAAGGAAACCACAGGCTGAAACTACTGAGAAAAAGGGTACTTCTTAATTGGAACAAAAAAATCAAATTGCCACACTCCTAATATTATGCTTGGGACGATGTCACCTTAAGAAAGAATATTGTAGACCTCCAGAACATGCAGAATTGACCCCTCTACATGTACAGGTAGTCCTCAACTTACAACAGTTCATTTAGTGACCATTCAGTTACAAATGGCACTGAAAAACCTGGCTTATGATCTTTTTTCACACTTATGACCCTTGTAGCATCCCCATGACCACGTGATCAAAATTCGGATACTTGGCAACTGACTCATTTTTATGACAGTCACAGTGTCCTGGGGTCATGTGATACCCACTTTGAGGCCTTCTGAGAAGCAAAGTCAATGGGGAAGCCAGATTCATTCAATAACTGTGTTACTAATTTAACAGCTGCCATGATTCACTTAAGAAACATGGCAAGAAAAGTCATAAAATGGGGCAAAACTCAATAAATTTCTCATATCCATTTTGGGCTCAATTGTGGTCGTAAGTCGAGGACTACCCAGAGGTGGTATTCAACAGGTTCTGACCAGTTGTGGAGAACCAGTAGCGGAAATTTTGAGTAGTTTGGAGAACCGGCAAATACCACCTCTGACTGGCCCCGCTCCATCTATTCTCCGCCTCCCGAGTCCCAGCTGATCGGCTGGGTCTTCTTTTGTTGCCCTGCACAGGAGAACAAAGCTGGAAAGCAGGTTAGTGGGATGGGGAGAGAATGGGGATTTTATAGTATTCTTCCCCTGCCACACCCACCAAGCCACGCTCACAGAACTAGTAGTAAAAAAATTTGAATCCCACCACTGGGACTATCTGTAACTATGTTAAAACAATTCCCCTGCCAGGAAACTTAATAACTTGGGTTTTTTTTAATAGAATAGGCAATAGAATTCTTTATTGGCCAAGTGTGATTGGACACACAAAGAATTTATCTTGGTGCAAATGCTCTCAGTATACATAAAAGAAAAGATACATTCATCAAGAGTCAAGAATCATAAGGTACAACACTTAATGATAGTCTAAAAAATGTGCAAGACAGAGGTATGTGATAGTTATGGCAGGACAGATGTTTTCCTCTCATATTTCTAGAACAAGGGATCTCAAATGGAAGTAAGCAGCAGGAAATGAAACAACTAGAATAAATAACATACACTTGGTTAATTATGCTTGCTTTTCATGTCTTTGTTGGAATTCAGAAATATATACTTGTTTAATGGATTGACAGACTACATTGATATGGAGTTTTCCCAAAACAACACTGGAAAATTCTTGTTTATCTTAAAAGAATATGGATTGCCTACTAATCCTGCAAGCCAACAAAATTAGTAACTGTTGGGGAGGTAGAAAGGAACAAACAGTCCCAACGCCCACTCCTTGCAAGAACCCAGCTCTAAGCATCCCCAATAGATCACTCTAGTGTTCTTTGCCAATTGCAGAGTAGGGCTCATTCCCTTACTGACGAGTTGGTTTCACAACCAGACGGCTCTTAGCACATTAGCAAGCTTTCTCAAACATGCAATAGCATGTTTATTTATTTTATTATTTATTTATTTATTGTTTGGATTTTTATACCGTGCTCTCTCCCAAAAGCGGGACTCGGGGCGGTGCACAGCCAGATAAAAACTGTACAAGTTATAAAAGTTAAAAGCAATTTAAAATAATTAAATTAGTGGCCAAAAGATAAAATTTTATAAAGCACATAAAAACAAATAAAGATTAATATCAATTTAAAACCGCACAATTATTACTACGCCAGGCTGGCCTGTTGGAAAAAGTGGGTTTTGACTGCGCGCCGGAAGGTTAGAAGGTCGGTGATGGCCCATATCTCCGGGGGTAAGTTGTTCCAGAGAGAGGGAGCCCCGCAGAGAAGGCCCGTACCCTCGGGGCCACCAGCCGGCATCGTCCAGCCGACGGCACCCCGAGAAGGCCCACCCTGTGGGAGCGCACTGGGTGGCGGGAGGCCATTGGTGGCAGCAGGCGGTCCCGTAGGTACCCAGGTCCCAAGCCATGTTGACCTGCTTTCATGCGCCTTAACATGTAAGAAAGTTGAAAAGAGGCCACCTTTTCCATAAGATACTCTTTCAAATACCTAGTGAGGCCTAATCTCCGTTGCTCTTGCTAAACCTGTTTCATAATTGGTATCGGCGCCTTTATTTGACCGTCTTTGCTTGCAACTCTTAACATAGTAATAATTCATGCATTTGTTAAGCTGTGTGTAGTGGCGCCCACAGGGAAAGGATTACAACATGCAATGTGTGAAGTATGGCATCGCAATTAAATCCCTGCCCAACTTTCACATTCATGCAGTCCTACATACGGTAGCTCTTCTCTCAACATGATACTGAGAGAGAGAGTGGATGTGCAACAGAGGAGAACATTCGTAGCTCATGATTGAACTGTAGAGTCCTTGGTGGTTTCTGAGCTTGGTTGTTTTCTTGCAGATGTTTCATTACAGTATTCAAATCAGATAATACTGAAAAAATTACCTAGTTGTGTAATAAAACATCTGCAGGAAAACAGCCGAGGTCAGAGAGCACCAAGGACTCCAGAGAGTGAATGACCTGAAATCAAGCCAGTGAATTTCCCTGGCTGAGGTGAGATATAGAATCTGGGTCATCCTGATGCAACCTAGCACCTTAAACACTTCCACACACAAACTGGACACAGTATATAGAATAGAATCTTTCTTGGCCAAGTGTAATTGGACCCACAAGGAATTTGTCTGTGGTGCATATGCTGTCAGTGTACATAAAAAGAAAAAAACCCATTCATCTGAGGGATGCAGAATAAATAAGAACTACATCCCCCATTTTAGAAATGCTATCCATGCATCCTAACATTGCTTTCGCCGTTCTTCTTTTTTCTATGGCAGCTCCAAAAACATTGCTAACTGATGTCCTGCATGCGATCAACTAGGATTCTAAGATTCAGATGATACATACTGTTATTAAGCAAGTATCTTTTGCTCTATAGACTCATGTTTAAGATCAGTTTAAGATTGAGAACTGGGGAGTAATGTGATGGGGCTTAGCCAAAATGAATTCAGAGGCTTTTTCTTTGCCAGAGCAGAAGTTGCTGAAACTTTCTACTTAAATACAACAGTCACTAGAACAGAATATTACAATGAGCTTCAAAATGTACTACAGTTCATTATAGTTCAGCTCCAGGGAATGAGGAAGATAAATTTTTGCTTTCTGTGATGAGGTAAGATTTTTTTATTAGTAGTTTTGTACAATAACTCATTCACAGGATTATCCACACTGCATTTCTGGTCACTGGCTAGACTATGATTGACTTGGATGAAAACACATTGTTGAATCTACCTAATTCAGTGGTGCTTCCTACTCTCAGGTAATCATGCCAATTCAGTTATACCCTATAACTGAATTTTAAGACTTGTGGATTTCAGCTTTGCTGGCTGAGAAATTCTGGAGTTGAAGTCCACAAGTCTTAAAAGTTGCCAAGGTTGGAGACCCCTGCCCTATAATGCATTTGTATTTTTGTGGATTTCTTTTGTTTTGCTTGTCTCTTAATGCAGTCAGTCAGATCCAAGAAATTTGCTCGGACAGTTTCCTATAGAAGAAAAGTCTCAATTTCAATTGGGGTTATTAAAGCTGAGCTGCGAAATCTGAATGGTTATTAAGTGACAGGCAAGTTTTAAGAATTATCTATGTATCTTCTTTTTAAATAAACTTTATTAATTTTTACAACTAAAATAGACAAGCAACACGTACATAAATGTGAGAAAGAAAAAGGAAACAAAGAAAGAAAAGTAGAAAGAAAAATCAGAAAACAATTAAAAACAGTTCCATCCTCGACAGCTTGTGGGACTTTATTTTCATCCTTATTTTATGTCCTCTGTGCAATTAAACCTTGTGCGAATCTAGTCACTACTACAATTATAACACATCTTCTTTTGCCCTTTATTATTTAATCCATCTGCGATCTATCCATTCGTACCAGCAGTTCCAGCTGTCGTAATACATTGATGTGTCTTTTCCTTTTAATGCCAAAGTTAATTTGTCCATCTCTGCACAACTTGATATTTTTTGAATAATCATTTCCTCTGATAGAATATGAGGTTGTTTCCAACATTGGGCAAAGGCCAGTCTGGCAGCTGTCAAAATATGTACTATTGTATAATTCACTTTTTTGGGGAGTTGTTTATTAAAGATCCCTAATAGAAAGACTTCTGGTTTGAATTCGATCTGTTCTAATGTCATTTCCTCCAACCATTTTCTAATTTTCTGCCAATATTTTTGAGCCCCTGTAAAAGACCACCACATATGGAAGAGTGTTCCCTCCTCTTTTTTTGCATTTCCAGCAATTCGGACTCATGTTGGGGTGCATCTTTGCTAATCTCGAGGGGGGAAGGTGCCATCTGTGAAACATTTTATAGGCATTTTCCTTATAGGCTGCCGATTTTGTGGTTTTATTATTTCTACTCCAGACCTTCTCCCATTCTATTAAGGTGATACTACGTCCTATATTCCTACTCCAGGCTATCATATTCCCTTTGACGATTTCTTCCTCTAATTCTGCCTCTAGTAAGTAATTATAAAATTTTGTTATATTTTTTTTTAATCTGGGCCTAATAGAATTTTATCTAGTTGCTGAAGTTTATTATTGATTCCAAGAATTAATTTTAAGAATTATCTATATATCTTTACCGATATATAATAATTGCTCAGATTTTAGCAGCCAAGGTCTATCCCACTGACTTTGTGTATCAGAAGGTTGCAAAAAAGGATCAGGTGATCCTGGGGACATAAATATGAGTCACTTGCCAAGTGTCCAAATTTTGATCACATGACCATGGAGGTTCTGCAACCGTGGTGTGAAAAACGGTCATAAGTCACCTTTTTTCAGTGCCATTGTAACTTCAAATGGTCATTAAATGAACTGTTGTAAGTCAAGGACTACAGTGTTTGTATTTTTATTTCTGAAAGAGGCTGTAAAAGGAGCAAGGGGTTATATCAAATTTGATAAGTGGGGACACAAACTTTGCCAGAAATTTGCAATTACCAAACGACCTAATAACATGCCTCTTAGATCAGGGGTCCCCAAACTTGACAGCTTTAAGACTTGTGGACTTCAACTCCCAGAATTCCTCCTCCAAGTCATGTTAGCTCAGAAATTCTGGGAGTTGAAGTCCACAATTCTTAAACTTGGCAGGTTTGCTCTAGATAGCAATCGGGACAGTTATTAGCTCCCCCCCCCCCCCGAATTAACTTTGTTCAAGGGCTTTCTCTTTTTTGCTTCCTTTCTTTCGAGTTAAACAAGGAATCCCAAGGATCAGGCAAAGAATTTATGCAGAACTCAGAACTTTTTTTCAAGCTTTTTCTGCGCTTATCACTGTAATATTTATGCCCAATGACTCTGACACTTGATCCAAAGAAGGATCCCCCTTTCGGCCAAAGTTTGGGATAAGATCAAGGTCCCGCTTTAGTAATCAAACAACCCCAAAGCTCTCTGCTGTGTAAAAAACAAAACAAAACAAAGGTCTAAAAACAGCCAATGAGAGAGGACGTTCCTTGCCCGAGTCTCCCTCCACCAATGGTAGCGCTGCAATTGACGGATCAGCCAATGGAGAGAGCCGAGAGCTCTTTCTCCCTCCTCCCACTCTTCTCTGCTTATTCCGGCTTTTTGCCCGCTGCTTCTTCCTTTCCGTTTCGGGGGTTTGTCTCGGCTGGTTCGGCGCGTCCCGGGAGTTGGTGGGGCTTTTGCAGCGGGCAGGGGCGCCTGATGTGAAGCGCAGAGGCGAAGTGGGCTCCAAATCTCCCCGGTTCTCGGAAGGAGCAATGCAGCCCTGAACGGGCGACCCTGGAAGCGACGGGCTTTCTTTGCATTAAACTCTCCCGGCGCTTTCATCACCGGACGATCGATCGCGAGGGAGCCTCGATCTCATTTTTTTTTCCCCTATGTCCGAAACTCTGGGATCGGCAGCAGCCCGAGCTGGCTGCGTGATCTCGGTGTCTCACTGCCGGGTCCCGCGCGGATCTTGCAGCGGCAGCGGCATCCTCTTGAGTCGAGATCCTCCGGGCGGCATCGTCCTTTGCCCCGGGATCCTCTTCTCCCCTTTCCTTCTGGAAAGCGAGCGCCCCGATTGGTCTCAGGGCAAAGTCCTGTTCTCCGACCGCTTCTTCCCGGGCCTCCAGATCCAGGTACTTCAAGCGAGCGGGTGCAACAGCAGCAGCCAAGCGGCCCGGGCTACTTGCCTGGCTGGAGACTTGGAAGGAAATAATAACCCAGAGCTAAGGTTTAATCCGCTTTCGAACCGGCCTCAACCCCCTCACGGTTGGAGGACCTGCGAGGCTGAGCTCCTGATGGTGGCCGCCTGCCCGCCGTTCCAGGAGGCCTTCTCCAAAATCTTCAGCGCTTCGGATCGGTGGCATTTTGGAGGGAATGACTTCGAGCAAGAAGTGGCCAGCTCTTCGGAGCCCGACGACTGGCGTGCCCTCCATTGGTTTGCTCTGCTGAGGATCCTGGAGCCGGCGGGTTCCCTTGGGCCAAGTTGGGTGAGCTGCGTCCCGGCCAGATCCCTCAGGAAGGGGGATACCGTCTTCACCTGTGGCTCTCCTTTCGGCTCCTTGTGCCCGGAGATATTCATGAATACCCTCAGTAAAGGGATAGTCAGCAACCTGGCAGGAGCGAGCAATGCCCTCGTTTTGATTGACGCGCGTTGCTTGCCTGGCACCGAAGGAGGAGGCGTCTTCGTCCTATCAGGAATGGACCATCACCTGGTCGGAATCATCGTGGCTCCACTGTGCTGGAAATCCACCGAGTGGGTCGGCTTGACTCTGGTGTGTGCCGTTGACTCCATTCTGGAGAGTGTGGCCGGGGTCCTTTCTCGGTCTCGGGGTTCCCTGAAGCCCTCGTTGCTCCCCACGGAACTTGTGGCCAAGTCGTCTGCTGCAGTGGTACTCAGAAATGGACTGGACAGGCACCTGTTGGATGCTGTGGTTCTGGTAGAATGTGGACCCACCTGGGGGTCTGGGGTGATGATGAATTCAAGGTTGCTGTTAACCTGTCGGCATGTGGTCGGTGGAGCATCAAATGTCCGAATCAGGTTTCTAACCAGTCCTAACAGGTGAGTCTGAATTTTAATATTTGCTTATGTGTTGCTTTGTTCTCCTGGGTGTCTCTGATGCAACCTGAACATGCTTACCTGAGCAGCGTGGGTGAAGTTTGGGAGAATATAGGTGTGGCAGCCTTGGGGATATGAGCATACATCGAGGGTCTCCAACCTTGACAACTTTAAAACTTGTACACTTCAACTCCCAGAATTCCTCAGCCAGCTTCTGAGGAATTCTCAGTTGCCATGGTTGAAGACCTCTGGCATACATGGTCTCATTCCCAGACTGAGGGAGTTTCAGCCACCTCAAGCACTTTTTAAAAAAATAATATACATAGTTTGCCAACTTTAAAGATTTAAGGGAATCGTAAGAACGACTTTAAAGATTCTGGATAGGTTCTAAGACGGTAAAACACAAGAATAGAAAAATAAATGGATTAAAAATAATAGTAACAATAAACCAACCCTCTCCATACATGGACACCATTAAAATTTTAGCAAGGTTTGTGTCAACTCATAAAATATTTCTATGGTCTTTTTAGAGTTGCCAGCAGAAAGAGAAGGGGAAGCAGTGGGCAGCTTGCATTCCATAAATGTTTTCAAAGATAATAACTAGGTGACCGAGATTTCTTCCACACAAAATTCTAACTGGAGAGCGTGATGGATGACTCTTGGCTATGGATGTGTCCCATTGGAGAATATGAATTACGATACAACCAGGGGGTAGGGGGGAAACCAGGGTCAAGAGTGACAATGAATGATGTGTCTCAGAGTTGAGCCCTGACAGTTTGAAGGACCGATGAAATAAAACTTTATAAAGAGTTTCTAAAAATGTTTTTGTTTTTTCTCAAAAAAAAAGTTTCTAAAAGTGAAGAGGAACTTTATGGACCTTAGCGGGTAAGAAATTCCAAACCACAGGTTCCTCCACAGAGACTGTGGTTAACTACAGATTCTTGGAGAAGCAATGATTTGTGTGGAATTATGGTGGCTTTGGATTCCACCATATTCAAAGGGAGTCAGGTTGGAGAAGACTATTTTAGAAGAACTGATAACTTGTGTAACTTGAACAGTAGTGGCACAGTGGTTAAAAAGCAGTATTGCAGGCTACTTCTACTGATTGCTAGCTGACCGCAGTTCGGCAGTTCGAGTCTCACTGGCTCAAGGTTGACGCATCCTTCCATCCTTCCAAGGTCAGTAAAATGAGGACCCGAGTTGTTAGGGGGCGATATACTGACTCTATAAATCACTTAGAGAGGGCTATAAAGCACTGTGAAGCGGTATATAAGTCTAAGTACTATTGCTATTCCTATTGCTAATTCAGTAGTTCCCATTTTATGCATTGAATCATAAATTCAGAGAGCTCCATCTATAGGAAAGAAAACAGACATGTGAAAGTGAAAATCCATTCCAGACTAAAATTCTTGATAATTACATTTGAATTTAAGTTGTGGTTTGCATCTTTTTCAATGAAGGAATGCATTACAGTGCTCTTTAACCACATGTGTTTTCTGCCTTTTGCACAGTGGTGGATTTGTAGCTGTGCAGATGCAGATAGATAAACTCAACAAGACATCCATAACAAAGTACATTTATTGGTCCATCAGGTATCCTCATAACTCACATTTGTGATGAAGTTCTTCTTTAATGACCAATCCTTTGTATATCTGCCTTGCAGGTAAAAGATGGTTATCTCCTAACCCATCTCGTAGCGATAGAAAGAAGCTGCTATGAGTTAGTGAGTCCAGGCAAAAGTGAGGGAAACTCCCCCAACCCATCAAGGGTCAAATTAGTGACCAATCGGGATTACAGATGTGGCCACGTGACATGAACTACATTTCCCAGGATACCTTTAACTACATTTACCATGATGCATTCCCTTAAGGGGACAGCTCTTAATTCCTAAATAATTATCCAATTCCCATAGACTGACTGGGACAGCACAATGCGCAACCATTAAATCAGTGCCATGTTGGGAGATAATCAAAACTACACTATAAATATTAATAACTAATTGTGATGTAACGGGAAACATGGAGAAAAAAAAGTATAGATTTTGTTTTTTTTCTGGGATGGGTAAGTATTTATGCAACCCTGAGCTTAGAAGTCATTTATACTGATCCCGCTGACTCCTTCCATTCTCTCCCCACACTCCCAATGCTCCCTAAAACAGAACTAACTAATGGCTTGGGAGAAAAGAAAAAAAAAAGGAAAACATTTTCAGCATTAGCCCTTGGTTTCTTTTCAATATGTCGCTTCAGGTTTTGCTGTCTTGTTCATATCATCTCCTTCTCTGGAAATGTGTTAGAAAATGCAATGGAGAATTTACTGTAATCCAGAAAAACCCATTAAGAGTAACGTGGGCGAGATGCCTTTTGATGCTTGTTCCCTTGGATCTCTTTGATGCAACCCAAATGCGATCACCCGAGCACCACAGATAAAGTTTGGGAGAATGCATTTGTGGCAATCTTCATGATGTGAACACTCACAACCTGATTCTCAGACTGGAGTTTCAGCCTCCTCAATTTTTCCCCAGGCAATGTTGCAAAGGCTGGCTGTAGCCCAGTTCAGTTGTGGAAGGACACTGGTCTCTGGCCTATAGAGATGCAGAAAAATGAAATGGATTTGAATCCTGGTTCTGGTGACTTCAGCCCCCCTCAGTTTTACATCCCAGGAAGGCACGATCCCACTCTCTTATAGAAAGTATCTGGCACACATATACCGTATTTTCCGGCGTATAAGACGACTTTTGAAACGAAAAAAAGTCAACCGAAAATTGGGGGTCATCTTATACGCCGAATATATTCCGAAAAACGTTTCGATATGCCCCTAAATGAAAATCGTCTGGATGTTGCCACGAAACGAATTTTCCAACTCGATCCTGCACCAATCACTGCAAGGCTGCTCGGATCGCCTCTCTAACTCAGCCAATCCAAGCAGGCTTTTTATGCATGCAAATTATACAATGTTCATGGCATTGCCATTTGTGAAGAGACCTTCCATTTATCGTATCAATGTACGGTATGTTACGGTATGTTCATTAAAAATTTAATTAAAAAAGAACTGGTGTTGCCTCGGAAGTGGAGGGGTAGTCTTATACAGCGAATATAGGCCTAAACCTATGTTTTAACTATAAAATTAGGGGGTCGTCTTATACGCCCGGTTGTCTTATAAGCCGGAAAATACGGTAATATTTTGATTTACTTCGACGGCAGTGAGGTGCAAAACTTCCTGATGGGTTTTGTTTGTTGCCTCCTTGTTTTTGACCAGCTGAACAGTGCCAAATTATGTTTTGCTTTCAGTCTCTTCAAATATTGTTTTTTTTCCCCCCTCCTAGAGATTCTGTAGTGAAAGGAAATGTAGTGTTTGCAACGAAGGACTCTTCTCCCTATGATATTGCATTGGTAGAGTTGAAAGAAGGTTTATCCACATTGCCAGACCTTCCTCTAGCATCAACATTTCATCCAGGTGAGAACAGTAATGCGTCCAGGTTGGTGCCTCTTTTTTGTCATTTTGTCTACATGGGGTTGCAAAGAAGAATAACAGAATAAGAAAGTTGGAAGGGTCCTTGGAGGTCTTCTAGTCCAACCCTTTGCTCAAGAAGGAAATCTTATACAATTCCAGACAAATGCGTGTCCAATCTTTTCTTAAAAAGCCTCAAGTGAGCACCTACAACTTCTGAAGGAAGTTGATTAATTTTTCTCGCTGTCAGAAAATTTCTCCTTAGTCCTAGGTTGCTTCTCTCCTTGATTAGTTTCTATCCATTGCTTCTTGTTTTGCCTTCAGGTGCTTTGAAGAATAGCTTAACTCCCTCTTCTTTGTGGCAGCCCCTCAAATATTGATGTATTAAATATTGATGTCCGTCACTTAACATAGGACTATTAAACAATTTTGAAGCTGGCGTTGTATGGAACATTTAATGGGAAAGCACGAAGCCTTACATATTAAAACCATCTTTGAAGAGATAGGCAAATATATTTTAAATTAAATTTGACCTGAAACTTGAGTTCCAAAAATTCTTTTGAATGAAGCAAATTACAAATTAACAGAGTTGGAATGGACCTTGTAGGTCATTTAGTCCAACCCCCTGCCCAAGCAGACCCTACACCATTTCTGACAGAAACTGGCTGTCCAGTTTCTTCTTGAAAGCTTCCAGTGATGAAGCTCCCACAACTTCTGAAGGCAAGCTGTTCCATGGGTTGATTGCTCTCAGTGTCAGAAAATTCCTCATTTCCAGGTTGAATCTCTTCTTGTTCAGTTTCCATCCATTATTCCTTGTCTGGCCTTCAGGTGCCTTGGAAAATAGCTTGATCCCTTCCTCTCTGTGGCAGCCCCTCAAATATTGGAAGACTGCTATCATGTCTCCCCTGGTCCTTCTCTTCACTAGACTAGCCATACTCAGTTTCTGCAACCATATGTTTTAGTCTCTAGTCCCCTAATCATCTTGGTTGCTCTTCTCTGCACTCAGAGTTTCAACATCTTTTTTATAGTGTGGTGACCAAAACTGGATGCAGTATTCTAGGTGTGGTCTTACTAAGGCTTTATAGAATGGTATTAATACTTCATTTGATCTTGATTGTATCGCTCTGTTAATGCAATTCAGGATTGCATTGGCTTTTTTGCCTGTTGCCACACAATGTTGGCTCATATTTAATTGGTTGTCCGCTAAGTCTCCCTCTCACAGTTACTGCTATTAAGCCTGGTTTCACCCAATCTTTATTTGTAATACATATGTGTAAAGCATATATGTCTATATGCTATGTGCGTAAAGCAGTTTTTTCCAAGGTGAATCCATTGCTTCTCTTTTGGAGCCGGTTATTTTAATCATTTTGGAAATATTTGGAGCTTGCACTAGAATTGTTTGGAACTTGAAATAGTTCTAAAGCATTCAAAAGACCTCTTATGAAATAAATGTTTTGCACACATGATAATTACTTCATATTCACAGTTTATGCTTTAAGTGGTTTACAGCTGCCGTGTTTTTCACAGCACAGCTGTTTATGGAGATCTGCATGAGCAGGTGAAAGAGAGGTGTCTAATGAAAATGACTTATTACTGGCGCCCGCACTTATGACCATCACAGTGACCCTTTGGTTACATGATCGTGACTCGGCTGCTGAGCAACTGGCATATATTTAGAATAGTTGCAAAATTCCAGGGCCACATGATCACCACTTACAATCTTCCAACTGGCTTCCGATAAGCAAAATCAGTGGGCAAGCTGGCCGGGAAGTTGCAAATCACAGTCAGTGAGTTAATGACTAAGTGAGTTAGGACATTTCGCCTAGAACTAAGGAGAAACTTCCTAACAATGAGAACAATCAACCAACGGAACGGCTTGCTTCCAGAAGTTGTGGGTGTTCCATCACTGGAGGTTTTTAAGAGGAGACTGAACAGCCAATTGTTTGGAATGGTATAGGACAGTGGTGGCTAACCCTTTTGGGCTCTGTTAGGAATGTAAGTCACCTAACAGTTCAGTTGGAAATATATAAACCAGGATAGACATTTTAATACTGTCTCTTGAAGGGAATGCTAAAATTGCAATTGGATATGGTATCCCAAACAGCCATAAGATGGAGCCAGAAACCTGGTTTCCCAGCTGACTGAGCCTGAGAGAGAGAGAGAGAGAGAGAGAGAGAGATTTTGCTAGATGGTTGATGTTTGTGTTCCTGCATTTCCTCTATTGACTGTTACTGATCGTCATTATTCTTGGATTGATGTGAGTCTATTACTGAACTGTTTTTGATACTGGACTTTGTTATTGGATTATCCCTGGACTGAAAAACGTGTATGACTTGGACTGTTGGATTTTGCTTAACCGTGTACTGGAAGTAAAACCTACATTTTACTATACAGTGTATCTGTGTGCTGTGTATGTGATATTCAACATTACTCTCAGTATGTCTCCCTGTGTGCACTCATTCTCCTAATGGGGAATTACCTCAACAGGCTCCTGTGCCAAAAATTGTGTGTGCCCTTGCACTCCAGCACCCAGAAGGCAATGTGCCCCCTACACCCCCTACGCATGCACGCGCAATCCCCACCCACCCATCCACTCCCCGCCGCTCCCTTACCTGCGCTGTGCCTCACAGCTGATTTTCGGCCTCCCAGAGGCTTCAGGGAAGCTTCTGCAGGCTTTTCAGGCCAAAAACTAGGCCCATTTCGTCACTTCCGGTATTTCCAGAAAAACAGGAAGTGATTAAACGCGCCTAGTTTTCGTCCTGAAAAGCCTGCAGAAGCCTTCCTGAAACCTCTGGGAGGCCGAAAAAGGCCTCAAAGTGGCCGAAAATCAGCTGTGAGGCACGCACATGCAGTGAGGTAAGTTTGCCTGCAGCTCGTGTGCCAACACAAATGGCTCTGCGTGTCACCTGTGGCACACATGCCCTAGGTTCGCATCACGGGTATAGGATCTCCTGCTTGTGCAGGGGGTTGGACTAGAAAACCTCCAAGGTCCCCTCCAACTTTGGGGCGGGAGTTCTGTTCTGTTATTCTGTCACACAATGTCTCACTTAATGACTGCAGTGATTCACTTAATGACCACTGCAAAAAAGCTTGTAAAATCCGCTGTGGTCATATGATGTCTCACTTAATGACTGCACCGCTCAACAATAAATTTTCCAGCTGCTGTTGTGCTCACAAGTCAATGTTTCCTCTTCTCATTGGGTAAACCGGGCTGAAGCCATGCTGGCCCAATACTTTCCATCTTGAGGTACTTCAAAAAATGTGCATTTTTTCAAGAGGCAAGTGGACTTTCTGGTTTTTCTTTGAAGACGTTTTGCTTCTCATCCAAGAAGCTTCTTCAGTTCTGAGCACCTTCAAACAGCTTTGGGACAACCATGACCTGAATGACTCCATTAGACAGAGAGCAACAAATGTATAGCAAATTAGCTTTTTATTTGCAAGAATGCTTTTTTTTTAAAAAAAAAAACCTATTAGGTATGGTATATTTTATCTGCCTTTCTCTTAATTGAATTTTTGAGTTAAGGTACCAAAAAAAATGATAATGAGTGAAGTATATTTTACACTGCAAAAAGATAGAGGCATTGTCCAGAAAAATGATGAAAAGGTTCTTGATGACCGTTGTTTGGTTTGTGTGTTCTTCAATCAGGGGAAGATGTGAGTATTGTGAGCTTTGGAGTCTTCGGTCAGGCCTGTGGACCATCTGTTACGTCGGGGATCCTCTCAGCTGTGATCACCGTGGAAGATAAGCCAGTGATGCTCCAGGCAACCAGTGCGGTTCATGGTGGTTCAAGTGGGGGCGCCCTCTTTGGCACCCACAGTGGAAAACTTCTAGGTAAGGTGGATAGATAAAGAGATGGATTCGCATCCAACCAAATTCTCAACTCTTAACCCAAAATACGGACATCCAGAGCAGTAGTATAAAGAAAAATCTGTGGTGTTTAATGATTTTACTTTATTTATCCTTGATCTGACTTTCTGAGGTTATAAGCTTAAGCTTCTAGCCTTCAGTTTAAGGAAGGCAAAATTGTTTTCCTTTAAACGTCACTGAACTACAGTTCTCAACAGACACAACCAGATGCCTCAAGCACAGGGGTGTCAAACTCAATTCCATTGAGGGCCGTATCAGGGCTGTGGTTGAGCTTGGGGGGTGGGGGTGGCCAGGTGTGGTTGACTGGGTGGGTGTGGCCAGCTTGACACCACTCCTCAAACTGCTAGCATGTTTCCTCTTTGCACTGGGTAGAATGGGCCAAAGTCACACTGGCCCAATGTTTTCTCTTCGCACTGGGTAGACCGCTGGCCCAATGTTTCCTCTTCGTATTGGGTAGATTGGGCCGAAGCCATGCAGGCTGGCCCCTTACATTTTCCAGGACAGACTGCAGGCCGGATCCAACCACATTGTGAGCTGCATCCAGCCCACGGGCCTTGTGTTTGACACCCCTGCTCTAGCACAATTTCACACATTAGCTCTTACAAATTATCCAGCTCTTTGACTTGATTCATTTTCACAGTGCAAATCTCCCCAAAGCCTCTCCTCATCTCCTTTAATGTTGTATTTTTGCCCCCTTGTGTTTATGTCAGGATATTGAATTCCGTGCTTTTTGTCCTCTGTGTTTTGTTTGCAGGAATTGTTGCCAGCAACACAAGGGATAACAGCATTGGTGTGACCTACCCTCACCTAAACTTCAGCATTCCCATCACAGTCCTGCGGTCAGCCATCTTGGAATATATCCACCACGAAAGCCTGCAAGGCTTTCAAGAACTAGACGGAGTGGGAGAAAGAATTCAGGTTGTCTGGAGGCTCCAAAGGGAACCTGTGGAAATGCCACTCAGCAAACTATGAGAATTTTCACTGAATGAAGAAGAATAGAAGAATATCGGCTTCATATATCATAGGTCCAGGTTACTTTTTGAACTGTCTCATCCTGCTAGGATAAGCCTTGTCCCACTTGTACTGGCACGGAGGGCTTACTTTGGATCCCTTTGGTCAAAGAACTCCAACTGTTGGGATCTAGAACAATCTCCAACCTTGGCAACTTTTAAGACTTGTGGACTTCAACTCCTAGAATTCCTCAGCAGCTTTGTTGAAGTCCACAAGTCTTAAAGTTGCCAAGGTTGATCTAGAAAAGCCTTCTCTGCTGTAGTTCCTGCCTTTTGGAGTATCTTACTCTCCAAAGTGAGGTCTACCTCCACCCTCTTATCCTTCCTTAAGACTGTGAAGATCTGGCTGGGGCAGTTCCACACACTGGAGGTGGCTGGCTGCTAGATTGATAGCAAACCCCACCTCACCTTTAGCTCTCTGTTTCTCTACCCATCTATCTTTTATTCTCATACCGCTGTACCGTCGTTTCCTTTTTCATTCTTATTCCATTGTTCCATTACTTTGCTTACTGTGATGGGTGCGCTTCTTGTCACTTCTCTGTTTTTATTGTTCTAAGCCATCTAGAATAGCCCCACTTGCAAAATAGGCGACATATAAATTTAACAAATAATAAAATACGGTGTGCCCTGATTGCATTATATTGGTGCTTCTCTTGCTGTTGTAATCGAATCAACCCCAAATTAAGGGATTACAAGGTTGTACAAAAAAGAGAGTTTCATCTGTTTCAATAGCTTTCTTGGCTAGGCATTTAGTTTGATTTCAACAACGCCCACTTAGTTTTCCTGCTCTAATCTGCCATTACAAGTAGTCCTCAACTTACAACCAACATTGGATTTAAACATCACTAAATGGTCATTAAGTGAGTTGCACACAATTTTACAACCAGAAAAGTCTTTTTGCTCTCTGAGCTTCCTGAGTGTTGTGGTTTGGGTAATTAGGTAATGAAATATCTGCAAGAAAACAGGCAAGCTCAGAGGGCACCAGGAGCCCCTCATTTCAATCCCGAGCTACAAATATTCTCCTTTATTAATTTTACAACCTGTTTTGCCGTGGTTAAGTGAATCGCTGTGGTCATTAAGTGAGTCACACTATCCTTAAGCGAATCGAGCTTCCTCTGTTGAGTTTGCAGCCAAGAATCTGGATTTTGATCACGTGACCACAGAAATGGTTATAAATACAAAACTGATTGCAAGTCATTTTTTTTCAGCATTGTTTGAACAGTTGCTAAATGAATGGTCCTAAGTCAAGGATTTCCTGCATATACCTGACTGTCTCTCTTGGTCAAGCACTCTGCTTATTATTATCCTGCATTTTTCCATTATGCCTGGAATTCTCTTTTAGAATACCCCATCCTTCAAATCCTTTGTAAAAGCTTGCTTTTCTATTATCCCACTCCATATACAGCCTGTGCTTTTTACACTTCCCATTATCTCCCTGAATACAGTGGTACCTTGGTATCCATCCTTAATTTGTTTCTGGGAGATGAGATGAATACCAAGAATGCTGAGTAGCAAACAGAGGTTTCCCATAAGGAATAATATAGTAAGTCACGAGGTAGGTGACACAAGTTCTAGCTTGTGTGTTGAGTACTAAACAAACGATGAGCGCCAGGATAAAAGTTTTACGTCAAAAAGCGTTGAGTACCAAATCCAATGAGTTGCAAAGCAGTTGAGTACCAAAGTACCACTTTAGTTGAAATTTAGGTTAATTCTTGGAGTAACAATCTTTCTTCCTCTTTCTTACGGTGCTATGTAAATACATAATGATAGAGAGTGCTTTATCTTTTGTACTGGTGCAGTTAGTATCTTTCTCTAACCACTGTATATTTAACTAATCACCATTTTAAATACTATCCAATTTCTTCTTTGCTTGATTTGTTGAGCTTTTTTTTTTTTTAACTTCGATCATCAGAGATGCATAAAACAAGCCATTTGTCTGTGAAATGGAAATGCCCATTTCTTTCATACAATATAAGAGCAGTTCTTTCTCAATCTTAGCCATGTTTAAGAGGACTGGACTTCAAATTCCTAACCCAACTTAGCTGGGAGTTTGAAGTCCAGACCTCTTAAAATGGCCAAGGTTGAGAAACAACTGATATATAGCATCTTGGTTTGTTTTGATCGTAATGCATGAGTCAGGCTCCTGTGGCTTGTTCCAAAATCTCTGAATTTAGAATTCCTGCCTTAGAATTATGCATAGAATGTAGTTAGAATTATGCAGAGAATGTAGTTAAACATTCCACTTCAGTTATGATTTTCTGTTAAATAATGACTGATGTTGCTTTTGTCCTTGGTCCCGCTATACTCATTTAACTATCCCATGAACACTGCAATTTTTAGAAATCTCAAGGTTTGGGGTTTTTGGCAGGAATACTTACTTTATTTTCTCTGCCCTATTTCAGCACAATTTAGCACAGGGGTGTCAAACTGGATTTCTTCGAGGGCCGGGTCAGCATTGTTGTTCTCCATGGGTGGGTGGGGGGAGCAAGGGAGGAGATAGGACAGACACATCCTGCAGCATCTTGCTGGCTAAAATGGGGGCACTGGGGGGCATATAAGCACCCCCTCCGGCCTCCTACAGCACTCTCCCGGCCAAAAACAGGTCACACGGAGGCCCCGCATGGCCCGTTTTGGCTGGCAGAGGCACTGTGGGCCAGTCCTTTGATATTTCTAGGCCAGCCTCATGGGTCAGATTTAAGTATCCCGTGAGCCGGATATGGCCCACTGGGCCTTGAGTTTGACACCCCTGATTTAGCAGGGCCCAGTGAAGTAGGTTCTTTATCAAATTTAACTTCTTTAGTTGAAGCAGAATAACCAAAATAATTGTCATAATTATGAAATAAATAAATGGTAGCCTAGAGGTGAAGACACTCGCCTCTCACTCAGAACGTTGAGAGTTCAATCCTAGGCGGCAACAGATGTTTCCCTATCAAGGCACAAAGAGAAAATATCTGCTGCGAACTTCACATGGGTGTCAGGAAGGGCATCCAGCCAGTGAATGCTCAGCTCCATTCAGTCGTCTTGATCCCGCTCGGAAGCAAGGGATTACAGGGTCATAAAAAGAAAATAACACTAACGATATATAAATATCAATATTGGGAACTGCTCGGCTTGAAGAATTTATGCAGAGTATTCTCATTTATCTTATGTTGAATGTCAGTGAATCCAGATTTCTAGATTCACTTTAACTGTACAGCATTGGGAACAGAGTATGAAATGAGTAGGGATATATAGGTTGAACATTAATCCTCGATTTACAACCTCAACTATGATGAGAATTTCCATTGCTAAGTAAGACAGTTGTTAAGTGAGTTCGGCCTGATTTTGCCATGGTTGTAAGCAAATCACTGCGGTTCTTAAGTGAATCATGTGGTCTTTAAGCAAATCCAGTTTCCTGTGTTGATTTTGCTTGTCAGAAGCCGTCTGGGAAGGTTGCAAATGGTGATCACATGACTTCAGGAGGGTGCAACTCTCATAAATACATTCAGGTTTCCAAGTGCCTGCACTTTGATCATTTGACTGTGGGGATGCTGCAAACAATACCGGTGAGGTCCAGTGCTTTTGTAACTTCAAGCCGTCTTTAAATGAACAGTTGTAAGTTTATTATTTTTATTAAAATGTGTGGCTCCATTATGTTGCTTGGAAAACAGTTACACATTTTAAAGGGCCCTTGAGTGCAAATTGGCAATCTCAGTCATGGATAACTAAACATTAATCGAAGTTAGAATGAGACCAACCTAATAATTCGTTATTGCACTCTGTAACAGAAAGAGAAAACACATGAAGATTTGTACACAGATGGCATGAGCTTTGTACCAAAGCAATGAATAAACAATGTTTATGCATGTTCAAGAGCAGTATTTATTTAGGAATCCTATTTAATGCTGCCTTTCTGCTGGGAAGCCAAAGTGCTAAACCAAATCAAAGGTAAAGAATATAAAAAAAAACATTCTAAATTCTATACATTGACAACGAAGCAATATAAAATTACACAGATTAAAAGGATACGTTGAATAGTTTTTCACCAATGGGTCGTTGTCATTTATTATGGATTACTTTTAGCTGATTTTGTTTAAGCGGACATGAAAAGCGCTTGCCTGGAATAAGGCCATTAAGGTGGATTTTATTTATTTTCATAAACTCGTGTGGCTGTCCCTTTTATATACCATAACTCTGGGCAATTCACAATAAAAACAATACAAATAAATAACAGACACTAAAAAATTAAAAAAGGAAAGAAGCACCTCAAGCAGCATTCCTTAGCAACAATAACAACCATCACTGAGTTTCAGCTTCAACCAAATCTTAATATTTAAGAGGAAAACCAACTTTTTAAGGCTTCTGAAAGTCTATCAGGGCAGAGGGCCTGCTGGAATGTAAGAAGAGTCAAACTAGACAAGAAGCACTATCTTATGTGCATTAATTCTGCTTTATTAAGAGGCTCTTGCAAGTTTGAAGATACATGTCTGAAAATACATTTCTCTCTCTCTTTATAACCCTTTATACTGTAGCTCAGAGGGTCTTCAAACTTGGCAACTTTAAGACTTGTGGACTTCAACTCCCAGAATTCCCCAGCCAGCACAGCATAGAGAATTCTGAGAATTGAAGTCCACAAGTCTTAAAAGTTGCCAAATTTGGAGATTTCTGCTATAGCTCAAGACAATGGGGAGGATTTATTTTTTTTTATATGTTTGCCTTGCCTCCATTCTTTTTGTGGACTAAACTTCTTATCTGACCTGATCTTCTGGCTATGACTCCTACTCCCTGGCTCCCAAGTTCATTCTCACATACCATTACAGGTGTTTTACAAGGCAGGACAGCTCTTGGTAAGGTGGCCAAAAGGGGCCCTTCTGTTCTGACCCAAACCTGGTTCCAAGAGAGTAAACACAAAACAAAGGTAACAGCACAACCTTTTATCATTTTATTTATGAATCCTGCTTCTTCACAGATAAAAGGCTGCTTCCAACTAATTAGCTCCGACAAGAAAAAGCCCTGCCAAGTTTTTGCAAGGCTGCCAAGAACAACAGATAAATTTCCTAAACAACAAATCAAAGAGTTTCCAAACACCAACTCAGATATTCCACCAGGCTCGAGTATCAAACTTCTTTGCCTTTTGCAAAGAATTCTGGTTTCTCAGCTGGCTTTTATCTTTTAAGGGAGGGGCCATTACCTTCCAGCCTTACTCCCGAGTCGCCCGTGCTGCTGCAGCTGCTCTTTCCTTCAAGCCCTCTTCAGTTCTAAGCAGCACAGATAGTCCTCAACTGATAAAAGAGTTCATTTAGTGATGGAAGTTACAACGGCACTGAAAAAAGTGACACTT
This sequence comes from Bungarus multicinctus, assembly GCA_023653725.1. Classification (NCBI taxonomy): domain Eukaryota; kingdom Metazoa; phylum Chordata; class Lepidosauria; order Squamata; family Elapidae; genus Bungarus; species Bungarus multicinctus. Next base: position 82,126,203 of record CM042844.1, on the reverse strand, counting down.
CCTAATTCTTTGCAGCCTCCCCATGGTCACGTGATCAAAATTCAGACGCTTGACAAACTGACTCATATCTATGATGCTTGGAATGTCCCGGGGGGTCACGTGATACCTTTTTGCGACCTTCTGACAAGCAAAGTCAACGGGGAGCCCCGATTCACTTAACAACCGTGTTACTAATTTAACAATGCAGTGGTTCACTTAAGCAACTGTGGTAAGGAAGGTCGTAAAATGGGCAAAACGACCTAACAGCTGTCTCGCTTAGCAACAGAAAGTTTGGGGCTCCATTGTGGCTGTAAGGCGTGGATTACCCATAGGCATAGTCACATCTTGGTTGGAAAAGGCTATTTTGCATTCCTTCTTCAGTCCTAGTAATGACCTAGTTCCTATACAATCCATCGCCCAAATATGGTTTGTTTAATTTTTGTGAGAAGCCAGCCAATTATGATTTATCCAGTAAAACAACAACACCCCCCCCAAAAAAGTCTAGAAAGTTAGCACCCATCCACCCTCTTGGAGAATGAAATATTTTGTGGAATATTAAAAAGACAGGATAGACTGCTTCCCCTAAAGGAGAAATGGAGAGAAATCTTAAGGGAAGCAGAAACCAGTCTCGGTCTCCCTGGCCCAAACAGAAACTGAGGAGGGCAGTTTTTAGAAATGCAGATTTGGTAATCCATTCAGAAAGACTGGGTCAGACAGAAACTCCAGGTAATCAATTAGGCAAGAAAAGATTAGCTCAGGATTTAGGATTTGCATTTTCCCCTTTTGCCTATAGAGCCAGCCATGACCCCTATATGACCCCATAGGAATCAGAAAAGTTATAAAAAAATCCACCCACTCTCAACTCCATTTTGTCAGCTGTCCTAGAATCACATGCTATTGGTGGTTCTGCTTGTAAATAAGCCAACTTTCTTTCCAATCAGCCTCCATTTTATTCCTGGCTTGGAATTGGACCTGGATTTTTTCCCCTACAAGTGTAATTGTGTGAACAACAATATTCAGAAGCAGAAAAGCTCCTGATCCTGGCAGCAAGGGAGCTTCTGCTCCTTTAATTTGTTAATTTCCTCTTATAAAGCCATTCCCGTGAACCGCCATCCCCAGACTTGGTTATAGCAAATTCTATAGCTTAACTCTGAGATGGATTTCATCTCTTCTGCGCCTGCTTTACAAGAGATAAATCTTAACCTAGCATAATATAAATGATGCTAGGAAGATGGGATCTGGGAAAGATAATTCTCTAGCGATAGGAAAATATTGCATTGCTCAGAAATGAAAAGCTCACATTTTTCATTTAATATATTTCCCCCCCTCCTGGTGCCTGAATAACTCTGATTATTGGAGATTTGCAGGAATGATTTAGTAGAGACCAGGATTCAGTTAGGATAAAGTTAATGAGTAATCAGATTTTAAACCAAGGGCTTCCTAGTTCTTGCCTATGGGCTCAGCAGATAAAGTTCTTGTGCTAATCATGTAATGTATGAAAAAGCCTTTAAAAATATTTTAATCGGGAGATTTTTTTAAATACCCTGAGCATACACTAGAGGGCAGCCTGGTTCTTTAACTGCTCTTATTCTAATAGCCAAGTTGGATTTCAAGTTCACAACAAGGACGCTAGGATTGTTTGAGAGGTTCTGACAAATAGGATTCATTTTGTGCAATTACTTTCACCAACGCAACACCAGATTTTCTCTTAGTAACTATGAGAAAGTCACATGTTCTCTTCCCAAACCAGCCTTGACATGAAGCAGTCTTGATTTCGGAATCCTGTCCTTCGGTGTTTCTCAATCTTGGCAACTTGAAGATATGTGGACTTCAACTCCCAGAATTCCCCAGTCAACATCTTCAACAGACCAGAAAGCCATATTTTATTGTTAAAATGAATTAAGCTACAGCAGGGCCCAATAAGTTTAAAAAAAAATGGTTTCACTAATCTGCAACAAGGGGAAAAACAGGACACCAATGTGGCAAATACATCTGTTGCTCCACTGTAAAATTGGAAGTGGCAGTAAATCTCATTTTGGAGCCCTGGTGGGCCTCACCATGGGTTGGATTGGGTGCCTTCTTCAGATGACAGTATCTGAGGAAAGGGTGGGAATTGTTGTCATTGAATTGAACATTCAATCCAGCACCTTGAGTTTATGAAATGAGATGTCCGCCTTGAAACATCTTGAAATGCTCTGTTTGGAACACACATCTCCTGCTTGCTTGATCTGGTTGAGCAAGGAGTGATAACTCTCTTAATCTTGGCCCATAATCTTCAGAAGTGGAAATATTTTGCTTAGCTTTAGAGAGTTTCTCAAAACATGGCAACAAACTGCAGTCTGAACCAGCAATAAAGGGAAGGGAAAGGGCCTAAATTTCAGTTTCTGAGGTTCTGGAGGTCTGCCTTGCTTTACCCTTCCTTATTAAGAGTCCCCTCGTATATGCCATCTAATTGATCATTTTGAGAATGGATGCTTAATACGGCCATTTTATTTTGTGAATGAACCTGGGCTTTGCTTTATTGAAGGTCAGTGGTGCTCAAGGAGAAGTCCTAGACCACAACTGATGTCCTGCAGATGTTTGGGGCATTAACTCCCATCATTTTTTGCTATTAGTTAGATACTGGAGATAACCGTGGTTGAGATCCAAAGGATCTGGTATGTACCAGGTTGCCCCCAAGCTAAATGCTGGAGAAGCACATTCAACTTCCCACAGTTTCTTCTCTGAAATAAAACATCAAGTTGCCTGCTGTTAACCCCCGTTGGTGCCTCTGACTGCTGCTTAATCCACTTCCACTATTTCTTTGATGGAATTGAATTACATCCCAGCTTTTCACCAGGATATGGTGTCCAAGATATTTTAAAACACACACACACACACACACACAAAGTGAAGAACAACACAAGGAAATTAAATTCATATTAAACAAACAGCTCCCACCAAAACATGTTCAGCAGGTACTACCAGCTGCAGGCACACAATGCTAATACAAGTGGGATCAAAAGTGATTGTTGTTAATCTCTGCAGATCACAGTGTGGCTAAAGGTTTAGTTGCAACCGTTATTGTTTCTTTGGTCTGCTGGCAGCCTGGCTCAAAGGGAAGGACCAGCCTCTGCTGGGGAGAAGGCCTGCTTCCCCCCACCCCACTTTCTAAGAAAGGCGTTTCCAAGGAAACTGACATTGAACTTGGAGCATTGAATGGCCTTTTCTTTTGCAGATGCATGAAATCACCTCCCAAAAATGAACAGGCAGACGTGCTATTAAGCTTGTAAAGCAGCTTTTGGCCCCAAGTACCATGTTCTCCCACAATCGTGTTACTTCAGCCTGTCAAAATTGATTTCCATTTTTCCCTGCTGTTGCCAGCAATCTGACATGGAGATCACTTGCAAAGTTCAGGGACCTCACGTCCTCGTTCCTTGCTTCCTCGGCTGATGGCATCCTCAGCTTCATTATTTTATTCTGCATCATAATATTTTCCATATACGTATTTCACATTGCAAAGGGCCAGGCAGGATAACATTCACCCTCAGGAAAGCACACCAGTATACTGTTCTGCCAGAGAGCTAATTTAAATTTGAGTTTAGGAGTGAATTTACCACTTGTTATTGTGGCTCGGAGCACATCTGATATATTTGAACAGAATTTTCAGCTAAGAAGATATTTAGCTGCCTTCCACCTTCGGGGCACAGTCTTGATTTTCCCTTGTTGCCATGTAATCCATAAACATATTGTGCCACCATCCGGCAGATAGCAGATGGAACAAAACAAATTTCACAAGGCAAAGTGAAGCGTTGGAAGAATTACCCTTCTGGGTTCAGTTCCAAGTGGGGAAGAAAGACACTGGAAACATGGTGACTGCTTGGAAAGATGGTTTAATGGTGGACAGGGTCACATGGCTTGGAGCTCCAAAAGTGAAAAGGATGATCACATGCTTCAAGATGTTGAGTGAAGGAAAAGAAAAAGGGGAAGAGATGCTGAGAGTCCCTGGGTTTTATGCCTTCTGTTGGGATTTGAATTTGAGCTTGTATTCTGATTGGTTGTCAGACTCCCATGGGGCCATGCAGGAGCAACTCTGTAGGCTGTCCTGAGCCCCAGGCTTGGTTGAGCCTTGTTGGATGATGATGTAACGAAAAGGCTTTGGGCAATTCCTGTTATAGCTCTACCTGGGGTAGATCTTTGTTATGTAAAATAGACTGGCCCAGACCAGAGTAATAGTCCATTAGCAAAGGTGGGTGGGTGGGTGGGGCTGAATTTCTGCCTCTGAGTTTCTATTTTTCTTTTTAGGGGAAATATTCTGCCTTTTTAGTATATCCTAAAATATTTCATTTTCTTAGGACAGGGGTGGGTTTTAACTTCCAACAGTACATTACCATTGTTAGAACGATGGATCAGAATAGTGGCTCAGAAAAAACCGAAAATGAAAGGAACTCAAATCCTAGCTGAAATTGATCAGAATTATTTCTAATGTCCTTGGCTTTGGTCTTGCCTAGATAGTTTTGGGCATCGGAGGAGTTAGTCATGTTAGCCAGATGGCGATTTCAGAAGATGACAATCCATCCTTGCTCAAGGGAGATGGAAGCTGCTACCAGCCAACATCACTTCCAGTCTGCTGGTTTTGTTGTATATTCTCCAACTTGCCTTGCGGTTACATAGTGGGAGGTGTTGGAAGTTAAAACCTACCCCTCTCCTAGGAAAACGAAATATTTTAGGATATACTAAAAAGGCAGAATATTTCCCCTAAAAAGAAAAGTAGAAACTCAAGAGAGGCAGAAACTCAGCCGCCGCCACCTTTGCTAATGGACCATTATTCTGGCCAAAGGTAGCCTGTTTTACATAACAAAGATCTACTCCAGGTAAAGCTATAATAGGAATTGCCCAAAGCCCTTTCATTACATCGTTTCTTTTTGTTTTCTTCCCAAAAAGGCTTGATATTTAAAAACAGCAAGCGACATCATTTTTAAGCATGGAATTCCACCCCGAATCTTGTCCTCATGTCCATTTTTTGCATTTGGGTTGAAAAAAATATTTTTCCCTCTGTGCACCAGTTTTCCTGACCCCTTAGATATATGAAACCTCTTTTGGGCCGCACCTTAGTGTTTCCTGTTCCTGTGTAAGAAATATCAGACTCCCAGGGTCGGCGGTCTTATCTTTGTAGACTTTGTCTGGACCACATTGCTTCACCTGAGTGCTGTCGGATGCAATCTTTCCAGGCTAGGTGGTAAAATGGGTAAGAGGCCTTTGTTATGCAGAATACTCTGGCACAGGCCTTAATGGCCCTCCCATTAACAAAGGTGGAGGGGGTGACCTTCTGCCTCTCTGAGTTTCTACCTCCCTTTTAGGGGAAATATTGTGCCCTTTTAATATTTCCTAGGATATTTCATTTTTCTAGGAGAGGGGTGGGTACCTACTTCCTACAAAATGATATGTAGATATTGTTTATCTTTTGTGTCTATTGATGGCTGGTTTGTGAATCTGCTGTGAATTCCGCAGGCATCTGGAAAGGCATTTGGTCAGCAAACACTAAGCTCCATCCAGTTACCCCGAACCTACCCTAAATTAAGGGATACAGGGCCATAAAAAGGGAGTTAAAGTGGTAAGAAATCAGTAACAAACGATTTTACAGATGCTATAAAATATGCTTTCCCTTTATTCTAACTTTGGATTTTCCTTCTTCCATTACAGTGGCTATTCTTTTTGCCTTGCACTTTTCTTCTCTCCTTTACCCCTTTGATTTTGGCCTGAATAAACAAAGAGAATCTCTTGTTCAATGCTAGTGATATAAAATTTTAGTTTATTACACCTCGTAATTTAGAATGCTCGATCTGCTGACCATTTGTATTATTTTATGGTTTCATTTCATTTATTTTATGCTGCTTTGTTTTATTGTCTACTTTCACATACATACCATATCACATCATAACGGTTCATAATTTTAAGATCCGTAGCAAGTCCGACGATTATGATGAATTCTGAATGTTAAAAAGGTTTGCAATTTTGTTTTAGTACTCCTTATAACTTGGTTATTCGTTCATTAATCTATACCTTAAATAGCTATTCCTACAGCGCTTGCTATTTCATATAGTTGGATGCCTCGGAATTATAGGATTGCTAAAAGAAAAAAGAAATAACTGATCTAAGATCAAACTAGATGTTGACGATGATGATGATAACCAATGAAGAGAGCAATAGTTGTTTGTCTTTTCTCAGAAGCCATTGCAAATGTGATCAGTGCTGTTTGTTTTCTCTTGGTTTATTTCATTCTGTATAAGAAGATTGTGGTTCTATTATCCACTTACTAGTAAATAAGTTTCATTTGATTCAGTTGGACTAATTTGATATAGGTATGCTTAAGATAATGCAGAACAAATAGCAATTTAGCCAAACACTTTCAAATGAGAAAAACAAAATCCTGATTGCATAGATGATTTGTATTGATCGGGGAAAGATGAGGATAATTGGAAGAAACTGAAGAAGCATTTTTCCCCCTCCAACTCATAGCTTCATTTACTTCAGAGTAGGAACACAAGAAAAAATGTGCAACTGGTGTGTAAAAGAAATGCTTGCAGCTGATGTTCTTGCTTATTTTGGGAGTGACTTTTCAGTATGCTGAACTGGGTTTAATTTTAGCATCTTAAAAACAGAAACGGCAGTGCTAGGAGTTGAAATCTATACATATTAAAGTTGCCAAGTTTTTTTTTTTAAATGATGCAAGATTGAGAAAGCAGAGGTATCTGCTCCCATAGGGCAGAGCATAAAAAACTCAAAATGGCAGCTGAAAGCAAAGCCCTGCTATTTTACATAGGTGTTGTAAAAAGAAAAAAGTCCAGTAGCTTCAACTGAACAGTGGCAGTTGCCACCTTGACTTTAGATCCCTCTAAAGACCCCCTAAGGGACGTGGTGGCTCAGTGGCTAAGACGCTGAGTTTGTCGATCAGAAAGGTCAGCAGTTTGGCGGTTCGAATCCCTAGCACTGCGTAATGGAGTGAGCTCCCGTTACTTGTCCCAGCTTCTGCCAACCTAGCAGTTCGAAAGCATGTAAAAATGCAAGTAGAAAAATAGGGACCACTTTGGTGGGAAGGTAATAGTGTTCCGTGCATTTAGTCATGCCGGCAACATGACCACGGAGACGTCTTCGGACAGCGCTGGCTCTTTGGCTTTGAAACAGAGATGAGCATCTCCCCCTAGAGCTGGAAACAACTAGCACATATATGTGAGGGAAACCTTTACGTTAAGGACCTCCTAATGAATCTTTAATGCTAGTCTTGGGATAAATAAGGCAGAGTTTCTTTGAATGATATGCAATGTTTCTTCCTAAGTTTCTTGCCACCTGGACTGAATTGTCTTGTACAAGATAATTAAAACCAGGATCCAATCTGGGTCGACTGGCACCAATTATTTAGTCTTTCAATCTCTTCCCTGGCTGTTTTTGTACTTGCTCATCCAACAATCTTTGTAGCAGCAAAATTGAATCTATGTCCTTGTTTATTGCAAAGTGTGGCTACCAATGAGTTCAGGTCTCCTCTTCTGACCACTTGCTTGTGTCCTTACAATCTGGTGGTTAGTTTTCTCCCCATCTGCCTCCATAATCACAGGGGCAATCCATGCAGGGGATCTGGTCAAATCAAAAACATTTCAAAAGGCAACTGAAATGTTTTCTGTATCCTTGCTAAGAGAGTCAAGAGAACGTTCATCCGAGGAGATTTACTTTTTTCATTTTCCATTAGCCTGTTTGGCTGCTTCTAAATCAGATGCAAGTTTCCAAATGATCAAATAGCTCTTTTCCTCTTCTCCTTTGGCCTGCAGTAATTTTCTCTTTACAGAAGCAAACATATGAATTAGCCAAGGAATTGCTGTTGCTGCCAAGGTGTTGCCATATGTTACCTAGGGAGCATCACGACTTTAGCAAATGTAGGCAAATGCCTGTGGCTACCTCAACTAACTCGGCAATGAACCAAGCTGGAAATGAATCTCTGTTTCCCCCCCAGGAGGGGCAAAAGCTAAACAGAGAACGAAGTAAATTGAAAAGGTAAATTCACAAACTGGCATTCATTTTTGAAAGTCCTAATTTGGTCTGTTTAATAAACCAGGCTTTATCTGGGTGGTGATAATATAGCTCACCTTGTCTGTGACCTGTTACGTTCAATAAAGGCTGGAAGTTCTACACTTGCCTCTCTGGAGTATCATTTGCTGGAGAACAGGATTAGATCTTCAGGCAAATAGCCTGGAGGAATGCAGCAAGCATTAATTAAGAAAAGGCAATAATTAAGAACCATAGTCGTGTAGAGACATCACATATCTCTATGTTGCTTTTTGGAAGCTTTTTAGACCATAGAAACCCTATTCTATCGAGAAAGACAAATGAAATGATCCCCAACAGATGGAGACAGGTTTGTACATAGTTGGATATGGAATTAGAACATAGAACATAGAATAACAGAGTTGGAAGGTCATCTAGTCCAACCCCCTGCTCAAGCAAGAGCAAATATTAGCCTCTAACTGGGATAGAACTCACAGCCTCCTGATTGTGAGGCGAGAGCTCTAAACTATATGTTAAAATAGAGAACAAGATTTTCCATAATTAGCAATCAGCTGCAACACTGCAAAAGGTCCAAGCAAATATGCTAACCTAAGGAGGATATATGCAATCCACAAGTGCTGTTTCCCTTCCAATTTGTTCATAAGATTAGTAATCCAAGAATAAGCAAATTAATGGCACATCCCTTTACTCAAGGCATACAAAGGGTTCTCTGTTACCTAGCTCAGTCAAGATCAGAAGCAATCTTTGCAGGACAAAGATTCTCTTGAATATCTTCCTGTGACACATGACATTTGCAGACTGACAGCCATTGATCCCAGCAGCTTCCTTCTGACTAGTCCTCAGCTGTTACTACACAAATGCCTTTTTCTTCCAGCTTATTTCCCACAATTTCCTGGAGTAATGTAGTGTTTGAAGGTTTTCTTGGACATTTCGCCGATTATTCTCTTCATCTAGATCAGGGTTGTCAAATTTGATTTCATTGAGGGCCGCATCGGGATTGTGTTTGATCTTGGGGGGGCATGGGGGGCATGGCCATGGCGGCATGGCCATGATGGGCGTGGCCATGGTGGGCATGCCAGTTAGACACCACTCATTTGGGAGGCGTGCCCCAGGTGACCTGAGCACTCTGCCAGCAAATATGGGCTCCTTAGTTCTGTTTTCAGTTGTGACGGCCTCCTGTGACCCTCTGCCAGCAAAAATGGAGCTTGGAAGGGCCTGTTTTCACTGGCAGAGGCACCGCAGGCCAGTCTTTTGCTCTTTTCAGGGCAGCTCTGCAGGTCAGATCTAAGCACCTCATGGGCCGGATCTGGTCCCCCGGGCCTTGAGTTTGACACCCATGAACTAGATGGACAGTCTCAGGACAAGTGTCAGTGCCACGCAGTCAGAAAACCCACACAGGAATCTGTTAGGATATGTGCAGGAATCTGTTAGGATATGTACCCTTGTATAAAAAGGATATGCACACATAAACGGTTTATGAGATCAGTTATGAATAAATATACAGCCACACAGAGTTGAACAAGTTATATTAATGTTTACTTGAAGAAATAGCACAGTCCAATAAACAGTCCATGTCATACATGTTTTTAAGAGTCCAGAAATATCCAGTTATAAAGTCTTCTTACTGGTTTCAAGTCTTTTACAGTAGACAAATATCAAACCATAATACAACAGATAATCTTCGATATCAACAGAATATCAAAATAAACAGGGTTAGTCAGTATCAGTCCATAGTCAGTTAGTATCAGTATCAAGAGAGATCATCAGTGAAAAAGGGAGTTAAACCATAATCTATAGCTCCCTCTTATGGTAACTTGTAGCATAATTAACCAACCAGAACACAGCATAATACATTACAGTATTTTTCCTTAAAGCTACAAGCATATATATATTTGTAGTTTATATATTGTCAACCCAACTATGTTATTTACATATACATAACAGAACCCGCACAAAAACACATTAGGCTAGTTTGTTGATAAGTAGAAGCAGAGATTAAAGTACAGTTTAGTTGGGTTCTCAAATGAATGATCGCTTAAGAGGAGTGAGAGCTACTGTGCCGATGTCTTAATCAGAACTCCTGCTTCCTGTGGATTTTGCAAATGCAGGTAATATTTGAAAAGCCAGAGGCATATTTGAAAGTCCAGGTTCTGAGGTGGATGTACACACAAAAGGCTGCAATTGGGGTTGCCTTGCCTGTCCACAAAACAGGTGGATATGGGACAATGCCAAAGAACATTTTTACAGATGGCCATCTCATCTGCTGCCTTACTGGAACCTTAAAGGAGTCTAAAGCCATCCCATTAAATAGATAAGATGGTAGAAGCTGATGTTGTGCTTAACAGCATGCCAGCATCCCATGTATTTTTTTTTTATTTAGAAGAATCTTTTTGGGGAAAAAAAACCCCAAGTCAGATAATGTTGGGAATCTGTTAGGCACAGAGGTGGGATTCTACCGGTTTGGAACGGTTCAATAGAACCGGTTGTTACAATTCTGCACAGTTTAGAGAACCGGCAAATCGTGCCCTTTGCTGGCCCTCCCTCTCTCCACCCGCTCCTCTCCTCCTCACCAAGTCAGTCCTTATCACACATGCGCTACATAGCATGCATGCCTGATATCACTGACTGCATTCTCCCCTGTCCAGTCACTTCTTAAGATATTTCTTTTTTCCCCTCCCAATAATCAGCTGTTCCGATGATCAGCTGTGCCAGCATCCTCCTAGCTGTCTTACTGTTTCGCCCAGGAGGTTTCTCTGAGGCCCAGGAGGCAAAAAGGAGCATGGGGGGGGATGCTGCAAAAAAAGAAGCCATGCCCACCCAGTCACATGGCCACGCCCATCTAGCCACACCCACAGAACCGGTTGTTAAAAACTTTGAATCCCACCCCTGATTAGGCACCAAAGCTCTATGGGTGTGGGTTTGGATGTGGATGTGTGTGCATGCTCACAATGATGTCCATTATATTAGGTTAGGAAAGGGTGGGCTACATTATGGATTGTTCCAATTTCCAATATACGATGGTTGAGACACTCAAGGGTTTGGTAATAGCACAAAGAATCCTTAGAAATCAATGATGGCATAAATCAAGCACTCTTTTTTTGTCTTTTAATGATTCCATAATCCCTTGCATTGGAGTGGAGTTGGAGCAACTGAAGGGAATGGAGTGTTTACTAGCTGGATGTCTTCCCTGTCATCAATGCAGAGTTCATAGCAGATAGTTAACTCTCTTCCCATAAAAATCATCTTAAATTTTTGCACCCATTTGTTTATTCTAGCACCTAGAATACTTTATTGGCCAAGTGTGATTGGACACACAAGGAATTTGTCTTGGTGTAAATACTCTCAGTATACATAAAGAAAAAGTACATTCATTAAGAATCAAGAATCATAATGATAGTCATAGGGTACAATCAACAATCAAATCATACTAGAAAACAGTCAATATAAATCGTAAGGATACAAGCAACAAAGTTACAGTCCTACAATCACAAGTGGGAGGAAATGGGTGATAAGGAGTGATGAGAAGATTAACAGTAATAGTAGTGTACACTTTGTAAATAGTTGAACAGTGTTGAGGAAATTATTTGTTTAGCAGAGTGATGGCTTTCTGGAAAAAACTGTTCTTGTGTCTAGTTGTTCTGGTGTGCAGTGCTCTACAGCATCATCTTGAGGGAAGGAGTTGAAACATGTCTGGGATGTGAGGGGTCTGTAAATATTTTCACAGCCCTCTTTTTGACTTGTGCAGTATATAGGTCCTCAATTGAAGGCAGGTGGGTAGTAATTGTTTTTTCTGCAGTCCTAATTATTCTCTGAAGTCTGTGTCTGTCCTGTGGGTTGCAGAACCAAACCAGACAGTTATAGAGGTGCAGATGACAGACTCAATAATTCCTCTGTAGAACTGGATCAGCAGCTCCTTGGGCAGTTTGAGCTTTGTGAGTTGGCGCAGAAAGAACATTCTTTGTTGGGCTTTTTGATGACGTTTTTGATGTTAGGTGTCCATTTTAGGTCATGTGATACAGTAGAACCTAGAAATTTGAAGGTCTCTACTGTTGATACTGTGTTGTCTAGTATTGTAAGAGGTGGTAGTATGGGAGGGTTTCTTCTAAAGTCTACCACCATTTCTACGGTTTTGAGTGTTAAAGTTCCAGATTGTTCCGGTTACACCACAAGGCAAGTTGTATAACTTCCTGTCTATATATCTATCATACATACAACGATGCCCAATTATTAACCCTCTGGGACTCTGGCCTGCATATCACAGCCATTCTGTGGTCTCTGAAGTTCTTGAGTGGTGAACTCCATAAAACAGCCCCCAAAAGATGCAAAGCTCATCAAAGCTTGCTTGCAGTTGCTATGTTTGAACTTGTTAAATTTTGCCACGTGTCTCTCAGAAAATGACTAAGCATACACTGACCAACATATCTGGATGTCTTCAAAAATTAATGCTCACAAATGCGAAGCAACTGGTGTCAGGACTGGTGTTCTCCAGACCTTTTAACCTTATTATGGATTTCATCTTAAATCGTATTTTGTCTAGATTCCATTTTAATTTGTATTTTATCAAGTTCCATTTTAAATAGTATTTTATTAAATTTCATTGCTTTTATTAAATTTTAGTAACCATTTGTTGCTGGAACTTTGTATTTTGATATGGCCCAAGGGCTAATCAATAAAGACTTGCTACTAACTCACTTACCTTATTATGGAATTATGTATCTGTGTCTATATGTTTCTCTTGACTAGGCGGCTGAGAAAGGCAAAAGGGATCTCTATATAGTAAAGTAAAGGTGAGGTTCATAGGTTGCAGTTGCTAGCCTCAAATATATGTATATATTATATTGAAGCTTCCTGGTTATTTCATGTCAGAACCTGTCAACAACATTCAATCATTTTCTCTCTGTGTGTACTGTGTGTATTTTATTTTTTGCTAATTGATTCTTTTAAAAACTCCTTTTATATATGGAATGCTTGCAAAATATTCCCGAGAAAGCATCTAGGGCACTGCATCATGTTTACGAAACACACACACACATACACACTCACTAACTCACTAACTGAAGAAGTGCTCCTCATAGAAAAGCAGAAAAAAAATCAGGTATTCCATGGGAGTTTGTGCACTCAAGGATACAAAACTATCCAGTTTCCCCCCAAAAAACTTCCTAAGATGGGATTTTTGTTTTCCAGACTTGCTATGGATCATTTGTTGTGTATTGCAATCTGTTGTTGCTTGTTTTTTTCCCGCCTATCTTTTTTTGTTTTAATTTTTCTCAATAAAAAAAAAATAAGAGGCAAATCCAGCCAACAAACCTGACTGCACAGAAAGCAAGTGAGAATTACCCTTCTGATTTTCCCTGTCTCAGCCCTATAGTGAAAGAAGCACAAGGATATTTGGGATGAAATGAATTTGGAGTCGTATTTGTGTTCAGATTGGCAAATAGCCTGCTGGAATTATTTTCTTTCGAATTTAAAAAGGACCAGGGGTTTCCAGAGAAGGGGATCAAAGACATCAATATGCAAGTTTTGATCATGTGAGAGAAGCCGCCATCTTGATTTTTAAAAACTTCTCTGCAGGTGCTCCTGTCAGCATCTCTCTCCACTGCGCTAGAGAAGCAACATGTGAACCATTTATTATCCAGCTCTCCCAAAATTGCATCATCCAATTGTGATGGCAAACTGATCTTTTTACACAACTTCCTAAAGTACCTTTTTGATAGCAACAGGCTATGTACTATATCCTGACTTTTTCAACTGAATACAGATTCCATGCACATCTATGCAACTCACCAGCATGCCGATAATTCCTAGCCCTGCTAATTTTGATGATATGATGCCCATCCTTTACTAACTTTGGTTGCCCCCAAAAATTTGTTATTCCTCTTCCCTCCGTTGCATAAGTTAGCCAAATCATCCATCAGCCGGTGGAAAAAGTATGCATTAACTCTATAAGAATAAGAATGTTTTATCTGCCACTGTTGCTTTTGATTAGCTGACTCAGATATTTGGAGATGTAGCAAGCAAGTGACATTAGAAACAAATAGGTAAATTGAAGTTCCTATTGGAAATTTCTTAGAGAGCCCAACGAAGCAAAAAGGGAAAGGCCTCATCTGATTGAATTTGTGGAAGCTGGCCACATAGAGTTTTCTGGAGCTGGGTTAGGGTTAGGGTTAGGATCAGGGATGTCTGCAGAGATGACCAGTCCTTTGCTTTTTTGGCTGGCTGTACCTCTATGATCGGTTAGGGTTAAGGTTTTATTTTGAGCCAGAGCATTTCTTCAAGTAAACTGAGTAATGTGACATTTTACTTAGAGCAAGCAGTAGTGCATAATTAATGTCCAAGGATGGTTACTGTCCCCTTCCTACAGCCACTGCATCCCATTTTCTTACCCCAATATTTTCTTCTCATGGATTTGTTTCATAAGAAGGTTCATCAGGAGATATTTCTGAATAGACTTCCCATCTATTGGATTTGTGACATGTGGCTTGGAAATGAGGTAAGCTGAGTGGGAGAGTGGAATATTCCTAGTTTTCTTGCAGTGGGCTGTTTTAAACTACAGAGATAGCAACGTCTACAATTCACTGACTCTATAACTACCGGTATAAGTTCAATGTTCAATGTTCTTTAAAAAAAAATTAAATGGAGCTAAACAAAATTAAATCCTGGGTTTTCAAAAATCGTTAAGCAAAAAACAAAAAAATTGGTAAAATTTAAAAGTTTTGTGTTTCATGAAGATTAACTGATCTCAAAGATACCATCGTGAACTTAATGTTTATTATTCTACTTGCTATCGTGGAGATGAGAGCTACATCCTCTCCAGGGGTGGGATTCTACCGGTTCGCACCTATTCGCTAGAACTGATTGTTAACATTCTAAGCAGTTTGGAAAACCGGTTGTTAGAAGAAATTACTGGCCTAATCCTGTAAGGAAGGCAGGAAGGAAACATTCTGGTGTTGCTTACAGAAACTGTCACTCCATTAACCCTTATTACATTCTTGGCAGGACTAGACTTCCTGTCTCAGGAACTTCTCTGGAGTTTTTTCCCCCTCCTTTGCTGGTACTTTGCTTGTGTGGAGTGACCATTCAAAGTTACAATGGCACTGACAAAAGTGACATATGACCATTTTTCACACTTACGGCTGTTGCAGCATCCCCACAGTCATGAGAGGCCAGGCAAGGAGATGCGTGCCTCGATGTGAGTGATATTGAATTGGCCACCCCCAACCAATAACACGATCACCAAGCCATGTTCACCCAGTCGCAGGATCACCAAGCCACGCCCACCACTTAAGCTATGCCCACAGAACCGGTTGTTAAAAATTTGAATCTCACCCCTGGTCCTCTCTCTACAAGGAAGGTAATGAATGGAAAAGTTGAGATGATGCAGTGCTGCAGTTTAAAATGGTAAAAATGTCCTCCAAATATCCCTGGCAATTAATAGAAATAGAACCGCTTCAGCTCCTAATCATTTCAGAAGCATCTTCTTGTTTGCTGGCTGTAAGGTCATCAATCCATTTTTCTGATGAAAATTAATCTGAAAGAAAATGTAGCAGGCAATTGCTTTATGTAATAGGTACTTTCTAAAAATAAAATCTACCTTGCTTTCTGATAATTGAAATTTTTTTATTCAGGACCAAAGTATGGCAGACAAGTCTGCACTTTTATTAGTGATCGTGATTATAAACTCAGATTAGGAAATAAACCATGGTTTTAATTATTGAATTAAATATTCCTAATTAGTGATAAGAATTATAATTAGATTGATTTGATTATAAATGAATCTATCCTTCTGGAAAGCATAGCCAAGGGTGAAGGATGGAATATCATTGGTTCTAGAATCTTCTATTTCAGAACCTTCTACTTTAGGAAGGTGTGGCAAAGATGGGTTCTGATTGCTTCAAGCTATACTTTTCTTCACGAGCTTTGCCTTTCTCTTCCTGAATGGGGAGTAAGCACAATCGGTATCTGCACTGTCATGAGGAGAACAGAGATTATTGTTACGCTTTTTGTCAGGGTAATGATGATTTAATAGCTGAGCAGCTGCTGTAATGTTGTACTACTTGTAATGCTGTGACGATGATGTAATGGTAGTAATGAGTCAGTGGGTTATTTGACTGCTACCACTTTAAGAAGCTGTATTATAAGAGAGGCCCTATTGGAGCATCTCTCTCTCTTCGTGTGTGTGTGTGTGTGTGTGTGTGTGTGTGTGCGTACTTCCGTGCTGTAAATTACTGATTACTCTTTGTTCAAGGCCTATATCAAAGTACTTGTATGTATATATGCTTTGTAGGGAGAAAAACGACTACATGTAAATACAAACCTGAGTACTGTATTTGCTCCTGGGTTGTCTTACCTAGTCACATTGCGTGCACTGTGACATTTTTCCTTACATTCCTTGACATTTTGTTACAATTGGCCCAATATTTTTGTCTGTCTAAGGCAAGTCTCCAGTGATGCCTCTCGTTCAGCAAGATGGCACGGCAGAATCTCTTCTGCCCCACCTGCTCTGTGAAGCTCCTTGAGATTGTTTATTCCACCTACATGAGTACTACATTAACAGGGGCAGCCATGTTGATGAAATAGACTGAGAAGGGAATTTCACGTACAGTGCTTTGAACTTTGGAAGCAGTATTTGGAGTGTGAAATGAGAAGGATCCCTGAAGCCCCAGCAGGTGCTGAGCGTACGAAACCACTGAACAGGCTCACCATTGTGGGCTCCTGAAAATGGACCAAGGAATGCTGGCAGCTGAAGGGACAGCTGCAATTTGCAAAGTCTTGGCGAAAGGCCCATCCCGGAGCGATGCCTTGATGTTAATGAGAAAAGAAAGGGAGAGAAGAACATCTTTGTGGCTTGTTGGCTTGCACTTTTAAGAACCGCTGTCACAGATTGACATTGTGTGACACTCTTGCTAACCACAGGAAAAGGCCTTTGCCATTTGGGAGGAATTCAGCATTTCTTGCCCATTTCAAGTTGGCTGAGCTCCTGTTCCTGAGGCTCTGGAGGGATGAGAGAATTCAACTGCAACTAGCAAACTAGAAAAGTTAAAAAAAACCCCAAACCCTGCTTTTTCTACCACTGTTCTGAAGAGCCAAGAAAGTCCTATTGCCACCATTCTTTATCTCTACATGGTTGTCTAGGCATTTACGGAATGGAGAAAAAACCATAGCTCTGAAAAAAATAATAGCTGTATCCCTTATTGTGAGGATGAAGGTTTGAGTCATTGCTGGAGGCCATCTTTTCCGGCAGTGATACCTTTAAGAGACTATCGTGGCGGAAATGGTTCTTTGAAGAGCTCCTGAGGCTAAGCCTGTTTTTATCTTTATATCAAAGTTAGGAAGTCAGCGCTACAGAAATAGCACATAATGACATCTTCTGCACAAAGCTTGTACTATCCCATTCAGTAAATTTATGACAGAGGAAAATAGTGTAAACAAATTTTTTTAAATTTCTGACACTCCATTGTATCCTCAAACGTCTTCCCTTTTTTTAACCTTATGATTTAGTTAAGAGAAGGACGGAGTAGAGGTTTTGGTGATGGCCATTAGGAGAGTCTCCTTAACAGCTGATCTTTGTGCATACCTGAGAAACAGTAATGGGTCCTTCCAGTTGTTATCATCATCATCCTTCTTGACTTCATGCACATGTTAGGGTTACCAACCACTGAGAGTAATAGCAATAATAATAAATATTTATTTATATACCGCTCCTCTCCCGAAGGACTCAGAGCGGTGCACAGCCGTACAGTTAAAACAATAAATATGTGGAACAATAAAACTAAATTAAACCCAACCCTGGCTGTAAATAGCACTTATATACCACTTTATAGTGCTTTCCAGCCCTCTCAAAGCAGTTTACAGAGTCAGCCTATTGGCCCCAACAATCTGGGTCCTCATTTTACCCACTGCGGAAGGATGGAAGGCTGAGTCAACCTTGAGCTTGGTGGGATTCGATCTGTCAAATTGCAGTAGGAGTAGCTTGCAGTACTGCACTCTAACCACTGCGCCACCGAGGCTATTGTAGTGTTATGTCTTTAAATTGAATCTGAGGCTGATTGATAGCTCTTTTTTGGGTGCAAAGTTTCTACAAATAAAGACATTGTACCAAAAGTGTGACTTGATGAAAAAACTTTGGGAGATGGGTTCCTTTGTTAGATTGTAACATGTGAAGTGTAGAAATGACTTTCTATTTTGGATATCTCCCTGTTCATTTGCAATCTACACCCGTCTTGCTTTAGTTCAGATTCTTTGAAGACTATCCCCTGAACACAAAGGGGCTATCCCCTCCAACTTTGCTCTTCTGTTCGCTTGTTTCTTTTCATCCCAGGATACTAAACTCTTCATTAAAAATTTTGAGGTATTCCTAATACTCTACCACGTCTCCTTCCAGATTTTCCCAGAACTCTTTTCAAAAAGAGCAATATCGCTTTTCAAATAAAACTTGCAAGAATGAAATGGTTGTGAATACACCTGCCAGCTAGTCTCCCCTGCCAGACTGTCAGCTCACATTGACAGAAGGTGCTCTGGATCATGTATAGATCATTGTCTGCTTTGTGTCTTGTGAGCACCGGCCATCATCGGTTCCAGAGAGTGTGGCAGGATGACCTGCCCTAAACAATAAAAATATGTTCCAGCAACCACAAAGATCAGGTTTTTCCTCTGCCTAAATCTGCCCATTTCCCCCAGGTTGCTAATGTGATGAATGGTTGAGAGAATTAGATACTACTAGTCTAAAGAAGAGAAGGACTAGGGGTGATATAATAACTGTCTTCCAGTCAGAGGTGCAGGTTCTGACCAGTTCTGGAGAACCGATAGCAGAAATTTTGACTAGTTCAGAGAACCGGTCAATCCCACCTCTGACTGGAGATTTTACAGTATCCTTCCCCTGCCACGCCCACCAAGCCACGCCCACAGAACCAGTAGTAAAAATTTTGAATCCCACCACTGCTTCCAGTACTTGAGAGGCTGTTACCAAGAGTCAATATCAATGGTGGGATTCAGCCAGTTCGCACCAGTTCGGGAGAACTGGTTGTTAACTATCTGAACGGTTTGGTGAACTGGTTGTTGGGAGAAATCATTAGGGCAGAGAACCAGTTGTTAAATTATTTGAATCTCACTACTGGTCAACATACTCCCCAAAACACAAGACAGCAGGATAAATAATGGGTGGAAGGTTATTAAAGAGAAATCTAATCTAGGATAAAATTCCTGACCATGAGAACAATTAACCAGTGGAATGGCTTCCCTTCAGAAGTTGTGGATGCTCCATCACTGGAGATTTTCAAGAAGAGATTGGATAGCCATTTATTCAGAATGATATATAGGGTCTCTTGCTTGGGCATGGGATTGGAAGACCTCCAAGGGTCCCTTCCAATCCTGTTATTCTATGTTTTAATGTTCCTAGATTACAAATGCTTTATTTCTATCTTGATGGCATTCACACACCATAGTTTTAGAAAGAACACATAAAAAGTGATACAAGCTTTTTGAAAGCTTACCTGCTGCATCGCAGAGAAACACACACAGGTGCATGCACCCATAGTTTTGACAGAGAAAAAAAAAGGAGAATAACCTTTTCTGCAAAAGTTTTCATTAAGATGGAATCACCAGCTCATTAGCCGGTGAGTATATGGAGCAAGAATCCAAAACATTACGCAGGAAGGCAATGAAGCAACTTTCTGTATGGATGACGGGACTTTAGTACTCAAAAATATTTCTCAAAAGAGTCCATTCCATTCCTGATTCTCCAAGAGGGTCAACCAGTTTAATCTTGGGCTGAAAAAACAAGGTCATGGCATCTTCGTTAATCATGACATTGTCTTCATCAAATTTATTATGGAAGAAACTGTGGTGGATTCCACAATGAACCAGGGTCCACAAAACCATACACCATAATACATTTGTTCCATGGTTCTTTTTTTTTTTTTTTTGCTTTCTCCCATTCATAAATGAGTTCTGTAAATTAACATGTAGGGAGAATTGTGTAATGGTACATGGAAATGATTTTTGGAGATAGGAAGAGCCACAGACTAGACAACAATCAGATGAGAGGTAGCATAATCTCCAGATGGAATGTAGGCATGGCAAACATCTCAGAAGGGATTGTCCCTAGTTTCTTGGCCTATAAAGGTGTATTTTCTGACTTGTGAGATTCTGTTACTGTAACCTTACAATAATGATAGAGCTAGGGTATTTCTTGTCTGAATTACCTTTTGAGGTTGATAAGGTGGGAGTTTATCGTGAAGTGTCTACAGCCTAAATTTGTGACAGTCACATTCTCTTTCTTCAGATTCAACCTTCTCATCCAACCTTGTATTTGTTTCAACACCATAACATCAACAAAAGTGAAAACATAAAGAGAATGGTGTTTATAAATGTTTATTCCTTTTTTTAAAAAATATTGTCATATTTCCTTTCTTGGACTGGTGTATGTGTGCACTTGTTTGCTTAGCTTAAGTAAGTCGTTAAAGTAAGTAAGTAAAATATTAGGCAGACACCACAAAGGTGAAATCGATTTTTCCAGGGAGCCATAGAGAAGCAGCACAAGAATGTCACAGCTGGGTGATAAGGAAGAAAAGCTGTAGGAAGAGAAAAATTAGAGGCAGGATCCTGCCAAAGTTTAGCTTTTTAAAAACATCCCATCAAGGGTTTCCAATGGGTAGATTTAAAGGTTAAGTCTCCCAAAGGAAGCACATAGGCGATGAACTTTGTAGGATGGTGCCCACAGCGTCCTAACACCCATGATACACACACATACATTCTAACACTTGGTTCTGTATTCAACATCTAGAATTATCGAGATACAATTAGAGCACTTAAATATACAAACTGAAATTGAAGCACGCAAACACGATCTTTTAACTCTAAAATTCAGAAGTTATTATTGCACATCAGACTTGTAAAATAGGTTTCCAGGCTAATAGGCAAGTTTGTTTCTCTTCAGTTCTGATTTATTAAGCATATAATATTCTTTTTTAAAAAAAAACACTCAACACTTTTAGGATAGTTATCTATAGGAGGTTTTCAAAACGCACTCTCTGTCCATTAATACTGAATATAAAGGATTAATGGCATAAACAGGTTTATGTTTAGAATAGCCATCCTCAGTTTTAAGCTCCAGATGTTAGACTCCCTTTGCCCACAATTTGCTGTCAGCAAAAACCCTTGATTATATTGGTTTGTATTATGGGAGTTACATACGGAGGGGGCCAGTTTAGCAAGAATCTTGTTTGGTCTTTTTTAATGAGCAAACTGGGAATCCCACAATAAAATAGGTAGAGATTTTAACTTTCAACATGGCAGTAAAGATATAGGCATGTGTTTCTCTAGGGCACAGATTTAATAAAGGACTATTGGAGGTCTGCTGAGCAAGGGGGAATGGCTCATTTTCTCATTGGAGGGAATTATTGCTTCATCTCTCCTTCAGATAATCCAATCAAGTACTTTGTATTCTTTATCCAGAATCACATTAATATGAGTTCAATCTTGACTCCATCAGGGGATTGGTGGCTGGAGAACTTCACTGCCTACCCGTATCAGCTGCTCAAGCCAAGTAAATAAAAATGAACGTAATGAGACTTCTCTTTTCCTCTGACTGGCATGAAGAAAATAGCATTTTTTTATGGCTGTTGAATGAAAATCACTAATCCCTCAAGCTGTTAGTTGTACAGTAACTAACATCTTGAGGGATTAGTGATTTTCATTCGTTACCATGATATTGAGTGATGATGGTGGTGGATTGTCTTTAAATAACCTTAGTGGGATTTGGGAAGGAGAAGGGTGGTTATGTAACTGATCCAGAAAAAGTACAGAGAAGAGCAACCAGGATGATTAGGGGACTGGAGACTAAAACATACGAAGAACGGTTACAGGAACTGGTCTTGGCTAGTCTAGTAAAAAGAAGGACCAGGGGACGCATGATAGCAGTCTTCCAATATTTGAGGGACTGACACAGAGAGGAAGGGGTCAAGCTATTTTCTAAAGTGCCTGTAGGCCAGACAAGGAATAATGGATGGAAACTGAACAAGGAGAGATTTAACCCTGGAAACAAGAAGAAACTTTCTGACAGTGAGAACAATCAACCAATGGAACAGAAGTTGCCTTCAGAAGCTGTGGGAGCGCCATCACTTGAGACTTTCAAGAAGAGATTGGACTGCCATTTGTCAGAAATGGTGTAGGGTCTCCTGCTTGGGCAGGGGATTGGACTAGATGACCTACAAGGTCCCTTCCAACTCTGATTATCTGTTATCTATAACTGATCTGAATTGGTCTCAAAACCACTATCATATTTTTACCAAAAAAATTGCAATTGCCAATAGTCAAACTCAACTTTATTTTTTTACCTCAACCATTCCTGGAAGAAAAGATACACAGGATGATTATCTCCTAATATCCCACAGTGGAGAGCAGCTGTAATTTCATTTTTTGCATTTCATGCTTGCAATGTCTTTTTTCCCTTGGCTGTGAAACTGTTCAGGTACATCATTCCTTTCCTTAAATTATCTACAAGAGATGCAAATCAAAGGAAAATAGTCCTTGCACACATGGAAGGAAGAAGAAAGCAATCTCTCTTCAGTAATTTAATGGAAGCTGATTTAATGTATTCTGTTGTAATGTTCCAGCGGAATCAACTTTTCAGCCAGTTAAGTGCTAGCTGAGCTGTTTCTTGATATGTGTCATAATTCAAAGGAAAAAAAAAAGTTGGGGAAAATAACCAGAGAAGTTTAATTCTTATGGTTCAGAATGAAAATAGAATGTTAGGTTCATGGGGCTTTTCATTCATGTTACAAACAGTAGATTAGCTTTGCTGCTGTGCTCAATGGGAAGTGGCAAGCAATCATAGTTCCATCATAAAACTACCTCTATGATAAACATGGTTTGAGAACATGTTATAGACACATACTTCATTCACGCCTACAAGTATTTGGTTAAAATTGTAAACATCCTAAGGGAAAATCTCAAAAAAGCATTAATTCAGCAGGCCATGCAGTCAATTGCACTAAGCTTACAATTTGGGTCAAGTAGATTAAAGTTTTGTTATTCTTTATTTGCATTATAGTCATTTAGATGCATATGAACTCTGATAATCCCATTGCCTAGCGTTTAGAAGGAACTGTTGATTATTCTGATTTCAAAAAAAGGAATAGAAATGTAAACTGGTTTTCCAAAAGCCCAATATCTCCATATCAGGTTGAAACTATAATAAGATGCTTTCCTTGACCAATCTCTTCTTTCTAGTTCCATCAAGCATGTCCATCAAGATGTTAAATCCAGTGGAATTGCTACCTAATATGCAATATAATATCTAGAGTTAGATGTGGTGATCAGAAGAGAGAGATGATAATATCCTAGCCTATTTTGCTTGCCTCAGCAAAGGGTATCTTTATTTTTGAAAATGAGCTGATATATGGTGTTGAATTGTCAAGCTGTCTAAATGTAGCAGCTCATCCTTCTGGAAAACAATAGAAGTGATGAATGAGAGTATCATAGACCACAGAGCTGTAGAAAAGGGGTTAAGAGTGAGTGAAGTAAACATTCCCTCTTTATTTGCCGAGCATTCTATTGTTTCAGAAACTGAGATAAATTAATGAACCTTAATTAACCACATTTCCCTTTATACAAGCTCTTCGTATGAAGATTCATTTGTGAAAGCAGAAATTCTATGACTCACAAGTCTGTCTTCAAAACTGGGAGGTCTTATTTGGAGAAGAACATCCAAACTTTATGGTATCCCTATATGGGGAAAAGCTGAAGCTGGCTGATTTGAGAGATGGGAACGATTTGTCTCTCTTTTTTTAATCCATGCCTACTCAGAGGAAACAGGTTGTTTGGGGATGCGTGTGTGCATGTGTCAAAAAAGTCAAGATGGAGTTTGCAACTGTGTGACCGAAGCCCATATTTTATACACTCAATGGAGGTAGAAAAAAGTTGGGACTCTGGTCACAAGGTTTTGGACCCCACCTGTCTTTTTTGAAGCCATTGGAACAGAAGTCTCCAATCTTGTCAACTTTTAAGACACAAGTCTTAAAGTTGCCAAGGTTGGAGACCCCTGCCCTGAAAGATGTCCAAGAGTCCGGGTGGGTCTTGATTAAGATTTAATGAGAAAAAGAATGTTACCAAAAGAAAATGCTTTTATCTGCCCAAATCTTACCCCTTCTAGATTTCTCTGACTTGTGTTAGGAAATCAGATCGCAATTCTGGATGGTTCTGCATTCATAGTCACTTGTCAAGGTGAACCAACATGGTTCATCTGAGCATCTTTTGTGGAGGTCTTTAGAGATAGTATTGTTTTTGCTTTTAGTCATGCAGCAATGAGTTGGCTGAAAACACACAAGGCAAATAATGGGCTTCTTTCAAGGTAAAATTAAGACTGGAGCTAAGCAATCTTTTGAAATTGAAAGCAATTTCAGAGAAATCTCACTGGGGTTTCTTCTCAAAGAGATGAAAGTAGCATCTACTGTCTATTGTTCACAAAGCTATTTTCCCCCCTTTTCTTCCTTGGTTATTTATGCTTTTCAAAGTAAATGAATAATTATGTTTTTGATCATGAAAGCCTAAAAAAACCTGTGAGGAAAGGCTTAAAGGTTGGAGAGAAGAGTTACCAGCAGAGTTGAGTGCTTGCTTGTTGCATCACTTTCAATTATCTGAAGGGAAACCAACAAACAATTGTCTGTAGGTAACCACAGAATCATCAAACGCTGTCAAACAAGTCTAAAGGGCAAGAGTAGTTAACACAGTTAACTAGTATTAACTGAAGTTAACCGTGTTAATTAGTTAACAGAGACAAGATGCATTGTTTTACCTAGCTCTACCAAGCATCATTTGGGGGAAGGCTATCCTCAACAACAGAGTGTATTTTAGTGTGAAAAAATGTATTTACAACTCCTTAAACATGCATAACTGTGAAATGCAAACCAGACCCACCCACATTCATACCACCTGCAGAGATGGAGCAAAAGGCCATGACAAAAAAAAAATGAGCAAGACAATTTCAATGTTCAACATTTGAATACAGGCTAAGAAGATCTTAGGGGAGAAAAAATAGAATTGGAGGACACGAAAATTGCAACTTCTACAACAATGAACCCTCCCCAGAGATCAATGACTGAAGTAATAACTTCTCCTGCTGGGGATCAAATCAAGTCATATTCAGCCGTGATTACTCTTCTTTCATGAGAAAAGATCAAGAAACACATGAAGACAGACAGGATCAGGAAGTGTGCAAGGGAGTGTGAGAGTTGGAAGAGGAGGAGGAGGAGAAGGAGTAAATTTGAGGAAGATAGAGAATTCAATACAGCAAGGCTCATTTATTATCACAGCTGGACTACATAAGAAATCTCTGTTATGGAGGTGGCTGGACTTACTGGGAAGTGAGGCTGCTTAAAATCCCACGATTTGTATAATGTGCTTGCACACTATCCCGAAGGCTTCAACCAGAAGCTCAGTATCTACATAAACATACATAAACTGCCTGCCCTCTTCTCATTGTGTACTCACACATGCTCACACACTCCAGCACTCAACATTTCTTCATGCCACCCAAGGACATGCACAGCTACAACTTGGACAGGATTGTTAAGACAGGTGTTCAAATACTTGCAAGCACCCATGCTCACAAACAGGGTGAGTGTATTTAAACAAAGGGAAGTGGAGAAATGATCTTTCTAAAAAAAACAAACAAAAAAAAAGAATTTAATTGGCCTTGTTGGGATTAAAAAGCCTGACATTCCACTAACCAAGAAAATGATTATACGTATTTTTCCCCAAGATGTATTTTTGAAAAACTATGCCTAATTTATTTGGGGAGGGGGGGATTTCAGGATGCTGAATAGAATTATCATGATCATTTTCACCATTAGCTTAAAGCACATGCTCATTCTTTTTAATGGATAACGCAATTTTGTATTTATCCCTATAGTTGATGCCTAATGTCTTTCTTCTCCTATGTTGTGAAGGTGAAGACTTGAACTGCAGAACGTAGGAGGAGAACAGCGAGTTCTAGTTAGAGACAGATTTCCTACACCCAAGGCACAGAGCAATATAATAACAAAGCTACTGAGATACCTATCTTTACCAACACCTTTCATCATGGGAAACCATTCCTTGCAGTTGCTGTATCTAGTCTGCTGAATTCTTTTCCACAACTAATTACTTTATTCTTTGAACTGATGTTTTCAGCAATCTCTGTTCCGAACTCCTTGCCTTTCCATTGGGATGACTAGATGGCTGAAAAAGTCCTTTATTCTACAGCGTTAGCTAACACACCAATTACATTAGAAGCAAATACAGACACGTTTGAAAGCTTTCCTAACCAGGAAGCCTAAGTATGATCACCAGTAAAGGTGACCATATGTTAACTCAGTGCATGGATGTTCAATCTTCCAGGGGAACTTGTCCATGATTTTGGAAATCTATCTAGAAACGATTGCTATGGAACTATATCTGTAAATAGCAATACATTAGCTGTCCCTCTTCAATATTGTCCTAGATCTAAATGGCTAGTCACAGGAGAGTGGATTGCTCCTGATTTCTGACCTGTTAGGCAAATTCTGGTGATCTACTGCAATGAAGACTCACAAATGATCGGCAGATTGCTTGACAAGCGTTTGGACAGGACATACATACTGCAGGCTATTGTTGGGCACCACAGCCAGAGCGATGAAGGAGACAGGGGTTTTGAGGCTGGTTAGGAACTGAAATGTGTCACTGATCATTTAATTTTTTGTTTTTTAAATTTAATACGAACAAAAGATTCTCTGGAACCTACAGGGCTATAGCTTTGATCTCCGGTAAGCTGGGAAGAAAGAGATGATCTCCACAGCCACATAAAGAGGAATAGACCCACCCAGGCAAGTGTACATACATTCACGCATACACACACTCCCACATTTTGCCATAGTTAGTTACATTCAACTGTGTTTCCTGATCATCTCGTTCAGTTGTTCCTCTCCATTCAATTTTGACTGCTACCTCCCAGCCCTACAGCCTGCATCCTGGCCAAACAGTGCCCCTTGGTGACATCTACCAAATATAGCCTCCATCATCTGCTTCTCCCTCTTCTTCTTCTTCAGCTTCCTCACCGGCTTCCTCTGTCTCCTTCTCTTCCTCATCTTCCCATCCGACACCACTCCCAAAGTCCCCTGAGAATCCAACGATGTCATCTATAGAAACAAGGACAAGAGAAATGCAGTTGGAGGGGTACATTTCAGTGGCAGGATTCACATTTTTTTTTGACTACTGGTTCTGTGGGCATGGCTTGGTGGGCGTGGCTTGGTGGGAGTGGCAGGGGAAGGTTACTGCAAAATCTCATTCCCTCCCCACCCCACTAACCTGCTTTCCAGCTCTGTTTTCCTGTGCAGGGTAACAAAAGAAGACCCAGCCAATCAGCTGGAATTCGGGAGGCAGAGAATAGATGGGGGCGGGGCCAGTCAGAGGTGGTATTTGCCGGTTCTCTGAACCACTCAAAATTTCCGCTGTTGGTTCTCCAGAACTGGTCAGAACCTGCTGAATACCACCTCTGGTACATTTCCTAATTCTTCAATAGTGGGGAATATATTCTGAATTGTTGGGAAACCAACTTCAGAGAGCACTGACAGCCCTTCACCTCATCCTAGGCTTGCTAGGAAAGAGTTTTTTATATTCTTCAGTATTAGTTTCTAAGATTTTGGCACCTGTTTCAGAATGCAGATTCTTACAATACAGATAGTCCTCAACTTACAACTGTTGTCAGTGTTCCAGGGAAAACTCATTCCTGTCAGTAACTCCAAGACACACGTCATCTTAAAGTACTTTTATTAGAATAGCACCTGGCACATACTGTGGAAATCTAGAACTAAATCTTCCCGGCTTCCCTACAAAGTCCCAACTTACAAACCATCCCCTTTTCCCTCATCACCACATCACATGCACCAATCCCAAAGTAAGTTCTATTTCTTTCTGCGCCACACTCTGTAACCTTGAACTATCAAAATAATTATATTTTGTCTACCAAGAGCTAGTCAATAAACATCACCCCCTCCCACTTTCTCCAACTATGTGGCAGCGATTAATTCCATAGCTGACAAACTGTTTGTTTGGTGACCGAAGTTACAATGATACCGGAAAAAAACCCCTTATGACCGTTTTTCACAATTACAACCGTTGCACATCCTCATGGTCACGTGATCAAAATTCAGGTGCTTGGCAACTGACTCACCTCTATGATGACTGCAATGTCCCTGGGTCAAGTGATCCCCTTTTGCGACCTTCTGGCAAGCAGAAGTCAATGGGGATTCACTTAACAACCGTGTTACTAAGCTAGCAACTGCAGTGATTCACTTAACAATTGTGGCCAGAAAGGTCGTAAAATGGGGCAAAACTCATTTAACAAATGTGTCCCTTAGCTACAGAAATTTGGGGCTCCATTGTGGTTCTAAGTTGAGGACTACCTGAACTGCCAAAATTGAACCACGAAGAGCTCTCTTTTATGATTTTAAAATCATTTTGCCACAGTCAGATATGAATGCGGGATAATGGCCCTGATGGGCATTAAAATTGCCCTTGTCTCAAGCCAGGTGTGCCAAAATGTTTAAATAAAACCAACCTTTATTATAGTCATTAACCACCATGGGTAGGATTCTTTTAAGTTTGGATCCCAAAATGCTGAAGGGTAGCATTATTTAAGCCTGTTATTTTCTCATCTTGCCTAATATCCCTGTTCAAAACTTCTAGCACCTTAAATAATTCTCATATCTTCACATTCATTGTACTTTATACTTTTTACCTGTGATGTTTGCAATTTCATCGCCTATTCTTATTTCATCATTTCCAAAATTCCATTTCAATTCTAACATTCTCCCCCCCCGGGCAAAAAAATGGCTTATTTAAAGTTCAGGAAAATAGGTCAAATGATGTATTGAACAATTTATAAAATAAGCTGGAGGAATGTATTTGAAGAAAATAATACATAATATGTAAAGTAATGGTAAGATATGAAATTAAATGTGAAAGATCAGTATGTAATGAAAGTCATGTTTGTATGGAAATGTAAAACCTGGAATCATGCTGGTCACTAAAAAAAGTGAAAAAGTGTTTTTAAAATGTGGAAAACTGAAATATTTTTTTTCTAAAATGAAAAACTTCCAGGACCGATATAAACAACAGGGGAAATAAGAAGCATCCGTTCCTTGCACCCCTTTGAATTTCACCTGGTTTTGTTAACTCTCCGTAAATAATAATCTTTGCTTGCAGTGAAGTCTAAATTGCTTTGACTCCTTCATGCTGAACAGTAGCACTATGCATTATCACTTCTGCTTCTCAGGCAATATCCTTTTAACTTATACTTAGATATATAAGTATATACTCCAAGTTCCATTGTACCTTCTCCAAAGGAACTGTGTATTTACTGATTAACAACAGCAAGTGTTGTGGTTCACCGGCAGCCAGTGCAGTCGGCAGTGGAATCAGACAGTGGGGAAGAAAGGGGATCAGTCCTGGAGTCTGGATAGGACTTGGGTCCTGCATCTGATGCAGAGATGGGGCCAGGACCATCTGGGAGTGGGGTGCTGCCTTACTTTGGAGTCGGGCAAACAGCAAGGCAGAGGATGCAGGGGAGCCTGTCCTAGTGTGTGTGTACACAGAGCTGCTAGAAGGTGAGAGCAGCTGAAGCAGAAGGGGCAACTCGGGAGTAAGGCTGGGAGGTGATGGCCCCTCCCATAAGGGATAAAGGACAGGCAAAGATGACAAAACCTTTGCAGAAAGCAAAGTTGTTCGTTCAGTTCAGATTCATTCTTGAAGCTCTTTGGTTCATCTTGATGTCACCCCACAAACAACATAATGAAGCAAACCTTTGTATCATTTCTCTTAAGATTTCTTTACTTGCTTGTTTATTTACAGCTAGTCCTCAACTTACAACAGTTCATTTAGTGACCATTCAAAGTTACCACGTAAACAGGTGAGGCATTGAACAATGTGACTGAGGATCGTTTTTTACAGTTACGACCTTTGCAGAATCCTCAGGATCATGTGTTCAAAATTCAGGTGCTTGGCAACTGGTTCATATTTATGACCTTTGCTGTGTCCCAAAGTCAAGTGATCTCCCCTTTTTGCAACCTTCTCACAAACAAAGTCAATGGGGAAGACGGATTATGTTGTCTGGGGGATGACATCAAGATGAACATCCATAGGTTGACATCATCATGCCTTGGTAGTGAGGCTGGCAGAGAGCTCCCAAGGAATCCCAAAATTGCAAATTAGAGGGTATAGTTAAACAACACCCTGGAAGAAGGCAACAGCAAACAATTTGTACTATTGCCAAAAAAACTTTGTAGTTGTGTCATGACCCCAACATTTCTGTTGCTAAGCAAGACAGTTGGTAATAGCACTAGCACTAATTGCTTCTCGGCCTTTGGGCTAAGATCAAGGTAATAGCACTAGCACTTAAGACTTTTATATTGGTTCACAGTACTTTTACAGCCCTCTCTAAGTTGTAGAGTCTGCATATTGCCCCCAACAATCTGGGTCCTCATTTTACCCACCTTGGAAGGATGGAAGGCTCAGTCAACCTTGAGCCTGGTTGGGATTCAATCTGCCAAATTGCAGGCAGCTGGCAGTCAGCAGAAATATCCTGCAGTATTGCACTCTAACCACTGCACCACCACAATATAAGTGAGGTTTTCCCCGTTTTGGGACCTTCCTTGCTACAGTTGTTAAGTAAATCACTGCAGTTCTTAAGTGCACCATATGGTCATTAAATGAATCTGGCTTTCCAGCTGACCGCTTGCCAGAAGGTTGCAAAAGATTATTGCGTGACCCCAGGGATACTGCAACCATCATAAATACATGCTGATTGCCAAGCATCTGAATTTCGATCACGTGATCACGGAGATGGTACAAACATCACAAGTCACTTTTTTCCCCCAGTGACGTTGTAACTTTGAATCATCACTAAATGAATGATTGTAAGTCGCGATCTACCTGTAATGACCAAGAGGTTGACATGAAGATATCCTTCACATGTAAGATGCAGAGGTAATATTCAGCAGGTTCTGACCGGTTCTGGAGAACCGGTAGCGGAAATTTTGAGTAGTTCAGAGAATTGGCAAATACTACCTCTGACTGGCCCTGCCCCCATCGATTCTCCGCCTCCTGAGTCCCAGCTGATCGGCTGGGTCTTTTTTGGTTGCCCTGCACAGGAGAACGGAGCTGGAAAGCAGGTTAGTGGGGTGGGGAGGGAATGGGGATTTTGCAGTAACCTTCCCCTGCCACGCCCACCAAGCCACACCACACCCACTGAGCCACGCCCACAGAACCGGTAGTAAAAACCATTTGAAGCCCGCCATTGGTAAGGTGTATTCTCAATGCCCCTCCTGCCCCAAATCTTCTCCCCTTTCCTTACCACAGTCTGGATTCCCATGGATCCGGGTTCCCGTCAGCTCGGTGCCGAGATGATCAACGCACCAGCACTCGCCACTGCTGGAGTCACACTGCATCTTCCGATAGTATCCATCCTCATCACAGCTCGGAATGAAGACTCCTGGGGGAAAGGAAAAAAACATCCCCCTTGTGTTAAAAAAACAAAACAAAACAGGCACTGAGAACTTAGGGCACTTCCCTTCCAGGATTCTCTGAATGCAGCGCCAAACCTCCGTGTTCTCGTTCAGAAATTGTACCGATGTATTTCCAGCACTAACTTGAGGGGACAGGAGCATTTTCTTGAGTATCTTAATGGAGCTCCATAGAAGCTGCAAAATATCAGTTTTGGGACTGGCAGGCAGGGGTGGGCTGCTGGGGGTTTGCAGGGGTTTGGAAGAACCCCTAGCTAAGATTTATTTTATTTATTTATTTTATTTTGTCAAGCGATTCTAAGATAACAGGTATAAGTATAAACATAGTTACACGAAATGGATACATATAAGAAAAATAAAATAAAACAATAGGACAGGGACGGTAGGCACATTGGTGCGCTTATGCATGCCACCTACAGGCCTCTTAGGAAAGGGGTGAGGTCAATAGTAGACAGTCTGAGGTTAAAATTTTTGGGGTTTGGGGAAGAAACTACAGAGTCAGGTAGAGTATTCCAGACGTTGACCACTCGGTTGCTGAAGTTGTATTTCCTGCAATCAAGTTTGGTGCAGTTTACCTTGAGTTTGTATCTATTGTTTGCTCTTGTATTGTTATGGTTGAAGCTGAAGTATTCATTGACAGGTAGGACATTGCAATGTATGATTTTATGTACTATATTTAGATCGGACTGAAGGCGGCGTAGTTCGGACTGAAGGCGGCGTAGGTTGTCCGGACAATCCCCAAATCCCACTCTTGGCTGGCCCGGCCCAGACCCTCTCAGGAGCTGCCACGTGGCCCATTTTGGATGCAGGTTAGTGCAGGGCGCACATGGAGGCTCAAGGAGGGCGAAAAACGGGCCTTCCGCATGTTCAGGAAGGCCAGAAATGGGCCCAGGGACACCGTTTTATCCCTCCTGGAGGCTCAAGGAAAACCTCCGGAGCCCGGGGAAGGCAAAAAAAGCCACCCCTGCCATGGTGGAGGAGGCTAACCAGGCCACACCCACTATGGCCACGCCCATCCAACAACCAGGCCGAGAACCCCTTGCTAAATTTTTTGAAACCCACCCCTGCTGGCAGGAAATCATTCTTGCCCCACCCCAGTAATATCAGGCTTGCCATGTTTTTCAGGGGTCCTTAAAGGAGAAAGGGGCCTTCATGGCTGAACAGTCTCTCCCCACCCAGCCACTGCTCTGCTCTGCTTTTTTTTTTGCATCCAGCCAGACAAATGCACACGGCTAGTACCCTTAAATCGAGCCTTGGATTGACTGGAAGAGCATATATAGCTGGCAGATCCTTGCAATTCTTTCCCATAGCAAAGTCCTGTCCTTGTCAAGAATTATTCTTCCCTTTCCTCTTCCAAAGGCTGAGGACATGTAAAGCCTGGCTTGCTTTGTTCTCCTCTGGGCTATTGCCTCATGGGGGAGAGTGGCTGCCTGCCATTCTTCCCCTTCTGTGTGCAGTGGAGAGTGAAATGACTTGTGTTGCTTCTCCTCACAACTCTTCCTTTCTCCTCCTTCTCCACAGTCCCTCATTGCCCAGTTCTGGTGCACTACTGTTCCTGCCTCTCCTCTCCTCTCCCCCCTCCCCACCCCACACAACTTTCTCCACTCCAGTCCTGGTAGCTGCTGCCATTAGAGCTACTAGGGAAAGCCTCTGGCTCCCAAATTGCTGGCTGGCTCCCTCTCCTTTTATCATCCCTGCCAGCCAGAAGCTTCTATTATTGCAATTATATCCTGCCTTTCATCCGGGAGCGCAAGGTAGCCTACGAGATGGTCTCTGCTCATTTTATTCCCCCAGCAACAGCTCTGTCAGGGAGATTGGACTGAGCTGCAATGCAGCACCGATGGCTTCCTTCGTGCCTCTGAAATTACCTCTTTGCTTGCATATCGACTCCCCTATGGAAATGGGAGGGGAAGACAACCCTGTTTCCTTCTGAAGTCCCCCCCCCCCCCCGAACTACATATTTTTTTTAATATTTATGCTCCACCTTGGCTTTTGTATATCAGACAATGCTCCCCACAACAAAAGCCCTGTGAGATAGCTTGGGTTGAGAAGAAGCCACTCACCCATCCGGCATTCACACACAAGGGAAGACTAGACTTAGAATGAATGAGTTGGAAAGAGATCTTGGAGGTCTTCTAGTCCAGCCCCCTTCTCAAACAGGAGAACCTATATTATTTCAGTCAAGTGTCTGTCTACGGTAGTTTCTTTTAAAAACCTCCAGTGATGGATTGCCCGTGATTTCTGAAGGCAAGCTATCCCACTGGTGAATTGTCCTCATTGTTAGGAAATTTCTCCTTAATTCCAGGTTGCTTCTCTCCTTGATTAGTTTCTTTAGAAGAATGCTTTAGAGAATAATTTGACCGCCCCCTTCTTTGTGGCAGCCCCTCAAATACTGGAATTCTGCTATCATGTCACCCCTAATTCTTTTCTGTCTTTAGACCAGCCAAGCCCAAATCCTGCAGACGTTCTTCATATGTTTTATACGGGCCTTTTATCACCTTAGTTGCTCTTCTCTGAGCTTTTTCCAAAATGTCAACATCTTTTTTCTAGTACTGTGACCAAAATTGGTTGCAATATTCCAGGTGTGGTCTTAGTAGGTCTTACTAGATATTGAGGAACTCCAGTTTCAAATTCAGCCCCCCCCCTGACTACTACACTAAATGGATGACCTTAATCCAGTCATGCTTTTTATGAACCTGCCTTTTCTAGCCGGCCCTGGAATAGGGAGAGGGCCATCTATTCTCTGTCAGAGGAGTTCTGTCTTACGACTATCACTGAGTTTAGCTTGTCCTTCTCTGCGGCGTTCTGTGATGACCCGGGCCGTGACACAAAAATAACCAAGTCAGAAAAATAGAAGAAAGTCCCTTTAATGCCTCCAACTTAGCCCCAATGTCCAATTATCCTCGGCTGGATATCAAACTCTTAAAGAAAACAGTTTTACGAAGGGAATAAATGCAGTCCGCACCCTAAGTAAAGTTAATTCGAAATAAAAAACCCAACACACCACACTGAAGGAATTACTACGGCAGGTAAGGAGGATTTAATTGCAGGCTTCTACCAGATAACACAGCAGCCACAGTTGGGAGGAAGCCAAAACACAGATAAGCTCCGAGAAGAATGCATGCTTTGCTTCCAGCAACTTTGCCATGTGCAGTTTGTCCTTTTAACCTGCAGCCCATGAAGAGGATCAGGGCCCCTTCCTTCCCTATAGACCATGCCCCTCACGTTTCTCCCTTATCCGCTGCTCCCTGTATGCCCTAGGATGAAGAGGGGATGAGCCTGGGTCTTCCTCTAAATGAAGGCCTGTGCCCTTCCCCAGTTTCCTCCACAACCACCAGAGCCACACTCCCACTCCCTGTCAGCTGTTCCATCTCTCCCTTGGAGCCAAACTCCAACAGGGGCATGACACATTCAATTCTCTCCATTGTCTATCTGCTTATTTTGCTGTTTTTCATCCTAAGGTGAAAGCCGCTTAGAATTGCTTCTTGTGATGGAGCAGAATGCAATAGGGAATGTGTAATATGTGGGGCAGGAAGGTTGAGAATGATAAGAGAAATAGACAAAGAGCCTGCGCTTAAAAAGTAGGAGATTTGCAAAGGAATTTTACTCATGTCCTGCACAGAGTTGTGGGGCAGACAATGCGACTTGTCATAAATAAAGGCACATATACATTTCCCAGGATGTTGCAGGATCCAATCTGGGTCCAGAGGTTTAGTCTTCCGAGTTTTTGGACTGGTGCTGGAGCCCATTCTCTGGAAACTTCTCTCTCTTGGAATCTGTGCTTTGGGCTGTTATTCCATGTGTTGTATTTATGTGGTGTCTGATGAAGACATTGTCAGGCTTCAACGTTTCCACACTCACCATGAAGCCCGACACAGAATTAACTGAACCGCATGTCGCATGTCGGCTAGGCTGATGAATGACAAGGTCATTGATAACAACAGCAAAAGCTAACACGTAGAAACCGAAAGCAAGTGATGAACTCCAGTCGAAATGAAGGATTGTTATGTCTACGCATGCTGGCTGTTTGCAGAACATTAGAGAACATTAGGGGGCAGTAGGTAGATAAGATAGATAGGAATGTAGTGGGGATAAACTCCAGCTGGAGCAATTACTGTTAGAGGGACTGTGATGAAACATTTGGTTTAGCGCTGCACCAATTGGGAGTGGGATGATAGATGCGATTAGGAGCACGGGGAGGAAGCGTGGGGAATTAGCCGGGAGGGCGGATGTTAGGTTAATTACGAAGGGGGGATAATTGCAATAAAAGGTGCTGAGAGGCACTGGCTTTATACAGACATTTTCTTGTTGTTGCTGGCTTGGATGGGATGTATTGTAAATAAACCGTTATCTTAACTCCACAAAAGTGAGTGACGTGGTTTATACCTAAAATCCCTACTTGCCTAGAAAGGCTGACAGCCACACCCAATCAGACACCACATAAACACTACACGTAGAATAGCTGAAAGCACACATTCCGGCAGACAGAAGTTCCCTGAGGATGTTTTCCGACACGAGTCCGAAAACTCGGAAGACTAAACCTCTGGACTCAGTGACTGATCCAGTTTGGATCCAGCAATGTGATTTTTCTTCTAGTTAGGACTTCAAACAGCGGGGACTGGGCACCGATAGGAATGATTGTTTTGCACTCTCTGAGGGAGAACTCCCAGGGGTGGGATTCTACAGGTTTGCACCTATTTGCTAGAACCGGTTGTTAACATTCTAAGCAGTTCAGAGAACCAGTTGTTAGAAGAAATTACTGGCCTAATCCTGTAAGGAAGGCAGGAAGGAAACATTCTGGTGTTCTAGCGAATAGGTGCAAACTGGTAGAATCCCACCCCTGGAGTGCTGAGTGTTTCAGCACTGGAGTGTTGTCTAGTCCCAGAAAACATGGGTTCACACAGCTCTTCAACATCTTTAAGTTCCCGAAATTCCATGTCACACTTCTATAATAGTTCTTGAACCATTGGGGAATATGGAGATGTAACAATACATTAAATTAAGCACAAGTCATCACTTCACAAAAAACTATGAGTTTATGGGCAAGGGGGAAGATGTGTGTTTTACTTACTAGGACATAACCACCACAACTTTGTTTGCCAGAATTTTTTTTCTATAACTACAGCTCTAAAATTTGCAAACATTAAAAGAAAACACGGGCAGGGGTCATTTTAGGAGAAGTACACATGTTACAGGAAACAGGCCTTTGTCAAAGTATCTTCTGTCCTCTTGAAATCAATCACACATAGGCATTTGTTTGCCTCTGATGCCTGAATTCACACTGACTGGAGACAGACAATGCACCGAAGGCAGCTTGAATTCATCAATTGCTACAGATGGATGCCCTCAGCTTATTTTTCTTTGCCTCTGATAAAATGCATTTGATAAGGTTTGGATATTATTTCATAAGAGTTACCCAAACAGAATGGACAGGGACATACAGCCGAGTCTGTAAGCTCAAGAAATGAAGCCTTTCCCAAACCGTTTTGAAGTCTCTTAAAAAGAGCTGCTCCATTCATGTGCATCTCTAGGCGAGTTTATTTAAAACTTGTACAACTTGCAATAGATGGTTGAGATAAGCTTTTTTGTGAAATGATGCAGGAAAGTGGAATATCTCTCAGCAGGAACGAGAGAAACCATGGGTCAGGGTTGAATCCCATATCAATGCGCCTAGGCACGGGGAAGAATTTGCTGAGCATTGGAAGCAGAGCAGCTCATCCTGAGAAAGGCCACCGTGTGTTATATGTAGTTCAACTTGTCTTGGGAAAATCTTCAAAAGAAAATTCTCAAACTTGATGGAAAGTCCCGGCACCCAAGTGATTGTGAGTCGAGATCAGAAGTCTCCAAACTTGGCAACTTTAAGACTTATGGATTTCAATTCCCAGAAGTCCACAAGTCTTAAAATTGCCAAGTTTGGGGACCCAGGAATACCATTGTCTAGCCCTATCAGAAGAGCTGTGTATGATATACAACTTATCCTTTGCTTCCAAGATTAGCTTACTTGTTTCACCCAGGGGTGGGATTCAAATTTTTAACAACCGGTTCTGTGGGTGTGGCTTAGGTGGTGGGCGTGGCTTGGTGGCCATATGACTGAGTGGGCATGGCTTGATGGTCATGTTATTGGCTGGGTGTGGCCAACTCAATATCACTCACATTGAGGCACGCATCTCCTCGCCTGGCCTCTCATGACTGTGGGGATGCTGCAACAGTCGTAAGTGTGGAAAACGATCATAAGTCACTTTTTTCAGTGCCATTGCAAAGTACCAGCAAAGGAGGGGAAAAAAACTCCAGAGAAGTTCCTGAGACAGGAAGTCTAGTCCTTCCAAGAATGTAATAAGGGTCAACGGAGAGGCAAACTGTAAGCAACCCCAGAATGTTTCCTTCCTGCCTTCCTTACAGGATTAGGCCAGTAATTTCTTCTAACAACCGGTTCTCCGAAATGCTTAGAATGTTAACAACCGATTCTAGCAAATAGGTGCGAACTGGTAGAATTCTACCCCTGATCTAGAATAAACCTATTGAAATCACCCCATTTTCACGCTGTGAAACGAAAGAGAACTCTGTACGTTTAGAAGGAAAGTGAACAATTATTCTAGTGCTGGTTCTCTGAACACAATTTTTAAAAAGTTAAATGGTGTTGTCATTGTTGTTGCGGTTTGGGGCAGCTTTTGTCAGTGCCATTGTAAATTTGAATGGTCACTCCACATAAGCGAAGTACCAGCAAAGGAGGGGAAAAAAACTCCAGAGTCCTGCCAAGAATGTAATAAGGGTCAATGGAGAGGCAGTTTCTGTAAGCAACACCAGAATGTTTCCTTCCTGCCTTCCTTACAGGATTAGGCCAGTAATTTCTTTTAACAACCAGTTCTCTGAACTGCTTAGAATGTTAACAACCGGCTCTAGCGAATAGATGCAAACTGTTAGAATCCCACCCCTGGGTGAAACAAGTAAACTAATCTTGGAAGCAAAGGATAGGTTGTCTATCATACACAGCTCTTCTGATAGGGCTAGACAGTGGTATCCCTGGGACTCAAAGAAAAGCAGAATGATTAAAACTATATTCTGGTGTTCAGACAAACATACCACCTCATTGACGTGTGTACATGAGATGAAGCTTGTGGTATGAAGCTACTTTCATTACTCCCATAAAAACAGCACGAATAGAAAAGATCTATGAGGGGTCCTAAATATTATTTTAAGAATTGAAAATGTATGTCTGATATGTATCAATAATACATAGAGAATCAGTTTGATCTATTGGTTATGGCACTGTTCTGGAACAACGGGAGACCGGGAGTTCTAGTCCCACCTTAGCCATGAAAGCCAACCTTGGGCCAGTCACTTACTCTCAGCCCAACTCACCTCACAGGGTTGTTGTGGGGAAAATAAGAGGAGGAAGAGGTGTTGGATATATGTGCCACTTTTAGTTGTTTGTAAAAATAATCAATGTGGGATATAAGAAAACAAACAATTGAAATAACTCACAGGATTTTAATATGAAGCCAAGTTATACCATTCTCATAAAATATGTTATATATTACTCCCATACTATTTTAAGAACTGAAAAATATATGTGGTACCTCTGAATAATTGAAATATCCATAAATAATCCAAGAACCTTAATACAGAGCCAAATTATACCACTAAGACTTCTACTGCCTCTTAGAAACATTATAGTCAAACAAGATCCTCCCCCGCCCCCCCCCCCCGCCTGATCTTCTACAAGTCTCAGAAACAATTTTCTTTTCTGCTTTCATCTCAGCAACTTACCGGGTTTCTTTTTCGAAGCTTCCTGGATCTGAATCCTCTCCAGCTCCGTCAGGCATGGAGGTTCTATAATAGTCAAAAGCAGAGTTCATCAGTGTCAAATCAGCTGAGCGTATCTCCTGAACATGTGAAGAAAGCAAGTTCTTTTCCTGAAATTCTTCCCCAAGCTAGAGTAGAGGGACAAGAGCATTCACCTGTCCTACAAGCTTGAAAGATGACTGTAATAATATATGCAAATAGATCTATGAATTTAAGAAATGGGCTATAGATACGTTTTAGGCATTTTAATTACTTCGTTTGAAACGAAACCCAACCTCTAATAATACACCTCAGTCCACCAGGCCTTTGCTTGGTTCCCTGAAATCTGGTAGTAATGGTGGTGCCATCAATGTACACCTGGATATATAAAGGCCTATGGAGATTTCTCAGTCATCCAGGTCATGGTTATCCCAAAGGTGCTTTTTTCCTACTTCAAAGCTGAAGAAGCTTTTTGGATGAGTAGCGAAACGTTTTCAAAGAAAAAATAGAAAGTCCAGTTGACCCCTGAAAAAAAAAAAAAGCACCTTTGGGACCTAGATATATAGAATATACTGTAGAATCATAGGGCTGGAATGAAACCTCAGAGGTCTTCTAGTCCAACCCCCTGCTCAAGATAGGAGACCTTACCCCAGGGGTCTTCAAACTTGACAGCTTTAAGACTTGTGGGCTTCAACTCGCAGAAGTCCTCTTCCAGTCATGTTAGCTCAGGAATTCTGAGAGTTGAAGTCCACAAGTCATAAGCTTGCCAAGTTTGAAGACCCTCGCTTTATACCATCCTGGTCAAATGGTTGTCCAGTCTATTTTTGGAAAACTTCTAATGACGGAGAACCCACAACTCCAGGAGGCAAGATATTCCATTGATTAATTGTTCTCCCTGTCAGAAAATTTCTCCTTACTTCTTTTTAACAAGCGACCTAGTACATTAAGGTACACCTATATTATGAGAGTACTGTATCTTGGTCTAAGCAGCTACTATAATCTTTAGCCTATTTATTTAGAGTATTCTGGAATACTCTACCTGACTCTGTGGTTTCTTCCCCAAACCCCTGTCCTATTGTTTCTTTCTTTTCTTCTTTTTTCTTATTCATATCCATTTCATGTATTCATAACCATATTTATACTTATACCTGTTATCCAATAATTGATTGACAAAATTAAATAAATAAATAACAAAGACTTTGTCACAGTATATTGATGAGCATGGAATAGAACATGGTAATGAGGTCAGCCAATGGATAGGCACAGCAACTAAGTCAGCCAATGAGGACTGTTTGGAAACTGAAACGAGAAGTAGCCTAGACGTGGCTCTATATTAAGCTCTGCAGCTCTGCAGCTATGTTAAGCTCTGAGTCTGTCTGTTGAAAATGAAACTGCTTCTCTCCTCTGATGTGTGTCTTGCTTGCCTGCTGAACTAAAGTGAAACTGATGTTTGTTTCTGAGCTCCTGAGTTGCTGTTGTGCTCTGAACCTAGAACATGTCTGCTTCTGTTTGAGTTTGCTCCATGTTGGAGAAATCTACAACTGGTATTGTACAAATTTACTTTATGTGTTTATAAAGAAGTTCAATGAGGTCTCAGCCCTCTGGTGCTGAGTTTATGTTGCAATACTCTGACCAGACTTAAAAGACATAGTAGGGAAAAAAAAAATTGGGACGCACTCTCTCTCCAGAAGCAGAAACACCACTCTGCAGTGGAGACACGGCCATCCTTGTAGGTGTCACAGGAATTGAAGAAAGGCCTGATGCAAATCTCATACTTGTCCAGGTTGATAGCCGCCAATTCTGCCTGGTCCAGGAAAAGATCGCTGTTGGTGTCCAACTTGGAAAACATCCAGCCAATGGAGTCTTTGCAACTGGCCACCAGGTTTTTGTCCAGTGCTGCAATAAATGAACATTCAAATAACTGGAGAGGCAGAAAAAGCAGTGAATGCATTTGCCCTTCCACGGGTCACAGAATCTTGAAGTCTGTATTCCGCAATCATGGGAGGGCAGATTTTCACATCTGGAAAATCTTAACCTTCATTAGTCCTTCTAAGAATAACCCCAAGTGATTGATGGATACAGAATAACAGGTTTGGAAGGGACCTTGGAGGTATTCTAGTCCAATCGCCTGCCTAAGATGAGAGAGAGAGAGAGAGAAAGAGAGAGAGAGACAGAGAGAGAAAGGGACAGAGAAAGAGAGAGACAGATAAACAGACAGAGGCAGAGAGAAACAGACAGAGAGGCAGACAGACAGACAAACCGACAGAGAGAGAGAGACAGAGAGGTAGAGAGACAGAAAGGCAGAGAAGCAGAGAGAGAGAGAGAGAGAGACAGAAGAGACAGAGAGAGGCAGACAAACAGACACACACAGAGAGAGGTAGAGAGACAGAAAGGCAGAGAAGCAGAGACAGACAGAGAAACATAGAGAGAGAGAGACAGAAAAAGACAGAAAAGCAGAGAGACAGGCAGACAAACAAAAGAGACACAGAGAGAGAAACAGAGAGGTAGAGAGACAGAAAGAGGCAGAGAAGCAGAGAGAGAGACACAGAGAGATATCGAATGAGACAGAGAAGAGAGACACAGACAGACAGACAGACAGAAAGAGACACAGAGAGAGAAACAGAGAGGTAGAGAAGCAGAAAGAGGCAGAGAAACACACACAGAAAGACAGAATGAGACAGAGAAGCAGAGACAGAGACAGACAGACAGAAAGAGAGAGGGGGAAACAGAGAGGTAGAGAGACAGAAAGAGGCAGAGAAGCAGAGAGGGAGGGGAGAGAGAGGGAGAGGGAAAGAGAGAGAGAGAACTTATCAGTTCATAACAGGATCACAAGAGAAATCAGCATGTATGAGTCACTCAACTTTCATAGGAGTTTCAAATGTCCTTTAAAAAGGAGGTATCTTCTCTCTGCAAGGACTTGTCCAGGCAGCTGCTAGGACTCAACACTTGATTTGAAGGCACAACACACACACACAGCTAACTTAACAATGAGTATGCCCACTAATCATAGAATGTAATGATCAAATTGGAGAGCAAGCAATATATTGGGAAGTTTATGTATGTACATGTGCATCTGCGAGTGGGGAACAATGAAAAAGGGGATATTTGGCTAATATACAGATGGGACTATTTTTTTAGAAACAGAAAATACATTGCGGTATCTGCAGGTCCTACTGCTATTTTTAAGGAGTTGTGCTACCTCCTTATAAAGGGATGGAGAAACAGGCTTTCAAAGTATTGCTGAACTACAGGGGTGGGATTCTACCAGTTTGCACCTATTCGCTAGAACCAGTTGTTAACACTCTAAGTAGTTTGGAGAACCGGTTGTTAGAAGAAATTACTGGCCTAATCCTGTAGGGAAGGCAGGAAGGAAACATTCTGGTGTTGCTTACAGAAACTGCCTCTCCGTTAACCCTTATTACATTCTTGGTAGGACTAGACTTCCTGTCTCAGGAACGTCTCTGGAGTTTTTTCCCCCTCCTTTGCTGGTACTTTGCTTGTGTGGAGTGACCATTCAAAGTTACAATGGCACTGGAAAAAGTGACCTATGACCATTTTTCACACTTACGACTGTTGCAACATCCTGACAGTCATGAGAGGCCAGGCGAGGAGATGCGTGCCTCGATGTGAGTGATATTGAGTTGGCCATGCCCAGCCAATAACATGACCATCAAGCCATGTCCACCCAGTCGCATGATCACCAAGCCACACCCACCACCTAAGTCACGCCCACAGAACCAATTGTTAAAAAATTTGAATCCCACCCCTGCTGAACTAGGACTTCCAACTAGCACCCTTATTGGTGATGGAGAGAGAATTGAATAGTTAGCCCTTGATGTACTTTCCAAAGCCAACTTTCTAAAGCCAAGTTTTTTTTTAAAAAAAAATCTAAATAAAGTGTCCTTTACTTAGGAAGCAGAATTCCTGCAAAATTATGGACAGTGCTATTCTATTATCCAAACTACCAGAAGAAATGAATATATATTCCACTAACATACTTCTTTGCATCAGTTACACAGGTCATAGGATCCAGCTTTTCTGAGTGCACAGTATTAATTTATATAAAGGGTATACAGAGTATACATAATGAAAAGTATTATCCCCGGGAAAGATTGACAGATGCCGCTAACGAGTGGCAAGGTTCAAACTTGAGGCTTTAAAGGGAATTTTATGCAGTGTGAAATCCTGCACTGGAGATTGAAAGCACTCCAAAGAGAATATATT
Source organism: Bungarus multicinctus (assembly GCA_023653725.1). Lineage (NCBI taxonomy): Eukaryota > Metazoa > Chordata > Lepidosauria > Squamata > Elapidae > Bungarus > Bungarus multicinctus. Next base: position 82,082,647 of record CM042844.1, on the reverse strand, counting down.
AATTAAGTATGCATACTTAAACATGAGACCCACAACCGTGAGCCCGGAGGCCAAATTGACAATTGCCTGTCTTTCTCTCAAGCTGGAAGCGAAAGAAATACAATTCTTGGTAGCAGAAGAGCCATAGATCGCTTTAAAAAAAGTTGAGATCTAATGTTGACCTCCTACCATAACCATCACGTCTACCCTCTGTTCTAAATATGGCTCTCCAGGAAAACATGCCTGCAGCTGTGACAGATCAAAGAGTATTGACATTGGTCAACCATGCCTGCTCCTCCTTCTCATTTCACCATATGGATCAGTGGTGGGTTTCAAAAAGTTTTCCTACCGGTTTGGTGTGAGCACGTGCTTTGCACACGTGCAGCATTTGCAATTCACCTTCTGCTGCAAGCTCTATGTGTAAAACAGCTGAGGGTGGCAATCAGCTATGCCGTACGAGCAGATGAGGATGAAAAGCAGGATATAAAAGTCAGTGTAGAGCTGAGGCATGTGGGAGGGCCCAGCAGCTGATCGTCGGAGTGAACCAGTTCGCTCACAGCTGATTGTCGGAACAAACTGGTTCACTCACAGCTGATTGTCGGAGCGAACTGGTTCGCTCACAGCTGATCATTGGACAAACTGGTACACTCACAACTGACTGTCGGAGCGAACCAGTTCGCTCACAGCTGATTGTTGGAGTGAACTGGTTCACTCACAGCTGATCGTCGGAGCGAACCAGTTCGCTCACAGCTGATCGTTGGAGCGAACCATTTCGCTCACAGGTGATCATCAGAGTGAACCGGTTCGCTCACAGCTGATCATCGGAGCTACCGGTTCAGCTGAACCAGGCCAAAACAGTAGAATACCATCACTGGTATGGATCAGTTTGATCTCCATGAACATCCCAGCAATTGGAGGCAAGTCATTATAGCAAAGGCACTTATCTGCAAAAGCTTGCTGATGACACAACCCCCTTACCAAGGCTTCGGGTGCCTCCCTAAAAAAGGGGGGGGGCCAGGACTTGAATCACAATCATCACAACAATCATCATGATTTTTTTTTGTCCCCACCTGTTTTGGCTGCATTGGCAAGAGTGGCAGAAGAGCATCTGAACGAAACCCAACAAGCAGACCTGATTTCATGCATCTCCCTCCCCAGGGAAGCCATTTCTAGTCCATGACATTTAAGTTAATGATCTTCTTCCTGAATTATGGCACTTCGAAGTCTGTAAAATGCTTTGGGATCAATCTGCCAACTCTGCTCAGGGACTAGAGATTTATTTATTTTGGTAACAAGTACACAAAAATGTTTGCTGGTGCTGGTGCTCACCTAGCCACTGGCAGAATTGGTAGCCCCCACATAGCACCCAAATGGGGAACAAAGTGGTTTGTTCTTTCAGTCCTATTTGGGCATGACTTGTAATCACAATAATTCCCCCAAAGCAAGTCATAGTTTCTATTCTTCTGCAGGGTCTGGCTCAAATGTCAGGATTTTTCAGGTATCGAAAATATGATATTCAACTCCCAAGGCTGGCTTTAGTGTGACTGATTCTGATGGATCCTAAGAATCCGGCCACAAGAATGGCAAATCCATCAGCCCAAGTCACCTCTCTTACCCCACCTATCTCACAGGACTGTGGATGTATATAATGAATGGAGATCAGAAGTGGTATTCAGCAGGTTCTGACCAGTTCTGGAGAACCAATAGCAGAAATTTTGAGTAGTTCAGAGAATTGGCAAATACCACCTCTGACCGGCCCCGCCCCCATCTATTCTCTGCCTCCCAAGTCCCAGCTGATCAGCTGGGTCTTCTTTTGTTGCCCTGCACAGGAGAACGGAACTAGAAAGCAGGTTAGTGAGGTATGGAAGGAATGGGGATTTTGCAGTAACCTTCTCCTATCGTGCCCACCAAGTCATGCCCTCAGAATTGGTAGTAAAAAAATTTGAATCCCACCACTGATGGAGATCCACTTTGAACCTTTGGAAAAAAGGTGGTAAATGTAACAAGTAATAGAAGAATAAATAAAATGTACTTCCTGGAAGTGGAGCCATGCAAGGGACATAAAAAAAACCCACACACAAATGAAACTTTAATTGTGATTTCCTCCCCCCTAATCATACCTTGTGGAAGAAAACACTGACAAGCCACCGCAATTTTGCTGACAGTAAAACAACAAGGACATCTCCTTTGACAAGAATCCAGCTTAAGAGAAGAATCCAGCTTAACTTTCTGATCTGACAGCCAAGTTAATCAGTTTGTCCGGATGAAGAAGGCAATTTCCACAGGATTAGGGGGTGAGGGTACAGCTGAATCTCCCAACATTTGAATAATAGAATTGGAAGGGACCGTAGAGATCTACTAGTCCTACTCAAGCACGAGACTCTATAACCGTTCCAGACAAGTAGCTGTCCAGTCTCTTCTCAAAAGCTTCCAGTGATGGGGCACTCCTAACTTCTAAATGCAAACCATTCCACATTAGGAAATTTCTCCTTACTTCTAAGTTGCTTCTCTCCTTGATTAGTTTCCATCTATTGTTTCTTGCCTTACTTTCTGGAGTTGACCCTCTCTTCTTCATGGCAGGCCCTCAAATATTGGAACACTGTTATCATGTCATCCCCTAATCCTTCTTTTCACTAGATTAGATATACCCAATTCCTGCAACAGTTCTTCAGATGTTTTATCCTCCAGTCCCCTAATCATCTTTGTTGCTCTTCTCTGTGCTCAATGCCATTTTTTATCATATAATACCAGCATCAATACCTTTGTTATAATATAGCTGCCTATGGAGACTTAAGCGTAGCACACAAAATTATCTGCTACAATGTCCTACCAGTCAATGACTACTTCAGCTTCAACTGTAACAATACAAGAGCACATAACAGATACAAACTCAACTGTCAACCGTTCCAAACTCGATTGTAGAAAGTACGACTTCAGCAACAGAGTGGTCAATGCCTGGAACATATTACCTGACTTCTGTTGTCACATCCCCAAACCTACACTCCTTTTCCCTCAAACTAACCACTATTGACCTCACCCCATTCCTAAGAGGTCTCTAAGGGGCGTGCATAAGTGCACAATTGTGCCTACCGTCCCTGTCCTATTGTCCCCAATTATTCGTACCCATTTCCTGTATTTATACTTACATTTATTCTCTTGTAAGCTATTGACAAATAAATAAATAAACTGGATGCAGTATTCCAAGTGTGAATTTGAAACAAGTACAGGGGAACATCGGATACTGATGGCATTTTTCAGCCTGTTCTGGGTCAGTTTTCTGGTGGGAAGTTATGGATGAGATTGGAAGGGGAGGGAGTATCCATCAGAATATATCCTGCTCTCATTCTTAAGGCTGCCCGGAAATCCAGAATCTGAAACCAAGTTGCACCACACACCTTTGGCCACTTGCTGTCAAATTCTGGGGTGCTGGGGAAAATGCAAATGGCCCCAGAGCTTCCCATTTCTGCACCCAAGGGAGAAAAGTAGCACTCTACATACCGTTCACAGGATTAGAGCCAACATTTCCAGAGCTGTTCTGCTTGGCGTTCTCATGCAGCAGTTGGAACCAGTCCCGCAGTCGGTCACCCAAGTCTGCAAGGTCTTGCCCAGTGCAGGTTTCTGCAAATCAGTTAGTAGCATCTCAGGTGAGCATCCCAGATGGGAAGACAGTGAGCAGGTTTGTCCAAAATTACTGTATACAACTCCTTTCCCCCGCACACACACACAATTATTCAAAGGATACCAAAACTTTGTTTTGTCCATGGTGATAGTAAGAGCATGATATTTCTTGTCTATACAATCAATTCTCAGTGTTGAGGTAAGAGGATAAGAATACAGAGGAAAAAATTATCTAGGGCTGCAATGAAATTGATCTAAGTCACTAGGAGTGACTCACCTTCTTTAATCCGGTGACAGAAAATTGCAATAAAACGTCAACTTTATAGACTTCGTGAGGATGAGGGGAAGGGGTGTCTATTAAAGCTGAATGTCTCTTAAATCTTAATCTATACAATTTTTGTCATCTGTGTCATTTGCTAATGATGCAAATTAATGCCAAAGAGGTCAATTATATCAGTGGTCCAGACTGTTCCTGAAAACACTGCACCATGATCATTATTTGGTAGTACTGTGAATCCAAAGCTAACATTATGTCTGTGGTATCTGAAATCTGCCAGGAAAATATCTCAAACATCAAAATAGGTTATGAGGATTTTGCGAGTTTACAACCAACAATTTTTATTGTATGAAGCTGAGTGGATTTCTTGATCCTCATTTGTTTATCTTTCGTTGCTTGAATTGGAATTGAACTCCAAATACTTTGAAACCTAAACTGAAAACTGAACCCAAATTTAGTGGTTTGAATCTCTACTTTAAAGCTTTCCTTCTGCTTATTCTCATAGTCAGCTTTAAACAAAATTATCTGGTAAATCGTGGCCATGTTGCCAATCAAATCATGTTGATCTTATCCTCAAAATATCTTCTTTCTGTGTTATTGGAGGACTGACCTCATCTATATTCAGATGGTGATATGGAGCCAGAAAAGGTCAACCATGATGGAATACAATTCACTGTCTAATTTGACCAGTGTTCTTATTTATTCTGTGTGTCTATAGAGCAATGTTTCTCAACCTTGGGCAACTTTAAGGTAGGTGGACTTCAATTCCCAGAATCCCTGTCAAAATCTGGCTAGGGAATTCTGAGAGTTGAGGTCCACACATCTTAATGTTGCCAAAGGTTGAGAAATACTGCTCTATAGAGCCATAAGATGGAGAACAGCAGAGGAGATACAATTATTCAAATTCTTAGTGGATGATCTCTGACCTTGCTTGAGATCCGTGGCTGAAGTTGGACTATGTTCACTTGTGCATGGGCACTGACCCTCACATTTTACTGTCAGCTGCTTGCTGGTCAGGCAGGACTGTTGTTCCAGTTTACACTGCAAAAGAATAACAGAGAAGTCACACAAACAAGAAGCAACTGACCATCAAATAAGAATAACTTCAAGGTAAGGGACCCTGCTGGTTCTCTTGTAAAGTCTGAATGATCACCTGAGTCTCAACTCACCTGGTCCTCTAGTGCCCAGACATGAATTCAACAAATTATAAATCTTAAAGTACTATATCATATCTAAATTCTAGAACAAGATGAAGATTTAATGCAACAGCAAGAAATTCATGCATAAGCATGTAACAGATTATTTTTAATCATCCTAGTTGCTAAATCTTTCTACTATAAAACACATTCAATGTGGGAATCAGTAGGTTGACACAATATCAATATACTGATACACAATAGAAATATAAATCTGTACAGTTGATAATTTCCCTATGCCATTGATTCAAGTCACAGTAGATCTTACAAGTATTCCCACTAAAACATGTCTGCCTTTGGATTCATTCTTAGAACACAAAGAGGCTTCCTAGCCCGTTTCTGCTGCAGAAAACTCACTGCAACATCATCCCTGAATGGTAGTCGTTCCCAGGGGTGGGCTTCAAAAATATTAGCAAGGGGTTTATTTATTTATTTTGTCAATTTCTTACAAGATAATAGGTATAAGTAAAAACATAGTTATGAATACATGGATACATATAAGAAAAATTATATATATATGCATGCCCCCTACAGACCTCTTAGGAAAGGGGTGAGGTCAATAGTAGACAGTTTAAGGTGAAAGTTTTTGGGGTTTGGGGAAGAAACCACAGAGTCAGGTAGAGTATTCCAGACATTGACCACTCTGTTGCTGAAGTTGTATTTCCTGCAATCAAGTTTGGTGCGAATAACCTTGAGTTTGCATCTGTTGCTTGCTCTTGTATTGTTATGATTGAAGCTGAAGTAGTCATTGACAGGTAGGACATTGCAATGTATGATTTTATATATTATACTTAGATCAGACCAAAGGCGGCGTAGTTCTAGGTTTTCTAGGTCTAGAATTTTGAGTCTGGTGGCATAAGGTATTCTGCAACGAGTAGAGGAGTGGAGAACTCTTCTTGTAAAATATTTCTGGACTTTCTCAACTGTGTTAATATCAGATACGTAATGTGGGTTCCAGACTGATGAGTTGTATTTGAGTATTGGTCTAGCAAATGTTTTGCATGCTCTAGTTATTAGTGTAATATTACCAGAGAAAAAACTACGTAAGATTAAGTTAACAACTCTTAATGCCTTTTTGGTTAGGGTTAGGGTTCTCTCTGCCCAATTGCTGGGTGGGTGTGGCCATGGCCTAGTCATCTTCCTGCACCACGGTGGGGGTGGGGAAGTGTTTTTGCCCTCCTTGGGCTTTCTTCGAACCTCCGGGAGGGCGAAAATTGTCTCCCCAAGCTCTGGAAGCTCTCTGGAAGCCAGAAGCAGGCCCGTTTTCAACCTCCATGAACTTCTGGGAGGCCCATTTTTCACCCTCCCTGAGCCTCCGCATATCCAAAATGTAGACTCCTGGAAAGAGCAGGACGGGCAGGGCCAGCCAGGAGTGGGATTTGGGGGGTATTCCGAACTGCGCAGAATCTTAGATAGGGGCTCTCCCGAATCCCAGCAGCCCACCCACGACCATTCCTCTTTGGCTTAAAAACTTTCATGTAAAACAGCCCACCATCTTTTGATACAGACTGCTCCATTAACGGCCGGCTCATACTCTTCCTGAGACTATTGTATTGTTTCTTTGCAGTTGGGATGTTTACATTGTTGGCTGTCATGAGTGTACACCATATTGTGTAATCTAACTATTTCTGTAACAAGATCAAGGTTGGCATAGCCTTTGCAGTCCAACTCATGCCAACGGAAGAGAATATTCGTAGCTCAGGGTTGAACAGTGGGGTCTTTAGTGCTCTTTTAGCTTGATTGTTTTCTTGCAGGCATTTCATTACCCAACTAGATAACATAATCAGTATTAGGAAATATACCCCTTCATGACTTCTGTAATTTAGTTTGCCCCTAATTTCTTAGGGAATGTAAGCATACCTCTTGGATCCAAGCACCTTAATGTGTTTTGGATCAGGCACTGGTGGATTACTTAATTCTGTCTAGACGTCTTTATGAATAGTGACAATGCTTTTGTATATTTTATGTACGATGCCTAGAGAATGCACTAGTTATATTAATTGCAACAATGGCCGAGCACAGTATAATAACAAAAATAATTAGTATGCAAAATCTTAAGGTTTCCTCCAAATTTATTGCTCACTCTGACCACATACCCATTGCAATTTGTGATTTTTTCCCCCCTCTTTGGGTGACAATTGCATTTATAAGGTCTTTCAAAAACCTGCTTTTCCCTCTGGCTTTGGGCTACAGTGAGTGGAAAGACCTTGACAGGAAACTGTAAGTTAGTTGGAATAGCTTTTCTCTTTGAACATGTGCCGCTCTTTTCTTTATTACGTTGTTCCTTGCTTTTTTTCTTTAATGTTGTACACCAGAGTCTTCATGGAGTTGGTAGCTTCATTAAGATGACAAACAAATAAATAAACAAACATGTTTTGAAAAATCACCTACAAATGCCAGGAAAAAAATTCCTTCATTCTGCTCAGTTTGTGTGGGGGGTGAGTGGGTGGGTGATCCCTCTTTTTGATCTTAGTTTTTGGTGGTTTGGGAGTGACAATGGCACTGCCAAAGGGATCAGTGCAAAACACTCCTAGAAAACAATCATTTTCAAAATGGTCAAAGAAGTGGAATATGTATAATGAGACACACCCAACTCTGGATCAGGATATAGACCTTTTTCACACATAGTGGTCCAAAACTATCTCACTGAAGGTGATCACGGTCAGGTGTAGGGTAAAGGAACGATTTGGTTAAACTTATAGAAAAATCATATTTTATGAAGATAAAAAGAGCTATAAGGCATTCTTTTCAAAACATTGCTTCATTTCCAAACTGAAGACATAAACTGCAGAGAGAAAAATCCTGGCAGACTGTAGGTGGCCAGGATTATGGCTCTTCCAAAGGCACCAGGCAAATATCAGGTCTCCCACCTCAATTAAATCATGAGTCTTGAGCTAAACTTCCAAAAGTAAACAGAATTTATTGGGAGTTAACATGCCGGCATGACCTGGGTCGAGCTGACTCTAAGACACATAATTCACTGTCACCCTTCACCCTGGTTTTCCCCCATCTCTCTGGGTGCATTATAATTCATATTCTGCAATGAAACCTATCCAGAGCTAAGAGTCATCAATCATGTTCTCCAGTTAGATTTTTGCACAGCAGAAACTTCAGTCATCTAGTTACAATCTCTGAAAAACTATGTATGGAATGCACTTTCAATTTCTAGCTGCCGTACTGCTCTTTCAAACCCCTTTCCTCCCTCCCATTCTGTTGGCAACTATCAAACGACCATAAAAAATGTTTTATGAGTTGACACCCTCAACCTGAGAATCACAACTCCTAGCTTTTAGTTTTTGTAAAGGCATATTTCAGTTCCTTCTGGTAGGGTGAAAATATACTCATAAGTACGTGAGTGATGGCTTCCGAAATCTGAGAAGAAGCTAAGGAATGAGTCTAGGTATTGGAGACTAGGCTTCAGCGCCTTGAAGAACTGTTTGCCTCCTGGTTTACAAAACATGCCAAGATTGTGCTACTGTTCTGACCCAACCTGGTTCCAAGAGAGCAAATACAAGACAAAGGCAGCAGCCCCACCTTTTAAGGTTTCATTCTACGTTTTTTCACTGATAAAAGGCTGCTTCCAACTAATTAGCTCCAACAAGAAAGAGCCTTGCCAAGTTGTTTTTCAAGGCTGCCAAAAACCCACAGATAAGAAATAGTTTACAAGACTAACTATAATGTCCACAAGGCTGAGTTTCAGACCATCTTTGCCTTCTGCAAAGAACGCTTCTTCAAACCTGGCTTTTATCCTCTTGAGGGAAGGACCATTACCTTGCAGCCTTACTCCCAAGTCGCCCATGCTGCTTTAACTGCTCTCTCCTATGAGCAATCCTGTGAGCACGCGCACTTGGCACAGGCTCCTCAGGAACCTCCTCATCGCTGCTGCCGGCCTCCCCAATCTCTGAAGGCAGCAGTTCACTTCCTAATGGTCCTGGCCCCTCAACCGAGTCTTTGCTCTCCTCCACCATCCTCACCTGCTGCCACCATCCACATCAATAGCTATGTGTATACTATTTCAGAATCCAAGTTGGGTCTTCACTGAATGTTGGTCACCATGATGAAATTTTAAAGCATGGTATAACTTACAATTCAGTCCAAACACATTAAATGCCCTGCAAGAGTCTTGTGATAGTTTCTCAAATGCTTTTCATCCAGTTTATTTTCTCTTGTTCCCAACATTCTATCTCTTCTGGGCACAGCAGGTGATGGGTATATCTTTACTCTCCAACAATATATCAGAAAAGTAACACGATTCTCCTCCTTCAATGTTTTCGGCAATATGGATCACCCTTCACTCAGACTTTTTAAAATTCCAGGGACAGATTGTGCAGGAAGGATTTAGTAACAGGCTTGCTATTTGATCCTGTTATGACTTTGTTGTTTAAATTTCAAGTCATGAGGAATTTAAAGCAAGGCATAATGAATCTTCTTAAAAGTTAATCTTCCCAAATGAAATTTCTTGCTGTGTCCTCTATTTGGAACTAATCGTGCAAAGGCTTCTCAACTTTCTTAGGTGCATAATTACAAACTGACTGCTCCTTTCCTGCAAGCTATAAGCACGTCTTCCAGTCATTGGTTGACCTGAGCACAAGCATTTTAATAAATTACGATGCCCTGAAGAAGGGCGTTAGGCCTAGAAAATGACAAGTCAATTACTTTGAATGAGATGGTCAATGTGTTGCGTAGGACAAAATATTGCTTCTGTGGGATGTACTGAAAGAGGGGCCTTTGCTTTTAGCAGGGATATTTCATTTCATTATTTTATTTCATTTCATTTCATTTTATAGCTTATTATTTTATATTATTTTATTTTTATTACTTTATATTACTTTAATATTTTATATTTTATTTTATTTCATTTTATCGTTTATTTTTTATTTTTATTCTATTCTATTACATTACATTATATTATATTTATTATATGTTTAGATTTAGATTAGCTAGAAAGAAGGAAATGGTTGGATTTCTTGCTTTCTAGCTAATCTTGTAGACTTCAGCTCTGCTTTTAAGCACAGCCAAACCTTCTTAGGACTGAAGGTTCTATTATTCAGTGCAAACTCACAGCAAGCAAATTTTATCTGACAGACTGAGCTAGCCGATGGCAGATAGATAGGTCACTGAATGATTCTGTGAGCAACTTAATCTGCCTGCCTGCTTTGGCTGATTTTTTTTTTAAATAAAAAAATTCAATATTTATATACATGGCGTGTTGTGAGTTAATTTTGTGAGTTTTCTTGCTAGCAAATTTTATGTGACAGACTGAGCTAATGGCAGATAGATAGATCTCTGAATGAATCTATGATTCTGTGAGCAACTCAATCTGCATGCCTGCTTTGCCTGAATTTGGGTAAAAGTTACTCTTTTTTAATAAAAAAAATCAATATTTATACAAATATTTATAATATTTACATATAAGCCATGCCCAGTCAGTCACATGACCACCAAGCCACACCCACAAATTAGATAACACCCACAGAACTGGTTAGTGCTCCCTGGGATTTAAAATTATGAGTTTGGTGGTCCCTGAGGTCCAAAAGGTTGGCGACCCTTGACCCAGTTTGCTTCCATGTCTAAGGAGGGCCGCAGATCTAGAAATCACAGTCGCCCTGTTTTTAGCCTGGTACTTTAACCACTAGACCAGGGGTCCCCAAACTTGGCAACTTTAAGACTTATGGACTTTAACTCCCAGAATTCTGAGGAACTTCGAGGCTGAGGAATTCTGGGAGTTGAAGTCCACAAGTCTTAAAGTTGCCAAGTTTGGAGACCTCTGCACTAGACCAAAATCTTTCTGACTTGTTGCCAAGCAGTATACAGATCTTAACTGCCTGAAATGCAGGTATATTAAGGTGTTTTTAGCTCAGGAAAAAGAGAACAAGAAAGGGAAATTATAGAAATAATATTAGACATAGTGTTGTAGGAAGTTAGCACCCACTCCTCTCCTGGAAAATTGAAATATCCTAGGAAATATTTAAAAGGCAGAATATTTCCTCTAAAAATAGTAAAGTAGAAACTCAGAGAGGCAGAAACTCCACCCCCTCACCTTTGCTAATGGGCCATTAAGGCCTAGGCAGAGTATTCTACATAATAAAGACCTCTACCTATCTCACCACCTGGCCTGGGAGATTATATCAGCCAACACTCAGGTGAAGCCATGTGATCCAGACAAAGCCTACAAAGTTAGTTAAGATCCCCACCCCTGGGAGTCTGACAGCCAATGGGATACATTTCTTGCACAGGAACAGGAAACACTAAGGTGAGGCCCAATAGAGAGTATATAAGGGTCTCCGCATCTTGGCTCTTCCTTCTCTTTTCCTTCACCTTGAAGCATGTGATCATCCTTCTTTGGAGCTCCAAGCCATGTGGTCCTGTCCACCATTAGACCATCTTTCCAAACACCCTCCATGTTTCCAGTGTCTTTTCCCCTACCTGGAACTGAACCCAGAAGGATAATTCTTCCAACAGTGTGAAGGAAGCAGTTATCTGCTCTATTTTGAAATGTATATGAGTTGGTGAGCACAAAAGTTATCATGATCTTTTGACCCGTCGAAAAGAATCTTCAGCCCCATAAAAAGTAATCTAATGGTTGCTTTGGCTAGTAGCTGATTATCTTAACAGATTAACAGAGTTGAAAGGGATCTTATGGGTCATCTAGTCCAACCCCCTGCCCAAGCAAGAAACCCTACACCATTTCTGACAGATGGTAGTCTAGTCCCTTCTTGAAAGCTTTCAGTGCTTATAATGAGCTTTGATTAGACTGGCATGGCCCAGCTTGATATGGTAGTTAAACGAATCTTTGTTTGTACTAGGAAGAATACACTAATTTCAGTTGTCCATCAGGGGAAGATAATTCTTCACAGGAGACTCTATATTGATAGCAGGAGTTCTTATTCCTTCACTCCATTAGCCAGAAGGAAAAAAAATAGGACAGCATAGCAGGGTTACTCAAATAAGCTTTGATTCTGGGAGTCCCATTATAACATAAGGTGGATTGTCCTGAATATAATGTAAGGCATGCAAAACACATTTTTACCACTCTAACTATACCCCTGGGTCATTATTCAACATATTTGCTTTGCCCAAAAAAATTCTGGCAATGTTTTATTGTTATTTAACCATTTAAAGAGAATTAGCTTTACCTACGATATATTCCAGTCTAGTAAATCTATTTTTAATTGTTACTATCACTACCATGGGATGATGTTTGCCATCTTGATGCCAATAACACGAATGCAAACTCCTTTTTTTCCTTAACAAAGATCACTGATGGTCATTTGCAATTTTCCCCTAGAAAATTGAAGGCATTTAAAGGAGCTTATATCCCTTCCCCCACTTTATATATTATTACGTATATAAAATTTTTTTAACACAGCTTATCTCTTGACAAAAGAACCGTCGCTGTTATAAGCAAAAATACAATAGGTGTTATCTTATGTGGTTTTCTTTAATATTATTGGGTAACATCAGTTCTGGTCTCTCTGCTAATATAAACAATCATTTATTTAGCAACTATAAAGTGACAAGTGCTTCATATTTTTGGATGTCAAAAAGTCCCTCCCACAGTTTCATAGCTCAGAAGAAAACTTCAAATATCAATTCTCTTGAGCTTCCTTTCTCATCACTTAACAACTGATAAAACCAAGCTTCCCGCATGACCAAGAGCTTGTGAGATACAGATCAAGTTGATTTATTACATTTATATATCACCTTTCCTCCCAGGATCACATTTTTTACTCTTAAAGCAACTTTGTGAGCCCAGCCGCTAGCCCATGAGGAAACATTTGATCCAATTTCAGACATGAGCAATCGTTGCAGCTCCTGCCACAGGAAACTGCAGATTAAATTCAACGGGCCACTCTAAACCACTCTAAAATGGATAGGTTGTGGTAATTTTTTATCAGGATGTCAGGGCTCTCGTTTCTGTGCCCTCAAAATACAGTCCAGCCTACAGAAATTATAAACAGATTTAAGCTTTTCCTTGAGAAACTACTGCTGTTGCTGCTAAGAATGAAGAGTTTTGATTCCTCTTATCAAAACCCATGCATCTAATAGTGCATGTACAAATTGCCTGCTGAAAGAAGCAATCTAAACATTACCTCAGGGTAACTTTAGAGTAGTTGCAAAGGGAATGAGACAATGCATGAGGCAATTAGTGGCCTGGGCAGGCAATCTGGAGCCTCCAGGTATTTTGAGTAATGATTTCCCAAATTCCTCTACTACCATGTTAGTCAAAACTAGTGGGAGTTGAAATCCAAGCAGTTTCTCCCTCTCCCTTTGGGTGTCTTCTCCAGCCAAATGTATCTCACAGAGGTTGTTGTGAGGGTAGAAGCAGAGGTGGTATTCAGCAGGTTCTGACCAGTTCTAGAGAACCAGTAAATACCACCTCTGACTGGCTTCGCCCCCATCTATTCTCTGCCTCCCATCGAATCCCAGCTGATCGGCTGGATCTTCTTTGGTTGCCCTGCACAGGAGAACGGAGCTGGAAAACAGGCTAGTGGGGTGGGGAGGGAATGGGGATTTTGCAGTAACCTTCCCCTGCCATGCCCACCAAGCCACGCCCACAGAACCGGTAGTAAAAAAATTTGAATCCTACACCGGATAGAAGAGATAGGCAAAGAAATGGAGAGGTGTGGTAAGAATAACACATGACTCTGTTAAAACGGAACGCTTTACCCACACACAGGTGTTACAGAATTAGTTCTAGAGTGGCTGTCAGGGCTCTAACAAATCCATCCTCATTCAAATCAAAAGTCTCTAGCCGCATCTCAGAGAAAACAGAATTGATTTATTAGAGTTTGCCCTGTTGGCGAGTGGCTGGGTGCAGCTGGTACTAAATCACATCCTACATTTCCCCCTTGACCCTGGTCTTCCCCCCACCCCCTGGATGTGACTTCTCTAATGAGACACATCCATCTCCAAGAGTCATCCATCATGCTCTCCAATACTCTCCTTATGCTCCGACAACTTTGGGCTGCCGAGGTGATTATCTAGGCATTTCAAGAATGCCTTGTTTCCCACCCCCCACTCCCTTTTTCTGGCAGCTAAAAAGACCAAAGGAGTATCTTTTTAGCTGATATCGCATTCTAACTGATGGGCCTTTGCAACAGGTCCTCGACTTACAACACTTCATTTAGTGACCATTCAAAGTTACAACGGCGCTGAAAAAAAAATGACTTATGGCCATTTTCCACAACCGTTACAACCGTTTCAGCATCTTCACAGTCACACGATCAACATTCGGATGGTTGGCAGCTGACTCGTATTTATGACAACTGCAGCATCCTGGATTGTGTGATCCCTTTTCCTGTCAAGCCAAGTCAATGGGATTCACTTAACGACCATGTTACTAACTTAGCAAATTATTCACTTCACTTCACAACTGTGGCAAGAAAATGGGGGCAAAACTCACTTGGGCAATGTTTCACTTAGTGACATAAAATTTTGGGGCTCAGTTGTGGTCATAACTCGAGGGCTATCTGTAACATGCCTCACCGTTCCCAAGAAAAACACCCAGTTTGTTATAAATCAGGCTGATCCTTTGCAAGTCCAAAGCTGCCTCACCCTCTGCTCCCCGTCGCTGCTTATTTTCAGGGTCAAATATTGTTGTCTTCCTTACCAGAGAGCTGTAAGTATGGCCATCGGAGCCACAGACAGAGGCAAGTTGGGTCATGTGGCAAGGTTTGCACAGGTTCTCCTTGCTTCCATGGAGTTTCACGGCAGGCTGCTTGATTCTGTGCCGGTGCACCAGGCAGAGAAAACAAAAAAGAGCAACATACATTAAGACATGGTCAGCTTCTCTACTTCTTGGTGATGTTTTGGGAAGGCGACGTTGGAAGTTAAAACCCACCCCTCTCCTAGGAAAATGAAATGTTTTAGGATATACTAAAAAGGCAGAATATTTCCCCTAAAAAGAAAAGTAGACATTGTGGACTTCAAACTCCCAGAATTCTCCAGCTAGCATAGTTGGCTGGAGAATTATGGGAGTTGAAGTCCACAAATCTTAAAGTTGCCAAGTTTGGGGATTCCTGCTCTAAAAGATTATGAAATAGAAGTTCAACATCATCTATAAACTCAGAATCCATCCATCCATCCATCCATTCCATCCATCCATCCATCCATCCATCCATCCATCCATCCATTCCATCCATTCCTTTCTACCCAACTCATCTCACCTAAGTGACTCTGAATTGGGACCAGTGATTCTCCTACTCTCTTTTATAATATCTTTATTAAATTTCAAAATCAAACATTAAAATGCCAGCTCACATAAAAGAGAAAGGGAATAGGAAAACAAATTAAAAGTGACCAAAAAAATAAATCAAATAAATTTATAACAAAAATGACCTCTCATTTTGTTTTAGTATAGACATAATAACAGGGCAACAACCTCTCACACTTTGAACAATTAATAAAATCTTTTTTAAAAAACCCTTAAAATACTAATAACATTCTTCTCTTAATTTTCATCTAACACATAATAAGTTGTTAAGTGTAAATAACTTTGCATTTAAAAAAACTACAGTATTTCTCTGGATAAATCCAATCTAATCTTCAAATCTCAAAGTCAAAAGCTGGTTTTAATCCTTGCCTTGAACAATGATTCTCAACCTTCTGGAATCCGTGGCACAATATTTAATATAGCAGGAGTTCTGTGATACACCAGAAAATTATGAATTGTATATATGTATTTTTAAATGGACATGACACAGTTCAGGAGGAAGGTATCTATTTTTTAAAAAATTACATATATATTATACATATATAATATTATACATACATACATACATACCGTGTTTCTCAAAAAATAAGGCCGGGCCTTATTTTTTTTTGACCCCTGAAAAAACAGCTAGGCCGTCTTTTCAGGGGTGACTTAATTTCCTCCCCCACCTAGAGCGCCCCATGCACACTAATCTCTCCACGAGGCCGCTTCTATCGGCTGATTGAAGCTTTCCAAAGGTAGAGTCACCAGCCGCTTTGGGGCAAGGCGTGTCTGCCCGCGTCCCCTTGCCATGAGGCAGTTTCTTTCGGGCGATGGAAACTCCCCAAGGGCAATCACCAGCCGCTTCGATCGGCCGGTAGAAGCGGCCTCATGGCGAGGAGAGTATGTGTGGGCGCTCGCCCCAAGGCTGCTTCTACTGGCTGATCGAAGTGGCTGGTGACTCTGCCTTCGGGGAGCTTCTATCGGCTGATGTTCTATCAGTAGTAGATCGGGGTATTCTAGCCTAGGCTACCTGCAGGGCGCTCCTAAAGGCAAGTTTTCTCCCCCCTGCCCTTCCCCCAATTTCTCTTCACCTCATGTAGTTCTAACGAATGATGTGAGAAATGGCGGGGAAACGCATGGTTTAAATAGGCCTAAATTTGGGGGGCGGGGTTTAATTTCACCTCATGCCTAGAAATCATGCTGGGCCTTCCTATTGGTGGAAGCCGTATTGTTGGAGAAACAGGGTACATACATACATACATACATACATACATACATGCATGCATGCATGCATACGTACGTACATACATACAAATAAATAAAAATAAATACCACAAGACAAAAAAACCCCTGGCATAAAAGAAACAAATCCATGGCACACCTGTGTGCTGCAACACACAGGTTGAGAACCACTGGCCTAGACTATTGTGTGAAGGATTTGGCTATTTCTGCCCTGAATATCAGTAGCGGCACCTTCTCTAGAGTGGTCATAAATCCAACTGGCCTTAAAATATCTGATTATAGGTAGTTCCAGAAGTGGGCTGATACCGGTTCGTACTGGTTCAAGCGAACTGGATGTTAATTTTACACCCAGTTCGCTGGACTGGTAGTTGCAATGACTGGCTGGCTCCACCCACCCTTCCCCTCCTGGAAGGTCAGAAACAGGCCTTTTTCCAGCCTCCGCAGCCCAGGGAAGTCATTTTCGCTCTCCCAGAGGTTTGAGGAAGGCCTCCGGAGTTCGGGGAGAGCGAAAACGCCCCTCCCCCACCATGGTGCAGGAGGCTGGCTAGGCCACGCCCACCCTGGCCACGCCCACCCAGCAACTGGACAGAGAACCGGTTGCTAAATTTTTTGAAGCCCACCCCTGGGTAGTTCTCGACTTACGACCACAATTTGAGCCCAACATTTTTGTTGCTAAGGGAGACATTAAGTGGTCTTTGCCACATTTTATAAGGTTGCTTCGAACAGTTGAAGTGAATCACTGTGCTTATTAAATGAATCTGGCTTCCTTGTTGACTTTGCATCTCCGAGGGCTGCAAAACGTGACCACATGACCCCAGGACACTGCAACCGTCACAAATATGAGTCAGTTGCCAAGTGTCTGAATTTTGTTCACGTGACCATGAGGATGCCGCAACGGTCATAAGTGTGGAAAAACGGTCGGAAGTCACTTTTTTCCAGTACTGTTGTAACTTCGAACGATCGATTAAATTAATTGTTGTAAGTCGAGGACTACTTGTATTATCAAAAAATATCTGAATAGCCAAATCACTCAGTCAGGAATTAAGGTAAAACTTAACGGATTCCTTACCGGTGCTCCAGTTTTTTGCGACTGATACACATGGCCCTCTGGTAACCCTGGGCAATGCACACCTTATGCCGGCTGCATTTGATTTTCTGGCAAGGATCTTTTGTGGTGTCCAGACCTAAAGCAAGAGGCAAAGAGAACATGTGTCACCCTACACTAAGTCAACTGCCACCTTACATTTGTCTGTGCTTTGCAACCATGAGGTGACAGTTTGCCATGAACTCTGGGGAGGGTGGATGGAAGGAGGAATGCTTGGGGGAAAATGAAAGTAACTGCTGCATCTCCCCGAGAGACTGCTTCAAGGTCACCCAGCTGGGAGAAGGCAGCTGCTTACCAACCTATGCTTGAACTGACCATTCTAAAAACATCTTGCTTGAATCTGATTGGTCATGGTGGGGATCAGTGATGGGAGGCAGTTAAGAGTTGAACTTGGGGGTTTTGGTGCACAATTCTGAGTTCTGGCTATGAATTACTGCAATTCACTTGGCTTCTAATAAAACTATGCTTTTCTCAGCAAATGGAGCCAAGGTTTCTATTTAGAGGTGTTAAGTAGTGGCAGGTCTGACAACCAGAATTAATGAAAGGGGATCTCTTATATTGTTTTCCATCTTCAATCATAATCAATATTATTGTTTGGATTTAAAAAAAAAGAAATAATAACTATGGATAAAGCCAACCCACCTTGAGCATGGTCAAGAATATCTGAAGAATAGAATGGAATACTTTATTGGCCAAGTGTGGTTGTACACACAAGGAATTTCTCTTGGTGTAAATACTCTCAGTATACATAAAAGAAAATATACATTCATCAAGAGTCAAGAATCATAAGGTACCACACTTGACTCATAAGGTATGACACTTGGATGATAGTCATAGGGTACAATAAGCAATCAAATCATACTAGGAAACAGTCAATATAGATCGTAAGGATACAAGCGACTAAGTTACAGTCATACAGGTGTGGAGTGATGAGAAGGTTAATAGTAATAGTAGTGCAGACTTTGTAAATAGTTGGACAGTGTTGAGGGAATTATTTGTTTAGCAGAGTAATGGCGTTCAGGAAAAAACTCCTTGTGTCTAGTTGTTCTGGTGTGCAGTGCTCTATAGTGTTGTTTTGAGGGTAGGAATTGAAACAGTTTATGTCCAGGATGTGAGGGGTCTGTAAATATTTTCACAGCCCTCTTTTTGACTCGTGCAGTATACAGGTCCTCAATGGAAGGCAGGTTGGTAGTGATTGTTTTTTCTGCAGTCCTAATTATCCTCTGAAGTCTGTGACTGTCCTGTTGGGTTGCAGAACCAAACCAGACAGTTATAGAGGTACAGATGACAAACTCAGTAATTCCTCTGTAGAACTGAATCAGCAGCTCCTTGGGCAGTTTGAGCTTTCTGAGTTGGCACAGAAAGAACATTCTTTGTTGTGCTTTTTTGATGACGTTTTTGATGTTAGTGTCCATTTTAGGTCTAGGTCTTAGAACCTAGAAATTTGAAGGTCTCTATTGTTGATACTGTGTTGTCTAGTATTGTAAGAGGTGGTAGTATGGGAGGGTTTCTTCTAAAATCTACCACCATTTCTACAGTTTTGACTGTGTTCAGTTCCAGATTGTTCCGGTTACATCACGAATCTGGATCAGTGACATTTAGGCTCAAAATTAAAGCACTGTAAGTAATCATAATAACTCGATCTAGAAATACAAGAAATCCCCCG
Organism: Bungarus multicinctus; assembly: GCA_023653725.1. Classification (NCBI taxonomy): domain Eukaryota; kingdom Metazoa; phylum Chordata; class Lepidosauria; order Squamata; family Elapidae; genus Bungarus; species Bungarus multicinctus. Next base: position 82,063,366 of record CM042844.1, on the reverse strand, counting down.
TTTGCTCTTATCCAGCAAGACCGATCTGTTGATCCAAAGTCTCCCGAAGGCATGTAGCCACAGACTGAGATGACATAGCTGCCACAGCATAACAGCGCTTATCCATAATATCGTATTGTACTGACAGAGCAAATCTCTTGAGGTTACGCATCACTAATTGCCTGCAATAATTGCTAGTTTTGGATGGCAAACAATATTCGGATTTAGCTTTTAGACTTCCCAGTTTCATTGGCAAAATAAAAGAATCTGTGAGTTTGTAGCCAGCAAATTTACAGGCAGAGAAAGGCTGCCAGCAGATCCTCTCACATAATTTTCTGAAGCTCAGGAGAAAAAAAAGCACCTAATATTCCAGGAAACTCAAGACGTGCTTTAGATTGAACTGAATCTCACAAGCTGATGAAAGGATTGGTGACTGAATGCTTCCTCTTCAATTTTGCCCTGGAAGTTCCTTTTTAAAAATGCCAACATCTCACGTACCAAGCCTGCCAGTGCTAATAATTGATGAGCCTACATATTCTCACTGCTTGAATATATGAAGCTGCTTTGTAGTTAAGATAAATCCTGGTCTGTCTAGCTCAGTAAGGTCTTTTTTACTGTAGTTTCCCTTACCCAATAGGTACCTGGATGGAATATAACTCTCATCATCCCCAGCATCATGATCATAAGTATCTAGAAACTAGCTCGATACCCGGGCTTCGCTATGTGATCGGGCTTAGTTTTTGGGAAGGAAAATAAGATGAGGAAATTCTGCCTCTGCCTATCAGCATCCATCAGTATTCATCTGGCTAGCATCCTGTCATTGTGTGAGAGACTTGAGGGCTGTTTGGAAACTGAAACAGTACTTGCTGTATGAGCAAGGAGGAGACACAAGGAGCCTGGGCGTGGCTTAGCTCAACTGTTCTGTACTAAAGCTGCTTGGTGTTGTGAATGAAAACTCAAACTGAAACTCCTCTCCTCTGCTTGTGTTTTGCATTTAGTGTTTAGCATTTATTTGATTTGTCAATCGCTTACAAGATACAGGTATAAGAATAAATATAGTTTTGAATACATGAGATAGATACTTATAAGAAAAATAAAAAGAAACAATAGGACAGGGACGGTAGGCACGATTGGTGCCTTTATGCACGCCCCCTACAGGCCTCTTAGGAAGAGGGTGAGGTCAATAGTAGACAGTCTAACGTTCAAGTTTTTGGGGTTTGGGGAAGAAACCACAGAGTCAGATACAGTATTCCAAACATTGATCACTCTGTTGCTGAAGTTGTATTTCCTGCAGTCAAGTTTGGTGTGATTAATCTTGACTTTGTATCTATTGTGTGCTCTTGTATTGTTATGATTGAAGATGAAGTATTCATTTGCAGGTAGGATATTGCAATGTATGATATTATATACTATATTTAGATCGGAACAATATTTAGATTTGGAACAGATTTCTTTACAGGTGGGGAAGGGGAGTAGAATTCCTTAGCATCAGAGCGTGTTAATAATAATATATGAAAAACTAATGCTCTAAGGGTCATTTCAAAAAATTCTTTCTTAGTGAGTGCCTAGAAATCAAGAGGAACATATGTGCCAAATTGCAAGTTTGTAGGCTTTACGGTTCTGGAGATTTTGTGTGATGATGCTTGAGTGGTATTTCGCTTTTATATGGAGAGATTTAATTAGTCAGTCAACTAATGCTACTGCAGTTATGCATTGTTGGACTTAATGGGCAGATTATGATATTCCACTTTATTGGGAACTTTCAAAACTGTTTAGAAGCAATAAATATTCTTCTGGCTCTGCCATATAATCCAGAGAAATTAACAGAAGATGAAGCTATCATTTACAACTTCTGGAAGGCACCAGAAGTTAAGGAGCCATCTTTCTCTTTTTCTTTAGACGTCTTGAAAATCAACCTTTTCAGAAAGATGGTTTTTCTTTGTACACTACCTATTAAAAATTACTGAAATGTTTATACAGTCTTTCATCGTACAGGCCCAAAATGGTACCAGCCACATATATTAAATTTCAATGGTGCTGTGAAACTTTATGAAAGCTGCACCTGCCAACAGTTACCCAGACCTGGTTATAATTTGCCTTGACTACTGCAGTGGGTTTTATATCAGACTATTCCCGAAGAACAATCAGAAAGTTTAACCGGAATAACAGTTAGTATCTTAGCTGCTAAGGGATACCCAGCTTTATGACTATATTTGTCAGGATTCCGGCAGTTACTGCAATTAAATCATGAACCTTGAGCTACACTCCCCAAACTAAAGAGGATTTATTTGAAGTTAACATTCTACGTCCAGCACTAACCTGGGCGTAGCCAACTCTGAGATACATAATTCACTGTCACCCTTGATCCTGCTTTTCCCCCCACCCGTCTTGGTGTATCATCCAACGAAAAAGGTCCATAGCCAAGAGTCACCAATCATGCTCTCCAATTAGATTTTTGCGTGGCAGAAGCTTTAATCATCTGATCGGTGTTTGAAGAAAATATGAATGGAATGTACTTTCGATTCCACTCTGCTGTCTGCTCTTTGAAACACACCCCCCCCCTCTTTCTGTTGTCAACTATAAAACGTGTATACAAAATGGTTTATGAATTGACATTTGGCTCCCCTCACTTCTTGAAAGTGACCTGTACAACACACACAACACAGGTAGTCCTTGAATTATGACCACAACTGAGCCCAATGTTTCTTTTGCTAAGTGAGACAGTGGTAAAGTGAGTTTTGCCCCATTTTACAACTTTTCTTGCCACATTTGTTAAGTGAATCACTGCAGTTTACGTTAGTGACATGGTTGTTATGTGAATCTGACTTCCCCACTGATTTGGCTTGGGAGAAGGTCGCAAAAGATAATCACGTGACACCGGGACACTGCAACCGTCCTAAGTATGAGTCAGTTGCCAGGCGCCTCACGTTTTATCATGTGACCATGGGGATGCTATAATGGTTGTAAGTGTGAAAAACAGTCGTAAGTCACGTTTTTCAGGGCCTTTCTATCTTCGTTCACTAAGTACAGAAAAAGTGCAGAGAAGAGCAACCAGGATAATTAGGGACTAGAGACTAAAACATACGAAGAACGATTACAGGAACTGGGCCTGGCTAGTCTAGTGAAGAGAAGGACCAGGGGAGATTTGATAGTAGTCTTGCAATATTTGAAAGGCTGCCACAGAGAGGAAGGAGTCAAGCTATTTTCCAAAGCACCCAAAGCCCAGACAAGGAATAATGGATGGAAACTGAACAAGGAGAGATTTAACCTGGAAATAAGGAGAAACTTCCTGACAGTGAGAACAATCAACCAATGGAACAGCTTGCCCTCGGAAGTTGTGGGAGCATCATCATTGAGACTTTTAAGAAGAGATTGGCCTGCCATCTCTCAGAAATGGTATAGGGTCTCCCACTTGGGCGGGAGGGTTGGACTAGATGACCTACAAGGTCCCTTCCAACTCTGATTATCTGTTACTTGTTAAATGAACTGTTGTAAGTCGAGGGCTACATTAAAATAAATGTCTGTCAGTGGTTTTCCAAGTTCAGCTCAAAGTTGTATTCAATTTAAGATAGAAAACCCTGAACAAATTTAAGGTGGAGTATCTAAGGCAGGGGTCTTCAAACTTGACAGTTTTAAGACTTGTGGACTTCAACTCCCAGAATTCCTCCTCCAATCATGTTAGCTCGGGAATTCTGGGAGTTGAAGTCCACAAGTCTTAAACTTGCCAAGTTTGAAGACCCTTGATCTAAGGAATTGTTTGTTGTGCTATAAACATGCCAAGTTATCAAAGGTAGTTTAGAAATGAATGAAAGAGAAAATACGAACAAATGAATAGCTGCGTCCTCTATCCTTCCTCCCTTCTAAGCAGCGAAACAGTAAAACTGAAGCTTATTTGACTGAATTGTATATGAACAGTAAGGCTCTTGTACATATACATAAAGCCAATACTGTACGATACAGTTACTTTATATTATACAAAATGTTCATTGTTAAAAAATGAAACAATTCCTTTTTAAATCAAAAGCTAAACAGGATAAAGGAAAAATAGCCAAGTGGTAACCATGGCATTGTGTCTCCCCAAAAAGCTATCCTACAAACCAGTTGTATTTTTAAGGAAATCATCAAATAATCCATTCATATTGCATCCTCTCCTTGTGCGTGGTTATTGGAACAAGAAGAAGGGGGAAGCAAAGAACACGCTGTCTTGATAGCATCAAATCTGATTCAAAGTTGAACAGACAACAATTGAAAGAAGCTGTGCTTGAAGGGGCAGCATGGAGAGCACTTGCCTATAAAGCCACCAAGAATGGGACACAACTAAATGATAGCAGGCTTCCAATATCAAGGGGGCTGCCACAAAGAAGAGGGAGTCAAGCTCTTCTCTAAAGCACCTGAGGCCAGGACAAGAAGCAAAGGGTGGAAACTAACCAAGGAAAGAAGCAACTTAGAACTAAGGAGAAATTTCCTGACAGTTAGAACAATTAATCAGTGGAACAACTTGCCTCCAGAAGTTGTGAATGCTCCAACACTGGAAGTTTTAAAAAAGATGTTGGATAACCATTTGTCTGAAATGATGTAGGGTTTCCTGCCTAGGCAGGGGGTTGGACTAGAAGACCTCCAAGGTCCCTTCCAACTCTGTTATTCTATTCTATTCTACTCTAAATGGTTAAAAACAATATTTCATTTCTTCCATAAAATGTACCACCCTGTTTTATTTTTATTTTATAATGTGGGCATTTACTCAAAATCCAGTGCTTTACTTCTGCTGAAAAAACTTCTCATTTTCTACACTGTGCACCGAAGGGTGGGATTCAAATTTTGAACAACCGGTTCTGTGGGCGTGGCTTGGTGGTCATGTGACTGGGTGACATGGCTTGGTGGTCATGTGATTGGCTGGGTGTGACCAACTCAATATCACTCATATTGAGGCACGCATCTCCTCACCTGGCCCCTCATGACTGTGGGGATGCTGCAACCATCGTAAGTGTGAAAAATGGTCATAAGTCACATTTTTCAGTGCCATTGTAACTTTCAATGGTCACTCCACACAAGTAAAGTACCAGCAAAGGAGGGGAAAAAAACTCCAGAGAGGTTCCTGAGACAGGAAGTCCTGCCAAGAATGTAATAAGGGTCAACGGAGAGGCAGTTTCTGTAAACAACACCAGAATGTTTCCTTCCTGCCTTCCTTACAGGATTAGGCCAGTAATTTTTTCTAACAGCCGGTTCTCCGAACTGCTTAGAATGTTAACAACCAGTTCTAGCGAATAGGGGCAATCTGGTAGAATCCCACCCCTGTGTACACCCACTCAGTATTTTTGGATCAACTGCTTGTGAAATCTCAACTCCAAGATACTAGCCAATAAATGGCACCAGGAAAGGAAGCCAAGGAAACTGTAACCTGTATAAAAATGTAAACTGCACAGACATAAAAAATGGCTGGCTTTCATCATTCACCTAAACTACAATCCCGTTCCCACAGCCGCTAGCCTTGTCAAACCTCCATCAATGGGCACTGTCCACGATCACAGTAAATATTTCCAAAATTCAAAGTACTTGCATATGTTTTCAAATAAGCAAAGCACCTAGCATCTTTTGAACTCTAGAACCAGAACAGAGCTAGCAAAATTACATTGCATCAGTAAACCTTTCCTGTTGGCCTGATAAATAACAGCAGGTTAGCTAACCAATCAGTGCTTAAGGGAGCTTTTCTGTTTTGGTGGGACTTGAGATACTTGTGTAATGGAGAAACTTCTCTTTTTCAGTTCTTCTTTCTCTTCATCTCTTTCTTCTGGAGGGCAAGGACTGAGACTTTGAAGATTGCCCAACATGATAGACTGGTTTAATTAGTTTAACCTTATGCTTGGTTGCATTTGTTTGCGGCTAAATTTAACCTTCTAGGAATTAACCAGTTAGCCCAATATGACTCGTTTTCAATATGATAAATTTTCAGTATAATGCATGTTGGTTTCACAGAGACCTGAATTAATGGACAAAACTCACTGGAACCAAGTTTTGTCCAAATTTCAGGCAATAATGAATTGTTTCCAAGCAGCAGATAGTTATTTATTTGATTAAACTGTCTGAAAAATATTATCTCTTCCCTTCAATATTGACACTGACTTATCAATAAAGTAAGTTGTGTCAAGAACAAATTTGTTTTTGGTCTTGAAAATCTTTATTTTTGCTGTTTAGCAGACATTCTGCCTCACTAAACACCTGCCCCACCAAAAAGTTAAATTAATGGCTTACTGCAACCCCACCACACTTAATAAACAAAGACCAGCAGTTCAATTGTACTGTATAATAATCTACGGTAACAGGGAGTAATCCCCATTAAAAGCAACAGGGCTTACTTTTGAATAGACCTGTAGGGGATTGCACTGCAGTTAATTAAAACCTGGAACACAATCCAAATTCACTCAGAAAATAACTGAGCATGAATATGGACAGCCAAGTCTATTGAACTCCAGAGCAGGGAAAGAAACACCAAAATAACCTGTATTCCAGTCCCAATTCAATCATTTTGAGGATACACAATAGCAGGTAGATTGTATATGAATGGAAGTTGCACCAGTCTGAACTCTGGAGTTCAAAATGCAATGTTAATGCACAAAGGATTTTTTATTATTGTTTATAGCAAATCCTAAGTACAAATATTCAATAGCATATTGTTAGAGGGCACTCTAATTAAATTAACATAGGGAAAACTATAAGCCTCTGTATTCCGTTGTAATATATGTTATACAACAAGACTTTTTCCAAGACAATTGGAAAAAGAAACAGAACACAGATTATTGGAAAATATAAAATCACAAAGGAAACTGTTCAAGAGAGATGGATTTTAACTATAGAGAAGAAAAATTGGAACCCATTCTTGACTCCTGGCACTTGAAACGTCCTAATATTTAAATTGGCTCTTTTTCAAACGAGAAAGACCAAACTTGCCCAAAGAGCTGCTGATCCACTTCTACAGAGGAATTACTGAGTCTGTCATCTGTACCTCTATAACTCTCTGATTTGGTTCTGCAACCCAACAAGACAGACACAGAGAGTAATTAGGACTGCAGAAAAACCTGCCTTCCATTGAGGACCTGTATACTTCACAAGTCAAAAAGAGGGCTGTGAAAATATTTACAGACCCCTCACATCCCAGACATAAACCCTTTCAACTCCTTCCCTCAAGATGACACTATAGAGCATTGCACACCAGAACAACTAGACACAAGGACAGTTTTTCCCCGAATGCCATCATCCTGCTAAACAAATAATTCCCACAACACTGTCCAACTATTTACATGTTTGCACTACTATTATTATTAATCATTTCTTATCACCCATCCCCTCTCACTTGTGACTGTATGACTGTAACTTTGTTGGTTGTATCCTTACGATTTATATTGACTGTTTCCTAGTATGATTGAATTGCTTATTGTACCCCATGACTATTATTAAGTGTTGTACCTTATGATTCTTGACTCTTGATGAATGTATCTTTTCTTTTATGTACACTGAGAGCATTTGCACCAAGACAAATTCCTTGACTGCCCAATCACACTTGGCCCATGAAGAATTCTACTCTATTCTCTTCTAACTTTAAAGATAAAAAGGAAAATAATAGCCTTCATCCACGAGGAATGTTGCAATTTGTAAAATGCACCCATAGCTGATAAAAACAGAAGCAAGCAAAACATTTCTCTTTACATTTCATCCTGGCATGCAGTTATTTTCAAATGTTTACAGAGTGGATAACAAAGCAAATGAGATGAACCATCTCAGTTCAATTTCTCCTCATTCTCAGTAATTTGAAAAAAAAAAAAAACCCTTTCTTTCCAAGCATCTTCAGCCATTCTTTTCTTGGAGAAAACAACACTAAAAAAATAAGCATATAAAAAGGAAAAAAAAAATTACCCTCATCTACTGGCTGATTATCTTCCCAGCTTTTGATGTAGTCATCCTATTAGGGAGATGGAAAAAACAGAACAAGTTAACTATTTAGACCAAAGAAAACGTCAGCAATAAAAAATATCTTGTTATTCAGAATGCCAGGTAAATCAAAAGTCTCTTCAATCTTGTGCACAGCATTATAGGACTGGAATGAAGGGGGAAATCTCTAGTTTTAACACACCCAACGAGTAATGAATTGGAATAAATTGCATCAGAAGGAACATTAATTCAGAGGGCACAATATCTGACACAGATAGTCTTTGACTTACAACAGACTGTTACAATGGCCCTGAAAAAATAAAAGTGACTTATGATCATTTTCACACTCACGACTGTCTTAGCATCCTCGTGGTCATGTGATTAAAATCCAGCCACTCAGCAACTGACTCATATTTATGACGGTTGCAATGTCTCAGGGTTCATGTGAACCTCTTTTGTGAGAGCAGAGTCCAAGGGGACGCCAGATGCACTTAACAATCATGTTACTGACTTGACAGCTGTTGTGTGTCAACTCATAAAATATTTCTATGGTCTTTTTAGAGTTGCCAGCAGAAAGGGAAGGGGAAACAGTGGGCAGCTTGCATTCCATCAATGTTTTCAAAGATAGTAACTAGGTGACCGAAGTTTCTGCCATGCAAAATTCTAACTGGAGAGTATGATTGATGACTCTTGGCTATGGATGTGTCCCATTGGAGAATCTGAATTACGATACACCCAGGGGGTGGCAGAAAATCAGGGTCAAGGGTGACAATGAATGATGTGCCTCAAAGTCAGGCAATGCCAGCATGTTTATTCCTAATAAATCGTCTCTAAGCTTTGGAAGTTGGCTCAAGACTCATGATTTAAATGGAGGTAACTGCTGGAGCCCTGATATTGTGAATCCCTTAGCGACCATGGCAAGAAAGGGTTAGGGTAAATGGGGCAAAATTCACTTAACAACTGTCTCGCTTAGCAACAGAAATTTTGAGCTCAATTGTGGTCATAAGTCAAGGACTATCTGTACTTTACTGATAGACCTAATTCTAGAAACAAAACCCCCGATCTGCCTACAGTTTCTATTGGATCTAATTTTGTTCCAGGAGAAGAATGTAAAGGAGATTTTTTTTAAAAAAGAAAACTCCACAAAGAAAATAAAATGGACAAAATCTAACCCAGGGAATCTTCCCATGTTCAATTAAAATGTTTAAGCCAGGAGTTCCAGAACATCAGGCTGTATCCCCATCCCTCTTATAATTTTTAATGAGACTTTCCAAAAGTGGCAAGCCACAAAAGAAAATAACAGCCCAATGAAAATCAATTCAATATTTTCTGGTTTAAAAGTCTTGTGCAATTAAAGAGAAACATGCTCATTCAGCCAGAAGAACAAAATAAAAATGGTTTAATGGTACGGCCCTTGGGGTACAGGATTGCCATTCTGTTTCATTGCAATCTCAGCAAACTTTTTTTGCTAAAGCTTAGAATTGATTGGCGTGATGCATTTGAAACATCACCGTGTATTTCTCTCTGCTCAATTTCCATATGATACAGTGGTCTTGTGTAGTAAAAATCCCACATTTCCTAATTTGGTTTCTAGTTGATGGAAACTGATAACCTTGCCATGCTGGTTAACAGTTTTACTAGTCTATTGGTAAAAGGAGAAAATTGTCAGTAAGCAAAGGACAGCCAAAAACATGCAAATATTTTTGCAAGAATATATTTGCAAGGAATCTGTGCAACCTTGTAGAACAACCCCCAGCCTACAAGATCTTTTGATTTACACATAGCATACTGACAGCATTGTCAACTGGCATGTATTTTAAGAGAATCTGGCATTACAACACAAAATGCTAATGTAAATCATCTACTTCAGTGAGGAACTTGCAATGAGAAACATGGAATGAGAAAATGATCAGAGAGTCAAGTGGTTGACTGAAATGAAAAAGTTGCATTTATCTTAGGTGATTCCCTACATAACATGTCATAATATTCATAGCTGTTTGCTTTTGTAAGCGAGATGTGATGATGTCTACACTGGTTTTCATGCAATCTTAAGGTTTATGATGGAAAACAAAGAAACTATGATGTCTAAAATAAGCCTTTTGTGTGTGTGATAACTCAAAGGCGGCATTTCTGCCAAGCACCATTTTCCTTGAAGTGATGAGGCAGAAGAAGGAGGTGGGTGGACTTGAGTATAAAAGGAGATATTTTGACTTCAGGCAGCAGCCTCTTTAAGGGAAGATGACAAGGTGCTGCACATTCCTCTCCATTTTCTCCTGCCAATCTTTAAAATTAAAGGCTGGCTTGGAAAGAGAAGCTTTTTGTTCCAATCCAAACGGCTTTTTGGGAAGTGTCAAAATTTCTGCTTCTCAAAAGGACTGGATAAAAAGAAAATAGCGAGACCCGACTCATATCTGTGAATTGGCTTGTGGAGTTGATTTGGAGACAGCGCATAGACTTTTAGCAATGTGCGTTTTATCAGAATTTATAGGCGATCCTCAGCAGGCGGGAAGGTCTGGCTCATTTTTCATGGACCAGGTTCCACCACTGAGAATGACCTTTAAAAGCAACCCAATCCAAAGCACTGTGTTTCAGAAGACAAAAGGAAGAAAGATGGTACAGGACGGATAAAATGAGAAGTAGGTTTTTTTAAAAAAAAATCTATACTGACCTCCACCTCCTGGAAAATTCAGACAGCACCGGAAGGGCAGCAGAAAGAGAGAGAGAGAGAAAAAGAGAAGTAAAAACAAAACCAAAAACTAACTCTTGGTGCACAAAAGAGCAAGTACAAAGTGGTTAAAATGCATACCAGCAAGGCAGAGTAACCAATTGTGGGTTTTTTTCCCCCACTACACCATAACTTTCTATTAACATCAGAATCCATTCTCCATAAATGATGTTTTATTAACCATTCTGCTGGGGTCATTTTATGGGCGCACCCAGAATCATGAATTCGAGACGGACAGCCACATAAATTGAAATAATAAATAAATAAAGGTTTGCTTTGATTTGTTCATCCAGTGGAAGAGCATTAAGTCATTTGTAACAACAGCAGTGGGGTCTTGGGAGTCGAAAGGAATATTAAACAAAACAGGACATTTGTGAAACAGCAACAACTTGGGCCAAAGGTTTTCTCCTGCCTTTGGGGCATGAGGTATGGAGTCCCAGCAGGCTCTTCTGGAGCTGTGCAACATATTTCATACTCTGACAGTCCCAGTAAATATGTACACTTGCTTATTTCTCCCTTTTCCTATGAAAATAAAACTGAAGCAAGGACGTGATTAAGTCCCCTTGTTGGCAGTTACTCATGATAGTACCAGCTGGATGTACTGCATGAGAAAACAGACACAGAATTGTAACATATGGATTCCATAATCTCTAAACAGGCTTTACCTATATAAATAATTGTATACAGGAGAATAGGACTCACCCATTTTTTTTCACAATAAACTTTTCAGCCTCCTATAAATATATATCCAGATGACAAAGGTAATAGATATATACTGTATTTCTTTGGTACTATTCTTATCTTCAGGTACTTCTCGATTTAAGATTTGTTGCTTAGCAACTATTTGAAGTTCCAACACACCCTCCCCCAAGCTACTTATTAACCAGTTTAGAAGTTCGACATTGGTCTCCCAGAAGTCATGTGATCGGATTTTTGAGCACTTGGCAGCTGGCCTCAATATATGATCTTTTGCAGTTCAAGAGTCTGGGAATTGAAGTCCACAAGTCTTAAAGTTGCCAAGATTGGAGACCCCTGATCTAGATTAGAGTCTAATGGCCTCAGCAGGTCATCTAGTCCAGCCATAAGATAGCTACTACACCCAGGAACCAATTAGATTTAAAAAAAAAAAAAATCCAGCTAATTAACGCTTCTGGATTTTCTGAAGGATGCCGATCCTAGCAACTGTTTTCCTAAAATGGCTTCAGCATTTCAGGATAGCAGCATCTCCTGATGATGGGAACATATAAAATAGCCCTTAGAAGATAAGGCATCACCAGAGTTAACATCTCACCTGAGGTGATTTTCCTGGAGTTGAAAGAGCAGATTCAGACATATGGATAAGCCCATTGTTACAACCAAAAGCCAATCCCCCCAAAGTCAAATGAATCATTCTATTGGATGCTTTTAACCTCTGGTTTGCCTTTACATTCAAAGTTTTGAAAATCTTTTTCTCTGTCCACCTTGGAACTAGAGAGGCCAGGAACTGAATCCCAAAATCTAGTCTGTTAAACAAAAAACCTTCCCTCAGAACAAGTTTCTCTATCATTTATCTGCAATGCTATTTGGGCTTTCAGGAACCTAAGTAATTTGCAACTCAATAAAATGACCAAATTGTATACATATTGTATACATACAGTGTGTCAATTGGTTGCAAATCTTTTGTGCTATCCTTTTATGGTCATTACTCACAGATTATATCAATTTTCACACTGTCAATCTAACATATGCTTATATTTTTATCAGTTATTAATCATCCATGACTAAACTATTTATTCCATCATTTTATACGAGATACACCATCTTTTATCTTAAAATTTATGTTATACTTTCAACCAATGATTATACATGTCTATATTATGTTTTATATCACTCTATTAAATTTCTATCACAGAATTATCTAGTCTATTACATTACCATATTTTCTTGTCCAACCATTGATAAAACAAATCCCATATCATATAAAAATGTTTATCTTCTTGTTCTCTAATTTCAAAATGGAAGATGGTTTATGCTTTTTTATGTTTCGTATGTGTATGTTTGTTTTAAAATAAAATTTTTATAAATAAATAAATAAAAAACGACCAAATTGTGAGACCAACCAAGTTTGTCTCAAAGGAAACAGAAGGGCCTGCTTGGACATGGACATCAAATAGCGAGCTTCTATTCCAGCAAGGTTCCTATTTTTCTTAGTATTTCCTCAGGGCTGCATTTTCAGCCAGCAAGCTTTCATTTCAACAGAGACATCATCGCCTCTTTCATTTCCACTCTGAGAAGGACTGTCTAGCCAAGCCATTTATCTCCCTGGCTCACTCCTGTAATAGCTTCTTCTCCCATTGTTTTTTCTTTTAAAATGCCATGGTGGCATCTCCATCTTCTGCCACAGCCTCTAGCCCAGCTGGAATCCCTAAACTCTTTTGAGACAAGAGATCCTTGCAGCTGGAAGAAGCCATGCTACGGCATAATTCAAACTCAGATGCCTTAGGAGTCCCTATCTGCTCTCCCAGCTTTTCCCGGGCTTGCCAATTTGAAGGCCAGAGAACAAAACAAGTTTATTCTCTCTTGCATGGCACACTTGAGCCTTTCAGCTTGCTGCACTCCCGCTGGGTTGCATTTTCAATAACGCCAACCCAAAGTGAGCATACAAACTCAAGTTTCCTCCCTCCTCCCTCTCTCTCCATCCCATCTCTGCCCAACAGGAAACTGTGCATTGTCAGAGCTGGCACCCTGCCACTCCGCTGCAGCTCTGCCAAGTGAACAAATGAAGCTTCGCACCAGGGAGGGGAGCCACCTGCCATTTGGGTACCGCTTTCAAAAGCAGGCATCAAAATATCCTTAGGGAAAAAAACGTAACCCCGAAGACGTATTTAAGGCGATGGGAGAGATGCAGCGATCCATCCATACCTCAGCTGTTCTTGGACGGATTTTGATATTCTCTTGCTTGGTTTTTCTCTCTAGAGAAGATCACTGTTGACACAACATTGCACACACAGTGATTGCTCCAATTCCACCCTGATTGTTTCAAGGATGCAGATGAAATAAATAAACTCAGAGTTTTAATCAAGTTTCCTAGGGTTGAGGCTGAAGGTCAAGAAGCTATGGAAGAAGAGAAGCCCGGGAGGCAACGGTTGGCAAAACATACCCATTTGTTTTGCTTTGCTGTCTCCACTGGTAGGCATAACATGATTTCCCATATAACAGATGGTAACCTTATCCTGATTTGTTTTGATGCAAAAAAAAAAAAAGAGAGAGAGGTGGGGGGGGCGGGGCTATGAGAAAGGTAGAAAGTGATCCTAGTGATGGAATGTGCAAATTGAATTTCACGGAGCACATTATCCAATATTCCAATAGTAACCAGGGGTGGGGGGGCTGCTGGGGTTCACAAGGGGTTTGGAAGAGCCCCCTAGCTAAGATTCTGTGCAGTTTGTAGAACCCCCAAATCCCATTCCTGGCTTTTGCCCCGCTTACCATGCCCCGCCCCTCTCAGGAATCCCCACAGTGGTTAGTTTTGGATGCAGGAAAGTGCAGGTGCACGCGGTGGCTCAGGGGAGGGCGAAAAATGGGTCTCCTGGAAGTTCTGGAAGGCCGGAAATTGGCCTGTTTCCAGCTTCCAGACAGCCCCGCCCAGGGAGGCAGTTTTCACCCTCCCGGAGGCTCAAGGAAAACCTCCGAAGCCCGGGGAGGGCAAAAATACCCCCCCCCCAGCCATGGTGCAGGAGGCCAACTAAGCCATACCCACCATGGCCACACCCACCCAGCAACCGGGGAGAGACCTCTTTGCTAAATTTTTTGAAGCCCACCCCTGATAAGTAACCCAAAAGTGGGAGTCACATTAGGCCATTTTAAACAGAAGTATTCCTGTGATTGTTTAGAGAGAGGTGCAAATTCTGTACCTTGAAATAAATGTGGACTGCAGATTAAAGGAAGAAGAAAACCTGCTTTAGGCAGGCCACTTGCAATGCCAATCCCATAAATACTTTTGCCATTCACAGCTAGGCTACAAAGGGGGTATCCACTTGCTAGGAGGCAACTCTTTGTAAAAATATTGTCAACCTATATAACGACTTCAGCTGAAGCCATACTTATTTTTGCTTTGTTTCTTGGTTGCCATTCAAGGGGGAGGGGGGAGAGCCGGGGGGGGGACTCGGAAATGTGGTGCCTCAATCGGTTAGCCATAATATCTACCAGCTGGCATGAGAACCAAGGTCACGTCAACAGACACCTGTTGAAGTTGAGAGGGAACCTACATCTGGACTCATTGGCCCATGTGACCTGAGTGTTGCGGCCCACCAGCAACCAGTGGAGCTAGTGGCAGACTCAGACAGTGAGGAGGTTGGGGAGGAACATGGGCCAGTCCTGGAGTCTGACGAAGGCTCTAATGAATGCTCTGCGTCGGAGGCAGAGATGGGGCCAGGGCCGCCTGACAGTTATCAGCTGCTTTTGGAGTCAGAGATCAGTGGGGCAGAAGAACAGCTGGAGCCTGTTCCTGATATGCACATATGCAGAGCTGCCAGAAGAAGGGAACAATTAAGAAACAAGGGTCAGCTTGGGAGTAAAGGCTCAAGTGAACAATGAATGGCCCCTCCCATAGGGAATAAAAAGGAACGAAAGGGGAGAGGTGTTTGCAGGAGACAATTAGTTTGTTTAGTTAGTGTGAAGATTTCTTCGTGACTCTCAGAGACTCCTTCTCAAGTATTTTCTTGTACAGCGTTGCGCTTGAAAGCTCTCAGCATGGCAACTTTCCAAGGCCTGATAAGGTCTGTGGTTGTAATTCACCCTTGAAAGACCGTTTGCCAGGACTTTGCTGGGTGTGAGTGATAGGAATTCACCTTAGCCTAATAAAAAGGGGTTTTGTTGGGATAAGGAGTCTGTTTCGTGATTTTGTGAAGCCCAGGTCACAACACTGAAAGCAAAGGAGGTGGGGGTGGGGAGGTCTCATCCTTTTAACTATCCCTAAACACAGGAATAATTTAGAGCTACCTTCACCTTTCTAAGTGCCGATATGATGTACTCAATAAAGGATCTCTTGAACCTGAGCAAAGACCTGACTTCCTTGAGTTCATTACTCGAAACGATGACAGATATCTCTATAAGCTTATAACCTCTTTGCATGCCAATTCCAAACCCAAAGGCATGGAGGCAAGAGATGGGAGTTCCTTAACCTACCCTTGGTATTAGGTTATTCAGTGCTAATATGGTTTTCCCTCTCCTTCTCCAAGGTGGATAATCAAGTAAAAATGAAAGAAAAGTGGCAGGACAAATATGTCCCTAAAATGACCTGCTGCTAAGGAGATGAATGCATAAATGCACTCCTCAATTCATGATGCCCCTTTGGGATAACTGAACGTCTGAAAGAGCTATTGCTCTTATTTTCACCAACTCCAAAGCCATGGAGTTGAGATGGAAGCTAAAACCTCCCTTTGGGGACTTAGGTGGAAATGATACCAATCACAAAGAGAAGCACAAGATTCCTTAAAGCATGCTTGTTCCAAGTTAGGCAAAGAGATTTGGTGTCTGCAGAAGCCTTCAAACCTGGTTGAATCTCAGATAACATGAAGATTATTATTGCAAGTCATATCTGAGCTCCATTATTTTGAGTGGGAAATGAATTCAAGCTATGCAGGCAAAAAGGAACTCTTTCTTAGCATTAGCAAGGAATGAGTGAATGAGATGGACGGTATCTAAATTGGACAATCAAATGAATAACAGCAATAGCATTTAGACTTATACCCTGCCCTATAGTCCTTTACTGTATTCCCTGGGTAGTTTACAATGCAGAAGCAATATTCTAATATTGCCTCTATTTTACTGACCTTGGAAGGATGGAAGGCTGAGTCAACCTTGATTCCTGTCGGGATTGAACTCCAGGCTGTGGGCAGAGTTTGCTTGCAGTACTGCACTTGAACCACTGCACCATCACTGAAATCAAACTCCGAGGATATAATACTATTCGATTTGACTACAGACTTAACCAAGAGCTCATTAAAAGACTAGTGCCAGGGACATTGTGTAAGGTTTGATGGGTAAGATAGGAGCTGATGTACTCAGGCCAAACACAACTGCCATTGTAAATATGGAACAGGACTTTCCAACTCTCAAAGCTCAAAGTATTGTTGTGTCCTGCAGCAGACAAATCTTCTGCACGGTTATGATTTCTTTCTTACCTGCAACAGAATAGAACATCCAATCTAATTGTGTTGGGTCTCGGAAACTTCTCTTGTAAGTTTGTTATTAAATGAGAGGTTGAGTTTCTGAAATGTATTGTGAAGGCCTGATGTTCTTAACCCAGCTCATCTCACAAGGTGAATGTTATGAAGACCGATGCATAAACTGCCTTGAGCTCTCAGATTAAAAGAAGAATTTAAGAAAAAAAATGACAAAAAGTACCCAAGATCCACACTTTTACCAAGTTTCAGGTGCCATAGCTTCTAAAGTGAGAAAGATATTCAGATGCGGCTAGTGAACAATATGTAATTAAATAAGCTATTTCTATTATGTGCTAATCCAAGATCAAAACAGGGAAAGGAGCTTCTTATCAGCATTTGTTTTACTTCTGTCATTCTCATTCTGGAGTGAGACCTGAGACAGCAGCTCCTTGGGAAGTCAAACTATTGAGGGGGACCTCTTCCTGCCCTTCACAGTACTGAAGAGAAGTTTCCCTGCTGAGCAAGGAGTATGTGGGCAGCTCAAATGATGGTTCATGCCCTGCCAGCCACATGAAGCAACTCAACTTTGAAGCAGATCTCCCTCAAGACTTGCCAAAGGTTCTACTCTGTATGTCAAGGCTCTTCAAACTTGGCAAGTTTAAGACTTATGGACTTCAACTCCCAGAATTCCTGAGCTAACATGACTGGAGGAGGAATTCTGGGAGTCCACAAGTCATAAAGCTGTCAAGTGTGGAGATCGCTGCTGTATGTAATGGCAGAACTAACCTTTTGCAGCAACCATGGGATTCTTGAGATGGCAGTTCAGCTGTGGTAGCACTTCCATGGATAGTCCTTGACTTATAGCCATTTGTTTAACGATGGTCCAAAGTTACAGTCTCCTCAGACAAGTGACTTATGACCCACCCTAAAAAGTTATGACCATCGTATCATCTTTACAGTCCTGTGATTGTAATTTGGGTGCTTGGCAACCAACTCAGGTTCGTGGCAGTTGCTGCATCTGGTGCTACATGATCTGTGATCTCATTTTGACTTCCGCAAAGTCAATTGAGGAAGTTGGATTTACTTACTAACCACATGGTTTGCTTAAAGACCATGGAAAAATAGTGGTAAAATTGGTCATGTGTTGACTTCTTAACAACTGCATTGCTAAGTGGATGAAATTGCAGTCTCAATTGCAGTCACAGTACACACACACGCACACACACACACACAGACGCAAGTCTTGGCGTGTTCGGGTCTTTTCCCGTGTAAGAATGAGACTATCTTGGCAATATTTCGATGAGATCTCACTCGCCATCTTCAGGCTGGTGCTTTTGGCTTTGTGCTTGTGCGAGCAAAGCGTGATCTGAGCTTCTGTCTCCCTATATATACTGGTGGGGAGGTTGGCTGTGTTGTCATTTCTTGATTGATTGATGGAGTTGATGTTTGCAGATTGGCTGGCTTTTTGTTAAGAACATGTGTGGTTGAGGTATTGGCTGTGTGACTATCAGCCTCCTGTGTTGTAACGACTTGGGTAATGGGCTGTGTGATGAGCTTCTGAGTTCTATTGTTTTGACATCCTGGGTCTTGTACTGTAATCTCCTGGGTCGTAATAACCTGAGTAAGGGGCTAGTGTGATAACGTTCTGAGTTTTAATCTTGTGACATCCTGGGTCTTGTATTGTAATCTCCTAGGTCATTGGCTGTGTTGCAACATCCTGAGGTTTTGTGGTGTAGTCTCCTGAGTTCTGTGTTGTGATACACACACACACATACACACATATACATATATATATCTCCACAAAATTTTAAGTACTAATTTCCAGTCCTGTCTGCATATCACTTTACATATACCTGCTTAAATAAATTTGGTTTTTAGCAGCTTTTTCAACTTTAATAATGAGGATGCAGCTCTAGTCCCTGAGCCAGCTGGTTGGGGAGTTCTGGGAATTCAAGTCCACACATTTTAAGTTGCCACGGATGAGAAACATTGCTCCAAGCCATGTAGCAGATATAAACACCTCTAGATGATATCAGGTTAGGGATGGATGCCTTTCATAATCTATTATGAGCTTCAGCACATATCCATCGTTTTATTTGCAACTGGAGGGCTCACTCAGGGACCAGATCATCCTAAAAAGAAAGCCAGCCAATTTCTTCCTTCAGGCAAACACTTTCAAATTAAAGGCAATTAACCAAGGCCCAGAGAGAAAATTATCCCCAAAAGCAAAAAGATGAAATTGACTATCAAAAGTCTTATTCTAGAAAGTAGCATGAAAAGGAGGAAGGATGGCGAGAGATTACAAGTTCTCAGAGCAGATCATTTAACCACCTTAATTTGCTGAATTCTCATACCATCAGTCACATCAAGACTCATCATTCTTCTACCACGTACCCGTTGTTGAAGATTGGTTCAGGAGTGACAATCCTTCTGTAATGGTGGTTTTTCAAAGATAGGACTTTACACACAAGAAGAAAATAAACAGCAACATGAAAACTCTGGGAGCCATCTCTTGGGCTAGTTATTTATTAATGGCTACTTGAAATGCTAATTGGTATCTTAAAAAAATTCACTGTTCAGCATGACAACTCTCAGTCATCGTGACTTTGTTATAAAGAAGCCTAAAAATGAACCTTTGCAAAGCTGATAGACCTTGCAACCTCTTTCCATTGTAAATCTTTCCCTCTCTCAAGCATACACTAACATGCTACAGTTCACCAATGCTAACTTCATTTTCCAATATAATGTCTTCCAGATATGATCTTTATATAGTTTCCAGTCAATCTGGGAACTAAAGTTAACACTGGGGATAGACATATAAATATCTGTTGAGGAAATGAGTTAACATTGTGGTTAAAAATAAGCAGGATTCCTTCAAACTGTGAAATACTTTTCAAGGATTCCTTTTTAATGTCAAATAAGGTTTATGAATAGCAATACCTAAGTTTTAAATCAGAAAGTTTTTCAAACATTCCACAGCAAGAAAAACTTTCTTACATACAAGTCTTCACAAGATAAAACAAGGATATCTACCTTCTGATAGGCCATTTTGTATTTGAGTTGTGTTTTCAAGTATTTGAAGGATACTTGAACATGGTCAAAATTGCCCAATATTGTTTCAAAAAACAGCACAAGAAACAATAGGTTTAAGTTACATAACACATAGCAGACTGCTCTCTCTCTCTCTCTCCCTCTCCTCTCTCTATACTTTCCTTTGCTTGAAATTTGAGGATAACCAAAAGTCAGAGATGCTTCAATAGCAGATTCCTGCACATGACTAGATGATCTCTAAAATCCCATCCAACCCTTATAATCTGTGATTCTGTGAAATCCTAAATTTGATTTCATTTCATATATTCATTAACGTAAAGTATGTATACATGAATACATGAAATAAAATCAAATTAAACATACTTTGGCTCCTTTCCTCTTCAATCATGCCTGATAGTTTCTCTTTCTTCCACATTAACAATGACAATTTGGTTCCCCCTTTTTCAGGATTCTGGACTTTGCACTGAAGACATTCTTATATGAGAAGACATATTAAATGTATGTCCTAAGGCTCACCTAATATTGAAGTAATAATATTCAAAATCTTCAGCTGTTATAAGAGTTTAACAAGTTATCCCTATGGAGCTGTCCAGCAAAACAACTCCTGAAGTTGGGCAAGGGCAGGAGATTATGCAGCTGTAAATTGAGTGTGGTTCTTATTGCCAT
The DNA here is from genome assembly GCA_023653725.1 of Bungarus multicinctus. Classification (NCBI taxonomy): domain Eukaryota; kingdom Metazoa; phylum Chordata; class Lepidosauria; order Squamata; family Elapidae; genus Bungarus; species Bungarus multicinctus. Next base: position 82,042,879 of record CM042844.1, on the reverse strand, counting down.
TTTCATGGATGGATGGATGGATGGATGGATAAAGGGTAGATAGAATACAGGGATAACTGCAGCTGAAGCTCTGTTGCTCCACCAACCACACCAGAAGCCCTTATAGGATTCAAAAAGAAAAAAGGAAAAAGTTTCCAATTATCACTAATAATAAGCCTTCCTATCCCATGAAAACATTTGGGGATTAAAAATGCAGAAGTTGATTTGCTACCATCTCCCCCAATTCACTATTTGCCACAGGATTTGAGAAGTGGAGCGCAACCATCTCAGGCTACCTCTTTATTTATCTCAATATACTGGGCCAAACCAACATTTTTTAATAGAAGGTCAAGCAACGGGTTAGCAGAACACAGCAATCATTCACATCCATTTTTCTACAGACACAGAGAAGACAGAGAAAAACAACAATTCACAATGATAGTTTAAAAGAAACGAGCAACGCTAAAAGCAATTTTTAAAAAGCGCTCGGATTCAATGAGTACAATATAGCCTTCTTATGACTTCACAAGATGGAAATTTCTTCTTTATCATGTTCTGACCATAGTACAACAGTAAAACTGTTTCTCCATCTCGTGTTGCTTACCTCTCAACTTCACCAACCCTTATTTTTTTAAAACCTGAACAGCTAGAGACCGAATCAAATGGATTCTAAGCCTGTGCTTCACCATTAACTTAAAGTCCCATTTCTTGGGTGTCCACAGAAGAATTCAACTCTGCATTGTTGCTCTTACCTGGGCAGAAGAACAATGGGGAAACAAATCACCTGGCAACCATCTCTAAGGCTTACTATACTGTGCATACTCTGGTGTTTCAGTAATTAATTGCATGCTTATTATGATAATACCTATTGTCTGATATTAGAATGACTACTATCTCAAGTTGAATATCATTCCTAGTAACGGCATGCATCCAGTTTTTCAAGAAAATTACAAAAGTAGCTTGCATTAGTTTTGCCAAAATATATTACAAATCCCAAGTCTAGCCAGGAGCTCCAGTATTCTCCTCTTAGTACTCTTCCAGTACTAACTAGGTCTGACTGTTCAGATTCTTTTTCAGGTCACTATTTAGCTGAAATTTAAACTATATTTACTGAAAAATATTGGTATATTCCCCCATTTTATGGGCACACGGGCAGAGATTTTAAATAAACACTTAACAAGAAGAACAAGAGGCGACCAAAAAACAAAACAAAACCCAACAGAGCCTTTTCTCAGACAATTAGTTACTTCTGAGATGTAGTAAAGAGATTTTTTGTACCATTGTGGACCCTGAAAATTGAGGTTCTGTCTCAAGAGTTTTGCAGACAACAAGATCTGATAGAAACAAATGCAAAATCCTTTCTAATCTCAGACTCCAGACAACCAACCATCAGTCGAAGGATAGGTTTTGACCAGAAATAGGTATCTTGTTTTGTGTATCTCGGAGAGCTTATGGTTAATGAGTTATGAGATGGACCTGCATGGATATAACTTTTCCCCCACCCGGTCTCAAGCCCATAAACATTTATAAATATACAAGTTTAAACACAGACATACATTTTTCATCCATCTGGTGCAAAAAGGAAGGTTAGCCCCTCTTGTATGTGTGTGTGTGTGTATAGGTGTGTGTGGGGGGGGAAGAGGACAACAAAAAAAGAATTGAGGAAACTGATTAGAGAGAAAGCTGGCTTGAATTAAAAAATATATTGAGCGACTAAAGTTATGAGTGATGAGCACTAAAGCTTAAAGTACATGGTACGAAAAGGGACAAATGGAGCGTGATATTTACTGGGTTGGCTGCCTAGACCATCAATGGAAGAATCGAGTCAGTTGAGGCATCAATGCAGGGCTATGACATGGAGATCAATATGGAAGTGCAGGAGGCAGAACAAAAGACTATACTGAGGATTTAAACATGTTGATTTGAACAATCTAGCCAGTTTTTGGACTGCAACCTTCTTGCAAAGATACATCACCTTGGAGAAGGACAAGCAATTTGGTTCTTTTATGGCACAGACCCAAAGTGTCTACAACATTTTCATCTACTATGGAACACCGGAGAGATCCCAGTAATTGTTTTCCAGCAAGTCTGACATCTGTTCAAAGTCCTTTAAAGTCTAATGGGTTTGAGTAAATCAAGACCCGCTGGAAACTGTTCTACTGAAGTGAAAAAGGAATCAAAGAGGAGAAGAATTATGTCAGCTCAACCTTCCTCAATATTTTATAGTTTCCTGAGATAAACAGAAAACACAGACTTCCACAGACTTGTTTGTAGTGGTGGCCAATGTGATTAAGTCTGGAGGACATCAGGTTGAAGACAGTTAACAGAAGACCATAATTTATAAAAAAGATTAGTTATGGTATTTGTTTACAGCACCAACAATGGCACTCAAGCATCTGAAGAAGGACTCACACTGCATCATGACATCATATCATAAACATCGAGGTGGGAAGTTGGCTTTGAGCAGAATCTACTGTTATTTTTTTTTTCTTTTTGCTAAAATACCAGCCATAAAATAATAGTTGGGGATGGTGAAGTTATACAGTGGGCCACCGTTGTGCATTATTTTTCCAAATTTAAATCTCTATGTGAAAAACCCTTCGTGCTTTTAAACACAAAACTGTTCCTATACAAAGGCCAGCTCAAACAGCCCAATTTATCCCCTTCCTTTACGGATGAAGAACACGGAGAGTCAGAGAGAAGTGATTAGCAAAAAGCAAGTCAAAGCAGAGAGAGATGCGTTTTCTTTTGTGCTTTCCCCACCATCTATTTGCTCGTTGGTGTGAAAAGTATTGGGAGGTATCAACATTGGCTGGTGTGCTGTAAAACACCAGCAGACTGTGTGTTCTACTTTCTGCCTGTACTGGCTGAAGAAAGACAGTGAGGGGAGAGAGGAAGAAGAGGAAGAAAAAGACAGAGGAGAAATATGGATTGTTCTAGCTTAGTTTTGTTGTCAGATGACACTGCTGGCCTTATCTTAGCGATCTTCCTGTATCTGGGCGGGCTGCCACAAAGAAGAGGGTGTGTGTATCAACCTATTCTCCACAGCACCAGAAGGCTGACAAGAAGCAATGGATGGAAACTAATCAAAGAATAGCAACCTAGAACTAAGGAGAAATTTCCTGACAGTGAGAACAATAAATCAGTGGAATGGCTTGCTTTCAAAAGTTGTGGGTGTTCCATCACTGGAAGCTTTTTTAAAAAAAGAGATTGGATGGCCATTTGTCTGAAATGGTATAGCATCTCCTGCTTGTGCAGGGGGTGGACTAGAAGACCTCCAAGGTCCCTTCCAACTCTGTTATTCTGTAATTTCTCATCAACTACAGACGCTCGTTTTCTGCCAGAGAAAAATCCCTTAAAATTATCCGTTGGGTCAGACATGGTGGTAGATACCGTCCTAACATTAGTGCTGAAACTTCAATTATCAATTCAGTGGGTTAATGTGGTAAACTGAAGAGAAGGGGAGGGTCCTATCGTTTCTCTCACTTCAGGAAGCAAAATGGCGAGAGTTGGCTTCCGCAGACAGCAAGACCAGTCACACAACCAAGGGTGAGAGTTCAGACTGATAGTACCTGATAGGCAAGAGAAGCCCGGGGTTGCAATCTCAAACTTCACTATAAATTATGGTGAAGGTGACCTGCCAATGCATACTCTGATTTTCAGGGAGGTTTGTGAGCAGGTTTTTCCAGCTCAATCGGTCATTAATCATAGTTACTGCTTCTTTCCAATTGCTGCTCCAATTCCTAGGCTTGAGATAAAAAGAGGCAATGTTTCATTTGCTTTCTTGCTTCTTTACACTCCCCTGACCAAATATCTCCTGGTATAAACATCAAAGAAACATTGCTTCTTGTATTTTCAAGCAAAATTTTCCCCCAAATTTCTATCATGATTTCAGAACAAGGACCATGAAGATTCCTTTACCGATGAAATGAAGATGGAAATGTATCGTCCCATCTGCTGTGAGCATAATTTCTGTTGCAAACACGAGTTATGAGTAACAGTGAACCTAAGAGTACCTTCAGAAACTCCAGTACAGATAGTCCTTGAGTTACAACCGCAGTTGAGACTGGAACTTCTGAGGCTAAGCAAGGTGGTCATTAAAAGATTGCAAATCATGACTCTGGAATGCTACAACCATCATAAATACATGCTGGTGGCTCGCTAGGAGTCCAGTAGCTCACATGGTTAGGCTACTGGGTTGGAGGTTAGCAAGCCCGTGTTTGAGACCTGTGTGGCAGGATGAGTTCCTATGCTTTGGTCCAGCTCCTGCAGGGGACATGAAAGAAGTCCCCAAATGGGCACCCCCTAGGCAACAGTGATGTCACCGGCTACTAATTCTTTCATCCTGGAAGCACCTCGGTGCTTCTGACACTAGTGCAATGCGATGCGCCAAGAGCCCGAATATTGTTCATATGACCTCAATTCTTTGGCGCTCAGCCTTACTTATGGTCCAACTTTCACAGCCATATATTGCAACTGTTATGGGCCCCCCAAATCAATAGGGCCATGAAGATGCATAGGCGTACACACATGCACATACATAAACTGAAGGAAAAAAAAATCAGTTGCTTTCAACATAAAAGCAACACAGGGCCAGATGTGGTCAGGGGGCTGTAAAATGTCCAGGTCTACTCTAGGAGTTCAGGCTGGCTATCTCTGTCAAAGGCAGCCATTTTAAATTAAACCTGGCTGAAAGTCTGGAAAGAAATAACACCCTCCTATGAAACTATAGACGAATATTTGCATAGCCAATAAGATCCAGCATTTGTTTTCAACCAATTCCTCCCCCATCTTCTCTTCTCTATAGGATAATCTGTTGTTTTCCTCTTCCCTCCAAGGAAGTTGAAATTGTGCAGCACAAGCAGAGCTAATCCTAATCCCTGTCAGGATAAACAGTCTAGATCTGTGAGGCAACATTTACATTCCGAGCCGAAATCAACAGATTCGTTTCTTGCCCTGCTGACTAAGACTGCAGAGGGTTTCGGCAGCGGCTGCATCCTGCTGCTTTGGAAGCACAACAAGACAGCACAGTCACACAAGCAGGAGCGTGCTTTCAGGCAAGGAGATGGATCCAAGTTCGCAATCCAGATAACGGCTGGGTGGGAGGGCAAGAACCGAGCCATTTTCCCACTCTTCTCTTTGCCGCTCAGGGAAGGCCACGCGAGGCACAGGGCTGAGAGCATCTTCCTCGCCCTCTTCTTCTTCTTCAGCTTAATTGCGTGCCTCTCTCTGGTTTGCCATCGGCCGTCGAGAGCTCTTACGAGGGAGCCGTCTGTGCAAAGGGACACAATTCACGGCGACCCTGCAATCATTGCTTTTCAGAACTGATTCTTCGGGGCAAGGACCGGGGACGCCTCTTCTGGCAAGCTATAAAGGGCACGCTGATTCAGCCACTTCAAGCTGGCCTCTCTAATTGCCGCAGAAACGGTAACGTGGCTTCGTAGGAATAGAATCACAGCAACTGGAGCGGCAGCGCTAACAGTTGCTCTGAGGCTGACCCAAACCGTAACAACAATGACAACACCGTTTAACTTTTTAAAAATTGTGTTCAGAGAACCAGCACTAGAATAATTGTTCACTTCCCTTCTAAACGTACAGGGTTCTCTTTCGTTTCACAGCATGGAAATGGGGTGATTTCAATAGGTTTATTCTAGATCAGGGGTAGGATTCTACCAGTTCGCACCTATTTGCTAGAACTGGTTGTTAACATTCTAAGCAGTTCGGAGAACCGGTTGTTAGAAGAAATTATTGGCCTAATCCTGTAAGGAAGGCAGGAAGGAAACATTCTGGGGTTGCTTACAGAAACTGCCTCTCCGTTGACCCTTATTACATTCTTGGAAGGACTAGACTTCCTGTCTCAGGAACCTCTCTGGAGTTTTTTTCCCCTCCTTTGCTGGTACTTTGCAATGGCACTGAAAAAAGTGACTTATGACCGTTTTCCACACTTACGACTGTTGCAGCATCCCCACAGTCATGAGAGACCAGGCGAGGAGATGCGTGCCTCGATGTGAGTGATATTGAGTTAGTCACACCCAGTCAATAACATGACCACCAAGCCATGCCCACCCAGTCACATGACCACCAAGCCACGCCCACCACCTAAGCCATGCCCACAGAACCAGTTATTAAAAATTTGAATCCCACCCCTGTTCTAGATCAATGCCCAGCCCCCAACCTTTTGGGCACCGGTTCCATGAAGAGAGGTTATTCTGTGCATCAGAGGGGGGGTATGGTTTCGGGTCCTGCCTTCATCCTGAGAATGGGGCTTTGCTTTTTTGTGCAGGCCAGTTTCTGGCACACCGCAGACTGGTGCTGGCTCATGAACTGCTGGTTCTAGATCATGAATCTCCAACCTTGGACACTTTAAGACTTGTGGGCTTCAATTCCCAGAGTTTACGCATACCCTTACTTTACAAGTCTTATTTTATTGCAGTGCTGGGAACTGTTTTCATTCTCAGCCAGTAATGAATCTCAAATAGTCCCTCGAAATAAGCACCCACCTTTCTTTTCTGTGAAGTGCTGCCAATAACAGAAGTGTCAAATGAACTAGAAAAAAAACCAACCGAAGTACAAAGAGCTTCAAGAATGAATCTGAACCAATCGAACAACAAGTAAAACTGACTGAGGAACTCTGGGTGTTGAAGTCCACAAGCCTTAAAGTGGCCAAGGTAGGACACCCCCGTTCTAGATGATCACTCTGAAGATACCTGTCTCTGATGTCTATGGAGATCCTCATTCATCCAGGTCATGGTTGTCCCAAAGGTACTTTTTCAAGAGGCAACTGAAGTGGTTGTCTCTTGAAAACCAGAAAGTCCAGCTGCCTCTTGCAAAAGCACCTTTGGGACCTGTCTCTGATATTCTGGCCTTTCCTACATCCTTCTTGACTTGCCCTTCAGCTAGGTCAGATCTTCTTGACTTCCCTACTTGTCTCTACACCTATTTTTTTCCACCCAGACTGCTGTTCCTTGTCAAACCATGGCAACACTAGCAAAAATATTAGATTTTATATATACCAACCTTTCGGACGTCGGGGACCACCAAACTCATAATTTTAAATCCCAGGGACCATTGATATGGATTTTGACTGATGGTGGCTTGCTGATATTGGTGGGAGAGAGAAAGAGAGAGAAATCTGATCTAAGCTCTCTCTCTCTCTCCCTCTCTGTCTCTCTCTCTCATAACAAACACACAGAGGCACAACGCTGATGCGGCCCTCAATGAAATCAAGTTTGACACCCCTGCTCTAAAAAGGGTGTTCCTTTTTATCCTGAAAGCCACTACATAGAACCAGGAAGGAAATTTGGTACCGGTAATCCTCCACTCACGACCACAATTGAGCACAAAACGTATGTTGCTAAGCGAATCTGGGTTCCCCATTGACTTTCCTTATCAGAAGGTCGCAAAAGGGGACCCCACGACCCTGGGACACTGCAAAACCGTCATAAATATGAATCAGTCACCAAGTGTTTTGAATTTGGATCACATGACCATGCGGGACGCTGCAATGGTCATAAGTGTGAAAAATGGAATAAGTCACTTCTTTCAGTGCCGTTGTAATTTCGAATGGTCATGAAATCAACCGTGATGTGGAAACAACCTGCACAAATGTAACACAATGCTGGACCTGAGCGAGCGCAGAGCAGAGCTTTTAACACAACAAAATGGCCCCATGAGGGAGATGGAAAAGTCTTCCTGATCGACCTGCAATCTTCATCCTGCAGAGGAGAAGTAGGCAAGATTGATTTGGCTTCCCTCATCGCACCTGCTTTTATTTTGTAGGTTTAACCTGCTTTTATTCTGTAGGTTGTTGTTGCAGAAAAACGCCAGCTCTCAAGACATAACCTTTCCCAATGTGATTTTCATGCAAGATAGGAAATAAGTGGTGAATAGTGCCATAGTATTGTGTGGCTGTGTAGTATTGAATCAGGCAAAATTCGAGAAAGGTGTTTATTTATTAGATCAGTAGTTTGCCTTCCTTGTTGTGGTTTGCTGGCAGCCAGTGCAGATGGCAGTGAAATCAGATAGTGGGGAAGAACGGGGACCAGTTGGGGAGTCTGGAAAGGACTCAGATGAGGGTCCTGAGTCCGATGCAGGGATGGGGCCAGGACCATCTGGGAATGGGGTGCTGCCTCCAGAGCCTTTGGAGTATGGCAGCAGCAAGGCAGAGGACCAAGGGGAGCCTGTTCCCAGTGTGCGTGTGCACAGAACTGCTAGATGGTGAGAGCAGCTGAAACAAACAACTCGGGAGTAAGGCTGGGAGGTGGTTTCCCCTCCCATAAGGTATAAAGGTCAGGCCAAGATGATGAAACCTTTACAGGAAGCAAAGTCGTTCTATTGGTTCAGATTCATTCTTGAAGCTCTTTGTACTTCGGTTGATTTTTTTTCTAGTTCATTTGATATTTATGTTATTGGCAGCACTTCACAGAAAAGAAAGATGGGTGCTTATCTTGGGGGATTGTTTGAGATTAATTCTGTCTGGGAATGAAAACAATTCTGGTTTAGGAAGCCTTGGTCAGAACATTTCCTTTAGGAGCTCAAGGCAGCGTACATAATGCTCCTAACTCCAATTTTTGTCCCCAACAACCTCCCTAAGAGGTAAGTTTATCTTGGAAAAGCAACTGACCTCATGAGCTTTCTGCGCTTAAGCACAGAATAGAAACTGGACCTGTGAATTGTGGTGGCACAGTGGTTAGAATGCAGTATCCCAGGTTAATTCTGCTGACTACCAGCAGTTCGGCAGTTCGATTCTCACCAGGCTCAAGATTGACTCAGCCTTCTATCCTTCCAAGATCAGTAAGAAGAGGACCCAGATGGTTGGGGGTCAATATGCAGACTCTGTAAACTGCTTAGAAAGGGCTGTAAAGCACTGTGGAATGGTATGTAAGTCTACGTGCTATTGCTATTTCTACTCTTGTTTATTCCTAGATTCTGAGAGTTATCTGGGGCTTTAAGAAAGGTATAATTAGGTAAGATTGGAACTAGCTTTTGATCTAGTTTGATGCACTGAGTCCATTCATTTGCACGCTCTCTTGCAATATACTGTGATTTATGATGATATACTTCCAAGTGTTGGCCAATATTGAGCACAATTAAACCATGTTAAACTCCTTAACCACAATGCCATAGATCCCCAATGCTATTTTTCTAACCTTACTCAGTTCTGATTAAATCTAACAAAAGAAAGTTCTCTTTATTTCCCTGAAATTCTGGTTTATTTCTTTGTCAAAGAAGTGATGACCTCAAATCACGTTGTTGAAATCGAGCAGAGGGGGTTTCCTTTACCCATGAACTGATGGTCCTACCCAATTTCTCTTTTTTCCAAGCAAAACAGAAAGAAATAGAGAGAGAGTCATGCAATGTGTTCAAAAGTACACTCTACAGAAACCTACAGGACTTACTCCCAGGCAAAACAGAATTGCTGCCTCTGTCCCTCTTCCTTCCTCAAAATTCCTGGCTGCATAAATATAATACTGAAAATTATTTGCTGGGGGAGGGGGGGGGAGGAGGACAGAGAGAATAAGAGAGCACAAAACAGGACCTAGCCGCAGCTCCCTGCATTAGCTTTCAGTAGCCATCATTAGTTGAGGGAAAGCAATTAACCCTCTAGCAGGAGCTGCTTCCATCCAAGCTTATGAGCTCTGCCAGAATGAGGTCATCCCATTTGGCATATCCATTACAACCGTCCTCTGCCAGGCCCATTAGAGGAAACATTAATCCATTCGTTTGAAGGGAAGAGAATGGGGGGGAAGAGTAGAAAAGGTACAGAACAGAGGCTCATTACTCACTGCCCCCTCCCCACGCAAGGGCCTCCAGATGACCCTCCTCCTGCTTCCTTGTAGGGTCACCATTAAAAGGAAGAAAAAAAGAGAAGCCCAAATGGCAACCGAGCAAGGTAGGGAAGGCTGAGAATGGCCAGCAGTAACTTCTATTAAATGTCACAGCATGGAGCTCCCAAACAGAGAAGAAGTGAAAACAATGGGGTTTTTTTTTCCCTTCAAAGGGAAGTATTCCTCCTCCCTCCCTCCTCTCTCATACAATGGAGCATGAAGGTGAGCTTAAGGCCCCTTTGACAAAATGTGAAAGATCTGGGCCTGCTTGACAGAGAAACTCTGTCCTGTTAGAGCTGTGGGCAAGGCCAGGATCTAAACAGTCTCCTGATCATCCGAGGTGCATTGTATGTCCATCCTGAGTAGCTGCCATGGTTTAGAGCAAGGGTCTCCAGCAGGGGTGGGATTCCACCGATATAATAACTGGTTCGGTGATCGCGCGCTTCGCGTGCACGCTCCGCATTTAAAACAGGCAAGCCCATACTTATCTTCAACTGCAGCCTCTGTGAAGAAAACAGCTGAGGCACGGCAAATGGCTCTGCCACGCGAATCAGCTGTGCTTGAAACAAAGGCATAACGCACAGGAAAGAGCAGGGGCGGGCGGGCGGGCCCACTTCGTCATTGCAGCGAACAAAGTTCGGAGCGAACCCCTTGAACCGGTCCGAACCTGGTAGAATCCCACCCCTGGGTCTCTAATTTGTGGACTTCAACTACAGGATCAGGGTTGTCCTACAGAAGGCTGTACCACTGCAGGTGAAGGTTCATGGACCACTGTATCAGAGATGGTATTCAGCAGGTTCTGACAGGTTCTGGAGAACCGGCAGCAGAAATTTTGAATAGTTCAGGGAACTGGCAAATACCATCTCTGACTGGCCCTGCCCCCATCTATTATCTTCCTCCCAAGTCCCAGCTGATTGGCTGAGTCTTCTTTGGTTGCCCTGCACAGGAGAATGGAGCTGGAAATGGAATGGAGCAGGTTAGTGGAGTGGAGTGGGAATGGGATTTTAAAGTAACCTTCCCCTGGAGTGGGGGTGAGAATGGAGATTTTGAAATATCCTTCCCCTACCGTGCCCACCAAGCCACGCCCACAGAACCAGTAATAAAAAAAAATTAATCCCACCACTGCACTATACGAACAACCATGATAAAAACCAATGTTAGAGGTTCATTTGGCCATCGAGACTTTTTTGAAATAAAGTGGATCAACGTGTCGGATGTTCAAGCTACATGAAATACAGGTAATCTTCGACTTAACGACCGCAATTGATCTGAAAATTTCTGTTGCTACGTGAGACGTGTGTTAAGTGAGTTTTGCCCCTTTCTACCACCTTGCTTGCCAGCGTCGTTGAGCGAATCCCTGCAGTTGATTAAGTTAGTAACACGGTTAGGGGTAGGGTTCCCCAACCGGCTTCCCCATTGACGTTACTTGCCAGAAGGTTGCAACAGGGAAACCGTGTGATCCCAGGACACTGCAGTTGACATAAACATGAACCAGTTGCCAAGTGTTTGAATTTTGATTGCATAACTGTAGGGATGTTGCAAGGGTCGTAAGTGTGAAAAACTTATAAGTCACTCATAAGTCACTTTTTTCCGTGCCGTTGTAACTTTGAACAGTCCTTCACAGAGAACTGTGGTAAGTCAAGGACTACCTGTAATATATTTCTCTTACTCCAAAACAAAATCCTAAAGCAGGCAAGGATTTTCCCCCCCTCTCTCTTCCAGCTCTTCATTTGGTCAAGTTCCTTTCTATATGCTCTGCACCACCATTTGTTTGCAAGCACGAGTCGTAAAGAAACTGGCCTCATGTGTAGAGAAGCAGCTTGTACTTAACTAGGACCGAATCACTGATGCAGGTATTCCAGCGAATGCTTTGCATGAATAACAGCCCTCAGCTTCTACACTGCAGCCATATTGTGTCAATAGGTATGCTCGTGTGTCTGGAGTAATATTCCTCTCTCTCTCTAACAGTTGATCCAGCCGGAACAGTCTCAGGTGAGATGCAGGGATAAGGGCTATCTCCACCTCACAGATGCTCCGTATCAAGTTTGGAGAACCAGAAGAACAATAAGGCACTGTGGTTTTATGAAGGGACATAGCCTGGGGGTTGGGGCAAAGATGTTAGGGTTGGTTTATTCCCCCGTCAAGGTGTATTAAGAACAGAGGTGGTATTCAGCCAGTTCTGACAGGTTCTGGAGAACCGGTAGCGGTAATTTTGAGTAGTTCGGAGAACTGCTAAATACCACCTCTGACTGGCCCCGCCCCCATCTATTATCTGCCTCCCAAGTCCCAGCTGATTGGCTGGATCTTCTTTGGTTGCCCTGCACAGGAAAACGGAGCTGGAAAGCAGGTTAGTGAGGTGGGGAGGGAATGGGATTTTGCAGTAACCTTCCCCTAGGAGTGGGGAGAAAATGGAGATTTTACAGTATCCTTCCCCTGCCACGCCCACCAAGCCACACCTATCAAACCACACCACACCTACCAAGCCACACCACGCCCACCAAGCCACGCCCACAGAACCGGTAGTAAAAAAAATTGAATGCCACCACTGTTTAAGAAGACTGTAGATTCAAGATCACACTTTGAACGGAAGGATTATCCTACGCAACATCAGGAGGTTTGAAGCATACCACATAGGATAGGGGTGTCAAACTCATGTTGTCATGGCAGCGTCATATGAAGTATTGAGATTCCCCCTCCCCTTTGCTAAACCGGGCGTGGACGTGGCCAACTGTTCTGACCTAGGCGTCCCCAACAGCACGAAGCCGAGTCCTCGTCCCGATAAACCCCTTTTATTTTAATTTTCAGTGAATTCCTCTCCAGCAACCTCCAGGCCAGCAGTCTTTCAAGATATTTCACAATTACAGACCTTTACCAGGCTTGGAGAGTGGCCAGGGCGATATCTTTCAGACGCCACAATACTTGGCGAGAATGCAGGAATGAACTAATTGTCTCCTGTAAAACCCCACTCCCCTTTGGCTCCTCTTTTATTCCCTATGGGAGGGGCTATTCACTGTCCACCTGTGGCTTTACTCCCAAGTCGACCCTTCTTCCTTAGTTGTTCCCTTCATCTGGCAACTCTGCCCATGTGCACACTGGGAACAGGCTCCAGCTGTTCTTCTGCCTTGCTGATGGCTTACTCCGAATGTAGCTGATAATTTCTGCCTTCCCCAGACTCCAGGACTAACCCATGTCCCTTCCCCACCTCCTCACTGTCCAAATCTGCTGCCAGCTCTGCTGACCACTGAAGGGCCACACACTAGTGTGTGACACATCCGGCCCACGGGCTGTGAGTTTGACAGCGCTGACATAAGACAACTGTGAGAATTGCCCTCAGCAAAGGCAGCAGGGTTGTGAAGGACAACAGAAATAATTTTTAAAGATGCTTTGGACCCTCCAAGGTTGTGTCAGGTACAAAGAAGCAGGCCCCTACATTAAGTTGCAGTTCAGAATAGTTAGTGCTCAAGCCCGATCAACACTAAATTGGTGCCGGTTAAGGGTCAACACACTTCAAGAGGTTGTTGGATTTAGATCATTTGTGGGAATGCCATGACTCTAGGGTGATGACTTGTTTAACTCCACCACCACCCCCGCCCCAGCTCTGCCTACTCTTCTTCTACAGGTTGCACCTTTTTTGGGAACTTAGAAAAACACACAAACGCTTTAAAGCAAAAGTCCCCAAACTTTGAGGCTTGGTGGCCTGGCTGGGAGTGGGGAAGAGGGGAACTGGGCCGCACAAGCAGCAGGGCAGCATGCGTGCACAGCTCGTTTTGCACATGCAGCAGCACAGCACACATGCACATACATGCACAGTATGTTGACTCACAAGTTGAGCTGTGTGCAAGTGTGCAGGCGTGCTGGCCTGCCATTTGTGCAAACAGAGCCCAATGTTTATGTGGCCCGGTTCCGAATAGGCCATGGCCCAGGGGTTGGGAAGCTCTGCTTTAAAGATTTGCAGAAAGAGACTTGGTCAATGTTGCTGTTTTTTGAGGCTCACCCTGGGAATTAAATCCCAAGAGCTCCACAGTTCTAACAGCCAATCCTGAAACAGAGTCATTGTCCACAGTACATAATGGATTCTTCTTATCTCTCAGCAATGTTTCCCAACAATTGATACTGTGGTTCTGCCTAATGCAACTGCAATAATTTTCAGAATGAAAACAGATCTAACTTTCCAGTGGAATATGTGCTTGTACGTGCATTATTTCAGCACAACAGAACTCTCCAAGTTGCTTCTGATGAAGAAGACATCCGGAAATATCCGAAGCAGTCTGCTTATTCTCTACTAGCTCTATACCTGTGCTTCACTATGAAACTATGTGGATGGGCTTAGTTTTTAGGGAGGAAAATAAAGGGAAAAAATTCTGCCTCTGCCTACCAGCATCCATCAGTATTCATCTGGCTAGCGTCCTGTCAGTGTGTGAGAGAGTTGAGGGCTGTTTGGAAACTGAAACAGTATTTGCTGTGTGAGCAACGAGGAGATAGCAAGGAGCTTTGGCATGGCTTAGCTCAACTGTTCTGTACTAAAGCTGCTAGGTGCTGTGAAACTCAAACTGAAACTCCTCTCCTCTGCTTGTGTTTTGCGTTTGGAACAGATTTCTTTTCAGGTGGGGAAGGGGAGTAGAACTCCTTAACATCAGAGCATGTTAATAATATACAAAATACCAATGCTCTGATGGTCATTTCGAAAAATCCTTTCTTAGTGAGCACCTAGAAACCAAGAGGAACAATACATGCCAAATTTCAAGTTTGTAGGCTTTACGGTTCTGGAGATTTTGTAATGATGCATGAATGATATTTCGCTTTTATATACTGTATATAGATTCTGCTTGGTCATTATATTTATCCTTAATTGATTCTAACCCTTTCCTATATTGTTCTGAGATGTTTAAAAAAAAATCCCACACAAGAATATGAATTATTTGTCCCCTCTCTCCATGTGCGTGTATTTTTATCCAGCTTTCTCCACACACACACACACACATAAACACACACACATCTTCTTGAGTCAAAACCCACCCTCATATTATTTGAAGAAGTACAGAAATCGAAGGAGACACCCCCATCTCAATTACCCTGGGAAGAGTCGATTTGCTCATTTGGGACTGAAACTGGGCAATGTTAAAACCTTGCAACCCTAACCCTGCCTGCAATCCTTCAAAAATGACCTCCCAGACAATAATCCCAAGCTAAGATCCTTATCTCATAAACCCCAAACCTGTGAGCGGAATTCCTACGCCTGCATTTCTGTTCATCAAGGACCAAATCAGTCGTGCTCTGTCCCAAGTAGATATTCCCAGTACTTGTTGGACAAGATGGGCAATTCAGCAGGAAGAAGCAGCCGTGGTGCCTTCCAGATGTTTTGGACTACAACTCCCACAATCCCTTTCCACGTGCTTTCTGAACATGATGGGAACTGAATTTCAAAAGGCCCACGGATGGTTGCTTAACTTCCAGTACGAAGCACAAAAAACACGTATTTCCAAGATAGGAGATGATGTTGTAGCTAAAGCTTTCAATAGGAGAAGGAAATCCAGCCTCTTTAATGAGCCACGGTGACACAGGGGTTAGAGAGCAGTACTGCAGGCTACTTCTGCTGACTGCCGGCTGCCTGCAATTTGGCAGTTTGAATCTCACCAGGCTCAAGGTTAAATCAGCCTTCCATCCTTCCGAGGTTGTTAAAGTGGGTACCCAGATTTTTGTGGCCAATATGCTGACTGTAAACTGCTTAGAGATGGCTGTAAAGCACTGCGAAGTGGTATATAAATGCTATTGCTTAATGTCCCTCAAAACTTTTATAATTGGCAGAAATGTGAGGGAAAAGAAGTTGCTTCTGGTATAGAATTTATTTATTTTATTTATTTATTTTAATTTGTCAAACAATTATTAGATAACAGGTATAAGTATAAACATGGTTATAAATACATGAAATGGATATGAATAAGAAAAAAAAGAAACAAAAGGACAGGGACGGTAGGCACATTTTGATGCGTTTATGCATTTGACTGTGGCTAGAGGAAATGACGGGGTTAAATATTTACTATAAATGTGAGATGTTCTTACTGAAAATAATGGAAGAGAAGTTTAGCAAAGCTGATACTTATCTAATAATACATGTAATCACGGCAGCAAGAATGATATTTGCCCAAAATTGGAAGGCCGGAGAAATTCCTAGGGATGATGATGTGATAGATAAAGTATTACAATGCGCCGAAATGGATAGGTTGACATTAGAACTGAAGGATAAAGACGAGTCAGAATACCACAAAATATGGAATAAATTTTACCAATGGAGGGATATGAAAGGGAGTTCACAAAATGGAATAAGGATTAAAGGTGAAATTGGAAGGATGTGAGGGATTACTTACCTGAGAAGTAATGGGAAAGAATTAAAAAGTATAAAGTTCAAGTGTATATATGCATATAAATGTATAAAAAGATTTCTGGATGTAATATGTACAGAAAAAAATGTATGTCAAAGAAGACCACCATGTTCAATGTTTTTAATGTGTATATTCAATACAATTATTTATAAAACAAAGAAATAAAGAAATAAAAGAAGTTGCTTCTATCAGGATTCTGGCAGTTACTCCAATTACATCATGAGCCTTGAGCCACACTCTCAAAACTAAAGAGGATTTATTTCAAGTTAACATTCTAGTCTGGCACTAAACTGGGCGTAGCCAAACTCTGACATATGTAATTCACTGTCACCCTTGATCCTGCTTTCCACCCCACCCCTCTGGGTGTATCATCCAATGAAAAAGATTCATAGCCAAGAGTCATTAATCATGCTCTCCAATTAGAATTTTGCACGGCAGAAGCTTCAGCCATCTAATCAGTCTTTGAAGAAAATATGAATGGAATGTACTTTCGATTCCACACTGCTGCCTGCTCTTTGAAACTCCCCACTTTCTTTCTGTTGTCAACTATAAAACGTGTATACAAAATGTTTTATGAGTTGACAGCCATGCTGACATCATGACTCTACCTCATCTTAGACACTTTGCTTTCCTTAAAACACATTTTAGTATTTCTTGATTCAACTTACTTCAAAGGCTAGTTATTGTGAGTATAAAATCAGAAGTGATGGCATTATGTTTCATTGAGCAGAAGGGGAGCAGGATATAAATCCAATAAACAATGCATCTTCACTGAACCATATAAAAGAAATGTAAAGATGTTGTTTTCAGATAATGAAGATCTTGTTTCAATTATTAACGCTGTAAATCATGAAATGGAATTCTCCTGTTTAAAAAGGACCCAGAACAAGCCAAACATTATTTTCCTACTTCAGCAGGGGATTGGACTAGAAGACCTCCAAGGTCCCTTCCAACTGTTATTCTATCCCAGGGGTCTTCAAACTTGACAGCTTTAAGATTTGTGGACTTCAACTTCCAGAATTCCTCCTCCAGTCAGGAATTTTGGGAGTTGAAGTCCACAAGTCTTAAAGCTGCCAAGTTTGAAGACCCTTGTTCTGTCCTCTACATTTTATTGAAAACACTGAAGCAAAAGGCTAAGTTGCAATTCAGTGGTTATTTACAATGGTCAAGAATATCTACCCATTTATTTGTTAGTGTGTATAAGACAGTCCTTGACTTAGAAACGTTCACTTAGTGACAGTTTGAAGTTATAACAGCCCTGAAAAAAGTGAATATTATGACCGTTTCTCGAACTTACAACTGTTGCAGCATCCCTTTGGCCAAGTGACCAAAATTCAGGCACTTGATAACCAGCATATTTTTATGATAGTTGCAGGGTCCCAAGGTCATGGATTCACAATTTGTGACCTTCCCAGATGGCATCTGACAAGCAGAGTCAATGAGGAAAGCTGAGTTTGTTTAACCGCCATGATTCACTTAATAATGGCTTTTCTTTTACAACTTTTACAACAATGATAGATATAGCCAAAGGTGCTTTTTTTTTCAAGAGGCAACCGGACTTTCTGCGTTTTTCTTTGAAGACATTTCACTTCTCATCCAAGAAGCTTCTTCAGCTCTAATGGGATGAAGGGGAATGAGATAGAGCTGAAGAAGTTTCTTGGATGAGAAGCGAAACATCTTCGAAGAAAAACGCAGAAAGTCCAGTTGCCTCTTGAAAAAAGAACCTTTGGGACAGAGGTGGTATTCAGCAGGTTCTGACCGGTTCTGGAGAACCAGTAGTGGAAATGTTGAGTAGTTCGGAGAACTGGCAAATACCAGTTCTGACTGGCCCCACCCACATCTATTCTCTGCCTCCCGAGTCCCAGCTGATCGGCTGGGTCTTCTTTTGTTGCCTTGCACAGGAGAACGGAGCTGGAAAGCAGATTAGTGGGGTGGGGAGGGAATGGGGATTTTGCAGTATCCTTCCCCTGCCATGCCCACCAAGCCACGCCCACAAACTGGCAGTAATTTTTTTTTAATCCCACCACTGCTTTGGGGCAACCATGACCCGGATGACTGAGAATCTCCATAGAAATTATAGGTCTAGATTTAAATTGAATACTTACTCTAGTTACAACATAACTTTCATTTTTTGACCCTTATCATCTTTACTTTTTTTTTCTAGTCATCACACCCATGTATCATATTTTCTTTTTCTTTTCAGTTTTGCACAAAAAGGTTGGCTTTAAACTTAATTGGACAGTTAGAACAATGGATCAATGGAATCCAGAAATTGTGGATGCTCCAACACTGAGGTTTTTAAGAGGAGATTGGACAACCATTTGTCTGAAATGGTATAGGATCTCCTGCTTGAGCAAGGGGTTGGACCAGGTCCTTTCCAACTCTGTTATTCAGTTAGTTTAAGGAAGTTTTTATTCTTTCCTTAAAAAGGAGCAGAAAACAAGAGTGAAAGTGACCTCCACACTAGTTGACACTGGTAGAGAGATGAACCGACAGTGATGTATATCAGTATTTCTTAAACTCCTTTCTCTCAGGACTCCTTCCCCTTTTTAAAAATGGAGGATCCAGCTTCGGTTTGCATGAATTAACATTATCAACATTTACCTACTAAAAATTGACACATTTGCTACCATTACTTCTTCTCATGATTTTAATACTATTATTTCTCTATATAGGCTGGCAAATAATTTTGTTTTCTCCAAGCCCTGACAGACTCTTGGGAAACTATCAGGGATCCTAAAACCACACTTTAAGGAACACTCTGTCTGAGATGCCACCTTAATAGATAACAGATAATCAGAGTTGGAAGAGATCTTGTAGGTCATCTAGTTCAACCTACACCATTTCTGACCAATGGCAGTCCAAACTCTTCTTGAAGGTCTCAAGGGATGGCGCTCCCACAACTTCCGAGGGCAACTTCTGTTCCATTGGTTGATTATTCTCACTGTCAGAAAGCTTCTCCTTATTTCCAGGTTAAATCTCTCCTTGTTCAGTTTCCATCCATTATTCCTTGTCTGGCCTACAGGTGCTTTAGAAAATAACTTGACCCCTTCCTCTCTGTGGCAGCCCCTCAAATATTGGAAGACCGCTATCATGTCTCCCCTGGTCCTTCTCTTCACTAGACTAGCCAAGCCCAGTTTCTGTAACCGTTCTTCACCTGAGATGGACACCTTTCTTTAGTCATTCTTGTCAGCTGGAAAATTCAGAATCCCTTCTCCTCCAGAATCTACCTCATTATATAGTCTTGATAAATGTCCTTGTCAGCATTCCATTCCAACATAGGAGAGTTAGTGCCAGGTCTGTTCCTTTGAAGCAATTTTTTTGTTGCAGAATCTTGAGCTAGAAAAAGACACAACTGTGGTTCACCTTTGATTGAAGGCTTCCCTGTTCGGTCCATCCCTTTTTCTCTTGTCAATGAAGAACTGAGAACAGATGCTGCTCATTATGGCAGAGGAAGGCATGGCATTGCCTGGGGCTCCCAACAGGAGTAAATAAAACAAGCAGGTAGCATAATAATCATCTCTTGAGTCTGTTTTGAAAGACAACAACACAATATGTCTTTGCATCTACTAGAATACTGATTACAGATTATCCAAAGGAAGGTTATAGTAAACTCCACACTTGTCCTTACTCCTTTCTTCTTGCCTTTGACTCTAAAACTACAAACTAGAAGACACAACTCACACTATTAAATCTTTTACCCAATGTAGTAAGATACCTATCAGAGCCTACTCAGCAATGACTCACACATTAACAGAATTAGAATAACAGAATAACATAATAAAGTTCAATAATAATAAAGGTCAAGAAATATTGGAATATAATTTGATTGTGGTTAGAAGAAATAATAAAACAGAAAATTGAATCCAAACCAGAACTATTCCTATTAGGCATAATAATGGAAAAATATAATAAAAAAGATAAATACATTATGCTACCTATTTTAACAGCTGTTAGGATTTCCTATGCACAATTCTGGAAGCAAGAAATTGTACCACCAGAGGGTGTTGTTATAAAAAAAATTGTGCAGAGATGGACAGACTAACAATGAAATTAAGAGACAAAGAAGAGTCGATATATTATAATGTCTGGGATGCCTGGTATGAATAGTTTAAGAATAAAAAGAAATCAAAATGGCAATTAGGTAAAGAATAAGAAACTATGTAAATACTTATATCTATATTCATATCTATCTATATTTATTTATATATTAAGTTGAAATTGTATAATGAAAGAAATGTGTATATAGAAAGATGAGAAGGAAATGTAAAAGATTTCTTGACGTTGATATAATGCTGTATAAAGTTTTATTTTATGTTTTTAAATTTTGAAAACTAAATAAAATTTACTGAATTTAAAAAAAAAAAATAGAATAACAGAATAACAGAGTTGGAAGGGATCTTGGAGATCTTCTAGTCGATTTTTCTTAAAATCCTCCAGTGACGGAGCACACACAACTTCTTGAGGCAAGTCATTCCAACTGAAATGTCTCCTTAGTTCTAGGTCACTTCTCTCCTTGATTAGTTTCCACCCATTGTTTCTTGTCCTGCCTTCAGCTGCTTTGCAGAATAGGTTGGCCCCCTCTTCTTTGTGGCAGCCCCTCAACTATTGGAACACCGCTATCATGTCCTCCCCAGTCTTTCTTTTCATTAAACTAGACATACCTAATTCCTGCATATTTAATTCCTACATATTTTCTACAATTCCCCAATTCCTACCTATTTAATACAAAGCTGGCGGCTACGTGTGACTTCAGCTTCAAGGTGAGCAATTTGTATTCCAAATACTGCTGAACTATAACACCCAGCATCCCTAGCGATGAAGGATGCCTGGAGCTATCCTACTTGATCTTAGAACTAAGTATGGTTGGACCCAAGATTAGAGTTTGGATTGGGAAGGTGCAAAAATATCTCAAAAGGGCAAATCAATTCTGCACTGTTGCCCAGAAGGCCATGTGGAAATTGCCTACATCAGTAGCAGGAGATAAGCTTAACATTGTATTGTATTGTATTGTATTGTATTGTATTATATTATTTATTTATTTGTCAATTGCTTACAAAATAATAGGTATAAGTAAAACATAGTTATGAATACATGGGTACATATAAGAAAAATAAAATATAAAAGAAACAATAGGACAGGGATGGTAGGCACGTTGGTGCGCTTATGCATGCCCCCTACAGGCCTCTTAGGAAAGGGGTGAGGTCAATAGTAGACAGTCTAAGGTTAAAGTTTTTGGGGTTTTGGAAAGGAACCACAAAGTCAGGTAGAGTATTCCAGACACTGACCACTCTGTTGCTGAAGTCATATTTCTTGCAATCAAGTTTGGTGCGATTAACCTTGATTTTGTATCTATTGTGCGCTCTTGTGTTGTTATGGTTGAAGCTGAAGTATTCATTGACAGGTAGGGCATTGCAATGTATGATTTTATATACTATACTTAGATCGGACGGAAGGTGGCGTAGTTCTAGGTTTTCAAGGTCTAGAATTTCGAGTCTGGTGGCATAAGGTATCCTGCAACGGAGAATTTCTCTGATGAGTAAGGAGATATTATTCGTGGAATTATTTGAAGGGATAAACGGAGAAACAGCAGGTAGGCTTTATATTTACAAATCTGGAGAGCACAGGTAGCCTATTGTACTGGTTTGAACATCTAAACTGAGCCTCTGGCATGCTTGAGAGCACCGATGGGGAGAAGGGTTCAGCAATAGTGTGAGAAATTTAAAGAAGGAGAGCAGCGAGAGAGAAAGGATAGTACATCCTGAAGATGTTATTTGGAGACTGATGAAGTCAGGAAGTGGAGGGGGGGAGAGAAGAGAAACCCTAGCAAATAAAAGAATCCCTTAGATCTAGACAGCATCAAGGAGCAAGCAACAAACCCAGCCTTTGTAATCTAATTATAAATCCGGTTACATCAACAGCACTTCTGAGCTAATGTGTCTTTTTCTGAATTGAGGATTTGTTGTAGCTGAAATTCTTCTTCAAAGCCAAACATGGAATCTTTCAGAGGAAGCCTCCTGCAGGCTAAAAAGGCTGGGATGTTGCTGACTCTCTCTCCCACCACCCTGTCCATCTTTCGGGAGTTTTCCGTGGCTTGAGAGATCTGAGGGGTAGTCCAAAGGCTTGGATGCCCATCACAACATGATATGTAACACCGCTCATCAACATTCCTGTCCTGGCAAACACCCACAGGAGTGCATATGCCCCTCTTATTTAGGGTCAGATAGATTTTAAAACAATCCCAAAATCTGCCAAATGGGATTGGCCAGAAAGGAACTGAGATGGATCCTCTCACTAATAGCAATGGCTCGTCTCATTGGACCATTTCCAAGTTCCTGAGTAAAAGAAGGAGATCTCTCTCTTTACTTCTATGTGAAACCATTTTCTTGGTTCTATTTTTCCTATCCCATCTCTAAACCCTCTGGAAATAAAATATCCTTACATCATCTTTGACCAGCAAACTCAGCTTGGAAATGTACAGGGATGAACCACAGAAGAGATTATCAGCAACGGTTAATAATAAAAACAAACTGGGTTTTTTGAATCATGGAAAATGGAAGGAAAACATCCATGGAAATGAGATCTAAGTTGGCCTTTGTATCACTGCTGATGGTTGAGCAAGAGAGAATAACCCAGAATTAATTAGATTGGAGGCTGGGCACAGAACAAGAAGGAAGAGAAGAACAGCCTGCTTCATATGATTTAGATCAAGATTGGATAAATGACAAATGGCTCGAAAGAGAATCAGGACAATAACGAATGGACCAGCATGAATATTTAACACAGTTACACCCAACTTGAAGTTTTCTAGTTGTATTGAACTTCAGATCCTATCATCAATGCCTATAGGTTGTAGGTGGTGGAAGTTGTAATCAAAACATCTGGATAGTATTTTTAATACTAACTGCAGAAAGAAATGCAGAAAATACAATTACAGCCTGCCTTCCATCAAGAAGCTGTATACTGCACGAGTCAAAAAGAAGGCTGTGAAAATATTTACAGACCCCTCACATCCTGGACATAAACTGTTTCAACTCCTACCCTCAAAATGACGCTATAGAGCACTGCACACCAGAACAACTAGACACAAGGAGTTTTCCCCCGAAAGTCATCACTCTGCTAAACAAATAATTCCCTCAACACTGTCCAACTATTCACAAAGTCTGCACTACTATTACTATTAATCTTCTCATCACTCCTTCTCACCCATTCCTTCCCACTTGTGACTGTATGACTGTAACTTTGTTGCTTGTATCCTTATGATTCATATTGACTGTTTCCTAATATGATTTGATTGCTTATTGTACCCCGTGATTATTATTAAGTGCTGTATCTTATGATTCTTGACTCTTTGATAAATGTATCTTTTCTTTTATGTACACTGAGAGCATCTGCACCAAGACAAATTCCTTGTGTGTCCAATCACACTTGGCCAATAAAGAATTCTATTCTATTCATTAAGTATACAAATCAACTGGTGCAAAGAACCCGGTAAACACTGATGTTTCTAATAGGCCTGGTGTCTAAAACCTCTTTTTTCCTGGTGTCCTATTCCAAAAAGTATCTGTAGTTAATGGCAATCAAGCCCAGGAAAATGTATTTATTTATTTATGAATTGTCTATTTTGGATCCCCTTATGTTCATGCATAAAGAATAAAACATGATATAAGACATCAGTCTCTGCTAAAATACGGGATCTGCCAATTGATTTATTTGGTTAGTATCCATACAGCACTGCAGGAAGCACTTAATCATGTACCATTTTTTAAAACTCCTTTTTTCCACTTCATTGTTGGAGCATCCAACTACGTAGAATGGGAATTTCTAAAATTCTCTAAAATAGTGTGGCTTTTTCTCAGTGTAGAGTTTCAGTGTAGTTCTCCCAACATAATTGAATAGCTCCAGGTTGGCAAGACATCAGCTTTCTAATTGCTGTACTTGGACGTTGTTTAAACAGAACCCATGCAACCTAAATCTTGGGGGGATCATGTGGACTAGTGGTAAGGCATGTGGTTTTGGTCAAGGAACAAAATTGCTTTGAAGTTAAGCTTATCTGTGCAGAAGTGGCTAAATTCTGTTTTCTTTTGGGATGTTTTTTTCAACATCCCAGTCTAGCCTATAATCTGGCATCTGTATCCTTGTAAAAATCCAGTATGGAGTTTCCAAGCCCTGACAAACTCAACCAAATTCCATCATCTGCAGGCAGATCTAGCTTCAAATCCATGCTAGGTTAAGAAATCCCAGCAGAAAATTCTGAATACATTGTCATTCAAATGCCTAAAAGAGTTGTTGTAAAATATGTAAAGGAAACATATTTGAAAAAGCACAGATGTTAGGGTCCCAGGTAATAGACCCATAGAAAGCAAATCTTCAAGGCAGGTAGATTCCTCAGCACAGATTGGCACAGATCTGATGAAAACCGACTCTGAAGATTCCCGCAGTTTTCATCTAATTGAAAGTAAAAAGTTTGTCACTTTCTCAAAACAATCACATGGTCCAATCACGGCACTGTCTGGTTGCCTGGTGACATCACTCCACCTTTCTCTGCCCTGGTGTGAGAATGCCCTTGGTTCCCAGGAGAAAGTATTTTGTTTTGGCTACAAATCCCAGCTATCTAAAATCCCTCCTCCCTATCTCTCAGCTCCAGTATGGCAACAACACCTATAATATATGTGTATATTGGCAGTGTGACAAGCAGGGACTATAATACAAAGCAGACCCGCTCTTTTGCCTCAATAACTTTCTGCAGTTCTGCTTCCAGTCCATTATTTCTCTTGCAAAGCTATCTTCTCCACCTGAAGTGTGTGGAAGTTCAGAAGTTTGGGACAGTGCTGGAAAAATATGACTGGATGAAAAATAATGTCTCTGCCTCCATAATCTTAGTTTAAATAGGGATAATTTTGATGAAACAGGAAAGTTAATCCTTGAAATGAGCTTCTTTGTTAACTACATTTACTTCTTTACATAATCCCCACTATTCACTATTTCCTTCTGCCAACAATGGACAAGCTTCTTAAAGATGTCACAAAAGAACCACATATTTTGTCTTTTTAACTAGGTCCTGAGTCATTTCCACCTCTTAATCTGAGTCAAACAGATGCCCACAAAGGAATTCCTTCAGTTTGAGGAAAATGTGGAAGTTGCATGGTGCAAATCTTGAGTTGCCTGGCAGAGGGAGAAGATGGTGAGATTCAATTCTACAACTGCCTCTTGGGTGGCTTAAGATTGTCATGTCAGGTTGCCACAAAATGGCCATCTATGCTTCTAAATACTGCTCAATCTTTGTTTAATCACTCTGTCTATGGCCTACAACCAGCTCAGCAGAGACTAAAATCCAGGAAAAGCTTCCTTAGGTCGACGGAAGACTTTGAGGGCTTTGAAAGCAGAATGGATCTATGGAATCCCACAAAGAACCAACACTAGATGAAACCAATGAAATCTGATCCAACCGCTCTCTCTCCCTCTCCCTCTCTCTCTCTTTCTCTCTCTCACACACACACACAAACACACAGAGGTAGGGATGGGATTCAAATTTCTAACAATTGGTTCTATGGGTGTGACCTAATTTGTGGGTGTGGCTTGGTGGTCATGTGACTGGCTGGGCATGGCTTGTATGTAAATATTATAAATATTTATGTAAATATTGAATTTTTTTAATAAAAAAGGAGCAACTTTTACCCAAAATCAGGCAAAGCAGGCAGGCAGATTGAGTTGCTCACAGAATCACAGATTCACTCAGAAATCTATCTTTCTGCCATAGGCTACCTGAGTCTGCACTGAATAATAGAAGCTTCAGTCCTAAGGAAGGTTCAGCTCTGCTTTTAAGCAGAGCCGAAGATCAAAAGATTAGCTAGAAAGCAAGAAATCTAACAATTTCCTACTTTCTGGCTAATCTAAATCTCCTGGCACAGCAGAACAGCTGATGGTCAGGGGAAAAAAAGGAAAAATAGCAACTTAGCAGGCAAGTTTGCCAGGTAAGGAGTGAGTGGGCGTGGAGGGTTCCTGCGGGCCACGTAGGCGGCACAGCCTTGTGTTCCTGCGTATTGGGATTCATTGCTTTGGGGGGTGGTCTGGGGGTGACATTTCTCTGCAGACCACCAAAATTTTCTCGCGGACCACCAGTGGGCTATGGCCCACCAGTTGGCGACCACTGACCTACAAGATCCCTTCCAATTCTGTTAATCTGCTAACATAATGCTTCTATTCATTTCCCAGATTCTCACTACCTCTGTTTCCACTCTGCAGTACAGAAGGCAAGGCCTTGAGTTGGGTTTTTTTTTTTCTTCTTTTGAATGCCACCTCAACGACTCTGGTGACACAGCAAACTGTGATTCACACCGCACAGAACCTTTCTCAGCAGAGAAGTGTGTTCCAATAGACTTGCTGTATTAATCAAGTAGTGCCTTGGGGCCCAAACACGGCACCGCAGTTCTATCCTGCTGCAGTCAGATCATTAAAGAGGGCAGAAATAGATACAGGAAGATACACAAAATGCTTACACCACAAACACCCCCTTCAATATAAAAACAGCCTCGCGGGTTCGTTTGGAGCATCGCAAGAGTAAACGGACAACCAGCCATGGAGGAGGAAAAAAGGAACATAATATAAGCCAGGAAAGACACACACACACATACACACACACACACTAGTGGAAGCTTTCGTTTTCTTTCAGACACATCTACTTGGCAAAGAGAGAAAGCATTTAGTAAAAGTCGCAGGGCCCTGGAAGGGAAATAGAAGACCATAAAAGCACAGCTCCTCCTAGGCAGAAGCGTCCATCTCAAAGAGGCTTATTATAGGTTGCACTTTGAAGGAGGTGAGACATTATTTTGGTGGTGGAAATCTCCACTGTCACCACTGTCTCTTCAACTCTTCCAGCTTCAGCAGTATGAAAAATGGTCATTTTTTTTTGGAGAAGAGAAACTTTGCTTCAGAGGAGAACATCTTTATAAAAGCAGAACAGGTGGAAAAGGTTTTTAATTTAGAGCAGGGTTTCTCAACCTCCACAACTTTTAAGACACATGGCTGGGGAATTCTGGGAGTTGACGTCCATGCATCTTAAAGTTGTGGAGGTTGAGAAACAATGATCTATGACCGAGGTAAGGAATGATGGCCCCTTTTATGACTTGTGGACTTCAACTCCCAGAATTCCTGAGATAGCATAGCTGGCTCAGGAATCCTGGGAATTGAAGCCCACAAGTCATAAAGGGCCTATTGTTCCCCCACCTTTGATCTAGGACATCTAACTTATCCCCATCAACAGGCCACCCATCTCCTTCTCAAATAACTGGACTTTCTGTCCAACTGGTCTTGTGGATGGAGAAATTTCCCTAACATTCATTTGGAATTTACCTCATTGTAAGTTAAATCTATTACCCCACTGTGTCCTGCACACTTAAAAAAACAGGCCTTGAATTTCTCCTGTATTTACTAGCCCTGTCTTTCAGGAACCTTAAGGATCAGTATCTCCTCCTGGTTGGTGCCCAACAGAGGTTAAAAAAAATATGGTGATCAAAGCAGCACGGCCAATTACCAACCCTGGTGTGTGTGTGACTTTGATAAATGGCTTCATCATTCTGCCATGAGCACCATCTTGCCTTTTTACTATCACCGCCTCTTATCCATGGCAATGTTCCCTCAGCTTTCATTTCCTAAATTATATCTATGATGAACATTTGAGGTAACTAGGTAGGTCTAATCTAACAAAGAGAAGGAATGGGGGGACATGATAGCAGTTTAACAGATCTAACAGATAATCAGAGTTGGAAGGGATCTTATAGGTCATCTAGTCCAACCCCACACCCAAGCGGGAGACCCTACACCATTTCTGACAAATGGCAGTCCAGTCTCTTCTTGAAAGTCTCAAGTGATGAAGCTCCCACAACTTCCGAGGGCAACTTCTGTTCCATTGGTTGATTGTGCTCACTATCAGAAAGTTTCTCCTTATTTACAGGTTGAATCTCTCCTTGTTCAGTTTCCATCCATTATTCCTTGTCTGGCCTTCGGGTGCTTTGGAAAATAGCTTGACCCCTTCCTCTCTGTGGCAGCTCCTCAAATATTACAAGACTGCTATCATATCTCCCCTGGTCCTTCTCTTTACTAGATTAGCCATGCCCAGTTCCTGTAACCGTTCTTCATATGTTTTAGTCTTCAGTCCCCTAATCATCCTGGTTGCTCTTCTCTGCACTTTTCTAGAATCTCAACATTTTTTTTATAATGTGGTGACCAAAACTGGATGCAGTACTCTAGGTGTGGTTTTACTAAGGCTTTATAAGTGGTATTAGTACCTCACTTGATCTCGATTGTATCCCTCTGTTAATAGAACTTAGGATTGCCTTGGCTTTTTTGGCTGCTGCTGCACACTGCTGGCTCATATTTAGCTGGCTGTCCATGAAGACTCCAAGAACCCCCTCACAGTTACTGCTATTGAGCCTGGTTTCACCCAGTCTATATGGGTACTTTTGGTTTTCTTGCCTAAGTGTAGGACTTTACTTTTCTCTAGATTGAATTTCATTTCAGTCTTCCAAGACGCGAGAGGCTGTCGCCAAGAAGAGGGGGACAACCTATTTTCCAAAGCACCTGAGGGCCAGAGGAGAAGTACCAGATGGAAGCTTATCAGAGAGAGATCCAACCTAGAATTAAGGAGAAATTTCCTGACAGTGAGAAAACTTAATCAGTGGAACAGCTTGCATGCAGAAGTTGTGGGTGCTCCATCACTGGAGGTTTTTAACAGAAGAGATTGGACAGCCATTTGTCCAGAATAATATAGGGTCTCCTTGCTTGAGCAGGGGATTGACTAGAAGACCAGTAAGGTCACTTCCAATTCTGTTATTCAGTATTCTGTAAGTTCCTTTAATCTTTCCTTGTGTACTTAACTTTCCAGATTTGAAAACCTTATAATTTTTTACTGAACCTGTTCTGATATCTGATAAATGTGCATTTTTTTAAAAATACAGCAGCCAAAATTGGAGACAGGATACAAACTGGATTCTGACCAAAACTTAATGAAGCGGAAATACTATTTGCCAGGATTACACAACTGTACTTCTATTGACAGAACCTTCAATCACCAAGAAGATTCCAAGAACCTTCATTATTTATAATTATTGCCAAGCCAACTCTCCCTTATACCCTAAGTGCTTCCCCCCCCCCCCTAATTTGCATTTGCACCTTTTTTCTCATTCCCTTTTCCTACTTCACAACTGCAAGCTAGTTCCTGTTCAATTCAACTGAGCAATGAAACTAACTCAGTCAGGTGGCAGATCCTGCTGGGCGCAGTCGATTTCAATTCTCCTGAAAAGTTTTGTAAAGTGTTATTGAATGGCAAAATATTGCTGAGACAAGATAGGAGCCAGAGGAATTAAGAATTATTGGCTATTTCCGCCGGTTCCTTTTTGCCTGATTTGGACACTCAGCAACTCAAGAGGTTCTCCTTTGAACAGCCTACAAATTAACATCTTTATCTTGGATTGCTCTTAAAAGCACTACAAGCCGTAGAGGGCCAACAAAATGACTGGCAAATCTAATAAAAAAACATGTCTACTTTTGTTTTCTGAATTTGTTTGCCTGATCAGATCAGAGAGTAGACCTGCCTTTCCACAGACTGCATTGCAGGGAGGGTCATAAAGACAAGATGGCCGCTGCAGATACGGGACTGAAGCCCCATCTCTTCTGCATTCATTGCATGTGAGGTGCTGGTACAAAGAGCCTGGCTTCAATTATGCAGTTGCAGCTACCATGTTGACTTTTTTTGGGGGGGAAATATCCCCCTCCTCTCCTGCCCTGGAATATTTCAGATGAGAAATATAATATTTCATTTTATTGTGCAGGAGAACATTCTCAGATATCCTCACATATATTTGTACATGATCCTCCTTGTAAAACCACAGAAGCTTTTTATAGAGTTCATACCTTGGACTAACATCCATTGAACCGCATACAGTTCTTGCCATCATGATATTAAGAAAGGTCCTAGAACGTGTGCAGAGAAGAGCAAGTAAGATGATTAGGGGTTTGAAGGCTAAATTGTAAGCTGAACAGCTGACAGAGCTTGGTATGCCTAGCTAGCCCATTGAAGAGAAGGATTAAGGGGGGAAGGTAGCATCTGAGGGCAGGGCAACAATTCATGGGTGGAAGATCATTAAAGAGAAATCCAATATAGAACTAAGGAAAAATTTTATGCAAGTAAGAACAATTAATCAATGGAATACTTGCCTCTAGAAGGTGCAGATGCTCCATCATTGGAGGTTTTCAAGAGAAAAAAATCTGTCCAGGCTGATATAAGATCTCTTGCCTTGAGCACGGGTTGGACTAGAACAGCGGTAGGGAACCTTGGCTCTTTTATCACTGATGGACTTCAACTCCCAGAATTCCTGAGTGAGCCATAAAAGTTTCCCCATCCCTGGCCTAGTGGTTTTTCAGTTGTGAGGGAAATCAATTTTTGCCTTGAATGGGACTGTTTAATATACAAATGTAGGACATATAAAGAATATTGATCATTCAAGTCAAAAATTAGGACCTTTGTATATTGAACAATCCCATTCAAATCAAAAATTGATTTCCCTCACAACTGAAAAACCAGTAGGCCAGGGATGGGGAACTTTTTATAGCTCATTCAGGAATTCTGGGAGTTGAAGTCCGTAAGTGATAAAAGAGCCAAGGTTCCCTACCACTGGACTAGAAGATCTCCAAAGTGTCTTCCAGCCCTATGATTCCATGTTCTAATCAGAACAAGCTACAATGTCCCAGTTCACACAAAGTCCACCATGGTTAACTGAGAACGATGCATTTACACAATACAATAAGTGCAACCCAACCAAACCACAGTTCCACAGTGAGGTAATTCTCAAAGAGCATGCAAACCACAAAGATCATCCTTCAACTAGTCCCCTGGAGAGGCCTCTAAGCATTGCTTCTTACAGCAGAACCAGGAAAATCTTTAATAAAAAACACTTGCCAGCTAGCTAGAACCATCACCTGTTTTAATGATATATCCTTGAACAAAGTTATTGTGGTGCCGTTTCTATAGTGAATTAGTATACTGTGGATGTTAAATTAGGGATTTAGATTTCCTGGGTATAAAAAAGCAATGACTTCTCACAGAAGTATGGGGAGCTGTTGAACCTGGACTAATAATTATTATAATCAAAGCCGAATCTCGCATGGATGTGAGGAGTTATTCTTACAAATGATGTAAAGGTGTATTTACGTCTGTTTAAGCTAAAGTGAAGTGGAAGGGAATTTCACAACTTGCAAAATTAAAACCCTGAGAGAATATATCAGGTTGGGTGGGTGGGTGGGGGAGAGATATTAAAGAGATCCAATTTAAATGACTTCAGAGAAAAAGACTTTGCAGAAATAACTCCACCACCATCTGTGACAGCTGTTCTGATACAAACATTAAAAATGCATCCATTATTTCTCTTTTTAATAAAAACAAGCTTCCATAAACCCATAGCTGCCAGTTCTGCTTTGTTTTTCTTTTTCTAAACCGTGTTTATGATCAGAATACTTTTATCAAAGAGATGCCATGGAAACATATAATAATCCTCCATCTTATTCACATTAGTGTATATGCAGAAAAAACATCCTGTGTGCCTTGATTCACACCCTATTAGTACTGGCACTTTTCCAGAACAGATGGAAGGGCCAACTGGCAGATCTATTACCATTATTATTTTTTTTATTATTATTATTATTCTCAGGAGTGTTTATTCTATCTTGTTGCTAATGGCTGCAACATGAAGGTGATGCCAGATTGGATGGGTGCAACATTTTGGTCTCCTTTGGGATTTTAGGGGGGGGGGGGGTAAAAGGGAGAGACTTTAAGGACTGGTTTTGCTCGTTAAACCAAACACACCCAATGAAATGAGAAAAAAAAATTGAACACATTGGCTTCACCCTCTGCAGAGGTGCCCTGGGATGACAAAACAATGTTGGAATACAGGATGATGGTGAAATCCATATAAATTAATCTTCCCAAAAACATAAGACTCGGGTACAAAGGGATTCCATCAGTCTTCACCAAATGATCTCATTATGGAATTGTGTGATGGTCCCTTTTCAAGCAGAGATGATTCTTATTTATTTATTTATTTACAAGATTTATATACCGCTCCCCTCTCTCTGCGGGACTCGGGACGGTGTACAGCCATTTAAAAATATAATAATAACACAATAATTAAAAACAATTAAAAAGATTATATTGTGGCTGAATAATAAAAACAAGACAAGGGTTTAAAAATAAGAACTAAAACCAATTAAAACCGAATTTAAAACCCTATAAAACCCTAGGCCAGACCGGCTTGATAAAATAAATGAGTTTTCAATGCGCACCAGAAGGTCAAAAGGTCAGGGATGATCCTCATCTCTGGGAGTAATTCATTCCAGAGGGAGGGTGCCCCCAACAAGAAGTCCCGCAACCTCGGGGTCACCAGCCGTCCAGCCAGCGGCACCCCAAGGAGGCCCACTCTATGGGAGCGCATTGGCTGACGGGAGATCGATGGTGGCAGTAGGCGGTCCCGTAAATACCCAGGTCCCAAGCCATCTTGGGAAGACTTTGACAAAGGATCCTATCTGGTTCCTTTCATGAATGGGTGGCAGCAGGTCCCAGCTATTATTTTAGATTCCTCACAATGCCTCAGACTGAATTTTGGAACCTCACCAGCTATTCAGACTGTGTCTCAGTTATCTACAGGACACCTTCACCCAGTGGTGGGATTCAATTTTTTTACTACCGGTTCTGTGGGCGTGGCTTGGTGGGTATGGTGTGGCTTGGTGGGCATGGCTCAGTGGGCATGGCAGGGGAAGGACACTGCAAAACCCCCATTTCCTCCCCACCCCAACCTGCTTTCCAACTCCGTTCTCCTGTGAAGGGCAGCAAAAGAAGACCCAGCCGATCAGCTGGGACTCGGGAGGCAGAGAAGAGATGGGAGCGGGGCCAGAGAGGTGGTATTTGCCAGTTCTCAGAACTACTCAAAATTTCCACTATCGATTCTCCAGAACTGGTCAGAACCGGCTGAATACCACCTCTACTTCCACCTATAGAATCCGAATTTCCTTATGGTACATGCAAGAAGGGAAGAGGGCCCTTAGAATATCTGGAAAAGAAAATATGGTATTTCTGAGCCCCTGGTCATTTGCTATATGGTTAAAAGCACGGAGATGATAAGAACTTCCATTTATCAGAATCCAGATGCAACATAAAATCTTGCCTTATTTTTTTTAAAGCATTATTTATATTTTGAGTACAATTCAAAGCTCTTATTGGTTAAAAAAAAAAAAAGGCAAAGGGAATTTTGTGTCATCCGCAAATATTGGCTGTGCACATTTCAGTTCAACTTATTTTTAAGCCTTTAATGTGAAAAATAAAATAACAACTATATGATAGGTTTTCCTAGTCGTTTACTAAGTGATTCTTGTTGTTTTATTCTGACTTTTAAAGCAACGGAGTTATTTTATATTGATTTAAGATTAAACAAAACCCAGCTACACTCATCCATTAAGAATTGACAATTGAAGACATCAGCAGTGATAAACTTCTGTCTTTTAGGATCATCATCAACAGTAGAGGAAGAAGCAGTCAAATAATACACTGCAGACTTAACGCCTAGTTGACCAGCCATTTCTTGTGTAGAAAAAAATATTCCCATGCTGTGAAGTGTCTACACCCGTGATGGCGAACCTATGGCACACGTGCCGGAAATGGCATGCAGAGTCATTTCTGCTGGCATGTGAACTGTCATCCCAGATCAGTGCACTGCACATGCAAGCATGCCTCCCAGAAAGAGAGTAGAGTAGAGTAGAGTAGAATAGAGTAGAGTAGAGTAGAGTAGAGTAGAGTAGAGTAGAACAGAACAGAGAAAAGAGAATAAAATAGAATAGAATAAGAATAGAGAATAGAATAGGAATGAAATGGAATAGAATAGAATAGAAATAGAATGGAATGGAATGGAATAGAATAGAGAATATGGAATGGAATGGAATAAAATCGGAATAGAATAGAATGGAATAGAATAGAGAATAGAATAGAGAATAGAATAGAATAGGAATAGAGAATAGAATAGAATAGGAATGGAATGGAATGGAATGGAATAGAATAGAATAGAACAGAATAGAGAATAGAATGGAATGGAATGGAATAAAATAGGAATAGAATAGGAATAGAATGGAATAGAATAGAATAGAAATAGAATGGAATGGAATGGAATAGAATAGAGAATATGGAATGGAATGGAATAAAATTGGAATAGAATAGAATGGAATAGAATAGAATAGAGAATAGAATAGGAATAGAGAATAGAA
Source organism: Bungarus multicinctus (assembly GCA_023653725.1). Classification (NCBI taxonomy): domain Eukaryota; kingdom Metazoa; phylum Chordata; class Lepidosauria; order Squamata; family Elapidae; genus Bungarus; species Bungarus multicinctus. The sequence continues at coordinate 82,008,390 of CM042844.1, read as the reverse complement.
TAGGAATAGAGAATAGAATAGAATAGGAATGGAATGGAATGGAATAGAATAGAATAGAATAGAATAGAATAGAATAGAGAATAGAATGGAATGGAATGGAGTAAAATAGGAATAGAATAGAATGGAATAGAATAGAATAGAACAGAATAGAGAATAGAATGGAATGGAATGGAATAAAATAGGAATAGAATAGGAATAGAATGGAATAGAATAGAATAGAAATAGAAATAGAATGGAATGGAATGGAATGGAATAGAATAGAGAATATGGAATGGAATGGAATAAAATCGGAATAGAATAGAATGGAATAGAATAGAATAGAGAATAGAATAGAATAGAGAATAGAATAGGAATAGAGAATAGAATAGGAATAGAGAATAGAATAGAATAGGAATGGAATGGAATGGAATAGAATAGAATAGAACAGAATAGAGAATAGAATGGAATGGAATGGAGTAAAATAGGAATAGAATAGAATGGAATAGAATGGAATGGAACAGAACAGAACAGAGAATATGGAATGGAATGGAATAAAATAGGAATAGAATAGGAATAGAATGGAATAGAATAGAATAGAGAATAGAATAGGAATAGAGAATAGAATAGGAATAGAGAATAGAATAGAATAGGAATGGAATGGAATGGAATAGAATAGAATAGAACAGAATAGAGAATAGAATGGAATGGAATGGAATAAAATAGGAATAGAATAGGAATAGAATGGAATAGAATAGAATAGAAATAGAAATAGAAATAGAATGGAATGGAATGGAATAGAATAGAGAATATGGAATGGAATGGAATAAAATCGGAATAGAATAGAATGGAATAGAATAGAATAGAGAATAGAATAGGAATAGAGAATAGAATAGGAATAGAGAATAGAATAGAATAGGAATGGAATGGAATGGAATAGAATAGAATAGAATAGAATAGAATAGAATAGAGAATAGAATGGAATGGAATGGAGTAAAATAGGAATAGAATAGAATGGAATGGAATGGAATGGAATAGAATAGAATAGAACAGAATAGAGAATAGAATGGAATGGAATGGAATAAAATAGGAATAGAATAGGAATAGAATGGAATAGAATAGAATAGAAATAGAAATAGAATGGAATGGAATGGAATAGAATAGAGAATATGGAATGGAATGGAATAAAATCGGAATAGAATAGAATGGAATAGAATAGAATAGAGAATAGAATAGAATAGAGAATAGGAATAGAGAATAGAATAGGAATAGAGAATAGAATAGAATAGGAATGGAATGGAATAGAATAGAATAGAATAGAACAGAATAGAGAATAGAATGGAATGGAATGGAGTAAAATAGGAATAGAATAGAATGGAATAGAATGGAATGGAACAGAACAGAACAGAGAATATGGAATGGAATGGAATAAAATAGGAATAGAATAGGAATAGAATGGAATAGAATAGAATAGAGAATAGAATAGGAATAGAGAATAGAATAGGAATAGAGAATAGAATAGAATAGGAATGGAATGGAATGGAATAGAATAGAATAGAACAGAATAGAGAATAGAATGGAATGGAATGGAATAAAATAGGAATAGAATAGGAATAGAATGGAATAGAATAGAATAGAAATAGAAATAGAATGGAATGGAATGGAATAGAATAGAGAATATGGAATGGAATGGAATAAAATCGGAATAGAATAGAATGGAATAGAATAGAATAGAGAATAGAATAGGAATAGAGAATAGAATAGGAATAGAGAATAGAATAGAATAGGAATGGAATGGAATGGAATAGAATAGAATAGAATAGAATAGAGAATAGAATGGAATGGAATGGAGTAAAATAGGAATAGAATAGAATGGAATGGAATGGAATAGAATAGAATAGAACAGAATAGAGAATAGAATGGAATGGAATGGAATAAAATAGGAATAGAATAGGAATAGAATGGAATAGAATAGAATAGAAATAGAAATAGAATGGAATGGAATGGAATAGAATAGAGAATATGGAATGGAATGGAATAAAATCGGAATAGAATAGAATGGAATAGAATAGAATAGAGAATAGAATAGAATAGAGAATAGAATAGGAATAGAGAATAGAATAGGAATAGAGAATAGAATAGAATAGGAATGGAATGGAATGGAATGGAATGGAATAGAATAGAATAGAACAGAATAGAGAATAGAATGGAATGGAATGGAATGGAGTAAAATAGGAATAGAATAGAATGGAATAGAATGGAATGGAACAGAACAGAACAGAGAATATGGAATGGAATGGAATAAAATAGGAATAGAATAGGAATAGACTGGAATAGAATAGAATAGAGAATAGAGTAGAGTAGAGTAGAGTAGAGTAGAGTAGAGTAGAGTAGAGTAGAGTAGAGTAGAGTAGAGTAGAGTAGGAATAATGAATAGAATAGGAATAGAGAATAGAATAGAATAGAATAGTAGGAAGGGACTTTGGAGGTCCCTGTTCAAGCAGGAAGCATACCATTTCAGACAAATGATTGTCCAATCTCGTCTCAAAAACTTCCAGTGTTGAAGCATTCACAACACAAAAGAAGGCTCCAGGCTTTCTGCAATCATATCCATTATTGCAAACACAAATAAATTTTAAAAAACCCTACTTCTGCTATTTAGAGGCTGACTGCTTTTGCACTGAAAAAAGAAGAAGAAAACCATCTGGATCACAAGAAGAAGTGATTAACTCAGTGGGTAGGGATGAGGAATGATTACCCTTGTAGAGCCAAAAGCCCGTAAACACAATAAATTTATTCCCACAGATTAAAAACAAATAAAGTAATCATAGTCAACCCAGCTACTGCACAATTCTGAAGCCCAGATATATCACTAGTCTCTTCCAAGTCAGTCCTCCATTCAGCCCACTGCAGTTTCTCAGCACACTGTACATCCAATTTATTTGGAAGGAGGCATCAGAGGGCAATTGTGCATATTAAGCATTAGCAAAGAGAAATAAAACCCAAGCTATCAAATACAGGAGGATAAAATGTGTATCTCAGAGGGGAAAAAAAATAAATGAAGACTAGCTGTAAGCACCAGGGTTTCTTTAGCCAAATACTTATTCGCTCCTATTTTATTTTTTCCTTTCTTATGCAGCAACTTTTCATTTTTACCCCCTATTATTCACTCTTCCTCAACAAAACATCCTTTAGAAATGCTGACTAAGAATCCTAGAACTCCAAATGGCTAAGAAAAATTGATCTGGTAGCTCAGCAGCCAGTCTGGCAGAAAAGGAGAAACAGAACTGAGCAGGTTCTCCCTGAAATCCTTTGGAAAATAGAGCGGTTTTTTCCTGGTTTTTTCTCTCATTGACACTAAACTCAGAAAGAGAAAAACTTGGATTATTGTTGTTGACTACAGTTGTCCTCGATTTAGAACCATAACTGAGCCTGGAATTATAATTGTAAATCAGGGATTCGGCAAACTTGGCAACTTTAGGACTTGTGGACTTCAATTCCCTCAGCTATGCTGGCTGAGGAATTCTGGGAGTTGAAGCCCACAAATCTTAAAGTTGCCAAGTTTGGATGCATCTGCTGTAAATGCTCTGGTAAATCAAGGCATCACATGACTGTATCTAATTTTGGGAGGTGGAAACGTTGCATCGGTTGTTAAGGGAATTTTGCAGTTGCTAATTGAATCCATTTTATCCAATGTGGGGTGGAGTTTTTTTGTTTTGTTTTTTATCAAAATCAGAATGACCTGCGAACCTTCCGGCGCACATTGAAGACTCATTTTTTTCAACAAGCCGGTCTGGCCTAATAATATTGGAAGGTTTTAAATTTGTTATTTTATTTACCCTGTTTTTATTATTTTTATTATTGTCTTAATCTTTCAGCCATCGATTTAACTCATTTTTAAATTTTATATTTTGTATTGTATTGTTTTTAATTAGGCTGTAAACCGCCCCGAGTCCCCAAATTGGGAGAGGGGGCGGTATATAAATTAAATAAAACTCAAACTCAAACTCAAGAAGTAAATGCTGGAAACTGGCCAAACAAAATCTTTCAAAAATCACGGCCACATATACATACATACATACATACATACATGCATGCATGCATGCATACATACAAATTTTTCCAATATACATCCATATTATATGTGAATAGAGTTGGTTCTGGGTATCATTCATATTAATCCAGTTCATCATAACAATATTAGTAGTCTCTATCACATTTGTTGAATTTAAGTAACCCTCATTATATTGTTTAAGCATACATCAACTAAAAATAAACTCTAATTCCTCATCTTTATCTCTATTTTCAACTATGTCTTTCTTGTTCAATCTAAATATTTCTTTATATATATAAACAAAATTAATCCTAAGTATCATTCATATTGATCCAATTTACGCTATCAATATTTGTAATCTCTATCATATTTATCATATTTAAGTAATTCTCATATTATTTAAAAAATACATAAAAGAAAATGCCTAACATCTGTAAACTTTTAGTCTTTTCTATCTATTATTTTTATTCATTCTATAAAAAATTATATTCTAATATTTCCCCTATCTAATTTTATTTCTGCCTCCTTTAGCTTACGATCAGGGTACCTAAATATTTGAATGGCAATTATTTTTAATCCCTCATCTCTCCTCCTCCTTAGTGCTTCATTTCTTATCCATTTTTTAATTCGCCTTTCTGGTTTTTCTTTGAAGACGTTTCGCTTCTCACCCAAGAAGCTTCTTCAGCTCTGACACTTCCCCACCAACCAGTCAGAACCGAAGGAGCTTCTTCGATGTGAAGTAAAACATCTTCAAAGAAAATATGTTTTCTTTGCCTCTTGAAAAGTGCAGTTGCCTCTTGGGTCATCCATGACTATAGGATCCTACAAATAGCCCAAAAGGTGAGCCAGCTGCCGAGTGCCCAAAAGGTGATCTTCTTTGTGCATGCATCTCTCTCTGTGTGTATGTGTGTGCGTGCCCACACATGGCCATTATAACTCTGAAATCATTTAAGTAGCTTTTGAGAGAGCTATCATAAGTTCAAACCATTAAGCCACTGGCTGTTAATTGAGGATTACCTGTATTCCAAAGATAAAGGGATCTCACCCTCTAGGTTTAGTGAAATTACAGCTGACATGAGAAGTGGAACGCGCACATAGCTTTATTTCCTTTTGGCTTCTGATTAGATAGAAGGAGAGAGGGTTGGAGGAGGAAAATGATAAACCCAACAGAGGAAAGCAATGCAAACTTAAAAGAGGACCAAGAAGGATGAGGATATTTCTATGACAACAAGGACAGAATAGTTAAAGCAGTATCTTTTATCAGAGGTACTTTATGGCTATGAAAGCTGGATGCTAAAAGTAAGAGACAGAAGAGAGACCCCCTTCCATCTGTGGGTTTAGGTACCAGGAACCACAAAAAGAACCAAGTATGTTGTTCATTTATTTATTTGTAGTCTTCCTTTATTATTTTTACAAATAACCCAAGGCAACAAACATATCCAAGTCACCTTCCTTCTCCTATTTCTCTCCACAACAACAACAACCCTTTGAGGTGGGTTGGGCCACCTCAACCAAGTCTTTCATGGCTAAGGTAGGATTGAAGTCTCTCACTTTCTAGTCCAGTGTCTTAACCACCAAACCAAAGGCTGACTGCTCCCTTCAAGCCATGATCGGCAAGGAGAAATATGCATATGTTGGATATGAGATGTGAGTGTATGATGTAGTAAGGGGGGGGGAATGGCTGCAGTCTGAAAGGGGAGGTATGTAAAAGAAGACAATGGCCTGTTGGATGGACGGAGTCAAAGACCTGACTGGAAAGTTCGTGGAAGAGCTAGAGTCATCATTGGACTGATATGGCAGGCTTTCGTCCATTAGGTATGACTTGACTAGCACCCAACTAGCTTTGGCAGTCAATTTTAACACTGAAAACTGCAATTAACCAAGCAGGGTGCATTGGCTGTGCTTAATCAGAGCACCAAGAATGTTATGTCCAGGACCAGGAAAGGAACATGCAGAGAGGAGACAGAAGAACCTCACCAACCCCCATTACTGATCGCATCAGGAACATAGGTATTGTTGACATAGGAGAGTTTTGCATTGGTGATTCCACTTAACCTCAAGTAAACACTGTTGTCAGGGTTCCTAAGGATGCCCTAATTAATTCATGAGCCTCAAGACAAGTTTCAAAAGAAACCCAATTATTTATTAGGAGAAACATGTTGGCACTTTTCCAAGTGCAGTTGGTTCTGCCCCATATAATTTACTGCCCACCTATGACCCTGTTTCCCCGCTCCTCCCAGGGTGTATCATAAATCACATTCTCCAATAGAGAACTTTCATGGGCTGTAGAAAACACACCTCTCTGGCTTGCTCTAGTAACCTGGGATATAAGCTAGAGAAAGGCAGGGGTGGGATTCAATTTTTTTAACAACTGGTTCTGTGGGCGTGGCCTAGTTGGTGGGCATGGCTTGGTGGTTATGTGACTGGCTGGGTGTGGTCAACTCAACATCACTCACATCGAGGCACCCATCTCCTCGTCTTGCCCCTCATGACTGTGGGCATGCTACAACAGTCGTAAGTGTGAAAAATGGTCATAAGACACTTTTTTCAGTGCCATTGTCACTTTGAATGGTCACTCCACACAAGCAAAGTACCAGCAAACGAGAAAAAAAAACTCGAGAAGTTCCAGAGACAGGAAGTCCAGTCCTGCCAAGAATGTAATAAGGGTTAAGCAACACCAGAATGTTTCCTTCCTGCCTTCCTTACAGGATTAGGCCAGTAATTTCTTCTAACAACCGGTTCTCTGAACTGCTTAGAATGTTAATAACCGGTTCGAGTGAATAAGTGTGAACCTGTAGAATCCCACCCCTGGAGAAAGGTATGCATGGAATATGCTTCTGGTCACAGCAACCGAGCTTCTCCATCAGTTCTCCCACTCCCCTGCCTATGGCAACTCAAGAGCAGTCCAGGAATGCTTTATGAGTTGACATCCGTTCTACATGCTGACCTTAAACTGACCTTAAGCATAGTCAGGCCATTTGAATGCGACTGGAGCAATGAAGACCAGTACCCAAGTGAAACTCCCTTCGGCATTGGCTGAACCTGATGAGTGACCACTCAGGGGTTGTTCAAAGGATAAGAAGCTTGCTAAATATTGCTGCATTTGAATGAGAAATCCAGTGAAATCATGAAATCCACAGGCTCTCCACCCTTGATTTAAAAATACTTAGCAGAAATTATTATCTTCCCTCGTTCTGCCTTTGGACATTTCTCAAAGCCTGAGAAATGGGACACATTTCCTTAATTAGCATTAAAGATCCACACTTTGTCCTTGCGACCAAAATAAGTTACATACAGAGTGCAAAAGAATAACTGTTACCTGCCTTGAGTTTGCATGAGTCATTCTTTCTGAGTAGATCCTAGATTCAATTACCTACTTGAAAGCCTGCACTGCTGATGCCAGTCAGTATGGAAACCCCAAAGGTTTTGATGGATTAATGATCTGGCTCAACATAAGGCAGCTTTCTATATTCCAAGGCAGTTGCTCATACATAGATGCCGTAGGTAAAATCTCTTTTGGAGAAGACAAAAGATTTGCAGCTGCAGTAGTAGAGCTGCTGAAGCTGTATCCTAGGGGCCTTTGTTTCTTTTGAATGTTCTTCTCAGAGGTCAGAAGAAAAGCTTGAACTTCAAAAGGTTGAAAGCATTAGAACAGGGGTCCCCAAACTCGGCAACTTTAAGACTTGTGGACTGAAGTCCACAAGTCTTAAAGTTGCCAAGTTTGGAGACCTCTGCATTAGAAGATGCTTTTTCTAACATTCTAAGGCTGGAAAGATTCAAAAGAGGCTATCATCAGAAGTGATCTGTTTTCCTTTTAACCAAATGAGAAGGTCCTGACCACTGCTGCTCCACACATTTCCATCTGTCAGATTGAATATGTCAGGATGCTGGGTTTATCTAAAGGACGTTAAGCAAGATAGTTATGCCCATTAACCTCCAAAAAGGCTATTTTCTAGCTAGAGAGGTGTGTGGGCATTTTTTCTTGGAGAAAATGGTCCACGTCAGGCACGTTTTGTCAGTTTCAAAATTGCATGACGTCTTTTCTTCCAAATGATCGTTAATAAAAACAAAATAGAGAAGAGGGATTTCATGGGTCTCTCTACTAGTTCCAATAACAGAAGACAGGAGAAAGGAAAGCTACTAAAGGAGCTGCAAAGACAAAAGAGAGACTATTATCTCCAGTTCTGCCTTATAACTCCCATCTGGCCAGAGTGAACATTGCTACATGGGGGAATTTCTAATTTTACTGTAAAGTAGATAGGAAAGAGCTGGTTTTATATACACAGAGTACATGTGCCTTCTTTTGATCCTGATTTCCCAATGGTCATCTCTAGCCATCTACTTGGTTTTCTGTCCTGAATCAGACTTGGTCTAAAAAAAATGTAAACAGCATCATAAAATAGGAATGTGCAAAAGCGTTTCAGGAAAAGGAACTGGTTTTGCCAATGGGAGCCAGAGTGGGATGGAGCTCATCGAGTGGCTCGTTTGATTGATGGCTGTCACCAGGGTGGAAAGGTTATTGTATTTTATTGTTTGTATATTGGGTGTTTATTTTTGTAAGTTGCCCCGAATCACCGAGAGTGAGTGGACAGTCATACAAATCTTCTTAGTTGATAGATGATGATGATAGATATGATTAGATAGATAGATTAGATAGATACCGTGTTTCCCTGAAAATAAGGCTCTGCCTTACATTTTTTGCCACCAAAAAAAGGCACCAGGTCTTATTTTGGGGGGGAAGTCATTCACCGACTAATCTCACTAGCGCTTCGCCCCCCGGTCTCCTTTTCGCTGTCAGAGGCCATCAGGAACTTCTTCTTCTGCAACCAGCAAGGCTTTCCTCAAGGCCTCTGCAGCCGATAACAGAGCTCCAGATCGATTGGAGCTTTGTTATCAGCTACAGAGCCGTTTAGGAAAACCTTGCCAGCCTTGCCAGCTGCAGAAGAAATGGGCCAGTGAGGCAGGTGTTGGGTGTGCGAGGCCTGGCTACAACTGTCTAAAGGTAAGTAGTAGGGCAGCTCTACCATCCCATCCCCACCCTAGCTTAATTTTTACCCGTGCACTCAGGAGTGGGTGGGATCTTAATTAGGGCTTATTTTGGGAGTAGGGCTTATACTGGGCTCATGTGTAAAAATCAAGCTAGGACTTAGTAAGGTAGATTGTATTTTCAGAAAAACAGGGTAGATAGGTAGATAGATAGATAGATAGATAGGTAGGTAGGTAGGTAGGTAGGTAGGTAGGGAGGGAGGGAGGGAGGGAGGTAGGCAGGCAGGCAGGCAGGCAGGCAGGCAGGCAGACAGACAGACAGACAGACAGACAGACAGACAGACAAATAGATAGAACATTCTTTCACTGGACTATACCAACTTTCTCCAGATCATTCTTTTCTGGAGGAAATTATTTACTAGCTTACCCGACATAAAACCTGAGAGACTTGGAGAGATTTCTGGAGTGATTTGGCCCAAAGCAGACCTGCTCTATCCAGAATGTCTCTGGGTCATCATGAAACAAGTCTGTTTCAGAACTTGTACTTTTGGAAAACTGCTGAGCCATCCTTGAAATCAGCATGGTCAATAGAATATTCTGAAACTCTCTGGAACATTCTGTTCCTGGACCAGTGGATTGTTCACATCCCAGGAAAGAAGCCACTGACATTATAGTGAACATATAATACTGAAGTACTACAATGAAGAGTAAACCAAGATTGGCTGGGCTGGGGAATTCTGGGAGTTAGTCCTCCAGGCTTAAAGTTGCCAAGGTTGGACACCCCTGCTCTGGAGGGTCTCTCAAATTATTTGTGTTTCTTCCGTTCACCTTCCGCTTATTCCCACCAGCCGCCATTTCCTCCTCATTTCTACTTAAAAATATCCCTGGGAATTGTATCATAGCTCAAGGTTAGTGTGGGAAAGACGACTCTTCACACATGAAATAATTGTGTGTGAGATCCTTTTACCAGCAACTATTCACCACAAAACATAAACCTAGCACAGATTCCGGCAGTTACCATAGTTTTCATTGATGCCAGCAGGCACCGTGGCTGTAATCTAGCACAAAGACACATTTGGTTGTCTACTTTCTCCAAGATCAACATGTAACCGTGATGGTAAAAACAGCATTTCCCTTCTGCATTCCTTTGATGAAAGGAAAACACATTGACAAAGCAGAACAGAATTACAGCATGCCTTAAAAATGAAAAAAAAAGTCAATGACAAAGCAGCAATAACATCGCTCACACAGGAAGGGAAAATATCTGTGTAGTGTATGTCCATGAATATGTGAGTGTTCTCAGATATATTGGAAAATTACCCAGATTAATGCAGTCAGTACTCACATCAACCAAAGCTGATTGTGAAGGATTCTTCCAATACTTTGTTGGTAAATATATCTGCCCCCCCGTCCATTCAATTGTGTCTGATTGTTGGAGATCACTGCAGTTTTCTTGGCAAGGTTTTTTTGGGAGTGGTTTGCCATTGCCTCCTTCCTAGGGCTGAGAAACAGTGACTGGCTCAAGGTCACCCAGCTGGCTTTGTGCCTAAAGAGGGACTAGAACTCACAGTGTCTCCTGGTTTCTCGCCTGATGCCTTAACCAAGAGGTCTCCAAACTTGGCAACTTTAAGATTTGCGGACTTAAATTCCCAGTTTTGAATTCTGGGAGTTGAAGTCCACAAGTCTTAAAATTGCCAAGTTTGGGGACCCCTGCCTTAAACCACTGCACTAAACGGACTCCCTAAATATAACAATTTGCCAATTTCAAAACATTGGTTTTTTTTTTAACAATTCTCTTCTTTCCTTATCCTGTGATTCATCACATACTAAGAATGCTCCTACTAGGATGTGATTATTCAAATGATTTATCTTCCATAATTTTCAGTAATGATTCAGAAACTAGAATTAATACCACTTAGGAACAGGTAAGGATAGATTCTTCTGAGTCACTCAGCTGACTAAAGATATGATGTTCATGTCCCCCTTGACCAACAATAAAAAAATGATTTGCTGCTGCCTTCTTCCGGAGAATTTTCTTTTAAACTTCTGATCTAGACATAGAACAACAGGGCTAGAAGGGGCCTTGAAGGTCTTCTAGTCCAACCCTTGCTCAAGCAAAAGACCCTACACCATTCTGTAACAAATAGCTGTCCAGTCTCTTCTTGAAAATCTCCAGTGATAAAGCCCCTACAACTTCTGAAGGCAAGTTGTTCTACAGATTAATTGTTCCCACTGTAGGAAATTTCTAGTGGCGGTTCATTTCCTACCCTTCCACTTTTTAATATGGTCATAACTGAATCGAATGCTATCGTAATTAACCATCTATTAATTTTAATTATTTGTTTTCTAAATACAGTGGGACCTCAGGTTGCGAATGCTCCTGTTCGTGACCAAATCGGGTGGCCACGATTCAAAAATCGGGTGGCGAACAAAATCGGCGTGGAAAACTTCCCTTTCCGGACCGATTTCCCCTTCTCTGCCATTTTTTTGACTGCACACTTGCGCAGTCGGTCGTGCTTCTGGACACGACCAAATTGGGTCGCGACTGGAGTCCGGGAACGGATTAAGGTCACGACTTGAGGCTCCACTGTATATACAGGATCACTAAGCAGTTTGTCTAGCATTATGACAAGCATAAATACAATAAAAATATAAAATTACAAGGGAAGGAACATGAAAGTTACAATGAACCGACAACTTCAGGAGGCAAGTCATTCCACTGATTAATTGTTCCCACTGTATGAAATTTCTAGTTTACGGTAATGGATGGTGATCTCCCAATCTAGAGTTTAAACCTGGTTAGCTTTTTCAAGATCAGTCAAGACTAGCTAGGGGCTGTGATTTGTTGTAACTTTTTAAGGTTACTTTCCTGTATTTGACCTTCAAATAGCAAACAAGGGTCATATCCCTAAAATTAAACATCAGCAGGAGAATTAAGTGGATGGGGCCCAGTCAAAAACTAAACCTGAATTACTTTCGTATCTGTTTAATTTTAGTTAAGGTGAAAATGCATTTCGTATTAATTTACATTTAATATGTTTTAATAGTTTTCCTCTTTCATCACTATAAAATGTGCATTGTGGTGGCAGTTTTGGAAGAATTGGTGGGATTCAAAAAAATTTAATACCGGTTCTGTGGGCGTGGCTTGATGGGCGTGGCAGGGGAAGGAGACTGTAAAATCTCCAGTCAGAGGTGGTATTTGCCGGTTCTCCAAATTACTCAAAATTTCCGCTACCGTTTCTCCAGAACTGGTCACAACCTGCTGAATAACCACCTCTGGCGGTATTCAAAATCTATAATCTTACAGATAGTTTTTTTTTATTTATTTTATTTTTATTTAATTTGATTTGTCAATCGCTTACAAGATAATAGGTATAGGTATATACATAGTTATGAATACATTAAATGAGTACATATAAGAAAAATAAAAGAAACAATAGGACAGGGACGGTAGGCACGTTGGTGCACTTATGCACGACCCTTACAGATCTCTTAGGAAAGGGGTGAGGTCAATAGTAGACAGTCTAAGGTTAAAGTTTTTGGGGTTTGGGGAAGAAATCATAGAGTCAGGTAGAGTATTCCAGACATTGACCACTCTGTTGCTGAAGTCGTATTTCCTGCAATCAAGTTTGGTGCTTTTGTGTTGTTATGGTTGAAGCTGAAATATTCATTAACAGGTAGGACATTGCAATGTACGATTTTATATACTATGTGTGTGTGTGTGTTAGGGGTTCAGATCATATCCTTTTTCTACAAGAGCTAAGTAACAGTCCTTTGGAAAACTTAATGGCCACCAATCTCAATTCAAAACACTGGTTCTCATTTGAAGTGCTAGAACTTGAAGGTAAAAGTATTTGTTAGTGTGAATTGTCCTTTATCACCTCACCACATGCATTGTAATATTTCAGGAGCTACTCTTCTCTAAAAATTGTTTGCAGCCTAAATATACTACACATTTAAAACTGGAGGTCATTCTTATTCCTATATCTGGTTTTAAATGTCTTCCCAAAGAATGTATGATTAGTGCTAACTTTGATTTTATGGGGCACCAAATCATAATGTTTGATTTTCTGCCAAAGATGGTAAATTTAAAACACTGGTCTTTCTTTTTTAATGGAGGGTTCATTATTGTGTGAATTTTTTCGTTATAACTTCGATGGTCCTTCCCTTGTAACTTTATATTTTTATCGTATTTATGCTTGTCATAATATTAGACAAACTGCTTGGTGGTCCTTTATGTATTTTTAAAAAACCAAATAATTACAATTATTAGATGGTTGATTACAGGGGCATTAGATTCAGTTAAAGCCATATTTAAAAAGTGGAAGGGTGGGGAATGCACTATACCCAAGGTGCAGATGGTTGATTCCCATCTTGGAAATCAGCAGAAAATATAAAATGAATTCAAAAAGAGCTACAGAATAGAGGGATAGCTATATGAGAGCGCATTGTAAATACAGTAGAGAACCAGTTCTGCTGTAGTGGTTAAGGCACCAGCCTTGAAACTGATAGTCCTTCAAGGTAGATCAGACTAGAAAACCAAAGTTATAAACATGAACGCTTACTTTTATTATAAGTATTTAAATCTTGTAAATCGGAAATAAGTTCCCTCCCTCCCCTTTGCCCATGAGAACTAGGGACTGTCTTGTCTGAGACACTTTCTCAAATTATACTTCTGGGCTCAATCATCTTTCATCTGACCGTTGTTTTGACTGCAGCTCTTTCTCCTGTTTATCAAGGTCACCCTTTCTGCTCATCACAGAAACTGGCAGGCTATGGGTTCTAGTCCCACATTAGACACAAAACTAACTGGTTGATTTCAATCTAGCCTTACTTTCTCTACCCTACAAGGGCAAAGCAAAAAGCTACTAAGAAAACTGCAGGGACTGCTCAGACGCTTCCCAACTGCGCATTTGTGCACAATTGTGCTTACCATCCCTGTCCTATTGTCCCCAATTATTAGTTCCTATTTCTTGTATTTAAACTTATGTTCATTCTTCTTTCTGTTATATTGTAAGCTTTTGACAAATAAAATAAATAAATAAATAAAAATAATAAATAAAAGATTGACATGAGGGCACTGACAAAAAAAAACCTCTCAAGAAAGAACTAAAAGAGATTCCCTCTCTCCTTTTTATATTTCTTAATTTATTATCTCTTGCAGGGCAACCATGTATAAAGTGTCAATATTGCATGATCCTCCTAATACTTCCAACTATAATTTTGCAAAGCATCTCTACATTATTAGTGAATTGTAGGAATTGAGAGCCGCATATTTCTGAGGCAATAGAACAAACAATGCCTGAATTTTGCAGCAATAGTCCTCAACTTATGACCCCAACTGAGCCTCAACATTTCTACTGAGACATTTGTTAAGTGAATTTTGCCCTGTTTTACAACCTTTCATACCACTGTTCTTAAGCCAATCACTGCAGCTGCTAACTTAGTAACAGGATTGTTGAGTGAGCCTGGCTTCCCCGTCGATTTCGCTTGTTCAAATGTCGCCAAAAATGGATCACATGACCTCCAAGAACACTGCAACCGTCATAAATATGAACCAGTTGCCAAGCATCTGAATTTTGATCACATGACCATGGGAGATGCTGCAATGGTTGTAAGTGGGTGGAAAATGGTCATAAGTTACTTTTTTTTTACACTGCCGTTGTAACTATGAACGGTCACTAAACTAAGGGTTGTTAAGTCGAGAACTGCCTATAGTGGGATCCTAGCTTTGTCTTTCAGAATCTACACTGCATGTGATGACCCAGGGTGGGATACAAAATAAACACAGTCACAAAACAGGTGAAGCCCCTTTTATATCTTCACTTTGCTTCAAAGCTCCAAATATCCTTGACTGGAGACAAAAAACTCCCCCACAAGCAGTTATGAAAAGGAGGAAATGCCGTTTAAACTAAAAATGCCTATAAATTATAAAGAGTAAAAACAACACAAACCACACTGAAGCAATTAAGGGAGCCAGGCAAGAAAAGGGCCTGAAGACATTCACAGATATCGGAACACACACTGGGAATGTGTATGTCAAACTCAGAGAGGAATGACAGACTAGAGATACTTCCATGCTTTGTTTCCAGCACTGGCCCATACGCATGTCCGTCCTTTTAACCAGTTCTCACAGCTGCAGCCCATGAAGAGGATCAAGGCCCTTTCCTCCCTGTAGACCACGCCATTCATGTCTCTCCCTTATCCTCTCCTCTCTGCGTGCCCTAGGATGGAGAGGGAATGAGCCTGAGTCTTCCTCTGACTGCTCAGCCGGCCTCTGCCCTTCCCCAGCCTCCTCCCCAACTTCTGGAGCCACACTTCCACTCCCTGTCGGCTGTTCCTCCTCTCCCTCGGAGTCAGTCCCCAACAGGGGCATGACACTGCAGCTGGGAAATGACCTCTCCCAGACATCCCTCTGTCGTGACAAGGCAGGCTGAGGTTGCTGAGACCTGCAAATGACTCCACAGTTTCGATTCTAAGCAAAGAGTTTTGCAAAGCTATGCCAAGCCATCCTGAGATTCGCTCAAATCATCTGCACGTTATTTCCTTTTCGTGGGTTTTTTTTTGGTTTATTTTGAGGCAGGGTAATGTCGACGGCCATATCTGGGATCTCAACTCAATGGGGATCCAATCTGCTTAATGTTTCTCTACCCCCACCCCTCCACCCCCCTGCATTTAATGAAAGCATTTGCTAATAAATCTGGGAAGGAAGGGCAGTGAGTGAAAATGAAGTCACTCTCCAGATACTGTCAAAGGGGGCAAAAGCTAGCTTTTCTGAGTTTTACTGCTTAATCAAATGGCCTTTTTTTTCCTACGGGTGAAGCTGCCATTAAGTGAAACCACAGCTGCTTCCAAGCCTTTCTTCCCATTAGCTGAGCAGGCAGTCTCATCTCTGGGATGAGCTTTCACGTAGATCAGACCAGATGTCAGGATGACACTGGAAAATAACTGCTCAAACACCCAGCCTTCCTAATACTTGGAGGAAGGGATTGAAAAGAAGTAACCGATACGATCTCCCCATTCTGAATGCCTACTTGCTAAATTCAGTGGGGGGTTGCCAACTTGGCAACTCTAGGTTTGCGTGAGTACAAAAACGTATGGGGTTAAAAAAAAGGAAGGCGAAGAAACCCAACACAAGCCAACCTGGACTACCAGCAGCTAGGGATGGTCAGAGGTCTTGGATGAAGTGGAGGAGAAAATAAGATGGATAACAGAGGAGAATATTCTCGAAGGTAGCACAGCTGGCTAGCTGGCTGAACTGGCTACACTCAATGTTTCGCTGCAATATTTCACTGCTTCTCTTCCTTATGGATTAAACTTCCCACTATGCTCACAAGGACACGACTGGATCTCGATTTGTGGTTAGGAGAGATCCACCATTTAACCATAACATGATTAAAAATCAGAGTGGGACTTGCATTTCTGTATTAAATGGTCTTCAGTTAACTGCCCACAGGAATTGCTAGTAGATTTCTGTCTATTAGTGCAGATGTTAAACCATCTGCTGCAGAAATTCTGGGACCATGACTAAAATTGCAAACTTTATTATTATTATTTTTTCCCATCCAGGAGCTGAAAACAGCTTAGATGGGAATCTCCTTTCATTTTTCATGGCCTCTACGTCTTTTATCATTCAGCACTCAAGAAAATTATGCAGGCGAAATTTTACCCGACATGAAGAAAAGCGGCTGAGATTTCATTTGTTAAAATTAAGAGCAGATGATGATCAGCTTTGGCTTGAGCACAAGTTAAAAAGAGCTGCCTCAAAATTCATGCGTTTCATGGTTTTATTGGCACAAACGCATAACCGGAATTAAACTGTAAAGCAAGGGAAACAGGATCTTCTTCGGACTCGTTTTTTTCCAGATAACTCTGTCTTTCATTTCATTCTAGATACTAAAGAATACATCTTTAGAGACTGGGAGGAGATGAGAATTAGTAATACGACTGCATGAGTCTAAGCCAAATCGCCTTTTAGTGTTCCATTGTCTATAAAGCCGAATAAACAAAGAACTTAAAGAAAAACACCCCTTTATGCTACAGAGATTATTCCGTGAGAACGTGGACGACAGAAGCAATCAAGAGAAATCCAGCCTTCCCATCCTTGGGGAGCAAATCTAGGAAGAAACCCTGTCAAATCCAGGGCAATCTTTCCGGCGCCACGGGATCCCTAAAATCAAGCAGGCACAAGTTTATCTGGTTACTAAATGTAGCAACCCTCGCCTTACTTCAACCGCTGAGCTCCAGGATTCTCAGCAACCAATGTTTGCATCCAGGCTGTTTAATTTGGGTTTTATGTGCAGGGCATCACCTGAGCGGCAGGTGCGGTAGGGAAAAGGGCCACAGCTTGTCTCTGGAAGAAGCAAAACGATGCAAAAAGGGCAGCTCCGGTTGCATACAGAATCTCTTGCGAGCGCCCAGATGCCAAATCATTTAGGACGAAGGGAGGGGGTGGCATTTCAAAGTTCTCCTTTGCCTTCCAGGCAGACGCAAAATTTCCTCCAAGGGCAGGGAGGGAAGGAGGGAGGCACATCTGCACACAGCAGCGCTTGGATAGTTTTTATCAGCATCCTGCTTCTCTCCTCTCCCTCCCTCCCTCCCTCCCCTCTTTTATCCCACCCACACAGCAGCCCCATCTTATTTTCTCTACCAAGGAGTCTCACTCTGCAGCTTCCCCCCTTCTTCAAGGTCTCCCGTGCTGGGAAGCCATCCTCCCCCCCCCCCCCCCCCCCCCACATCCCTTCCCCCATTTCAGAGGCATTTCCTTCTTGGAACTCCTTTGGCAGTAGAAGAAGAGAGCGGATGCTGAATCCCCAGGAAAGGCGGGCACCTGGAAATTATTTATTTAATCATTTGCTATTAAATAAATAATTATTGATTGATTGATTTAATGGGTGGCTTCTTTGCTGACAATGATGATGATGATGATGATGGCGAGGAGCCGTTTCTCCCACGGCTAGAGGCTATTTCTCTCTCCCTGCCCCGTCCTGCCACTCTCAGCAGTCACCAGAAGGAAATTGAAAACCCAAAAAAAATGGAAAAGAAAAGGCAAGTTCTTCACCACTGCAGCAACGGGAGCCCCGCCTGGCCCAAGGCATCGCCACCCCGTGAAGCCCATTCTCCACGTCCGTCCCTCCCTCTCCCTCCACCACCACCCCTGCACCCCACGTTCCTCCTAGGGGTGGGCAGCCTTCAACCTGACGCCCTCCAAAAGCCTCAGGTAGTCCGCACCCCCCGTCAGTAGGACTCTTGTGGCCAGGCAGGGCACCAGGTTGGCGAAGCATGCCATGCCCAGAGGGTTTTATCTATCTTTTCTTTTAGGTACACCGAGAGCTTATGCACCAAAGACAAATTCCTTGTGTGTCCAATCACACTTGGCCAATAAAGAATTCTATTCTATTCCTTATTCTATTCTATTCCACTCCACTCCATTCCATCCTATCCTATTCTTTTCTTCATTTCATTATTCTCTTCTCTTCTCTTCTCTCCTCTTCCCTTCCATCCTATCCCATCCCATCCTATCCTTTTCTTCATTTCATTATTCTCTTCTCTTCTCTTCTCTTCCCTTCCCTTCCCTTCCCTTCCCTTCCCTTCCCTTCCCTTCCCTACCCTACCTTTCCAAATCCCATCCTGTCCTTTTCTTCATTTCATTCTTCTCTTCTCTTCTCTTCTCTTCTCTTCTCTTCTCTTCTCTTCTCTTCTCTTCTCTTCCCTTCCCTTCCCTTCCCTTCCCTTCCCTTCCCTTCCCTTCCCTACCCTACCTTTCCAAATCCCATCCTGTCCTTTTCTTCATTTCATTATTCTATTCTATTCAAAAACGCCTGGTTGTTTTTTTTTTTGGGGGGGGGGATGGGGAGACGACGGAGAGAGAGAGATGGAGGAGACGTCCGAGAGGCGGGGGAGGAAGGTCTCGGTGGCGACTGCCTTCCCCGTGCCCGATTTGCGCCCGGTCGCCCATCCAGCCACCCTTGGGCAGGGCGGGTCCCCTCTGGCGACAGAGCCGAGCAACCTTCGCAAAATCCGGCAGCCGGCGAGTTCCTTCGCCGGAACGACGACGCCAAGCCCCGGCTTGCACCGAGAAAAAAAACGTGGTCTCCCCCAAGTCCCATTTTTCCGCCCGATCGCTACTCGGATTAGCCATAGAGCCTTTAAGACTTAGATTCCGCTTCACCCGTGCTTTTACTCTAAGCGGTTTACAGAGTCAGCCTATGCTTTCTCTTCCCCAACCCCCCCCCCGCCCCCGCTCTCCCGGCCAAACAATCCGAGTCCTCCTTTGACCCACCTGGGGGAAGCTGGGAGGCTGAATAAGGAACGAATTCATGAGAAATTAAGGCTTCTACTGGCTGCCTATTCATCCCACCAAGAAAAGATTTGGTCTCAACCGAAAGTGGATCTTTGCAATTCTTTGTATCATTAGATATGTAATAAAGACCCCCACACACACCCTCAGCTTCCCTCTCCCCGAACAATCCGGGTCCTCTTTTGACCCACCTGGGGGAAGCTGGGAGGCTGAATAGGGAACGAATTCATGAGAAATTAAGGCTTCTACTGGCTGCCTATTCATCCCACCAAGAAAAGATTTGGTCTCAACCGAAGGTGGATCTTTGCAATTCTTTGTACCGTTATATATGTAATAAAGACCCCACCACCCCGCCACCCTCAGGTCTCCCCCCCTCCCAAAGGTTTGCCTTCCCGGGACAAACCGGGCACTAACCCCACCCAACCACCTAACCACCCTCATTCTTTGCCCCGCCGCCCGTTGCCCTTTCCAGTCCGCAGCACCGCTGAGAACCCGGAGGACGAGCGCGCAAGCTTCCAACCGGTCGGTCGGCTCCTTGCGGCGCCTTCGCCTTCCGCCCATCCGGCTCTCCGCCAAAGGAGCAACCGGTTTTGGGGGGCAAGTTGCAAAGCGAAAAAGAGCAGCAGCCGGCGGCTCCCCTCCTTCCCGCCGCCCTTCCTTTGCACAGGCTTCGGCGGTGCAAATAACCCTTCAAGAGCTGGGTTCGAACCCGGGGGAGGGGGAGGAAACGGGACGGGACGGGACGGCATTCGGCCCCGGGACTCACGTCTCGGAAGCGGTTCCAGTGCTTGATCTTGCCGCTGTACTGAGCGATGGAAGACAGCCATTGCTCGTCCTCCATGAAATTGCCCGGGCTGTCGCCTTCTTTCGCCGCCGCTTTGCCGTCTCCTTCCGCCCAAGCCAGGGCCAACAGAAGCGGCACCACCAGACAGCAGCCCGGGGCTCTCATCTCGGGGGGCGGGAGGGGGAGAGAGAGAGAGAGAACTGGGGCTGGCCTGGTCCTTCTCTTCCTCCTCCTCCTCCTGCTGCTTGGATCCGCTGCAAAGCGCCGGCTTGGCTCTCCCCGGGCCTCCTTCGGACTCTCCGGCGCAGCGAACGAGGGTTTTGGAAGCCCCGCTTGCAAGAAAAACCCCCAAACACACACACATAAAAACCGCGACCTGCTTTGCAGATGCGCTTCCTCGGAAAAGCCAGCACCGCCGAGCGACCAGGGAAGGATTACGGAGTCTGCGCCAAAAGAGGCTGGCTTAAGTCACAGGAGCGGCAGCATCACGCTTGACATCATGGTACCTGGGATTAAAAAAAGAAAGGAAAAAAAAAAAAAAGAAGAGGAAGAAGAAGGAGCCCACCCCGGCGGCGGAGAAGAAAGTGGGGTGAGGGATGGGTGGGAGTGGTACGAGATTCAGGAATGTGGGACCGGGCTGATCCGTAAATAGCATCGATCCTGAGTTCCCTTCCCACACAGATGCTACAACCTCGTCTTCTTCTTCTTCTTCTTCTTCTTCTTCTTCTTCTTCTTCTTCTTCTTCTTCTTCTTCTTCCTTGTCCTCTTCCTCCTCCTCCTCTTCCTCCTCTTCTTCCTCTTCCTCCTCTTCTTCCTCCTCCTTTTTTTCCTCCTCCTGCTTCTCCTCCTTCTCTTTTTTCTCTTCCTCCTCCCCCTCCCCCTCTTCCTTCTCCTCTTCCTCTCCTCCTCCTCCTTTTTTCTCCTCCTCCTCCTCCTTCTCCTCTTCCTTCTTCTTTTTCTCCTCTTGTCCTTCTCCTCTCCTCCTCCTCCTTCTGCTTCTCCCTTTCCTCCTCTTCCCTCTCCTCTCCTTCTCCTCCTCTTTCTTTTTGTCCTTCTCTTCCTCCTCCTCCTACTGCTTCTCCCTTTCCTTCTCCTCTTCCTTGTCCTCCTTCCCCCTCTCCCTCCCCCTCTCTCTCCCTCCTTACATTCCTGACCCTACAGATTGTTGCATGACTTGCCATATTGGCCTTGGAAGATCAGAAAGATGTCATATGGTAGATGAACAGTTTGCAAACTTTGGCCAAACTCTTGCCACTGGAACAATAAGCAGATGGCTTCAATTGGAAATAGCTAGGGAATCCACTGACACATTCAGTGAAAGCTAAGGTTAAGATTGACATAGAATCCAAGGGCATAATTGTACAGTCTTTTAATAGGATGCAGAAACCTGACACATTTCCATGCTAAAATAATCAATTTTTAAAAAGTTCTTTCCCTCCCACGTTAATTCGTATTTTATTTGTAGGATTCCAAGAAGACCACTGAAATGAATTTGCCAAACATTGTTTTTACAAATGTTTTACAATGCCAATCTCTGAAACTGAAACCAACTGGATTTTGCGACCATCTTAACAGATCTTCTGATTCTTACCCAAGCATACAGTCAAATTAGTCAGTGTAATCTGCTGGTATCAAAATACCATTAGAGCTTTTGGATCTTAGCACTAAGAGACCATTGCTTTCCACATGGAGTTCCAGCTAGACAAGAGGATGATCCAGACCAAATTAAGAATGGCTGTTTCTTTCTGGTTTCCTGTGAACTTAAGCCTCAACACAACTTTCCTACTAAAGTCATCCATGGGACCAAAAGCCTTTAGCTGTGTTTAGATTCTGCTGGAATGCTGGTCCTTCCTCTTTTTTAGAGTAATGAACATCTGGTGAACAGAATAAATATAAAACTGTTTTCTGCCTGAGTTGAGGTTTCCCCCTTCAGATCTTGGTGTTTTTAGATACTCCCTTTATGAGTGTCTAAAAACCTGGGCTTTGACCCCTACTGAATTGTGCGGATCTGTCTTTTGTTTTGTTTCCCCAAGTTGCCATTTTTTTTGTGCCTTTTATCTTTATCATTGTTTTGTCCTATTGTTATTTTTTTCTGTGTTTTTTTTTACTTTGTGACCCACTCAAAATTGCCTGGAGTTGGGTAGTGTATTGAATAAATAAATGTAGGAGCCAGACAATTTAAATTTGTTTGTTGTCCCCCTGCGGCTTTAGCATTTTGCATTTAATTTACACATTTACAGATTCTCAGGCAGGCCAGAATAAATAATAAACTCACTCTGGGTTTTGCAATGACAAAACTCTGGTTGCGTCAGTTGTCAGGCTGTTAAAAAGAGACAGTGTCGTGGCCAGACTGTTGAGCTTGGTGGTTAATTAATTTAAATGGTTACTCAGCTACAAAACTCACTGGGTGGCCTTTGACCAGTCACAAACTCTCAGCCTTACTTAATTGACAGGGTTGAGTTGGGGATAACGTAAGGTAACCTCTTTGGAGGAAGAGAAGCTTATAAAATCTGTCATCCTTCGTTGGCCTCCTCGGATTCATGGTCAGTTTGAAAAGGAATATGCCCTTTTCAACTTGTCTACCCTACAACTCTGCTGACGGAGGAAAGGAAAGGAGGAAAATCAAAATGATAATTATTTCAGGCATCCTGGAATATGGCAGAATCTTTAACACTCTTCTCTAGCAAGAGCCAAACATATTTTTTGCTCAGATAAGAAAGGAACCCAACAGGCTAAATGTTTGCATTCAAAAACTCTGCCTTGACTAGAATGCGTAGCTCTGGTGGTGCAATGGTTAGAATGCAGTACTGCAAACAAACTCTTGCCCGTTGCCAGGAGTTTGATCTTGACCGACTCAAGGTTGATCTCAGCCTTCCATCCTTCCAAGGTCGATAAAAGGAGGATCTAGATTGTTGGGGGCAACATGCTGACTCTGTAAACTGCTTAGAGAGAGGGCTGTAAAGCACTGTGAAGCGATATATAAGTCTAAGTGCTTTTGCTAATATATGGTAGTCACAAACACACAATGAATACCCCACCCTTTCTGACACCCATGTAAAAGAGTGAGCCTTTGATCACATGATTGTGGCCACCATATTTATTTATTTATTTTATCTTCTCCCTTCATTACCACTGTCAATACCTTTGGGTCAATGGCGGGATTCAAATTTGTTTACTACCGGTTCTGTGGGCGTGGCTTGGTGGGCATGGCAGGGAAAGGATACTGTAAAATCTCCAGTCAGAGGTGGGATTTGCTGCTTCTCCGCAGTACTTAAAATTTCCGCTACCGGTTCTCCAGAACTGGTCAGAACCTGCTGAACACTCTGCTTTGGGTCATGAGCATTTCAGCCAATTATTGTTTAAAAAAAACTTCAAGGATGTCTTGAGTGCTTGGCAACCAACCCACATTTTTTACAGATGTTTGCAGCTTCTCATAGTCGCATGGTTTTGATTTACAACTTTTTGGCTGGAACCCCCCTGTTTACTTTTATTTTTCGGGGGGGGGGGGGGAAACAACATCCCATAATGTGCAGTGGGTTCGCTTAATGAGTGGGATGGTTTGTTTAAACAGCCATGGTGGTGGTTAGAACGCAGGATTGCAGGATAACTCACTGCTCACTGCCAGCAGTTCGATCCTGACTGGTTCAAGGTTGAACTCAGCCTTCCATCCTTCCGAGGTGGGTAAAATGAGGGCCCAGGTTGTTGGGGGCAATAGGCTGACTCTGTAAACCGCTTAGAGAGGGCTGTAAAAGCCCTGTGAAGTGATGTATAAATCTAAGCGCTATTGCTATTAACAACTGCAATGTTTGCTTTGCAGCCATGGTGTTCACCGAACAACGGCCACAAAAAAGAAAAGAAAATCAGGCACGGTTATATGATGAGCCTTTGTTTTTTAAATTAAATTTTATTGAATAAAGTGTTAAAAACATTGGACGCGGTGTGATCCTCCTGACATTCCTGTTTGACATACATATTATAGTATAGAATACATATTTTATATACATTTGTACATTTATACAATACATTATATTTCTAACTATCTGCTCTACCAACCCTGCTTTGTTTTATTTCTGGATCCTTCCTATTTTTCCCACCATTGATAAAATTTATCCCATACTTTATAATATCCTGTCTCGTTCTTGATTTTCATTTCCAAAGTTAATTTAACCATCTCGGCACATATCTATATCTTTTTAATTACTTCGCTTTCATCAGGAATTTCTTTGTCTTTCCACTTTTGAGCAAAGGCCAACCTTGCTGCTGCCGTGATCACATGTATTATTAAATAAATCACCTCTTTGTTATATCAGATAACAGATAATGAGAGTTGGAAGTGACCTTGAAGGTCATCTAGTCCAACCCCCTGCCCAAGTGGAAGACCTTACACCATTTCTGACCAATGGCAGTCCAATCTCTTCTTGAAGGTCTCAAGGGATGGCGCTCCCACAACTTCTGAGGACAAGTTGTTCCATTGGTTGACTGCTCTCACTGTCAGAAAGTTTCTCCTTATTTCCAGGTTAAATCTCTCCTTGTTCAGTATCTTTCTGTTATAATTCCGAGTAAAAAAAGTTCCAGTTTATATTCTACTTTGTGCTCAACCGTCTCTTCTAACCACCTCTGAATTCTGTGCCAAAACCCCTGGGTTTTTCTACATGTCCACCCTGTGTGATAATATGTATTATTATTCGTATAATTATTATCCGTATTCTTGGGTACATTTCCAGCAATTGGGTGATATATTTTGGTACATTTTAGCCAATTGTGCTGGAGGGAAGTGCCATCTATAAAACGTTTTATATAAGTTTTTCTTATGCGATGTGGCCAATGTTATTTTTTTTTCATTTCTCTCCCATAAAGGTTGCCATTTAACCAAATTCATACCACGCCCAACATTTTTATCCCACGCCAACATCATTTCTTTTACCTGTTCCTCCTCCATCTTATAATCCAATAAAAATCTGTAAATTTTTCTTATCAATTTATCCTCTGACCCAAGTAATATTTCATCTAGGGCCGTTACCTGCATGTGATGTGCCATTTAATAACCACAATGACTTAACATCATAATTGTAGACTCAAATACGATTGTAGATTGAGGAGTACCTGTATACTGATGGGACAGTGAGGAAATATGTGGCTGAGAGGACTGACCTTTACATTATGTTACACCCTAGTAGGTTTTAATAAAATGACATACTGTTGGTACGGTATATGACTTCAGACAGTTGTCTAGAAAGCATAAATACATATCAACTGTAGGTTGAAAATATGGACAATAATGAAAGGTCATTTTCATCTTGCCTGATAGACTTGTAAAAAACCCAGAAATTTCTGGGTTCAAATACATGCCTGTACTGTAATTATACCAATGGAAGAGAATATATGTAGCTCGGGGGCTGAGCTGGGTATTCTTGGTGCATCTCTGAGATTGTTTACATATATAATGATAGAAAAAATGTATCATTTCTTCAGTTACACATGTTGTGCCATTGCATAGGTTGAATGGTACCATTTCTTTATTACATATAGAATGATACAAAGAATTGCAAAGATCCGCACTTAGTGGGAGACCAAATCTGTAGCCTCGAGCCACATTTACCTGGGCGTAGCCAACTCTGAGATATGTAATTCACTTGTCACCTTGATCCTGCTTTTCCCCCCACCCTTCTGGGTGTATCATCCAATGAAAAACATCCATAGCCAAGAGTCATCAATCATGCTCTCTAATTAGATTTTTGTGGGGCAGAAGCTTCAGTCATCTAATCAGTCTTTGAAGAAAATATGAATGGAATGTACTTTCGATTCCACACTGCTGCCTGCTCTTTGAAACTTCCCCCTTTCTTTCTGTTGTCAACTATAAAATGTGTACACAAAATGTTTTATGAGTTGACATTTTTCTTGGTGGGATTAATGGGCAACCAGTAGAAAAGAGCCCTGGAAGATTATTTTATAATAACTGCAAACTATTATATGCACAAAATGGAAGGATTCTGAATGAAAGACACAATAGAGGAATAGTTGGTAAACATGACAGAACTAGCAAATATGGCAAAATTGTTGGTTGCATAAAGATCAACAGCTACATTTATCAGTGACTGGAAACCTTTAAGGACTTTTTGTTGGAAAAAAAAAAGAAAGAGAAATGAACTTGTGATTTATGAGTTTGAAGATTAGAAAGGGGAGCTTATGGAAATAAGGGAATTCTGATTTACCTTTAGAGAGAGAGGGCAAAATAAAAATGCATCTATAACCTCTGTCAAGAAGGTTGGAAGTCATTTCTTTATAATTTCCCCCTTTTTATATATTTTTGTATTCTATTTCTATGTCTCGCTACTATTTATTACTTTTCTTTCTTCTTGTTTTCTTTTATGCTTTTTACTTTGTTAAACATTTCTTCAGTAAAACCTCTCTCTGTCATCTGTGTCTGTCTGTCTGTCTAGCTAGCTAGCTGGCTAGCTGGTTGGCTAGCTATATCATCTATCATCTATCTCTGCCTACCTACCTACCTACCATCTATCATTATCTATCTGTCTGTCTGTCTATCTAGCTATATCATCTATCATCTATCTTTACCTACCTACCTACCTATCATCTATCATCTCTCTCTCTCTCCCTCTCTCTCCCTCTATCATCTACATATTCCCTGATACAAGAATCCAAAGATTTCAAAATATATGCCAGATGTCAGATATCACCTGTGTTGCAAAATCTTCATATATGACCTTTATATTGCTGGTTGAATTCTTGTTATATATCCTACTCCTTTAGTGCCTAGCCTGAAGGAGGCAGCCAAGTTCATTACACGGTAGTCTATTGTTCCACTTCTGTAGTGGGATCCTGCCCCTACGCCTCCTTTTTCTCCATGCAATGAGTTTCAAAATCAAGGCCTCCCACAAGAAAGATACCAAGAACACTGCAGGGAATCCATTACTGGGAGAGAGAAAAAAAGGGAGGTTCGTCCATGCTTCAAACAACTTTCTCCTGTTTGTTATTCTGGGGTCCTTACAGAACAACAAGAGTTGGAAGGGATCTTGGAGATCTTCTAGTCCAACCCCCCTGCTAGACCCTAGACCATTTCACACAAGTGGCCATCCAGTCTCCTTTTTAAAAGAAATGAATGCGAAGGCTGCTCCACCTGACATAAGGCCAACATCTGGCCAACTCCTACCAAGTACACCTGTGTGACAGCTGTCTGTCTTCATTTGCTTCTCCTAGTTTGAATGCAGTCCTACCTTAAGTAACTTCTCTCATTTCTGTTCTTGTCATTTGTGACCATTGAACTGCACTGGCTGGAGCCTGAGGAATCTGTGATCCAAAAATACAGTGAAATATTACTGTGCAGAAAAACTATAGCAAAATTGTTGAGCCTATAAGTTACATGCTGATTACTTGAGATACGGTCATCACATTTCCCATCAGAAGCTAAGATTAGCATTATGACGTGACGATTTCTGAGGAATTGGAGGAAAAAAAACCTGCCATCGGAACAGATTACAATAATCTAACTGAAGAGCTACTATATCAAATAAAACAATATTCTCAGGAAGATATAATTTGGGATTGCAGCAAATGTAGTCAAGGTGACAATTGCTGTTGTGGCTGCCATCTTGACTTTTTTAGACCCCGACCCCATACCCCAATGGGTGGGCCTGGGTCTCAGTGCTTAAAAACCTCTTCCTTTAAAACTTCGGGTATGGTCCCAATTTTTAACCCAAGGAGAAAATGAAGATGATGAGAAGCTCCTTTTCATTATTTTAAAATGGATTAGAATCAAATACAAATGTGAATCGTACGAGAATATTTAATGTTTCTCTCAGCGCTGTTTCCTGTTTTGCCTTGCTCCACCCACTATTAAGGTGTATGGCCTCCCTCAGCATTTTGCCAAAAGACCTTCTCGGCCATAAAATATTGCCTGGCATCTCAAAAATCAAATAAGAAGCTAGGTGAGGTTTCATCCAATAAAGGAGAATATTTACAGCTCAAGGTTGAAATGAGGAGTCCCTGGTGCTCTCTGAGCTTGCTTGTTTTCTTGCATATGTTTCATTATTTAAATTAGGTAACAACATCAGGGCTAATATTGGACTAGCACCAGTGGTAGTATTCAAATTTTTTTTACTACTGGTTCTGTGGGTGTGGCTCGGTGGGCGTGGCAGGGGAAAGATATACTGCAAAATCTCCATTTTCACCCCACTTCAGGTGAAAGTTACTGCAAAATTCCATTCCCTCCCCACCCCACTAACCTGCTTTCCAGCTCCGTTCTCCTGTGCAGGGCAACAAAAGAAGACCCAGCCAGTCAGCTGGGACTCGGGAGGCATAAAATAGATGGGGATGGGGCCAGTCAGAGGTGGTATTTGCTGGTTCTCCAAACTACCCAAAATTTCCGCTACCGGTTCTCCAGAACCTGCCAGAACTGGCTGAATACCAACTCTGACTAGCACTGATGATGTTACCTAGTTTGGGTCAATGTCTACAAGGAAACAGCCAAGCTCAAAGAACACTAAAGATTCTTCTATTGACAATGAGTTTTCTCTATGGAAGTCCTTTAAGAAATGGGGGAAAGCATTATCCAGAGTGCTTTGGCATCTAGAAAATTCCTTGGCCCTCTTGTTCAGTCAGCCATGGATGTAAGTCATAACCAAGATGAAGCCTGCTTAGTTTTCAGAATCAGTCAAGGTGACCTATGCAATTAATAAATGAAGCACAGAATTAGTATCTGAGCAGATTCAGTCTTGGCTGCTTGATTTACGAGTAAGATGCATGTGGCTATAACTTTGTAGACAATGCCTGGGTGGCAGCCCCTTTTTTTAACCAAAAAGCACAACCATCTGTTCCATTGGCAAAAGTGGCACGGTTAGCTTCCATGTGATGCTGTTCTGATAGAGTAGCTCAGAGGTGGTATTCAGCCAGTTCTGACCAGTTCTGATAGAGGAAATTTTGACTAGTTCGGAGAACCGGCAAATATCACCTCTGACTGGCCTCCATCTATTCTCTGCCTCCTAAATCCCAGCTGATCGGCTGGGTCTTCTTTTGTTGCCCTGCACAGGAGAACGGAGCTGGAAAACAGGTTAGTGGGGTGGATGGGAAGGGAATGGGGATTTTGCAGTAACTTTCTCCCAGGAATGGGGAGGGAATGGGGATGTTGCAGTAACCTTCCCCTGGAATGGGGTGGGAATGGAGATATTGCAGTATCCTTCCCCCTGCCATGCCCACCAAGCCATACCCACAGAATCAGTAGTAAAAAAATTTGAATCCCACCACCAGCTCCAAAATAGATGTTCCTGCTACTTATATTCTTTCCACTGAAGTACCCAAAGTGGGTCTGAAATTGATGCAACCTTGGTGGCTTCAGCTTTTGACATCCTGAAGAGTCTTTCTGATGGACTCTTAAAAGATAGGGATACAATATAAATAACTAGGTGGGATTTACTCACAGGCAACCCATATTAGGTAGGTGTTGATGTCTGCTGGTGTACCATTGCAGGATGTAAACTGTTCATCCAAGTAAAACTCCCTTTTGCAATTGACTAAGGATGATTTTGTCAATGCCAATGGTGTTCCAGCGGTGTTTCAGATGTTTTGGGATTGCACCCAAAGTGACTATTACTACTATATGACCTATGATATATATATTTTAATGCACAGTTGTTCTATTTCTATTTGAAAATCTTTGCATTTTGTGATGGTGTTAATCATTTTTAAGCCAATGGTCAGAATTGTCCTTCACTGTGAAGAGGCTTGATCTGCTAAAACCTTTCTACAATCTGACCAAATACAGGCCACTCTAAACTGTTTCATCCATCTTATTTATTGTCGGTGAGCATGATGGCTCATCACATCACCTGCCTTTAAATCTCAGATGTGATGATAGATAGCAGAATTCAAAAGGACCCAAGATTCTTAACGTTTTCGCTCCACCTCTCTGTTTTGCTTTTGATTGTGATTTAGAGATGAGAACACCGAAGAGACCATTATAACATTTTGGGTGGTTTCGATGCATGTTGATGGTTTTTGTGAGATTAAATTAAAGTAAGCCAAGCAGACCTTATGTTCATTTTCCTGCATTGATAAAGAGCTTTGATGAGATGATCGGTACAAAAACTCTATTGGATTCCAGAAATGAAAGGAGAAAAACATATAATTAATAGATCAGCTCTGAATCATTAGAGTCTCGTATGCAGAAACCCTGCAGTCTTGAGTGCCACTACCGTTTTGAAGGCAGAAGATGTAATTTCCAAGGGGCGATCAAGAAGAAAGGCTTTTTTACAGTAAGAATAAACCTGTAATTTCCAGCTAGAAACACAAGGGACGTGTAAGGCAGGGCAATGCGAGCCGCAGAATCAATTCAGCTGGATTGCACTACGAAAGACGGTGCTTTGTCCAATGCAGCGCCAAGCTATCGGGGAGGAGAAAGCAAAATCTTAAATGTTGCACTGAGAAATTTAAGCAGCAGCCAAGCTGCAAAAACAGAGGTGGACATACATTGTGCTTGGCTCCAGCAACTTGTCAAAGAGTTTTTAGAGGATGATAACAGAGGGAAAGGGTTGATTTCAAAACAAGGAAACCTTCTTTGCAGTATTTTCCATGGAGGTAAAGGGACTCAGCGTTTGGACAGACAAATCTGAAGCCAGGGATCTGCCAGCTAATGCGGCAGTGATTATCAGAACGGTCAGAAATGCAGGTTTACAATACAATGCAGCATTTTTAAAAACATCTGTGTACGTTCAATGACTTGCAGAGCCACATTTGAATTCCTTGCAGTCTTTTTGTATGGATTTCCTCAAATTCCTCTGCTGTTGAAAAGGAATCCAACATTTAAGTTGTGCTGTACTGTCCCCTCCATTCACAGTATCCTTATTCATTAACCCAGCATAATCAATATCTCCGGAGGTTTGCAAAATATGAGAGGGAGGCAGTCCAGAGCTTACAATCTAAATTAAGTGCAGGAAAACTGAGAAAGGGAGAGCAATGGGGATGGGCTATTCAGGAGAATCTGAGATAAGCAAGGAGTAAGCCAGGATGTAGGTTTTGCTAGACTTATAGGTGCCATGTAACACTGATAATCGGGATTTCAAGTAACATACCCATTGCAAACAAAACTCTGAGGCAGTTAATTTCCTCAAAGAATAGGTTTATTGGGTATGTCATATTGGCGCAGGCTGGTGAAAACTGACTCTGATTATTCCCACGGTTTTCACCTAATTAAACATTTGTCACTTTTTCAAAACAATCAGTCACATGGTCCAATCAGGATAGTATCCAGTTGCTAGGTGACTCCAGACCCCTCCTTCCGAATACCTACAGGAATGTCCTTGGTTCCCAACAGAAAGTATTTTGTTTTGACTACAATGCCCCAACTATCTCTATTCCTCCCTCCCTATCCCTCTTCTCCATGTGTCAGCACTGAAGTCTCAAAATGGCCTCAGTCAGGCCAGATTCAGGGCTGACAACTGAGACATAAGCTAATCATCATTCTGTTATTCAGGTTCATAGCTCTGCTTCAGCCTCCTCTTGCAGTGACATGGAAGGGTGAGCCTATTCAGAAGGGGGGAGGAGGAAATCCAGCTGCAAGGAACATGTGCTTGATGTTCTTTGAGTCCATTTTTTCATCAACTGGATCTCTTTTTATACTGAATATCGTTTTGCAATAGCATTAGCACTTATAAGTGCCCCGGTGGCACAGCGATTAGAATGCAGTACTTCAGGCTACTTCTGCTGCCAATAGTTTGGCAGTTCGAGTCTCACCAGGCTCAAGGCTGACTCAGCTTTCCATCCTTTCAAGGTCAGTAAACGAGGACCCAGATTCTTGGGGGCAATAGGTGCACTCTATAAACCACTTAGAGAGGGCTGTAAAGCACTGTGAAGCAATATATAAGTGCTATTGCTATAATCTCACTAGGCTCAAGGTTGACTCAGCTTTCTATTTATTTTATTTATTTATTTATTTATTATTTAATTAATTTATATACTGCCCCCTCTCCCAAATTGGGACTCAGGGGCAGGTGCACAGCCCAACTAAAACAATACAATATCAGATATAAAATTTTAAAATTGATTAAAAATTGATTAAATTCATGGCTGAAAGATTAAGACTACAATAAAATAATAAAAACAGGGTAAAAATTACAAAATTAAAACCTTCCAATAGTACTAGGCCAGACCGGCTTGTTGGAAAAGATGGGTCTTCAATGCGCGCCGGAAGGTTCGCAGGTCAGGATAGTCCGCATCTCCGGGGGTAACTCATTCCAAAGGGAGGGTGCTCCCATAGAGAAGGCCCGCACCCTCGGGGCCACCAGCCGGCATCGTCCAGCTGACGGCACCCAAGGAGGCCCACCCTGTGAGAACGCACTGGCCGGCGGGAGGCCTATGGTGGCAGCAGGCGGTCCCGTAAGTACCTGGATCCCAAGCCATGGAGCACTTTAAAGATGACCACCAAACACCTTGAATCGCACCCAGAAGGCTACCGGAAGCCAATGCAGCTCGTGCAGGAGCGGTGTGACATGGGAGCTCCGAGAAGCCCCCAAAATCACCTGCACGGCTGGTTCTGAGCTGGATAAAATGAGGACCTAAATTGTTGGGAGCAATATGACTCTGTAAACCGCTCAGAGAAGGCTGTAAAGCACTGTAAACAGCATATAAGTGCTTTTGCTATTGCTGTTTATTCCTATATTCTGAGTTATTTGGGGTTTTGAGAAAGGCTAGGGTTAAGGTTAGATAAGGTTGGAACTAGCTTTTGATCTGCTTGATGCACTGAGTCCATTCATTTGGACGTTTCTCTTGCAATATACTGTGTGATTTATGATTATATATACTTCCAAGTGTTGCCCAATACTCAACATTATAAAACCGTGTTTACTGATGTAGTGGTTAAGGCACCTGGAGGCTGTGAGTTCTATTTCTGCCTTAGCAGAAAGTCACCTGGGTGACCCTGAGCCAGTCATTCTCTTTCAGCCCTAGGAAGTAGGCAATGGCAAACCACTTCCAAAGTTTTGCTAGAAAATTGCAGGGATTTCTCCAGAGAGTTGCCAGGAGTCAACATTTGCTGGAAGGCGCACGCGTGCACGCGTGCACGCACACACACATACTCACATACACACAAGGTTCCTTTCAGGAGAACACTCAAAACAGCTCATTTTAATTAGTATAATACTAACATCTCTGTATTAAATACTTTGTTTTTTAAGATGTCCCTGTGAAATATTGGACTAGCGCTCAGTTTGATAGGAATTAATTCCAGATGTTTATTTCCACTGCGAGTTTAATTTAGCAACTTAATCCAACATTGTTAAATTAATTACATCTCATACATTATACAGAAGGACACTCACACACACACAAACACACACACACACAAATGAAACACTTTCTAACTTCATTAAAATAAATGCTATACTAAGGTCTTAACCTCATAAATAATGTCTTATGGTTTTGCATGGAAACGGTGTTCTCTGGGTCTGAATCAGTGGAACTGAAGAGGCCCCTGTGCTGATTTAATCTTCACTTCACTGGCAGTACCAAGGTGTAGGATGCTACAACCAAAGAAGAACCATCAGCAGCCCTTGGCTTGAAATAATCAGATCTGGGGCTATTAACTCTGATACCCAGAGTGACAAAAGCAGCTGAAGGAAAATCAGTGCTAAATGTTAAATGGGATCAGGAAAAAGAAACCGGGAAGAAGGTCTGGGAGGAAGTTGCAAATGGAGGAAGAATAAACACAGTCTTCTTCTTTTTCTTTAGGCCTTTAATATTCAGCACAAACTACGTAGCTTAAGTGCAGAAACAGCTTCTTTTTCGACGGTTGTGAAAAATACGTCAAGAAGCTTTTAGAAGCACTCCAGTGCTCTCTGCTGCAGAAGATATTAACGGGCTTTTATGGACGAGTGGAACACAAACAGTGCCCCCACCTCCTCTCGACCTCTTGATCTGGGCTGAGGGAGAATCAAGAGGGACATTTGTGCTGCCTGAGCATCTCTTTAAAGGTGCTGAAAGCTGCTGAGGGAGTGTAGCATTCTCGAGACCACACCCGAAAGGCCCCACTTAGCTGTCTGAAGGCGAAGCGTAGCTAAGAGGCTCAAAGGGGGTTCTGAATAGCTGACGAATATAAACAAAGGTATCAGACACTCACGGGAGTAATCAGGGACCCTCATCCCATATTTTACGACTCACCCTTAGAACATTTCGTGGGTGCATGTGTCAGCTACAAAAAGGATGCTGCCTGCCTTGAGCAGGGGATTTTAATAAGCGTCAACAGAACCATCTCTCTTTCAAAAAAGTTCAGAGCAGAGCAACTAAGATGATCAAAGGCCAGGAGCAGTGGTGGGATTCAGATAATTTAACAACCGGTTCTCTGATTTCTTCCAACAACCAGTTCACCAAACTGCTCAGAAAGTTAACAACTGGCTGAATCCCACTACTGGCCAGGAGACTAAACCATATGAAGAACAGTTGCAGGATTTGGGTTTGGCTATTCTAGAGAAAAGAAGAATTAGTGGTTTGCCATGATAGCAGTATTCCAATATTTGTGGGACTGCCACAAAGAAGAGGGGGTTAAATTATTCTCCATAGCACCAGAAGGCAGGTGAAGAAGAAACAATGGTTGGAAACTAATCAAGGAGAGAAACAATCTGCAATTAAGGAAAGTCAGAATATTCATAAACTGGAAGAGGCATGGTAACAAGGCCAGCCAATGAATAGGCATAGCAATTAAGTCAGCCAATGAGGACTGTTTGGAAACTGAAACTGGAAGCTTGGGCGTGGCTCTGTATTAAGCTCTGAGCTCTGAAGCTGCATTCTTGTCTGCAACTTTGAATCAAAACTGAAACTGTTCTTTGCTGTGCTTGTATTTTGCCTGTACCTGCTACCACGTTGGAAGAACCTACATTGGTATTGTACATTTACTTATGTATTATTATGTACATAAAGAAGTTAATGAATCCTGCTGAATCAGTCATCTGTGTGTGTTTTCTGGATTTGAATTTCTGCTGCAAAATCTAACAAGGGAAAAACTTCCTAACAGTGAGAACAATTAACCAGTGGAAAGGCTTGCCTTCAGAAATTGTGGGCACTTCATCACGGGAGGTTTTTCAGAGGAGACTGGACAGCCACTTGTCTGAAATGGTATAGGGTCTCCTGCTCGAGCAGGGGGCTGGACTAGAAGACCTCCAAGGACCCTTTCAGTTCGATTCTATTCTAATTCTAATCCAAAGACAAACCCAAATCCACAGACTGAGCAAATAAACATCATAAAAACCCTTCCTTGCTGAAACTCTTTATTATTGCATGAAGACAACTCCCAAGGAATACTCAATGAACCCTGTGGCACAATATATCTTTCTGGAAACACCACATACTCATATTCTTTTCAGCCGACTTCCTAGAAATAGCCCCAATTTGTAACGGGGATGGATGTTATCTGAATTCACTGGTCTTTCCCCTTGAAAAGCAATTAAATCCTAAATGAATTATTTACCACAAAATATGCAACTGACAGTCAGTAAAACTGATTGAGTTGGGTTTTGCTAGACTTATTCAGCATCCAGTAAGTCTATTTGTCGCCTTCTTTGAAAACGTGAGGCATTCTCTCTGTACTTATTCTTGTCTCTCTTTTAACTATCTCCCTACCGTTTCCTCATTTTGTAGGTGATTATGGAATGGCTTACAGAACTCATGTAAAACAGTTGACTGATGAGTTTCCAGATGAAAGCCACAAGGCTGAGATTCATAGAAGGAGCAATGTTGGTGATCTTGGAAGCAGATCCTTCAAGCTTGTAATCTAGGCTGGTGACAATGTTGGACTGTTCACTTAAGTATTATATTTCTGGATATGGACTTCCAAAACCATAAAGCATATGTATGCACTTGGGATCCCTACAAAGCTTTGTCCCCACCCAAAGAAACAGGATGCTTTGAAAAAAGTGTTATCTGAATTGTGGTAATTATTTCAGCTATAAACATGGACTAGCCTTTATTATAATGTTTGAATGGCAATGATAGAGAGCTACGAATATGACTGCTGGGTACCAAAAGAGAGAGAGTTCCTCAATTTGTTCTCAGGCCTGATCCTGGAGTCCCCTCATATTTTGATAGTGCCCTGTGATGGGAAAGGTTGATGGCAACCATGGCTGTCATGCCCCTGGTGGAGACTGACTCTGAGGGAGAGGAGGAACAGCCGACAGGGAGTGGAAGTGTTGCTCCGGAGGTTGTGGAGGTGGCTGGGGAAGGGCAGAGGCAGGCTGGGCAGTCAGAGGAGGACCCAGGCCCATCCCCTGTCCATCCTAGGGCACGCAGGGAGGAGAGGATAAGAGAGAGACGTGGTCTCCTCGGGAGGAGAGGGCCTTGATCCTCTTCATGGGCTGCAGCTGTGACAACCGAATAAGAAAACGGACATGCGTACAGGCGAGCGCTGGAAACAAAGCATGGAAATATCTCTAGTTTATGGTTCCTCTCTGAGTTTGGCGTCCTTCTCAGTGTGTGTTATCTGTGGACGTCCTCCAGCCCTTCTCTTGCCTGGTTTGTGTTGCTTTTTTCCTTCTTCGTGTAACTGTTTGTGTGGGAGTTTTTTGCCTTCCATCAAGAATATTCAGAAATTGGAAGCAAACTGAAGGAATAAAAGGGGCTTCACCTGTTTCTGTGACTGTATTTGTTTTGTATCCCACTCTGGGTCATCACAGTGGCTTTATGTCAAGTAACCTCTAGCCCTACATATACTGGCAGTCATAACAGCATAAGAGAGTTGGAAGGAAACTTGAAGGTCTTCTAGTTCAATCATATACCCGTGATGCTGAACCTTTTCCATGTTGCGTGCCAAAAGTGCACATGTGTGCACATTCGTGTGCCTTCATCCATGATGTAATGTGTGCGTGACTCCCCCCGCCCACTGCGCATGCGTGTGCCCCTGTGCATGCATCGTGACCCCCCAAATGCCGCATGCCTCTGCGCATGCATCTCCCACGCATGCATCTCCCCCTGCACATGAATGGCAGATACCTGACAATCAGCTGGCTGGTGGGAGGTGCGTGCGCATGCGCAGTGAGGCTCTTTCGGGTGACCTCTTGTGTGCCGGCAAAAGTGGCTCTGCGTGCCACTTCCGGCACACGTGCCATAGGTTCGCCATCACAACCCTAAACCATTCCAGACAAGTGGCTGTCTAGCCTCTTCTTAAAAGTCTCCAGTGATGGAGCACCACAACTTCTGAAGGCAAGCCATTCCACTGATTAATTGTTCTTACTATTAGGAAATTTCTTGGTTCTAGGTTGCTTTTCTCGTTGATTAGATTCCATCTCTTGTCTTGCCTTCTGGTGCTTTGGAAATAGGTTGGCTTCCTCTTCTTTTCTCTCGTGTTTCAAAGTAGCTGATGGATGGAGAGCAATTACTGGGGTCAGAATCATGTAAAGAATAAATGGGAGGACCTTGATGGAGAGAGGGGATGCTGTACCAAGGAACAAGCAGATAAAAATTGCAGAAACCCATAGGAGGAAAATGCAAACACCTCAGGCTCCCCCCTTCAAATTTACACGAAAGGTAAGAGAGAAAGAAGCACATTCAGGCTTGCAAGCAGGGGTGGGTTTCTACCAGTTCTGTCCACCTCTGTAGAACCGGTAGCTCTGAAGAGCAGCAGACATAGAACTGGTTCTATATCTGCTGATGTTTTTGCTCACCCACCTGCCCGCGCTCTTACCTGACCTTTATTTCCTGTTTTTTCAACTTCAGCTGCCGTGTGAGGCACAGTTGCAGTTAAAAAAGCAGGAAAAAAGGGCTTTTTGAAAGGTTGCTTCTCTGCACGCAGCGCGCTGATGACGATTTACAGGCACGCGCACAGCTTGCAGGAAAGCACATCGTAAATCACCAAACCTTATAAATCATCGAACTGGTAGTTAACCCTGTCAGATCCCACCCTTGCTTTCAAGGTTCTTTACTACACCCAATCTTAATTTTAGGCACAGACACAGTACTTGTTTCTTGAACTGATCTACTTTGTAGGGCAGACATTATACATTTCCTGGTGCTTATGAGATTCACTGCCACCTGGAATTTCCCACAGATGAACACACAGATGATGAATGTTACATCTAGTGTACTTTATGATTCCAGATGGGTTTCAGCAGAGACTGGGGAATTTCCCCAACAACTGGCAGATAGGACCAATGATTGTTTCAATAACTGCTGGTAGTTACCGACTCTCAGAAACATCCAACACTGGTGTTGTAGGCCTACATTGGCTATTGATAAGTTTTCAGGTGCAATTCAAAGTGCTGGTTTTGTCAGGCTCCAAAAACCAAGAGGGATATGCTGTGGTTCTTCTAGGTAGCTTCCTTTATTATGCTTCCTATAGGCAGAAATCTTGCCAATCTAATGCAGATGACTTGCACCATAAAACATATTTTCTGAGAACTCCTACGGAGGAGTTGTCTTTATCTTCTTTCTCCCACACAAACCATCTAAACTTTGCTGGGTTTCTTCTTCTTTTCCTTCTTCTCCTCTGGAATGCTCTTCCTGCCTCTTGGGAATCCAGATTAAATTCCACCACAGATTTTGACTGATAAAACCGTAAATGGCTCAGTACCTAAATGCACCACAAGTCATCTTCTCTGAATTGAATCATTGAATCTTTCCAACCGTGATTATTATTCCAGGAAAGGCTAGGGACTTCCAATGAGAGGAGAGGAAACTAGGAGGTGCTTTTTCATCTCCAGTTTTTATGGAACAGGCTCCCCTTACAAATTAAATTGGTATCTTCGTTAATGCTTTTCCAGAAGACAACAACAACCACTTTTCCGAAGGGCTTTTGATGATGATTCTTTCACTGTCATTTTTACTATTATGGTTGTTTTTGGACTGGCTGTTAATGTTCTGACAATTATTGTAATTATGTTTTGATTTAATTCTCTTAATTAGTTTATTTACCATAGATGCTTTAATTGTATTTGTAATGTGCATGTTTTAATTATTAGTTGTAAACCACCACGAATCCTTGGTGGATTCAGCACGTTAGCTATATAACGAAACAACAACAAAAAAAAACCCCACACAGAAATGCAAATATACTGCCGCTTGCAGTTAAAAGAAAAACTATCAGAAGGTTAGCAAAGGTTTGGTTTTGAAAGCTATAAAAGACTTGGATTTCAGGGCAATCTGAAGTGCCACAAAAAGACGTGGGTTTTTTTTCCTTTAATTTGAAAAGTTAGCCATTAAAAATAATTAATGGGTAATTTCTGTACATTTATAGCTTCCTAAACGCAGGTACTATTACATCTTTTATTTCCAGCTTTTTTTTCTCCTAACAAACCACCTGCCAACCAAAGTAACTTATTTGATTGCATAGCTATTTTCTTTCATTCAATTTAGGTTGGGAGGTTTTTTGCGCAGATATTGGCAAAGTTCTAAGGTTGATTCGAGAGAACAGAGTGACCACTGATCTAATAGCAGGGCACGTTTAAATCATTATTGCCCTTTTATATTAGACACTCCTGGATCTCATTATGTGCAATCTATAGGGACAGATGAGTCTGCAATTCAGGAGAAATTGAGCTGCCCAGATGAGGCGTAGTAACCTGACTGGTCAGTCGAGAATCGCTGTGAGAGACAGACGGAGTTCAGCTGTACTTCTCCAAATTCGAAGTTCTCAAAGAGCTGAAAGAGAGGAGAGAGGAAATCATAAAATATTATAAACCTCAAAAGAGTACAATGGGTATGCGTGTGTGTGATGCTGGTAAACAAAGAATGTTCTTTCTGCGCCAACTCAGAAAGCTCAAACTGCCCAAGGAGCTGCTGATTCAGTTCTACAGAGGAATTGTTGAGTCTATCATCTGCACCGCTATAACTGTCTGGTTTGGTTCTGCAACCCAACAGGACAGACACAGACTTCAGAAGATAATTAGGACTGCAGAAAAAACAATTACTATCCACCTGCCTTCAATCGAGGACCTGTATACTGCACAAGTCAAAAAGAGGGCTGTGAAAATATTTACAGACCCCTAACATCCCGGACATAAACTGTTTCAACTCCTTCCCTCAAAACGACGCTACAGAGCACTGCACACCAGAACAACTAGACACAAGAACAGTTTTTTCCCAAATGCCATCACTCTGCTAAACAAATAATTCCCTATTTACAAAGTCTGCACTACTATTACTATTAATCTTCTCGTCACTTCTTCTCACCCATTCCCTCCCACTTGTGACTGTATGACTGTAACTTTATTGCTTGTATCCTTACGATTTATATTGACTGTTTCCTAGTATGATTTGATTGCTTATTGTACCCTATGACTATCATTAAGTGTTTTACCTGATGATTCTTGACTCTTGACGAATGTCTCTTTTATGTTTACTGAGAGCATTTGCACCAGGACAAATTCCTTGTGTGGAATTTGGTCAATAAAGAATTCAATTCAATTCAATTCTATATTCCAACATATAATTCCCCTGTCCCAGATTAAAAGAACTTGTAAACATGATTTTTTTAAAACTTATCAGGACATGTATTTTTTTTTTACCCAACAGGAAGGGAGTTTCTGAAACTTTATTTATAGCAGAGTACCAACAATACTTTTGCTCCATTTGATCTATTGCCGGAAGAGGGCAAACCCAGCCTCTTGGCTGACAGCTATTAACGTACATTTCATTGCCAAAAAAAATCATTTCGAAAAGGTGTAGAAAAGAAGGCTAAACAGCTAGAAGATGCGTGGTTTTCTCTATGACAGTCTCTGCGGGGAGCTGGCTCCATCACTTCATGTTTTCCTAGCTAGTCAGGCTCTAATGTAAAGTTACTAATATACATTTACAAGTGAGGAGGAAGAATCTGAGAATAAATAAGAAGATTATGAATAAATATTTGTATATATGCATGTATATTATGTCTCTTTGGGTACACCCGTGTGTTTATACATGCACAGGCATACACTCAATTTGATTCTTCTTTTGAGAATTATCAAAGGAATTACATGCAATATCTAAAGGCAAAAACAACAATCCTCTCCTTGTTACAAACGTCATAATTTTTTTTCCTTATGGGTAACAAGAGTTGGAAGGAACCTTGGAAGTCTTCTAGCCATGTGACATTCAGGTCTCGAACCTGTGCTGC
Source organism: Bungarus multicinctus (assembly GCA_023653725.1). NCBI lineage: Eukaryota > Metazoa > Chordata > Lepidosauria > Squamata > Elapidae > Bungarus > Bungarus multicinctus. The sequence goes on along the minus strand of CM042844.1, from coordinate 81,967,211 downwards.
CGGCTTTCCAGCTGACAAGCCTAGCGTTTTAACCGCTGAGCCATTGTGCACCCCACAACTTCTGGAGGCATGAGTAAATCTGCAAGGAGTATTTAGTATTGCTGCCAGGAGCTACACGGAATAGTATCTGGCCTATGGCCCATCAGTTAATTATCTCTGTTTCTGACATTTCACATTTCTTGTTTACACAATCTTCTGGAAGGCATAAAAAGAAAAGTAATGGTCGTTATCAGCTCGCCAAACCAACATGCTCCTTTTCTTAAAAGTCTCTTACTACTGAAATACGATTGTAGCTCTTCATCACACAAGAGAAGTTTAATTACGGCTTCCAAACACGAAAGTGGCCTGTACATCAAGGAAGATAAGACTTTGGCACCAAGATCCAACAATAAACCTTTAATTTGCTTAGTCAAGACTGAGTAGGTGTTTTTTGCAATGGGGGAGGAGGGTAATGGGGCAAGGAGAGAAATTTATGTAATTTATGTAGATTACTAATCTGCAATTAGTGTGTCCACCTACATCCATCTATGGCCAGTTTGTCCAAGTCAGAATAATGAAAGGAGAAACAATGCTCTCCTTCCAAATACCAGCAATAGAGCTGTTCAAGGGCATTTGCATGTTCAGGAGAAAGCTGCTTCAGCAATTAGCATAATACTGGAGACAGATTTTGTATGTGTGTACATTATTGTAAGAACTCAGTAGTATTGCTTTGAAGAACCATCACATTCAAGTGGTTTTCTTCATTCCATTAAAGAAGCAGGAAATTGCTCTGCCTTAAAATGAAAGTAACTCTTTGAGAAAATCTTTGAACAACTGCATTAATTTCAAACTCAGCTGAATGTTGCTGTGCCAAGGGTCAACAAAGGCTGAATAATCTAGTTTCCCCATTAAGACAAGCTTAAAAATCCATACTCCATCTGAGTACTTCTGCATTTTTACATCTGTTCCCACAACCCTTAGTTCAAAATGGGTTATATATCCAACTCTTCTTGCCATTAAGTTCAAAGTCATTCCAGTAGCTTTGAAAAAGCCTACAGTTTCATTACCCTCTGTCCATTCCTAGTTAACAACCCGTGGATTGTCTACTAAAGTCTACTTTACTTTAGTTTTCTTTATTGTCATTGCACCTCATACAATGAAATTAAATACCATCTTCAGTGTACATTATGACTATGAAAATAAACACAAACACACACCCTTCACATTTTATACATTGAATTGAAAACCCCTCATATTGCATTAATATGGCAGTATACAGTAGAATTCAATAGAGTTACTACCCTGGGGTAGAAGCTGTTTTTCAGCCTATTTGTCCTTGTTTTTATTATCCTGTACCGTCTGCCGGATGGTAATAGTTCAAAAAAAAAAAAAGGGGGGGGTGTTTCCCAGGATGAGATGGATCTTTGAGAATGTTTTGAACTTTCTTAAGGCAGCAGGAGCTATAAAGCCTTTCCAAAGAGGGGAGAGGACAACCAATGATCTTCTGGGCAATGACGTTAACCCTCTGGAGTGTTGTCTTATCTGCCACTGTGCAATTGGCAAACCAAACAGAGGTGCAGTAAGTTAAAATATTCTCTGTGGTGCAACGGTAGAAGGTCACCAGCAGTTTTTCATACAATTGTTTTTTGAGAAGTCTCAGGTAATATAATCTTTGCTGGGTCCTTTTGACCAAGGCTGCAATGTGAGCACCCCAGGTCAGGTCCTCTTTTAGGGTAACACCCAGAAACTTAAAACTGGCCACTTGCTCCATTCGGTCTCCATTGATAAGCAACGGCTGGATGTCAGATCTGTTCCTTCTATAGTCCACTATAAGCTCCTTGGTGTCAGGGTTCCGGCAGTTACTCCAATTAAATCATGAGCCTCGATCCACACTCCAAAAACTAAAGAGGATTTATTTGAAGCTACCATTCTACATCGGGTACTAACCTGGGTGTAGCCAACTCTAAGATTCACTGTCATCCTTGATACTGCTTTTCCCCCCACCCCTCTGGGTGTATCATCCAATGAAAAGCGTCCATAGCCAAGAGTCATCAATCATGCTCTCCAATTAGAATTTTTCACGGCATAAGCTTCAGTCATCTAATCAGTCTCTGAAGAAAATATGAGTGGAATGTACTTTCAATTCCACATTATTTCCTGTTCTTTGAAACTCTCCCCTTCTTTCTATTGTCAACTATAAAATGTATAAATGAGTTGACACTTGGTCTTATTGGTGTTGAGGACCAAGTTATTGTTTCCACACCACAAAAGCAACCGGTCTACCTCATCTCGGTAGATAGACTCTCTCCCTCTCTCCCGGAGATGAGACCCACCACTGCTGTATCACCTACAAATTTAGTAATAGTATTACTAAGAATGAGTGGGAATGTATAGGTAAAGGTCTCCCTGTCCAGTCATGTCCAACTTTAGGAGGTGGTCTCATCTCTGTTTCTTGGCCAAGGGAGCCAGGATTGTCCAAAGACATTTTCTATAGTCATGTAGCAAGCATGGCTATACGCCAAAGATTCACAGAATATTGTTATCTTTCCACCAAGGTGGTACCTATTTATATACTTGCATTTGCATGCTTTAGAACTGGTAGGTGGACAGGAGCTGGGACGGGAATGGGAGCTCACCCCATTGTGTGGCTCTCGGGCCTCAATCCCAGGCTGTCGTTATTGAAATTCAAATATCTGTTAACTCATTTCCCGAAAAATACTGAGTTCTCCCCAACACTGATGATCTTAAATCGCTTTTTATTGGCTTTTGGCTATTTATTTTATGTTCTATTATATGTCCCGTTTAGTTGCATGTAAAATTTTAAGCACCGCTGATCAAGCTGAATAGATTGGAAGCAGAGACAAACTTCATGTGATACGAAGTCAAGCAGGTATCTTTTTGCTCATCTCAATGGGTATTTGCTAATTACATGTGGTTGTTTTTGGATTAAAAATAAGCAAATAGTGAACGTAGCAGGTACAGAGGTTTGATCATCCTTCTTGGTGATTCAGCTTTATTTTGAAAGCTCGGAAGAGACCAATAATACTGAAAAAGCAATCGAATTATGAGAAGGAAGGAAGGAATCAAAGACAATTCTGCAAGTGAACAAATACTGTAACCCCTCATTAACTACCTACTTTGAACAACATGAGCTCCTCTAAGCAGTTGTCTGAGCAACTGAAAATTAAGATAATTCACTTTTACAAAGCAGGGCTGTTAAAAAAAACCCCTCTAAATATCTCCAAGTAGCAATTTCAACTGTGAGAAATGCTGTTAAACAATGGAACTTGCGTGCATTTGTTGAAGTCAGGGCAAAATATGAAAAGCCAAGAAAAATCTCTGGTGGAACTATCTGAAAACTGATCAGAAGCCATCGATCACTAAAAATAGCTTGCTGAAAATTTTGGCTGATCTGAAGTAGCTGTTCACTATACAATTTCACTGAAATAACAACAACTGTATGGGAGAATTGCCAGAGGGAAATATTTTATCTGACTTTATCACAAAGCCATTGTAAAATATGCAAAAGAAAACTTGAATCAATTGTTCAGCCCAAAGCCCAGAAGACACATTGGAAGAAAAAAAGGAAAAAGTGAAAACATCTGTTGACTCTTTGATATTTTAGGGTACACCAGCCAGTGGCACAAGAAAAGAAACTGTGTGCAGAAGTTTAAATTCAATTAAATACTAACATTTGTGTCCTATAATAATCAGTGAAGAAACTGAAACCAGGCTGGATCTTTTTTATAAGACAATGATTCCCTTCCCTCCCCACACACAAAATAGCCACACACACAGAAATCAATCATGAAGTGCTTACAGGAAAGATAACGATTTTAAAATGATCTTTGCAGTCCTTAGATGTCAATGCGTTTTGCAATCTGAAAGGATCTCAAACATGCAGAGCAGGCAAGGAGACTTCAAGCTATTTTTGAGCTAAAAGAATTCTGATATGAAGAGTTAAAAAAAAAAGAAGATCCAAAAGCCCAGATACGAAGACTTAATTGGCTACAGAAAATGTTTGGAAGTTGCAGAGGTTGGGCTGCACTATTTGGTCTCAAGAGAGATGAAATGGTAATGACCTGAATCAATTCCACTTAGTAAGCAGACTAGTGTACAAGTAAATATGCTGGTGTTTGGCAGAGAGGCCTGCCTCACAAAGAAAACAAATTAAAACCAAAAGGTTTGGTCGTTAGAAATAAGACTGAAATATAAATACGCTAGTTCTGGTTCATGTTGAATTCAGGTTTTTATTTTCAGCATATACTAAAATGAATATTCTTCAATTCAAGTATATCATATGTGGGTTAGACCAGGGGTCTCCAACAGGGGTAGAATTCAATTTTTAAACAATTGGTTCTGTGGGCGTGGCTTAGTTGGTGGGCGTGGCTTGGTGGTCATGTTACTGGCTGGGCGTGGCCAACTCAACATCACTCACATCAAGGCATGCATCTCCTCGCCTGGCCTCTCGTGATTGTGGGGATGCTGCAACAGTCGTAAGTCATAAGTCACTTTTTTCAGTGCCATTGTAACTTTGAATGGTCACTCCACATAAGCAAAGTACCAGCAAAGGAGGGAAAAAAACTCCAGAGATGTTCTTGAGACAGGAAGTCTAGACCTGCCAATAATGTAATAAGGGTTAACGGAGAGGCAGTTTCTGTAAGCAACACCAGAATGTTTCCTTCCTGCCTTCCTTACAGGATTAGGCCAGTAATTTCTTCTAACAACTGGTTCTCCGAACTGCTTAGAATGTTAACAACCGGTTCTAGCGAATAGGTGTGAACCGGTAAAATCTCACCCCTGGTCTCCAACCTTGGTGACTTTAAGCCTGGCAGACTTTTGGCTGGCTGGGGAATTCTGGGAGTTGAAGTCTGCCAAGCTTAAAGTTGCCAAGGTTGGAGACCCCTGGGTTAGACAACATCACCACCAGATGGATTTGTAACTGGCTGACCAAGAGCACTCAACATGTAGTCCTTAATAGAACTTGCACCTCCATGAACAGAAGTAGGCTCTGTTTTAGGCCCAGTACTCTTCAATATCTTCATCAATGATTTAGAAGAGGATAGATGGGGAACTCATTCAATTTCCAGATGACACCAAGCTGGCATGAACAGCCAACATTCCAGAAGATAGGCTTAAGATACAGAAGGATCTTGACAGACTCGAACACTGGGTCTTAGTTAACAAAATGAAATTCAGTGGTGAAAAAATTAAATTTTGGTGAAAATTTAAGGCAAGAAAAACACACAGATATAGTATAGGTGGTACCTGGTTCAATAGTAGTAAGTTGCGAAAGGGAATTCTAATGGACAATCATTTAAATAGGAGCCAGCAATGTGCTGTAGATGCCAAAAAAATACAATGTAATTCTAAGCTGCGTTAACAGAGGGATAGAATCAAGGATCACATTAGGTGTTAGTTCCACTTTATAATGCCTTGGTATGACGACACTTGGAATACTGCATCCGGTTTTGATCGCCCTGATATAAAAAAAGATGTTGAAACTCTAGAAGAGTACAGAGAAAGAGCAATAAAGATGATTAGGGGACTGGAGGCTAAAACATATAAAGAATGGCTGCTAGAATTAGGTATGTCTAGTTTAATGAACAGAAGGATTGGGGTTACATGATAGCAGTCTTCCAATATCTAAGGGGTTGCCACAAAAAAAAGGGGGTCCATCTACTTTCCAAAGCACCTGAAGGCAGGACAAGAAGTCATGGATGGAAACTAATCAAGGAGAGAAATAACTTAGAACTAAGCAGAAATTTCCTGACAGTGAGAACAATCAACGAGTAGAACGACTTGCCTCCAGAAGTTGTGGGTTCCCCAACACCAGAGGTTTTTAAGAAGAGAACTATCGTTTGTCTGAAATGGTATAGGATCTCTTGCCTGAGCAGAGGCTTGGACTAGAAGACCTCCAAGGTCCCTTCCAATTCTGTTATTCTGTTGTAAAATCAAAATATTAGCACTGGAAGCATTTGCAATCCTTGACTAACAACCAAAATTGGGACCCAAATTTCCATCGTATAAGTTAGTGTGGTCATAAAGCAAGTCATCATGTGACCTCTGTCAGTAAGCATATCATGTGGTTGTTAAGTGAATCGTGTGGTGGCCATTAGGCGAATATGCTTTTCCCAATTGAATGTCCAAAGTTGGCTGGCAAGGTTGCAACTAACAATCACATACAGGCAAGTTTGTAGCAATCTTTTTAACAATGAACCAGTTGCCAAATGCCTGAATTACAATTGCATGTCCATGGGGCGGTGCTTTGAGGACCAGTCTTAAGTCACTTTTCCCAAGGCTAGTGTAACTTTCAACCATCATTAAACAAACAGTCATAAGTTGAGGACTACCGGTTATGTTATGATACAGGATTCCATGAATAAAATAGACCCTTTCAAATTTATAATTTTTTTTCTACCGGGTCAAATTTCAAATGGTGACTGAAGAATTCTAGACCTTACAAGAACATACAGACGTGGTATACCCCTCTCTCTTTCTCTCTCTCTCTCTCACACACTGTCATGTTCTAGTGAATTGTCTTTGGAAGCTGCATAAACAGAGGGATAGAATCAAGATCATGTGAAGTGTTAATACCACTTTATAAAGCCTTAGTAAGGCCACACTTGGAGCAGAAAAGATGTTGAGACTCTAGAAAGAGTGCAGAGAACAGCAACAAAGATGCTTAGGGGGCAGGAGGCTAAAACATATAAAGAACGGTTGCTGGAACTGGGTGTGTCCAGTTAGTCTGATGAAAAGAAGGACTAGGAATGACATGATAGCAGTGTTCCAATATCTCAGGGGCTGCCACAAAGAGGAGGGAGTCAAGCTATTCTCCAAAGCACCTGAGGGCAGGGCAGGAAGCAATGGGTGAAAATTAATCAAGGAGAGAAACAACTTAGAACTAAGGAGAAATTACTTGACAGTTAGAGCAATTAATCAGTGGAACAACTTGCCTCCAGAAGTTGTAAATACTACAACACTGGAAGTTTTAAAGAAGAGACTGGATAACCATTTGTCTGAAGCAGTGTAGGGTTTCCTGCCTAAGCAGGGGGTTGGACTAGAAGACCTCCAAGGTCCCTTCCAAATCTGTTATTCTATTCTATTCTATTCTATTCTATTCTATTCTATTCTATTCTATTCTATTCTATTCTAGCACATCCCTTTGAAAATGGTCTGTAAAAACCAAACTACTAAATATAGGTGGTTATATCTTGGGAAAGATGGGAGGTATATACAGTAGTTAAGGAGGAATAATTAGAATCCCTGCAACAATCAAGATTTGAAGTTCTATTGTTGTTAAGCTTAGCGACAACAATCGGCAGCAAAGGCTTTTCAGAAAAGAATTGTTCCAGCATGCTATCTAATTTAGGAGTGAGGGTGGGCGGGAAGATTAGGCAATTCCTTGGGAAAATTGTTTCACACAATTATAGGAATAAAATATAATATGGAACAGAACACGGCTTGCTAAAGATAAAAATATCTCCTAGGTACACTACAACAAGAGTTGTTTTAAATGAACGCCATATCTATCTATCTATCTATCTATCTATCTATCTATCTATCTATCTATCTATCTATCTATCTATCTATCTATCTATCTACCTACCTACCTACCTACCTACCTATCTATCTATATACATGTTTTCTTATGTTTTTGCGTGTATTTATATGTATGGTGTTTAGGTTTCTTCGGGTATTTTCCCACGTCTTAATTGTTGTGCTTATAACTTTAAAAGCACAACTATTAAGAGATGGGAAAATACCCAAAGAAACCTAAATACCATATGTGTGTGTGTGTCTGTGTCTGTGTATGCATATGTATGTGTGTGTTGTTCATTTAAAACAACTCTTGTGTCTTATCCCATCCCTGCATATACACATATGGCTAAAGATAGTAATATCTTCTAGGTAAACTATATACTGTATATATGTAATTTACTTAGGTGATATTTTTATCTTTAGCCATATATATGCAGGGATGGGACAGGAGTTGTTTTACATAAAGGCCACTTTGATTGAATGCAGTACTGAGACAGTAATATTTTGTGGAGCACAGCACTTTTGACAGGGCACATATTTTGCATCTGAGGTGCAGATGAAGAATTTAAGACAACGCCTGTTTTTATTTTCCATATATTTTAAATTTAGGAGCTCTCGCAGGCCCTCACGATCCTGCATTTATGCTTTCTCAGCATAAAAGGTTCCTCCCTGCACTGCACTGAACAGGAAAAGTTACCTTGAGGATGAATAAGTTTATAAAGGATGGAATACCGGTAGTCCACAACTTACAACCATTTCTTCAACTAATGTTTACAGTTATCATGGCGTTGAGTGACGGGACTCACAACCTGTGTCTGAAGTTGCCGTGCCCCTGCGGTCATGTGATCAAAATTTGGGCCAGCCCACACTTAGGACAACAGAGGGCCTTCAACTCCCTCCCAACAGGGGGCCTTATTATCTCCATCTTGCTTGCCAAGGCTGAAGTAGAGACTTGGGACCTTCAGCAGTCTCAGCCAGATGCCACTACTGCCATGGCCTCGGCAGGTAGTCCTTGACTTCAAACCGTTCCTTTAGTGACCGTTTGAAGTTACAATGGCACTGATAAAAAAGGACTTGGGCCCATTTTTTCACCCTGACAACCGTTGCAGTACCTCACGGCCACATGATCAAAACTTGGATGCTTGGCAACGGGCTCATGTTGATGACGGTTGCTATGTCCCAAGGTCACGTGATCACGTTTTGCGGCCTTCTTGACAAGCAAAGCCAATGGGGAAAACAAATTTAGCTTAATGATGGTGTTACTAACTCAGCAACTTCAGCGGTTCACTTCACAATGGTGGCAAGAAAGTTCGCAAAACGGGGCAAAACTCACTTGGAATCTGTCTCACTTAGCAACGGAAATTTGCGGCTCAGTTGTGGTTGTACGTCGAGGACTACCTCGCACTTCAGTCCCAGCGTTGGCCCTGCTGCCACTGAAGAAGGCCCACTTGGCACCTTACACCATGGCCAGCCATCTTAGCGTTACTGTGTAAAACACCAGTTGCCGCTGCCACCCTGCACTCCATAAGCCTGGCCACACGCAGCGGATCATTGCTGTTTTCCTCCACCATCCAACCTGACCTCCCGTAATCAAGGAAGCTTCTGGCTCCAAAAAAATAGAATTCAGACCAGAATTGTTCCTATTGGGAATTATAGAAGGAAAATATAGTAAAAGGATGATATATTTAATGTTGCATGTAATAACTGCTTGCAAGATTGGTCGATGCCCAAAATTGGAAGAATGGGGATATCCCAGAGGAAAGTGAAATAATAAAGACAATTTTGGTCTGTGCAGAGATGGGCAGGCTAACATCAGAATTTAAAGAGAAGGGTGAGACAGACTATTATGAAGTCTGGAACAAAATGTACCAATGGTTAGACTTGAAGAAAGGAAATCGGAACGAAAAACAAAAAAATTAACCAATTGTGACGTTTTATAAGACTGAAGGCGGAAGATTTTTATGCTTAAGACGATGTAATAGAGTGGATATAATGACTATGTAAAAAGAACGTGCAAGGAAATTATGTCGCAAATAGGAAAATATACATGTAAATAGCACCAAATTAGTAATGTAGAATAAGGAAGAGATCAATTGTTATATGTGGTTTTATGTTATAGCACAGTGGTGGCTAATCTTTTTCAGTGAAGGCAATGTGTGTTGTCCCCCCACGCCCCCTGCACATGCATGTGTGAACCTCCCCGTGCACCTCTACGCACATGGAGCGACCCTCTCCATGCCATGCGGCTCTGCGCATGTGCATGTGTTTCCCGCGCACCCTGCTACCCGCGTACCAGATACCCAACCATCAGCTGTTGGGTGGCGGTGCGTGCATGTGCAGTGGGGCTCTTCCAGGAAACCTCTCGTGTGCCGGCAGAAGTGGCTCTGTGTGCCACTTCTGGCACGCGTGCCATAGGTTTGCCATCATGGTTATAGCATGTATGGCAAAATAACTGCCAGGGCAGTCGCACTGTGTTCAACTGTTTTAATGTTTATTCAATAAAATTTTCTTTAAAAAAAAAAAGGAAGCTGCTGGCTGTGGCAGGTCTTCTACCCAAGGCCACTTGCGCCATTCTCCAAATGATGCATCCCGTTTGTTCTCCAAATCACACACCTGAAGACCTCAGAAGCTTCCCGAAGCATCGCAAGAATGGTACACGCGCAATTTGGAGGTTAAATGGTGGCATGTGATTTGGAACACGGAATTAAGAGCCGATCCCACCTCTTTTCCTCCATCCTGCTCTCTCCTCCTCCATCTTGTAACTACTGTATGATTTTTTTTTAAAACTTTGATGGTATTTTCATTTTATTGTGTTGGGAATGTTTAACTGTGACCATTTTAATGTTTTTGTGCTATAAGCTACCCAGAGTCGCTTCGAAACGAGATGGGTGGCAAATACATTTAATAAACAAACAAAAAATAAATAAAAACAAAGTGAGTGACCTTAGGAAGAAAGATGGCTGTGGCCAGCAGCTGCTTGCATTCTTTAGTGCTAGGCCAGGTGAGCTGGGTCAGCGGAGGATGTTGTCAACCCTGAAGTTGGCCAAACTGTGGTCATCTTCTTTTTGGTAGTTTCCTCTAGGGAGGTTTCTCTTCTCACTGCTTCAGGGATGACAGAGCCTGGAGCAAAGGGGCCAGGGAGGTGGGTGTTGCAGCCTAAATATAATTCTTTCCCCTGGGAACCAAGGTCGTTGGTGCAGCTGTTCAAAAGGTGGAGACTGAAGTCACCTAGTAACTGGGCTATATGCTGCTTGAACCATGTGACTGGAGACTCGGGGGGTGGGGGGAAGTGACAAAGTTTTACTTTTAATGGGTGAAAAACCTGAGGCAAGTTAGAACCGGTTTTCCACCAGGAATATGCCTATTTGATATGTCCTAGTAAAATGTTAAAGTGACACGGTAGCTCCGTGGCTAAGACGCTGAGTTTGTTGATCAGAAAGGCCGGCAGTTCGGCGGTTCGAATCCCTAGCACCACGTAATGGAGCGAGCTCCTGTTACTTCTCCCAGCTTCTGCCAACCTAGCAGTTCGAAAGCACATAAAAATGCAAGCAGAAAAATAGAGACTACTTTGGTGGGAAGGTAACAGTGTTCCGTGTGCTTTCAATGTTTAGTCATGCTGGCCACATGACCACGGAGACATCTTCCAACAGCGCTGGCTCTTCGGCTTTGTAACGGAGATAAACACTGCCCCCTAGAGCCAGAAACGACTAGCACTTTTGCGCGAGGGGAACCTTTAACTTTTACCTAGTAAAATGTTCTTTGAGGAAATCATCTGCCTTGGAATTCTTATTGAATGGGATGTATTACTTGGAACCCTGACAAATGTGGGCGAAAGTCAGCTGGATAGTGCAGTGCAGGGTGTTTGCCACTTTCTGGGGGCATGTTGGCTTCCTACCACACTGTTGGGCCAGGTTGGGTGGCTGAGGCTTTCAAGGATGACTAAGGCTTCCTGCTTTAGAGACACAGTAAGCCAAGAAGCTCCCTAAGCTGCAGGATATTCTTTTCCCCAACACAAAGCAGCACTCCTCAGGAGCTTCCTGTGCTCCCTGTCTGGGACTCTTGCCTGTTTGTAGTTGTGACAGCAACCGATTGTGAATGGTCACGTGACATCTCGCTTTTTACAACTCGCATTGTTTAGCCATGGAAATTCCACTCTCGATTGTGGTCGAAAGTCAAGGACTAGCTGTATTGGAGCCTTCGTTTCTGATGGGTTATTGCAATATAACTTTTAAGAACCATATCATTGCTGCTCAGAAGCCAAAGGGCAAAGACACGTTATATTTAAATAAATATTAATGAAAACAAAAGCCAGTAGTATTCTTCCAATATGTAGATATTTCATCATCATAAATGGGCCAGCACACAAACTCTGCTGCATGTGTTAACCTGTTTTCCACATTAGTTATTTAGGAAGAAGAACCAAGGTATGTCCATGAAAATAAAACAAGCTACACTGACATTTGAGTTAAGAGTTTTCAAGTCAATAGTCTGGTTTTTAAGAGTATGTGTTACAAAATTTGATATTCAATTATGTAGGAATTTTAGATGCTTATTTATAAGTAGTCCTCCATTTATGACTGGAATTGAGCCTGGAATTGTGATCATAAGTTGTTGCAATTGTAAGTTGACGTATCATGAAACTGGACGATTTTTCAGCATTTTGGACATTTGTTAGGCAACTAATTTTATCCAATGCTGGAATCTGGGAATAAATGCCAGAAACTGACAAAAAAAAAACCCTCACAAATTGTGCAAAGGGTTGTAAAGCTGGACTAGTTGCCAAGCACCCAAACCACAATCATATGGGAAGAAAGGGCATTATAACTTTGAAATTTCATAAGTAACTTTTGGGGGGAGAGGGTGTGTCTGTCATAACTACAAATGGTTGCTAAGTGACCAGATATAAAGTTAGGACTACCTATATTCTTTGCCATCAGAAGATTTTCTTGCACAAATCAAAAACTATGATGATCTACTGAGCACTATTTAGAATTACATTAACTTGCTCACATAGTTATCCGAGAGTAGTTTTAGTTTGGGGTAGTATCTTTTCAGACTTAACAAATTTTATTGAAAGTGACTTCGTTGCCAGAATGGACCATAATAATATGTCCTCATTTGTGCATGTTCACTATATTTTCAATACAGCTAAGCTATGCCTAGTTCAATGGCAAATAATTAGGACCTGTTAATTTTGAATTGTGTTGCCTGCTTGGAATGGTCACCTGAGCCAATGTTCAATCTGATCTAGCCAATGACTGTCAGGTATAGATTATTTTATGGTGCTTATTCTTTGGTAGCCTAACTTCCGAGCTCTCTCCTTTCACAACTACAGCCAGCTGACTCACAAAAAAGGTACTGCCAGTTGGCTCACAAAACCCCCCAGTATTTTGCTTCAGGGATAGACTGCATTTGTCCCATTGACAAACATATATTGGAAGTATAGATGGTGTGATGATGATTCAGAAATGTGGGGAAGGCAGATGCCAAGTTAAGCCACACAATCCCGCTTTTGATTGGGGCTTGATTGCGATTGTGCGCTTGCCTCAAAAAGCCCTGCTTGATTCTTATAAATGAAAGAAAATGAAACTCATGAATCAGAAATAGGATTCAATATAAAAGATGCTATAGAACTGCATTGAAAGAGAAGAGGTATTCTAGGACTAATGGGGCAACGACCAACTGAAATGGCCAAAGATAAAGATACTGTATCCTTTTGGCAGATCATTGTGGGTTATTGAGGACACCTTGACCCCAGCCTATCCTGGATGCTTTGTTATAGAGCAGGTATCCCCAAACTTGGCAACTTTAAGACTTGTGGACTTCAATTCCCAGAATTCTCCAGCCAGCTGGCTGAAGAATTCTGGGAGTTGAAGTCCACAAGTCTTAATGTTGCCAAGTTTGGAGACCCCTGTTATAGAGTAATGCAGGCACGGGAACAAAACTTTGACATTCTATCTGGAGAAACCTGTGATGACTTCTTTGACTATCACTGGTTCCTTTTCAATGGTGGCTTCCAAATAAGTGAACAGAGAACAAGCCGTTAAATCATCCAGTTACAATGAAATCAAGCACCTGATAATAATTTCATCCTAGCAGAGATCACAACGTCAAACAAAGATTGGTTAACTCCTGCTTTTTAGGATTAACCTAGCATAAAATTGTATACTACACAAAGGTTTGGGGTACAGCTATTGTCCTTTGTTTTTTGGGGTAGGTGGGTTTAAAAGATTATAGCAAGGATCCAGACAGTCAAGACTTGTAAGTTTACACTAAACATAATTAGCAAATTAAAATCCAGGAATCGAAACTTGAAATCTCTGCAATTGGCTTGTGCAGGAGACTATATTGGAGGATGAATGCTGTGGTGGCCTTCAGAGCAGGAAGGTCTACTATAGATTACTGCTTGGCTCTGCAAACTTTGGTGGAAAAATACTGTACACATGCAAAAAAATGTCTCATTTTGATGGATTTCAGGACTGATTTAGAGAATCCTTCAATGGAGAAGGGGCAGCAATGGCTGGAAAGCTGACAGTTTGGGTTTGAGACCTGGGTGCCGTACAACTGGATGAAGTTCCTTTACTTTCCTTGGCTAGCAGTTTGAAAGCATGCAAGTGCAAGTAGATAAATAGGTACCATTTTGATGGAAAAATAACAGTGTTCCATGAGCCTCGACATATAGCCTTGCTGGCCACAAGACCACTGAAATGTCCAAAGCTACGAAACAGATATGAGCACACACCAGAGGTGGTATTCAGAAGGTTCTGACCAGTTCTGGAGAACCAGTAGCAGAAATTTTGAGTAGTTTAGAGAACCAGCAAATACCACCTCTGACTGGCCCAGCCCCCATCTATTCTCTGCTGATTGGCTGGGTTTTCTTTTGTTGCCCTGTATAGGAGAATGGAGCTGAAAGTTGGTTAGTAGGGTGAGGAGGGAATGGGATTTTGCAGTAACCTTCCCCCAGGAGTGGGGAGGGAATGGAGATTTTACAGTATCCTTCCCCTGCCATGCCCACCAAGCCACATCTACCAAGCCACACTCACAGAACCGATAGTAAAAAACATTTGAATCCCACCACTGGCACACATACATCCCTAGAGCCAGACATGACTGGAAAAGAGAAACCTTTACCTTTACCTTTTAATGGGGAAAAGTAAGAACTCTACTATTGATCTGCTACTGTTGATACCCAAATGACATGATAATACAAGACAGAGAATGAAATGTAGTCACTCTGGAAAGTTTCTTGAGAAGGTAAAACAAGATTAGCTTTTGACTCTATTCCTGATATTTATATAAATTTTCTCATCAGAATCTTCAAGGGACCATTTTGCATGCCAAAATTGCAGACAAATATCTTTCTGTTTTCTTTTATGTAGATGATGCTGTCATTTTGACCTAGACAAGGTTAGATCCCTTAAGGCCCTTGTTCAGCATTACCAAGAGGACCAATGTAGTCATGAAATATTATAAAACAAAGCATGCATTTTTTCCCAATCCTACGAAATTCCACAGCTGGTGTATAGACATCCATGACACAGAATAAATCAAAGGTTTTAAATATTTAGTTGTTTCCAAGCTTCCTCAAGGAATCTGCTCACATTAAATATATGACTAAAAAAGAAGGAGGCACAGCAATATTAAGATTCAATCGAAAGTAGGGAAGGAACTTTATCAACTATCAAACTTTTTGTAACAAATAAATTACACCATTATCTTACAAGGAAGTGCAGTAGGAACCACATTTCAGTGATGACCTCCTTGAAAATGTCCAAATTTAGATATTTCAAGTCACCCAAATATGTTCTTAATGTGGCTCTAAGCCATGAGACTAGGTTGCCCAAAACTGATAACAATGTTTGGTCAGTTATCTTGAGAAGAATAGCTAAGGCTTATTCTAGCACCAATGGGAGTCCTTTTGCTTATATTATCTCTACACGGTAGAAGAGAACCAGACGTAATTTGCATTTCTATGCTATTGCACCTGCATATCTATTACCTTCACGATCAGAAAAGATTAGAGAGGGGATCAAACAGATGAGCTGAGACATAGCATTCAGAATCGTTTAAGCTGAGCTTCAAAGACTTTTCAACATCTTAGAGAATTCCAAAGAGCTGCTCCAGCAGTTTATCTTCTTTACTTATCCCCAAAATTGATGGACACCTTCTAGAGTTTCCTTCAGTGCTATACACTTGGCATTTTGGGGGAAGGCAGGTTTTTATGAAACTTTAGGTCCTCGGGGA
The DNA here is from genome assembly GCA_023653725.1 of Bungarus multicinctus. NCBI lineage: Eukaryota > Metazoa > Chordata > Lepidosauria > Squamata > Elapidae > Bungarus > Bungarus multicinctus. Next base: position 81,951,446 of record CM042844.1, on the reverse strand, counting down.
TTCTTCCCATGTACTTTGGATGAGACTGAAATCAAAAATTAATGCACCTCTACGTTTTGAACAGCAAATTTTATTCTGCTTCTTAAGGTCACTCAGACAATTTTTCTGTCCAATTCCTCTTTGCTAACAGAGAATCTAAAATTACATTTCTATTTGTAAAAATCTGTTTCGTAGCTGCACGGATTCATTTTCATACTTGAAGCCCCCATAGGGATTGCCTTCAATAAGACATTTAAATTCAGAGTGTAGTTGAGATTTATTACACCAGTTATTATTTTATTATTGTTTATTATTTATTTTATCATTATTTATTATTTATAAAATTATTATTTTATTGTTATTACTTTTATTTTAACAACTAATACAATAGTTTCATTGCATTTTGAACCGCGACTGAAATAAATTTTGGAGTTTGGCTGTAAAACTGTATGTGATGGCTAAAAGTGTCAAAGTTAAAAGTTACTGAAATAAATTTTGGAGTTTGGCTGTAAAACTGTATGTGATGGCTAAAAGTGTCAAAGTTAAAAGTTACTGATAAGGCAGTGAGATCTCCTCTTTGTCTGTATTCAGGGATAGGATTCTACCGGTTCTGTCCAGTTCTATCGAACCGGATGTTAGGGCTCCCAGTAGTTCGGAGAACCAGTAAAATGGCCCCCTGGCTGGCCCCACCCCTCTCCACCTGCTTCTCTGCTCTCTGCCCAGTCAGTCCCTATTGCACATGTGCAACATCGTGCTCATGCGCGACACGCCAGGCCAGCCACTGCTGCCTGCTTTTCGCTCCTGAGCAGCAGAGAAGCAGCCCGGTTGAATCCCATTTCTCTCTGCTGCCCAGGAGCTGTTTCCCGAAGGGAGGGGCCTTGTAAGCTTTTCGCTCTGCTGGGAGAGGCTCTCCCAGCAAGAGCAGGTGAAAGAAGCAGCCCGGAACTGATCTGCCTGCTCACAGTTAAGCCTGCCCTTTCCCCACTGTCCCTGGGGCTCCCCGGGCCTCGCCCAGCCTACCATCTCCCCCCCCCCCAAAACATCCCCGGGCTCGGCTGGCTGGCTAAGCCATCACGCAGTGCTCTCCCAGCTCTCCTTACCACGTGGCAGGCGGCAGACCCAGCTGCTGCCCATAAGCCCATATTTCTTTTGCTGCTGCTGCTGCTAGCGATGGTCAGAAAAACGACCTGACCATTGCTCGGAGTGGGTCACCGGGGAAGACCAAGGCGAAGGCTAAGAATTCCTCATAGGCGGAGTGTCGCATCCTGGAAGCGCCAACAGAGCAGGGAAATGAGGACGTGTGTAGCTGGAGCTAGCTTGCAGGTGAAGAGTTTGTTTGATGGGATGCTGGTGCTCGAAGCGGCCCGCTGATCCCTCTCCTCCTCCGTAGTCTGGTGCTCCGTGCGGGCATAGAGAGCCATTCTTGTCTTCCCTCTGCCCAGGCTGTCTTCCCTGTTTCACCTGCCCGCTCTCCCTCGCGTCCTTTCTTCCCCTCACCCCCCGGCGATGGCTTCTTCGGCGACTCCAGGTTCCAACTGGGGCCTGATCATGAACATTGTGAACAGCATCATTGGGGTTAGCGTGCTGACAATGCCCTTTTGTTTCCGACAGGCATTAATGGTTATTATATAAAAAATATAGGTTGAATATTCACCTTAGGAGCAGAAGCATGGCTTGCTTGTTATATTGCTCACAGTTTATGTTTCATTTTTTAATTCTTATTTCGTATTCTTTTTAAATTGAGTTATATTGTCTTTTCTTAGAACATCTATCCTGCATTATTGATATAAAAGAGGATAGCATATGTAAATCCAAGGTTCATTATTTCTTTAATACTTTCTCTTTTATTGTCTGGTCATGTTTGTTATAACCTGGTGCTTAGACACCTGTTCATCTGTGTGACTTGTCTGACAGGCACAAAAATATAGAATTTGGGATTAAACTTTGTTTTATAAATTGGAAAATTACAAACTATTTCTGTTCATCATTAAAGTAATCTTATATCTACATGACAGTCATATAAATCTTGTTTCTTTTTTTCTATTTTTCCTTCCCCCCTCCCACCATTGCCATGGATGTTGAGAGGCTTTCAGATTGTGAATCCAATGTAAAGCAGATTCTAGAAACATATGCCCCAGGTTGTTTCATATTAAGAAATTATCTGTGTGTTTAAGCTCCAGATACATTCCTTAGGAGCCATTTTGATGTAGTGGTTAAGGCATCAGGCTTGAAACAAGGAGTGCCTAGTCCCACCTTAGGCCCAGGAAGATGTCATGATTGACTTGAAGGCACACACAAAAGATAAAGTTTGCATTACATGGCAACTTTAACCCATCTTTAATCCATCTGTTAAAATACTGAAGTTTGCTGATGTCACAACAGTGATTGGTCTCATTTGAGACAACGACGAATCTGCATTCAGACAGGAGGTTATACAACTTGCCTCGTGGTGTAACCGTAACAATCTGGAACTGAACACACTCAAAACCGTAGAAATGGTGGTAGACTTTAGAAAAAACCCTCCCATACTACCACCTCTTATAATACTAGTATCAACAGTAGAGACCTTCAAATTTCTAGGTTCTACTATATCACATGACCGAAATGAACACCTAACATCAAAAACATCATCAAAAAAACATAACAAAGAATGTTCTTTCTGTGCCAACTCAGAAAGCTCAAACTGCCCAAGGAGCTGCTGATACAGGTCTACAGAGGAATTATTGAGTCTATCATCTGCACTTCTATAACTGTCTGGCTTGGTTCTGCAACCCAACAGGACAGACACAGACTTCAAAGGATAATTAGGACTGCAGAAAAAAAATTACTACCTACCTGCCTTCTATCAAGGACCTGTATACTGCACAAGTCGAAAAGAGGGCTGTGAAAATATTTACAGATCCCTCACATCCCGGACATAAACTGTTCTTACTCTCAAAATGACACTATAGAGCATTGCACACCAGAACAACTAGACACAAGAACAGTTTTTTCCCGAAAGCCATCACTCTGCTAAACAAATAATTCCTTCAACACTATTTATTTACTGTCCAACTATTTATAAAGTCAACACTACTATTACTGTTAATCTTCTCATCACTCATCACCCATCCCCTCCCACTTGTGATTGTAGGACTGTAACTTTGTTGCTTGTATCTTACAATTTATATTGACTGTTTCCTAATATGATTTGATTGCTAATTGTACTCTATGACTATCATTAAGTATTGTACGTTATGATTCTTGATTCTTAACGAATGTATCTTTTCTTTTATACTGAGAGTATTTACACCAAGACAAATTCCTTGTGTGTCCAATCATACTTGGACAATAAAGTATTATATACTATTTATAGAATAAAGAGCCCTGGAATATGTTTTTTGCAGTAATTAAGAAAAAAAGTGAAGTGAAATTGCCTGTCCAAAGAATAAGTGGCATACATATTATAATAAAGGAATATGCAGCTTCCTGAAATTCCCAGCCATTGCAACCATTGTTTAAAAGTTGCTCTTTTAAAATAAAAAAATCAATATTTACATAAATATTTCTAATATTTACATACAAGCCACACCCAACCAGTCATGCGACCACCAAGCCACACCCAGTCAGCAAGCCATGACCACCCAGTTACATGACCACCAAGACACACCCACAAATTAGGCCATAACCACAGAACTGGTTATTAAGAAATTTGAATCCCATCCCTGTCTGTATTTCCCCATTTTTGTTTGCCATTAATCCCCTACAAAGTTTCAAGCTCTCAGTGGAGAATTTATGGGATTAAACTGTTTGTGATGACCTGGAGTGTAACACAAACGTAATAAAGTCCAAATCGTAAATAAATGTCCTTTAATGCCTCCAACTTGGCCCTGCTGTTCAATTATTCTCAGTTGAGATAAAACTTATTCAAAAATAGTCTTCAAAAGAAAGCAATACAGACCGAACTCAATGAGCAGATAAAGGTGAAATAAAAAACCAAAACAAACTACAATGAAGGAATTTCCACAATGGACCAGGATAAGTAATTACCAACTTCAATGAGATAACAAGGCACAGTCTGTTGGAAAACCACCAACCAAGATAACTTCAGCCTAAAATAAAACACGCTTTGCTTCTATCAACGCTGTGTTTTAACCGTCTCTCTTATACACTATTCTCCCCAGCTGCAACCAATGAGGGGGATCATGGCCGCTTCCTCTCTTGTAAGCCAAGTTGTTTCCTTCTCCGTTCCTCCCTGCATGTCCTAGGATGGAGAGGGGATGAGCCTGGTTCTTCCTCTGACTACCCAACCCTTCCCCAGCCTCCTCCACAACCTCCGGAGCCGCACCTCCACTCCCTGTCAGCTGTTCCTCCTCTCCCTCAGTCTGACTCTAACAAGGGCATGACACTATTATTTTCAACTCAAAATGCAAATATACAGACAACCTTAAACCACAACTGCCCCTTGCACCATCAATGATTAGATAACAACTTCCAGGGTTGCACCAATGATTACATATATCTTTCCTTGGCATTTTTCTTATGATTCTGCCTGAAGTTTGCAATATCCAGAGTGCTGTACTGTAGGAGATGACCAAGCTGAGCCAGAAGAAGGGGTCAAGCATGTCATCAGTTTGGACTTCCTTCATGCCCATAAGAGATCTAAGTCCAGCCCTCCTTGAATTCCATTGACTCTTATCTACCACCAATTTGCTTTGACTGTTATTAGTTCAGATTCTTGTCGTGAGCTAGCATGGATTAAACTTGTGCATATTTGAACAATCTTGGTTCCTGATTTCTTGAGTTTCACGTGTGCTTTTATGTTGCCAAATGTCATACAATAAAGAGATCGAAAGAATGGTATACCTCTTCCCCTTATTTTTTTCTATATTTGGGCCCTTTAGGGCTGTTGTGGTATCATTTCTCTTCACTCAGATGGAAGTTAATCTGTCATCAGTTTTATCACCTGCAAAGTTTTAGTTAAACTCCTTATTTATTGATTGATCTCCCAATCCCATAAGGATTTTTTTTTTTTCATGATGCATTGGCTAAATGCACTTTTTGGTTCTTTTAATATTGTACCACAAAAAAATTATGAGTTTTTGCAAACTTTCTCAATCTGATGCTATCGAGCTTTCAATATCACAATTTTCAACCAATATGATAGAATGAAGAGTGGGTAGTATTTTTTTTTCTGTTTGAGGGTTCTGCAAATAAATGTTCTACTTTGAAACAACATTCCTAACTTGGACAGACTATTTTAAAACCAAATGCTTTAGGTTTCTCTTAATGTAAAGTAAACAATTAAATAACGATAGATCTTACTAGTTGAATAGAAATTACCATAATACCCTCATTTATGATTTACGCTATCCTGAATTGCTGTTGCATTATTACTTGGATAGTATTAATGATCTGCAATTTTCAAAACAATGTAGCATATTCAGTTTTGTCAAAGTAAGGCAAAATTGAAGATTTTTATTTAATACATTTAGTCCTATTTAATTCTATGATAATTGCAAATTCTGTGTTTATTTTTTATTTATTTTCTTTTCTATTACATGATATCTGTAGTGTTAATGTTATTAACATTCAATTGTGTGTAGGTGTAGGTGGTATATATATGTGTATGTGTTAGGTTTTGTGCTGATAAATAATTAAACAAGGGAGACTAGGATAGATCTATTTCGAGCTACTTAGCTCTCGTCAGCTAGCCATACCCTTACTGGGATTCGAACCAGGGAAGTATTATATGTGAGGCAGTTGTAATTGCCATTAGGCCACTGATTCAGGCTTGTGTCTTCGGCCTTGTGCTTCTCAGAGTAATGTGAGCTTGCAGCTGCTTCTTTTTTTTAACTACTAGTGGGGGTATGACTAGATTGGGTGGGGGCTTGGCTGTGTTCTGATTGGGTGGGGGTGTGTTCTGATTGGTTGGGGGTTGGCTGTGTTCTGATTGGCTGGGGATGTCTTCTGTTCCGTTGGGGGTTTGGTTGTACTCAGGTTAGTCTTAGTTGCTGGGGGATTTGAGCTACTGAGCTGTAATCCTGTTGTTTGGCTTCGCGTTCGTGGTCATGCCACATCTTCATGGTGGGCGTCAGTTCCCTTCATGTATGGGTTGGGGGGGTTTGAAGCAGGTATTTTCAATTCTACGCGGGAGAAAACCCGAAGAACCAAAGATCCACATACAAATACCCGCGAAAACCTCCGAAAACATATATATATATACACACACACACACACACACACACACATACAAACTCAACAAATAAACACACAGAGTCATTAGCAAAAGAAAAAAATAGATCATATTTAACAAAAATTAAAATATCAAAAATAGTTAAAGAGCGAAAGAAAAAGACAGAGACACAAAGAGAAAAAACCCTGTTTTCTAACTTCATCATTTTATACATGTGCTAATGTGCACTGTATTGTACTGTAATATATTGTAGACATTTTAAATTCTGTATTTATTCATTTTACTTTATTTTCCTTTTATGTCATCCTCCTCTTTTCTTGTCTGTTTTCTTTTCTCACAAACGCCTAATAAAAGTTTCACAGAAAAGAAAAGAAATAATCTTTTACTACATTTCCTGAAAATAAAAATCAATGTTATTTCCCCAGATAATGTAACTTTAAAATGGGACAGTCATCTGAGAATATGGTAGAGTAATGATGACAGATGATCTTTTATCTGTGATGATCTTCCATGGGGATATGTGTACATGTGTCTTAAATTCAGTATCATCTCCCATTGTGCTAAATATTGGTATTTACTGTACTTGTATATATGTCCTTTTAGATCTGGGTTTATAGTCCATAAGGTTGATGAATCAGAAGAAAATAGATACTGGGTTACAGTGTTTATTTTGTTTCAAGATAAGGAAATGAAGAAAATGTAAGCAAGCTGAAAGAAATATTGACTCTCTATTGCTTCTTCAAGCCATCAAAGCTTGGTTACAATTTTGGCAGCTTGAAGGATAGAGTAAGGATGAAACTGAACTCATGAGGTAAATTAGGGATAGAGAGCATTAAATGAAAATATTTTAGCTATAGTTTGCTGAAGTTCAAAATGAGGCTTTCCTAAATCATGCTTGTCAAAGCTAGAGGAGGTCAATTCACTCTATGAATCTGTCACTTGAGGCATGAAGAATGGGTGCCCCAACACTTGTTTGAATAAATTGACAAGAATTTTAGAGTAGAAAACAGCTTACTTGTCCCAAAGAAGACTTTCCCATAGGAGAAATAAGGAGGGCTGCTGAGCTAGTGAAAAAATGTGGGGTCTTTTTGTTTTATTTTTCTAAAAAGAGTACTCTGGAGAAGAATTTAGATGGAGAAGTTGCAATAATAGGTAAGTTAAGATGGGTTAGAGAGCACTGTTTGTTGATGATTTGTTTTAATAATGAGCAAAATTGGCTGATGATCTGGAAATGAAGTTTTAATTTCCAGCAGCAGTGTTAATTTGAGAGAAATTCAAAGATTCCTAAATGGAGCTGGGCTGAATCCAGACAAATCTGCTGAAGACTGGAAATCAACATGGAACAAAATCAGTCTACCACAAAGGGATGCAAAAAAGCCCAAGTTCTACCAGGTAGAATTTGAGCCAAAAAGTCATGTTGCTAGCCTCAGAGAGAAATAATGCCAGCTAGTGCTCTTCTTTTCTACTTCAAAATAGCAATAGCAATAGCACTTAAGATTTATATGCCACTTTACAGTGCTTTACAGCCCTCTCTAAGTGGTTTGCAGAGTCAACATGTTGCCCACAATACGGGTCCTCATTTTACTGACTTTGGAAGGACGGAAGGCTGAGTCAATCTTGAGCTGGTCAGGATCAAACTCCTGACAGTGGGCAGATTCAGCTTGCAATCCTCCATTTCAACCACTGCACTACCATGGCTAACAATATTACCAATAAATATATTGTTAGAGACTTTAGAAATAGAGTGGCATACATACATATTAAGCCAACAGGGTTTATGCATATGTTATCAGAGAAGATTTAAGCTGCATAATGTTCAGCCGACGAAAAAACCTTTCCTTTGAAATTCACTTTAAGCGTCAAGCCATGGTTTCACTTCTTTCCTGCTAATTATCAGTAAAAATCAACAGAAGAAGATAGAAAACCCCAGGCTCAGTTTATTAATTATTATTATTATTTAAATTTATTGACTGCTCATCATACCCAAGGTAACTCTGGGCGGTGTACAATATTTAAAAGATACAATTTTTACAAACCCTATACACAATAGGAACTAAACAATAAAAAGATAAATATATATAATATGTACCTAGTTATATATTAAGCTGGCTGAGCTAATCAGAAGGAAATGATTAGTATAGTATCAATCTGGTTTTGCACTTCACTATTTGTTGGAAAAATAAAACAGGAAAATATTCAAAAGGATTCTGCAATAAATCCTATGAATTCACAAAAAGTCCATGACAATGCTGCTTAAAGCATTTGAGAAAGAGTACCTTCTCTTCTATCCAATTGTGATGCAATGCTTCAATTTTTGAAACAGATGTAATAAATCACAGGGCTAATACTGCATCCGGATCTTAGTAGAGCAGCCATGCAGCTTCATTTTTTGAAAGCCTGGGCAAGCCAGGACAAATGACTACTGTTAAGACACTTGTCATGTACGCAACAAGCATAAGAGACATTAATAGATCTGCCTGAAATGGTGCAAAAACATCCAGAAGAGGAAATGGGGTAGCTGAGATATTTAAGTCCTACTTTGATCGATTTCAAAGGTTTTTGGTAGATTTTACAAAGACCCAAAAGGCAGGCAGGCAGGCAGGCAGGCAGGCAGGCAGGCAGGCAGGCAGGCAGGCAGGCAGGCAGGAAGGAAGGAAGGAAGGAAGGAAGGAAGTAAGTTTGTCAAGAATTTCAATTTTGCAATATTTTGGGAACAATAATGAGTTGTAATGCTGTGCACTTTAACAGCAAAAAGCAAAACAACCCTCCAAAAAGAGCATTATCACTTCTTTATGATGACAAAGTTCTCATATTCATCCACACACTCCCATCTGCAGTTAAGTGCAGAGGGACTTCCTTCTGTTGAGAAAAAAAAATACCAACTATATTTTAGAATAGGAATTCCTGGAGATTGATGGTACAAAATTCTCCCTAATGTGGCAGGCACAAATGTTTAGCAATTACAGTTTATCCACAAGAGTGAAGTCCCTCATCACTGTTGCGAAGGCAAAGGACTTGGACCAAGGAGAAGAATGTTTTAGGATCTGAATGTAAAAGCAATCAGATGCTTTGTGGATCTCAAATCCCGAATCTCTTCCAGATATCGATTTGATCTTACAGCAAGAAGTCTTAGACTTGCTTACAAGGGAGGAGGGGACAGCTGAAACACAGAGAGAGGCCCTTCTGTGCTGGAGACACAAAGACAGAGCCCTTCCCATCTGAACACAATGACACATCTACACAAACGCACTCAGAGAGTGTTTTTAATCAAACAGACGTGGGCTCGGCTGTGTCTCCTCAGGCATTTAAACCCTTCAATCTATCTCCATCTCCATGGAAAACTCCACCAGTCAGCCTGGATACTTTTTCACCAGAAAAGAGCAAAGGTCTTTTTTCTGCCTGTCTGCAACCTTTGACTTCTCTCACAACACATTAATTTCCCTTAGAATATCTACTGGGGGTTGTTTATGTTCTGAAGGACAAGATCTGCATGTTTTGGAGCCGGATTTTTATGAGGGATGCTGACTGACTCTAATTCATCTTTATCCAAGTGAAGGCAACCGATATTTTCCTATCCATTTAAATGTTTTTCATAAGCCTCTAACTGCTTCTTCCTATGAGAATAAGAAAATAATCTTCAATGTGGCCACTCTGACAAAAAGAGGAGAGAGTGGATCCTAATTAAGTGAAATTCAGACTGGGATTGTGACAGGTACAAAAACTGGACTAAATACTGCATGACAGTCTTATAATATGGAACACAACTTTAAAGAGGCTTTCAGAACCCAGATAGTATTTATGAGGTCATTTTGCTCAGATTATGGCTTGTAAACCACAATTCCCACTACTTTTAAACTTGGATACTTTGTCGTTTACAACTGCCAGCGCCTCTCTTTATAAGTGGCTTCTGCCATGGATTCCCAATGGATTTATAAAGATGTTTCAACTATCCAAAATGGAAGCCTATTTCACCAAAAGTAGAAGGGAGTATCAGTAACTCCAAAATGATTCTCCTAAAAGATAATATTGTAATTTTTTAAAAAATCTATCATTAAAGAAAACAAGTTCTAAAGATGGAGTTTTCTACATTGGGAATATATGAATTCTATGACATATAAATCAGCATTCACCCATCTCTATGGAGATTCTTACTTATCTAGGTCATGGTTGTCCCATGGCTGCCTTTTCAAATGGCAACTGGATTTTCTTCAGAACTGAAGAAGCTTTTTGAATGAGAAGTGAAATGTTTTTAAAGAAAAAAAAAACCTAGAAAGTTCAGTTGCTTTTAACAAAAAGCATCTTTGGGATATTCCCCAATCTCTTGGACTCCAAGTATGTAAGGGACAACCATTTCCTTAAACCCCAGTCAACAGAATTATTCGTTGCTGAGGTTGAACATGCCTAGAACTAGGAACTTACAAAAGACTGTTTTTATTCAAAATGTAGCATATCATAATCATTTATTTTACTTTTATTTATTTATTTATTTATTTATTTTTGTCAATTGCTTATAAGATAATAGGTATAAGTAAAAACATAGTTATGAATACATGGATACATATAAGAAAAAATTTAAAAAATAAAAGCAACAATAGGACAGGGACAGTAGCCACGTTGGTGCGCTTATGCACGCCCCCTACAGACCTCTTAGGAAAGGGGTGAGATCAATAGTAGACAGTCTAAGGTTAAAGTTTTTGGGGTTTGGGGAAGAAACCACAGAGTCAGGTAGAGTATTCCAGACATTGACCATTCTGTTGCTGAAGTCGTATTTCCTGCAATCAAGTTTGGTGTGATTTACCTTGAGTTTGTATCTATTGTGTGCTCTTGTATTGTTAGGGTTGAAGCTGAAGTATTCATTGACAGGTAGGATATTGCAATGTATGATTTTATATAGTATACTTAGATCGGACCAAAGGCAGCGTAGTTCTAAGTTTTCTAGGTCTAGAATTTCAAGTCTGGTGGCATAAGGTAATGTGGGTTCTAAACTGATGAGCTGTATTCGAGTATTGGTCTAGCAAATATTTTGTATGCTCTAGTTATTAGTGTAATATTACCAGAGAAAAAGCTACGTAAGATTAGGTTAACAACTCTTAACACCTTTTTGGCTATGTAGTTACAGTGGGCTCTAGCACTTAGGTCATTAGAGATACTCCAAGATCCTTGACAGAGTTTGGATCATCAACAAGGTCTTGACTATTCACCATATTCATCAAGTGAACATTTTGGAAAAATCCAATTCTTTATTCTAGCACAAGCTAAAGAAACAACAAACTATTAACAGTTTACCCATTGATCTTGTTCTAATGTATCGACAAAGAGAATGTTGACCAAATCAGCTGACCATTCTTTTTAACTAGTAGTACTGGTAGCTGAACTATGTCTACTGCGAGATCTTTTACAGAACTGAAGCCAGTTTAAAATCAAAGAAAGGTCAGGAAGAATAAAGAATCATGGTGGCAGTCCTCTGGAAATTATATGGATTTAGAAACACATTTGGTCCTGGGGATATCATTGATATTGTGTGAGCAAGAAGGAGAAGGAAAGGAATGCATGTTGGGATAGGGAATAAATCAAAGTGATTGATAGGACAAAGAAGATTGAGTGATATAAATGGGGTGAATTTCACAGCTCATGACTGCAATAGAACGGACATGCCTGGCTAAGAAGCAGATGGGAACAGACATAGAATGCTTTGGCCATCTGTACCACACAGTTCTGTTAATGAACCTTAATTGCTACATGGAACAAAGCCAGTATTTTATTCCTAGAATTATAAATCTGTGAAAAAGAATCTGAAAATCACTTAAACCTAAGCATAAAGCAAAATAGTCTACACACACTCACATGTACAGTGACAGTGGTTTAAATGAAAAAAAAAAAACCCTCACAAAACAGAAAGCAAGAGGAAATACAATATATATGGCAGATGAACAATTAGCATTTAATAATATTGTTGTGATTGTAACCATAGAGTCTGCTGTCCCCGATCTACCAAATTAGTGTTGCAAAAAAATATTTAGGGACTTTTCATGCTTATTAGTCCTAAAAAGGCAACCTTTGAAAAGACAAATGCAGAAGCTGGAGCCACCAAATGAGGAGAAGGCACTCACTGGAAAAAGATCAGATATTGAGAAAGATTGAAGGCAAAAGAAGAAGTGGGGGGGGGGGGGGGCAGAAGATAAGATGGTTAGATAGTGTCACTGATGCAATGAACATGAATTTGGGCAAACTCAGTGAGATAATGGAGGACAGGTGGGCCTGGCATGTTGTAGTCTATGGGTCATAAAGAGATGGACATGACTAAGCAACTGAACAACATGCTTATTAGATAACAAGAGGCAGAAAGTTCTAGAGCAGGTTGGCAAATTTGGGAGTTGAAGGCCACGTGTCTTAAAGTTTGTAGGGTGGGAAGCTTTATTCTAGAGCTTAAATTATTCAAGTTCCAGGATCATCCCCAACATTTCTGAGGATCAGTCCCTTTGCTATTTTCAACTACATATTCAAAATAAAATATTCTTCAACAACAACAAAAAAGTCCAGAAATATTTCACAAGAAGAGTTCTCCACTCCTCTACTCGTTGCAGAATACCATATGCCACCAGACTCGAAATTCTAGATCTAGAAAACCTAGAACTATGTTGCCTTTGGTCAATCTAAGTATAGTATATGAAATCATACATTGCAATGTCCTACCTGTCAATGAATACTTCAGCTTCAACCCTAACAATACAAGAGCACACAATAGATACAAATTCAAGTTAATCACACCAAACTTGATTACAGGAAATATGACTTCAGCAACAGAATGGTCAATGTCTGGAATACTCTACCTGACTCTGTGGTTTCTTCCCCAAACCCCAAAAACTTTAACCTTAGACTGTCTACTATTGACCTCACCCCTTTCCTAAGAGGTCTGTAGAGGACGTGCATAAGCGCACCAACGTGGCTACTGTCCCTGTCCTATTGTTGCTTTTATTTTTTTAAATTTTTCTTATATGTATACATGTATTCATAACTATGTTTTTACTTATACCTATTATCTTGTAAGCAATTGACAAAAATAAAATAAAATAAAAAATTAAAGGTTCTGACAACTCAAATATGATTGTATTATATCCACTTGTGATATAAATCAGATAGAAATAAACATGCATATTGATATTCTCTCTCACACACATACATACAAAAATCAGTTTCCTTAATGGTTCATGTTAGAAGAAAAATAAATTTGCATTCAAATCAACTTATCATCAAAACAACAAAATAAAAGATTTTAATTAATAGTTTCTGATTTCTCTTTCTATATTCAAAATACATTTTCAATAACATTTCACTAACAAAATACATACATTCTTCTATCTCATTTTGATCCTTAGCTTTGCTATACTAATAATTATCTGGTATCATTTAATGGTGCCTGGAAACTTTTCAGCAGTCATCATAAAAAGAGGATGTTACTGATTCAGATTCAGAACAAAAGATCCTGCAAATGCATTTCACTTTCTGTCAAAATGACCATGCTGGCTCCTTTTCAAACAGCTTCTCAAAGCCAGATGACAAACTCAAATATTTAATTATGGCTCAAGTGTTCTCTGATTAAGATGTGCCAATGCATCTCACAAAAAGAAAGTAGAATTACGCAGAAAGGAAAAAAAGAAAAAGAAAGAACACCATCGCTTCATCTCTATTGAACAGGAGTGTCAAACTCACGTCATCACGGTGTCGTCATGTGACATATCAGATGTGGGTGTGGCCAGCGCGTTATGCATCCGGCCCATGGGCTGGGATTTGACAGCCCTACTATAGAACAACAATGCTCCCAAAGTAAACAACAACAACAAAAAAAACCAAAATTAAATACAACTCAATAAATCTCCAAGATCTCTTCTTTCCTTCCATTTTGTAGCACAGACATTTCGGGTTTAAGCATTGGGTACCAATATCCCCGCTGCTAGCTTAGGCCATTGGAACAGGTCCTTCTGCAGTTTCTGAGGGACCACAAGATTGTAAAATCCACTGTAAAGTCGTCATAGCACAATCATCTAATCTTGTCACTATGGCATACATTAAATATGTTTTTGCTGTAAATGAGGCCTCCAACCTGTTGACTTCACTTGCTTAACTCTTTCGTTAAGCCTGAAAGAGGATGTGTGTCTACAACAGGGCTCTTCAAACTTGACAGCTTTAAGACTTGTGGACTTCAACTCACAGAATTCCTCCTCCAGTCATGTTAGCTCAGGAATTCTGGGAATTGAAGTCCACAAGTCTTAAACTTGCCAAGTTTGAAGACCCTTGGTCTACAATAATTGCATAAAATGAGAATTTCTGCTAGGGTTTCCGCTAGTAGAAGTCTTGCTTGTTATTGTTATACTGATAAACAAATCAGTAACCCTACATGCTGTAGAATTTCTATTCTATTTTGTTTTGGAAGACATAACTATCTTCTCAAGCCAGGTTTGAAATCTTAGTTGTTTTCAATAAATTCTTGGAAAGATCAGGTGGCTATATCTCACAAACTATAATAAAGCTATAATAAATGGCCCAGAAAGACTTTACCTTTACCAGTTTAGTAAATGACATGCACTTTACTCTCAGAGATTAATCTAACTTGTAAATATTATGCTTCACACAGTAACATTTGGTTTGATAGACCAGGGCTGTCAAACTCCTGGCCTGTGGCCCGAATGTGTCACACGCTGGCCATGCCCATACCTGGTTTAGCGAAAGGGGGGGGGGGAAGTCCCAATACATCACGTGACGCTGCTGTGACATGAGTTTGACACCCCTGAGATAGACCAAAATTTCTCAAACATGGCAACTTTAAGATGTATGGACTTCAGCTCCCAGAATTCTTTAGACCGGCCACTGTTCTTTGCAAGCAACTTGGCTGGTATGCTTTTGCTCACTTGCCCTTCCCTTGGGAAATATTCAGCAGCATCTTTGGTGCAACAACACTGACAAAATGGTGGGCACAACCAAAGTGATGGAAACCCCACTCCTTTTTAGTTTGCGTGATGCAATAGATATTTTAATAGTGCCCCTTTGTTCCTGCGACTTTGATGCTGTTGACCTCCTCAGCCATGCTTTAAACCAGGGGTCTCCAAACTTGGCAAGTTTAAGACTTTTAGACTACAACTCCCAGATTTCCCCAGCATGGGTGGCTGGGGAATTCTGAGAGTTGAGGTCCACAAGTCTTAAAAAGCTGCCGAATTAGGTGATCCCTGCTTTAAACCAATGATTTCAGACTTTCCTTGGACACTCTTTTCAGATATTGATTAGTCCACAATACTGGAGAAGCTTCTCTCAGAGAAACTGAGTAGTCTTCTGTCAGTCTATCTCAGGTGTCACAGAAAAGCAACATCCTCAGTTCAAAAGATATATCAGGTCTCCAAAAATGAGATCATCAACTATCTCAAAATACATTTCTAGTAATGAGTAGAGTTCCATGAAAATTTGGAGAGCTATGATATGGCTTTATTGCGAAGGCCTGAAAGCATGAAACATGCTCAATTTTAAGAAGAACATACAATTATTCCCATCCAACCTTTTACGTTCCTTTTTTTAGAATTAGCCTTTTAAAGCAACTATAATCTGGAACATCTCTAAGCATACATATTTTATTACAAGAGTACCGAAGTGTTAATGGAGACTCTGCTGTGTACATGATTACCCTAGAGCATTTTGAAAAGTTTCTGAATGTTGTGGCTCATTCTGCAGTCACAAACCACTCACCAAAGCGGCTTCATCTTTTAAGGTTTCTGCTTTTTTTTTTTCTTCAGTTTTTGTTTTTAATCTACTGTTTTGGTATGAACTGTTACCTAATTGCGTCTCTCACACCGCTTTCTAAGGTAAAAGAGGTGAGAAACAAATCTTAAGAGCAACTGGAGTGTCGATCCTATTAATTTAAGGGGTAGCCATTTTGCACACGCATCATCAGTGCCTCAGCATGAAAGGCAATTAAGTCCACAATTAGTTCTAAATTAAAAACTTACTTTTCCTAAATAAGGGTAGATTGCGAATACAGATTTGTTGATTACCAACGCCTGTGTAACCAACTTCATCTGACATGACCTTTGCTCAACATTAAACTATCTAATTTGGAAATACCCCGTCTTCTACCCCTTTTGGGGGTGGGGTAGACGGGGGTACCCACTCCTGGCAGACTATTAGCCCACTCACAGCATCACAAGAGCAAGGGAATCTGATCAGTTGTGTTGGTATACTCTTTAGATTCAATGTTGAACAAACAGTAATGGTACTTTCTGAAAAATAATTGATGACAAGAAATATTTCTGATTTCGAAAGCTCACTTTCATGCTGCATTAAGTTTTATGCATTTTGAATGTTGCTGCTAAGATTGATGCTCAAATAAGGTGCTGTCAAAGTTCAAGGTACTTCTGCTAGTTGCTATCTAATAATTGCTATTAATTAAAGCCATTACACGAATTCCATGATGGTTCCCTCTACAGGCAGTCCTCGACTTATGAATACAAAATTTCCATTGTTAAAAACAAGACAATTATTACATGAGTTTCACCCTGTTTTATGAGCTTTCCTGTCACAGTTGTTAAGGGAATCCCTTGCGGTTGTTAAATTAGAAACATGGTCGTTAAATGAATCCGGTTTTCCCATTGACTTTGTTCATCAGAAAGTTGCACAAGGGGATCACGTGGCTCCAAGACATTGCAATCGTCGTAAATGTGAGTCAGTTGTTGTGGTTCGCCGACAGCCTGTGCAGACGGCAGCAGAATCAGACAGTGGGGAAGAACAGGGACCAGTTTGGGAGTCTGGGGAAGACTCAGATGAGGGTCCTGCATCCGATATAGAGACGGGGCGAGGACCATCTGGGAGTTATGTGCTGACTCCGGAGCCTCCAGAGTCTGGCAGCAGCGAGGCAGAGGAACAAGAGGAGCCTATTCCCAGTGCGCGTGTGCGCAGAGCTGCCAGAAGGCAAGAGCAGCTAAGACAAAAGGCTTGGAGTTGACTGCCCCTCCCATAAGGTATAAAGGAAGAGCAAAGGTAGAGAAATCTTTGCAGGAAGCAAAGTTGTTCGCTCTGTTCGGATTAAACTTTGAAGCTCTGTGTGGACTTTGTACTTCGGTTGTTTTTTTACAGTTAATTTGGCACTTTAGTTGTTGGCAGCAATTCAAAGGAGAGAAAGGTGGGTGCTTATCTCAAGAGACTGTTTGGGACTCATTGCGGGTTGGGAATGAACATAATTCCCAGCATTGAAATAAAGCAAGAGTTGTTTGGACTAAGCGTGTGCTTAATTATGGTCTCAGGAAGTCTTGGTCAGAACATCAACTGCCAAGCATCCAAATATAAATCGCATGACCATGGGGATACAGCAACAGTCGTAAGTATGAAAATGGTCATAAGCCACTTTTTTTCAGTGCTGTTGGAACTTTTGGCAGTCACATATAATATTCCTCTGTCCCACAGACGGTTGTGACTTTGTCCTACTGATTGTCCATACGAAGTACTTTTACTTTCTTGGCTTCCTCACAGCTGATCGGTATGTTTGTGCCACTGTTTGTGTGTTCTATAAAAAGATTTATTTCAAGACTAACCAATGTAAGGAGCTAAAAGTACCTAATGAAGGTTTCAGATGAAATAATAAAAATGGCTTTTATAATAGTCAGTATCTCTCTCTTTTTTTTTAAGCTGTCCAATGTTTCTTACTATATTTATGCCTGTCATGGGGCATGTTTGTCACGTTTCTGCAGTAAATGTATTCAAGGTTATTTGCAGACAATAATCAAATAACACTTTCGGGTAAGCGCTAAAAATCTGAGAAACATTGTGAGTGATACTTAAGGTGTGCTATATAAAGCTATTCAATGGAGAAGGAAACATCAGGAATTGTGCACATCATTATATTTGTACCACCAGTGAAATTATGTATAAAATTGTACCTTTGGTACTAGTTAAACAGTACATATTTTGTCTAACAATACATATTTTGTCTAACAATAAATATTTAGTCTTAATATGATTTAGACTTAATCACATTTCACTTAAATTTGGATAACAAAAAACGAATAAAGAACATTTAAGACAATTTATTTACTTTCCCCAAATTTTGTTTCTATTTCAAATCCAAAATGCATTGGTTGTTTTAAGCTTTATTGGATACTATAAATGAATTATAGCATAGCGTTATGGAAAAAGAGATAAATTTGATTTGTTGCCTAAGAAACACTTCAGAAAGGAAACTCCAGAAGTAAAGAGAATATGGAGAAAATTAGATTTGAATTCAGGAATTTCTCAGTGTCAATAACCTTAGCGAAAATAAAACAATGATAATCTCAAAACAATCAAGTTTCTAGGTAATTACCATGGGAGAACTAATAATACAGGACACTATCACTATATAAATTCCCTGTATATATAGTTTTAATGAAGGTCTTATTTAATTCTTTCTCAAACCAATCTTTCTTTTGCCTTCCTGTCATTTAAATCACATAAATATTCTATTGAGCTTCTCTTCTGAATTATCTCATTTTCTTACCATTATAAAGTTCTTCCATATTCAGATAATTTAAATCAGTCCTCTATCAAAAATTTAAATTCTACTGTAATATTTATATAGTTATCCACCCCTCTAACCTCCCTGTCTCTGCATAATGCAAGCATTAACTGTGCTTCTTTCTTTAGGCCGCAATCTCTTACCGCAACTTCTTGAATGTTCTTTACAATAAAAAAATCCTTTAATTATGCAGAGATCAGAAACGGATACAATCTTCGATAGTGCAATTCTCCCTTCTCTTCTTCTACATAGCTACTCCAATAAAAAAATGCTATTGTCTAAAGAAATGTTTTTAGTCGGTACAAAATGTAATTCACATTAATTCTTCTACCTCTTTGTTCTATATCCCACCTTTTAAAGTAAGCCGGCAAGCAACGTATCTTTATTTTAATTACGTAATTGAGAAATCACTGCATTATGAAGGGATATTGTGGGATATATTGTATCCTGCCTACATTATATGGCCCCCCAATCAGTGAAACTTAAACATCTACATTTCTGGAAAGGAGAGACAATTGCTGCTTCATAAATAATGTAACGAAATAGTCTGTTTTTCCTCCGCAACGTCAAATGGTAGCCATTTTGTTATTATCTTTTTTTAAGAGACGTGTTTGTAAATGCTATTATAGTGAGAGATGAATCCACTTCTTCCTTTAATGGAATTAAGAACTACATCAAAGGTTAGATTTCATCACACACACACACATACACACACACACACACACACACAGAGCAGTGGTGGGATTCAAATATTGTTGCCGCCGGTTCGGTGGGCGTGGTTTGATGGGCGCGCTTTGTGCGTATGCACACACTTTGCGTGCATGCATGCGTCAAATGCGCGCCTTGTGCAGGTGCAGAGGCATTTGCGCAAGCGCAGAGGCATTGTACCTCGCTTCCTGCAAGCCTGCACAATCTCCCGGTCGCTTCAGCAGCTGCCACGTGACACTATTCTGTGCCGCGCAAAGCAGCTGCGTTTCAAATTCAGCGGATAAAGGTGAGTATGGGAGCCCAGGTGGGCCCAACAGCAGAGCCATTCGAGAGCAGCGGAGAGAACCGATTCGGTCTCCGCTGCTTATCGCTCCTAGCGGCTCTCCAGAACCGGGCAGAACCAGTCAAAATACCACCACTGACACACACATACACACACACACACACGGATCGCATGACCCTGGGATACTGCAACCGTCATAAATATAAACCAGTTGCCAAGCGGCTGAATTTTGGGGGTGCTGCTGTGGTTAAGTGTGAAAATATGGTCATAACTCCCTTTTTTCAGGGTCATTGTCACTTGGGATTCAAATTCTTTTACTACCGGTTCTGTGGGCATGGCTTGGTGGGCATGGCAGGGGAAGGATACTGTAAAATCTCCAGTCAGAGGTGGTGTTTGCCGGTTCTCCAAACTACTCAAAAATTCTGCTACCGGTTCCCCAGAGCTGGTCAGAACCTGTTGTATACCACCCCTGCTTCAACCGGTCACTAAACAAACTGTTATAAACCGAGAACTACCTGTACTGATGTAACATCCAACACGGAGAAGGTAATAGCAATAGCACTTAAGACTTATATACTGCTTCACAGTGCTTTACAGCTCTCTCTAAGTGGTTTACAGAGTCAGCATATTGCCCCCAAACAATCTGGGTCCTCATTTTACTGACCTCAGAAGGATGAGTTCAACTTTGAGCCGGTCAGGATCAAAACTGCCTAACTGCAGTCAGACATCAGCAGAATTAACCTGCGATACTGCATTCCCTATCTCTGCCATAGTGTGACAAAGAGACAGCTAAGATGGATTTTGCAAATACGCCGTTCCTAGATTTATGCAAAGTATACCACTCACAACCAGTTCGTAACATTGGTGCCACAAGCTTGATTGTGCTCAGTAGACAATCCTTACTTAGCATTTATTTATGATGTTGCAATTCATCAAAACCATCCAAGGTAGACACCTGAACTAGTGTTAACAATATGGGCATTACAAAATAGCTGGAAGATCAGGCAGTGTTGCTGTGAGGTTCAACATTAGGCAAGCTAAGCATTATCAATTTTTTTCTTTTAATATCAGTCATGGTAGAATTCTATAAAACATTTCCCTGTCAGATGGGCAACCACAAGTAATTAAATCTGCTCAGTATTATATAGGCAGCTGTTAATCTAACCATTGTATTTTGATGCAGGCTGTTTCCCTTATGCATTATACAGACATTGCAAAAATAAATGCCTTATTAAAATGTGTCCTACAACTAGGTTGCTTTTAACATGGAAGTTAAAACACAGTGGAGTATCATAGCTATGGGCCATGACTCATTAGCTCTTGTAAAACATTTGGCAAATAATCTTTTGCTTTCCTTTCAACATGCATACTCTCATCCATAGGGGCAGATTTCCCGCTCCCACATCTTAGTCTACTTTCTTTCTCTGCTTTCTCCAGCAGACAGTCGTGAGGGATCAAAACTCTAAATGCATTACAGAAAAGCAAGATTTAAATCAAGCCAAGAGAAGAGTTTCAGTAGGACAGTGCAGCACTAGCAATAGCACTTAGACCTATATACCGCTTCACAGTGCTTTACAGCTCTCTCTAAGCTGTTTACAGCAGTGGGCCAGGAACCACTGGTGGTCCGTGAGAAAATTTTGGTGGTCTGCACAGAAATGCCACCCCCAAAGCAATTAATCCAGGCTGCGCAGGAACACAAGGCTGCGCCGCCACGTGGCCCATGGGAACACAAGGCTTGCGTCGCTTGCATTGCAAACAGGAGATAGTGAGAGGAGGGGGGAAAGGGAGGAGGGGGGGAACTTGCCCCACTCGACGCACACGCCTCGCCTGGCCACCGGGCTGCTTCTTTCCATTTCTTTCTTCTTCTGCGTTTGGCTGCACACAAGGAAAGCAGCAGAAGTCTTTCTTTCTCTCCCTCAAACTCCGCCAGAAATGAATCTTTGGGCCCTGCAAGGCATCCTGCTCCAAGAGGCTGCGCCGGCACGACAAATCTCACAAAGACTCATTTCTGGCAGAGTTTGCGGGAGAAAAAGATAGACTTCTGCTGCTTCTACTGCTTTCCTTGCATGAAGCCAAAAGTCTCTCTCTCTCCCTTTCCCCCCGAGAACAGAGTTGGAGACGGTATCCTGCGATCCCAAATAAAGAACGAATGATTGGTAGGAAAAGGGGGTGGGGAATTTTCTTGCAGACTTTTTGGGGGATTTTCCCAGGGTCTCTGGTCTGCGGGATTTAAAATTATGAGTTTAGGGGTCCCTGAGGGCCAAAAGGTTGGCAATCCCTGGTTCACAGAGTCAGTATATTGCCCCAAAACATTCTGGCTCCGCATTTTACTGACCTCAGATGGATGAAAGTCTGTGTCAATCTCGAGCCAGTCAGGATTGAACTCCTGGTTGTGGGCA
Source organism: Bungarus multicinctus (assembly GCA_023653725.1). NCBI lineage: Eukaryota > Metazoa > Chordata > Lepidosauria > Squamata > Elapidae > Bungarus > Bungarus multicinctus. The sequence continues at coordinate 81,929,373 of CM042844.1, read as the reverse complement.
GAGTCAGCCTGCAATACTACATTCTAACCACTGCACCATTACGGCTCCTGAGAATACTAACGCCACCCTCACTAAGAACTGAATGTACAACTTGAAGGTCAAGAACTGAGAATAAATGGGAAAATTTCAAGGAGAGACAAATATAACAAGAACCATAAATTGGGAGCCTTTAAACTAAAGGGCATGATGTCATAGGGACAAAATACTATCCTGACTATTGCACACAGAGGTAGACTTTAACTTTCAGTAATGGAAGTACAATTAATAACTTCTTACAGACTCATTCTCAATTTCTAGATCCATTCGGAATGACCTTTTCAAGGTCTCATTCTCATGTTAAATTCTGGCACAAGGGAAGATACTAGCAAAAGCTGCAGGCGTGGGATTAAACCAATGTAACTACTGGTTTGGTGAGCGCACACTTCACTGTATCATCAGTACACCACTAATGGTATCATGTAGATTGGGTAATGCAATGTCTGCAAGAAAACAACCAAGCTTAGAGAGCACCAAGGACCCCTCATCAGCTTAAACACAAGAACTTTATCTTGCTTCCAACCAGGGGACAACCAGGGTAAGCAAGCAAACAACTGCACACACTTCATTTTCTATCGAACTGGTATTGTCATTACAGTGTGCTTGTACATGCATTATAACTCTTGCTTTACAAAAATAAACCAATCATTTTGTAATTATTCTGAAGGCTAGCCATGCATTCCCGGGAATAAACATCTTTTTCAAGTTGATCCAATTAAGAATACAATATCAAAAAACAGCATTCAGAGAGCAATTTAAAAGTGTCCCACATATAAAAAATTAGATGTTTGGGAAAGAATAAAATCTGAAGCCTTCTTCTAAACATGTAATTTTCATTAGCTGATATTTCATTAAAGGAACACTTGTAATAGCATCTATAGGGGAAGTTATAAAAATCAATATAGTGGTCACAGCAGTGCAATTGAAAGTCCTTTCCTTAATGTATGCATCACATATACAAAAGAGGCGAGATTTAATCACACTTTTGCAGCCACTTATCTCGCCTCCTTTGTTACCCTTCCTTCCAATGCCACTGAACGCTGTCTCATAATAAAACTTCCAGACTACTGAAACACTATTCAAATATTGGCTTACTTTAACCATCTTGGCAAGAACTGGACTTAAGTTATTATGAAAAATCTCACTTTTGAAGCAGAATGTTAAGTAAACAATGATACAAAATAGCCATTAATATTGTGTTTCCCCCAAAATAAGACCCTGTCTTATAATTTTTTTGCCACCAAAAAAAGGCACCAGGTCTTATTTTCGGGGGACGTTATCCACTGACTAACTTCACTTGTGCGCGTCAATCCCGGCCTCCTTTTTCTTGTCAGAGGCCTTCAGGAACTTCTTCTGCGGCCAGCAAGACTTTCTGAAGGCTTCTGCAGCCGATAACAGAGCTTCGGATCGATCCGGACTTTGTTATCAGTTACGGAGGCCTTCAAGGAAGCCTTTCTGGCTGTAGAAGAAATGGGCCAGCAAGGCAGGTGTCGGGTTGTGCGAGGCCTGGCTACAACTGTCCAAAGGTAAGTAGTAGGGCAGCTCCATACACACCCCATCTCCAACCTAGTTTAATGGCTTTCCTCGTGCACTCTGGAGTGGACGGGATCTTAATTGGGGCTTATTTTTGGGGGGTGGGGCTTATTTTGGGTGCACATGTAAAAATCAAGCTAGGACTTACTTTCAGGGTAGGTCATATTTTTGGGGAAACAAGATAGGCATTTTTTAACATAGCGTGCTAATTCCCAAAATTACTTTAATTTATGAAAGAAAAGCACATATATTGCTTAGCCTTTAAGATAGTTCTTTCAATTCTTCAAAATGCAGCATATTACAGGTAGTCCTCAACTTGCAACAGTTCATTTAGTGGCCGTGAAAAAAGTGACCTATGACCATTTTTCACACTTACGACCACTGTAGCCTCCCCATGGTCACGTAATCAAAATTCAGATGCTTGACAACTGATTCATATTTATGACAGTCGTAGCATCCTGGGCCCACCTTAATCTTTTGACAAGCAAAATGAATTGGGAAGTCAGATTCACTTAACAGCCAGATTACCAACTTAACAAGGGCAGTGATTCACTTAACAACTGAAAAATCAAGAAAAGTTATAAAATGGGGCAAAATTCACTGAAGAAATGCCTCACTTGGCAACATACATTTTGGGCTCAATTGTCATCGTATGTCGAAGAGACATTTGTATTTACAAGAAACCTACAATTGGCTCTTTTTTCTCTCTCTATTCCAGATGCCAGATAGTTCCATGATTTATTGTGGTACAAATTTAAAAATCTGAAATAAAAGCATGCCAGCTGTTGCATTTCAATATCATAAGAGAACTGTGAGTTTCCTGCTTGATTGCTTCAGGGACACTACAGTGGAACTGCTAGCTGATAGAAGATCACAGATTTTAGAAGCATCTCGTCCTCCAGATATGCTTCAAAGTTACTTCTCACTTTTAGCCATGCTCGCTGAGAATTATAGGAGTTGACATCTGAAGCAGCTAAAGGGTACCCGGTTGGAAAGGCTGATTTAGGATGAAGATGTAAGATTGGTAGTTCCTCTATGTTTGTCTTTTTCTCCATTACAAATAGAATATCGTACTATGAATGTCTTAAGACAGGAGTGTCAAATTCAAGGCCTGGGGGCAGGATCCGGCCCGTGAAGTGCTTAGATCTGGCCCGCAGGGCCGCCCTGGAAATAGCAAAGAACCGTCCCGTGATGCCTCTAGCAGCGAAAATGAAGCTCAGCAGGGCTGCGCCGGCCCTCCTAGGCCCTGTTTTCGGCCGTGACTGTCTCCTACAACCTTCTGCCAGAGAAAACAGAGCTCTGTTTTCGCTGGCAGAGGGCTGCAGGAGCCTGTCGCAGCCGAAAACGGAGATCAGGAGCCTATTTTCGCTAGCCAAGCACTCGGGTCACCACAGGTGCCCTTGACACGAGTGACATCAAACTGGCCACGCCTACCCTGGCCATGCTTACCTCAGCCACCAAGGTCAAACACAACCCTAATGCGGCCCTCAATTGAATCGAGTTTGACACCCCTGTCTTAAGAGAAAAGCAAGTTAAAGACTGAACAACTCTCCTAAAGACTGCTTTGGGAATAAAAAAGAACAGTGTGAACAGGAAGGATCATTTTATTATGTTTGGTGAGTGTATAAAAAAAAAAAGGCAGAAAGTTTTGGATGCAAATACATGAACTAATATAGAAAATCTTAAAGACAATATTCAATTGAAACTAGAGGGGTTTTTTTTGCCGGGGTGGGGGAGGGGTGAGGGGAGGGTTGAGAGATTGATGAACAGATATTGGGGAAAAGTCATGGGACTTTTCTTGTATATATGGTAACTGCAGCAAAATTATTATATACTCAAAACCAGAAAAACTCGGTACTACTTTCCATGGAGGTATGGTTGGTGAAGATGATGGAATTTGCGGAGATGGCAAAACTGACTTTCTTTATATACAAAGAGAAAATACAAAGCTACGTTTATTGCTGCCTAGAAATACCTTATAGATTTTTTTGCATGAAAACAGAAAAGAAGTGCTCTTATAATTTATGACTTTGATGAGTGGAAGAAAAAAAGATGATAGAAAAAAAATAAAGCTTTTTTTTGTTACCATGTGGTAAAAGATAATTTTGCAATTATACTTCTATTTGTTACAAAGAAAATTGAAAGCCACTACTTTCTATTTTTTCTCCATTCTTTTTTGCACTTTTTCTTGTTGTCTTGTATTTTAAAAAATTTTTTTACTCTTCTTTGGTTTATTACTTTGTGTTAGTTTTTGTTCGTTTTAATCTTTCTCAAACTTTTAATAAAAAAAAAATACTGAAAATATAAAGGGAAAGAGAAATAATCCTTGAAGTCAAATTTAACTTGTTAACAACATTGAAATAACCAAATTGTTATCTTGGCAACAAGACAAGAGAAATGATTTGCGTTGTCTTCTTCCTTTTCGTTTTCTAATCCACAAGGTCTGGGATTCCAGGTAATCTCCTATCCATGCCCAATCCTAATTAGTTTTCTGAGATCAACCAAGCTCAGCTAGATAACCTGTTTCCCCAAAAATAAGACCTGTCACGAAAATAAGCCCCAGCATGTTTTTATGTGTGCACCTAATACAAGCCTTACCCACCCACAAAATAAGCCCTACTTAAGAGCTTGCACAGCTGCTCACCCAGCCATTCTGTCTTGGTTGCTCTGCTGTTACAAAAGCACGGGATACAGAGCACAACACCTCAACATGGGAGGTAAATTAGATTAAGAAAGTGTCTGCCAGATAGTCAGCTCTGTGGTCAAGATGGATTTGGGCTTATTGAAGGCAAGATACAAATGATTATAATAATAATAAGTAAAAGTTGTTGCAGTCTTTTAAACTGTTTGAAAGACTGCAACATCTTTTACTTGTTATTATTGTATTCATTTGTATGTTGCTTTCAATATTTTTACTAATAACACAAGATAGCAAACATATCCACAGCACCTTCCTCCTATTTTCTTCACAACAGCCTCATGAGGTAGGTGGTGGTGAGATGGTGAAGCTGTTCCACATGCCCTGCACCGGCGTACCTGAGGGCCCCCGCAGCCAGGCCATCCACACCCTGACAACTGTTTCATGGCCGCAGCACGGGCGCCTCGCTCAGCCTTCTGCTCGTTGTGGCCACAAACAAGCAGAAGAAGTGGGCCGGAAACCACATGGGGTCCTGATGGAGGGAGCTGTTGGCGGCAGCTCCAACAACTCCCTCCATCAGGACCCCATGTGGTTCTGGCTGCAGGGACATTGAGGTAAGACAGTGTGTGGCACATGGAGCAGTTTCACCCCTCTTGCATGGGGAAGCTTCACTTCATGCCCCCACAGCCTCCTGCCCTGCCGTGAGCAAGCCGAACAAGTGGGTCTCTCGTACATGGGGGAAAAATAAGACAACCCCCCCCCCAAAAATAAGCCCTGGTGTTTATTTTGGGCCCCAAAGAAAATAAAACCTGGTCTTATTTTCGGGGAAACACGGGTAGAGAGAGCTTTATGGGCAGGTATTGGCTTTAAACATGAATCTGTTTGAAGAAACTTAGTCTTAAAATGAAATGTATAAAAACATATTGGAATAGCTACTCAATAGTGCGGGAAGCATTTATATTGCAAATTATTACTGGCTGGATATAAAGCAGTTTAGCATTGTCCCTTGTTCCCATTTGAAGTTTTCAAGTACACTTTAATTATTACTTTCACAGGGAATTCCTTTGTTAACTCAGCTACTGCTTGACCTCTTTTGTTTATGCTGCTCACTGAAATGTTTTTGTTCTGCTCTGACATCGCCTTGTTCTTGGTTATCAAGTTAAGACTGGGACAATCAACCACATCCCGCCCCTTGGGGCATAAGCCTTCTCAAAGCAAAGCAATTAAGCAACAAAACATAAACGAGGATCAAAAACTAACAATGATGGGGTGGGAGAATCAAAGCTACAACTAAAGTGATAGGCAAATTGAGAATTAATAGCACATGGTGTTGGGCTGGCAGAAAGCTGCTGAACATGCCTTGATAAGGAATTGGAGTGGCTTTTCTCACAAATGTGGTGATTCTGGCTTTTGTTCTCTAAACCGGGGGTCTCCAAACATGGCAACTTGAAGACTTGTGGACTTCTACTCCCAGAAGTCCACAAGTCTTAAAGTTATCTGAGGAATTCTGGCAGTAGAAGCCCACAAGTCTTAAAAGTCATCTGAGGACTTCTGGGAGTAGAAGTCCACAAGTCTTAAAGTTATCTGAGGAATTCTGAGAGTAGAAGCCCACAAGTCTTAAAAGTTGACTGAGGACTTCTGGGAGTAGAAGCCCACAAGTCTTAAAAGATGACTGAGGAATTCTGGGAGTAGAAGCCCACAAGTCTTAAAAGTTAACTGAGGACTTCTGGGAATAGAAGCCCACAAGTCTTAAAAATTGACTGACGAATTCTGGGAGTAGAAGCCCACAAGTCTTAAAAGTTGTCTGAGAAATTCTGGGAGTAGAAGCCCACAAGTCTTAAAAGTTGACTGAGGAATTCTGGGAGTAGACGCCCACAAATCTTAAAAGTCATCTGAGGAATTCTGGGAATAGAAGCCCACAAGTCTTAAAAGTTGACTGAGTAATTCTAGGAGTAGAAGCCCACAAGTCTGACGGAGGAATTCTGGAAGTAGAAATCCACAAGCTTGTCAAGTTTGGAGACCCCTGCTCTAAGCCCACAGAAACCACTTTGCAAATAAGATGCCTGGAAGAGGAAGGAAATGGGAGGGACAAGGGGACCTGCAATCAGATCATTTGGAAGGAATATCCTCCAAAGAATGGGCAGCAATATGGGACTCGACTGCCAACTATGAGTCATAAGTAACAAGTGCCAATGGGCGCTGCCCTGGGTGCCTGGCAAAGAGGAGGGAAATGTCAAGAGGCTGGGGAAGAACGTGGGAGAAAGGTGGCATTTCGGCTCGGAGGTTATTATCCACGTTCTTTCATGCACCAAAGAGTCATTGGGTGTTTTTTGGCTAGAGCTGGACAAAATCAATTAAGGCTGAGGGTGGGGGGAGGGGGTGGAGAATCCCAATGCTGTGCTTCACATTTTACAGAGCAGTGATATAAATAAGAGGAGTGATGGGGCTTAATGTGTTTCTCTGCTTAGAAGTAGTGCCATGCAAGAGGATACTTAGGTGCAATATTACTAAGACGCAGACATCAGAGAGTAATTAGGACTGCAGAAAAAACAATTATTACCAACCTGCCTTCAGTCGAGGACCTGTATACTACATGAGTCAAAAAGAGGGCTGTGAAAATATTTACAGACCCCTCACATCCCGGACATAAACTGTTTCAACTCCCACTCTCAAAACGACGCTATAGAGCACTGCACACCAGAACAACTACACACAAGGACAGCTTTTCCCCAAATGCCATCACTCTGCTAAACAAGTAATTCCTTCAACACTGTCCAACTATTTACAAAGTCTGCACTACTATTACTATTAATCATCTGATCACTCCTTATCACCCATCCCCTCCCACTTGTGACTGTATGACTGTAACTTTGTTGCTTGTATTTATATTGACTGTTTCCTAGTATGATTTGATTGCTTATTCTACCCTGTGACTGTTATTAAGTATTGTTTCTTAGGATTCTTGACTCTTGACGAATGTATCTTTTCTTTTATGTACACTGAGAGCCAGAAGGTAACTAGGATATTGGGGGCAAAGTTGGAGCTAATAAAGGGACTCCTACTGATTATCAGACTGTGTTCCATGCCCCAGGTCATTGCAACTACTGGTAAATACTTATCGACTATAAGTATTAGGCTATCTGCAATTATTCTAAATTTCAGATGAAGAATATTTATACAAGAATGAGGTTCTGTATATATAATTAAATTAACTATTACTAAACTGTCAGGCACAAGAAACCAGGAGACATGATGGAGTTCAAAAGCACTGCAGATTTATTCCATACAAGTTATACTCAAGAATCTGAGCAAGGGAGGCTGGACTAATATCTCTTTCTGGGGCATATGGACTCCAAACTGATGATGCATTTGACCCTGCCTTCAGACTCAGCCTGGTCATTTGCTACATCAACTAAGTCAGTGGTTTGCTACATGTGCTACATCAACTGGTTTGGAGGTTAAGGCACCAAGCTAGAAACCAGGAGGCTGTGAGTTCTAGTTCCTGCGTAGGTGCCACCTGGGTGACATTGGGCCAGTTCTTCTCTCTCAGCCCCACAGGGTGGTTGTTGTGGAGGAAATAAGAGGAAGAAGTACAATTGGGTATATTTGCCATCTTAATTTATAAAAAAACAGTAAAAGGCGGGATAAAAATAATAAATAAATAAATATAAGGTCAAAGAGTTCAGTCTTTCTTGCTCACTTGTCTTTCTATTTTGGGAAAAGTAGTGCACAAACCCCTTAAAGATTAACAGATTAAAAGTTTGGCTGACAAAATCCACTTTTTCGTTATCGTTCATTTGATTTTTGCCTATACATAAATGGATATAGGAACAACAGTCTGACAATTATATTAGGCAGCCATATTAGAGTCCCTTTAGAATTTTTTGCGTTTGTTGGAAATTCCAGCAACATGTTAGAGTCAAATTCTCTGTGTTTCTTTCACTGGAATATCATATGCAACATACAGTTGAATCAAAACTTGACATTTAAAAGTCTACTAACATAAGATAAGGAGGCAATTTTATACTGACCTTCAAAATGGTTCGGCCATCAAATGATTCCCTTTCCTTGAACGGTTTGCCTGTGGCTCGGTTATTCGGATCTTCAGCTGCAAAATAAATAAGATTTCAACTCAAACCGAGTCAATTCCCATCTCCAAATCTATATATTTAAATGTGAAATACCACTCACATATCATCACAAAATCTCCAGAATCGTAAAGCCTACAAAATAGAAATTTGGCACGTATGTTCCTCTTGGCTTCTAAGTGCTCACTAAGAAAGGATTTTTCAAAATGACCATCATAGCATTGGTATTTCATATATTATTATTAATACGCTCTGATGCTAAGGAGTTCTGCTTCCCCTCCCCACCTGAAAAGAAATCTGATTCAAATGCAAAACACAAGCAGAGGAGAGGAGTTTCAGTTTCATAGCAGCAACCAGCTTTACTACAGAACAGTTGAGCTAAGCCACGCCCAGGCTCCTTGCTGCCTCCTTCTTGCTCACACAGCAAATACTGTTTCAGTTTCCAAATAGCCCTCAATTCTCTCACACACTGACAGGACTCTAGCCAGATGAATACTGATGGATGCTGGTAGGCAGAGGCAGAATTCCCCCCCTCCATTTTCCTCCCCAAAAACTAAACCCGGTCACATAGTTTCATAGCAAAGCACAGGTATCGAGCTAGTATAAATATAAATACACACACACACACACGATTATTCTGAATTGTTTATATCCATTTACTGTAACAGTATTTTAAACAAGATAGAAATTATTTCCAAAAGTACATTGTCAGAATGTTTAGAGCCATCAATATTGTCTTGAGGATTATTTAAGGCTGACAGCTTAGTGTAATAGAATCATCCAGGGGAATCCAGAGTTTAAGATTCAGTGCTCTGTCAAAGCAAGCTTTAATAGCAAAGCATTCTCTCACCTTACTTTCCTGTCCAGCCTTCGAGAGCTGATCATTCTGCAGGCTACAAATTTAAAACCAGTGAGAAAAATTGGGTACTTGGGCAATGCATCCTTGTTCTCAAGGTGCCTCTAATTCCTCAAAGCTGGGAACAAACAAAAGAAGATCAATGGCTCCTTAAACCAAGAGTTATTTTTACTTGGCCCGACTGTGGATACTCCTTGCAAGTGTACCATTACAAATTCGATCTTTACAATCACAGCTTTTGTGAAAAATGCGGAGAACTTCATGCTTCCTTTTTTCGAAAAGCATGTTTCTGGTTGCCTTGATAGAAGGAGTCTGTTCCACTGTGCAGCAAATGTTCATAAATGAGAACTTTACACACAGTTTACTAGTCAGGGAATTAGTTCTCTCACCCACATTTTTGCTTCTTCGGCAAGTCTACTATTTCTACCACTAGTAGTCCTCGACTTGCCATCGTTCATTTAGTGACCGTTCAACGTTACAATGGCACTGAAAAAGAGTTACAAACGACTGGTCCTCACACTTACACAATTGTTGTTGCATTCCCAAGGTCATGTGATAAAAATTCAGGCCCTTGGCAACCATGAAGTAGCTACAATGGTTGCACTGGTCATGGGATCACCCGTTGTGATCTTCCCAACTGGCTCCGGACAAGTCAAGTCAATGGCGAAGCTGGATTTGCTCAACGACCGCATGGATCACTTTAACCACATTGATTCGCTTAACAACAAATAGCACAAAGGTTATAATATCCAGCGTGGTTCATCTGACAGCCATTTTGCTTAGCAACAGGAAGTCTTATCCCGATTGTGGTTGTCATAAGTCAAGGGTTACCTGACTTGGCCCAGAATTCCTAATCTCCAAAAGATTTAACTCTATATGGAGGACAATCTTTCTTTCATGGGTCCTGCCTGTTGCTATAAGCATGTTCTGGGTCCATCTATCAAAGTGCCACCTTAGAGCACCCAGAAGGTGTGCCTTCTCTGCCGTGGTGCCTTATCCCAGCACTGTCCCTGCTGGACCCACCTTGCTTTCCTTCAAATGGAGGAAAGGTATTAGTTACCATCTTTCAAGGTATTAGTTACCATCTTTAAAGCGCTCCATTGCTTGGGGCCGGGATATCTACGGGACCGCCTCCTGCCATTATCGGCCTCCCGCCGGCCAATACGCTCCCATAGAGTGGGTCTCCTCGGGGTGCCGCTGGCTGGACGGTTGGAGACCCCGAGGGTGCGGGCCTTCTCATTGGGGGCACCCTCCCTCTGGAACGAATTACCCCCAGAGATGAGGACCATCCCTGATCTCCTGATCTTCCAGCGGGCGGTGAAAACTCATCTATTTCGCCAAGCCGGCCTGGCCTAGGGTTCTCTTAGGGTTTTTAATCTGGTTTTATCTGGTTTTTAGTCTTTTTAATTCCCTTTATATATTTTTATTTTTCAGCCACTATATTTGATTTTAATTGTTTTTAATTTGGTATTGTTGTTGTATTTTTAATCGGCTGTACACCGCCCTGAGTCCTGTCAGGGAAAGAGGGCGGTATATAAGTTTAATAAAATAAATAAATAAATGGAAACCTGGCTTTCCCCCCCCCCCAAGGCCTTGAGCTAGGCCAGGGCATGCATCCACTATGGGATACATCTGTCAACTCATAAAATATTTCTGTGGTCTTTTTTTTAGAGTTGCCAACAGAAAGGGAAGAGGGAGCAGTGCAGCCACTTGCAAACCGAAACTGCATTCTATAAATGTTTTCAAAGATAGTTTCTAGGTGACCGAAGTTTCTGCCGTACAAAATTCTAACTGGAGAGCATGATTGATGACTCCTGGTTAGGGATGTGTCCCATTGGAGAATATGAATTATGATACACCCAGCGAGTGGGGGAAAACCAGGGTCAAGGGTGATAATGAATGATGCGTCTCAGAGTCAGCTACACCCAGGCAATGCCGGACAGTTTAATTCCCAATAAATCCATCTAAAGTTTTGGAAGTTTGGCTCGAGACTCATGATTTAAATGGGGGTAACTGCAGGAATCCTGACATCTAGTGCAGGGGTATCAAACTCAAGACCCATGGGGTACTTAGATCTGGCCCATGGGGCCTCCCTGGAAACAGCAAAGGACTGACCCGCGGTGCCTCTGCAAGCAAAAATAGAACTCGGGACCCCCGAGCTCCGTTTTTGCTGGCAGAGGGTTGAGGAGGCCGTTGCTGCCAAAAAGAGAGCTCACGGGGGTCACAGGCGGCACTCCCAAGCTCCGTTTTCAATGGCAGAGGGTTGCAGGAGGCCATTGCAGCCAAAAACGTTTTCACTGGCAGAGTGCTCAGGCCACCACAGGCACCCCCAACACGAGTGACGCTGAGCTGGCCACGCCCACCTGGCCACACCCAACCCGCCCTCTTGAGGTCAAACACAATCTTGATGCAGCCCTCAATGAAATTGAGTTTGACACCTGTGATCTAGTGTATTTATAAGATGTATTTGTTCTCTCTGTTATGGTCATCTTTTACCCTCGGTTTCTTAACATATTGTATAGTGCTGTGGCTAACTTGCTACATTACCCAAAGCCAGTGATGAGTTGGGAAGGGCATAGAAATTGTGTCAACTAAAAAAAAAATACTTCTTTGATCTTTTTAGTTGCCAGCAGAAAGGGGTGGGGAAAAGCAGTGCATTCCTTAAATGACTCAGATAATCGCTTTGGCTACCGAAGCTTCTGGCATGCAAAATTATTACTGGAAAGCATGATTGACAACTCTTGGCTATGGATGTGTCTCATTGGAGAATATACATCCAAGGAGTAGGGGGAAGACCAGGGTCACGGATGAAATGAATGATGTGTCAGAGTCGGCTGCAACCGGGAAACACCAATATGTCAACTTCTAATAAATCAATCTTTTTTACCCTGAGAGATGTGGCTAGAGACTTATGATTTGAATGGGGGTGCATGTCGGAGTTCTGACAAATCAAATGTACAGATATAAAATAAAGGCAGCCATTTTTAAAATTTTAATACACACTCAAACACAGTGTATTATAAGAAAGGCTAAAAAGGCACATTGTAAATAGATCAACAAACCTACAAACTAGTCTACTTTTGTCACTCCTTGAAAATCTGAACATGAGTGTGAAAAATAAAATGTGATCAACAATCCTTAAGATACTTGCGTGAAAGCCAATCGTGTATGAAAACTGTCTAGGCAAAATAGGAAAAAGTGTGACGACGTAAGAACTTTTTCCGTTTTATTTGCAAGGCCCGTTTCAATAGACGGCTCCTATTATCTGCTTGTGTACTCCACAACATTATCCACAGGCATACATATAGGGCTTTGTAACTATGTACCGTACTGCATATTCACAGACACACAAAAACGTATCTTAAATTCAAGGCAGCTATATTTACAAGTTAGGTATGGTAAATATATCATTTGTTCACCATGGCTTGATGGTTCTTTTGTACAACATCAGGAGATGTCTTTTTATAGCCATATGCACTCTCCATTGGAATTAGTGATTGCTATTTTTAGAATACAAACAAGCAGCTATTCATATTCTGATTACTAAAGAAGCTTTTAAAAACAGCTTTAAAAACTAAACAGAAACTGCAGCTCGATAATACCAAGCACATTTCAATGGAAAAGCAGACGCGGTGTACTCAAACAGTAATCCTAAATCCAAGTGATATGGATTAAATCTGCATTGAATATTTTAATGAAGGATTCTTCCTTTCCTATTTCAGATGAGTGCAGTCTTAATGAATGGATCTCTTCTTAAGCAGGCAATGAACTCCTTGTCTCAAATATATATATATGTATTTGCATGGCACTCTCTAATAGATATGAGTGGCACACACGGTTAGAGTGCAGTATTACAAGCTACTTCTTCTGACTGCCGGCTGCCTGTAATTTGGCAGTCGTAATCTCACCAGGCTCAAGGTTGCCTCAGCCTTCCGTCCTTCCAAGGTTGGCAAAATGAAGAAAGACCCAAATTATTGGGGGCAATAGGCTGACTCTGTAAACCAGTTCTGGAGAACCGGTAGCGGAAATGTTGAGTAGTTTGGAGAACCGGCAAATACTACTTCTGACTGGCCCCGCCCCCATCTATTCTCTGCCTCCCGAGTCCCAGCTGATCGGTTGGGTCTTCTTTGGTTGCCCTGCACAGGAGAATGGAGCTGGAAAGCAGGTTAGTGGGGTGGGGAGGGAATGGGGATTTGGCAGTATCTTTCCCCTGCCACACCCACCAAGCCACGCCCATAGAATTAGTAATAAATTGTTTTGAATCTCACCACTGATATGTGTGTTTGTGTGTGTGTGTGTGTGTAATTAATGTATATTAATGTAATATTAATGTATGTGTGCGTGTGTGTGTGTGTTAGGTTTTTGAGCTGATAAATAATGAAATAAGGGAGATTAGTATAGATCTATTTCGAGCTACTTAGCTCTCGTCAGCTAGCCATACCCTTACTGGGATTCAAACCTGGGAAGCATTACATGTGAGGCAGTTGTAATTGCCATTAGGCCACAGGTTCTCATCCAGATCAGCGATACAGGGGAATGAGTGTATATTCTTGTGTTACAACACCCTGGTAAACCCCAATCAAGGGAGGAAGCATACTGCTGTCCTTTTCTCTTTCGGCTCATCACCAGAGACCATCCAGACAGAAAGCTATTTGTTTCGTTGTCTTTTGTTTATATGTGTGTTAGGTTTTTGAGCTGATAAATAATGAAATAAGGGAGACTATATATATAAATATATATATATATATATTTGTTTTCTGAGGTTTTCGTGGGTATTTGTATGTGGATCTTTGGGTTCTTCGGGTTTTCTCCCACGTAGAATTGGAAGTATCTAGGCGACGTTTCGATGAAGTCTCATTCATCATCTTCAGGCTTGTGTCTTCGGCTTTGTGCTTCTCGGAGTTTTAAAGTCACCTAGATACTTCCAATTCTACGCGGGAGAAAACCCGAATAACTAAAGATATATATATATATATATATATATATATATACACATTCACTCTGAGAAGCACAAGGCCGAAGACAGAAGCCTGAAGATGATGAATGAGACTTCATCGAAACGTCGCCTAAATATTTCCAACTCTACGCGGGAGAAAACCCGAAGAACCAAAGATCCATATACACATTGTTATATATATAAACCTAAGGACTGTTGTAGCAAACTTGGGGATCAAAACCACGGTTAACATTTCTCAAGGGATCTTAATGGAGGCTCACCGCTAGGATCATTCCGAAAGACGGTGTTCATAACAGTGGCATGGAGCTTCACTCTATCCCATTCTCTTCTCATCAGCCCAGAGGTTGCAAACTGGTCCACCAGTCTATCTGCTAAGAGCTGAAGCCTGGAGAAGAGAAAAGGAAGTAGGGGAAAAAAATGGTAAGGTGAGGCCTTTTTTTTTCAATACTCGCACAGATGAATCCTCGGGTTACGACCACAATTGCGCCCCAAATTTCTGTTGTTGAGGGAGGTATCTGTGAAGTGAGTTTTGCCCCCTTTTACGACTTTTCTTGACACCATTGTTAAGTGAATCACTGCCCTTGATAAGTGAGTAAATTGGTTGTTAAGGGAATCTGGCTTCTCCATTGACTTTGCTTGTCAGAAAGTCACAAAAGGGGATCAGATGACCTTGGGACAAGCAACTGAATTTTGATCACATGATCATGGGGATGCCTCAAAGGTCGCTAACTGTGAAAAACGGTCGTAAGTCACATTTTTCCGTGCCTTTTGAACTGCGAATGGTCACTACACAAACTGTTGTAAGTCGAGGACTACCTGTGTTCATGGAACAGATACTTTTAAGGTTCATACTCTGGAGAAGAATTAAAATAATTGTTACCAAACATGGTTCTCAAAACACGAGTACAGTACAGGTAATCTTTGACTTGTAACAGTTCATTTAGTGACCATTTAGAGTTACAATAGCACTGGGGGAAGAAGTAACTTATTTATTTATTTATTACATTTTTTATACCGCCCCCCTCTCCCGCAATGGGACTCGGGGCGGTGTACAGCCAAGATAAAAAGCCCCACAATAAATAGAATTTAAAAAATTCTATTCTATTTTAAAGAATTAAATTAATGGCTGACAAAACGGTAAAAACAAGGTAGAAAAGTTAAAATTACCAGAAATTTTTTTAAAAACCCTAATAATTGGTACTAGGCCAGACCGGCCTGTTGGAAGAGATGGGTTTTTAGTGCGCGCCGGAAGGTTTGCAGGTCAGTAATGGCTCGCATCTCCAGGGGTAATTCATTCCAGAGGGAGGGTGCCCCCGCAGAGAAGGCCCGCACCCTTGGGGCCGCCAGCCGGCATCGTCCAGCTGACGGCACCCCAAGGAGGCCCATCTTGTGGGAGCGCACTGGCCAGCGGGAGGCCGATGGTGGGAGCAGGCGGTCCAGTTATGACCATTTTTCACACTTACGACCGTTGCGGCATCCCCTTGGTCATACGATCAAAATTCAGACGCTTGGCAACGGACTCATGTTTATGACAGATGTCACGTGATCCCCTTTTGCGACCTTCTGACACGCAAAGACAATGGGGAAACCAGTTTCACTAACAACCATGTTACTAGCTCAGGGGTCCCCAAACTTGGCAACTTTAAGACTTGTGAACTTCAACTCCCAGAGTTGAAGTCCACGTTGCCAAGTTTGGAGGCTTCTGTACTAACTGTTGTGGTTCACCGGCAGCCGGTGCAGCTGGCACAGAATCGGACAGTGGGGAAGAATAGGGACCAGTCCAGGAGTCTGGAGAGAATTCGGACGAGGGTCTTGCATCCAATATAGAGATGGGGCTAGGACCACCTGGGAGTGGTGTGCTGACTCCGGAGTGTCATGCCCTTGTTGGAATCTGATTCTGAGGGGAAGATTGAGCAGCTGACAGGGAATGGGAGTGTGGCTCCGATGGCTGTGGAAGAAATGGGGGAAGGGCACAGTCTGGTTGGGCATTCTGGTTGGGCATTCAGAGGAAGACCCAGGGCCTCTCCCTCTTCATCCTAGGGTACGCAGGGAGGAACGGAGAAGGGAGCAACATGGCTTACGGGAGAGGAAAAGGCCCTGATCCCTTTCATTAGGGAGAACAGGATATAAGTGAGGCGTTTGCATACAGCTCCTTGCTGGAAGCAAAGCATGCATTATCTTCGTCGAGGCTTATCTGGGTTTTGGCGTCCTCCCAACTGTGGTTGCTACATTATCCTTTGAAAGTCTGCAATTTACCATCCTGGCCTGCCATATTAATTACTTCAGTGTGGTTTGTGTTGGTCTTTTTTTAAATTTGTAATTATCTTTACTTTGGGTTCAGACTGCATTTACTCCCTTCATAGACTGTTTTTGGAAGAGTTGGATATCCAGCTGAGGATAATTGGACATTGGGGCCAAGTTGAAGGCATTAAAGGGAATTTATTCTACTTTTGTGACTTTGTTATTTTTGTGTCGCACTCCGAGTCATCACACAGAGTCTGGCAGCAGTGAGGCAGATGACCCAGGGGAGCCTGTCCCTAGTGCATGTGCGCACAGAGATGCTAGAAAGCAAGAGCAGCTGAGACAAAAGGGGCGACTTGGGAGTAAGGCTTGGAGGTGATTGCTGGACTTTGTACTTTGGTTGGTTTTTTTATAGTTCGTTTGGCTCTTCTGTTGTTGGCAGCAATTCAAAGGAGAGAAAAGTGGGTGCTTATCTTGAGGAACTGGTTGGGATTCATTACCGGCTGGGAATGAAAATAATTCCCAGCATTGAAATAAAACAAGAGTTGTTTTAACTAAGCGTGTGCTTAATTACAGTCTCTCGAAGCCTTGGTCAGAACACTAACTTAACAACTGCGGTGACTCACTTAACAAATAAGTTGGCAAGCAAAACTCCCTTAACACATGTCCCGCTCACCAACAGAAATTTTGGGCCCAACTGTAGTCATAACTCGAGGACTACCTGTACCTCATTCGTGTCCTGTTACTTCTTCAAGATTTAACACTGCAGAAAAACTGGAATCAAACCAAAGTACCAGAAGCATCATTTCAACCTCTGGGCTTAGAATACGAGCAAACCTAGACAGCATATCCTTCATCGAAACGGAACAAAATTGCATCCTGTGAAGAAAGAGGAAGTTTGGGGAGGGAGGAGGGGAAACTGCTTTGATAGGGCAATAAAAATAGTTTGACATACAATTTTACTATGTGGAAAGCAAGATCTTGATAAAAACGCCTGCCTGACATAAGAAAAAGGCTTCTGAATAATGAATTCTTTTTTTTTATCTACAGGGATGTTTCAGATTACTCATCCCTAGCAAGACAAGGTTGAAAACATACAGAGTTGGGTGCTGCTGAATCTTTAACTTATCCTTGAGAACTTGGTAGCTTCTTCTACTTTGATCTTATAGTGCTGCTGTTACCAAAATGATGCAGAACAAATAAACTTATTTAGATGCATTAGTCCCACCCGTGATTCAGCTTTATTGTGAAGAGCCAAACGAACTATAAAAAAACCAACCAAAGTACAAAGTCCAGCAATCACCTCCAAGGGTGGGATAGATGACCCAGGGTGGGATCCCAAGGGTGGGATAGATGACCCAGGGTGGGATACAAAATAAACACAGTCACAGAAAACAGGTGAAGCCCCTTTTATTCCTTCACTTTGCTTCCAAGCTCCGAATAATCTTGACGGAAGACAAAAAACTCCCATACAAACAGTTACAAGATGAAGGAAAAAAGCTACACAAACCAGGCAAGATAAAGGCTAGAGGACGTCCACAGATAACACACACTGGGAAGGATGCCAAACTCAAAGAGGAACCATAAACTAGAGATATTTCCACACTTCGTTTCCAGCGTTCACCCAAGTCCATCCTCTTATTCAGTTGTCACAGCTGTAGCCCATGAAAAGCATCAAGGTCCTTTCCTTCCGAGTAGACCACATCTCTTCCTTATCCTCTCCTCCCTGCATGCCCTAGGATGGACAGGGGATGGGCCTGGATCCTCCTCTGACTGTTCAGCCGGCTCTGCCCTTACCCAGCCTCCTCCACAACCTCCGGAGCCTCACTTCCACTCCCTGTCGGCTGTTCCTCCTCTCCCTCAGAGTCAGTCTCCACCAGGGGCATGACGTTTATGATGTAGATTTGCTTCAAAAGGAGTCCCTGCAGGTTTTACTGCGCTACTCATTGTCGACTTTAGGGGGTGGTGCTCGTCTCTGTTTCAAGGCCATTGCGCCAGCGCTGACCAAAGACATTCCTGTGGTCACGACGTCATGGAGTGGCAGAGCAGTTAAGGCACTGCACTTGTCGACTGGAAAGCTGGCAGTCCAGATTCAAGATCTGAACACTACACCATGGGCTGAGCTCCTGTCCTCGCTGCAGCTCCTGCCAACCTAGTATTTCGAAAGCATGCAAATGCGAATAGACAAATAGGTACCACTTTGGTGGGAAGGTAACAGCTTGTTTCAAAAACCCTCATGGAAATCCATTTCATGCCGCTTTCTATGGCAATCTTTCCCATTCTTTTTCTATTTCTTTTTGAATTGGAAAGTATCTTTTCAGGGGGAAAAGGGTAGCCCAGTTATATTAAAAAGATGAAGTTCCCGCTATTGTCAAGTAGGATAGAGTAAATTATCCCTAAGGGGTGTGTCTCGAACACATGCGCAGAGACATGCGGCATGTGTGGGTTGCACGTGCATGCACAGGGGGAGTGGAGGCCCCCAGCGCACTTGCCTTCTGGATGCTGGCATACGAGCGTGCGTGCAATTTTCAGCATGGGAGCCAAAATAGGTTAGCCACCAATTGTATAGGGTTTCCTGGCTGAGCAGGAAGTTGGACTAGACCTCCAAGGTCTCTTCCAATTCTGTTATTCTGTTAAGTCTGGGATTTGTTTGTCTGTTTATTTATACAAATTCTTGTTGGGGGGGGAGGGTATCTGCTGCTTCTCAAGAAAACTGATGTGTGTTCAAAAAGGTTTAGTTGGCTTGTTGACTAATATGCCAGACATTTTCCTGTGCTGTTTCCTCAAAACTCTGATCCGGCTACCTACTTAGACTTCACTTATCTTCAGACAGGCTTCCCATTGGTCTCCTGAATCCAACAGTGGAAATATCCACACAGTTTTTCCTACGACAACTTGGCTGTAAGAAACAAAGAAAGACTTCCCAGCTGGATGGATTAAAAGTTGTCAGAAGGTTCAAGCCCGATCATTGGCAACCTATCACGTGTATGATTTATTGGCGAATCCTTGGAGGAAAAGATGTGCCAGTAAAGTTTTCAATTATCCTTCCTGGTCCTAATGTGCTTCAATCACTTTGTTTTCCTGAGACACGTTTCCATTAGAGGAAGACAACAGGCATTTGTTCCTCTGAATATATACGGTAGAATGAATAGAAACTCCACGCTTACTATATCCTGGCTTTAGCACAATCTCTCTCATGATGATTGACTTCTGCTCTCAACTTTATAACACCTGTCTACTGACTTGGCCTTTGACACAACCTGGAGCACAAAGACTCCTCATTGTTACCTCCATAAATGATAAACAAAACGGAGAGTGCCGCAAGCTAATCATTTATTTTCTTGAAATGTCTGGGTCCACAATGAAGCACCCATTAACACAGAGAGTTTCTGTTGAACAAGCTTATTTTCTGAGCGCTGACAAAAATAAGTCCCAACCAACACTAGTGAGCAATGTTTGGATAGGTGTAGTAGAGTAACAAGAGATGACTTCGACAGAAATGTGCAAGGAATGCTACCTAGGCAGAGTCTGAAACATTATTAATTTTGGGGAAACAGACTGTTGTGGTTCGCCAGCAGCCTGTGCAGACGGCAGCAGAATCGGACAGTGGGGAAGAACGGGGACCAGTCTGGGAGTCTGGAGAGGACTCGGATGAGGGTTCTCCATCCAATGCAGAAATGGGGCCAGGACCATCTGGGAGTTGGCTCTGGAGTCTGGCAGCGAGGCAGAGGAACAAGGGGAGCCTGTTCCCAGTGCGCATGTGCACAGAGCTGCTAGAAGGCAAGAGCAGCTGAGACAAAATGGGTGACTCAGGAGTAAGGCTTGGAGGTGATTGCCCCTCCCATAAGGTATAAAGGACAGGCAAAGATGAAGAAACCTTTGCAGGAAGCAAGGTCGTTCGTTCTGTTCGGACCAATCCTTGAAGCTCTGTGTGGACTTTGTACTTCGGTTTGTTTTTTATTGTTCATTTGGCACTCTAGTTGTTGGCAGAAATTCAAAGGAGAGAAGGGTGGATGCTTATCTCAAGGAACTGTTGGGGATTCATTACAGGCTGGGAATGAACATAATTCCCAGCGTTGAAATAAAACAAGAGTTGTTTTAACCAAGCGTGTGCTAAATTACGGTCTCGGGAAGTCTCGGTCAGAACTCAGATGAAGCAGATAGCTGTAGATATTCTAAGTCATCCAGGTCATAGTAGTCTTTAAAGTTGCTTTTTCCAAAGGCAACTGGATTGTTTTTTTTCCTTGAGGAAGAAGAAGAAAACGTTTTGCTTCTCATCCAAGAAGCTTCATCATTTGTGATGTTGAAGAGGTGAAGAGATACATATTGATAGGTACTGTACCTATAGGATAAGTACTGTACTTTTCCTTCCATCACCTTTCCATCCACAACTGATGAAGCTTCTTGGATGAGGAGCAAAATGTTTTCTTCTTCTTCCTCAAAGAAAAAGCATTGCAGTAGCCTTTGGAAAAAGTACTCTTGAGACAGATGGAGCAAATGTGTCCTCAATTCTCCGAACTATAAAAAGGAGGTTTTCTGGGTTTTGATTCTGTTATTATAATCTATCCCAGTAAAATAAAATATTGAGTCTTGCTGTGGAGCTAATTTTTTGATCCATTTAATGGGCCTAACAATGGGATGCATATCATATCATTAATATAACTGAATTCTTTTAATTCAGCTTAGCTTCACGGTTTATCTGTGAATCACTTCCATGGGTTGAAAATGCTGCAATACCACTACTCTATTCCAATCACAATTTGAAGAATGTTCATAAACTCGTCTCACAATTTTACCTTTACTCTGATACTGTGGTTGTCCAGGGTAGGAACTGACTACGATGTACGGTTCATGCCATCTACCTCCCATATCAAAAATTATTCACCCCCTCAAAGTTTTGCACAAAGGAAACCAAAAAAATGCAAGCATTACTCCCAACTTACAGCACATGACTTAAGTGGAATCCTGGCCAAAGAAATGGAATCACAAATTAGTTTATGGAAAGTACCGTATTAACTTGTTTGGTCCAGGAACTGTAATCAGTCCTTATTTTTATGCATAGTTTGAGAAAATATGTACGTTTTGTATTTTAAACATTTTTCAAGATGATGCCAGTTCTGATGTCAGCTGTTTGTTTTTTTAAGTCAAACTCTATTGATTTCAGCAAAGCTAAGACCTGGCTAATTCTTTTATGAGAATGTATCAAGAAATCCTAGGGTTATAAGCTAGACTGGGATTTCAAAATAACGTGGCGAACTATTTCCATGCTGTTATCAAGAAAGAAACATAGAGGCCTTCATGATGTCCCAGTAGTTGAGCTTGAGTTGAGTAAGTGTTGTGGTTAGCCAGCAGCAGGTGCAGACGGCTGAGGAGGGCGAGGACTCAGATGAGGGGCCAGGACCGTTGCCTTCAGAGATTGTGGGGGCT
The DNA here is from genome assembly GCA_023653725.1 of Bungarus multicinctus. Lineage (NCBI taxonomy): Eukaryota > Metazoa > Chordata > Lepidosauria > Squamata > Elapidae > Bungarus > Bungarus multicinctus. The sequence continues at coordinate 81,907,597 of CM042844.1, read as the reverse complement.
AGCAGCAGCGATGAGGAGGTTCCTGACGAGCTTGTGTCAATGCGCGTGTGTGTGCAGGATTGCTCGCAGGAAAGAGCAGCTGCAACAGCACGGGTGACTTGGGAGTAAGGCTGCAAGATAATGGCCCCTCCTTCAAGAAGATAAAAGCCAGCTGTGAAGCGAACATTCTTTGCAGGAATCAAAGACGTTTTGAAACTCAGCCTTGTGGACATTACAGTTGTATTTAAAGACTCTTGTGTTGTAAAATGTTTCTTATCTGTTGTTTTTTTGCAAAAACTTGGCAAGGCTCTTTCTTGTCGGAGCTAATTAGTTGGAAACAGTCTTTTATCTTTGAAGAAATAGAATTTGTAGATGAAACCTTAAAAGATTGTGCTGCTACTTTTGTCTTGTGTTTGCTCTTTTGGAACCAGGTTTGGGTCAGAACAGTAAGACTTCATTGATCTAAGACTCAGATTAAGGAACCAGGAAGTTTATAAAGTATTGTATGCAAAATTTGGTGCAACGTGCAAGTAATTTCCACCATACCACCCTGTCCACAAATATTCAGAGAAGTGGAAGTTCTTACAATTACAACTGAGCTATGTGGGACAGTTGTTAAATGAGTTTTGTTCCATTTTATGACCATTCTTGCCATGGTTGTTAAATGAGTCACTGTTTAGTTAGTAACATTTAATTAGTAACATGGGTGTTAAGGGAATCTGGCTTCCCCATTGACTTTGCTCATCAGAAAGTCATCAAAGGTGATCACATCAATCCAGGACATTGCAACCATCACAAATACATGCCAGTTGCTAAACATCAGAATATTGATCCTGTAACCATGGGGGATGCGACAATGGTCTTAAGTATCAAAAATGGTCATAAGGCACCTTGTCAGTGCCATTGTAACTTCGAGCACTCCCTAAACAAACTGTATGCTGTATGCTGATCTATACCTGGGGTATAAAACTCGATTTCATTGAGGGACGCATCAGGGTTGTGTTTGACCTCAGGGGGCTGGGTGGGCGTGGCCAGGGTGGGCATGGCCAGCTCAACATCACTCATGTTGGGGGCACCTGTGGTGGCCTGAGCGCTCTGTCAGCAAAAACGGAGCTCGGAAGGGCCACCCGCTCCATTTTCGTTGGCAGACGGCTGCCAGGCCATCGCAGCCAAAAACGGAGCTCGGGAGGGCTGGCACGGTTTTCCTGAGCTCCGTTTTTGCTGGCAGAGGCACTGCGGGCTGATCCCTCGTTGTTTCCAGGGCAGCCCCGCAGGCTGGATCTAAGCCCCCCATGGACTGGATCTGGCCCATGGGCCTCGAGTTTGACACCCCTGATCTATACTAAAGACAACTGCAAACTAAATGTGTAAACCAGAAGAGGAACAGAAGGCTAAATCCTTACAATTCTCTTACAAAAAATTCATTATTTAAGTGCAGCATGGCTAGGGAACATTAATTAAAAATAATGCTACCCAATAAAACAAAAGACCATCTCTCCCTCTCCCTCTCTCTCCCTCTCTCTCTCTCTCCCCTCCCCTCTCTCTCTCTCACACACACATATGCCGTCTTATATATTATCTCTGTGGAATCCATTAAGAAGGTAATTTGCTGGATAGTTCACACTTTTCCAGTTATAGATTTCTATCTTGACCCTTTTGGTCTCGCTCAGGCATGTTCTTCCCCTCTAGTCCCCATTTGCTTGATAATTGTAATAGCCCAATGGCATTGAGTTGACCCTGTGTGGGTGTTGATGGCTAATTTCTAGCTGTTCAATTTCAATCTCCTGTTTTCTGCAGATACATCATTGAAATTAGACCTGCCTAATGAAAAGTGGGATGATACCTCAGCAATTAATAAAATATCTCAAATGAAGCCATACTTTATTACATCATAAAATTGAGGAAATAAAGCAAATTAAATTATAATGAAAGGCCTGCTGGATCGGAATCATTGCGGCGTAACTTTCCTCATCATCTTTCTCCCCTTCTTAATAAAGATCAGAGAAATTTTTCAATAATATCGGTGATGGCGGAAAATGGGACTCTCTTCTGTTTTGGGGAATTGAGTATTTAGGAGAAACAAAAAATCAAAAGTACATCCAGCTCGCACACTGCCAAAAATAGAATGGGTGAGTTAGCTGAACATATTTTAATTACAAGGTAGAAAAAAAGAGGTGATTTTTGCAAGAATGCATAGCATTTACTCCTATAGTTTCAGAGATAAACCATGAGAGACAATCCACTGAGTATGCCTCAATCTTTAGTAAACTAATGCATATACTCTGAGACTCCAGGGTTTACTTACTCCCTATTGAAAGGGATCTAATGCGAAGGATGCCAGTTTTTAAAAAATGCAAATTCTAACCCTGATTAGAATTTATCTTTTATGAACATCACACAAGTATCCCAAAGGCAGAAAACTGAAGCAAAGTAAAATATGGTAATTCTCATCTTAACAAAAGTTTAATTTAAAATGATGTACTAAAATCTGATTACATTGCTTACTCTGATTTTTTTTCCTTGGGCGAAATTATAGATACATGTGAAAATAAAAGGAGAAGGAAGAAAAACATTTAGTATATATTTGGAAAGGAATACTTAGGACTTTCCAGATAAGACTTTGCATTTGTAAAGAAATTTAAAAAAAACATGCAACATAATTTAGCAAAAGAAAGAATATTATGAAGTTGGTAGTTGAGTAATTAAATAGTATTTGGTATTACAGACAATGGTTGCATTTACACTTCATAGCTAAACAGAATTATTCAGCATTCTGATTAGATATAAATGCCATGAAATGTTGGTCACATCTGCTTGGCTCCTTCTTTCAGAGAGAATGGCTAAACCAGGGGTCCCCAAACTTGGCAACTTTAAGACTTAAGGACTTCAACTCCACAAGTCTTAAAGTTGCCAAGTTTGGAGACCTCTGAGCTAAACCAATCATAGAAGCTTCTTGCTCTGTTTATCATGATATGCAAGTCCCTGTTTATCATTAGTTTCCATTCTCATTTCTGTCTCCTTTGGAGAGAGAAATTAGAAATCCCTTTTTGCATGTTATAGCAACTTCCCTCCATTATTTGTTTAGCAGAACAAACCACATCAGAGACAGGAAGAAGCACAGATCAGAACATTTATGCTTACTCAATAACTGGGCTATTGTCTATGCAAAACATAACCAAGTAGAGGTAATTTTTTTCCCAGTTAGGCCTAGAAATTAAATCTTATGAGGATGGAAATCTTTTATCATTTTTAAGGTACTACATTCCTAGTTTTTAAACCATCCAGAATAAACAGCAATTAGAACAGAACAGAATAAGAGACTTAGAAGGGATCTTGGAAATCTTCTATCTAGTCCAATCCCTTGCTCAGGCAGGAAACCCAGTACAATTTCAGACAAATGGTTATGCAATCTCTTCTTAAAAACTTTCAGTGTTCGAGCATCCACAACTTCTGGAAGCAAGCGGTTCCAATGATTTATTGTTCTGATCAGTGGTGGGATTCAATTTTTTTTACTACTGATTCTGTGGGCATGGCTTGGGGGGCGGGAAATGCTTGGTGGCAGTAATGGGATTCAAATTTTTTAAATACCGGTTCTGTGGGCGTGGCTTGGTAGGCGTGGCAGGGGAAGGATACTATAAAATCTCCAGTCAGAGGTGATATTTGCCTGTTATCCGAACTACTCAAAATTTCTGCTACTGGTTCTCCAGAATTGGTCAGAACCTGCTGAATACCACCCCTGCTTGGTGGGCGTGGCAGGGGAAGGATACTGTAAAATCTCCATTCCCTCCCCACTCCTGGGGGAAGTTTACTGCAAAATCCCATTCTCTCTCCACCCTACTAACCTGCTTTCCAGCTCTGTTTTCCTGTGCAGGGCAACAAAAAAAGACCCAACTGGTTCAGCTGGGACTCAGGAGGCAGAGGATAGATGGGGGCGGGGCCAGTCAGAGGTGGGATTTGCTGGTTCTCTGAACTACTCAAAATTTCCGCTATTGGTTCTCTAGAACTGGTCAGAACCTGCTGAATACCACCTCTGGTTCTGATTAATTGCACAAGTGGAAGATATCTTTACTTCTTTCAGTAATATGTATGACCCATTATGAACCTAAGGGTAAAAAGTTAGTATCGGCCTCTTTTTAGATACAGAACGACAGAAGTTTCATCTCTTGGATTCCTGGTGGAATGTTTCCTGACAGATATAATCAAACTCAGAGGTTGAGAGGATCTTGGAGTATCATTACATCATTTTTACCATTTCGGATAAAATACTTCTAGCGACTAAAAATGACTATAGAGAAAACAAGGGAAAAGTTTACCTCTTGGAGCCATCTTTCATGTGGACTTTTGCATACAGGACATCAACCATGGCTGGGTCATCGTTCATGTACTCTATTCCTCTTATTTCCAGAGTTAGTGGTTTGCCTTCAGTAATTGTGCTATTTAAAAAACAAAAAAAGGGAGGGTGAACATACCAAATGGTTCATTCTGAACTTTAGCAGGAAACTACATATTTTGCTACTTCAACGGCATTATACATAAGAGGAACCACAGGCCTAAGGGTTTGTAACCTGCTGCAGCTGTTCAAATTAATATGTTTGAGTGCTGTTAGTTCCCTAGCTGTAGTTTCGTTTACTTTATTGTCCTTGCACCTCGTACAACGAAATCAAACACCATCTTCAGTGTACATCATGACCATGAAAATAAACACAAACACACATCCTTCACATTCCACGCATTGAACCAAAAACCACAACACTGCAGTATACAATAGAATTCAAGAGTTACTGCCCTGGGGTAGAAGCTGTTTTTCAGCCTATTTGTCCTTGTTTTTATTATCCTGTACCGTCTGCCAGATGGTAATAGTTCAAAAAAAAAAAAAAGGGTTCCCAGGGTGAGATGGATCTTTGAGAATATTTTGAACTTTCTTAAGGCAGCAAGCCTTCCAAAGCTCTTCCAAAGAGAGGAGAAGGCAACCAATGATCTTCTGGGCAATGACATTAACCCTCTGGAGTGCTTTCCTATCTGCCACTGTGCAATTGGCAAATCATACAGAGGTGCAATAAGTTAAGATACTCTCTATGGTGCAGCGGTAGAAGGTCGACCAGCAGTTTTTCATTCAGTTGTTGTTTTCTGAGAAGTCTCAGGTAGTATAATCTCTGCTAGGCCCTGTACATACTGGATGAAGTTTATTTTGCATGAACTGCATTCGGTCGATTGATGTTTTAGAGATAACATACAGAATGAATGTTCCCCATTCTCGGTTCCTAAACTTATCTTTGCCATTTCTGAGTTATTGCCTGTAGTGATGGATATTTCTTGTGAGGTCACTTTTTTGTCCTTCCATGCCAGCTCTAAATGTGTAATACTAGTGATAACATATAGTAATAACAGTTCTAAGAATTACTGTAGTATGATCCTTCAACATGTATTCAAGGGCTGCTACAGTCATATTCATGAAGAGCATCACATTAAATTTAATTTATTTCTTTGGCACGGTGACCTTTGGCATGCCATTCAAATGCCACTGCTCTCTTTTACAACCTGGACTCTGTAGCTTTAAGAGTTGTCCATTCAGCATTTACACGCCGCAAGAAGAAAAATGGAATTCTGCTGTTATTATATAGGTTATAAACCTCCCAGAAAAGCTACTGCATCGCTTTCAGACACTGCACAGCATTAATATTAAGAAATGCTAAATAATACAAGGAATTATACTATTCTTCATGTAAAATTGAAAAGCCACCATGTTCTAATATTAGAAGCTGAGGTTTTTATCTGATGCAGTTCTAGAGATAGTGAAATTCACACAGCTAAACCCTTACCATTTATTTTCCATTAGCAATAATGGCAATAATGATTTTTCAATACTGCAGACATAATTGTCCTTGTAGCTGTTGTTGCTTTGCATTATAACTATAGCATCTCCTCACTTGAGTTCAAATATCCTGTCTTGGCAGGGGGCAGTCAAAGGGGCAGGGACCAGAGCAGGGACCAGTCCGCGCAAGCAGTGGCAAGGTGTGCATGTGTGTGCTCACACTGGTCCGCCACTCATATGAGTGGAGTTACATGTGCACACAACAGCCCATCACTCGCACCCCTGGATTAGAGGAGAACTGAATCCCCGATTTTTGAAAACACCTAATTAAGAGAATTGGCGTAATCAAAGGGATTGCAGCTGACAAGCTTTGGGGTGTAATATTTGTGTTTTATTTATTTCCTCTCTTCCAATGTTTTGGTGTTATGAGTGTGAAAACCGTGTGATACACCCAAGTCGAGAAAAGGGTAAAGATGTTATTATGCTAGTGATAAAGATGGTAACAGTTTAGGAGAACTGAATATTACAAGAATAGAGAATATACGGTTACAAGTGTTGTTCTTCTCTGATTTCACACAGGAGGAAAGATTTGTTACTATCTACCGAAATGCCATCCTACTTACTAAAACCCCTACCAGAGGGTCAAACTGAGGGTGTTTACGCTGTGTTGAGTGAAGAGCTTATCTAAGCAAGCTGGCTTCTAAAATGGTCCTGGAGAACTTCAATACAAGTGATCATCAATTTGTATTAACATGAGGCTACAAGGCACATCTCAGCATGTCATGGCCACCACAATAACCCTGAGACCATCTCAAACGATCCTTATTATCAAAGGACAATAAATTAATTATACTTAATTTAATCTTTGAGGAGATGAAGAACACAAATGGATAACTGAGAACTACGCCACCTTCGGCCCGATCTAAGTATAGTATATAAAATCATACATTGCAATGTCCTACCTGCAAATGAATACTTCAGCTTCAACCATAACAATACAAGAGCACACAATAGATACAAACTCATGGTTAACTGCACCAAACTGATTGCAGGAAATACGACTTCAGCAACAGAGTGGTCAATGTCTGGAATACTCTACTTGACTCTGTGGTTTCTTCCCCAAACCCCAAAAACTTTAACCTTAGTGTACTATTGATCTCACCCCTTTTCTAAGAGGTCTGTAGGGGGCGTGCATCAGTGCACCAAAGTGCCTACTGTCCCTGTCCTATTGTTTCTTTTATTTTTTATATGTATCCATTTCATGTATTCATAACTACGTTTATACTTATATCTATTATTTTGTAAGCAATTGACAAATCAAATAAATAAATAAATAAATAAACTGGGGGTAGATGGGTAAGCATTAAAGTTATTCCAGTGTCAAAGTCTCATCTGGTGAAATTTGGTCTCAGCATCTATTCTCTCCATTAAGATTAGCCTGTCTCTGGGGATTATGAAATCTAATAGGCTCTTGAATAATCCATGGGAATTTATAGGAGCAAGGTCAGTAAATTCTTCAATGAGTCGTCACCTCTACTGGCCCATACATTTTCTAAGGCCATCAAATAGGTCTAGTTGCTTGCAGTTCTCCTTGCTTATTATCATCTTGTGGTTACTCACAAAAAAACCTCCTCCAGCTATCCTCTTCTTCCCTAAGGATGCGCTTACTGTTAAATATTTTCAGCACCTAAAGCTGAAAAGATCAAGATGCATTTCTTCACCTAAGTCTTATCAGAATATTCTCTTTTTCATTCTCTTTTTTTAGTCTGTCATCTGCACCTCTATACTTGTCTGATTTGGTTCTGCAACCCAACAGGACAGACACAGACTTCAGAGGATAATTAGGACTGCAGAAAAAACAATTACTACCCACCTGCCTTCTATTGAGGACCTGTATACTGCACGAGTCAAAAAGAGGGCTGTGAAAATATTTACAGACCCTTCACATCCCGGACATAAACTGTTTCAACTCCTTCCCTCAAAACGACGCTATAGAGCACTGCACACCAGAACAAGTAGACACAAGGACAGTTTTTCCCCAAACGCCATCACTCTGCTAAACAAATAATTCCCTCAACACTATCCAACTATTTACTAAGTCTGTATTACTATCACTATTAATCTTTTCATCACTCCTATCACCCATCCCCTCTCACTTGTGACTGTATAACTGTAACTTTGTTGCTTGTATCCTTATGATTTTTAATTGACTGTTTCCTAGTATGATTTGATTGCTTATTTGTACCCTATGACTATTATTAAGTGTTGTACCTTATGGTTCTTGATGAATGTATCTTTTCTTTTTATGTACACTGAGAACATATGCACCAAGATAAATTCCTTATGTGTCTAATCACATTTGGCCAATAAAGTATTCATTCATTTATTCATTCATTCATTAACCACACACACTCTTAATATTTTAATTCACTGCCATTTATTTGTAATTTTTTATTCTCCTTATTTTCATGCTAGGGTTGAGATATTTACCCACAAAAATCTAATGAATGCATATTAAATTAAGGTATCATCTCCTGATTTCAATTGAGCTAGTAACAAATAAACAAAGCTCCTGTGATACCAAAATGAGTCATAAGTCTTAATATCTTGGCTGGCCTTAATATTTGGACCAAATTTGTTATTGCTACCAACGCTGTCACTATGGATCTTAACTCTGACATTACTCTGAAACTAGGAAGATGTGAGTGGCTTCTGTTTAATCATATGTATATAATTATTGAGAGTGCCTCTTGTTTAATTAGAGACGGAAAGAATGCAAATACAATATATCAAACACAGAAGCATCAAGGAGTAGACTAATAATTCAGAATTACCAATAAGGGAAGAAACCAGCATAATAAGCTTCTAAATGTAAAATTACGCTTAATTATTATAGGAGCCATTTGATGGCTTCAGTGAATGGAGCCATTGGTACTATATCTGGGGGACACGGGGGGGGGGGGGAGCAATTATGGCCTCTTTATGACCATGCTGGCTCAGGAATTCTGGGAGTTGAAGTCCACAGATGATAAAGGGTCCATAGTTCACTACCCCTGACTTTTAGGATAGAATGCTACAGACTTGAGAGGGTTCATCTTATTAATTGCTCTCACTAGTAACCTCACTGGATGAGTTGAGATGACATACTGCATCAAGCTATTCCTTGTTTTAATCACAGTTTACTGAATAAGCAACCACTGGAAAAATTGACATATCAGACTAAGCCAATATTGTCAGGGTATATTCATTAACTGGCAGAGACATGGTTAACAAAGTCAGCAAGTGAGTAAGCATGGCAACAGACCAGCCAATGGGAGCTGACAGCCTGGGTGTGGTTTGGCTCTGTATGCTTTGCTGCGAATTGAAACTGAAACTAGAGTTCTGCTCTGAACTGGAGCTGTAGCATGTCTGCTTCTGTTTGTGTTTGCTTGTAACCTATCCACCTTGGAAGAAACTACTGGTATTGTACATTTACTTATTTTATATAAAAGAAAGTTAATGAATCCTGATGAGTCAGTCATCTGTGTGCTTTCTGGATTTGAATTTTGCTGCAAACTCTAACAAATATCCTGTTTTAGATCCGGATTAAGAATTTGGGAGTGAGAGATACACAGTAATACTTTACAGTGTTTAATTTCCAAAATGATTACTCGTGACCAGAAAAACACACAGAGCGTTCTGTCAGAGGTAGAACACCTACTAGATTGTGGAAATCTAGATACTCATTAGATGGCAGCAATGACACTAACAACCCACTAACTCTTTGCTGCCACCTAGGAGTAACATGGATTTCTGCAATCCAGATATGATAATCCTAGATTAAAAAGCTAGTAAATTGATCCAGAAGTCAAAAGTCAAAAGCTAAACTCCATCTGAACAATTTTTCAAATGGCAAAAGCAAAAGAACAAAACTTAGGGATCAGGCAGAGAAAACTTCATCAAATAATCAAGACGCATGGCATGTACAGTAAGTAACTACTTATTTGCGGTTATGAAGAAGAGACAGTACTTCTAACAAGAAGATAATCTCAAATTTGTTTTATCCTTGAGGCTACAGCTATCTCATCCACACTTAGTTGCTATTGATTGAGCCAGCTCCTTCTACAAGATCATCCAGGGTTTACTCAAAGTAGAGTTTCATTTCTAAGATGTTCTCCCTTGTCTTCTGAAATTCAGCCAGAGATGGTTCATAGGCTCACTGTCTGAATAAGTGAAACTAGTTCAAGGGTCTTCAAGCTTGGCAAGTTTAAGACTTGTGGACTTCAACTCCCAGAATTCCTGAGATAACATGACTGGAGGAGGAATTCTGGGAGTTGAAGTCCACAAGTCTGAAGGCTCTCAAGTTTGAAGACCCCTGATCTCAAGGGTGGGATTCAAAATTTTTAACAACCGGTTCTGTGTGCGTGGCTTAGGTGGTGGGCGTAGCTTGGTGGTTATGTGACTGGGTGGATATGACTTGGTGGTCATGTTATTGGCTGGGTGTGGCTAACTGTATCACTCACATTGAGGCTCACATCTCCTCGCCTGGCCTCTCATGACTTGGGGATGCTGCAAGAGTCGTAAGTGTGAAAAATGGTCATAAGTTTTTCAGTGCCATTGTAACTTTGAATGGTCACTCCACACAAGCAAAGTACCAGCAAAGGAGGGGAAAAAAACTCCAGAAAAGTTCCTGAGATAGGAAAGCTAGTCCTGCCAAGAACGTAATAAGGGTCAACGGAGAGGCAGTCTCTGTAAGCAACACCAGAATGTTTCCTTCCTGCCTTCCTTACAGGATTAGGCCAGTAATTTCTTCTAACAATTGGTTCTCCAAACTGCTTAGAATGTTAACAACCGGTTCTAGCAAATAGATGCAAACTGGTAGAATCCCACCCCTGCCTGATCTAGTTCATCACTGGGTCAGTGAGTACAGGTTCAGGCTCAGGACTTCAAGCATTTCCTTCCTTTCCTTTTTCCCCAAAAATCAGGTGCAATAGATTGAGTTGAGTTGAGAGAAAGTGACATGCTCACAGTCATCCCATGAACTTCCATGACTGAGGGTGGATTTCATTAATGCTAGTCCAATCCCTAAATCACTATGCAGGTAGTCCTTGACTGATTCAATTTGTTCATTCAGTGACTGTTCAAAGTTAAAATGGCACTGGGAAAAAAAATAGACTTATGGCCATTTTTCACATGACCACTGCAGCATCTCCATGGTCACATGATCAAAATCCAGGCGCTTGGCAACTAACTCACGTTTATGACGGTCGCAGTGTCCTTGGGGGTCATGGGATTCCCTTTTGCGACCTTCTGACCAGTGAAGTCAATGGGGAAGCTAGATTCGCTCAACAACCATTTTACTAACTTAATAACTGCAGTGGTTCACTTAACAAATGTGACCAGAAAGATCGTACAATGGAACAAAATTCACTTCACAAATGTCTCAGTGACAGAAATTTGGAGCTCAATTGTTGTCAGTTGTGGATTATGTATACTACACTCGTTATGCAGATAATAACAGATAATCAGAGTTGGAAGAGACCTTGTAGGTCATCTAGTCAACCCCCCACCCAAGCAGGAGACCCTATGTTTCTGACAAATGGCAGTCCAATCTCTTCTTGAAAATCTCAAGTGATGGCGCTCCCACAACTTCCGAGGGCAACTTCTGTTCCATTGGTTGATTGTTCTCACTGTCAGAAAGTTTCTCCTTATTTCCAGGTTAAATCTCTCCTTGTTCAGTTTCCATCCATTATTCCTTGTCTGGCCTAGAGGCGCTTTAGAAAATAACTTGACCCCTTCCTCCCTGTGGCAGCCCCTTAAATATTGGAAGACCGCTATCATGTCTCGCCTGGTCCTTCTTTTTACTAAACTAGCCAAGCCCAGTTCCTGCAACTGTTTGTTGTATGTTTTAGCCTCCAGTCCCCTAATCATCCTGGTTGCTCTTCTCGGTACTTTTTCTAGAGTCTCAACGTCTTTTTTATAATGTGGTGACCAAAACTGGATAAAGTACTCTAGGTACGGTGTTACTAAGGCTTTATAGAGTGGTATTAGTACTTCCCTTGATCTTGATTGTAATCCTTTGTTAATACAACTTACGATTGCATTAGCTTTTTTGGCTCCTGCTGCACACTGCTGGCTCATATACGCATTTCAGTTGACTTGCCTTTAGCCATATCCACATTCTTACAACTGCATTTTATATCATCAGAAGTTTTGTTTGCTAATTTTAAAAAATAGGTTAATCACAAAAGAGCTCATTTTGGGAACCTGGGGTGTATCCTAAATTCTAAACTAGAAATCACTGCACCAAAAAGGCTCTTGCAAAAACAGTGCAAACAACAACTGCATTGAAGGGTGGGGGAAGAATGTTTTTATCTCTCATTCTACATCTCAAACCACAAATGCCTTTTGCGCAGTGTTTTATGACAACTTCTGCTCTTCAGAGTCATCTGATCTATTGTTTGAAGACTGATTTCTTATACGGGCTGTCTGCTTCTAATGTTCTTTGCCTACAGCTTTTTCAAGAAATGAATCTCAGGGATATACAACCCTCTGGGGCGAAAAGAATTATTTGCCAAACACTCTGCTAGAACAAAGTGTGAAGGTAATCACATTTTTCACAAACTTCAATGGGATAAAAATCAGTCTTTGCTTATGCACAAAATCACTGCAAGAAAAAAGTAGCCAAGGATGAATAATAAAATGGCAAGGCAAAAAAAAAAAAAGATTCTACCATAAGAAAACTTGAAGAACTAGAATAGGGACAGATTGTCCTGGAGAAAAATTATCAATAAGATTGATTGCACATAATCAATCAATCAAAAGGAATTCTTTGACTGTTGACTGATGTCATAAAGAAAACACAATTGGGTACCTGGTCTTTAAATAGTTGTAGCTTCTTGTTACAATTTCTTACATATCTGTATTTTTTTCTGTTTTATTCTCTCCACAAATGCTTCCTCTCTGGACAAATGTAGGCAACTGCTTCCTCTGTTACCGAGCTTCAGTTTTACTTACTCAACAAAATCTCCTCTACACTTCTGGAGAAGTTCCTGAGCTTTCTGGATTTCTTGTTCATTCAGAAGTACCAGGGTCCCGATAGTCAAATGGAGCTTTGCTGGGTTCTGGAATAGGCTGCTGCTGACTCCACAGTCCTATAAAAACATTAGACATTCCTCAAGTGTGAAAAGTGTACATTAGAAATTCCATATGCATTCATTATTTTTTGGACATGAAAAGTCGTAACTTGCATTGAGCAAAGACAGATCCGGGTATATTAGGGGGAGCAGAGAAGCACCAGAATTTCCCAAACCAGCATTTTCCAAAGCACCAGAAGGCAAGACAAGAAGCAACGGATGGAAACTAACCAAGGAGAGAAGCAACCTAGAACTAAGGAGAAATTTCCTGACGGTGAGAACAATCAACCAGTGGAACAGCCTGCCTCCAGAAAGGTGTGGATGCTCCATCACTGGAGGCTTTTAAGAAGACATTGGACTTCAATTTGTGTGAAATGGCATAGGACAGTGATGGCGAACCTTTTTGTTGTGGTGTGCCGAAAGCACGCACGTGCCGGCACCCACAATGCAATGCACCCTATCCCTGCGCATGCACCACCCCTGCCCCGCCCCCTTACCTGCACTGCGCATGTGCATGCCTCCCAGTTGATTTTCGGCCCATTTGAGGCCATTTTCGCCCTCCCGGAGGCTCGAGGTAAGCCTTGGGAGGCCAAAAAATGGGCCTTCTGGAAATACCGGAAGTGCCCATTTTCCGCCTCCAATCTAGAATCCAGAGCCTCTGCAGCCTCAGGAGGCTGAAAACAGGCCTGTTTCGGCATTTCCGGAAGGCCCGTTTTTCGGCCTCCCGAGGCTGCAGAGGCTTCCCTTGACCCTTCAGGAAGGCAAAAACGGCTTCAAACTGGCCAAAAATCAGCTGGGAGGCATGTGCATGTACAGTGCAGGTAAGTTTGGCTGGGGCTCGCATGCCCGCACAAATGGCTCTGTGTGCGACCCATAAGTTGTATTAACAGAGGGATACAATCAAGATCAAGGGAAGTACTAATACCACTCTATAAAGCCTTAGTAACACCACACCTAGAGTACTGCATGCAGTTTTGGTCACCATATTATAAAAAAGATGTTGAGACTCTAGAAAAAGTGCAGAGAAGAGCAACCAGAATGATTAGGAGACTGGAGGCTAAAACATATGATGAACGGTTGCAGGAACTGGGCTCGGCTAGTCTAGTGAAGAGAAGGATCAGGGGAGACATGATAGCAGTCTTCCAATATTTGAGGAGCTGCCACAGGGAGGAAGGGGTCAAGCTATTTTCTAAAGCACCTGTAGGCCAGACAAGGAATAAAGGATGGAAACTGAACAAGAGGAGATTTAACCTGGAAATAAGGAGAAACTTTCTGACAGTGAGAACAATCAACCAATGGAACAGAAGTTGCCCTCAGAAGTTGTGGGAGCGCCATCACTTGAGACTTTCAAGAAGAGATTGGACAAGCACCTGTCAGAAATGGTGTAGGGTCTCCCGCTTGGGCAGGGGGTTGGACTAGATGACCTACAACGTCCCTTCCAACTCTGATTATCTGTTATAGGTCCACCATCACGGGCATAGGATCTCCTGCTTGAGGAGGGGGTGGGCTAGAAGACCTGTAAGGTCCCTTCCAATTCTGATGATGATGATGACGTCTTGATCTCAAAATAACAGAAGCCTGATATAGGCTATTCCTTGGCCCTGAAAGAAGTAACATCTCCTTTTTGATATTCTTCTGCCAAAACATATAACCAAATCTTGCAAAAAATCCTGACTCTCAGATTTCTAGAGTCTCCTTAAGGGCTCCCCAAAAAACCAATCTGCAGGCAGATTAGGAATCCTTTTCCTTCTGTATTTTCTATCATGGCTGTTCTTATTACTGGGAGGCTGTTTTCATTGTTACCGAGCAACACAAAAATGCATTTTTTAAAAACACGGTAAATGGGAATGCTACCTCTCATGTCAGATTCAAAACTCTTTAAGAAGAGACTGGGCTGCCATCTGTCACAAATGGTGTAGGGCAGTGGTGGCTAAACTTTTTCGGCTCCCATGCTGATAACTGCGTGCACGCACATTCGTTGGCGCTTGCATGCCGGTGCCCAGAAGGCAACGCGTGCTGTCCCCCCACGCCCCCTGCGCATGCACGCACGATTCCCCCATGTGTCACGCATCTCTGACATGTGTGCACGATTCCCCCGCTGTGCATCATGCACCTGCGCATTCGTGTGCAATTCCCCCACTTGCCATGCATCTGTGCATGCGACGATCCCTCTGCGTGTCGTGCATCTCTGCGCATGCACGTGCAACTTCCCTGCATGTTCTGCGCATCTCTGCGTAAGCGCACGCATCTCCTGCGCCCCCTGCCCATGCACGTCAGATACCCGACAATCAGCTGTTGGGCAGTGGTGGAGCACGTGCATGCACAGTGGGGCTCTTCCGGGTGAGCTCTTGGGTGCTGGCAGAAGTGGCTCTGTATACCACTTCCAGCACACGTGCTATAGGTTCGCCAACACGAGTGTAGGGTCACCTGCTTGGCTGGGGTTTGGATTAGATCCAGAGAAATGTCAACCCCAATGCAACCCCCCCAAAGCAATGAATCCAGGCTGTGCGGGAACACAAGGCTGCACCGCCCACATGGCCCGCAGAACACAAGGCTTGCGTTGCTTGCATTGCAAACAGGAGATAGTGAGATGAGGAGGCAAAGGGCAGAGGGGGGAAACTTACCTCACATGCCCCACGCGCCTCACATGGCCACTGGGCTGCTTCTTTCCTCTTGTTTCTTCTTCTGCTTTTGGCTGCACGCAAGGAAAGCAGCAGAAGTCTTTCTTTCTCTCCCCCAAACTCCGCCAGAAATGAGTCTTTGGGACCCCGCAAGGCATCCTGCTCCAAGAGGCTGCGCCGGTGTGACAAGTCTCACAAAGATTCATTTCTGGTGGAGTTTGGGGGAGAGAAAGATAGACTTCTGCTGCTTCTGCTGCTTTCCTTGTATGAAGCCAAAAGTCTCTCTCTCTCTCTCTCTCCCCATGAGAACGGAGCTGTAGATGGTATCCTGCGATCCCAAATAAAGAATGATTGATCGGTAGGGAATTTTCCTGCAGACCTTTTTGGGGATTTTCCCAGGATCTCTGCAGAAAAAGCAGAAGCAGCAGAGATCCTGGGAAAATCCCCAAAATGTTCCCACCAACATCAGCAACCTACTGTCAGTCAAAATTCATATTAGTGGTCCGCGTAATTTAAAATTTTAAAGTTTGGTGGTCCCTGAGGTCCAAAAGGTTGGCAACCCCTGGACTAGATGACCTACAAGATTCCTTCCAACTCTGTTCATCTGTTAAAAAAACAACAACTCCAAGGCATTTACTCCTCCATTTTGTCCCTCTCCCCCATCCTTTACTATCAAAACAAAGTTAAGAAAAAGCTCTAAATTCCATCTGGGTGAAAGGTATTTTAGATACCTTCCAAAGTTCAGTATCTATTTTTATGAACTTTTCT
The DNA here is from genome assembly GCA_023653725.1 of Bungarus multicinctus. Lineage (NCBI taxonomy): Eukaryota > Metazoa > Chordata > Lepidosauria > Squamata > Elapidae > Bungarus > Bungarus multicinctus. Next base: position 81,891,302 of record CM042844.1, on the reverse strand, counting down.
TAATCTTAAAAGTCAAAGCCTAGCAACAGAAGCTATTATAGTCTATAATGAACACCAGGAGCACAGGGAAGCTGGTGAAACAGCAGGGAGCAGATCTGATAGATTCCAATTATTGGCAGCAGTTCTTTTTAATTTCTGTAATGCTTGCTGATATAATGAGCACAAAATATATTAACACAATAAATAAGCAGCTTCTAGGAAAAGAGCATCCAATCCCATAGAGGAGAAATGGTGACAAAAAACCCAACAACCCCGAATTTATGTTATGATTATTATCAGCTTAAATAGCTGGATTTTCCCTCTACAGCTTTCCAGGAATCAAAGCCATCTTCCATGCCAACAACTTTCTACCTGTATCTTTCTACTGTCCACTGCAGAAGAGAAAGCTGGAAAGCTTTATTACGGGTAGTTCTCAACTTACAACTTATGTAACTTACGACTCAAAAATTTCCATTGCTAAGCAAGACAGTTGCTAAATAGAATGCAGTACCGCAGGCTACTTCTGGTTGGCTGCCGGCTGCCTGCAATTCAGCAATTCAAATCCCACCAGGCTTAAGGTTGACTCAGGACCCAGATTGTTGAGGGCAATAGGCTGACTCTGTAAACCACTTAGAGGGCTATAAAGCACTGTAAAGCGGTACAATACGTCGAAGTGCTATTGCTATTTGCTAGGACTCTCTGTATAAATGGGGCATAGTATCCTCCCTTCAGTGTGACTGTGAGGTCTCACATCAAACTGTAGATCATATAGTGCCCGGCTGTATGCTGATATATACCAGTCCAGTATCTGATGTTTTAAATATAAATGATACTGTGCTTCAATGGTTAGGTGGTCTAGCAATTGGTGTTTGAACACAGATCTTTTTTTAACATTTATATTTTATTGTGTTCTGCTAATCAAGATGAATATTATTATCTATTGCTGGTTAATATCTTTTGCTAGTCCATGCATGATATGCCATATGCTAAATAAATAAATAAACAGGGCTTCATATATACATTAGATTAGATTAGATTAAACTTTATTGTCATTGCCATGAATACAGGCAATGAAATGCAGTTAGCATCCAACCAGAAGTGCAAAACAGTAAAATATAAATATATGTATGCAAATATGCAAGGTATCCATGAATGTCAATGGAAAACACAATAAAATGTATGTAACACGAGCACACAAAGATAAGTGTGACTGCACATATATGAACATATACAACTATACAAAACGTTTATGGACACATTGAATATAAATACAAATGCAGAGAATTATACAAAATACATCATATATACATAAGGCTCAAGTTATCAAACAAGTTATCTTCTCATATACACACTCACAGATAGTACTGCATAAATAATAAGACTCCATACAGAATATAGTGAGGCAAATTCATTTGACGATATCACAATTGGGCGAGCAATTAGTCAGAATCATTTGTACAAATAGTTTCCAGATCTCACTGGAAAGATAATTTCCTGTAATAAGTCACTACAGTGAGCAGAAGCAGAATAAAATGAAACTGTGAAGGAATCCTGAAGGATTACAGCAGAACTGTAGATTCCTTTCATTGATTCCTATAAATAATTTCCAATTTTCTCCTCAAAATATATAATTGAGATTTATTTCTTTCACAGCTATTACATATCATCCTAACCATTTGAATGCACAAAATATCAACCTTAGGAATGCACAAAAATGCAGCAATTTATTAATATAGAAAATCATAAGGATTCACTATAGGTCAAACTGTAATTAATATTATGAGGAAAAAGAATATTGATGCTTTTGAGTTTGGGTGTTGGAGAAGACTCCTGAGAATACCATGGACAACCAAGAAAATTTTAAAAAAGTAGCCCAGAATTCAAGGGATAGGTGACCAGGTTCAAATTATCCTACTTCATATACAATAGATGCTTTTTCAAAAGGCAATTGGACTTTCTTTGTTTTTCCTTGAAGATGTTTCATTTCTCATCCAAGAAGCTTCTTCAGTTTTAACTGTTAGAACTGAAGAAGCTTCCTGGAGGAGCAGAGAAACTTCAAGGAAAAACAAAGGTGCCTTTTGAAAAAGCATCTTTGGGACAATCATGACCTGGATGACTGAGAATCTCCACAGATGTTCTAGAGAAAGTTCTGATAGTGAGAAAGGTAGAAAGAAAGAGAAGAAGACAACCAACAGCAAGGTGGATGGATTTAGTTACAGTGGCAATGAGTATCCTGTTGAAAGGCCTGAAGGAGCAGGTTGGGGACTGATTGTCAAGGATAAAATCTATCACCGTGGTTGCTAAGAGTCAATACATAATAAATCAATCGATGAATCAATAATTAATCTGCTGCCCAAAACCTCAGTACTGTATAGCGAAGGCCACTGAAATAAAACATAATGGAAGACCTTTCTAAATGGGAAGAGATGCAGGGCCAGTTGAACTTCTGAGGGCTGTATGTTTTTAAGTGTGCTGGCTATTATTGAGAAACCTGCTAATTCTGGGAGCTGAAGTCCATAATTTGAAATTTGCCAAGTCTGAGAAACACTGCCCTAGAATAACCCACCTCAGAAAAATTAAAACCTGGCTTAACTCCAGGTATCTATATAGATATGGGCCAGAGGTGGTATTCAGCAAATTCTGACCAGTTCTGGAGAACTGGTAGCGGAAATTTTAAGTAGTTTGGAGAACTGGAAAATACCGCCTCTGACTGACCCCGCCCCCCATCTATTCTCTGCCTCCCAAGTCCCAGCTGATTGGCTGGGTCTTCTTTTGTTGCCCTGCACAGGAGAACGGAGCTGGAAAGCAGGTTAGAGAGGTGGGGAGGGAATGGGGATTTTGCAGTATCCTTCCCCTGCCACGCCCACCAAGCCATGCCCACAGAACCGGTAGTTAAAATTTATGAATCCCTCCACTGACAAGGACCAATAGAAGAGAATATGGAGGTTGTTAGTTAGTTTAGCCATGAAACTTTTGCAAGAAAGCCACCAAGGTCAGAGAACACCAAGGATACCATACAGACCTCTTCATGTCTGACATTTTTAGGCTTTTTCAAGCCAAGATGAAATGCTAAGTACTACTGCTTACTTTAAACATTGAACAATTCCTTCGATTAATTGAAGCGGTCAATTCTGCTTCTTAATACTTTACATTGACAACAAGGAGTGCCTGTTTTGAGAAACAGGCCTGCTGCATTTCTAAAGGCCATGAAGTTGAGGGCTGACGGTTTGGATTATTATTTTTGTTACAGCATTTTATATAGTTCTGATTAAAAAGTAGTTGATAGTAAGGCATCTATAAATTATTTATTTTAATTCCATGCATAGAATAGGAAAAAAAAGCAAATTTCATATAAATCTACGTAATATATTCCAAGCTAAAAAAAATGATTCTCAATTTCTAAAAATCTGCTAAGGGTTATAACTACTTTCCAAATACTGCCCTCTGCTGGATATAAAATCATGGTAAAACCTTAACTTTATCACAATTATTATTATGATATATTTACATGTGTATATGTGTGTGTGTATGTGTGTGTTTGTGTGTGGGTGTGTATTTGGGGTTGTAGATTATGAAACATTTAACAGTTAATAGCAATGAAATTCTAGAAATGATAAGGAAATTATTGAGTTCTACTGATAATAAAGAAAAATGCTTTTTTCCTCACATAAATTAGATGAACTGCAAAAAGAAATGCTCATGTTCTTATTTAAACATGGCTTTTATATTTCAAAGAACAGCATGCAGTTACTTTGTCATTCCAGTAGCTTGTAAAATCTATAGTTTTTTAAAAATTAAGGGGCAATTCAAGTTATTTTGGGGATCATTAACAATTTTATTTGGTCAAGAAATTATATATATAGGAATCGTAGGTGTCAAGAATGACTCAAAGGAGCATGCATACATTTGTTTCATGCACAAACATAAACACCTCCAATTCCTACATTTCCTCTTTTCTCAACTTGGTAGGTCTTAATTCCTTTCTTGATTAAGAGAATCTGGTTTATCAGTATATTTAGCCTGATAAATTGCAGGTTTGGTTTACTGAAAAAAGCCAAGATTTTACCAGAAGATTATTTCCACAAAATATCACTTCAGTTAATCAGGGACACATTTAATCGTAAACATTTATTACCATGAGCCAAGAAACTAATGCTTAGAGCAGAGCTGTCTGTCCGACCTTGGCAACTTTAAGACTTGTGGACTTCAACTCCCAGAATTCCTCAGCCATCCATGCTGGCTCTTGAATCAGTAAATGTCCATGGAGTTCTGGGAGTTGAAGCCTACATGTCTTAACATTGCCAAGGTTAGACATCCCTGGAGCTTTCATCTTTGCCTCTGTATTAATTGGAAGCTGTTGATCATTCATAGTATGTCACACCAAACCAAGCTTGGTTACAACTCATTAATATTCAGTCATTATAATTCCCAGTATATTTTATTCCCTCTTTTTTATTTTCTTTTGCCTAGCCCCTGAAAATGATATCACGTACACACATTTTAAGTTTGTTCTGGGAATTAGAATGGTTGTTAGATTTATTCTTTGTTTCCTGAGGAAACATTTCCTGGTAATATATTCAAGTCTGTTTTAGACAGTTTACAGTAATACATAAAAATAATTTATTTCCCCCACAGAGATCTCTCCTGCTTCCATTCTAATTAAAAAACACAGAGTAACTGTCTTTTTTTGAATTGCTGAAAGTTGTTTCCAATTGTTCTAACATCCATCAAACTCTTTGTCTGGGTCCCACAAGAGAATGGAAGGGTTTTCTTTGTATTTCACAAATAACAACACGATACAAGCATCACAACTTTTACAAAGAAAATGAAACTGTATGCAGCAAAAGTCCCTAGATCTTGATTTAAACTTGTTCAGAACTGCACAAAGAGGTAGATGCATACCTTTGCTGTAAAGGGGGTTGATGGGTAAGCATAGGTTGCAGATGGTCGCAAAAGAGTTTGATGTGGGCACCCCTCCCAAATCTCAACTATGCATTAATTGCATGCTTGCTGATTGCTGAGAAAAGGTGGCTGAGAAACTCTGGGAGTTGAAGTCCACAAGTCTTAAAAACTGCTAAGGTTGGAGACCCCTGCTCTGATCAGAACGTTAACATTAGCAGAAATTATAAATGCCTCAGGTGTGCAACTCTCTCTGAACAACAGACACCTATGTTCTCTGGCATGTAGTGATGCTGAAATCTAACAGCAGTTTAACTGAAATAGTTTTCTTTAAGGAGGGATGCACCTTTTCCAGTTCTTCATTATCAAAAATTCACACCATACTGTACCTAATTGTAAACATTGAAAACATGGCTTCCAAGTAAGCTCTCATCACTGATAATGCAAGACAGGGCACTGAGGCCTGCTCCTTCTAGTGGTGCCACTTGGATAGTGCCCACCTACCAGGGCAGTAATGCACTGAATATTGACCAAACCAACTGATGTCAGGCCCAGGTGACAAGCCTATCAGTCAGTTGTTGTTGTTTTCTTGTCGCAACCTGTAGAGCAACCTCCTTCAAAATGCACACTCAAAATGATCCAGGAGCTACATTTGGTTCATGCAAGATGGTGTTTGTCGATCCAAAAAGTGGGCACTGCTCCTGCGAGAAAAATGCTAGGAAGATGATGATAATGATGACAATGACTGAGAGTACAAGACAGACCACCGTGTGTCCGTAGTTTCTACTTGGCACCATTTTCCCCTTTCCAGGGTCCAGGAGATCAGATTGTTAATATATGTTCTTGTGTTGCTGTTGCTCAACAGTGGGTCAATTTCTAGTAAGACGACAATCGTCCACAGTAATACTGGATGAACAAGTGGACCTGTTGGGTGAGGGAGATTGGTGTCCCATTCTTGAAAATCTACGGTACCTGTCATGCCCGATAGAATCTGATTCTGAGGAAGAGGTGGAACAGCTGACAGGGAGTGGGAATGTTGCTCTGGTAGCTGTGGAAGAAACTGGGGAAGGGCACAGTCCGGCTGGGCATTCAGAGGATGACCCAGGCCTATCCCCTCTTCATCCTAGGGCACACAGGGAGGAACGGATAAGGGAGCAACATGGGTTACGGGGGAGAAAAAGGCCCTGATTCCCTTCATTAGCTGCAGCTGGGAAAACAGGATAAAGAGGGTGTTTGCGCACATCTCCTTGCTGGAAGCAAAGCGTGAATTATTTTGCTTTGTCAAGTCCTATCTGGGTTCTGGCGTCCTCCCAACTGTGTGTGTTTTGTGGTCTTTTGAAGTCTTCAATTCCTTATCCTGCCCTGTCTCGTTAATTGCTGCAGCATGGTTTGTGTTGGTTTTTATTTATAATTTATATGTACTTTGGGTTCGAACTGAATTTCTTCCCTTTAAAAACTGTTCTTGGGAGAGTTTTGTCTCCAGCCGAGGATAACTGGACATTGGGGGCCAAGTTGGAGGAATTAAAGGGACTTTACCTATTTTTGTGACTTTGTTGCTTTTGTGCCACGCCCTGGATCATCACACTATCTTTGTTGGTATTGGGTTCTTCAGCAATATTGATTTGATAGGTAGGCAGTAGAGGGGGACTGCAATGACTATGACAGATGTCTTTCTTATGGATAAGGGTTCAGGTCTCAACTTCTGCTCAAGATGGGAAATGTTGAGCTAGTTCGCTTCTCTGCTGCTCCATGAGCTCTTCAAAACTGTATCTGAGCTGCTGGTTAAGACTAACTAGCAACACAATGCTAATTAATCTTTTACATCATTTAGTGACATGGAACCACCTCAAGCAGAAATAGAAAAAATAATTACTGATTTCAGCAGCTGTAAAAAGTCCAACCATTTTCCTTTCTGAGACCGAAGAGGAAATTGCTTTGGTTGACAGTTCAACTGAAGACGAGGTAGGAGAAGTGCGAGGGGGAACAGTACCTCCAAAGCGGAGCCGAGAGAAACACTGTAATTAATTTCGAGGTACCTTGTCATGATGTAATCTGCATAAAGTCACCTGACAAAGTGAATATTAACATACCTGAAAGAAGATTTGATTCTACGCAGAAAGAAAACGAAAATTAAGGAACTGATGGAGAATCTAGGCCAGGGATGGGCAATTAATGTTCCCAAGAGGCTACAAGAGAAACTGAGACTGTGGTGGTGGACCGAAACAATAGGGCTGTGAAGGTACACAGGCATGTACATACACTGAAAATAAAATAGCAGTTGTCTTCAAAATAAAAGCAATCCATGCAGGCTAGGCAGGGAGAATCAGAGGGCTGGAGATGACCTAGGGCCGTGATGGCGAACCTATGGCACGCATGCTGGAAGTGGCACGGAGAGCCATCTCTGTGGGTGCATGAATTGTCACTCCAGCTCAGTTCCACTGTGCATGTGCACACCTCCCGCTAGCCAGCTGATTTTCAGATATCTGCTGTGTGTGCATGGGGTGGGCGGGATGCATATAGGAGATGCATGCACATGCACAGGGGGGTGGGGGGACCATGGGGTTTCCGTCCGCATGTGCAGGGGGATGGGAGAGCATGGAGGGTCTCACAGGTATGCACAGGGGTGGGGGGACGAAGGGGGTCCCGAATGCATGTGCAGGGGGTGGGGAAGAGCATGACGGATCATGCGTGCATGTGCAGGGGATGGGGGAGCGTGGGGGGGTCCCACATGCATGCACAGGGGGTTGGGGGAAGCAAGGGGGTCACACGCGCATGCACAGGGGGCGGGGGAAAGGTCACAAGTGCATTGCATTATAAGTCTGGCATGCGTGCACGCTTGCGCGCATGCACACGCACACTTTCAGTATGCGACGACAACAAGATTAGCCATCACTGGCCTAGGGGTTATAAAATACTCACCTGATCTAGGCTCTAGCAATAAAACACTCAAAAAAATCAAAAGATCATGGCAGAAGAGAGGGCTCTGAGGGAAAAAAGAGTTTTAAGCCTCATGGGTATGGCTGTCAAACTCCCGGGCTGCAGGCCGGATGCGTCACATGCTGGCCACACCCACACCCAGTTTAGCGAAGAGGGGGAAAGTCCCAATACGTCACATGACATGAGTTTGACACCCCTGACACTCCTGTATTGAGGACTAGTAGCCTCCATGGCTATAATAGAGGAGTCTTTTGGGGAGATATTCAGATTCAAAGAATTCTATAATACAGTATCGAGATTCTAATCTTATTATAGACAAATCCAGTTGAGAATTAGAATTTCTCAAGAAATCTGTCCAGTGTAACATGTTTTGCACCTCTTCAGGAAATGAACTTCTCTTGAATATGGTGGAGGGGAAAAAAAAGTAATGTATTTTTCAGGTTTGCTGTCCATAGTAATTAAAAAGCACAAATAATTTAACCCTATTAGTGAGACAGGAAGACAAGTGAAAAACTTTTTTTTTCATCCTGCCAATTTTATTTATCTCTGGATGAATGACAACATTTTTATGATCCTGATATTGCTGTTAATTATCTGAGAAAAGATCTGAAACTCATACTGAGACTGAAATACAACAGCAATCTTCACCATAATTAGATAAACATCAAGAGAACAATTAATGTAATATAATTCAAATTTTGAAGCGCAGATTTTCCTTTAATTTACTTTTTGAAGTAGATTAGAGTTTCAGTTTTAGGGAGATAGTGAAAGTCTGCAATACAGGAATGTCTCTTCCGGAAGTTCATTTAATCAGTTTTCTTCCTCCTTTCCTCGTTTTATTATATTTTGCCCAATTTCCATTTTTTTTATCTTGATCAGATTGCTGCAAATTTTTCCCCCTTCCTAAGTTTTCCTCAGCCCTTTTTATTTTCACTGTTTCTTTTTAGCCATTATCCTTTTTTTAAAAAACTAGTATCCTTATTTTATTTCATTCAAATGTAAAGGTTTTCCTTTCTGAAGTTTTACTTTTGACAAATGGATTATCGTTATCAGTAAGTTCTTAATATGATTTTTCTTTTTCCTTGGGTTGTGAGACAGAATCAGTTGGATCTTGCCTATATAATGGAAAATTTCTTTAGATTTCTATACAATGTTATCATTGTTTTTATTATAGAATATTACAAGGACAAATATTTTTCTACAAATATATTTTATAACAGGAGGGGAATGATGTTTGTTATATTTTGGTTATTAGAAATCATACGGTGCCACCGTTCCAATGCATTCAATAACAATCAACGATTCATTGAGGCAATGCCTTAAAAACTAATTAGATAGTGGTGGTCTGGCTCAGATTTACTGGTTTTTCTGAGAACTAGCTGTAGATTTGTTTCTTGTAAATCCGGATATCTGATCAGAGGACAAAACTACTTAATTTATTATACAATTTTTAAGAAATCAAGCTTTACACCCAATCTTGTAATTGACCTACATTTTTCAATTAACACCTGGAAGAAAGGCCGCTTAGATATGCTCTCGCTTCGTTTTTACTCTGGTGAGATAACAAACTCTCTGTTCTAACCTCAATTAGATAATTATTCCTCACTTTTGTCTTGGCGGGATGTGGTTGCCTGCTAGGCACTTAATCCTCATTAATATGTAAGCTTCCCTTGTGGATGCCTAAATAGAGCAACTCTGAGGGGAGGGTTGCAGGGCTATGAAACATCTACCCCAACGAAAGCAACCTCTTTGCAAGTCAAATTCCAGAGACCATCACCATGAAGGAAGAGCCCCTGGCGCTGTAAATAATGAAATGGAGACACTTCGAATAAACAAGGTGTTTGTTTCTGACACCTCCTTCTCCTTCGGTATCCATCTTGCAAAAAAATCTAAATGAGCTAGCAACCCCAAGAATTGTTTCAGAAAACAATACCTTTCTGAAGTAAAGTAGGCGTTTTAACCTCACATTCGAGATGTTGCAAAATGCTTCATTGCTACCGCGTGTTCTTCAAAAGCAACGATTTCTAAATAAGCTCCCGGTTGTCCCAACACCTATTTTCCATTTTCTTTAATAACAGTTTCTAATCTCACTGTCATTTCCCCTGTGAATTTCTTTCAAAACTTAAATCAGATCCAATGTTCCTAGCTATTATGGGTAATTCCCAATTGACTCACTTGAAGTCCTCATTATATTAAACCTTAACAGCCTTGGAATCCCTATTGTTTTTTTTCCTTAAAAAAAAGATTATTATACATCTTATTGCTTAAATGAGCTGCAATAGACAAAAACACCACGATCTGTTTCCTAGAGAATTAAGAGAGTTGGAAGGGACCATGGAGGTCTTCTAGTCCAACTCAAGCAGAAACCCTTAACCATTTCAGCTACTTTTGGAGGCAATTCGTTCCACTGATTGTTTTTACTGTCAGAAAATTTGTCCTTATTTCTAGGTTGGTTTTCTCCTTGATTGGTTTTCATCAATTGCTTCTTGTCCTGCCTTCAGGTGCTTTGGAAAATAGACTGACCCCCTCTTCTTTGTGGTAGCTCCTCAAATATTGGAACATTGCTATCATATCACCCCTAGTCCTTCTTTTCATTAAATTAGACATACCCAATTCCTGCAACTGTTCTTTGAATATTTTAGCCTCCAGTCCCCTAATCATCTCAATTGTTCTTCTTCTCTGTACTCTTTCTAGAGTCTCAGCATCTTTTTTTATATTGTGGCGATCAAAAGTGGATGCAATATTACAAGTGTGGTCTAAGTTTTATTCCCCTTCCCATTTTGGTGTTATATTTGTAGAACCAGTTAGAAATTTCGAAGAACTACAAACTGTGAGATAAGCCAGTAGCCTAAGACAGAAAAACAACTCAAGACTGAAGAGACATCTAGGAGGCAGGTTTAAGAAGGATACAAGGAATCATGACTAAATAACAATTCAGAACCCAGGGACTAGTCAAAAGGCAGAACTAAGAAATTAATTGAGGATTTTGCAAAACCCACACAAAAGCTTTAATACTCATTATATTTGTTCCTTCCTTTATGTTCTAGCTAAGTGGAATCAGTCCAGAGCTACTTAAATTTCACAGAATAGTCTGCAGTGAACAAATCCTGATAGCTCTCTGCCTTCATCTATCTTGAAGTTATAAATGCCAGTTTTTTCTTGCTACATACCGATTTCATTCAGGAGTATGCATCTTAGGGAGGTCGACTTCCCGAGAATGCTAGGCTAGATTCAGATGGGAGTAAAACTCCATTGAACTCTATTGGAGGTAGTCCTTGACTTATGTCCAGTTGCTTAATGGCTATTCAAAGTTAAAATAAAGCCACTCAGAAGTTCACCTTAACACCTATTTGCAGCATCCTGTGGTCACATGAATATTTATTGCTGATATCCGGTGTTTACTTCCAAATTCAGGGGAAAAAATTCCCTTAAGAAAGGGAATTTTAGGAAAAAAATATTTTTCTTAATTAGGAAAAACTTATTTGTTCAATGATTACCAGGTTTCCACTAAAGGCCACCACAAAAAAAATGACAAAAAATTGGGTCCAGTCCTATGATGCCTCAACTTATGACTGCAGTCACTTAAGGCTATAATTCCAGGCTGAATTGTGTTCATAAATCAAGAACTATCTGTAATATTTTTCAGTGTCTATATACGGAATTGCTATTAAATCAGACTTCTTTTTACCGTCCATTTAATATAAAGTGATACTGTTGTAATCCATTGTATAATCCATTGTATGCTCCCTCTAGAGTGGGAATTAAATGTATCTAATAGATCACTTATAACTAAGATAATTATCAACATATGCACACATGTTTCTTCAAATTACTTTGTGTTTGGCTTACCTAAGTGAGACATCCGTGGTTTTCTCCCTCACCATTCAAATCTTTTTAATAATTTCCAATTATTATTTTTTCTGGCTTGGCAGTATTTTCAATAAAATAAATAAGAATTCTCAAACATCGTGCCCATGGTTCCGTTTCTTCACCTATATAGTAAATATTGCATATACAGTATGTGTGTTATGTTCTTCTATCTGTGTTGGTGTGCCTATGTTTTGTATACTTTTAACTTGTCAATAAACCTCTCTCTTAGTTTCAGTACCATAATCCTGCGCACTTGTATAGAAAATTGCCTAGAGTTGTTTGAAATGAGATGGGCAGCTAAATAAATAAATAATAAATAAATAAATAGATATAACTCCAGACTAGTCAGAAGTATTTCTTCCCAGTCAATAATCAATTCCACTACATCTATAATTTCGATGACTTTCTAATTTGTGTTTTTTTAAAAAAAACCAAATATAGACAGTACTTGCTATGTAGCTGACCCTTTTATTTTGATATTTTTTTATATCAAATAGATAAGAAATTCTTTTGCAGATTAATTCATAGAGATTGAGGAAGACACATTTTACAGGCTTCTGACTGAATTTACAGGAATTTTTTGCTTCAAGGTATTAAAAGTGTGTTCTTCAAAGATATTGGAAAGTGTCTAATTCTCTAAGCTCAATCCAATTTGTCTCTGGAGCAAGCTGCAAATCAATCTTTCTGTCACACACAATGTTCTAGGAACATCTCTTATGATTTTTTTGTTCCCTGCTTCTAAATGTAGAATTTACCAAACAGGTAAATTAATATTGGTTAAAGTTGCAGGTTGCTGAATTCTAGTACAATGTACATTCCAAGACGGGAAGTTATTTGGGCAAAAGGTGAATAAATTGAAGGGAATCTCTAAGAGTGAATCTCTCAACAAGGTTATTTAAATCCATCATTACAATTCACTTGTGATTGGGGATCCTATTATCCCATGCTCACCCAACCTACCGGTGATCATAATAACTAGCTTTGCACTGATTCAAGACGTACCAAAGATGTCTGTCAGATCTGAAGAAGCTTCTTGGATGAGAAGCCATATGTCTTCAAGGAAAAACAAAGCAAGTCCAGATGCCACTTGGACAAGCGCCTTTGGAACAACCCTGTCCTGGACCAGTGGTCGCCAACTAGTGGGTCTGGGACCACAGGTGATCCATGAGAAAATGTTGATGGTTTGCAGAGAAATTTCACCCCCAAAGCACCCCCCCCCAAAAAAAATTAATCCAGGCTGCACAGGAATACATGGCCGCGCCACCCACATGGCCCATGGGAACGCAAGACTTGTGTCACTTGCATTGCGAACAACATGAGGTAGTGAGGAGAGGGGGAAAGAGCGGAGGGAGGGAACTTGCCCCACTTACTCCAGGTGCCTCGTCCGGCCACCGGGCTGCTTCTTTCCGCTTCTTTCTTCTTCTGCTTTTGGCTGCATGCAAGTAAAATAGCAAAAGTATTTCTTTCTCTCCCCCAAACTCCACCAGAAATGAGTCTTTGGGACCCTGCAAGGCATCCTGCTCCAAGAGGTGCGCTGGCACGACAAGTCTCACAAAGACTCATTTCTGGGGGAGTTTGGGGGAGAGAAAGAAAGGCTTCTGCTGCTTCTGCTGCTTTCCTTGCATGAAGCCAAAAGTCTCTCTCTCTCTCCCCCTGAGAACGGAGCTTGAGACGGTATCCTGCGATCCCAAATAAAGAATGATCGACCGGTAGGAAAACGGGGTGGGGACTTTTCCTGCAGACTTTTTTGGGGATTTCCCCAGGGTCCCTGTTCCATGGGGTTTAAAATTATGAGTTTGGTGGTTCCCTGAGGTCCAAAAGGTTGGCGACCCCTGACTTGGAGGACTGAAAATCTCCATGGACATTTACTGATTCAAGAGCAGAGGCACACAAACTGCATGCAAAATGTACCCCCATTTTTCACTGAATGATAGATTAATAACTGAACTCAAACCGCAATCAATAAAAATATCTTCAGAGTTCTCTTTAGTGATGGGACACATAATTTCTTTCAGAGGGAAGCTCCAAATACACTCAGCCACAACTGCAAAGGACTTCCAACTGATTTATGCCTAGCTTACAATTTTACTGGCAGACCAATTATGTAAGGAACCCAGACTACTGCAAAGGCAGCAGATAAGCAGAAGCCTACATTATCCTAATCAATAAACAACCTCTGTTGTGTTTTTTTTATTCCACAGCCCGCCAAATCAATTGCACTGACTGGATGGCTGGTTCCTTAAGCTTTGAAAACTGCATAACTGAGAAGTTCTATGTGAATCTTTCTCCCTTCTTGAATGGGTTGAAAATGTCCTCAACCCCAGAAGCAACTCCTTAAGCATTAAAAGGAGAGTCTGTAGTGATTCTCAGTCATCCAGGTTATGGTTATCTCAAAGATTAGATTAGATTAGAATTCTTTATTGGTTAAGTGTGATTGGACACACAAGGAATTTGTCTTGGTGCAAATGCTCTCAGTGTACATAAAAGAAAAGATACATTCGTCAAGAGTCAAGAATCATAAGGTACAACACTTAATGATAGTCATAGGGTACAATAAGCAATCAAATCATACTAGGAAACAGTATAAATAGTTAGGATACAAGCGACAAAGTTACAATCATACAGTCACAAGTGGGAGGGGATGGGTGATAAGGAGTGATAAGAAGATTAATAGTAATAGTAGTGCAGACTTTGTAAATAGTTGGACTATAGTGGGAATAGTGGGAATTATTTGTTTAGCAGAGTGATGGCGTTAGGGGAAAAACTGTCCTTGTGTCTAGTTGTTGTGGTGTGCATTGCTCTATAGGGTCGTTTTGAGGGAAGGAGTTGAAACAGTTTATGTGCAGGATGTGAGGGGTCTGTAAATATTTTCACAGCCCTCTTTTTGACTTGTGCAATAGACAGGTCCTCGATGAAAGGCAGGTTGGTAGTAATTGTTTTTTCTGCAGTCCTAATTATTCTCGGAAATCTGTGTCTGTCCTGTTGGGTTGCGGAACCAAACCAGACAGTTATAGCGGTGCAGATGATAGACTCAACAATTCCTCTGTAGAACTGAATCAGCAGCTCCTTGGGCAGTTTGAGCTTTCTGAGTTGGTGCAGAAAGAACATTTTTTGTTGTGCTTTTTTGATGACGTTTTTGATGTTAGGTGTCCATTTTAGGTCATACGATATGATAGAACCTAGAAATTTTAATGTCTCTACTGTTGATACTGTGTTGTCTAGTATTGTAAGAGGTGGTAGTATGGGAGGGTTTCTTCTAAAGTCTACCACCATTTCTACAGTTTTGAGTGTGTTCAGATCCAGATGCTTTTTCATGAGGCAACTGGAACTTTCTTATCTTTTTTCTTTGAAGAGGTTTCACTTCTCATCCAATGAGCCTTCTTCAGTTCTTTCCCACCATCCAGTCAGAGTTGAAGAAGCTTCTTGGATAAGAAGCTAAATGTCTTTAAAGAAAAAAAACCAAGAAAGTCCAGTTGCCTCTTGAAAAAAGCACCCTTGGGATTAAAAGGAGAGCCACAAAATTAGATTAAAGGCCTTCTGAGTTTCAGAAAAGCTTCTGAAAAGTTCACAAACAGGGCTCGAAAGCAAACACATTTTCTCAACGTTGTTCTTGCGAAACGGGCAACCCTATAGGTAAGTCCTCTACTTATGACCGGTTGAAGTTAAGACGGAATCTCCAAAAGGTTCTTACAACCTGGTTTTGAAGTTCCTAATGTTGCGCCCTTCCTCAACATAATCACGTGACTGCATTTGAGGTGCTAGGCAACCGGCCCACATTTACAAAAAACAGTCAACAGAGCACAATGAGTTTGCTTGATGACTGTGATATTTGCTTAACGGCCACCATAAAAAAGGTCATTAAAATCTGGGTACACAATGACCTGCTTTGCAACCATCTCAACCTACAGTCATAATTACCAGATTCGATTATAGTTGTAACTCTAAAGGGCAAATTTGATTAATAAATAAATTTGGAGATATGGTGCCTCTAATTGTGGGGGCGTTATATTTTTAGCATGGCAGGCCTTCTACAAAGACATGCATTTCTCTTTTTTTTGTGGAACTGAGTGATTCGGTCAAGGTGTAAACACACACATTTTTTCCAGATGTAGTCCTTGACTTATGACCACAACTGATCACAACATTTCTGTCACTTAGCGAGACATTTGTTCAGTAAGCTTTGCCCCATTTTACGACCTTTCTTGCCACCGTTGTTCACTGAATCACTGCCGTTGTTACTCCTGCAATGTTCAATGAACAGGCTTCGCCGTTGACTTTGCTTCTTGGGAAGATTGCAAAAGGGCATCTCAAAGACTCTGGGATACAACAACCGTCCTAAATACATGCCACATCCTAATTTTGATCATGTGATCCTAGAGATTTATTTATCTATTTAATTTATACTGCTGCGTATTCATCCATGGCGACTCGAGGCGGCTTACACAATATAAAACCATATTTAAAAAAATAATAATAATAAAAACTAACAAAAAGAATCAAATAAATTAGTAAAGTACAATAGAACAAAATTTGGGGAAATTTTTTTAAAAAATGCTGTGTAATACGGTCATAAGCAGAGGTAGTATTCAGCCGGTTCTGACCAGTTCTGGAGAACCGGTAGTGGAAATTTTGAGTAGTTCGGAGAACCGGCAAACACCACCTCTGATTGGCCCTGCCCTCATTTATTCTCTGCCTCCCGAGTCCCAGCTAATTGGCTGGGTTTTCTTTTGTTGCCCTGCACAGGAGAACAGAGCTGGAAAGCAGGTTAGTGGGGTGGGGAGGGAATGGGAATTTTACAGTATCCTTCCCCTGCCACGCCCAAGCCACGCCCACCGAACCAGTAGTAAAAAAATCTGAATACCACCACTGGTCATAAGTCACTTTTTTCTGCACCGTTATGACTTCAAGCGGTCACTAAATGAACGGTTGTAAGTTGAGGACGACCTGCCAACTCTGAACGATGACATTTCCATTTCAAGCAGATGTTTGGCTTGCTTTCTTGCCCTCTTATGGGAGCGGAATTCACCCTCCCTTTCATTTTGATGAATTAGGCTTTGCAATGGCTGTTATGCTAATGCTGTTAAGGCAACATTAACTTCCACTGAGAAACAGAAGTGGTCATCTTATTAACAACAGAAGGAAAATTAATGTGTTTATACTAGAGTCTGAGCTTCGTACACTTCACAGACAGATGCTTACCTCTTGTAAAAGCTTTGGATGGTCTGATTTTTACATTTTTAATGCAGCTTCATCACTGTCATGACAGGGTGAAAAAGAAAGGGAAAAGCAGGACGGAGTTGTTCTCAAATATATATTTAAACCAGCGACTACAGCAATACAATGGAGGGAGCAATGGTTACCATGGTAACCACTCTAGTCGGGTGGCAATGGTACCGCCTCATTATTCAACAGCCACCATTTCGGTACCTGAAATTTGTGGGCTTGCTGATCTGCATTTCTGATTGCTATTCAGTTATATTTGAATAGAGGCGTCATTAATAGTTTGCTCTATTCTGAAGCTCAAAACAGTAGCATGAACTGCGCCCGGCAACAGATATATATATATATTTTCAGGTTCCTTGGAGCATCCTACCAACTTCCCTGCTGCTGTTTTGCGTAGCTCTAATATATCCTTATTGGGCCGCAGTGTGTAGATATTTCCAAAGGTTCTTGGGTTTTCTGGAGCATCCTGCAGCGAAGATGATGGGGGCTAGGAACAGCAGGGCTAGCTATGAAAAACAGACCCCAACAGAGTCTCAAGCAAGCAACCAGGCTGTACATCTCCAACTCAACTAGAGCTATGTGGAAAGCAAAGTCATGTATTTCCTAGTCACAAGTTCCTCTTCCATAAAAAGCAGGCTCTTGCAATGACATTTGCTTAAAAATGGTGAGGATTATGGAGAAAGTGACAAAGCATAATTGCATCTGCTTGGCCAGTTTGAGAGAATCCAGTGATGGTATTCGAGCGGTTCGGCCCGGTTCTGGCGAGCCGGTAGGAGCAATGAGCAACGGAGACCGAACCGCTTCTCTCCGCTGCTCTGCTGTTGGGCCCACCCGCCCGCTCGCGCTCCCATACTCACTTTAATCTGCTGAATTTGAAGCGCAGCTGCTTTGTGCGACACAGAATAGTGCCGCGCGGCAGCTGCTGAAGCAACCGGGATCGTGCGGGCTTGCAGGAGGTGAGTTAGAATGCCTCTGCGCCTGTGCAAATGCCTCTGTGCCTGCGCAAAATGCACGTTTGGCGTGTGCATGCATGCAAAGTGCGCCCACCAAGCCACGCCCACCGAACCGGTGGCAAAAATATTTGAATCCCACCACTGGGGGAATCCATCAGAAACTCCTTAGAAACACCGCAAACACGCATGTGTGTAACCAAATAATTGTTTTAAAAAGTCAAAATATATCACAGGCTGTCCTCGACGTACGATTGACCACTTAGTGAATGTTCTAAGTTACAACAAACTTCTCTTGAGGTACTTAAGACCCAGATTCAAAGTTACAACAGTCAGGGTCCCACCCCGCCTTCACGTAACTACACTTTGAGTGCTGAACAACTGGGCCACAATTATAGCCACCTGCAGCATCCTCCAATCACGTGACTGCATTTACTGCCAGTTTTTGGCAAACCTAGTTCATAGCAAACACTATGTTCACTTACTAACCACTGCAAAAATGGTTGCAAAATTGCATTGGTCATGTGGATGACTTGATTTATGACCGTCATGAGTTACAACCAGGATGGGTAAGTTCCATTATGGTTGTAACGTAAGGAATACCCGTATTCTATACTTTAGACCCCTCAAACAAGAAAGATGTATGTAATTCATAACTGCCTTCCTGATTCTCTTTGCTATAGATTGTGGGAAACAAAGCCTATTGCTTTTACAGAACTGTAAGAAGACATGCAAGCCAGTGAAGAAAATACATTGAATACATTTCTAATCTCATGAGCTAGGTTGAAGCTTGAAAATTGTATGTAGGAAGGCCTCTGCTAGGCTAGAAACCGGTCTTAACCAGAATTTGCTGATATGATAGTTACTCTAGAGGCAACCCCTAGGAACTAGGACCATAAAAGATAATTTGTAAATAAAGGCAGGAGATGATAGAATTAGAGTAATGGGAGATGAAATCAGGGGCAGAGATAATGTATTCACTTTAGATGCTTCGGATAGGTTGTGACAGCATGAGTACTAAGCCAATAAGGAAAAAGATGGGAGGTAACTTTGCAATGGTGATAGGGAATATAAAGAAAGCATACTGATGATTTAAGACGTGTCCACTGTACCTCCATCTGCGTGGTGCACCCTCTTTGCAAAGAAGTAAATAAAATTACCACTGTTTTTTCTTGGGAGTTTTGGCTGGTGTTTATTAATTTCAAAACTAGACAACGAATCCCACAAGATCATTTATGGGAAAATTTCACTGGACAGGCCCCAATCTAGGTCAAAATGAAATGTTAAATGAGCTTTGTATTCTCTATGCCTTGTATTAGATTCGGATTCTAGAAACCCACAATTAGAAATAACAGATTTTTGGAGGTGCTCTTCATGTCTGGAGGGACCATATCATAAAAAGAAGGGACAAAAATGCTCCCTCTGGTGACATCCTGCATAGCCCCCCATGAAGGTACTAAAGCAATATTCAGAAGAGGAACATTTCCCTACACCTTGTTGATATAAAAAAAGTGATCAAAAAAGCACAACAAAGAACGTTCTTTCTGCGCCAACTCAGAAAGCTCAGGCTGCCCAAGGAACTGCTGATACAGTTCTACAGAAGAATTACCAAGTCTGTCATCTGCACCTCTCTCTCTATTTTTAAAATACATTTTTATTAAATTTCTGTTATTACAACATAAAACATTGTGGTTTCAACAGCATTTTTTGATATCTATACAAGTTCTTATCTAACTTAATACATTATATTTACATTATCTAATATTGATTAATAACTTTATCTATAATTATTATTCTTATATATTCTACATATTTACAATTTACTTTCTCGAGCTCTCTTACATATCTGCACCTCTATAACTGTCTGGTTTGGCACTGCAACCAATCAAGACAAACACAGACTTCAACAGATAATTAGAATTGCAGAAAAAAACAACTGCTACCAATCTGCCTTCCATTGAGGACCTGAATACTGCACGAGCCAGAAAGAAGGTTGTGAAAATATCAACAGACCTTTCGCATTCTGGACATAAACTGTTTCAATTTCTACTCTCAAAACGATGCTGTCCAGGCACTGCATGTCAGAACACCTGCTAGACAGTTTTTCCCCCCATGCCATAACTCTGCTAAACCACTAATTCCCACAACACTGTCAAAACTATCTAAAAAGGCAGTATTACCATCATTATTCTCATCTTCCCTATTACCTATCTCCTTATCTTATGACTATAACTATGTTGCTTGTATCTTATGATTTACATTGTTTACTTAGCATCCTAGTATGATTTATGTTGATTGCTTATTTAGTATCCATGACTATCGCTAAGTGTTGTATCTAATGTTTTATGATGACTGTATTTAAGATGACTGTTCTGACCCAGGCTTCGTCCAACTTCATAAAACACAAACTGAATTTAAAAGTAAAACTTTTTTTAATGTGATGCTGGGAATTGCTTGCATTCCCAGCCAAAACCCATTAGACACAGTTCCTCCAGATAAGAGCATGCTTTTCAGTGTTGTTGAATGCTGCCAAGAAACAGAAGTCCAATTAAGGCTAACATAAACCAACCCAAAAACCCAGAAAAAAAAAACCCCGATCAGAGTACAGAGCTTCACAAAAGACTCAGAGATTACTGAACTGCTTTGCTTCCTGCAAAGCTTTTCACCATTGAGGACTGACTTTTATCCCTTATGGAAGGGGCAATCACTTCCCAGCTTTACTCCCGAGTCGCCCTGCTGCTTTAGCTGCTCTCGCCATCTAGCAGCTCTGCACACACGCACACTGGGAACAGGCTCCCCCTGTTCTTCTGCCTCGCTGCTGCCAGATTCTGGAGGCTCCGAAGGCAGCACCCCACTCCCAGCTGGTCCTGGCCCCATCCCTGCATCGGATGCAGGACCCTCACCCGAGTCCTCGCCAAACTCCCTGACTGGTTCCCTTTCATCCTCTGTCATGCCCTTGTTAGAGTCTGACTCTTGAGGGGGAGATTGAGGAGTTGACAGGGAATGGGAGTGTGGCTCCGGTGGCTGTGGAAGAAACCGGGGGAAGGTCACAGTCCGGCTGGGCATTCAGAGGAAGACCCAAGGCCACCCCTTCTTCATCCTAAGGCACGCAGGGAGGAACGGAGAAGGGAGCAACATGACTTACGGGAAAGGAAAAGGTCCTGATCCCTTTCATTAGTTGCAGCTGGGGGAACAGGATATAAGTGGGGTGTTTTACACAGCTCTTTGCTGCAAGCAAAGAGTGCATTATCTTCATTGAGGCTTCTCTGGGTTTTGGCATCCTCCCAATTGTGGTTGCTGCAGTTAACTTATGGAAGTTTGCAATTTATCATCCTGGCCTGCCGTGTTAATGACTCCAATGTGGTTTGTGTTTTTTTTTTTTTATATTTCTAATTAGTTTTACTGTTGGTTTGGACTACATTTACTCTCTTCGTAGACTGATTTTTGGAAGAGTCTGATATCAAGTCGAGAATAATTGGACATTGAGGCCCAAGTTGGAGGCATTAAAGAGAATTTATTCTACTTTTATGACTGTGTTATTTTTTGTCACGCCCGGGTCATCACATCCTCACTGTCCGATACCTCTGCCATCCACACCAGCTTCTGGCGAACCACAACAATGACTATGTTAATGATCTATCACTATTCTTGTATGTACGTTGAGAGCTTACCGAAACAAATTCCTTGTGTGTCTAATCACACTTGGCCAATAGAGAATTCTATTCTACTCTTTATACATAAACTAAAAAATAAATTTAAAATAAATCAAGGCCCAACGCATAATTAATCACTTATTTTAACCCAAATCTGATTTTATATACAGAAGATAAATTTTATCCTTGAAGGAACCCTGACACTTTGGGAACATCTAAGAGAGGCTCAATATATACATATTCTTCTTGCACTCCTCTTCACGGACATGCCAATGAATATGAATAGAATTGATCTGGGCAAGCAGGTTAAGATCCTTTTTAAAGGAAGACATTCTCTATTTTGGTGTCTACTTTAGAGACTGAATTGGACTCCTAACGTGGAGTCTCTCTTGATTATAAAGGCTTTCTTTGCACTTCTTTCTAATTACCCTAAAAGCACTGCACTGCTTTTATGGCTTTTGACTGAAGGTTTTTATTGAGCTACCTTGCATTTATATTACTCTATTTTTAAATTAATTTTTATTTTACGGTAATTTGACAAAAAGCCTGAATGCAGTAAAAGAATATTGGGGGAAATAATTGTCACTGAAACTGAAGATTAAGGTCTCTGAGAAGGCCTTGTGTTTTATGTTCTTGGCAGGATAATGCCCTGACTGATACAACACAAAACATAACAGACGTATCAGAAAAATTACAGGTAGCCCTTGATTTATGGTTAGTTATTTAACTATCCCCACTCGAAGCTATGATGCTTTGCAAAGCACTTCTGGCTGTGGTAAAACACTGCATTGTTCCCATCCACCCACCCACTCTTGCAGTCCCGGGACCTAATTTCAGGCACTTGGCAACTGGCTCACATTTAAGACCAACTGTCCAGAGTCCCACCATCATGTCTTCATGGCCATGCAAACAAGTGAAGCCCCATCCATGGGATGCAGGCAGCACATGAAACCACGCCCCCTTGGGTCCGCGGAAAAAACTCTCTCCACGGAATCAGTCCCTGGTACCCAAAAGGTTGGAAGCTCCTGGCTTAAGGTGCTTAACCGCTTTCTGTTCATCTCTGAAAAAAATTAAGAGGAATTCTCAGTATATCCTCTACGCTTCTTTGCCTTGTTCATTTCTTATTTCCAATATAAACTGGGATCGTATATATATATATATATATATATATCCATGTTAGAGGAAGATGCAGGACTAGATTTCTTTATTGGCAAACAGAGATTATTGTAAGGCTACAAATGCAGTAGAAATCAAAAACCCACTTTAGTTTCCTTAATCAACTAGTCACTATCTTATAATAGAAACAAAGAAGTTTCTTCTAATGCTGCCTCTGTTAAGTCCTCCAGCAAATCTTAATTCTCATTTCCTCACAAAGTTGTTAAATCTATTAAGACTGTGGTTCTCTACCTTTTCTTGGCCATGGACCATGGCCACAGACCACCAAGACTTAACTCAAGAATTAAAGCCTTAGATCCAAGATGGCGAACCTATGGCATGCGTGCCGGAAGTGGCATGCAGAGCCATTTCTGCCGGCACGCAAGTAATCGCCCGGAAGAGATGCACTGCGCATGCGTGCGCGCCTCCCAACAGCCAACTGATTGTCGGGTATTTGCTGAGCATGCATGGGTGGCAGGGCGCGCCCACGATATGCACATGCACAGGTACACAGTGGGGTCGCGTGCGCATGTGCAGAGGTGTGCAGCACACGCGGTGAGGTCACGCATGCATGCACTGGGGGCAGGGGGGGATGGGCACGAGTTGCATTATGGGTGCAGGCACAGGTGCAAGCGTGCACACTTTCAGCATGTGATGACGAAAAGGTTAGCCACTGCTGCACTAGACTATATCAAGCCTTCGTAGACTCCCTGTGGTGAGATTGTGCCCCCAAGGATCTGCAGACCACAGGCTGAGAACCATTGTACTAAGACGGAATGGGACAACTTGCCAGGGTCAATTCACCACCGCCAATTCGCCAGGGCTAATTCGTCAATGGCCAACTCGCCAAGGGACAACTCACCATAGGCCAACTCGCCATAGGACAAGAGTTACACTAATATCAAAGAAATAGTGGAATACAATCATGAAAGAAAGGATACAAAAGGAAGGACAAAATGAAATCTGAATTGACAAAAATTAAAATACTTTTAAACTGTTTTAAATAATTAAATTAAATTGAATTATCCTGTGGCAAGTTGGCCATGGTGAGTTGCATTCTGTGATGAGTTGGCCATGGTGAGTTGGCTGCAGCAAATTGGCTGTGGCGAGTTATTCTAGACCCATACTAAGACATAAAGGGGGAACATAGGCCTATGTTTCTCTCAAGGGTCCTTAGGTGGAGGACCATGAATCACAGGTATTGAGAGTCATGATCATCCAGTTTTTGCCCAGAGGAACCCTGTTTGCCACTAAACTTAGATTGGCCCCAACCCTGACAGCCTTTCAGAAGATCTTAAGACATGGTTGGGTTCCTGAGAATGGAGTTAAGAGGGTTGGTAGTTAGTCTATGCCATATATATTGGTTTGGTCTCTTGGCTGCTAGGTGTATTGATGGGTTTTACATTGTTTGATATTGTTTTTATTGCTGCAAGCTATCCAAAGATAGGTAGTTATATAAATAGAAGAAAACAAGCAACCAACCAGAGAGAGAGAGGGAGAGGGAGAGAAAGAAAGAAAGGAAGGAAGGAAGGAAGGAAGGAAGGAAGGAAGGAAAGAAAGAAAGAAAGAAAGAAAGAAAGAAAGAAAGAAAGAAAGAAAGAAAGAAAGAAAGAAAGAAAGAAAGAAAGAAAGAAAGAAAGAAAGAAAGAAAGAAAGAAAGAAAGAAAGAAAGAAAGAAAGAAAGAAAGAAAGAAAGAAAGAAAAGAAAAGAAAGTGTTCCACAACAGTGTACATTGGGTCTTCCAGTCAATCTTGACCCCTGATGACTATCAGGAAAAGTCTCTGCAATTTTCTTGGCAATATTTTCTGATGTAGTTGTTCCTGCCTCTTTCCTAGGACTGGCCCTACATTACCCAGCTGACTTTGTGCTTAAAAAGAGCGGCGGTGGCACGGTGGTTAGAAAGCAGTATTGCATTAGAGCTGTAAAGCACTATGAAGCAGTATGTAAGTCTAAGTGCTATTGCTATTAAGGTAAGACTGGAACAGAATCTCTCAATCTCTAGCCAGGTGCTTTAATCACAACACCAAATTAACTCTCCACCTCACATTATCCTTGTCTTAATGACTTAATTTTCTGCTGTTATTGTCAAGGGGTTAAAACATACAATCCAGGAAATGTCATCCTCAAAGGCTCTTGTGGAAGCAAAATAATTATCAGCACTTCTATTATGGTTCACCTGTCTAATATGCTCTCATTCCAAAATAAAAATGGATATGAGGATTGAGAGAAAATGAGAATACTGAACAAGCTAGACAGGAACAAGAAACAATATGCCAAACAAACAGGCTTAAAACGTTACTTTCTGTTTTTGTAATGATCTTCAAAGGAAAGTTTAGTGACGTTTTGTCTACTCCACTGTTTCCAAATATTATAATGAAAACTTACATGGGAACATTTCTCCAACACTTCCTCTTTGAATTGTAAAAACCTCTCTTGGATTGCAGGCTGGTTGAGCGCAAATGATAGAAAATGTGTGAAGGGCTGTTTTTTACGAAAGCTTTCAACGAGAACATCGATTCGTGTCCGTGCTGAAATAACACCACCCCGATGTTGTCCTGTGATCACTGAAAGCAAGGAAAATTAATAGGACAGGATATATGCTAATGTGCTTTAATTTCCCACCAGAAGCCAAAGAATAGGCAGCTAGCAAGGTACTTGCTATACTCAAAACCCAATTAACAAGATGGCTGCTAACTTGACAAAGGACAACATAGGCATGGAGTGAGGAGCTTTTCTGTAGGAAGGAGTAAATCGTCGTTAGAGGAAAGAATGTTACTTTTTAATCTTCATATTCCCAAAATTGATCTATGTCTTGTGTTTCCTACAAGAAATTTAAGAGGGCATACATACTGTTCACTCCCGACCCTTTCTTGCTAATGGCATGATTACATTGCTTTAGATGTGTACAAAAGCAAAGTTTATTTTCTCCAATCTCTCTGTTCTGCGGAGTGGGTGGGTAAGATTAGGCAAATATTGCCTACAGCTTGCCTTTTTTTCTCCCACTCTCCTGGAAACTGAAGGGATTGGAGAGGAAAGGATTTCAAGAGAATATTGTAAGCAGTAAGCACAGCATGCCCACAGTTCCCAGGCCTGGCCTGACATTGCTTTTGATATATATAAGAGCAAACTCTTTGGAAATCCCTTCCTCCCCCATCTCTCTGCTTTGCGAGAAGAAGAAAAAAAATGTAAAAACCACATTGTCCTATAGTGCAGGGGTCTCCAACCAGGGGTGGGATTCTACCAGTTCGCAACTATTCATTAGAACCGGTTGTTAACATTCTAAGCAGTTCGGAGAACCAGTTGTTAGAAGAAATTATTGGCCTAATCCTGTAAGGAAGGCAGGATGGAAACATTCTGGTGTTGCTTACAGAAACTGCCTTTCCATTAACCCTTATTACATTCTTGGCAGGACTAGACTTCCTGTCTCAGGAACCTCTCTGGAGTTTTTTTCCCCTCCTTTGTGTGGAGTGACCATTCAAAGTTGGCACTGAAATGGCACTGAAAAAAGTGACTTATGACCATTTTTCACACTTAGAACTGTTGCAACATCCCCACAGTCACGAGAGGCCAAGCGAGGAGATGTGAGTGATATTGAATTGGCCACACCCAACCAATAACATGACCAAGCCACACCCACCAACTAAGCCACACCCACAGAACCGGTTGTTAAAAAATTTGAATCCCACCCCTGCCTCCAACCTTGGCCACTTTAAGACTTGTGGACTTCATCTTTCAGAATTCCTCAGCCAGTTTGCTGAATTCTAAGAGCTGAAGTCCACAAGTCTTAAAGTGGCCAAGATTGGAGACCCCTGGACTACAGTCAACACTATTGACTATAATAGAGACCACATGACTGCCAGGTACTGTCAAAGTTGCAAATTGGCCATAAAGTTTTATTTTTATTTAGAACTGTCTATAACTTCGAATCACTGCTAAATGAATGGCTGGTATGTGAGGATTCTTTTGGGTAGAATGTTATCTTAAATCAGAGATTATTTCCTTTCTTTTTTCTTTTGGTGACTCTAGTAGACTGGAGGAAGGAAAAAGAAGTGAAAAAGGGATAATAATTACTGCAAGTAAATTAACAAATTGGGGAAGTAGAGGGTGCACATTGGATAACAGCTGTTTCATTGTCATTGATTAAGATTCCTTTTTCTGTGAATTGAAAGACTGCCTCAGTTTATGGAAAGTCTTTGTTTCTCATGGAATGGAAAACAAATCCTCTTTTTTTAATTTCCCTTTTGTAGCTCATCTCATATATGGTAATAGAAAATTTTCTTTTTACATAGTACCATATTATTTCTTAGTTTTATGTAACCTGTGTATGAAAATTCAGAAGTCTATTCCTTTTTGCAAGCTCAAAATCTTACCAATTTCTCCTTCCACCCCTGGCTTGGGAATACTGATGGAGGTTCGTGTTTCTGTCTCCAGTTTTTTCCTGGTTTCTCCTTTCTTTCCTATTATATACCTGTAAAAACATTGAGTGGGATAAGGAAGAAAAAGGAGCTAAGGTTAAAAAGCTTAATTAGTATTAAATGAGTTCCCGTGTTACAAAAATAACTGTGCCCTCTGTTATGGAATGAAAGAGCTTAAAGGCACAATAGCTCTTACAGCATCCAAATTCTTGAGACACAAAATGTAGCTTGTATAGCATCGTATTAAATTCAAGCTTTAGGAATTATTTTATACCATATTTGCACAATACACAGTGGCAGATAGGAAAGCACTCCAGAGGGTTAACATCATTGCCCAGAAGATCATTGGTTGCCCTCTCCCCTCTTTGGAAGAGCTTTATAGCTCCCGCTGCCTTAAGAAATTTCAAAACATTCTTAAAGATCCATCTCATTCTGGACACCCTTTTTTTTGAACTATTACCATCTGGCAGACAGTACAGGACAATAAAAACAAGGACAAATAGGTTGAAAAACAAGCTTCTATCCCAGAGCAGTAACTATATTGAATTCTACTCTATAGTGCAATATTAATGCACTATTAATGCAATATTAATGCACCAATATCAAGGGTTTTCAATTCAATTGTATAGAATGCGAAAGATGTGTGTTTGCGATTTATTTTTTACGTATAATGTACATTGAAGATGGCATTTAATTTCGTTGTACGAGGCGCAATGACAATAAAGTAAATTAAACTAAACTAAAAATTTTATTAGTTGGTAGATGAAGCATGAGAAGTTATTTTTTATCCCCCTCTAACAGCTAGAGGAAATAGAAGTAAAGCCAGGGAATTCTGTAATTGACTATGTGCTGGTTATAAAATTGATAAAGGCTCCAAAAATGTAGCAATGTGGATTTAGTGGCATGGCATATTGGCAGCAGCTTCAGAAAAAACAACGAACAGAAGAAACACTCCAACAAACATAAAACAATATGAGAAATGTAGTCTTGGATGGGCCTATGGTCTTGCAAAGGCCCAGTGAGGGACCCCTATTTGAAACCAAACCAATCTGGAAGCCAAAATTGCATATCAAGGACGATTTATTTATCCCCGCGACAACAACTGTGAGGTAGATGAGGTGGAAAGGGAAACGGGCGAACAAGAAACTGATTGAGAAAAATTGGTGGCTGTGGCTCATTTCCCCCATTCCTCTCAGGTTCACTAACTATTTTCTAGGTAGCATTTTACTGAGAGAAAAAAGGTGTGTATATGTGAGGAAAATGCTTAGGTAAGACTTGGCTTTATTGTCTTTATAAAACCAGGGAGTTAACAAAAAGTTCTTTGTGTGCTGTCTCGGCACACAGTGCAATTGCTTGTCTTCAATCTCGCTACAAGATGTGCATGGCTATTCGCCATGTAAACTCTTGACTGTTGACCAAGGCTACGTCTTCTGTAGTCTCAAGCTGCCCATTCCCAAATGGTGGTCGCTGCGAGTGGACTTTGGGGAGCGATGCAAGGAAAGACAGGTTGATTGTAAGTGAACTGCAAACAAGCTTTCATTGTGACGCTCATAATCGTCAACAAAGAACTCAAAAGAACCGCAGTGAGAAATGACAGTCAAAATTAGATAGAAGCTACACCAAATTAAGCAGTCCAAAGCTGCCCAGGTGGTTTAGAACAAAGGCAAATCAAACAAGCTGAAGCATTTTTTAAAATGTTATAGTGCACTTATCTGTTAAAACCAGCCACTTAAGCTTTTTTTTTTTGGTCTGAATTTCCTCACAAGAATAACATGAAAAGAAGATGATGCTAAATGGATTTTAGGCTACAAATCTATTATCTTCTTCCTAAATGAAAGCCCTGCGGAATGCTGTGGCTGTACTCCATAAAATAACAAAAATGTCCGTTACTGTAACTTGATTAGAAGGAAGCAAACACATCCTCCATGATCACTCTCCCAGGGTTTCCCTCGATACAGAAGTGGCCAAACATTACCATTACACGCAAACCAGGGCTGGAAGCTACGATTAGCACTTTGCAAAAAACAAACCAGAAGGAAAGTGACATTTGTGAGTGGTTTAGCCACTCCACAAGAGCAGAAAAAGTAACTCTAAACAGCATGCTGGTTTGTGAGTAAGCAAGAACTTGGTTTTACTGGTACATGCAAAGCTCTCAATGGAACTTGCTTAAGAGATAAGTATAGAACTGGAATTATTCAGAACATTAGAACTGAAATGAACCATTCACACCACAAAATGGGTTATTCCTGTGATGGCGAGCCTATAGCACGCGTGCCGGAAGTGGTCACCCTGAAGAGCCCCACTGTGCATGCGCATGCGCATGCGCCACCCACCCAACAGCTGATTGTCAGGTATCTGCCATGCATGTGCAAGGGGTGGGGGTGCGTGGGGGGTCTCAAGCGTATGCGCAGACACGTGGTGCGCACAGGGTTACACGTGCGTATGCACAGGGGCGTGGGGGGCTCCACGCGCATTATCTTCTGTGTTTGGCACACGAGCGCGCATGCAATTTTCAGCACAAGAGCCCAAAAAGGTTAGCCACCACTGGGCTATTCCAACATATACCAAGTCTTCTGAAGCAGTCCAATACTACTAGCAGCTCATTCCAGGCTTGCAACATTTCCCACATCCCTGTATAAGCAACAGCACTAGCAATAACATTAGACTTATATACCGCTTCCATAGTGCTTTGCAGCCTTCTCTAAGCGGTTTCCAACGTCAGTATCTTGCCCCCAACAATCTGGGTCCTCCTTTTACTGACCTCGGAAGGATGGGAGGTTGAGTCAACCTTGACCCGGTCAGAATTGAACTCCCTGCAAGCCAGCAGTGAGTTAGCCTGCAATAATGCATTCTAGCCACTGAGCCGCCAGGACCCTATGAGACTGAATTGTTAGCCTTTATCATCTTTGCATAGGTAAATTTCTGTCAAAGTTAGAGCTGTGGTGGCACAGTGGTTAGAATGCAGTACCACAGACTACTTCTGCTGACTGCCAGCTGACTACAATTTGGTAGATCAAATCTCAGCGGCTCATGGTTGACTCAGCCTTCCATCCTTACGAGGTTGGTAAAATGAGGACCTAGATTGATGGGGGCAAAATGCTAACTCTATAAATCACTTAGAGAGGGTTGTAAAGCACTGTGAAGCAGTATGTAAGTCTAAATGTCAACTCATAAAACATTCCTATGCCTGTTTTAATAGTTGCCATTTTAAAAAAGGGGGGCAGGGAGGAAGGAAATCTGGAAGAACAGTGCAGCAGTTTGAAATCAGAAGTACATTCCAACACTTATCTTTAAAAGATTGTAACTAAACTACCAGAGCTTTTGCCCATGAATATATTTAATTAGAGAAGGTGTTTGATGACACCTAGCCCATGAACATGCTTAATTGGAGAATCTGATTTATGATATATCCAGTGGGGAGGAGGGAAACAGGATCACAAGTGGCTGTAAATTACGTATGCCAGAGTTGGCTTCATACGGGTCATGCCAGTATGTCGCCTCTAATAAATCCTTTGAAGTTTTTTGAAGTTTGGCTCGAGACTCATGGTTTAATTAGGGCGATTGCTGGAATCCTGACATTGCTATTAGAGCAGGAGATACACAACTGCATGCAGTTCTTGTGATTATATTCCCTTAAACTCACTTATACAGTGGACTAGGAATGTCCATAGCACATTGGTATCCTCTTTCTGTCTCTTCAACTGCAAACGTGTCACAGGGTTCGTCTGAGCCATCTCCAAGACCTATAAAACACAAGCCAATAATAAGCCATTTACCAAGATGGTCCAGCCATCTCATTTCTCAGATAGTTAAAGAAAAAAGAAACCCCAGTTAAGGGGATGGGATAGAGGAAACTTCTACCAGCCTCATTTCGTCAACCTCTTTTTAAAACCATCATACTGACATTTTAGTCTTGCAGGCATTTCAATAAGCAGCTGCTGGAGTGAATCAAACAGTGTTTTGTTTTAATCTGCTTTCAAACACAAGCTGCAAAAGAACTCTGTGGGAACCTTTTCAGTGGATTCTGCCACTGATGCAAATGTCTATTTAAGAAAGCATAAAAGAATACAGGATACAGATGCAGTCTCTGAAAGCTGACAATTGGAAGCAAAGCGATTCTCATTGTCATAGTCAATATTCTCAGCTGAAAAAGAAAACACAGCAATTATTCTCTTCTACCAACCAGAAAAAAAATCATATTCCAAACCCTGCATATGTGAAAACTGCCTGTATTACGTTAATTCAATAGCAATTCAGCAGATAAGTTAAGGAGGAATAACTTTTCCTTAGATATAATGTATTTCTAAAACACTTGACAATTTACAGAATATTGGTGGTGAGTCTTGAAATACATATATACATAAATAAATAAATAAACAAACATACTGTAGACAAGGTTAATAATCCTTATATTAATATTCTGCCAACATGTGAAATTAAGTATACTGTTAGAAGAGTTTGCATTCTCTGTTACTTCCCCTTTATTTGTATGTATGGTGAACTCATATGATCTGTTGGCCTTTGTGTCATTTTCTGGATTTGCTAGCATAGCTTACATAGAACTTTTATTGATTCTTCTATTATTTGTCATGCTCATGAAGATATTCCATCAATTCATGCAGTCTTTTCATCTGGTAATGAATGCAGTACTGAAATAATTTCATCTTCTAGTATCAGAGGTAAGCATGGAATATTGTAGGATATGACCAGGAAGAGGCTGAGGGAAGGGTCAAGTGTGTCATCAGTTGCGAGTCCCTTCAAGCCCACAAAAGATCTAAGTCCAGCCCACCTGGAATTCCTAAACTACTCACAACCAAATTTCTTTGACCGCCAGTAGTTCAGATTCTTGTAGAGAGCTTAAGCTTGCAATAAATCTTTCTATCTATTTGAATTGCCTGGATCTCCTGATTTCTCTGGTACTTGACACATATTTTCTTAACGTATCTTAGATATTGACGCTTTCATTGCCCAGAATTTCACTACATCCCTTCCATTTTCGTTTGATCTTCTTTGAATCAGTTACTCTCTGTCCATTGGCATCCTCTGGCATTCCAATTCTAAGCTGGAAATTCCTTCTAAATTTGGACTTTTCCACCTCCTGAAACTTCTTATGTTTAAAGAAGAACTAGGGATGACATGATAGCAATCTATATATATAAAAGCGAAATACCACTCAGGCATCATCACAACATCTCCAGAACCGTAAACCTTACAAACTTGAAATTTGGCATGTATGTTCCTCTTGGCTTCTAGGTGCTCACTAAAAAGGATTTTTCAACATGACTATCAGAACTTTAGTATTTCGTATATTATTCTTAACATGCTCTGATGCTAAGGAGTTCTACTCCCCCTCCCCACCTGAAAAGAAATCTGTTCCAAATGCAAAACATAAGCAGAGGAGAGGAATTTCAGTTTTCGTTTCACAGCAGCAACCAGCTTTACTACAGAACAGTTGAGCTAAACCACTCCCAGGCGCCTTGTTATCCCTTCTTGCTCACACAGCAAATACTGTTTCAGTTTCCAAACAGCCCTCAACACTCTCACACACTGACAGGACACTAGCCAAATGAACACCGATGGATGCTGGTCAGAAGTGGTATTCAGCAGGTTCTGACCAGTTCTGGAGAACTGGTAGCGGAAATTTTGAGTAGTTCAGAGAACCAGCAAATCCCACCTCTGACTAGAGATTTTACAGTATCCTTCCCCTGCCACGCCCACCAAGCCATGCCCGCAGAACCAATAGTAAAACAATTGGAATCCCACCACTGATTCTGGTAGGCAGAGGCAGAATTTTCCCGCCTTATTTTCCTCCGCAAAAATCTAAGCCCAATCACATAGTTTCGTAGCAAAGCACAGGTATTGAGTTAGTGTTCCAATATCTGAGGGGCTGCCACAAAAAAGAGATCAACCTATTTTCCACAGGCAAGATAAGAAACAATGGACTGAAACTAACCAAAGAAAGGAGCCGCCTAAAACTAAGGAGAAATTTCCTGACAGCAAGAACATTTAACCGGTGGAACGGCTTGCTTTCAGAAGCTGTTTTTTTTTAAAAAAAAAAGAGACTGAACAGCCATTTTTCTGAAATGGTATAGGGCCGTGTTGGCGAACCTATACCACACATGCCGGAAGTGGCAAACAGAGCCATTTCGCCCAGCACGGGAGAGGTCACCCAAAGAGCCCCATTGAGCATGTGTGTGCTGCCGCCCGACAGCTGATTGTTGGATATCTGGCGTGCATGTGCAGGGGGCGGAGGGGGGTGCGTGAAAGACACGTGTGCAGGCGTATACGTGCTGCGCGCGAGGGGGAATCGTGCACATATGCCCAAAGATGCACAGCGTGGGAGGGAATTGCGCGCGCATGTGCAGAAACACAAACATGCAGGGGGGAATCGCGCGCACATGCGCGGTGCAGGAAGGGGAATCGCGCACGCATGCGCAGACGCACGAAGGGGGATCGTGTGCACATGCACCAGGAGTATGGGGGAGTCGTGCGCATGCGCAGGGGGTGTGGGGAGGGCCAGCACGCATTGGGAGTGGTGGCTCCCATGCCGATAATTGCACAGGTGCTCACTGCTGGTGAGCACGTGTGCAATTATCGGCATGGGAGCCACCACTGGTATAGGGTGTCCTGTTTGAGTAGGGGGTTGAACTAAAAGACCCTCAAGGTCAGGGATGGGATTCTACCGGTTCGCACCTATTCTCTAGAACCGGTTGTTAATATTCTAAGCAGTTCGGAGAACCGGTTGTTAGAAGAAATTACTGGCCTAATCCTGTAAGGAAGGCAGGAAGGAAACATTCTGGTGTTGCTTACAGATACTGCCTCTCCGTTAACCCTTATTACATTATTGGCAGGACTAGACTTCCTGTCTCAGGAACATCTCTGGAGTTTTTTTCCCTTCCTTTGCTGGTACTTTGCTTGTGTGGAGTGACCATTCAAAGTTACAATGGCACTGAAAAAAAGTGACTTATGACCATTTTTCACACTTACGACTGTTGCAGCATCCCCAGTCATGAGAGGCCAGGCGAGGAGATGCGTGCCTCGATGTGAGTAATATTGAGTTGGCCACGCCCAGTCAATGACCAAGCCACGCCTACCACCCAAGCCACGCCCACGGAACCGGTTGTTAAAAAATTTGAATCCCACCCCTGCTCAAGGTCCTCTCTAGCTCTGATAATGTCCTGTGTCCTATGACTTAGCAAAACAAATAATTCCAGCTACTAACCTTTTGTTTATGAAATAGCACAAAATTTGAACTCAGCTGTGA
Source organism: Bungarus multicinctus (assembly GCA_023653725.1). Taxonomy (NCBI): domain Eukaryota; kingdom Metazoa; phylum Chordata; class Lepidosauria; order Squamata; family Elapidae; genus Bungarus; species Bungarus multicinctus. The sequence continues at coordinate 81,856,956 of CM042844.1, read as the reverse complement.
TTCTTGAGTAGTATGATGTAAACTGTTGATTTAGAACTGTTGATTTAGAACTGTGAACTGTTGATTTAGAATTTTATATCCTTATGTTTATTGTAAGGGACACGGTGGCTCAGTGGCTAAGACGCTGAGCTTGTCGATCAGAAAGATCGGCAGTTCGGCGGTTCGAATCCCTAGCGCCGTAGTAACGGAGTGAGCTCCCGGTACTTGTCCCAGCTTCTGCCAACCTATATTATTGTATATTATTATACAATGTGTTATTTTATGTTGTGTTTACAAAATATTATTTACTAGCTAGATCAATGTTTTCTTAAATAATCAAATATTGTAGAAGCTATGGATGTTTTATCTTATAATTTTTCACCTTGTCTTTTGCATTATGGCAGCCTCTTCAGATTTCCATTTCGGGATAAAACAAGATAGGAACAAAAATGAAGGGACCCTGTAGTATACCTGTGTTAAAATCTTCCTCTTCTTCCTGTTGGTGAGCTTGCTCTCGAATAACGTTTTTCCTATAAACACGCCCATCAATTCTTATCAGTAGTGGCCGTAGCACTTCCATGATTCTTTATCTTCCAATAACTGTACTTGGCTGAAAGAAAAAATAAAATAAAATGTGCCTCTTCTCTTTAGCTTCTTATTCATCACAATATTAACAGTAATATATCAAAAACAGTTCAGAGATGTCCTCTGTAGAGAATAGGCAGCCAAAATTACATCTTTCTGGATCCAGCTGTTCGGATGTAACCTTCCCATACCTAATGTCACATATATTTACATTTACCTCAGTCATGGAGAGAATTGTTTTTTCAGGATGAGAAAAGAGTCCTGCTAAACTAGAGGTGACATGATAGCAGTGCTGCAGTATCTAAGGGGCTTTCACAGAGAAGAGGGGGTTCAATTCTATTCTCCAAAGCACCAGAAAGCAAGACAAGCAGCAATGGATGGAAACTAACCAAGCAGAGAAGCAACCTAGAAATAAAAAGAAATTTCCTGACAGTTAGAACAATTCATCAATAGAATGACTTGCCTCCAGAAATTGTGGGTGCTCCAACAATGAAAGTTTTTAAGAAGAGATTGGATAAACATTTGTCTGAAATGGTATAGGGCCGTGATGGTGAACCTATGGCACGCGTACCACAGGTGGCACACAGAGCCATTTGTGTGGGCGCACGAGCCCCAGCCAAACTTACCAGCACTGCGCATGCACGCGCCTCCCAACTGATTTTTTGGCCCGTTTGAGGCAGTTTTCGTCCTCCCTGAGGCTCGAGGGAGGCCTTTGCAGCCTCAGGAGGCCGAAAAGCGGGCCTTCCTGAAATACCAGACGTGCCGAAACGGGCCTGTTTTTCGGCCTCCAAAGGCTGCAGAAGCTTCCCTCGAGCCCCCAGGAGGGCGAAAATGGCCTCCCCTGAGCTCCAGAGGAGGGGTCGCCAACCTTTTGGACCTCAGGGACCACCAAACTCATAATTTTAGATCTCAGGGACCACTAACTGATTCTGTGGGCATGGCCTAGTTTGTGGGTGTGGCTTGGTGGTCATGTGACTGGCTGGGCATGGCTTGTATGTAAATATTATAAATATTTATATAAATATTGAATTTTTTATAAAAAAGCAACTTTTACCCAAAATCAGGCAAAGCAGGCAGATTGAGTTGCTCACAGAATCACAGATTCATTCAGAAATCCATCTATCTGCCATTGGCTAGCTCAGTCTGTCACATGAAATTTGCTTGCAAGCAAACCCATAAAATTTGCTAGCAAGCAAACTCACAAAATTAACTCACAACACACCATGCATGTAAATATTGAATTTTTTATTTAAAAAGAGCACCTTTTCCCAAAATCAGGCAAAGCAGGCAGATTGAGTTGCTCACAGAATCATCCAGTGATCTATCTATCTACCATCGGCTAACTCAGTCTCTCAAATTTGCTTGCTGTGAGTCTGCACTGAATTTGCCTGCAAACAAACCTTCAGTCCTAAGGGAGGTTCGCCTGTGCTGAGCCGAAAATCCAAAGACTAGCTAGAAAGCAAGAAATCCAACCATTTCCTGCTTCCTAGCTAATCTAAATCTTCCGGCAGAGCAGAACAGATGATGGTCGGAAAAAGCAAAAATAGCATTTTAGCAGGCAGGTTTACCGGGTAAGGAGTGAGTAGGCGGGGAGCATTTCTGCGGGCCATGTGGGCGGCGCAGCCTTGTGTTTCTGTGCAGCCTGGATTAATTGCTTTGTTGGGGTGCTCTGGGGGTGAGTTTTCTCTGCGGCCCACCAAAATTTTCTCACGGCCCACCACTGGTTGGCAACCGCTGCTCCAGAGGCTGAAAACAGGCACTTCCAAACCCATTTCTCCTTAATTCTAGGCTGCTTCTCTCTTTAGTTAGTTTCAGTCCATTGTTTCTTGTCTTGCCTTCTGGTGCTGTGGAAAATAGGTTGATCTCTTTTTTGTGGCAACCCCTCAGACATTGGAACACTAGCTCGATACCCGTGCTTCGCTACGAAACTATGTGGTCGGGCTTAGTTTTGGGGGAGGAAAATAAGGGGAAAAAATTCTGCCTCTGCCTACCAGCATCCATTGGTGTTCATCTGGCTAGCATCCTGTCAGCGTGTGAGAGCGTTGAGGGCTGTTTGGAAACTGAAACAGTATTTGGTGTGTGAGCAAGAAGGAGACAGCAAGGCGCCTGGGAGTGATTTAGCTCAACTGTTCTGTACTAAAGCTGGTTGCTGCTGTGAAACTAAAACTGAAACTCCTCTCCTCTGCTTGTGTTTTGCATTTGGAACAGATTTCTTTTCAGATGGGGAAGGGGAGTAGAACTCCTTAGCATCAGAGCGTGTTAATATAATATACAAAATACTAACATTCTGGTAATGTTAATGATAATTAACATTAAAAGAAAGAAAGAAAGAAAGAAAGAAAGAAAGAAAGAAGGAAGGAAGGAAGGAAGGAAGGAAGGAAGGAAGGAAGGAAGGAAGGAAGGAAGGAAGGAAGGAAGGAAGGAAGGAAGGAAGGAAGGAAGGAAGGAAGGAAGGAAGGAAGGAAGGAAGGAAGGAAGGAAGGAAGAAAGAAAGAAAGAAAGAAAGAAAGAAAAGTATATATTAAGACAGTTTTCTCCATCCTGATGACCTCCAAATATATTGGATTTAAATTTCCAAATCTAAAATCAGCAGGATACTAGGGAAAGCTGATCTAGATGCCAAACAGCATAATGTTCCTGTTCTTTCCAATAGTTCTTTAATAGGATGTTTTGGTATATACTTACTTCATGCAAGACTAAGAAAATGTGGTGCCAGCCAAAATTGCTAAATTACTGAGAACTGCAAAATGTTTGATGATTGTATTAAAAACAAGAGAAAGGCAATCTGAAGTCACGGTCTTGCACATATTGCAAAACAGCAAATCCACTGTGACAATATGAAGATAGTGAGCTTATCATTTCTTGAAAAATTTGCCCAGTAAGGAAGGCCAAAACATTACGATTTCTAAACAAATATTTTGGGAAGAAAAAGAGATTGAACAAAGGACTGGGTTTCCCAGAAAACAACACAAAGGATCAATTCATATATAAGGGACACAATTCAAAGACCTGGTATATATTCCACTTATTTGCAAAACATCAGAATTTTCAATATACTTCTTAACCATATTGCCAAGCAGAATATCCATGGATCGAGTCAACAGCATTGCTGGGTAGTTACTACTGTAGATGTTAGAAAAACATAACTGAGGGAGGTCATTACTTTTATATTCTGCTTTTTGAGATTTCAGAGGCAACTTATTGTGTTTAGAAACCAAACATAGGACTAAATTTACTGACAAAGAAATAAAGGGACACTAGTATAGATCCACTTCAAGCTATTTAGCTCTCATCAGCTAGCTGCTAGCCCATAACCTTATGGGATTCGAATCCAGGCTGCTTACACTGTACATATTAGATAGATGTATTAAGTCTCTCCCCTGGTATAGCCAACAAAGCGAGGAGAACCTGTGGCTCAGAGGTTAATACATCTACCTAATATATAAGCAGCCCAGGTTGGAATCCCATAAGAGTTAAATAGCTTGAAATATACTAGTGTCTCTTTATTGCTTTGTCGTTAAAACATAAATTTAACACATTAATAGTTTGTCACAAAAGGGCCTCGGATTGGGGCTGAAAGGCAAAAATGGAAGCAGTATGTTCTCTCCCATAACTGAGTAGACCAAGTTGCCCTTCTTAGACAGGTCCCACTGAAGAAAAAACACAAACACAGGACTGCTTATTGCAACGCAATTCTTCTATTGTTGCCCCTGTCATTCTCAAAAGAAGACCTTACACCATCTGCCTTATAGCTACATTTACCCAGCATGATGCTTAATCAAAAATTACTAATAACTAGGAAACCTGTGCTCCACTGGGGTTAACATTTCAGAGCTATCTGGCATTGAGTCACAGCAACTGGACTTTATTTTCTTGTTGGTTTACCATGCTTTGTTGTCCATCCAAGCAATTTCTTTTATCTGAACAAGTTGGTCAGGAGAATCTGAGTGGGCAGAGAATTGTATAATATGGCAACTACTAAAATTCTTAGGGGCATTCCCACAACCACCTCAGGGTTTCTTTCCCAAAGTGAGTGGCAATATGTCAATGAAGATTCTCAGTCTCCCAGGTAGAATTGTTCGGAAGTTGAGTGATGGCAACTGAATTCTCTGCCTACTACTCAAACTGAATAAGCTGTTTTGGATGGGCAGCAGAACATTGTCTCAAATCAACAAGCAAATAAGCCCAATTGGGCATTTCAGAGATATTTCTTTACCAGATGGCTCAAAGGCCTTTAACAATGACAGAGTTTCTGCTATACTGCTTTCACTGCAAAAGTTGGGATGAAAATAGCCCATGTTAAACTGTAATCAAACATCAGCACAGAAATTGTTTTGTGACATTTTGTATTATGTCATAAACTGTTTAGCCCCTGCTTAACTGTATAGCAGTCAAACATCAGCACAGAAAATATTTTATAGCATTTTGCATTATGTCATAAACTGTTGTATGATAATGTCATAAACTGCTTTATGATAATGCTCATGTCATTAAATGTTTTATAAAATTTGTCAGATTTCAAATCCACAGGAGTCATGGATTTTGGATACAAATTAGCCCACTGGAAGTACTTTAGTTCTAAAGTAGCTTGCCCTATGGTGCATCATTTTGCCCAGTTAAAGGAAATCAGGGTGTTAGTAATAAACCCTTATACTTCTTAAAAAGAGAGAAGTTATAAAGACTGCTGTAATGGTTTATGGGAATAACCTTGGGACGGGGAAGATCCACAGCCAGGGGACTGAGTTAGATAAGAGCCAGCTTATCCCACCCAAAAATCGACATGGTAAATATTTCAACAAAAACTTTCTCCATTGTCTTGTGCTGTATAGGAGAGGGGGAGAAATCTACTTTATGAGACTTGCAAGATTCTTTTACTGCAACATAAACTAGAACTAGTTCATCTGGGCATGCTTCTAGTCTGGATTATTTTACATCTCCTTGTGGCTATGTTCACACAGCATGCCACACGGCCACATATTAATAAAAATAAGAACAACATTTGCCTATCTATCATTCATTGGGAAGGTCATGATAAACAGATAAAAATCCAAGTCTAAACAACTGGCTAACTGTACTACTAACCATAACAATAATAATTTAATTCTAGTGGTTATCAGCACGCTGGGTGCCATACCCAAAAAACTTGGACAGCACTAAAAAATAAAGTGCATTGACAACATTTCCTTCTGTCAATTACAAAAGGCCATAGTGTTTGGATCTACACATATGTACCAAGACATCATATCTTGGGTTCTTGGGAAGCACTGGATACATGTGAAGGCCAACATCAACTAAAGAACAGGCAGTTATTATTATGCAAACAAAAGATTGAAATCACAATAATTTGCTGACTGTGCAACCATCCATAAACTTATTAAATTTATATGCTGCTCAATATCCAGCGACTCTAGATTGTAAGCCAAATTATTAGTTTGCTGTACAAACCCAGAAGGTACTTTTGGGACAGTGTTTAGTGCGAATATGGACAATGAGTTAATTAAGTCATTATTATTTAGGAGCAAGGTTTTGCTTTAGCTTTTTAGCCAGGGATCAAGTCCATCGAAATAAAGAACGGGGGTGGGGTGTGTGAAGTGACCCAAGAGTTTGGCATCAGGAAAGTCAGTCTCTTTCCCCACTATCCTGTATATATGGAAAAGGATAATAAGAGGGACACCATTGGGGATGAATTTGTTTCACCCATGCCACGTCTCTTATTCGGATCTTTTTTTTCCATCCGTAGGTGGTACAGTATGCTCAGAGTATTTTTTTTTCCCCCACGGAAGAAAAGCCAGCAATCTGGATCCCTAAACTCACACTGCATTGCAGTTTAAACCACTCCAGCCCGTCTCGATCTTACCTCCCTTATTAGCTCTCGGTCGAGGGATTAATGCTTAACGGACAGACTGGCCCCTGCAGATCCGGATGCCCTACGCGGGTCCCAGCCCAGATAGCCAAACCGGAGCAACCACGGCTACAACGCGGCGCTTTTCAATTGCAAGAAGCCCTTCGCCCTGCTGATTGGGGCGCGAAAGGAGAAGGAGGGGCAGAATATCAATGCAACCAAGTGCGCTAGCAACCGATTCAGACGATCGCAGTCTTTTAACAGGTGTTTGTGATCTGGGTGGGAAAAGGGTGTTTACCGTCGGGACCCGGAAATCTTGGTCGTCAAAGCCAGTGTTTGGGACACACAATCAAAATTCCCTGCGGCAGTGCTGCTTCGATTGGGGCTCGTGGTGAGAAAGTCTAATTCTCTTCCACTAAACTGGTATCTGAGACAAGAAATCGGCCTCCGTTGCCAAAACGCACCTTCGACCGTTCCTGCCCCATCTCAGCGTTATGGATCTAACGGCCCCTCTATTTATAGGCTTTCTAGCCACGTCCTTTTCTGACGCACCAATCAGGAGGCAGCGAAAGGCGCGCTTCTATGACGCAAGCTACCTCTATAGAGGCACCGCCCCTTGGGTTGGGACCGGTGTGGCGACTGCGTCACTGGCGTCTGGCTCCTGTCGGATTCGAATGGCTTCCGTCTCCGAGTCGCCCGCCTTCTCTTGTTAGAACTACCCTATCGCGATATTTCTTCATTCCCACCGGTCAGAGGAGGACGGGATCGTCCTGGATAATCTGGACGCCTGGTAACCGTAACAAGCTACCTTTGCCCCCGAATCTTTTCGTCTCCTTCTCTGCCTCTTCTTGGTCGGGCGGTGCAGCAGCGCAAAAAACCAGAAGCGAAAATCGGCTGCTTGCTTGGCTCGGCGGGGTTTCTCGCTTTTGGGCAGCAGGTGCACATCAGCGACCAGTTATGTGTTGTTGGCTGGTGTGATGCGGGTGGGAATAGGAATAGAATAGAATAGAATTCTTTATTGACCAAATCTGTTTGGACACACAAGGAATTTGTCTTGGTGCAGATGCTCTCAGTGTACATAAAAGAAAAGATACATTCATCAAGAGTCAAGAATCAAAAAGTACAACACTTAATAATAGTCATAGGGTACAATAAGCAATCAAATCATACTAGGAAACAGTCAATATAAATAGTAAAGGATACAAGCAACATAGTTACAGTCATACAGTCACAAGCGGGAGGGGATGGGCGATAAGGAGTGATGAGAAGATTAACAGTAATAGTAGTGCAGACTTTGTAAATAGTTGGACAATGTTGAGGGAATTATTTGTTTAGCAGAGTGATGGCGTTCAGGAAAACTGTCCTTGTGTCTAGTTGTTCTGGTGTGCAGGGTTCTATAACGTCGTTTTGAGGGTAGGAGTTGAAACAGTTTATGTCCAGGATGTGAGGGGTCTGTAAATATTTTCAAAGCCCTCTTTTTGACTCGTGCAGTATACAGGTCCTCAATTGAAGGCAGGTGGGTAGTAATTGTTTTTTCTGCAATACTAATTACTCTCAGAAGCCTTCCTAGTTTTTTCTGCTGTTTGCATATGTTTTCCTACCTTCCAGATCTTTTTGCCTCCTTGGTTGAAAAGTGTTGATGGGCTCTTTGGTTGCTGCCCTTGTGCCCATGTTTTGGAAAATACTTCGTTGAAAGTAACGGTAGAAATTATGTTGACTAAATTATGAACGGGATGCAGATTAACCTACATGTATTCAATTTGAGGGACGCGGTGGTTCAGTGGCTAAGATGCTGAGCTTGTCGATCAGAAAGGTCAGCAGTTCGGCGGTTGAATCCCTGGCACCGCGTAACGGAGTGAACTCCTGTTACTTGTCCCAGCTTCTGCCAACCTAGCAGTTTGAAAGAATGTAAAAATGCAAGTAGAAAAACAGGGACCACTTTGGTGGGAAGCTAACAGTGTTCCATGCGCCTTTGGTGTTTAGTCATGCTGGCCACATGACCATGGAGACGTCTTCGGACAGCACTGGCTCTTCGGCTTTGTAATGGAAATGAGCACCACCCCCTAGAGCCGGAAACGACTAGCACATATGTGCAAGGGGAACCTTTATTCAATATGGGAAAGTAATTTCATAGACAGTAGTACTCTTTTTTTACTGTGTCCGCATGCTGTAAAAAACATGCACTTCTATTTAAGTACAAGAAAAGACCTGTACCCCTTCACATATAAACCCTGCTAAAAGGTGGCTCAAGAAGTTATGACTGGCTCAAGTTCACCTTTGATAACTGAGAGTGGATTTGAACCAGGGTCTCCCTAGTGATGACCTGAGTACATTAGCCACTATATTCTGTGGACACGTATTTTAATAAAGTTGGATGGAAATATAAGTGCTGCTGTTACATTAGAATTGGTGGTAATTTATTGATCAAATGTTGAATTTCAAACTCTATCATTATTGGTTACGCTAGTTAGTACTGATGGAATAAGAAGAAATTCAATATTTGGAATCAACATGTTGCATATTTTTGAACTAGCAGTTAGATTATGGTTGACCTAGAAAAAAACTTAGAATATAATAAATTGGAATAAGCATGACTTCCTAGCCAAAGCAAAGAATATGACCCACCGTCTGGTGGCTATGCAGAACAAGAAAACATGCATTTTAAGATAAGGAAGTGCCAATGGTGTCCTTCCTGACTAAAAACCAATGTATTGCATAATGTTCTGTTACTGTAAGGATGATTAGACATTCCAGTTCTAGTCTACTAAATTGAGTGTAAGAACCAGGCATATGCCCTAACTAGAAAAATATTCCAATTCCCACAAACCTGACTGGGCCCATCAAATGGCAACAACAGAAATTGCAGAAGTCTTGCCTCATCTAAATGCAAAATATTTTGAGTAGCAGTAATTTCTGTGTTCATAATCCATGCATCTGTTCAAGTACTGCAATATCTTAGAACCTGCATTAAGAAATTGAACTTTTGTGATAGATATCTATCTGGGCAAAATGGTTTAAGCCAAGGGTCTTCAAACTTGGCAAGTTTAAGACTTGTGGACTTCAACTCCCAGAATTCCTGAGCTAACATGACTGGGGGAGGAATTCTGGAAGTTGAAGTCCACAAGTCTTAAAGCTGTCAAGTTTGAAGACCCCTGGTTTAAGAGTTTAAACTCTAGTCAAGAATACACTGAATTCAGAATATTAGTACAACTTTTTTCCCCCTTAAGTTTGTACTTCTCAAATGTGTGTTTAATTGGTTCTCCATAACCAAAACATTCTGCAGTGTAATTGGTTTTTTAAAAAGTAAGATATTTCCTAGATCCATTCATTCAGTGGATACCTATAGAAGGCCTACAAAACATTTTTTTTAAATTTACAGTGACAAGTCAAATGTTGGTTATTAAATAATACTTGATTAAATTTAATTACAGGTAGTCTTCGACTTAAAATAGTTTGATTAGTGACCATTCAAAGTTAAAATGGGATTGAAAAAAGTGGTTTATGACTGTTTTTCACACTTATGACCCTTGTAGCATCCCCATAGTCACATGATCGAAATTCAGGTGCTTGAGAATTGATTCATATTTATGATGGTTGCGGTGTCTTGGGGTTATGTGATCGATCACCTTCTGTGACCTTCTGACAAGCAAAGTCAATGAGGAATCCAGATTCGCTTAATAACCGTGTATTAACTGTGCAAGAAAAGTCGTAAAGTGGAGTATAACTCGCTTAACAAATGTTTCTTTTAACAACAGAAAAGTTGGGCTCAATTATGGTACCGGTATAAGATAAAATACAAACAGAAAACAAAAATTATACAAGTTAAAGAGAGCTACAGAAAGAAAGGAGGAAAAAAAGGTTTGACTTCTGACTCTTTTCCGATGCAGTAGAATACAAAAAAAAGTTCTAACCTCAAATCTTTTTGTTACCTTTCTAAATCTTCCAAACCATTTCTGTAACAACATAGTCATTCTAGTTTTCAAAACATAAAATCAGAGTTTTACTTTTTTTTCAGTTTTGAGTACCAAGTATAGAAGTGGTTTCCAACTAGAGACAAAACTAGATAAGATTCTTCTCTGCGATTAAAATTGTCAATTTGGCCTCAGATATTGAAAATTGTATTAAAACAAAAAGAGCCTCAAATTTACGCTAATAGTGAAAACACCAGAATTGCAAATTCAGCGAAGAAATTTGCAAAGGCGATTCTTGTGTACTTGAATCGCCTCTTGGGTGAAATCTGGCCCTGTTTCCTGCATAGCCAATTTTCTCTGTTCAACAACCCAATAGAAGTTATAGAATGAAACACTAGGTGTGATAGACAGTGGCATCCAAATGAAAAACCTGAAAGAAAAGTTGGTTGAAAGCCTATGTATTTCATGGGGTTCAGGTCAGCTCACTTCCTATAGACAGCAAGCAACTTGGTTTTAGAAATGAATGCATTCTTTCTAAATCAGCTGTATTGCTTATTCAGAGAAATGGTGGGGAGGGGGTGGAGATGAATACATTCTCATGGACCCTGCCAGACAAGATCCTTGTTTGGGAAGAAAAAGGTGGAACAGTCTTTACAGTTTGCAATTACAAAACCAGTGAAGCAAATGATGAGCTGACGTACAAAGAAATATTGTGCAGACAACATAATAGAATGGAACAGGGGAAAAATCTAGCAGATAAGCTATGAGTACAGACTTTCAGCCATAGGGGCATTTATTTTAACAATATTGGCTTCCTTGCAGAATTTACTATGTTTTTGCCGGTAAAATGAATTTCTCATTATGAATAATATTTGGACAGATGAGAGAAGGCAAAAGGAATTGACATCTCTGAAAACACAGCTTGTTGTGGGAGTCAGCTGCTATAATAACAATGCTGAATTCTGCAGTTTTTTTCTTAAAAAAACAAAAGTATTCATCAACAATAAATCATTCTGTAGGAAGTACTTGTTAAGTGAATAATCCAGAAGAGCCATTCTCACGTTTTATGATTTTTTGAGGACGGCTAAACTCAAAAACAGACTGTTAGATTTTGATTTGTTTTAGTAAGTTTGCCTAGGAGAAAAACAAGTTATGGTTAAACATGAATAAACAGGTAAATTGACACAAACAAACATGCCCTTTTTTACACACACATATATACATGTATATATACAAACATACATACACACACACACACACACATACACATACATACATCCTGTATATTCTGAAAAACTGGTCACACTAAGTATTGTCCTTTGAAGACCTTCCTGCTATTAAATAAGATGTATTCACCATAGCTTGGAAATGCCTCTCCAATCATTTGAGGAGGAATAATAGAGTTGGAAGGGATCTTTGAGGTCGTCTAACCCCATACTATTCTGGACAAATGGCTGACCAATCTCTTCTTAAAAACCTCCAGTGATGGAGCAGTCACAACCTCTGAAGGCAATACTAAATTCTGAAGGATTTGGAGAAGACAGCAGAAGCTGGAAGAAAGGAAACATCCTTTTGCTGGCTACAGTGCCAAATGTTCATGGTTTGTTAGCCTTTGATGCCTTTGTAGTCTCCAATTAGGCAAAAAATAAGCCTGGGTGAGAACATTTGTTCTTAAAGCAGCAGAGTACAGTAATTATACCTTTTAAGTATATTCTGACAAAATTGCAAACAATTCTACAAATTCTGCCTAATCCCAAATCACTGGAATTATTTTTTTTTATCTAAATCTATTGGGTGAAAATATTTAGTAATAAGTGAAACTTCAAAACTTCAAACTTGGCAAGTTTGTGGACTTCAACTCCCAGAATTCCTGAACTAACATGATTGGAGGAGGAATTTTGGGAGTTGAAGTCCACAAGTCTTAAAGCTGTCAAGTTTGAAGACCCCTGCTATAACTAGTCAGCATGACAGTTGATCCTTTCGCTATTGTGACCCCACAAAGATATCAATATACAAATGAGCTTGGCTTGTTCAGTGATGCTGGAAAGATTCAAACACACACACACACACACACACACAAACACACACACACATACACACCACTTTGGTGGTGGGACCTACTAATTTGAGATATGTTCTTCACTCAGAAATCCCAACAGAACCATGAAGTGTTTTGCACAGAGGTTGAAGAGGTAGTGTAACAAAGTAGCTGGTGTTTTGATAAATATAGCAAGAAATGTACAAAACATCCCACATCACTTCCTCTGTTGACTGTTTTGAAGTTGGCCCTGCTTCTTTCTGTTACTTGGAAAGTCTTAACGTTTTTTGCTTTATTTCTCATGATACTGCGTTGAGTATCATATATAGCAACTTGGGATAGAAACTAATAGCTATCAAGATTAGAGAAGCTAAATCCTGTGCGGAAGTGCTTGATTTAACTAATAATTATAAATAATTATGTGTATATATTGCTCATTTTTATTTCAGTACTTATATCTTCATGCATTTCAGACTCAACAGCTCGCCCGAACAACTTCCTCTAATGTAGATTGAATATCAAACTCATACAAACTAATGAATTTGGTTTAACTGAATGCCATAAGGGAGATGTCACAATACCTGGCCTCAGATAAGTCAGTCTCAGTAACCGTGCACTATATATATTCAGAGTTTTTGGTGCTTAAAGAAACCCTAGCTGATATACAGTACTCATCTGGGCCTTTTGAAAAACTTATATGATCATTTCTCTGTGAATTGTAAGACCACCTCGAGATATTTAAAGTGTGCTACCAGTTCAAACTGTATCCATTAATATTTCTGGGTTAATTTTCGGGATGTCCCTAAAGTTAATTTAAAGCAAATAATTAATACTCATAAGAGACTCAAGGCCTTCATACTTCTCCTTAACTCTGTTGTTATTGGTAATAATAACACTCTTGTATGCGGTTGTCTTGGCTATTTTATTTCTTCATTTGCTCATCATTATAGGGATGATAGTTTAGTTTGTCTAAGTAGCCCGTTATGGAACTGATATTAAAAAATAACAATAAGGCGAAGAGGCATCCTAGTTCCATTCCCTCCTAAATGGTATTACCAATGTGGATAATTTAATTTGTAGAAAGCAAGCAAATGGTAATTTCTTGAAGCCCTAAACTCATGCCAGTATGTTCTTAGAAACTGAACTAATCATTTCTTTGAATAATGAAACTAGAGTAGCATAATTTGGATTTAATTCTCTTTCACTTCAGTTCTTTATAGATTATCCAGCTATTTTGGTTTTCATTTGATTGTTTGAAATGCTGAAGGAGCTGGACAGGGGAAGTATGACTGGAACTTTCTGTTTCTTAGTGGATTGAGCAAGTCTTTCTTGGGAGAAGGAATGACTTTAATGAGGTATTGACTTCCAATTTCCAATAAGCATGCGTTGTGTTGTACCTGAAATTCACAGTGACTACAATAGATTTATTAGTATTTAAGGTACTGGAATATGTGTTTATGTGTGTATACATACACACATGCCTACTGTTTTTGAATTAGCTTCTTGTAAATCTGCTGAATAATCTTTAAGGGAACATCTACAATAGCTTTGATTCTAATTTTGTGTTTATGAATTTATTTTTATTTACTTATATCCTGCCTTTATTATTTTTGCAAATAATTCAAGATGGCAAACACACCTAATTCTCCTTCTTCCTCCCATTTTTCCAGAACAACTCTGAGAGGTGGGTTGGGCTGAGAGAGAGTGACTGGCCCAAGGTCACCCAGATGTCTTTCATAGCCTAAGGCAGGACTAGAACCAGGGGTGGGATTTTTCTATCTGGTCGGTCCAGTTCTATAGAACTGGTCGTTATGATTCTGCCCAGTTCGACTGGCCCTGTTCTGCCCACTCACTCCTTACCTGGCATGCATGCCATCAAACTTGCGTTTGGTAAGTTGCTATTTTTCCTTTTTTTTCCCCTGACCATCAGCTGTTCTGCTGTGCCGGGAGATTTAGATTAGCTAGAAAGCAGGAAATCATTGGATTTCTTGCTTTCCAGCTTATCTAAAAGCAGAGCTGAACCTTCCTTAGGACTGAAGCTTCTGTTTTTCAGTGCAGACTCAGGTAGCCGATTGCAGAATCATAGCTCTCTAAGTGAACCTGTGATTCTGTGAGCAACTCAATCTGCCTGCCTGTTTTGCCTGCTGTGAGGTAAAAGTTGCTCTTTTTTAAATAAAAAATTCAATATTTACATAAATATTTATAATATTTATATACAAGCCATGCCCAGCCAGTCATACGACCACCAAGCCATGCCCAGTCAGCAAGCCATGACCACCCAGTTACATGACCACCAAGCCACACCCACAAATTAGGCCACACCCACAGAACCAGTTGTTAAGAAATTTGAATCCCACCCCTGACTAGAACTCACAGTCTCCTGGTTTCTAGCCTGCTGCCTTAACCACCAGACCAAACTAGCTTTACCAGTTTAACAATGCAAGCACATTCCAGTTCTCAGGTTGTGTTGATCAGCAGATTTTATACGAAAATTTGGATTCCCAACTGCTCAAGTTGTAGAGAAAGTGTATTTTCATGCTAATAATGTCAAAGATGGGTGCTCTTTGTGCTTGGGGAGACAGCTGGATTTGTATTTTAGAATCAGTGAATCAGTTTTATTGATGGCAGGTCTCTTATGATACGGCAGGGGCCTTCAAACTTGACCGCTTTAAGACTTGTGGACTTCAACTCCCAGAATTCCTCCTCCAGTCATGTTAGCTCAGGAATTCTGGGAGTTGAACTCCACAAGTCTTAAACTGGCCAAGTTTGAAGACCCTTGTAATAGGGATACTGAATTCTTAGTCTTAATTTCTTATTTTTGTCCTTTTTATAAGAAATCCAATGGATTTTGTATACTTTCATGTGAAAAATATCTCTGGCGTTTGCTAGAGCAATTAATACAAGTTCAAAAATTGTTTTCTTAATTTAACAGTTTCCTTCATTTTTCTCTCCCTAACAAGCTTTTAGACAAGTGGTTCTCAATCATAAGGGGTCCGTGAAGGCTTGATGTAGTCGTTTAACGACCTCATAATCCTTTGCGGGATGCAGTCTGGGCAACTGAATGGAGCTAGCTGAGTGTTTTAATGACCGGATGCCTTTCCTGTCGCCAATATGGACTTTTGTTTAGCAGATATATTCTCTTTTTTAAAAAAAACAAACTTTATTGAGTTTTATTACATTAAAAACATAAAAAAGTAGAATTCAATAACAGCTGTTTGTGGTGCTTATCATATAACAATCATTTGTGCGATAATTACAGATATTAATTTGTGCATAATTATATTCTTATTCTATCTATATTCTACATTTAATAATTACTTATCCATAGTCTGTCTCCGATCTATCCAGCTATACCATTGTTCCCATACCTTAT
The DNA here is from genome assembly GCA_023653725.1 of Bungarus multicinctus. NCBI lineage: Eukaryota > Metazoa > Chordata > Lepidosauria > Squamata > Elapidae > Bungarus > Bungarus multicinctus. The sequence goes on along the minus strand of CM042844.1, from coordinate 81,841,228 downwards.
AAAATATTGAAGATTCCTTATCTTTTACATTCAGTGTTAATTTATCCATTTCAGCACAATTCATAACTTTTTGTATAACCAGTTCCTCTACAGGAATATATGGCTGTTTCTAACACTGGGCAAAAGCAATCCTGGCAGCAGTCAGTATGTGTAATAATAAGTATTTTGTACTCTTTATGTATTTTTTTTGAAGATCCCCAATAGGAAGAGTTCTGATTCTAGGTCTAGTTGTTATATATATATAACAACTAGATATATATATATATATATTGAGAAAAATATATATATTTTTCTCTCTCTGGGCACAATGAGAAAATATATATATTTTCTCATTGTGCCCAGAGAGAGAAAAATCTGCTTCTACCTATGATCGAACCCACAGCCTCCTGATGGTGAGGCAAGAGCTCCACCTCTACGCCACCGCACCAGTCCAAAGGCTTGATGCAGTCTGGTCTAGTGCTTTAAATCTGAAGTCTTGGTGGTCCGTGGAGTGAAGAAAAGATTGCAATCACGTTCTTAGAAGGTGCATTTCCTCTAACAAACACTGGGATGCCATGCTGGGCCATTGATTAGGTAGTGCACTTGTGAAAAAGACAGTATGGGATCTTATAATGAAAGAAGAAAATATTGTTGAACATGGGTTGAGTAATGACATGAATGATTTTCAGTAAAATAGAGAAGTCAATTGCTGCATGGCATGCCTATATTAACAACTGGAAATTCTATTTCGGTCGTGAGAGCAATGCAATCATATTTGGGAAATAGCCTAAAGATTTTATTAATTCTAACTTTGAAATGAAATGACAAAGACTTCACTTGCCTTTTAATATAATTATGACAGGGCCCAGGGATTTTGTAATACTTGAACAGTCCTTTTGCCACATTTTCATTTGAGAAGAACGACAGTAGTTTTATAGCTCTACCAGGGCAACGGTTGAAGGGAGGAAGAACGACTATTCATTTTCACAAGGGATAGAGGTAGTTCTTGACTTGTGACTAGTTGTTTACCAACCGTTCATGGTTATCACAGCCTCTGAAAGGGTGCTTTATGATGGTTGCTGCATCCTGAGTCATGTGATTGCCATTTGTGACCGTCCCAGCTGGCTTCCAACAAATTAGTCAATAGGGGAAGCTGGATTTGCCTTACGACCGCATTATTCCTACAATCACGAGGCTGGAATGGACCTTGGTGGTCTTCTAATCCAACCCCTCCTGCTTAAGGCAGGAGACCTAATACCATCCTGGTCAAATGGTTGTCTAGTTTATTCTAGAAAACCTCCAGTGATGGAACACCCACAACTCTGGGAGGCAAGCTCTTCCATTGGTTAATTGTTCTCATTAGCAGGAAATTCCTCCTTAATTTTAGCTTGGTTCTCTGTTTGATAAGCTTTGACCCATCCACTTCTTGTGCTTAGTGCTTTGGAGAGTTGTGGTTCACCGGCAGTAATCAGGAGGACGTTCCCGAGAAGCCTGTGCTGGGTGTGAGTGAGAGCAGGATGATTCATGGAAGAACAGCACAGGCAACTCGGGAGTAAGAATGTTAATTAATGGCCCCTCCTTCTAGGGAATATAAGCCTGGTTTCAAATGGCTTTTGCCTTTGCAAAAGGCAAAAGTTCGAAGGAGTTAGTGTGATGATTACAGACTCTTGATTTATTGGACTAATTGGCTGCAAGCCAACTGTTATCTACAAAGAGGGTTATTTGTGGAATAAAGCCGGGAACGTTTCAGTTTTGGAGTTTATCTGTGTTTGCTTTTGGAAACTTCGACTGGGTCAGAACAATCTCCCTCTTTTTTTAAGTTCTGGAAGATAGTTATCATGTCCCTTCATCCTTCTCTTTGATAGGCTAGACCAGGGGTATCAAACTCAAGGCCCACGGGCCGGGGCCGGGGCCGACCCAGAGGATGCTTAGATCTGGCCCATGGGACCAACCTAGAAATAGCAACGGACCAGCCTGCAGTGCCTATGCCAGCGAAAATGGAGCCTGACTCGGATTTCATTTTCCCTGGCAGAGGGCTGCAGGAAGATCCCCCCAGTACCACCCGGGCCACCACAGATGCCCCCTGGCACGAGTGACGTCAAGCTGGTCATGCCTATCCTGGCCTGCCCCCCCCCCCCGCCCATGCCCATCCACCACCACCCCGAGATCAAACACAACCCTGATATGGCTCTCAATGAAATCGAGTTTGACCCCTCTGAGCTAAACAAACCTAGTTTCCTCAACCATACCAACAAATGGGAATAACGGCAGTGGTTCACTTAACAATCATGGCAAACAAAAAATAATCTTAAAATTGGGCTCGTCTCAACAACCGTTGACTTGCTTAGCAACGGAAATTCCAGCCCCAGTTGTGGTCATATAGGTACAGGACTACCTGTAGTGAAGCAGGAAATGATTCTTCCTCCATAAGAGGAATGTGCACAGTCCTGGGAGAAAAAAGGCTCTGGATTTATGTATTTTTCTCTAAAGCCTATTCTGCTAATCTAAGTTGCCTCCCTTATCTTCCTTTTAGGCAAATATCAATATCCTATATTTGTATATGGAATGAAAAGCTCTGTTGACATGGATTTCTGTTAGAACTCTAAATGACTTTTATTTCCTAATTGTAATAAATTATTTTTCAGTTCCAGTGATGTTCTTATGCCAACAGTAGATGAGTAGACCAGACATAAGAACAGCATTATGGGGTGACTATTTTACTGCATTCCTTTTTCTTCTTGTTGTTGTTCTTAATTGTGTCGCACGTTCCAAAATATTACTTCATGTTGAAATAAAGCTAAAAAAATAAAGATAATAAAGATAACAATCACGCTGTTGTCAGTTGAGAGCTCGGATAAATAGACTAAAACAGCACAGGAAACAACCATATCAACTATAGTAGGGTGAATGTTTATAACATCGCCCCCATGTGAAACTGATCGGGAATTAGGACGTGTTAACAAGCTTTGAAGAGGAGGATTTCTGAGCTCAGGATGCCCCCATATGGATACATTTTGTATTGCATTTGTCTGTGAAAATGCCCATCGGAAATAAATGCAGCTGTGGACCCTTGGCACAGCTCAGGAGACGGAACAAAGGGAGAAAAAATTGAAAGCTGGAAATATCCCAGCATCTGCCTGCCAGCCGGTAAAAATTCCAAGGCATGCATTCAAACGGGATAATGTACCGGGTTTATTTGATCCAATCCCATAGAAACAGGTGCAGCTTTCATTCACTTTGCCTCTTGTCTTAATAAGCTTAAAGAAACCTGAACTTTAAGGCACAGTGGTGCGTAGCTTCTTTTGTAAAGGTGCTTTGCTTCCTGTGTGCCTTTTTACCTGACAGTGCTAATGTTTTCATTTTTAAAAAATCGACACCACAATCCATCTTTGTCCACTCCATTTACTGTGCTGTCTTTTCCCTCATTCCTTTTTCAAGCGTGCATAGTGCTAAATGCACTGGGACCTAGGATAATGAACTATATTTTCTTGCATGGCAGGCTTGTTGACATGATTGTGTAAAATGATTCAGAAGTAACACTCCACTGCAAACCGTAGGACAGGTAGACGAAGTTTTATTTCGGTCATTGACCAATACAAATACAATCAATAAAATAAACAACACAAAGCTATCCCCTTACAAGAAGAATTATTAAATCAGACCCCTCACGTCCTTGGAATAATCTGTTTCAGCATCTCTCCTCAGGACTCTGCTATAGGGCATTGCATGCCAAAACAACTAGACACAAAGACAGCTTTTTCCCATGCTATCAGTCTGCTGAACACCTAATTTTCACAGTACTGTTTTAGGGTGAAATATATTTACCCATGTAGTAGGCTGTATTGTTATTATCCTTGCATCTTCTCATCTTTCTCGTTTTCTCATGTTCTCATTTTTCCTATTCTCCTATTTTGACTGCACGAGTCAAAAAGAGGGCTGTGAAAATATTTACAGATCCCTCATATCCTGGACATAAATTGTTTCAATTCCTTCCCTCAAAACGATCCTATAGAGCATTGCACACCAGGACTAGACACAAGGACAGTTTTTTCCTGAACACCATCACTCTGCTAAACAATTTCCTCAACACTGTCCAACTATTCACAAAGGCTGCACTACTATTATTATTAATCTTCTCATCACTCCTTATCACCCATCTCCTCCCACTTGTGACTGTATGACTGTAACTTTGTTGCTTGTATCCTTACGATTTATATTGACTGTTTTCTAATATGATTTGATTGCTTATTGTACCCTATGATTATTATTAAGTGTTGCACCTTTTGATTCTTGACTCTTGACGAATGTATCTTTTCTTTTATGTATACTGAGAGCATTTGCACCAAGACAAATTCCTTGTGTGTCCAATCACACTTGGCCAATAAAGAATTCTATTCTATTCTATTAGTATCTCATGATTTATCATTTGTTGTTTGTATCTTATGATTAATGATTGTAACTACAGTATGTTTTATGATCTATGACCTATCATTTTGTTGTTTGTATGTACAGTGAGAGTTTATGCACCAGAGACAAATTCCTTGTGTGTCCAATCACACTTGGCCAATAAAGAATTATGTTCTGTTCTGTTCTCTTCGCAACCATTTGTAGGCAAAATTTAGAAACAACATACCAAAATTTTTGCTAACTTTAGAGGAATACATTTATCCTGATTATTTAACATAAAGTGCAGATAAAAGCTATCAGTGCCCTGTAAATTGAAATAATAGATATAATCGACTGATGACAAATGTCCCTGCAGTTTACTCTAGATTGGCTAGCTGGAAGCAAGAGTGAAAGGTGCTTTGGATTTGCTGATTTAATTTATTTACTAATTTGGGAGGGCTTTGTGAACCCTCCTCCCTGTTAATTATTTATTATAGCGAATGGTAGCATTTGTAATGTGTCACTACATAGATATTAGGCCACATCCTGGACTAATGCATTTCTGTTAGTGTAGCATCTATTTCTGTTGGAGGAAATTGCAAAACTATAATAGCTGTATAAAATTGGGTTTTATAGGAGTGTGACCTTGGTTAGTTGATTTAAACGTTTCGTATTACGAAACCTTCTGAATTGAAAAACAGTGGGAACTTGATGCAATTGTCTCATGACTTTTCCACACGTTGTGTATATTTTATAACCAAAAAATGTTTTCAGCAATCCAACTGTCTTCCCCACCCAGGCCAGGCCAGGCTCTTTGCTGGTTTGCAGAAGCTAATTTTTGATTTTACAAGATACAATATTTCTGATTCCTAATCAAAATTGTAAAGTTGTTTTTTTTCCCGATGGTCTCGTTGTGGACATTTCCACATTGTTTTCTTGGCAAGGGTATGGAATTAGTTAGCCTTCTTCTGTGTGTGTTTTTTTTAAGTCTATCCTAATGACTTAATATTTTCTGGGTCTCTCGTTCTGTTAGGCCAGGGGTGTCAAATTCGATTTCATTGAGAGCTGCATCAGGGTTGTGTTTGACCTCGGGGCTGGGGTAGGCCTGACCAGGTTGGGCATGGCCAGCTTGACGTCACTCGTGTTGGGGGTGCCTGTGATGGCCCGAGCCCTCTGCTAGCTAAAACGGGCTCCCAATCTCCGTTTTCAGCTGCGACAACCTCCTGCAACCCTTTGCCGACAAAAATGGAGCTCGTGAGGGCCACACGCAGACCGGTCCTTCATTGTTTCCAAGGCGGCTCCGCGGGCCAGACGTAGGCCTTGAATTTGACACCCTTGTGTTAGGCTATTAAATTTAGTAGCTAGAACAGTAAAACGTACAATGTGCCAGAACACACCGTTGTAGTTGATTGATTGGAGAGTGCTAGCTCACGCATGAGGCAATCTACGATATGATTGGTTGCTGTGAATATAAAGGGGGAGTTTGTCTGGATTTACCTCTTGATGTTCCTATGTTCCTGACTATCTTGTCTGCTGTAAATATAAATGTTAAATAGATTTATTTATATAAAGTTGCAGGTTCGTGTCAGTGTCTTTGACTTCGTTTGGACTGTAGGCTGCGCAATTCCCAGACACATTCAGATATCCAGTCCCACTTAGGTAGCAAGTCCAGTTGACTTTGATTTATGCTCTGTTTCAATAGAAACAAGCTTTCTCCGTGCCGAAATCATCAAATTAGCCTCCATAATTTTATTCCTGGATTTCATCCAGATAGGAGAAACATTTATATGATCTCTGCAACCAAACACTTTGTTAATCCTGGCCCAAAGGGAAACCTATGTGTTGGAATTATTTCACCTAATTTTTTTAGCGTAGGTTGATGTGTTAGTACATGGCATGTAAACAGTTTTACTTCAAATTGGGGCTAATGTCTCAAATTTCCTTTTAATATTTCCTCATCCCATCTAATAATGCAAGCATCTAAATTACATGATTTTTTAAAATTAGAAACAGATTTTATAATTTAATTGGCTATATGGGCAGAGCGGAGTCTGATGCAAATACGCCAATGCTCTTCCAAGTAAAAAATTGGAATTAAATCATTTGATTACAAGTTAGTTTTAAGTATTTAAAGGCTAATCTCTTTAGGGATACATTGCCTCTCTCCCCTGTTAGAAGAGAATTGATTTACTTGATGCTTTATCCAAGATAATATCTACTAAATATTTGATAATGTCTAACCTCAGATGATTCAGGCAAACTGTCATCTTTGAACATAGCTATGTGAAATTCAAATCTCTTTATTGATTCCTTCAACAGATGCCTGAATAGCAATATAGGCATTATGGAGTAAATTATTTTAAAATATTTAAAAACTAAATGGGGAGCCAGCATACAACTTCAAACTTTACTTACAAAAAATATTTTCTGAGGTTTATATATGCCACAAAGGCATTCATTGAAAATGAAAACGATATAAAAGGTTGTAACCCCAAAACATGGCTATCATAAGATGATATGAGGGAACTTTGCTAATGTTCCTTTTGTTAAGTGGGGGTTTTGTAATTGGCCAGTCTCGTATTAGTGACCGTCTTCTGATAAAAGCCGTAGAAATCAAATGAAATGTTTGATTTCGTTGTACGAGGTGCAAGGACAATAAAGTAAACTAAACTAAAGCTTCTAACCTCAAAATTCCAGATGTGTTAATGCTAGGAACTCTTGATTTGGAGACTGCTAGTACAAGCACATTTGAAACTGTAATCAATGTAATTTTTTTTTTAATGTAAGCCCTACTAGAAATGGAAATATTCTTTGATTGATTGACAGCTGTACTGTGGTGGAATCTACCTAGCTAAGCTTTGCTATTCTTTTCTCCTACATGCAGGTTCAAGGGAGGCAGGATGGCAGCTTCTACTTCGTCCTCATCAGCTGGTGGAGTGAGTGGGAGTTCTATGACTGGATCTGGATTTAGTGTCTCAGATCTTGCCACGCCCCAGAAAGCCCTTTTTACATATCCTAAAGGAGCTGGGGAAATGTTAGAAGGTAAACGTGTTCTGCATTATTTTGGTTTGTAAGTCAGAGTAGTGTTGAATATTACGGTTGCATTCACAGCCTCAGTGTGCCAAGATTTTTAATCTTGATGTGTTAAATGAATGACAGTGGTTCAGTTGATAATTAAAAATGGATGGATTTGTGCAATGCTCTAAGCCCAAACTAATCAGACAACATGACTCTCTATTTATCTATAAAACTGAACCTTTCTCCCTCTTTCCTTCTTTCCTTCCCTCCCTCCCTCCATCTGTCTTTCTTTCTCTTTCTCCCTCTCTCTCTCCCTCTCCCTCTCTTTTCTCTCTCTCTATTTTTCTCACTCTGTGTGTGTGTGTGCGCGCGCGCTTGTGCACACATATCTTTCCTGCTAAGGTCACTATGGATCACATTGGCACCACAAACAACCTGACAGGACAGTGAAACAAAGTCTCTTTCTTCGGGATATTGATGTGGCATCCATAGTTATTTGAGAGGGAAGAGGACAGAAAACCAGCAAAAATACAGGCCTGTCCTCTATGAAATGACATGTTTGCATGACTGGCATTACCCTGAACATACTTTTCCAAAAAGATTTTGACATCGTTGAAGGCAGATTCTTTTGCTCCAGTTATATTTTACATTGATTGATTATGTGCCATCAAATCAGAAATCATTCTTAATAGCCACATAGATAGACTTTCCCCACAATAATCCGTTCCCAACCTAGCCTTTCAGGGTTGACAACAGAATCCTCATCATTATTACAATCGAGTTCATCTACCTCACTGGTATTCATCCTCTTCTTCTAACCCAGCATTGTGGATGTCTCAAAGAAAATGTGTAGATTTGTGGTTAGTGTATGAACATTGCAATAGTCAAATCTAGGAGGCCATGGAATGAGATGAGAAAGAACTAATCGCCCTAGAATTGTTGATGCATAAACTCTCTGGACATTCAGCGTTCTTGATAGGATAGATTGACCCAGCTTCTTGCAGTCTTTATCTTGCTTGTATTTTGAGTTTATTTTAAAATGTAATAAATACACCATCCTTCTTCAACCTCACTCTTAAGGAACTCTTGGGAAGAGCATACATACCTGATGAATCTGTTTGATCAAGACAACATCAAAAGATGTCTTGGCTAATTACATGCTGTTCCCTAGGTTTTTAAATTGTATAACTATTTATTTTTGGGAGGTCCATTAAATATAAAGCGTTTTCCTTCAATTCCATGTACTCCTATTGCATTCAGATTGACAGTCTTGAGATCAGTTGGGGATGCTTTTTCTGATGTTGAGATCAAAAGTCGATGCTTTTCACCGCTATCAAAAGTTGCAGCTCAGATTTCTAGGGATTATTTAGATTTCATTCTTATTATACCTTGGTTTCTAATGCTACTTACTCTGGAACAAAGGCTTATGGAAGCTGCCATTGCAACCATTTGTCACTAGATCTTCCAACACTATTACTGGTCCAACTGAACAATGTGTAACAAATGCAATGTTATCAATCCTTAAGTTGCTAAGACGTATTGATAGAACATTCTCACTTTGCTGAATAGTAGCTTTTCTTTCTCTTAACCAGAGAAAGATTAATTGTCTTCAATCCCCCTTCTGTATCATTTTTAAATTTATTCTTTCATTAATGCTAAGGAACTACCATTGCCATTGATTATGTTATATTTAGCTGCCAAGGTGATATTCTACATTCCTGTTGAAATAAGGCGGTGCTCAGCTTTGGTCCGCAAGAAGAAACCCATATCCTACAGTCTTCATAATACACCCCTACATAATATAATCCAGTAGAAAGGAAGTAAACATTTTTTTCCTTGTGTTAACATCAGAGTACACTACTTGGCTATTATAAGGGAGTAGGTAGAGTATTTGTTTATCCAAGTCCCTTCCAACTCTCCCTAGGAATAGAACAGAATTAACAGAGTTGGAAGGGACTTTGGGGGTCTTCTAGTCTAGGGGTCTTCAACCTTGGCAACTTGAAGACTCGTGGACCTCAACTTCTAGAATTCCTCAGCCAACTTTGAATTGAAGTCCACAAGTCTTAAGTTGTCAAGGTTGGAGACCCCTGTTCTAGTCCAATGCCCTGCCCAAGCAAGAGACCCTACCATTCCAGACAAATGGCTCTCCAGTCTTTTCTTAAAAGTCTCCAGTGGTGAACCACCCGCAACTTGGGCAAACCACTCCACTGGTTAATTGTTCTCACTGTCCGGAAATTTCTCCTTAATTCTAGGTCAGTTCTCTCCTTGATTAGTTTCCGTCCATTGATTCTTGTCTGCCTTCTGTTGCTTTGGAAAATAGGGTGATCCCCTCTTCTTTGTGGTAGCCCCACAGACATTGGAACACTGCTTGTTGTTGTTAGTTGTGAAGTCGTGCCCGACCTATGGTGACCTCATGGACGACATTCCTCCAGGCCTTCCCGTCCTCTACCATCCCCTGGAGTCCATTTAACCTCATGCCGACTGCTTCAGTGACTCCACCCATCCAGCCACCTCATTCTCTGCCTCCCCCTTCTTTTGCCCTCAATTGTTCCCAGCATTAAGCTCTTCTCCAGTGAGTGACACTGCTAGTCTTTCTTAATCCTTCTTTTCACTAGACTAGACAAACCCAATTCCTGCAACTGTTCTTCATATCTTTTAGCCTTCAACACCCACCCACCCCATCATCCTTGTTGCTTTTCTTTCATACACCCAGTTTTTGGATTTCCATTCTTATCAGCCCTGTGGCCATTGTGAGGAAATGATGAGCATAAAACTCAACTATATCTGGAGGGAGTTAGATTGCCTTCCCTACTTTGATTTGATGAAGGATACAAGTAATCTACCTTTATTGCAAAAGAATAAACAAACAGGGGCCCTTCTGTTAGCTATGTCTGATATGCCAGGTGTGATTCACTCTGGGAAAAGATAACTAAGCCTCTGTCCTCCATGAGCTGCTAGCCTCAACTTATACACAATGAAGTGTTGCAACTAATTTTAAAACAAAAGTCCCTAATGGGTCAGATAGCAAAGCCCATAATTTCTAATCAGTGTAGCCATTGGCTATAAGTGGCTCAGAATATCAAGGTGTGTAAATGTAAAAGATCTGGAGGGTACCAGGAAGGGCTGGTGTCAGTTATACTTGGTTGGTACTATATAACTGCATTGGCTTTTTGTGTAAACACAGTGCTGAGTAATAGTGATTTCCTTTCATTGTTTTGCCATCTCTGATAAGAAAGAGAACAAGCTAAGAAAATGATGGTGTAGAGTTGGCATTTGCCTAGTACTCAATGGTGATACCATTTCAATGTAAAGAGAAGGCTGTTTACAAATTTCAAGCATGTTAACTTCATGTTTTTTCTCTAAGTAAGACTGGTATGGAATCTATATACTGTTTTTGCCATTATAATGATTTTTTTTAATACACTGTGCCTTTATTTGAAGGATGCAGTTTAGCTTATACTGTACATACTGGATAAAGCTAACCTGCATTAAAAATAGTTGGGATGTGGTGACGGGACCTAGTTGTTAATCCATTCTTCAGGTTCTGGGCTTACCTTCCAGTGTGTGTGCTAAACTACAGGTAGTCCTCGACTTACAACAGTTCAGTCGTAACCGTTCAAAGTTACAACAACACTGAAACATGTGACTTATGATTGTTTTTCACCGTTATGACCTTTTCAGTCTCCCCATGGCCATGTGATCAAAATTCAGCCGTTTGGCAACTGGTTCATATTTATGACCATTTGTGATGACACAAACGTAACAAAATCCCAAACGTAAATAAATGTCCTTTAATGCCTCCAACTTGGCCCCACTGTTCAATAATTCGCAGTTGGAGATAAAACACATTCAAAAATAGTCTTCAAAAGAAAATCCGAACTTCATGAGCAGATAAAGCTGAAATAAAAAACCAAAACAAACTACAATGAATGAATTTCCATAACAGACTAGGATAAGTAATTACCAACTTCAAGGAGATAACAAGGCACAGTCTGTTGGAAGGACACCAACCAAGATAACTTCAGCCCAGAATAAAACATGCTTTGCTTCTGGCAACACTGTGTTTTAACCGTCTCTCTTATATACTATTCTCCCCAGCTGCAACTAATGAGGGGATCGTGGCCGCTTCCTCTCTCGTAAGCCAAGTTGTTTCCTTCTCTGTTCCTCCCTGCGTGTCCTAGGATGGAGAGGGGATGGGCCTGGTTCTTCCTCTGACTACCCAGCCGGCCTCTGCCCTTCCCCAGCCTCCTCCACAATTTCTGGAGCCACACCTTCACTCCCTGTCGGCTGTTCCTCCTCTCCCTCAGAATCCGACTCTACCAAGGGTATGACACCATTGCTGTATCCCAAGATCATGTGATTCCCCTTTCGCGACCTTCTGACAAGCAAAGTCAATGCGGGAAGCCAGATTCACTTAACAGCCGAGTTACTAACTCAAGCAACTGCAGTCATTCACTCAACAACTGTGTCAAGAAAGATCGTAAAATGGGGACAAAACTCACTTAACCCATGTCTCACTTAGTAGAAAATTTAGTCTCAATTGCAGTCCTAAGCCGAGGATTACTTGTAGTCTTAATCCTGGCTTAATGGCTTAATCCTGGCTGGATTTCTAAAGCTGCTGTGTCTGTGTTGGGAAACTTAACTTGTGGAGATACATAAAAGAAGGACGGAGCTAATCACCTAATCATCCAGTGCAGAAAATTCTGTTGGAATTCTGCCAGCGTTTACTGTTGTGTTCCCAATTCCTGATCCTGTCAGGAAATCTGGCAGGGAAGATTTGGCCAAAATAAGTGTTACGGAATCATATCAATAGCTATAGTTGTATCTGCTGTGCCTTTACCTCAGTGTGGTGAGAGCTTGTGGTCCAACTGCTTTTGAAACAGTTCAGCTACTTTTGAAAAACAGTTATGTGGCAACGAAGAATACTGATTGAGAAAGAAAAGTTCAAAGCAATCTGTAGAAAATTAGCAGCACCCAAGTCTTTGGACTTTGGCCTTAAACTCTCTTTTTACTTCTGCCGGTAGCTTTTTCTAAAAGTGGGGATAATAGAGTGTTTTTTTTTTCTTCCTGGCATCAGGAGTAAAGGGATGATTATTTCACCTTCAGGTTAATAGGTGTGTTTATTCGTCTAAGAGTTTCATTAGTCTGGAAAGTATAATTAGCTATTTAGTGCCAGTTGGAGGGATGGCAGGTTGTGGTTGGTAGACGTGCCGTGGAAAATTCCAGGTTATTTCATATCTGCAAAAATCTAACTCTTTAAGAGTATTTAATTACAGGTTTGTTCTACGTGGGCCTACATTTGAGAAATTGCAAGGCTGTTTTTGGTGAGCGGCATGCATGATGTGTCTTTTATTTTTTTTAGCAAACAAGGAAGTAGGTTCAAAGAAGAAAAAATGTTAGCTGACTTACTGAAACAAGTTGCTCTTTGTTGTGATAGCGGTAGCTTTTCATGGGTTGGAAATGTACACTTGAATTTGAACTTTTCTGGGTCGTTAAGTTGCATTCTGTATACTAGGAGTAGCAGAATTCAAAAGAACAAGTTAGTTGTGCTAATCTACCAGAAGATAACCAAGTTGAAATCCCATTGAAATAAAATAGGCTGAAAAAAATACTTCACTGTATTTGAATTATCTTCATTACTGACATTCGGTGATTATTATTATTTTTGGTCTTTTAATTACCCCGTAATCCCTTGCATCGGGGTAGAGTTGGGGCAACTGAATGGAGCTGAGTATTTACTGGCCGGATGCTCTTCCTGTCGCCAGTGCAGAGTTTGCAGCAGAGAATTTCACATTGTGCACATTCTGACATTGAGTGTTTATTTATTTATTTGTTCTTTGTGCGTTCCACAGCCTTAAGCAAATCATTCGTTCTCACTGTGATTTTATATTGAGTGGTTGAATTCATATGGCCTGAATGTTGGCTGTCAGTTTTAACTCACTGCTGCTAGCCCAAGGAAAGGAAACTTTCAGTTTACAGGGCAAATGCAGCCCCACAAGCCCTCCACAACTAACTGCATAACTTCCTTCTTCATGCTGCCTCATCAATTAATCTTGGGGAAAAGATAGATTTTTTTTTTTTAGGAGAATCAACTAGACATTCTTTCAAAATGTGTGTCCACTCTCCCCAGGCAATAGTTGGGTTAAGACAGTGGTAGGGAACCTTGGCTCTTTTATCACTTATGGACTTCAACTCCCAGAATTCCTGAATGAGCTATAAAAAGTTCCCCATCCCTGGCCTACTGGTTTTTCAGTTGTGAGGGAAATCAATTTTTGATTTGAATGGGATTGTTCAATATACAAATGTCCTAATTTTTGACTTGAATGATCAATATTCTTTATATGTCCTACATTTGTATATTAAACAGTCCCATTCAAGTCAAAAATTGATTTCCCTCACAACTGAAAAACCACTAGGCCAGGGATGGGGAAACTTTTATGGCTCACTCAGGAATTCTGGGAGTTGAAGTCCATCAGTGATAAAAGAGCCAAGGTTCCCTACCGCTGGGTTAAGATAAGAGAAGGGCCAGAGGAGACATGATAGCAGTCTTCCAATATTTGAGGGGCTGCCACAGAAAGGAAGGAGTCAAGCTATTTTCCAAAGCACCTGAAGGCCAGACAAGGAATAATGGATGGAAACTGAACAAGGAGAGATTCAACATGGAAATAAGAAAATGTTTCCTGGCAGTGAGAACAATCAACCAGTGGAACAGCTCTCTCAGTGGAGGGTGCTCTACCACTGGAAACTTTTAAGAAGAGATTGATAGCCTGTTTGTTTGAAATGGTATAGGGTCCCCTGCTTGAGCAGGGGGTTGGATTAGATGACCTCTAAGACCCCTTCCAACTCTAATGATGATGAAGATGACACATCTCACCTTTCCTACTGCCAGAGGACTGATAAATGCTCGAGCATTAGGATGAATGCTTATTAAGATCCCCAAAGCCATCCAGCTGCTTGATGTTTATTTGTTTTGTTCGCTTTATGTCCAGGAGCTTACGGTACTTTCCCTGGAATTCCCTCTCATTTCATTCCTGCACTTTGTGAGATTGCTTGGACCCCTTTGCCCAAAACCGCTCTGCAAATTTCCGCGGCTGATCATTAGAGTTGAATCTAGGCCTCTTCAATCATAGTTTGGCACCCACTTATACCACACCAGCTTTCACACCGGTTTGTCCTGGGCCCGGGGCAAACAGTCACCACCTAATAAAAGTAGGACGCTGCCTTGTTTAGACACATCAACTGATGTTATATTGGCAGCATGTTAGGCATTAAACATCAAAAGCTCCTGCAGCAGACTAAATAATAATAAGTTGCAAGACGTTTAGCTAAGTGTCAGCAGAATTACGGATGTATAAGACTGGTGTAAGTTAGGGCCCCACAGACAAATTTGCCTGCTTAATTGTTTCTCATGTCTCTTAAGAACAGAGTAGGAGTAAGACATTATAAGTACAGTATATAATGTCAATGAGTCCAGAAGAATTGACTACTGAGTTGATTCCAGGAAAGCAGCTGAATTGTGCTCTACTATAGAGGGCAGTACATACATGCATAAACACAGTTGCCAACTGATTATGCTTATATACAGCTGCTTTTTCAGCTTCAGCTACTCTGCTATAAAGCAAAGATTGTGTTTGAGGCTGGTAGTTTGCAGCAAGTAAGCCTCCAATTCGTGTTTTTTTTTTAAATTAATCTAAATAAAATCAAATTTCTTGGGCAGGCTTTTCACAAGACCACTCATGCCTTTAAATGCTCTGCTGACAATTCCTACCTTCCATTATGTCTCTAAGATGGGATACCTGAAAATTTGGTTCCCTATTACACAATTGTCATTTTAAACCTGTTTCGGGGATTCCCGGTTCTATTTTTCCAAGGAAAGATCTAGAGTTAAGCAAATGTGAATTGGGAAAGCTACTACTACCACCTATCTTTTTTAGATTTCCTCAACAAAATGGGTTTTTTGGGGAAATGACAGTAGCACGTCATTTCTAAACGAGTTGTGTGACCGTTCTACATCTTAGAACAGATCTCCTGTAGATCAGAGCTGGTTATTCTTCCCAGAACTTCCTGTGAAAATCAGCAGTGCCATTTTCTACCATTTTCAGATATGTAAATGCTGGAAAATTGTGGCATCTATGCTGAAAGAATTTTAACAACAACTGGGGGGAAAAAATTCAACTGCGAAGTATCAGCCAAAAGATCAGAAGACATAGAAACACCTGTTATGTGGTTTGAGCCTCCTGCCTACTAGATATCATTGGGCTCTGCACTTCCTCCTCCATGTTAAAAGCGATTTCTAGATATCAAGAGGTTGGCCATCCATATCTTACTTGTGAATTTGGTGCCTCCGGAAGCAGCTGTCATGAATGGGATGATAGGAATTGTAATTCAGAATATTTGGAGAATACCAAATTCATAATGATAGTTATTTCAGAGTTGTGTGATGGTATGTTTTGAAAATTAGTTGGTGATCCTAAGTAATCTCACAACAGAATACCCTATATCACCAGGCTTGAAATTTTGGACTTGGACAACCTTGAACTATGCCGCCTACGGTTGGACTTAAGCGTAGTACACAAAATTATCTGCTACAATGTCCTACCAGTCAATGACGCAACAACACAAGAGCACACAACAGATGCAAACTCAGTGTAAACCACTCCAAACTTGATTGCAGAAACTATGACTTCAGCAACAGAGTGGTCAATGCCTGGAACTCACTACTTGACTCTGTTGTTACATCCATTAACCCCCACTCCTTTAACCTCAAACTATCCACTGTTTACTTCACCCCATTCCTAAAAGGTCTGTAAGGGGCATGCATAAATGCACAATCACGCTTACCATCCCTGTCCTATTTATTTGTACCTATTTCCTGTATTCTTACTCATGTTTATACTTTTATCTATTATCTTGTAAGTGATTGACAAATCAAATAAATAAATAAAAATAAATAAAATAAAGTAGCAGGGAGGGTGTATTTGTGAGAATTTGAACAGGGCAATTGAGAAACAAGATAACATTCTGACTGAAATCAACTAGCTTAGGTTTCATGTTTGAGAATAAAAATAAGAACTAAGTTCAATTCATTCCATGCATGAGATACCTCAACCTGTACTATCAAGTCTGTATTATTAACTTGGCAGGCCATTATTTGCCTTTTATGGGTGAGTAACCCATAACATACCTAGCAGTAAAGGTTTTTGGGAATATGTATTGTTTTCAGGGTCTTGAGCCTTTCTCCTAACCTTGGCCACAGATAGTATGCTAGTCTTGCAGCAGTCTTGAAGGTCTAATAAACTGTAATTTAAATATTGGTGTGATGACCCGGGGTATGGCACAAAGGCAACACAGTCAAATAAGCAATAAGCGTCCCTTTATTATCTCCAACTTTGCCCTCAATGTCCAGGTTACCTTTGGCTGGAGAAAAACTCTCCCAGGAACAGCCTTTGACTGTAGAAAATCAAGTCCAAAACATGAGCAACACAAACTGTAACTATAAGTCCAAACAAACCAATTAGTTCGACAGGACAGAAGAAGGAATTTCAGACTTGAAAGCACGGCAAAACTCACACAGTTGGGAAGACACCAGGAATATAGATAAGCCACGATGATACAAGATAAAGTCACATTTGCTCCCAATAGCTTACTGCATGCAGCTTGCTTATTTATTCACTGTGTTCCCAGCTGTAGCTAATGAAAGGAATCAGGGCCCTTTCCTCCCCTGTAAGCCATGCAATTCACGTTGCTCCCTTCTCTGTTCCTCCCTACGTGCCCTAGGATGAAGAGGGGGTGGGCCTGGGTCTCCCTCCGAATTCCCTCTCTCTTGCTCTACCTCTCCCCTGCTCTGCCTAGCTGGACTTTGCCCTTCCCCAGTTAACAGAGCCACACTCACACTCCCTGTCAGTTGTTTGGCTTTCTCCTCCGAGTCAGATTGCGACAGGGGCATGACAATTGATATCCATGACATGATTTCTTTTTTTTTTCAAGGATGCATTTTTGTTTGGAATTCATTTAAAGAGAATTGAAGTGGCATTTGTTCTTGTGTCCAATATGCAAAAACTATGAAATGCCTTGTTTCAATGTTTCAGCGTAACATGGCTATAAAGAACCGTATCAGTTAGTTAGAGCCTAACATCCATCTGTCTCCTAGACTGGTTAGTAATGACTGTCTGAAGTGAGGAGATGCTGGAAATTAAATCTGGGGTGTTCTATTCCCAACTGAGTTGCCAATCATTTATGTAGATTTGGGTTATTTTTATAACTAAGTTTATATTATCCACTTAGGCAGTTCATTTAAAGCAGTCCTGTGGCAGTCCAACGCAAATTATTGCAATAATTGGGGTGGCTTGCATGAAATCAACAAGTAAGAAAAGCGCCATAAAGAGTTCCATGAGGAAAATAATCCCATACAAAGTTTTTAATAGATAGTGAGGAACTCATCGCTATTGGAAAGGATAGAAGTCCAGTCACTTTGGCCTTGGGACTCAAGGAAAAGGCAGGTATGAAATGTTTTTTCTAAAGGTCCACAGGATCAGTGCCAAACAAATATCAGGAAAGAGGTGATTCCAGACAGGAGGGCCTGCAATGGAAAAGGCAGACCTCCTGAGTCCCATCAAATAGCATTGTTTAAAACAGAGCTCTCCAAACTTGGCAACTTTAAGACTTGTGGACTTCAACTCCCAGAATTCCTTAGCCAACATAGCTGAGGGAATTTGGAGAAAGATCCAGGCCCACCCCCTCTTCATTGTAGGACATGCAGGGAGGAACGGAGAAGAGAGCAACATGGATTGCATGGCTTACGGGGGAGGAAAGGGCCCTGATTTCCTTCATTAGCTGCAGCTCAAAACACAGTGTATAAAAAAGGAAACTGCGTGCAGCAAGTTGTTGGGAGCAAACGTGAATTTATCTGGTATCATCAAGGCTTATCTGTGTTCGATAGCTGGCTGGAGAATTCTGGGAGTTGAAGTCCACAAGTCTTAAAGTTGCCAAATTTGGAGACCCCTGATTTAAAAGAAAGGATTCAAAGCATGCATAACTATTAGAGCAGGGGCATCAAACTCGATTTCATTGAGGGCTTCATCAGGGTTGTGTTTGACCTCGGAGGGCCGGGGTGGGCGTGGCCAGGGTGGGTGTAGCCACCTCAACCACACTTGTGTTGGGGGGGGGGCGCCTGTAGTGACCCAAGTGCTCTGCCAGCGAAAACAGAGCTCAGGAGGGCCGCATACACTCCATTTTCGCTGGCAGAGGATTGCAGGAGGCTGTCGCAGCCGAAAACGGAACTCGGGAGGGCCGTATGTTTTCACTGGCAGAGGCACCGCGGGCTGGTCCTTCATTGTTTCCAGGGCAGCCCCACGGACCAGATCTAAACAGCCCGCAGGCCGCACACGGGTCTTGAGTTTGACATCCCTGTATTAGAACATGACAGAAAAGCCAATACTTTTAGAGAGAGGTGGTTCCCCAAATTGACTGTGTGCTTTATAAAGCTTTATAGGTGATAACAAGCATCTTTAATTTTATCTGGAAGGCTATAGTAAATTTAAGGAAGCTGGTAGGTGGAGGGAAGAAGGGAAGGGAAGGTGCATGCCAGTGAGAAAATGTCTGTCAGGGTTCCAGCAAACCTCCATTCCAATCAATAACTCCGAAACATATCTCAGAAGTACTTTTATTAGGATAGTAAACTGGCACATCTGTGGAATCCCGAATCTAAATGTTTTCAGACTTTCCACAATTCCCCAAACTACAAATCCATTTTTTTTATTATTATTATTTTTTTATTAATCAAATTTATATACCCCCTGGGCCGTCATCACATCACATGGCCCAATCACAATCCGTCCAAAAGTAAGATCCTTATTTCATCCTGCGCCATACTCAATGCCCTGGAACTAACAAAAGAATTTATTTTGTCTACTGGGAGCTACTCAGTTGAATCTACCACCACCCTCCCACTTTCTCAAGCTTGTGGAAGCGTGGAAGCATCAAAACTCAGCATGGCTTCCAAAGCTGACAATGACTGGATCAGATCAAGACTCCAGCATACTATTCCCAACAACTGTCATCCAGATATACGAGAGTCCATTGCTTGCAGATGACAGTGGCAAATGGCATTGCTGTTGAGTTTCCTGGAGACAACTGGCTTGTCATTGTTGGATCAGAGGCTGAGCTGTTGGCCTGGTTCAGTTTCTGCATTACATGAATGCAGACACTTGTTAAGTTATACATCCTTGGCATAAAAATAAGACTGTAGGGTTGTTGTTGTTGTTGTTGTTTTTTGTGATACTCTTAGAAGGCTTTCAGGATCATAAATATTTTAGACTTTTCTTTTTCTCTATTTACAGATGGGTCAGAACGATTCCTTTGTGAATCTGTCTTCAGCTATCAAGTTGCATCCACATTAAAACAAGTAAAACACGGTAAGTGAATAAACCTCACAAACTGTGTTTGGATGTATGTATATAGAAATAAGGTAATAGAAGTACTTTACTGTATTGAAAACAGCAGGATAGAACAGAACATAATAAAAATACAGCAGATTTTTCATGACCCTATTGTCACAATATTATCCTGTGCAATAAAAAAAAAACCAAAAACAAAGTTTTATCTATATGGTCTATTTAACCAGGAGATAAGATTGTAACTTATATTATTTGATGCTGTTGTATTCATAAAACAAGCTATGAACATTGCACTCATAGAAAGCTTTGTGAGCCATAACTTTGCTGTTAATAAAGATTGCTATCTTTCTTTCTGGGCCATCTGGTTTTTATCTTGTCTCACTTCATCATCTCTTCCTCCTCATACTTGGTTCATGTGATACATTAGACAGTTTATTTGCTTCTGAAATGCTATCAAGACGGAACAGAACTCGGGAAGAAAGTATCTGATTAGAGTAACTCTTTTGGAAGGAAATTTGATCGCTTGCTATTTTCAATCATACTCTTGTGGCCAAAGAGATTGTCCAAGAGTTCTTTAAAAAACTGTTTTTTCTATCAAGTAAATTAAATGCTTGATTAAATGGCTGCTCTGCCAGAGCGTCTTGCAAATTTTCAATTTTGTAGCTGTGTTCCTTTTGGGCCTACAGCGAGATGGACAATTTTAAGGTCTAGAGTAGGAGTGTCCAACCTTGGCAACTTTAAGACTTGTGGACTTCAATTCCCAGAATTCTCTAACCATCAGAATTCCCCAACTTTAAGTCCACAGTCTTTAAAGTTGCCAAGGTTGGATTCCTCTGCTCTAGAATATGCCATAATATAGAATATATTAGGGCTAATGGTTGTGTATACAAATCTATTTGTTCAGCTGTGTAAAAAAAATACAGCACAGTAAGACATGGCATTGCTAGTATTTCTTTATCTCTTCTCTGTCAGCACAAAAGGTAAGGAGGTGATGTCACTAGGAAGAAACCACTTGATGTGACATCCCCAGGATCTTCAGTAATGGGGGTAGACAAGTCTTCAGCCAGGCCACTGTCATAACAGGAAGGAAAATGTTCCAATTCAGATGAAGGTCAGGATAAAAACAATTTGAAAAAGATGATAGCTGGAATCAAAATAAGTCAAAACACTTGTGAAGCTGGAAAAACCTACTTTGCAAAAAGTGAAGCCCTCATAATGAAACTAAGAGAAGGAAAGTGGAAAATATCGGTTAATGTTAAATATCAAGATGACAAGGGTTGTGTCGGCTATCTACTATTACCTTCACTTTTCACTGTTGACTGGTATGTTCAGTTGTATGTTCTAGAGCAGGGATGAAGAACTATGGCCCCTTTATGAGCTGTGGACTTCAACTCCCAGAATTCCTGAGCCATCCATGCTGGCCACAGCTCATAAAGGGGCCATAGTTTCCCATCCCGGTTCTAGAGAAATAAAGAGGACATTAATTCTAGCCAAAATGGCAGTGAAAAAATTAGACAAGTTCTTAAGGATATTTCAATGGCAGCAAAGGTTAGAGTCATGAAAACAAAGGTCTTTCAAGTGGTTCTGTGTGGAATTGAAAACCAGACGCCGAGAAGATACTTGCCTTTGAATTATGATGTTGAAGACCATAAACACTAACCACCCATTCAGTTCTGAACCAAATAAAATCTGGTGGTTGTGTTGAGTTGATGTTCAGCAAAGAGAAACTCCCATGCTGCAGGCATGTGGGGTGAAAGATGAGGAAAGAGGGAAAATTGTATTAATCAAGATTGAGAAAAGGAGAAGATAAGAATAGATAAAGTCCATGGATAGATAATTCCAGATACAGTTACTGGAATATCCTTGGAAGACACTCTGCAAATAATTATTATTTAAAACACTTTAAATGGACAACATTTTGGTTGTTGGGTGTCCGTCTGAATCAATGGCATCTAACTATTAATGCTATTATATAATAGATGTGAGGCCAAGATTCTGGATCTTTTTTCAAGGAAGCCTTGGGATTTTTTTCCTTGTTTTTGTCCCAGGTTAAGTTTATTTTAGTACAACATTGCAACTTCATAAATATTTCCAACCTCAAAATAATTATTAAGTTTTATCAACACTCATACAGCTTTATACATATTTATAAACATTTGCTATATCGATAATTATTCCATCCAAGTATTAAGACTGTTGACACTTTAGATTTAATTTAATAGGGAATCCCTTTTAAAGACGTTAATAATTTCCGATCATCCTTTGGAAACAGAATTTCCTGTGACAAAATGTAGAATGTCACTGGACATTGGTTGAAGAAGCTTTGGCAGAACAGACTCGATGTTAACATGTCCATGTTAAAAAATAAATAAATCCCACTTTCCCTATAGATAAGATTGTCCAGTCACTGCTGAATAGCTGTCTCATTCTTTAGGTTTATCTACAACAATAAGGAATTATGATCCCATTTTGACTGGGCACTAGAATACAAGTAGGCCTCAATTCACTTAGTGGCCATACAAAGTTACAACGCCTCTGAAAAAAATGGCTAACACCCATTTTACACACTTACAATCGTTGCAGTATCCCCATGGTTACATGATCAAAATTCAGATGCTTGGCGATTGGTTCATATTTATGACAGTCACAGTGCCCTGGAGTCATGTGATCAGCTTATGCGACCTTCTGACAAGCAAAGTGAATGGGGAAGACAGATCCACTTAACAACTGTGGCAAGGAAGGTCATAAAGTGGGGCAAAACTCACTTAACAAATGTTTCACTTAGCAACATAAATATTGGGCTCCACTGTGATCATAACCTGAGGACTATCTCTATGCCAGCAACCATTTAAAAATATGTCTTTACCCAACCCCTTCAATTATTCTGTCACCATTCCTTGTCAACTGCTCTAACACTAACGGTTTTCTTTATGGCTTTTCTTGAACTATTCATGTATTTGATATGTTTGAGAATTTTGACAAAATGATAGATAAAAGCATGAAGAATCTCAGTGTAATAGAATGACTTTGTTTTAGCTTCCTTGTGATATACCAGGTACAACAGAAGACAGAATAATAACATATCACTGTATATAGAAATATTTAATATTTAAGCTAAGATATATCATAGCTTGGTTTTTTTGTTGTTGGATCACATGCAATACAGTTGTTCTAGAAAACAGATATTTTGGCCTTATTCATAGCTTGGAAGATATTTCCCAATATCTATTTATATAGGGATTATCTGAAGTATTTTCACTGGCTAACAGTTTCTATGAGAAACAGCAGGATAGCTGGAATAGAATCGGATCTAAAAGAGCTTTTGTGGGATTTAGAACTGGAGCAGTAGAAATAATACATTTGTTTTCCTGCAATTGAAAAATAAAAATGTGAGGATCTTCGAATAGAATTTGTTTATTTTTAATATTTTTATCCTGCCTCGTGGATTGATAATGTCTTGTGAATCATAGAGTGAAAACAAACTTGTGTGGATTCCAACTAGTTAATTTTCTTGCGATAAAAGATTTTTTTCTGCTTTAAGACATGATGTACGGCTTATAGTACATTAAAAGGCTTAACCCAAAGTTGATTGCAAACCCATCTTTTAATTTTCTGATACAGATCAGCAAGTCGCTCGAATGGAAAAACTCGCTGGCTTAGTGGAAGAACTGGAGGCAGATGAGTGGAGATACAAACCCATTGAACAGCTCTTGGGCTTCACCCCATCTCTAGGTTGAAATATAGCAATTTGTTGATGTGGAAAAATCCAGGATTAGTGTAGCTCCATTTTAAAACTTTCATTCTGCGTTTTCCCACCACTCTGATGACAATCTAGAACTTATTGGGTTTTTTTTTTCCCACCAGATCCAATAAAGTATATTTATACATCTTTTTTAGGGTTTTCTTTTTTAGTTCACTTTCACATTGCTTGAGGATAGTGTGATTTCTGTGACTGAGGAGATGTAATCACTTTTCAGAAAGAAAGAAAAAACATACCTTTTTCTTTCCAGAGGGAAAAAGGATGATTATTTCAATTCAACAGTCTTGATTTGTTGACCTTGAGCTGGCACAGTGAAAATTGACTGGGCAGTTGGACTTTTCTTGTGTGTCACTCTTGGAGGGCGGAGTAAGAAGCCATAGTTTTAAGCCCTAAGCTATTGCTTTGAAGAGAAATGTGATAATAAGACAGGTTCACTTGGAGGGCAGAAAAATATTAACCGTTTCCTATATTTAGGCTGTTGCTGAGAGTGCATTTTGACAGCTGCTCCTCTGTTAATTATGTGTGGAAATGGTTAGAACAAGTCTTTGAAAGACGTTGACTGTCCTGTTTGCTATACCAGCCCACTTGAAAAGTCTTGTTTAGTAAATAAATTATTTTAGCTCTTGCCAATGACAATGGTTTTGGTATTTCTTTCAAGGGTTTGGGAATAAGAAAATGGACTGATACCAATATGAGTTTCAGTAAAGATACTAAGGTTCACGAGGTCTACATAGCGGCAAATAAGATAGTCAGTTGAACTGCAACATCTTGAGCTTAGAAGATTTCAGAAGAAAGCTTGATGACATTCTCACAGCCTGGAAGAAAAGAAAAGAACAGGCAAATGACTGGTTATTGTGTGTGTGTGTGATTTTTGCTGTCTAAGCTTGGTTGTTTTCTTGCAGATGTTTTCATTATCCAAATGAGGTAGATAATGCCATCAAGCACCGATGATGTCACCTAGTTGACAGTATTGAAACATAAGAAAACAACCAGATTCTGTATTGAAACATAAGAAAGCAACCAAACTCAGTATTGAAACATAAGAAAACAATCAGACTCAGTACTGAAACATAAGGAAACAACCAAACTCCGTATTGAAACATAAGAAAACAACCAGACTCAGTACTGAAACATAAAACAACCAGACTCGGTATTGAAACATAAAATAACCAAACTCAGTATTGAAAAATAAGGAAACAACCAGACTCTATATTGAAGTATAAGAAAACAACCAAACTCAGAGTGCACCAAGGACCCCACCAATCATGAGCTACAATTATTGGTGACTAATTGTGGACATGCTACCGATAGGCTTAGTTTCTGAGATCACAGTCTGTCATTCTTGGATTATGCACTGCTGGCCCAAGATGATTTAGCCGAGATATGGTAAACTTCCTCAGGAAGGCTTGATACTGAAATTTGTAGGATTTGGAAAGCTCATCAGTAGTTTCTCATCAAACTGGAGTAGAATGTTAAGTGAGCTGTCAAAGGGATCTATGCTGGGCCTCTACTCTTCATAAATTTATATTAATGTCTTGGATAAGGGAATGCAGACTGAATTTCCCCATTGACTGCTTATCAGAAGATCGCAAAAGGGGCTCACATGACCCTAGAACACGGCAACAGTCATAAATATGAGTCAGTTGCCAAGCATCCAATTTTTGATCACATGACCATGGAGATGCTGTAACAATCATAAGTGTGGAAAACGGTCATAAGTCACTTTTTTCTGATCTGTTGTGACTTGGAAACAGTCACTAAACAAGCTGTTGAAAGTTGAAGATTAACTTTGGCATTAAAAGGAAAAGATACATCAATGTATTACTACAGCTGGAACTGCTGATGTGAATGGATACAACAAAGATTGATTAAACAATAAAGGGCAAAAAAATATTACAATTGTAGTAGTGAATATATATATATATATTCACTACTACAATTGTAACATTTTCTTTTGCCCTTTATTGTTTAATAAATATATATTTTCGCACAAGGATTAATTGGATAGAAGATATAAAATAAGGTTGAAAATAAGGCCGCACAAGCTGTCGAGAACAAAATGGTTTTTAATTGTTTTCTGCATTTTCCACTTTTCTCTCTTTATTTCTTTTTTCTCTTTTACATTTAAGTATGGGTTGTTTGTCTGTTTTAATTGTAAAATTAATAAAGTTTATTCAAAAAAAGAAAGTTGAGGACTACCTGTACCTCAAATGAGTTGAAAATAATAATTATGTTTATTGGAGATAAATGCTAAGTTTTCCAACTAGGAAACAAATCACATTAGATAGGTATATGAGGCAGGAATTCTGGCATAGCTACTGGAAAAAAAACCTTGAAACTGCAGCTGACGACAAACTGTGAATCAACAGTGTGACCCAGCTGTAAAGTAAGCAAAAGCTGTTTTCCAACTGCATCAGTGGAAACAACATTTCCAAATCTTAAAAGAGGTGATGTTTACATCAGGAACAGTTTCATCCACTTCCAGCTGTGGTGGAAGGCTTCTCTATGTATGCAAATAGAAGTAGCCGCCTCACCTCCATGAAATATCCAAGCGACATGACTCACCTTCAGAGAGATGATGCAATTCATCAAAGGCTTTGCAAACCAAGCAACTCCTCAATGACATTTTTAGCCAATAGATATACCGTGTTTCCCCAAAAATAAGATCAGGTCTTATTTTCTTTTGGGCCCCAAAATAAGCATTAGGGCTTATTTTTGGAGGGTGTCTTATTAGTTTTTCCAGGTATGGGAGGCCCACTTCTGCTTGGTCACACCGGGACAGGAGGCTGTGCAGTGCACCAGTACTGCTGCGATTAGGCAGCAGGGTGGAGCTGCCCCACACACTCTGCACTAGATTACCTCAGGGACCCTACTATCAGGCCACCTCATGATGGTGGCTCCGGCATCCCCATCCAGCAGGATTCGGCGTGGCTGGCCAGCCCACTTCTGCTTGCTTACTGCTACAGTGGAGCAGGAGCGATGTGCTGGTGCCACAGCCGCGAGGCGGGGAAACGAAGCTCCCCCATGCACCCCACACCGACTTACCTCAGGGGCCCCGCAACCAGGCCATCCATGCCCCAACACCTGCCTCACCTCACGGCCATGGCACCAACACTCTACTCAGACTCCTGAGTTGCAGCTGCGAGCAAGCAGAAAAAGTGAGCCGGGCTCCTGCGGCACATGGTTGTTGGTGCTGCCACGGTGAGGCAGGTATTAGGGCATGGATGGTCTAGCTATGGGGCCCTGAGGTAAGCCGTTGCTGAGTGTGAGGAGCAGCTCCACCACCCTCCTGCCTTGCCTCTTGGTCGTGGCACCACGAGCAACCAGACAGAACAGGCAGGCTTTTCATCATGATTGATATTGAACAATTTAATTTTCCACCCATCCAAAATCGAGGATACCAGAGGGAAGAATTCAGAGAAGGAAAATGCTCAGTAAAACAGTTAACAAGACCAGAGAAAACAGCAGAAAGGCTTGTGCCGCAATGTTCTTGGGGTTTCTAGGAGATGCCAGGGGAACATTTTGTGCTTACTGACGGCTTCTCGGCTGCTATTCCCTCCCAAGTGCTTGCAATCTGCACAAGAACTCTAATTATGTATAAACAAAGCCCCAGCCAATATCTCTAGATGCAAATAGCAGAAGGGACTCTTTCTTAAAGAACGTGGAACAAAACAGGCCAGCAGACGTTGCTAAACGCAGCCAAAAACTCAGCCCGTGCAGTCTTTCTGGGCTTGCCTGCTTTGCAATTCCCTGTGTTTTTATAAAGCTGAAAGGAGCACCACTGGGGACATGCTGCTTAGGGGATGACTTCATGCCGTTCCAAATGTCTCTCCAATACCTCAGAGCGTGGCTATTTTCTACCAAGAAAGAAGCAATTATATGGTTGTTTCCTTCTTGGCAGGCTTCTGCACACTTCAAAAGAGGTTTGAGAACCAGGAATTTCACTGATGAAGTGTGCCTTCTTATACAGCTGCCAAGATGGGAATTATTTCCCAAGTTGATCTTCTACTTCTCATGCAATAGCTAAAGATGTAACAATACTGGTGTACGATTGTTTGCCAGGTGGCAAAAATGGGTCCGTCTCAACAGCAGGAAATGGCATTGAAACTACAGTAGATTTTCCTCATTTACTGTCATGCAGCTTGGAGTTCAAAGGTGCTCTCTCTCTCTCTCTATATATATATATATATATAGAGAGAGAGAGAGAGAGAGAGATGTTTTTATAAATGCCTCCTTCATAGGCTTGAGTCAATAGTCCGGTGCAGAGGAATTAAGGAGACAAAACTTGAGAACCTTGATTGGATGATAAGAAAATCTATTTGATGTCTTTGCCAAGTTGCTCATAAAAGCATTAGAACCGGGTCAAAAAATATTGTGGCATGTAACAAATGTTCCGCATCAATAAACAGTTCTAAGGCAGAAGCATTGGATTGGTTGATCAAAACTTCCCTTTCAGCCTGGTTGTTGTTGTTGTTTTCCTTGTGTTCAAAGTCCTCTTTCTGGACTTTGTTTAATAACATTTCTCTTTTCAAAACTCATTAATAAAGTGACAAGGAACAGTGTCCCCATGTTCATTTTAGAACAGGGGTGTCCAACCATGGCAACTTTAAGACCTGTGGACTTCAACTTGTGGAATTGAAGTCCACAAGTCTTAAAGTTGCCAAGGTTGGAGACCCCTGATTTAGAAGAATGCGTCTAGACTTGGTTTTTGATCTTGTTCTAAAGTTCATTTTGTTTAAGTGCCAATTATTTAAAATAACTTCGGCAACTTTAAGGCTTGTAGACTTCAACTCCCAAAATTCCTCAGCCAACAAGTAATTCTGGGAGTTGAAGTCCATAGATCTTCAAGTTGCCAAGGTTGGATACCCCTGGCTTAAGGATTTTGATAACATCTCATGTCTCCAGTTATTAAAAAAAACAATATCAATTTAGCATCTCTTACGAAGATGCAGAGAACTGATCTATTTTATATACCTGTAGATCTATCTTATTTTTTTAAAAATCTTGTTTAATAATTTCCTCTACAGCTGCTCTATCTCTATCAGAGATCTCCAAACTTGGCAACTTTAAGACTTGTGGACTTCAACTCCCAGAATTCCTCAGCCAGCCATGCTCAGCCATGCTGGCTGAGGAATTCTGGGAGTTGAAGTCCACAAGTCTTAAAGTTGCCAAGTTTGGAGACCTCTGCTCTATCAGATTAGAGATCAGTGTAGTCCAGCGTTCTCAGCTGTGACAAAAGATCCCAAGGCCCATCATGCTGCTGGTACAGAAGCCGTAGCCTAGAGTAGCAGAAACAAAGACCACCTGCATTTTTGCTTACTCCTAAAATAAAGCAAATGAGTGTTTGCTATCATGTCATAACAGATTTCTAGGATGACTAGGAACAAGTCAACTGTAGAGATGCTCTGTCATCCAGGTCATGGTTGTCTCAAAGGTGCTTTTTCAGGAGGCAAGTGGACTTTCTTGTTTTTCTTTTGAAGATGTTTTTCTTCTCATCCAAGAAGCTGCTTCTTTTATCCTGTCAGAGCTGAAGAAGCTTCTTAGATGAGAAGCGAAACATCTTCAAAAGAAAAGAAAAGAAAAAAGAAAGTCCATTTGCCTTCTGAAAAAGCACCTTTAGGACAAGCCAACTGGAGATGTTAATTTCTAGAAACGGTCAGAATTAAATTTTACCTTTGATTATCTAGCCAAGCAGGAAATTTCCACAATGTGAGAAAAGAAAAATTCCAAACTTAACCAATTTCTTTTTACCATTTGGATTTCAACACAGATGGAAAACACATAGAGGCACAAACAGGAGGCATTAAGGAAAATAATCAGGATCTATGTTTAATTCTACAATTAATTAATTCTACAAATTTAATTCTGATACCCTGACAACTCATCTCACCCAACTCGCCACAGGACAAGTTGCCGTGGCTAATTTGCCGTGGGATAAGAATTACACTAATACTGAAGAAATAATAAAATAGAATCATTAAAGAAAGGATGTCAAAGGAGGTACAAAATTGAAATATGAATGACAAAATTTTAAATCATTTTAAAATCATTTTAAATAATTGAATTGTTTAACTGTCTCACAAGTTATCCCGTGGCAAGTTCGTCATTGCAAGTTGTTCTGCGTGAATTAGACATGATGAATTGACCATAACGAGTTGGATGTGGCAAGTTGGCCCATTCCACTTTGAGGTCTAATAAATAGCAGAAAACGATTTTCTTCTAGGAAATATCAGAAATGAATCAGTGCTGTTCTGCTTTATCTACATCAGGGTTCCCCAAAGTAGTCAATATTGATCCCCACTCCAAGGGTTGACGGGCTTATTCATTATTATTATTTGTAATATTATTAAAATATCTATGAAATTATTTTCAGAGAAGTGGGGCTTGATGAACAATCAGAAATTTCATGATAGGGTCGATGACCTGAGAAATCTGGGGACTCCTGGTTTAGAGAAAGTAATGTCATGTTTTCAACTGTTAGCTTTTTCAAATTCAATTTATCTACTTTTGTTCTTTCACCTTTTCCAAAATGTAACCAACAGGATATCAGAATTAATGTCCCAGTTGTTCAAACTGTCAGTCACAGGAACAAAGTGGTGAATTCTTCACTAAAGGCCTTCAAACAGAGACTAAGATCAGTGTTTCTCAATTTTGTCAGCTTGAAGATGTGTAAATTTCAAGTCCTTGAAACCTCCCATCAGCATGCTGACTGAGGAATTCTGGGAGTTGAGGTCCACAAGCCTTAAAAGTTGCTAAAATTGGAGAGCCCTGCTGTAGAGGATTCTTCACTAAGTAAGCCAGGACTTTGGCCCAAATGTCCTCTAATGTTCCTTCCAACCCTAGAAATCTACACTTCTCTTATGGTAATAAAGGTAACAGTTTTAAGCCGAGACAATTTATATGTGAACAACATACACAAATGTCTTGCCCATCATATACACTTCATAGAAATGTGCATTTCAAGCTTAACTCTTTTTGTGTAAAAATGCTATGTCTCCTTTTCTGGTGCCTGTATGTCTTCTCCATTTTTATTCCATTTTAAAATGAGCAGCAAAAAAAAAAAATGGCAAAGGTGATGAAAGTTAATCCTCACGAATCCTTCCTTTGTTCAACAGCAGCTCTGAAGCTGCAGCATCGGTTTTTCCATGGGTTTTCTTTCAGCTGTTCTTTTAACTAATAATAAATGTTCACTTATGGGGTGATTTTTCTCTCTTGGCTGAACTCCCACACAAGCCACAGGTGGGTGTGTTTTTATTGCCCTGCACCCAAGCAAAACCAGAGGTTCTTTGTTGCAAGCTGCTAGGGAACTGGTTGTACTAGAAGCGAAGGAAATGCTGCAGACCGACTGTCTAAAATTAGTTGTTAACCACTGTGCTGTTGCTTGCTGATGATCCTCACCAGATGTATCTCTGTCACATGCAGAGAGACAAAAATCTTAGAGCACAGGCAAATACTTACATCAGTTGCAAAAAAAAAATTGCAAACATCCCAATCTTTAACTTCATGAGTGAGCTAGTGTAGAGAATTCTGTTGGATCAAGCCAAAATACCTTCTTGTCCTAAATGATGGGACTATGCATTGGATGGTCTCCTTCCTTTGGAAAGGATCACATATTACAGAATTTTAGACATTTGCATGTAGATTTTTTTCAGTAAGTTTTACTACTTCCTCGTTTAACAGTTAGCCGCAAGAAACACCAACACATGACATCTGTAAGCACTGAAACATATAATACTGTCCTTTGTGAGCCTACCAACTAGAATAGAATTAGAATAGAATAGAATTCAATTCAATTCTTTATTGGCCAAGTGTGATTGGACACACAAGGAATTTGTCTTTGGTGCAAATGCTCTCAGTGTACATAAAAAGAAAAAAAATAAATTCATCAAGAGTCATAAGAGACAATACCTAGTAATAGTTATAGGTTACTAATAAGCAATCAAATCATACTAGGAAACAAAACAATATAAATCATAAAGATATAAGCAACAAAGTTATAATCATAAGTGGGAGGAGATAGGTAATAGGAAGGATGAGAATAATAGTAATACATTCTTAATAAATAGTTGGACAGTGTTGAGGGAATTATTTGTTTAGTAGAGTGATGGCGTTCAGGAAAAAACTGTCCTTGTGTCTAATTGTTCTGGTGTGCAGTGCCCTATAGCATCGTTTTGAGGGTAGGAGTTGAAACAATTTATGTCCGGGATGTGAGGGGTCTGTAGATATTTTCAGCTTCCATCTATTCAGTGGTGGGGTGTCAAAATGATGTGCAGTGAGGCTATCCACTGTTCAACACCATTCTGGAAAAGGGAGGAAACATGGAGTAAGGAAAGAGAAGAAGAGAAGTGTTGGATCTTTACCTGAGAAAGAGTCCTAAATATGAGAAGTGAAGTCTTGTGATATGGGGTTGTAAGCATGTTCACTTGGGTTTCCTCTGTTAGATGGCTGTAAAGATACAAGAACCCCATGGGGACTACCAGAGATGGAAGAGAAGGAGCATCAACCTGAAGACCATCACATTTTGTGCTCAACCAAAATGCATATAATCAAGTGGGTTGATATGCTTGAAGCATATATCATCACTCAGGATATTTTCCTTAGATTTCACTATGATTGAACAAGTTAGCTGATTCATGACAAATGGATTGCTTGATTATAGTGGGCTATAGAAAGAACAGATCAGACATCCAGCCCTTGCTTATCAATGGAGACCGAGGGAGCAAATGGCCAGTTTTAAGTTTCTGGGTGTTACCATAAAAGAGGACCTGACCTGCGGTGCTCACATTGCAGCCCTGGTTAAAAGGGCCCAGGAGAGATTATACTACCTGAGACTTCTCAGAAAACAACAACTGAATGGAAAACTGCTGGTGACCTTCTACTGCTGCACCATAGAGAATATCTT
Organism: Bungarus multicinctus; assembly: GCA_023653725.1. Taxonomy (NCBI): domain Eukaryota; kingdom Metazoa; phylum Chordata; class Lepidosauria; order Squamata; family Elapidae; genus Bungarus; species Bungarus multicinctus. Next base: position 81,808,788 of record CM042844.1, on the reverse strand, counting down.
AACTTACTGCACCTCTGTATGGTTTGCCAATTGCACAGGGGCAGATAGGAAAGCACTCCAGAGGGTTAATGTCATTGCCCAGAAGATCATTGGTTGCCCTCTCCCCTCTTTGGAAGAGCTTTATAGCTCCTGCTGCCTTAAGAAAGTTCAAAATATTCTCAAAGATCCATCTCATCCTGGGAATCCTTTTTTGAATTATTACCATCTGGCAGACGATACAGAATAATAAAAACAAGGACAAATAAGCTGGAAAACAGCTTCTATCCCAGGGTAGTAGCTCTTTTGAATTCTACTATATAGTGCAGTGTTGGTGAATATCGGGGGTTTTCAGTTCAATGTGTGGAGGGTGAAGGTTTATTTTCATGGTCATGATGTGCACTGAAAATGGTGTTCGACTTCGTTGTACGAGGTGCAATGACAATAAAGTAAACCAAACTAAACAAATGCCCTTTAATATCAGACATCTGCCTAGAATCCCAGAGGCCAATAAGAATGTTAATCTAGTATTCTTCCCGTTAGTGCCCTTCCTGTATGAGAACTTCAACTTCCAAGATTCTCAGCAATGACCACCTTTGCTGGGGAATTCTGGGAGTTAAAGCCTACACAATGGAGGACATCCAATTGGAAAAGGCCGCCTTAGCCCTTTGCAAATCAAAACCAAACCCAGCCCGGTGATAGTTTCAGAATAAAAGGGGTAGGTTGTAATGTTCATTCTGGTAAAATTAAAATGTTTGCGAGACACCCAAAACTAATAGGAGTGGGTGGTACACATATTGTATTTCATGTATAAATAAAAAGAGGCTATCACTTCTCAGCAATCTACTTCTAGTTTCCATCTGGCACAAAACAGGCAATTTATTTGCAAAGCGATGACATTAAAAATTGCAGCCTACAAAGCAAGAATTTTCCAGTTTACTCTTTAGTTGACAAACGAAAGTTGCTATTATTTTTCTTTTTAATAAAAGAACTTGAAAGAAGAGCTTCAGTTTGAAAATGCTTAGCTAGGGTTTCCTCCCCCTCCCCCATATGATATGATTGTATGCATTTATACCACAATCAAAAAGAATACAGGAATTTCCTTTTTTACTGTTACAGGTGCAAAATTAAGCTAAGATGAATAGGTTACCATCACCCCCTTTCTGCTATTCTGTGAAAAATCACAATGCTTATCTCATATTTCAGCTTAGATGTTTTGACACCATCTATGCCTGAACAGACAAGTACACAAGTGATTAGCGTGAATGTACACTACTAAGTTTATCATTTTTAAAAAGAGGGAAAAAATTGTTATAGCCAACATCTTTGTGTTTCCATAGTTGAAAGAATACAATGCAAATAATAAATCTGATGACTAAAATTGTAAATTGATGCCTAGAATTATAAATCAGTCCTTTTGGCATCCAAAAACCATCCTCTAGTTAGCTACTCAGAAGCACGATTCATTTATTCAGTGAACAGTACACCCAATGCAATATGTATACTATATACAAGTATAAATAATAATAAAAAGGTATATTTGTTAAGAATTTGAAATATACTTGACTTAATGCTCTGTTTTCTTTCATACCTCCATCTAAATATGCTCTTGATTTGTTTTCCTCTGATGATGTACCATAATGCTTAAAAGTTTGTGAATCCTTTTGAACTTTCAATTTTTCTGTATAAATATGATTTAAGACATGACCTCCACGCAAATTTACATAGGAGCCAATTAAACAAACGCAATTAGATAAAGAGAACCCAATTGAACAAACATGGCCAGATATGCTGATGTACCCAGAGGTGTGATCCGACAGGGTTAACTACCAGTTTGGTGATTTACGATGGCTTCCCTGCACGCTGCCGGCTGCGCGTCTGTAAATCATCATCAGCATGCTGCTTGCAGAGAAGCAGCCTTTGAAACAGCCCTTTTTTCCTGCTTTTTTAACTGCAGCTGTGCCTTGTACGGCAGCTGAAGTTGAAAAAGCAGGAAATAAAGATCAGGTAAGAGCCCAGGTGGGTGGGTGGGCAAAAACATCAGCAGACGTAGAACCGGTTCTATGTCTGCTGCTCTTCAGAGCTACTGGTTCTACAGAGATGGACAGAACCGGTGGAAACCCACCCCTGGATGTACCATAATGTTTAAGTTTGTGAATCTTTTTGAATTTTCAATTGTTCTGTATAAATATTACCTAAGTAAGATATGACCTGTTCTCCACACATCCTAAATTTAGATAGGAGACAATTAAACAAATGCAATTAGATAAAGAGAACCCAATTGGACAAACATGGACAGATATACTGATATTTCCGTATACTTTTCTGGGACAATTCAGAATTCATGGTTCCATCGATGATGGTAAACTGGTTGTCAGAGTTCCAACTAATCAACTCCAAACGAATAAACTCCAAGACAAGCATTTCCTCAAAGTTCCATTTTATTAGAGTTGTCTTATTAGCACATCTGGGAAAACCCGAATCTGAGTTCTGGGTTTTCCCTTCCCAAAAGAAAATCAGTCCATCACATGGCCCAATCAAATCTTCATCCCAACTGGAGACTTTCCTCCAGACACTCCTCTCCAAGTGCAGGGCAACATGTCCTTGACTTTCTTAGACGAATGTTGTTGAGTCTAATCTTCCACCTCTCTACTAAATCCCCCCTCCCAAATTCCCAAGCACTAAATGTGGCAGCCTCGAAGTTTCTGAGAACATATGGCTTCCAAGGCTGACATTGGTATGTTATCCTGATCTAGAAGTAACAAAGCAGACCCAAACCGGGGTGCTGCCACCACCATGTGTCACAGATGGGTTAAAATTCTTATGCTTAGAATTAGGGGTGGGATTCTACCAGTTTGCACCTATTTGCTAGAACCGGTTGTTAACATTCTAAGTAGTTCGGAGAACCAGTTGTTAGAAGAAATTACTGGCCTAATCCTGTAAGGAAGGCAGGAAGGAAACATTCTGGTGTTGCTTACAGAAACTGCCTCTCCATTAACCCTTATTACATTCTTGGGCAGGATTAGACTTTCTGTCTCTGGAACTTCTCTGGAGTTTTTTTTCTTCCTTTGCTGGTACTTTGCTTGTGTGGAGTGACCATTCAAAGTTACAATGGCACTGAAAAAAGAGACTTATGACCATTTTTCACACTTACGACTGTTGCAGCATCCCCACAGTCTTGAGAGGCCAGGCAAGGAGATGCATGCCTCGATGTGAGTGATATTGAGTTGGCCACATCCAGCCAATAACATGACCACCAAGCCATGCCTACCACCTAAGCCACGCCCACAGAACCAGTTGTTAAAAAAATTGAATCCCACCCCTGCTTAGAATGCCTTTTACCAAAGTAACTCTTCTGATTCAAACCAAAAAGTTCTATTTTTGGTCTCATTTGTCCACAGAACATTCTTCCAATATCCTCTGGCTTATTCACATAGTGTTTCACCAACTGTAGATGGGCAGCAATGTTGATATGCGCCAATGCAAGAGAGGACTTTAGTCTCTTAGACATTACCATGAGCTTCTTCAAGACCTCTTAGAGTACAGGTCAGAGGTGGTAGTCAACCAAGCCATAGTGGAAATTCTGAGTAGTTCAGAGAACGGGCAAATACCACCTCTGTCTGGCCCCTCCCCCATCTATTCTCTGCCTCCTGAGTCCCAGCTGATCGGCTGGGTCTTCTTTTTGTTGCCCTGCACAGGAGAACAGAGCTGGAAAGCAGGTTAGTGGGGTGGGGAGGGAATGGAGATTTTGCAGTGTCCTTCCCCTGCCACGCCCGCCAAGCCACATTTACTAAGCCAAGCCACACCCACCAAGCCCGCCAAGCCACACCCACAGAACCAGTAGTAAAAAAAAAATTGAATACCACCACTGGTAGTAGTTCTCAATTTACGACCACTTGACATTTGTTAAGTGAATCTTGCCCCATTTTTGCCTCAGTTGTTAAGTGAATCACTGCAGTTGTTAAGTTAGTAACCTGATTATTCAGTGAATTTGGCTTCCTCATTGACTTTGCTTGTCAGAAGGTGGCAAAAAATGATCATATGACCTTGGGAGATGGCAACGGTCATAAGTATGAACCAGTTGCCAAGCATCTGAATTTTGACCACATGATCATGAGGATGCTTCAAAAGCCATCCCTGTGAGAAACACTCATAAATCACGTTTTTCAGGGCCGTTTTAACTTTGAACAGTCACTAAATGAACTGTTGTAAGTTGAGAACTACCTGTATTTATGTAGAAATTTTGAAAATGCAGAAGGATACACAAATCTTTAAGCCCCACTCCATACTATAGCAAATCAGCAGGCAATAGATAGATAGATAGATAGATAGATAGATAGATAGATAGATAGATAGATAGATAGATAGATAGATAGATAGATAGATAGATAGATAGATAGATGATAGAATTCTTTATTGGCCAAGTGATTGGACACACCAGGAATTTGTTTTGTACGTATGCGTGATCATAAAAAGAAAAGATACATTTGTCAAGAGTCAAGAATCATAAGGTACAATACTTAATAATAGTCATAGGGTACAATAAGCAATCAAAACATACTAGGAAACAGTCAATATAGATCGTAAGGATACAAGCCACAAAGTTACAGTCATACAGTCACAAGTGGGAAGGAATAGGTGATAAGGAGTGATAAGAAGATTAACAGTAATTGTAGTGCAGACTTTGTAAATAGTTGGACAATGTTGAGGGAATTATTTGTTTAGCAGAGTGATGGTGTTCGGGGAAAAACTGTCCTTGTGTCTAGTTGTTCTGGTGTGCAGTGCTCTATAGCGTCGTTTTGAGGGAAGGAGTTGAAACAGTTTATGTCCGGGATGTGAGGGATCTGTGAATATTTTCACAGCCCCTCTTTTTGACTCGTGCAGTATACCGATTCCATTATTATTTCCAGAATAAGAGAATGTGAACTTATTTAAGGTCCTTATTATTTGGGATTTTAAATGACCTTTTGCCACTGAGAATGATATCACATCAATCTCTTTACCCTTGTAAAGCCGGTTAAGCAACAAGGAAGACATTTGGTCTTGTGGCATCTTTCCAACGAACCATTTTCTCTCTCATTGGTGGCTTATAGATCAGGAGATGAATCAAAAAGGGGTGAAGTGAGTTGACCTACCCATGAAACATACAAATGTATTTTTTTTTTAATGCTGAGCTAAATATTAACAACTCCACAGTTGTGTTTGCTGCTGCTTTACAGCACAGACGTCCACATTTTTAACCTTAGAGTTGCTATTAAGCATACAGGTTATTTGAAATGCTTCCAGATTGCAACTTTACTTTTCTGGATGGACATGGAGATACACTCCACACATGGGTAGTTTCACTTCTTTGCTGAAAGTGAAAGCTGCTATTCAGTTTTAAAAGTGATTTTAATTGAGCATATACTTAGTTTGAGAGAAAGTAGAGGAAGAGGGGTCTAATTCAGGGCTCGGATTCAATTTTTTTAACAGCTGGTTCTGTGGGTGTGGCTTAGGTGGTGGGCCTGGCTTGGTGGTCATGTGACTGGGTGGACATAGCTTGGTGGTCATGTTATTGGCTGGGTGTGGCCAACTCAATATCACTCACATCGAGGCACGCATCTCCTCACCTGGTCTCTCATGACCGTGGGGATGCTGCAACAGTCGTAAGTGTGAAAAACGGTCATAAATCACTTTTTTCAGTGCCATTGTAACTTTGAATGGTCACTCCACACAAGCAAAATACCAGCAAAGGAGAGAGGGAAAACTCCAGAGAAGTTCCTGAGACAGGAAGTCTAGTCCTGCCCAAGAATGTGATAAGGGTTAACGGAGAGGCAGTTTCTGTAAGCAACACCAGAATGTTTCCTTCCTGCCTTCCTTACAGGATTAGGCCAGTAATTTCTTCTAACAACCGGTTCTCCAAACTGGTTAAAATGTTAACAACCGGTTCTAGCAAATACCGTAGGTGCGAACTTGTAGAATCCCCGCCCTGGTCTAATTCCTGCATAATTTAAACATTTATTTATTTATTTTATATGCCATTCATCTCATTATTAAGCAACTATGGATGGCTATAAATCCAAAAAAAATGGTCTTCCTGGACTTTTCTATGCCATATATAGCCCATCAGACATGTGGTGATGTAAGGGAAGGAGTGGCAGAACCTGGAGTCAGAGTTAAAAGACGGATCATCCTAGAATCTCTACCTAGAAAATAAAAGCCCAGACTAGCACAATGCCACTGAGAAAGAAAAACAAGAAATCCAATAAGAAACCAGCATGGCTGCACAAAGTTCTGACAAATTGAAAGACAAAAAGTACAAAAAGTGGAAAGAGGGACACACAACTAAGGCAGAATATCAGCAGATTGCCAGAATCAGCAAAGATGGAAAGCAAAGGCTCAGAACGAGCAAAGACTTTCAAAAAAAGTCAAAGATAATAAAAAAAAAGTTTCTTCTAACATATAAATAACAAGAAAAAAAAATCAAGGAAACAGTCAGTCCACTAAAGAGAGAAGACGGCAAGGAAGTAACAGGCAACAGAGAGAAAGCAGAGCTGCTTAACTCATTATTTGCATTGGTCTTCATGCAAAAAGAAACTATGACCCTACCTACCAAAAACATAACTGTAAAAGGCAGACTAGAAACAAAAGTTAAAATAAGCAAAAAAAATAGTAAGATCTCAATGAGCACAAATCACCAGGACCCAATAGATTACATCCCAGAGTTCTAAAGGTCATTTCAGAACCACTGCACCACAACTTTCAAAAATCCTGGAGCACCGGGGAACTACCAGAGGACTGGAAAAGAGCTGATCTTCAAAAAAAGGGGGAAAAACAGACCCAGGAAACTAGAAGAACAACCAGGATGATTAGGGGACTGGAGACTTAAAAAAAAAAAAAACAGTTGCAGGAACTGAGCATAGCTAGTCTAGTAAAGAGAAGGACCAGGGGAGACAGGATAACAGTCTTCCAATATTTGAGGGGCTGCCACAGAGAGGAAGGGCTCAAGCTATTTTCTAAAGCACCTATAGTCCAGATAAGGAATAATGGATGGAAACTGAACAAAAAGAGATTCAACCTGGAAATAAAGAGAAACTTTCTGAAAGTGAGAACAATCAACCAATGGAACAGTTTGCCCTCGGAAGTTGTGGGAGCATCATCACTTGAGACTTTTAAGAAGAGACTGGACTGCCATTTGTCAGAAATGGTGTAGGGTCCCCTGCTTGGGCGGGGGGGTTGGACTAGATGACCTACAAGGTCCCTTCCAACTCTGTTAATCTGTAATCAGTACGTGAACTAAGTCTAATTCTGTTGGTCCTTATCTAATTGCTAGCAGGTTCTAAACCTTCATGGAGGATATTCCTGTGCATAGACGTGAATATTCTCAAAGGTGCTTTTTCAAAAAGGCAATTGGACTGTTTCCCCCCTAATTTGGAAGAAGAAGTTTCACTTCTCACCCAAGAAGCTTCATCAGTTCTGGCAGGCTGGTAGCGAAGAAAAAAAAATTTTGTAGTCCTCTGGTTGTTAGCACTCTCCTTGAGAGCTCTTGAAACCACTTGGGGCTTTATGTGCGCCCTCAGATATTTCTGCAAAGAAATATGATCCTTCCAGCCTCCCCTATCCTGTCAAAACTAATCTTTCCACTGCCCCCACCATCCTGCCACAACCAATGAAGCTTCCTGGATGAAAAGCAAAATGACTTCTTTTTTCTCAGGGAAAAAAAAACCCAGTCCAGCTGCTCTTTAGAAAAGCACCTTTGAGACAACTATTTATTTGTTTGTTCGTTTATTAGATTTGTCAATCGCTTACAAGATAATAGGTATAAGTAAAAACATAGTTATGAATAAATGAAATGGATACATATAAGAAAAATAAAAAGAAACAATAGGACAAGGACGGTAGGCATGTTTTGGTACATTTATGCATGCCCCTACAGACCTCTTAGGAAAGGGGTGAGCTCAATAGTAGACAGTCTAAGGTTAAAGTTTTTGGGGTTTAGAGTATTCCAGACATTGACCACTCTGTTGCTGAAGTCGTATTTCCGGCAATCAAGTTTGGTGCGGTTAACCTTGAGTTTGTATCTATTGTGTGCTCTTGTGTTGTTATGGTTGAAGCTGAAGTATTCATTGACAGATAAGTCATTGCAATGTATGACTTTATATACCATACTTCAGACCGAAGACGACGTAATTCAAGATTTTCTAGGTCTAGAATTTCGAGTCTGGTTTCATAAGGTATTCTGCAATGAGTAGAGGAGTGGAGAACTTTTCTTGTGAAATATTTCTGGACTTTCTCAACTGTGTTAATATCAGATACGTAATGTGGGTTCCAGACGGATGAGCTGTATTCGACTATTGGTCTAGCAAATGTTTTGTATGATCTAGTTACTAGTGTGATATTACCAGAGAAAAAGCTATGTAGGATTAGGTTAACAACTCTTAATGCCTTTTTGGCTGTGTAGTTACAGTGGGCTCTAGCACTTAGATCATTAGAGATGAGTATTCCAAGGTCCTTTACATAGCTTGGATCATCAACAAGGTCTTGACTATTCAGTTTGTATTTTATTTTCTGATTTTTTTTGCCAATATATAAGACAGAGCATTTATTTATTTATTTATTTATTTATTTATTTATTTATTTATTTATTTATTTATTTATTTATTTATTTATTTATTTATTTATTTATTTATTTATTTATTTATTTATTTATTCAAAACTATGACCTGGATGGCTGAGAATCTCCATATAGGCATCAGGAACAATAAATCAGTTGAATTGGACCTTCTCATATAAGTCTGATCTTTTGTGCCTGAAAGGTCTAAAACAGGGATTATTCTGTCTTTTGTTTCAATTGTTGAATACAAAGACAGATTGATAACTCTACAAATTCTTCCATACAAAGTTTCTTTGATTGGATTATACTAGGTATCTTCAAGGCAACTCACGGTTATGTCAAGATGCATCTAATGTCCAATTCTTTGCGTAGTTGAAATCATTAGTGTAAAATGATTGTAATCTTTCCCCTATTTCATCCCATAGTAGTAGAGCCAAAGGAGAGACGCCAGCATGAGGCTGGGATACGAGCAAGAGTGAAGAAACCTTCCCCAACTCACCAAGGGTCAATTCAGTGACCAATCAGGATTACAGATGTGGCCACATGACATGAACTACATTTCCCAGGTATTAACTACATTTACCATTTACCTTCAGGGGACAGCTCCCCATTCCTAACTAACTATACTAATCCCCATTAACTATAACTGGCTGGACAGCACAGGGATCTCCAAACGTGGCAACTTTGAGACTTGTTGTCAGCTTCCACGATGTTTTCTTGACACCTCATGTGGCTTGTCGGCTGTCATAGAAACGGGGGGTGGGGGTGGGGGAGAGGTGAAATTTAGTATATGGGAGGGGAAGTTTGCTGGAGAGTGAAGACGGTTTTTGTGTGAACTAAAAAGGAGGAGATGCTTTCCTGTTGGACTAATCTCTGCTGAGCCAAGGTCAACCATCTTGGCATACCAGATGAGGGAGTATCCACTCGAAGTTGTACCACCCATGACACTATAAGCACTTCAGATAGGATGTCTAGTCTGGACCCTTGGGGGAGGGTACTTGGGGTAACTTTCAATGTGTAATTTCCATGCCTACTTGCCTCAGATCTTGCTTTCTTTTGTTGCGATCACTTCAAACTCAGTAAAAGTACCTTTTCTCTACAACGGTGGAGTTGAGGGAGTTCTTTCTTGGGTTTTGAATGAGGCACATCTGACACTTGTGGATTTCAACTCCCAGAATTCCTCAGCCAGCATGGCTGGCTGGGGAATTCTGGGAGTTGAAGTGCACAAGTCTTAAAGCAGGAGTGGGATTCTACCGGTTCGTACCTATTCACTAGAACTGGTTGTTAACATTCTAAGCAGTTTGGAGAACCGGTTGTTAGAAGAAATTACTGGCCTAATCCTGTAAGGAAGGCAGGAAGGAATCATTCTCGTGTTGCTTACAGAAACTGCCTCTCCGTTAACCCTTATTACATTATTGGCAGGACTAGACTTCCTGTCTCAGGAACATCTCTGGAGTTTTTTTCCCTTCCTTTGCTGGTACTTTGCTTGTGTGGAGTGACCATTTAAAGTTACAATGGCACTGAAAAAAGTGACTTATGACCGTTTTTCACACTTACGACTGTTGCAGCATCCTCACAGTCATGAGAGGCCAGGCGAGGAAATGCGTGCCTCGATGTGAGTGATATTGAGTTGGCCACGCCCAGCCAGTCACATAACCACCAAGCCACACCCATCACCTAAGCCACGCCCACAGAACCGGTTGTTTAAAAAATTGAATCCCACCCCTGTCTTAAAGTTGCCAAGTTTGGAGACCTCTGGTCTGGAAAGTAGAAACTAGAAAGGAAAGGAGTTGGGCTGATTGATTCCTTGGCATTCCCATCCATCGTGCATTGTTGTTGAGCGCTGGTCATGAATTGTACACTACACAAGGCCATTCTAATCCAATAGCATTTCAATCTTAGGGTACAAAACCGTTGGAGAACTCAGCCACCTTAGGGTTTTTTTTTTTAGTATTTTTTCTTCTTCCCTCCAACACTTTTAATCTTCTCATTTCCCAATGCTGATTTGTTTTGTCTTAAGACATGATGCATTATCCAGCATGTGCCTTCCTGATAAGAAAGAACACGTGATTAAGATAGCTACATTCTGGAAAGGAGAAAAAAAAAACCTGATTTAGACCAGGTTGTGAACATAGCTTAGCAATAAATCTAACCCAGAAATGGTCTTTGCCCTTGCCTTTTTTTCTTTCTTTCTTTCTTTCCTTTGATGGATCCTCTATTTATGTAACTAGTTCACCGGCTATGAAAAATGATGGCTGGTTTGGCAGCCAGGAGGAGAAGGAAGTGGAGCCTACTATTGTCTAGACTGGCTACTGCTGGCAAGAAGCCCAGCAACGTTTACTTGGAGTCCTTGACGGTTCTGGGAATTTCTCTGGAGAGATCTGAACAGGAAAATGGTGTTCTTCCCCATCTCTGGATTTCGTACCTCTGGAGCCTCCCTCTTCCTGGTCTTTTGCCACTGGTTTGGTTCTGAATCAGGAACCAAAAGAGCAGGCAGGTCATTTTAGGTTCAGTATTCAGTGCTATAATGGGAGGGGGGGCAGAGGTGGTATTCAACAGCCTCTCGCCGCCCAGTATGCTCCCACAGGGTTGCCCTCCTCGGGGTTCCGCCGCCTGATCGTTGCCGGCTGGTGACCCCGAGGGTGCGGGCCTTCTCTGTGGGGGCCCCCTCCCTGTGGAATGATCTGCCCTCGGAGATACGGGCCATTACCGACATCCAGACCTTCCGGCGCTCAGTAAAGACCTTGTTTTTCCAACAGGCCGGCCTGGCCCAGTAATCAGTTCATGGGGTTTTAACTTAATTCGGTTTTTAAATTTTTAATTACAATCCTTGAATTTTAAACTTTGGAAATTTTATATCTGAAGGGATTTCGGCCGGATCTATGTTATTTAATTTGTTTTTAATTGTATATACTGTTCATTTTTTAGTAGGCTGTACACCGCCCCGAGTCCCTTTTTGGGAGAGGGGGCGGTATAGAAATTTAAATAAATAAATAAATAAATAAATATTCAGCAGTTCTGGAGAACCAGTAGCAGAAATTTTGAGTAGTTCGGAGAACCAGCAAATACCACCTCTGACTGACCCTCCTCCATCTATTCTCTGCCTCCCGAGTCCCAGCTGATCGGCTGGGTCTTCTTTTGTTACTCCGCACAGGAGAACGGAACTGGAAAGCAGGTTAGTGGGGTGGGGAGGGAATGGGATTTTGCAGTAACCTTCCCCTGGAGTGGAGTGAGAATGGAGATTTTGAAGTATCCTTCCCCTGGAGTGGGGTCGGAATGGAGATTTTGCAGTATCCTTCCCCTGCCATGCTCACCAACCCATGCCACGCCCACCAAACCACGCCACGCCCACCAAGCCACGCCCACAGAACCGGTAGTAAAAACTTTTGAATCCCACCACTGACGAAATAGTAATTGGAGAGAGAAAGGCCCAAAGTTTGTCCCACCAAAATCCAGCAAAACATCAATTTACAGAGATGTCATTTCTCACCAAATTTTGAAGAAAATTAGGAAAAAAGACATCATGTCTTAAATAAACAAACCACAACCCAAATAAACACACACACACACACACACCCCTCTGTAAAACTTCCCCAATTCTGAATCTGGCAGGCTTGCAGCATTACTCACCGTGTGAAAATCTACTGACATTGGTAGCAAAGGGCTAATTGTCCTAGTTCTCTTTCTCAGAGACTCTCAGTGCAAACGGTAAGGTTGGCTCATTTATCTCACAGACCTGGCTATTGATATCAATAGGAAATCTGGCAATCCAGGTTGTGTTCAAGTTAGTTACAGAAGGATGCAACTTTTCATTCCTTTTCATGCTCTAAAATTCTAGAGCTCTATTTTCCAGGAGCTGTTCAACGTTTCTGGGTTAAAAAAAAAATACCATTCAATTATACTATAAATGTACAATTCTCATATAAAGTCACACCAAAGAGATTTCCAAAGACCTTGGCTTTTGAATGCTTCATGAACTTTTTAAGTATTTTAGGTATTCAATTGACTTCTTTGATGGGAGAACAACCACGTAGAATTCTTGGTGGTTGGTTGGTGATGATAAATACTCATTTAAATAAAATTGAATATGCATAACATTTCCACGGAAAATCAACACGCTAAAAGTCAATAATCCATAAATCAGGAGTGTAGCCAAAGAACTATATTGTATTTCTCACCGTGGATTATTGCCCCTTCAATACAGATAGTCCTTGACTTATGACCACAACTGAGCCCAAAATTTCTGTTGCTAAGCAAGGCAATTGTTAACTGAGTTTTGCTCCATGCATTATTGGCTAGGAATTTGGGGAATTATAGATCAGAACATGTCTGGGCAAGAAACCTGGGAAGATTGCACTAGGCTGTTTTTGGATGTACATTAAACCATTCACAAGAACAAGATAAGTGTTTTCTTTTAGCAGCTGAAACTACCTGGTTGATATAAGGAGCAAGAATATTTCAATATTTGAAATATTGAAAGGGTTAGGTCATTTCTGATCTTGTTGGTTGAACCTGCTCTTCCTACAGCCTCTTTTCCCACTCATGCTGGGAATAGCCGTACCTTACCAGCAGAAAAGTTTGCATCTGATAAAACTTATCGGTGAGTTGTCAAAATCCACTCAGTTTGTTTGCTACTTGCACAATAATCTGGGAAGGTCAATCATTTAACCAAAAGGTCTGTTTTTCTTTCTTTCTTTCTTTCTTTCTTTCTTTCTTTCTTTCTTTCTTTCTTTCTTTTTTCTTTCTTTCTTTCTTTTTCTTCTTTTTCTCTCTCTGTTTTTCTTCTTTCCTTCCCCTCCCTTCTTCCTTTCTCTTTCTCTTTCCTTTCTTCCTTCCTTCCTTTCCCCCCTCATTCTTTTCTTTCCTTTTTTTCTTCCTTCCCCTCCCTCCCTCCCCTCCCCCTCTTTCTTTCTTTCCCTCCCTCCTCTTTTTTCCCTCCCTCTCTCCTTCCTTCTCTCCCTTCTTTATTTCTTCCCTCCCTTCCTTATTTCCTCCCTTTCTCCTCCTTTTCTTCTTCCTTCCTTCCTTCCTTCTTCCTTTCCTTCCTTTCTTTCATCCATGCTCATGTTTTTGTACGATTTAACACACATGCACGTACGGCCCACACTTCACTCCTCTACTTTTTGCCTCCTCTTGATTCTTCTAATTTAATAGTAAACTCTTTGGGACAGAGAATTTGTCTTTCTGTTTATATTTCTCTGCTGATCACAATGAAAAATTGTGAACCAACCACATTGCCTTGTTGCTGACCTGGCAAGGATGATCAGGCCTTTGTTAGTGAGATGCCACCTGTAGCATTTTAGGGGTGAAGAGAAGATTTGCCAAAGGCCCAAAGCAAACAAGGTGAGCAGGCCATAGAATCCTCTTTCAGAGCTCATACTAGAATTTCTATGTATTTCCTGCCTCAAAATGATAGGAAATTACACCACTTGACTTTTAATAATTGAGATCCGATGGGGCTTCGGAGTCTGTCCCCAAAAACAAACTAATGGTTCTGTGACTCCCTGGGATTGCAGGTGACTCTTCTTTCTCCTGGTCCAGAGGTCCCCAAACTTGGCAATTTTAAGACTTGTGGACTTCAGCTCCCAGAATTCCTCAGCCTTGTTGAAGTCTACAAGTCTTAAAGTTGCCATGGTTGGACACCCCTGCTCTAAAATGATCATGGGGACACTGTTCCTTGTCACTTTATTAATGAGTTTTGAAAAGAGAAATGTTATTAAACAAAGTCCAGAAAGAGGACTTTGAACACAAGGAAAACAACAACAACAACAACCAGGCTGAAAGGGAAGTTTTGATCAACCAATCCAACCTTTCTGCCTTAGAACTGTTAATTGATGCGGAACATTTGTTACATGCCATGATATTTTTTGATCCAGTTCTTATGCTTTTATGAGCAACTTGGCACAGACATCAAATAGATTTTCTTATCATCCAATCAAGGTTCTCAAGTTTTGTCTCCTTAATTCCTCTGCACCGGACTATTGACTCAAGCCTATGAAGGAGGCATCATAAAAACATCTATCTATCTATCTATCTATCTATCTATCTATCTATCTATCTATCTATCTATCTATCTATCTATCTAGTCCAAGGCATATTGGCTTGGCTCCATGACATTCTTTGGAAGCAGCGTTCCTCAGATTTCCTGAGTTCGTCTGCTTGCTGCACAGTTCACGCTTCTGGTTCCTTCTGCAGATACAATACAGCCTTACATCTCGTCTTCCCTGCCAACCCCACCCCCACCCCTGTCGGTCTTGCAAAATCGCTGAACTCAGCACGTCGGCAGTGAAGGAGACTCGGTCTTCCTCAGGAAAAAAATGCCTTGCGAGACACGTCCCTGGCAGCTGCAGAGGGTTTTTTTTTTTTGTTTTTGTTTTTAACCATTTGCGGGAAGCTTTGCTTTGCAACTGACACTTGATCTCTTTCTCCAACAATTGTCAGCCAAGGCAATCAGACGACTACACCAGAGCCAGAAGGGATAACTATTTACTCTGGGACAAACTCATAGTCACGTAGCCAACTTTACTTCTCTTTATCATCATTCAGTTCTCCTAGCATGTAAGGTCTGGCATGCAAAATTCACAAAGGTGCTTTCTCTCCTATAGTTTACTTGGATTTTGCATCTGAGAAACTTCGTTGGTTTCAGTCAGTTGGCTTTTGTCTGTTCTGCCTTTCTATATTTAATCCCGATTTGTTTATTGTTTGGAAGTGTGGGGGCTGTTTTTCACCCCACTTCCAAAGTTTCCTGGTTAGAAGGCAACTTTCCAACATTTAAATTGTTAAAATGAATCAGTGTTTTTATCTACCATAGTAAAATCTCCGTTGATTTTTTTTTTTATTTCAAATATTCTGTCATTTCATGGCTGAACGACATAGTCTGAAAAAATTAGCATTTGGCTTAAGTATTTTTTTCTTGCAGTTCCAGAAGATCCAGTGCTTTAAAGAAAAACCCATAAATATTAAACAGCATATTGGAACAGCATAAGAGGCCAAACAATGCAGAAACGTATACATATTTTTAAAAGTTCTAAAGACAAATTTCCTTTTGCGTGAGCAGAGTGCAACTTTCAGAAAAATCATAATCCTAGAGAGATGTTGAAAAAGTATTTTGCTCATTTTTCCCTCACACACATGTTCTGGAGATAACTGGAAGATTTCACAAAGTTATTCTGTTCTATTTTTTTAATAGATAAATTTGTCAGATGTAGGTAAGAATTTTCTCCTTTGAATATGTAAATCGCAAGCTTCCCCTGGGGTGAAATGCACTATTTGCTGAATCTATTTCCCAACAGAATAGAGGACTTTTTGACGTTCGGATCTTCTTGGCTTCCATTTTCCCAATACCTCAAAAAATTGTGGTTGATGGTAGAGAATGATGGGAACAAAAGTCTACGCTCGCTTGGTGGAAAAGCAAAATAATAATAATAATAATAATAATAATAATAATAATAATAATAATAATAATAATAATAATAATAATCACAATCCATTTTTGAAGACTATAACTTCCTCCTCTGTCTCTGCATTTTGAAAAGAACTTCCCAGTTGCCTTTTGAAAAAGCACTTTTGAGACAACTGTGACCTGGATGGCTGAGAATCTCTACAGACATTCCTCCTCTCTAGCAAATCTGAACACAAATGCAACTTGATATATAGTAGAACAGAGATCCCCATCCTTTCTGGCACCAGGGACCAGTTTCGGGGGGGAAATTGTCTTCCATGGCCCAGGAGGGGATGGTTTCAAACGCAACTTAGTTCCTGCGTATGCATAGATGAAGCGTTGCTTACTTGATGACCATTGTTCATGGGCGTGACCCAGTACCAGTCCAGGGCCTGGGGTTTGGGGACCCCTATAGTAGAAAGTCTAATATTACGGTCCCCTTTCTCTAAAAGTATACCAAATTGGTGAAACTGGAACAAAACGGTGTGTGATGATTACTGTACACTGATCATTAAAAAAAATATCATTTACACTGCAGGAAAGATCAAGCTGAAACGGCAGTGAAGTTGTTAGATATTCTAACTAACTCAAATGGGAAAGCGATATATATTTTCACTTGATATCAGATTTTTTTTTAATGGACTGATTATGTGCCATCAACTCATTTTTGACTCCTAAAAGGTAAAAAAGTAAAGGTGCCTCTCGCACATACGTAGTAGTCGTTTCTGGCTCTAGGGGGCAGTGCTCATGTCTGTTACAAAGCCAAAGAGCCAGCACCATCTGAAGATGTCTCCGTGGTCATGTGGCCGGCATGACTAAACACCGAAGGCGCATAGAACACTGTTAGCTTCCTACCAATGTGGTCCCTATTTTTCTACTTGCACTTTTACATGCTTTCAAACTGCTAGGTTGGCAGAAGCTGGGACAAGTAACGGGACCTCACTCTGTTACGTGGCGCTAGGGATTGGAACCACCAAACTGCCGACCTTTCTGATCGACAAGCTTAGTGTCTTAGCCACTGAGCCACTGCGTCCCTTTTGACTCCTAGTGACCACATAAATAGATTTTCTCTGTAGATAGGTAGATCTGCACCCAGCTTGGTCCTTCAGGTCCTCCTATGATGCGTTCACTACCACTGTAACTGAGTTCACCCACCTTGCTCTTTGTCATTTTTTTACTCTTTCCTTCCACTTTTCCCAAGATTGGACCCTTTTCCAAGAGAGCTCGGTCTTCACATAATGTGCTCAAGGTAGAATAATTTAAGTCTGGTTATTTATAGCCTCCTATGAGAACTCTGGATTTTTTTGTGCGTGTTTGGTTTGTTCAGTTGTTTTCACGTCCCTCCAGACTATTTGCAGGAATTGTCTTCTTGATACCAGAAGAGTCCTCCAAATTCTAGAACCTGATGCCACCAGAAAGACTTTTAAGAAATGTTTTAAAATACTTAGCAAGATTTTCCACCCCCAAACTCTCCAAATAAGATTGTCAACTGTGTTCAGTATCAACTAAATCCCCCGTGCATTGTGACACTTATTCCTTAGTAAATATGCTGAACTACAGCTTTAGCAGCAGTGTATTGTGACAGTTTCATTGGAAATGGCTCAAATGTTTGTTTGTTTTTGACCCTGTGCTACACCGAGATTGCTGTAAAAGTTTCAGTAGAATGTGGAAGAAAAATGGAGTGACGTTGTAGACCTGTTGGTTATTGTATTTGATTAAAATTCCCAGCAGTCACAGGAAAATTCATGGACAGCCCAAAGAATCTTGACAAACAGGCACCAGATTGGGAAATTATAATCCTATCAGAGTTCAGTTGTTTTACAGCTTAGTTACTGTCCAACTCAGTGTTTGTCAATCTCAGCAATTTTAAGATGTGTGGACTTCAATTCCCAGAATCCCCCTCATCAATACAACGAGGGGAATTCTGGCAATTGAAGTCGACGCACCTTAAAATTGCTGGGAAAAGGTGGTGCAACTGTTTGGACTCCTCTGTCTAAATACATCCCTCCACAATCTAGTTCCATAATAATAAATGCTAACCCAGAATAACAAGTATTTCCTTATCTTTGCATTTTGATTAGGCTTTCAGTGTAAAGAATTGAAGGATTATAGCTGTGATGATATATAAAAGGCCATGGAACAAAATGCATTCTTGTGTGGATATGAACTTTACTTTTAAAATAACTAAACCTTCTACGTTACCAAATTAGCCCTGAAAAGGAGTTTATTACATGACTGTAGTAAAGACTAAAAACAAGCCATCAAGTATTAAAACCAATTATTAACAGAACAAACGGTTATTCTGCTTGGAAACAGAAACGGCGGTAACATAGGTAACTGATTGTCCAGTTGAATTGCATTTCTAAATCATTTCTAACTCTGTTTATGGATATACAAATCAGAATATGCATTTTTAAAGTCTTATTTTATACCTTATCTTTGTGTTTGAACCAACAGGCATTTCAACAAAGAGTGATTAAGTGGGCAACAGAAACTTACATGCATTCTTTCCTCCAAGAAGAAAGTTGGAGAGGTCTCCAACTTTGGCAACTTTAAGACTTGTGGACTTCAACTCCCAGAATTCCTCAGCCAGCTTCAACTTTAAGACTTGTGGGCTTCAACTCCCAGAATTCCTCAGCCAGCTTCAACTTTAAGACTTGTGGGCTTCAACTCCCAGAATTCCTCAGCCAGCTTCAACTTTAAGACTTGTGGACTTCAACTCCCAGAATTCCTCAGCCAGCTTCAACTTTAAGACTTGTGGACTTCAACTCCCAGAATTCCTCAGCCAGCTTCAACTTTAAGACCCTCCCGACAGGCACCTGTGTGCACAGGAGGTGGGCAGGATGGCGGGATCACGCATACCCCTGCCTACTCCTCCCCCCAACCACTGGCCCACAGAAAACAATTAAAACACTAATCCAGCCTGCGAAGAAATCAAGTTTGACACCCCTGCTATACTGTTTTCATCATCTTTTTTAACTATTCAAATTAATGTGAGCAGACTCGAAAGATCAGATCCACACATGAAGGTTTAATTATACTGATTTATTGTCAGTCATGCCTATGCACACAGGAATATCTCTACTAACAGTTAGCAATCTGCTAGGGATTATAGAAGGGTCAGTAGAATTCAAGGGAGGTTGGACTTCGTTTCCTTGTGGCTACATAGAGATTCAAGGCTAAATCCCTGTTTTAACTCTGCCCCCAGGTTCTGCCACTCCTTGCCCTACACAACCTATCCCCTTTGACTGCAATCAGATGTTTTATTGATCTGAGATTTTGAGCTTCTCCTCATTTCCAGAACAAAATACATTTTAACACACACAAAAATAAAATAGCTTATTGTTATGGCAGATGTTTTAAGAAAGTCCAAAATGAGTAATCCAAGCATAGAGGATAAAAAAGATTATTTATCTGGAAGAAGTTCCAGGAAGATGCAATCAAATATTGGTTTTCCCATTTTTTCAGAGAAATATATTTTGAATGTAGTCATCAAAGCAAATGATTGTTATTATAATTACTTAAGGGTAACTATAAACTGGCCAGTGAGGAGCTTTACTAGCTGACCCACTGTTTGAAAGATTTAATAAAAACAATCTGGTACATAATATAATTCAAAAGTAAACTCAAATCACAAGGGGGTTATTCACAGATAAGCATATTTAAGACTTTATCTACAACATTGTCAATCACTGTCTTGATTGTTTTCATATGAATAATAAGGATATGAGGAGGGAATTTCCTCTTGTTTTAGATTCTAGGTTGCTATTCTTTTAATTTTATAGCTTAGCAGTTGTGAGAACTATATGATTGCAAAATTGGGTACTCAGGAATTCTGTAAAAGAAAAATATATTGTTGTCCAGCTCTTTATGACCAGAAGAAAATTATATCTTGTCAATAACTTTTATTTTTTTCAAAAGCTCATACTTGTGTCATCACTAATAGGATCTAAGTTAACCAACCTGTCTTCTGTAAGTCTCTTTTTTGATTGCTTTGATTCAGGTTTAGGAAGAAGTGTCAGTATCTTCTCCAACACTTCACAAATTTCATTTTAAGCCTTATTAGTAGCATCTCTGCTGAACTGTCTGGTTTTATATCAACTAACATTGAATTACCTGCTCTTCTAATGGTCCAACCATTTGAGAACAATATTCTCAATATTTTTCTCCATTGTCTTCATTTGCAGGCATCCATTTTCCTGTGTCTTTCAGGTAGCCTAGCTTTCCCAGCCATACGTTAGTACTAGAAAATGTACAACTTTGACAATATGTGCTGTTATTGCCAATGTGTTATATCTTCACTTTAATCTTTTGTCTGGATCCGTCATCCTCTTTCCTCTTACATATTTCACGGCTGTGTATTTGTGGCAAGGTTGGCTCACCCCATGCTCCATCTATGGGGTCTCCGGGCTTGGTGGTTTTCTTGCAGAAATTTCATTACCAATGAAGCAAGATAACATCAGCAGTGCACTGATGATGTTACCTGATTTGGTAATAAAATGTCTGCAAAAAACCCTATCAAGCTCAGAGAGCAACAAAGATCCTACAATTTAATCCTGAGCTACAAATATTCCCTTATATCGTACAAAGCCATTCATTGGATCACTGAAAGTGTGCCTTTTCTGTCCCGGTGCCGGACCTATGAAATGAGGTTCCCTGCCCCCCAAGATTTGAATGGACCCACCTTATTGACATTTTGACATCTCTGAAGTCATGCTCTTTGCCCAAGTCTTTGGCAAGAATGATTGACATCCCTTTTCTTCCCTTTCTTCGTTCCCGTTTCCTTGGCTATCTTTAAGTCCTTTGTTTTGCGTTGTTTCTGTGTTGTTCCTTGTTTTTCACTAACAATTTGTAATCTGTCCAGGGTCTCTGTGAATCAAATGGTATATATAAATTTAATCGATTATTTTGATGGCTACTACTACTACTATTTCTATATATGTGAATTGTTCGTGTCTGAGAACTAAAGGACTGTTACTCCTTCAGCTTCTCTTCCCATTTGCATTGGGTTGGAGCTGCATATTGACATAAGTATCTCTGTCATAGGGTCTGCCCCATGGAACAGCATCCCTCGAATGCCAGATGGCTCCTTCTGGCCTTTTGTAAAGCATTTCAAGACCCCTTCTAGCTCTATTCAGATTGAGACCTGGACTTTTGAACTGAGAGGTTGAATCAGCCCTAGAGGTGCATTAATTTATTTGGATTACATGGGTTAAAAGTAAAATGTTTTTGGACCCAGACTTAACGTTATATTATTTTATACATTTTTATTTTCCTTTTAAATCCTTTTGTCTGGCTCGCAATTTCTGCTGTGAGATGGGCAGCTATATAAACTGTTTAAATAAGTGAAACAACAACAACAATCTGTTTAATTTTATGCAAGAGACTGGCTTTCCTGCTCTCCACTTTCTCTTCCAACAAAAGATTCTTTAAGCCTTCCTTGTTTCCTGCTGTCAAAGTCGTATCAATCACATATCTGCGGTTGCTGACGGTTTTCCCAGCAATCTAAATTCCAGTTTCTGTTTCTTGTAATCCAAAATTTCTCCTTATGTATTCTACATATACATTAATTAAGATGAAATTATACAAGCTTGGTAGATTACTTTTGCTATTTACACCACTTAGCTAAGTGGCACAGTGGTCAGAGTGCAGAACTGCAGGCTACTTCTGCTGACTGCCGATTGCCAGCAGTTTGGCAGTTCAAATCCCACTGGCTCAAGGTTGTCTCATCCTTCCATCCTTCTGAGGTCAGTAAAATGAGGAGCCAGATTGTTGGGGGCAATATGCTGACTCTGTAAACTGCTTAGAGAGGGCTTTAAAAGCACTGTGAAGCAGTATACATGTCTAAGTGCTATTGCTATTAGCTATTCCATATTTCATTCATTGTCATACACATTTTTTCAAAGGCAGATGAAATTGTCTGCTATACCAGTGGTTCTCAAGCTTTGTTTCATCATGGACCCCCTTTAAATACCTTTTGTGGCCACAGGCAATGGCCTCAGACCTCCAAGACTTAACTCAAAATTTAAATCATAACATTTCTTCAAGCATTCATGGACTCCCTGTGATGATATCATGGACCACAGGTTGCAAATCACTCTGCTATAGCCATATTCTTAAAAGACTATCCATAGCTAGTTCTGGTTTACAGAGTCAAAAACATCACTAAAGCAAAAAGAGATCTCTTTTTGCATTTCTCTTCTCCTTTCTATTATCTGTTTCATCTGGATTTCATCAGCTCTTGCAGTTTTATTGTTAGTACACTAATATCTTCTAGGGCTCAATCGACTTTCCAGTAATGATTTGAGAACTTTGTTATACATCTGTACTATATCATTTTTATAGCTTCTTCATAGTCCCTTTCTCCACTAGATTGCTTCCTTCTTTGCTTTCTTTCAGTCCTGTCTCTGCATAAAAATTTCTCGTGGTGCCTGCAATTCTTTCATCATCCCCACAATATGGTTATCTTCACTCTTTTCTTTTTGCACTGCTTATTTAGATATAAATCCTCAGTTTTTATTACCCTTCACTGGAACTCGGCATTTAATTAGGCAGATTTTCCTCTGGTCTCTTATTACCTTTTGCTATGTTTTGTTTTGTTTTGCAACTATTTTCAGTAATTTCAGCAGAGATTCATTTCATTTTGCCTTTTCAGGATATTTCTCTTTGCTTCATTTTTAATAATGTCGTAAATATCAATTCGTAGTTATGCAGGCTCTCTATCAAATCAAAGTTATTTATTTCTTCAAACATTGTTTGTCTTATTAGCCTATTGAATACTTGTGAGGTAATATCTTCTTGATATCATGTCTGTACTTGTTTTCTGTTTTATTTTATTTGTAAATTTTTTTGCAAGGAACAGCAATCAACACTGGCCCTTGGTTTTGCTGACAGAATGCAATTTCTCCATCTTTGCATCTTTGCAAAATATATAGTCAGCTGTATTTCAGCACTGCATTGTCCTTTCCAGAGATGTCCATATATAAAGTCATATTTTAAATAGTAGTACAAGGTGCTTGCTATAAACATTGAGGGGTTTGTTTTAGAAGAGCTGTAGAATTCTTTGTTTTCACATTGATGGCACATTTTCCTGTTATTTCAGGTGCTAATTTACCTTCTTTTGATGTTTTGACATGATGTTGCAAATCACTCTAGAACTTCGGCCCTCCTCTGGACAAGTAATCTGAACTGGACCAGAGATCACTATAATATTGATAGCTTGCTTTGGACTTGAATTAAAACTATTCTAACATTTTTAAGGGTTGTATCCAGGTGCTAGTTTAACACTCTTTTGTTAATGATAGCTAGTGTTTTTTTTTCTCTGTAATTTCTCTAATTCTCAGCAGATCTGGCAATCCTCTGATTTGAAGCAACTTATTCCAGTTTATTCTACTTTGCTGAACATCAGAAGGTCTGGTGTTATGCTCTGACATCGAGTTTGCTGTGGGATACAGTAAGGGCATTACACATGCCAAAGATGTGTCTGTGTGCATTTATGTTCTTTACATATTAAATTTACTTTTCAAAAAACTTCAGCTTTAATCATCCACAGAATAAATCAGAAATCAGAGCTACTCTCCCTGTTTTTCCATCCTAGTTGCTTGGATACCTTCTCCCCTGGCAGGCTCAACTTCCAATATCAATTTGGGGGGAATGCTGGAGTGGGATTTCATTTTTTTTTAGTACAGACGGGTCTCCAAATTCGGCAACTTTAAAACTTGCGGACTTCAACTCCCAGAATTCCGCAGCCACCCCTGCTCTAGTAAATTTAATTTTGTCAATCTCTTCTTTTAGCATCTCTTTTATCAGACTCTACACTTTGGACAGGAAAGTTTGTAAAGACATTAGGATGCAAAGGCACTCCATAACTGCAAGATAATGATCCATGAAGATACAGACATATGCATAAATGTGCCACCGAACCTAGGATTTTTTTCAGTCTCATTGCACAAAGACTTATGACCACCACTGCCATAGTTTCTTCAGGCAATGGTTTGAGGAACAACTAAGTAGATGATCAAATGAAAAATCATTGATGTAAATCCAGGAGCATCGGTAAAGAGGAGCCATCAATGAAGTCAATATAAAATAATCTTCCTGGTATGGATGAGAGATCTGAAACACCAACAGTGTGTTTGTGTATGTATCTACAAATACTTTGAACTCTTTGATATGGATCCCAAACCTAAGGTAAAACATCTTCTTAGTAGTTGTAGACCAACATGGAGAATAGTTCATTGTATCAGCACTGGGTGAATCTAATTGCTGCCATTTTCATTTTCAAATAATAGTTTCTATTTGGGTGCACGAGAAGGAAGAGAGAGAAAAAAAATCAATTTCAAGATATTAGCACATGCAGATGACTTAATTTTTTTACTTTTTGTTCTGTATTATCGATACCAATGAAGAAAAGGTTGTGTTTGACTATAGGGGATGGTGCTCATTTCTGTTTTTTGGCTGAGGAAACCAGTGCTGTCTAAAGAAATTTTCCATGGTCATGTGACCAGCATGGCTATATGCCAAAGGTGCAGGGAACACTGCTAATTTCCCACCGAAATGGTACCTATTTATCTACTCGCATTTGCATGCTTTTGAACTGCTAGGAGCTGGGTCAAGAATGGGAGCTCACTCCATAGAGCCATGGTGGTGCAGTGGTTAGAATGCAGTACTGCAGGCTACTTCTGCTGACTGCCAGCTGCCAGTAGTTTGGCAGTTCGATCCTGACCGGCTCAAGGTTGACTCAGCCTTCCATCCTTTCGAGGTGGGTAAAATGAGGATCCAGATTTTTGGGGGTAATAGGCTGACTTTGTAAACCACTTCGAATGGCCTGTAAAGTGGTATATAAGTCTCACTGCTATTGCTATTGCATGGCACTCAAGTCTTGAATCTAGATTCCAGCTGACAGACTCATCATCTTTAACTGCTGAGCCATGAAGACTGGTCTCCCAAATACAGTATGTTGGTTTGCCCTCTAAAAAAAAGAAGATAGGGGATATATTGGTGATTTTAATAAGGACACGGTGGAGTAAGAAAAGTTAACCTTCACTAGCCTGTTGTAATCTTGATTCTGATCAGTCCTTCCTACCTGCATCTCCAAGTTTAGTCCATCCATTTCTCTGAATTATAGACCAATTTAGATACCATCGGTGAAGCTCAAAATCCAGGCAAGGCAAGAACCATTCACCGCCGCATTTGGTAATCATCTGCACCCTATCTCAGCACCCTGCCTCTTGTCGTTGGCTTCCAAGTCACCTCTATTATCAGTAGAGATGGATTTCAGCCAAGTCTGCCCTCTATTGTTGCTTGCTTCTCTTGTGTTCAATATCAGGCTTGGAATTGAGGTCAGCTGCAGTGCATCACTTGTTCTGAGAAAAGTGTGGCCAAATGATACACGAATTCCCTACAAATTATCCGCAGGCATGAGAAGCATAGCAAAATAATGATCAGGCAAGTGTCTTCCAGCTCCCTGCATCATAGCAAAGTATAATGGTCTATTCTGCCCATGTTGCAAGCAACAAATTTTCCATGGATTTTAAACCCGGGCTCTCCTTATTTTCTTAGGAAAGTTGACAGACATCTTAGGAAAAAGAGAGAGGCCAAGGGAAGGAGTCCAAAATATGTCAGGATGATAAACTTATGCTTAGCAAGGGAGTAAGATAAGAGATCTACTTTGTTTATTGCACTAAATTATGCAATTGTTTGCTTTGACTTAACATGACGTGCTAACTCAGCCATTATCATTTGTGAAGTGTAGCTGCGCCTAATATGTTGCGCAAGCCGGCCAATTGTGCTTTAGTCTGTAAACCATGGTTTAAAAAACCATGGCTGCATGAGTGACAGTGTGTACTATGTTTACACATCTATAAAAACAACAAATTAGTCAGGCCTCCTTCTTTCCTTTATTAATATTTTATAGTATTATTTCCCCCTATCTTCTATAGAGTTTTGGGTTAAGGCGCATTTCTAGTGTTGCAAAGGCTTCTCATCTTTAAAAAGTTCTGATTACTGACTGATTAATAAGAACTTCCAAATTATTTCTAGAACGTCAGACTTCATAATTCTTAGGATACATGTTTAAATATTATGTAAATCTGCCACCTCAATCTAGTATTTTCCAGATGTGTTGCTCAGAGATGGGAGGTTTTACAGTGTCAGCATGTTTCCCCCCCCCCCCCCAAAAAAAAAAATATGGGTCCTCGTTTTACCAACGTTGGAAGGATGGAAAACTAAGTCAATCTTGAGCCCATCAGGATCAAACTCCAGACTCTGGGCAGAGTTAAGCTGCAATACTTCATTCTAACCACTGTGCCACGAGAGCTTCTGGCGGTTGCCAGATTAAAACAGGCTGCAATCAATTTAAACAAAACGTTTACAGTATTATTGTACCTAAAGTGCCTACTGAATGACCTAGAAATACAATAATCTAGCCAGTGCATAATTCAAGAGAGAATTATATAAGAGAGCCCAAGCATAATTTTAATTTGTTTCATGAAAGTCTCCCTACTTTAGAAAGGTGTGGTTATTTCAAGGCATGGCAATCCAGCCTTTTGTAACAGGCTATGGTAAAGGAAAACTTCTCTTTCTTAATGCAGCTATCAACTATCTGAGCCTCAGTTTGATTTACTGCTGAATATGTCTATAAAAGTTTCCAGCCAATTCAAATTACAGCAGAGGTTGTTTGGAAGCCAATGCAGCAAAAAAAAAAAAAAGAAAGAAAGAAAAAGAAAGAAAAATCCAAACCCTAAAGTTTGTTAAGGAAGATGCTTAAACCAAATTTTCTAAGATTTTCTCCGAAATTTAGTGTCTTTCACAGATTTCAATAAAATAAAATTGATTCACTAAATTTACCTCACCTTCCATTTGTGGATACTTAATAGGAGTCTCCAAACTTGACAACTTTTAAGACTTGTGTACTTCATAGCTGACTGAAGAATTCTGGGAGTTGAAGTCCATAAGTCTCGAAGTTACCAAGTTTGGAGACCACTGGAATAGAATAATAGAGTCGGAAGGGATTTGGAGGCCTTCAAGTCCAACCCCTGCTCAAGCAGGTGAGTTTATACCATTATGGCACAGTGGTTAGAGTGCAGTACTGCAGGCTGCTTCTGCTGACTGCCAGCTGCCTGCAATTTGGCAGTTCGAATCCCACCAGGCTCAAAGTTGACTCAGCCTTCCATCCTTCTGAGGTGGGTAAAATGAGGATCCAAATTGTTGGGGGCAGTAGGCTGACTCTGTAAACTGCTTAGAAGGGGCCTTAAAGCACTCTGAAGCGGTATATAAGTTTAAGTGCTATTGCTATTTCAGAGAAATGGCTTCCAATGTCCTCTTAAAAGCCTCCAGTGGTGGAGCGCCTACAATTTCAAAAGGCAAGCCATTCCAATGATTAATTGTCCCTCCCACTCCAGTTCTCCACCATAATCCTTCAGCCTGGAATAAGGATGCTAACAACTGTGTGTGTTGAAAGAATACTGGGGAAACAGCTTTGTGTGATTTTCATCTATTTCCTGAAGAATTTCATGAAATCTTTAATGTTGCAACGGACTCACCATTTGCAATCAACAAGGCCAAATAAAAGTGGAAAGGCTGTGCCACAGCTCAAAGAGTACCGGGGAGCCCTCTTCGCCCACCTCGGGCACTAGTGGTGACAGCAAAGAACAGAGTAAAATCTTCACCTTTATGTTAAGAAAAACCCTTGGCTCTTCCACTTTTCATTCTTGTCAAGTTGCTTCATGAATAATGCATGCTAATGACTTTTTGCAGAACTATAAAAGAACAGGCAGTAGGATTTCAATGGCAGAATTTAAAATGGAAGCATTTTTGAAGAGTTCTGGTCAAAAAAACAAACTTTGACTCAGAGAAAAGGGACATGCTAAGTCGTCTTTTAAGTATCCAGTACCTGGACTGAGCTTCTGTCATTCCCCAGTTGGAATCTGATTCTGAGGGGAAGATTGAGGAGCTGACAGGGAGTGGGAGTGTGGCTCTGGTGGCTGTGGAAGAAACGGGGGAAGGGCACAGTCCAGTTGGGCTTTCAGAGGAAGACCCAGGGCCACCCTCTTTTCATCCTAGGGCACGCAGGGAGGAATGGAGAAGGGAGCAACATGGCTTACGAGAGAGGAAAAGGCCCTGATCCCTTTCATTAGCTGCAGCTGAGAGAACAGGATATAAGAAGGGTGTTTGCACACAGTACCTTGCTGGAAGCAAAGCATTATCTTGGTCGAGGCTTATCTGGGTGTTGAGGTCCTCCCAACTCTGTGTGCTTCGTTATCACTTAGAAGTCTGCAATTTATTATCCTGGCCTGTTATGTTAATTACTTCAGCTGTGGTTTGTGTTGATTTTTTTATTTCTAATTTATCTGTACTTTGGGTATGGACTGCATTTCTTCCCTTTGTAGACTGTTTTTGGAAGAGTTTGGTCTCCAGCCGAGGGTAACTGGACATTGGGGGCCAAGTTGGAGGTATTAAAGGAACTTTATCATTTTTTGTGACTTTGTTGCTTTTGTGCCACGCACCGGGTCATCACAGCTTCTGTGCTATTTACTATCTATAACAGGAGTCTCCACCCTTGGCAACTTTAAGTCTCCCAGAATTCCCCAGCCAGGCTTAAAGTTGCCAAGATTGGAGACTCGTGATCTATAATAATTCTCATCCACTCACCTTCCTGAGTTTGAATTAGAGCACACAGTTCTCTACTTTGCATTAGGTTCACAGTTTTCCCACCACAATTGTAGTTTCCTTAGTACTGAGATGACCCCAGGAACATGGCCTTATTGTTTGGTAATTCTCTTTACCTTAACTCAACATTTCTCCACTTCCGCAACTTGAAGCTGGGGGAATTCTGGGAGTTGAAATATGCAATGTAAAATTATGATAGTTGAGAAACCCCAAAAGACAGACAGACAGAGTCATAGTAGAGATAGGCCTCAACTTACAACAGTGTTTTTAGTGACCGTTCAAAGTTACATCACTGAAAAAATGACTTATGACCACTTTTCACATTTATGACCATTACAGTTATACTGATCGTAAAATGGGGCAAACACATCTAACAACTGTCTCATTTAACAATATAAATGTTGGGCTCAATTGTGGTTGTATGTTGAAGACTACCTGCAATTTTTTTTAAATAGGGACATTTTAAATGTAATTCAATTGTGAATGGAATGTATGCACTCTATAAATCAGTTATACTGAGTATTATTTTGATAAGACTAATCCCAGGTTTTTTTTCAGCGGTGGTAGTATGTGAGAAACACTCAAGACAATAATAGAAATTAGGAAGATGATTTGTTGTTGGATCATGAAGAAAATTGTCAATAATTATAACTGGTCCGGGACTCAGGATGATTATTGAGCATCTATCTAGACTTTCATTATTGCCATAATTTTAAAACAAGGAGGGGAAAGCATTTCAAAACCTAACTTTAAATGAAACAGCCAAAAAACTTATTATTAAAAATGATGCCTGATCATTGTTGTTTTAGAACAGTTGGAACATCAGGACAGATAATAAGTAATCTTTAGCTAATTATATATATAAAATTGCTACTGCTGGGAAAGCTGGCCATTTGGGATTTTCCTGGAAGAGCAGCTATAGAATTAATTACTTGGGATTATCATCCTGGAAAAATCCCAGATCTACAAAGGCCTTGGGTTACTTATGAGCTGAACCTGCACCTCAGTGTGTTTCTCTTTCCATCTACAGTGTGAAAAACATAATACCGAGATACCTTGCAGGGTTCTCATAGGGATTAGTGAAGTTAAGATTACTGGTCAAATGTTCTGAACTCTCATAAAACATAATATGAATGCTGAGTTAGTGACATTATTGTAAAGTGTAGACATTTTAATTACAGTGATCTGGATTTCTTTTGTACTTCAAACTAGTTGTCTACCTGGGAACAGAAGCATTGGGAAGATTTCTCCCAGCATAAGCCAGTTGCCTGACACATTCACACATTAAACCAGGGGTCTCCAACCTTAGCAACTTTAGGACTTGTGGACTTCAACTCCCAGAATTCCTCAGCCAGAAAAGCTGGCTGAGGAATTCTGGGAGTTGAAGTCCACAAGTCTTTAAAGTTGCCAAAGTTGGAGAGCCCTGCATTAAACTGTACTTTTGACATGTGCACCAGGTTTAAATTCAAGCCGATTTCTGGCCACATTAGTGAAAACTGGTAGTATAATTTGCTTTTGCTTTGAGACAGAACATACAAGGAAATAGCTGAGGATAGTTCTGCTTTTGCTAGTTCATAATTTTAATAAGGGGAATTTCCCCCGATTCCTCTTGCAGAAGGATGCAGAAAAAAATGAACAATCCTGACTCAGTCCCTATGCTAAAGATGGTCTAATCTACTTTGGGCAGAATTCCAGCCACTCTATATTAAATCCAATACTTCAATTAACTATAATGTTATGATAATGTCATTTTGGGCTTATGACTAAAATATTCCCCATCCCATTCCTACCCCCCTAAAAAAAGATAAGGCACAACTAAGTAACATCTACACCAGGTAGCAGGCAATATGCTAAGAGAGGGGACCAAATCAATCTCAGCTTTTCTTTAGATTCTAATGTCTTCAAGTCTGCTGTTCTCTCCAGTTGTTTTCAAATCAGTTTAATTCAGGATTCCTTTTTCTTTCTACGCAACTAAATTCAGAGTCATGATTTCACATTTTAGGAAGACTTTGCTCAAGAGAGGTTTGTTGTCCTTGCTTTCATTCGTCTTTCAAAGGTTCAATCCAATGGCTAATTCATCAGTGGTGGGACTCAAACTTTTTTTACTACTGGTTCTGTGGGTGTGATTTGCTGGATGTGGCATGGCTTGGTGGACGTGGCAGGGGAAGGATACAACAAAATCCCCATTCCCTCCACACTCCGCTAACCTGCTTTCCAGTTCTGTTCTCCTCTGCAGGGCAACAAAAGAAGATCCAGCCAATCAACTCTCGGGAGGCAGAGAATAGATGGGGGCAGGGCCAGTCAGAGGTGGTATTTGCTGGTTTTCCTAGCTACTCAAAATTTGTGCTACCGGTTCTCCAGAACCGGTCAGAACCTGCTGAATACCACCTCTGTTAATTTCGTGGCTCAAAATAACAGTGGTTTAGTTCATGGTGTCACGTCCTTTCAAGAAAACAGATTTGGTCCCTGGGCATGTCAAAGTAGACCACAACTACTTCTTAATAAGTTAGAAAAATGTGGGACAGCATCACCACCAGATGGATTCATAACTGGCTGACAAACCACATGTAGCCCTTAATGGAAGTAGTACATCTACATGGAAGGATGTAAGCAGTGGGATATTCCCAAGGTTCTGTCTTGGGCCCAGTACTGTTCAATATCTTCATAAATGATTTAGATGAGAGAATAGAAGGGGAACTCATCAAATTTACAGATGACACCAAGCTGGAAGGAATAGCCAAAACCCCAGAAGACAGACTGACGATCCAGAAGAGACTTGAACACCAGGCCCTATTTAACAAAATTAAATTCAATGATGAGAAAAATAAAGTTTCATGTTTAGGCAAGAAAATCATGTGAAGTGTTAGTACCAATTTATGTTGACATTTTAGAAAGAGTGCAGAGAAGAGCAACAAAGATGACTAGGGGGCTGGAGGCTAAAACCAGGGGTGGGATTCTACAGATTTGCACCTATTCGCTAGGACCGGTTGTTAACATTCTAAGCAGTTCGGAGAACCGGTTGTTAGAAGAAATTACTGGCCTAATCCTGTAAGGAAGACAGGAAGGAAACATTCTGGTGTTGCTTACAGAAACTGCCTCTCCATTAACCCTTTTTACATTCTTGACAGGACTAGACTTCCTGTCTCAGGAACTTCTCTGGAGTTTTTTTCCCCTTCTTTGCTGGTACTTTGCTTATGTGGAGTGATCATTCAAAGTTACAATGGCACTGAAAAAAGTGACTTATGACCATTTTTCATACTTACGACTGTTGCAGCACCCTCACAGTCATGAGAGGCCAGGCGAGGAGATGCGTGCCTCGATGTGAGTGATGTTGAGTTGGCCACGCCCAGCCAGTCACATGACCACCAAGCCATGCCCACAAACTAAGCCACACCCACAGAACCGGTTGTTAAAAAAATTGAACCCCACCCCTGGCTAAAACATATGAAGAATGGTTGCAGGAATTGGGTATGTTTACTCTAGTGAAAAGAAAGACCATGGATGACATGGATAGCAGTGTTCCAATATTTGAAGGGAATGACACAAAGAAGAGGGAATCAGTCTATTTACTGAAGCACCAGAAGGCAGGACAAGAAGCAATGGATGGAAACTAATCAAGGAGGGAAGCAAACTAGACCTAAGGAGAAATTTCAGTGACAATGAGGACAATTAGCCAGTGGAACGGCTTGCTCCATCACTGGAGGTTTTCAAGCAAAGTCTTGACAGCCACTTGTCTGGAATGGTATACAATTTCCTGCTTGTGCAGGCGATTGGACTAGTAGACCTTCAAGCTTCCTTCCAATTCTGTTGTTCTGTTGTTTTGTTATTTTCCTCAGTTGCAGCAGGTTGCACACAAAACAGTCTGGGACACATGTGTCGAGAGGTAGGAAAATGGGAAATCCCACTTTGGAATTTCCCCTGGTATTCCCAAAGGAAAAATTTGTTAAATTCCTGAGACGGTATGCCTGTCTCAGTGGGAAATGAAAAATCTGTGCAGAGAGTAGGAAATGGGCTAAGCTTAGGAAAGAGGCTGGCAACCTAATTTGGCCAAACAAATTTGGCCATTTTCAATTGAATTTAAAAAAAAAAAAACACAAGAAATTTTTTTAAAAAAGGAAACTCTGATATTTCTCTTCTTCTGTGTATTTTGCGGTCACTGAGCAGGTATGATGGGATGAAAATATTTTAACTTAACCAAAGATCTACAAGGAAAATGCCTGGCCACGCACGTGTAAAATTTAAGAGCTCTAATTTTCCTTTCTTTCTTCAGGCATGTTATGTGTATTAAGGTTTTTGTGTGTTCCTGAGGTAAAAAAAATGATGTGTCAAGATGGGCTAATTATACAGTTAAGAGCTGATCTATGAGGGGGGGGGGGACCCCATAAAAAGCAATGAATTTCCTTGTTCCACCATTTTATCTGGCCAAGATCGACCAAATAAATAGCTTGAAGGCTGAGAAAAGGGGGAGGGGGAGCATATCAAAGGCCTTTTAACTTTCAACTTCCTTCCTTCCTTTTTCTTTCTTTCTTTCTTTCTTTCTTTCTTTCTTTCTTTCTTTCTTTCTTTCTTTCTTTCTTTCTTTCTTTCTTTCTTTCTTTTCTTTTTCCTTTTTTCCTTCTTCCCTTCCTTTCTTCCTCTCCTTTTTTCTCTCTCTCTTTCTTTCTTACTGCCTACCTACTTACCTACTTTCCAGGTATGAAATTGCCTAAGCCAAGGGTCTTCAAACTTAGCAAAGTTTAAAGACTAGTGGATTTCAACTCCCAGAATTCCTGAGCTAACATAACTGGAGGAGGAATTCTGGGAGCTGATGTCCACAAGTCTTTAAAGCTGTCAAGTTTGAAGGCCGCTAAGCAACCCTGAGCTATAACTGGTGTTTTAAGTGGTCTTTTCCTTCTTACTCCGACTCAGCTTTCTACCCTTATCGAGAGGAGAGTGACGTAGAGTTCCGATTTCTGGAAGCTAATTTCCAGAAAAGCAAGCCATGAATCAGACTTTTATAACTTTAAACCTTCCAGAAGGTCATCTAGCTTACAGACAACTTCCTTCTTTTTTTTTTTTTTTTTCTGATGAAACGACTTCTCTTCTTGCAACGCGCGGCGGATGCTTCCTTCTCCCCCCCCCCCTCCCCCAGCCCGGCCGCCCGTTTCCTCACTCGCCGATCCTGATGCAACCTTCGCGATCGCTTACAGTACACTAACAGTAAAGCTTGGGAGCCCGGGAGGCGCTAGGACCCGGCGGCAATCCCCGCCTCTTGCTGAAAAACCTGGTCCTGCAAAATCCCCCGTCCAGCGAAGCGGCAGAGATAAAAGTCCCGTGAGCAATCGTGCCACGATCCCCACCTTCTCCCAGGGAATACGATTCTCATTGTGAAATGAAATTCAATGTAGAGAAAAGTACACTTTTCCTACACTTAGGCAAGAAAAACCAAAAGTACCCATATAGACTGGGTGAAAGCAGGTTTAATAGCAGTAACTGTGAGAGGACAACCACCTAAATATGAGCCAGCAGTATGCAGCAGCAGCCAAAAAAGCCAAGGCAATCCTAAGTTGTATTAACAGAGGGATACAATCAAGATCAAGGGAAGTACTAATAAAGCCTTAGTAACTCTATAAAGCCTTAGTAAAACCACACCTAGAGTACTGCATCCAGTTTTGGTCACCACACTATAAAAAAGATGTTGAGACTCTAGAAAAAATGCAGAGAAGAGCAACCAGGATGATTAGGGGACTGGAGGCTAAAATATATGAAGAACGGTTACAGGAACTGGGCTTGGCTAGTCTAGTGAAGAGAAGGACCAGGGGAGACATGATAGCAGTCTTCCAACATTTGAGGAGCTGCCACAGAGAGGAAGGGGGTCAAGCTATTTTCTAAAGTGCCTGTAGGCCAGACAAGGAATGAAAGGAAAATGAACAAGGAGAGATTTAACCTGGAAATAAGGAGAAGCTTTCTGACAGTGAGAACAATCAACCAATGGAACAGAAGTTGCCCTCGGAAGTTGTGGGAACTTCATCACTTGAGACTTTCAAGAAGAGATTGGACTTCCATTTGTCAGAAATGGTGTAGGGAGGTTGGACTAGATGATCTACAAGGTCCCTTCCAACTCTAATTATCTGTCTGTTAAATCCATCCTGCAACCTGGATCCTGGTTCGGGGAACGGACACGCTTCTATGACATTGGGGCCTGTCCGGGAAAGGGAATTGGGAGCAGATTATGGGCAAAAGCAAACCATTTGAACTATATTGAGCCCTTCTGGGGATGCTGGATCTTTCCAGGCATGCCTTTTTTTAAAAAAAAAAAAATCTTTTTATTTATTTATTTATTTTGGACAAATGCAACACTCGGGGTCCGCTTGAGGGCAACTGTTGCTTCACTTGAGCTCAGTAGCGAGTCTTTTGACACAGTTTAACACAAGGGTCTTCAAACTTGGCAAGTTTAAGACTTGTGGACTCCCAGAATTCCCGAGCTAACATGACTGGAGGAAGAATTCTCGGAGTTGAAGTCCACAAGTCTTAAAACTGTCAAGTTTGAAGACTCCTGGTTTAACTCCTAACCCCCAACTCTGACTTTCTCCATGTTGCTCCTGATGTTTCCACTTAAAAAAGAGAGAGAGATTAATTGTATTAAAGTTTGATTGCCCGAACCTTACATAAGCGCGGAAAAAGGTTCGAGGCGTCCAAAGATTTAAGCAGGGGTCTTCAAACTTGGCAACGTTTTAAGACTTGTGGACTTTAACTTCTAGAATCCCTCCTCCAGTCATGTTAACTTGAGGAATTCTGGAAGTTGAAGTCCACAATCTTAAACGTGCCAAGTTTGAAGATCCTTGAATTTTAAGCATAAAATAATAATCGAGAAATCCAAGATCAGAGGAAAAAATCGGAGGAGGAAGGGAGGGGGAGAAAGAGGATGAGCGCGTGTCTTAATCACTACACACAACACGAATACACACGTCACACGCAGCGAGTGGGGACATTTGGCTGTGAATTGTGGGCGTCCATGGGTAGTTGGAAACAAACTCTAATCGATTTAGGGTTTCTCTAGCCAAAAAAAAAAAAAAGTTAGCACAAACACAGGATCACTTGGTAAGCCTGGATAGTCGTGGCTTCTGAAAGCATCCCAGATCGGTTCACACTTTGAACCAAAGGAACTGGGCTTGTCTCCGATGTGGGAATCCCATGAAGCCTGTATAATAAGCCTGTATATTAAGATTTCATATCTAAGAACGGTGCTGGCTTGAGCATCAACTCCCTTGAGCCCATTATTGCCTTCTCCCAAAAATCTTGGCTTAGCCAGTATTAAGATCCATTAAAAGGAAAGGGACAAGTGGTGGGATTCAATTTTTTTTTACTACCGGTTCTGTGGGCATGGCTTAGTGGGTGTGGCTTGGTGGGCCTGGCAGGGTCAGAACCTGCTAAATACCACTTCTGGGAGAGACCCTCAGGGGTCTCCAAATTTCATTTAGTGACCATTTGAAATTACAAAGGCACTGAAAAAAGGGACCATTGTTCATACTTATGACCACCAGCTATGCTATGCTGGTTGGAGAATTCTGGGAGTTGAAGTCCACACGTCTTAAAGTTGCCAAGTTTGCTTTTCATATTGTCTGTTTCCTAGTATGATTGGATTGCTTATTGTACCCTATGAAGTGTTGTACCTTATGACTCTCGACTCTTGATGAATGTATCTTTTCTTTTATGTACACTGACAGTATTTACACCAAGACAAATTAATTCCTTGTGAGTCCAATCACAGTTGGCCGATAAAGAATTCTATTCTATTCTATTCTATTCCATTTTCAGAGGAGCCATAACCCGTAAATTAAGTTTTACAGTCATGATGATAACTTTGCAAAAAAAAATGAGTAAATCTAGAGTTCGGTTTTGGCTGGGCTGCATTTCCCGGGATCTGCTCGCCAAATCCCACAATCTTGGCTCCACCAACTAGGCTCAATGGGAGGCATGCACAGAAAGCGGGGAACGAGCCGGCCTTCCCTGGCCGATGGGGTGTCCGCCTCCCACTGCGAAGTCCCAACCAAGTTCCAAGCTGCTTGGCATGGAAACCAAGAGTTGCATTCAGAAAAGCAGGAAATCTCGGGTTTTCTAGGCTCCCGGAGCAAAAGGTTCAAACCAACGGGCGGAGGGGGAGGGAGGAAAACAGAGCAACCCTCCCTCCCTCCCCTCTTCCTATTGTTCCACAGTCCCCGGGCCTCCCCCCCTCCCTGTACGCTCTGCTTCACATACACCCCCACCCCACCCCTCCCTCAACACCCGAGCTTGGAGCCCCCGTCCGGCACGAAAAAGAGGCGTGTCCCGCTCTGCTGTCACCGGGCAGGAGAGAACGTTGCGAACGTGCAGTCGCTCGCTATTGGCCCAGCTCGTTCTCCCGGCCGGCCAGTCAGCGACGAGCAGAAAGGGGTGAGCGTGGGCAAGGGGCGGGGCTTCCCCCTTGACCTGACTATTTAAAGGCGGAATCGGGGGGCTGGGAGCGCAGTGCCAAGAAAAGGGCAAAGGGGTAGAGGGTTCGGTGGTAGGGAGGGGGCAAGAAAAGGAGGGACGCGGAGCTTTGGATTGACGAGCCTTTTGTTGTTTAAAACGCCGTGGGGCTGCGGTTCAAGCTTTCTGCCGCTAGCCCCGAGAAGCTTGCCGGCTTGGGGTTTTCTTTTTGCCCTCTCTCCTCAGGCGTCCTCCAAGCTGGTAAGCACCCCTTTTGGGCAGGGGGCGGGAAGAGAGAGGGAGGCGAGCGCTTGGTCTCTGGTGTTCCTGCCCCGCCGTTGCAGGAGGTGACTCGGTGGAAGTTAATGGTCCTTTCTTCTCTCCCTCCTCCTCCTCTAGAGTCGTTTCTCCGGCCGCCGATTCCAGTCTCCTCCTCCTCTAACCTGCAAGCCCGGCGGCGCTCCGTCGAGGAAGAAGAAGATGCCGGTGTCTTGGGACGGCTTCCCTTCGTTGCCTCCCATTCCGGAGCAGAGGGAGAACCCGGCGCCGCCTGCCTTCGCCTGGGAGAAGAGCGCCTACCAAGAAGCGGCAAGCGGCCGGACCGCCAGGCTGGAGAACTCCGACTGCGAGTCCCTGGACAGCAGTTTGAGCTCGGAAGGAGGAGGTGAGAGGCGGCTGACGGGTACCTTTCTATGTAGCGCCTTTCCCGGTAGGGGGAAACTGGGACTACAACGCCCATCGTACTGGACGAATAGGTTGAAGTTAAGAGAGAGATCGCTTTGGAAACCTATGGAGAGTTGGTTTTTTTTTTTTTTTGGATTCCCACCGATCCGAAACCCAGCTTGTTCGCTCAGCACGATGGGAGTTGTAGTCCCTCCCGCCCTTTAGAAAAGGGACTAAAAAGAGAATTCTCCAAACTTGGCCCACTTTAAGACTTGTGGCCTTCAACTCCCAGAATCCCTCCTCCAGTCGTGTTAGCTTGAGGAATTCTGGGAGTTGAAGTCCACAAGTCTTTAAACGTGCCAAGTTTAAAGACCTTTGAATTTTAAGCTAAAAAAAATAATAATAATTGAGAAATCCAGGATCAGAGGAAAAAAATTGGAGGAGGAGGAGGGTAGGGGAAGAAAGAGGGTGAGCGTGTGTCTTAATCACTACACACAACACGAATACACGCGTTACACGCAGCGAATGGGGACATTTGGCTGTGAATCGTGGGCGTCCATGGGAAGTTGGAAACAAACCCTAATCGATTTAAGGTTTCTCTAAGCCAAAAAAAACAAGGTTAGCACAAACAAAGGATCACTTGGTAAGCCTGGATAGTCGTGGCTGTAGCGCTATGGTTTTGGAGAGTCTTAATGAGGAAGGCAGATCCAGAGATGCTTTCACCTTTTAGGCTGTCTGCTATCTGCCTTTTGGAGAGATCTCTTTAAGCTTCAGCTGAAACAGAGGCTTCCCTGGGATTGGCTGGCTCTAGGCTTGCACTTATTGGGAGTTGAATTCTCTTTGTTGGAGGGGGGAAGAAGGGAGTGTTTTGTTTTTTTGCCTGTACATCATGGGTTGTTTTGTTGGGTTTTCCAGACGCTCAGGAATACCTGGATGAGGTCTCCTTGCCCGACTTCGATTTGCTGAACGATCCCGAGGATGAGCTCTTGTGTGCCAACCTCATGAAGCTCATCCAGGTCACCCTGAACAAAGCCAAGCTCTACTCCAACCGTCCCTCCCGCCTCTGCATGCCCAACGAGCTGGTCAGCCAAGTGAGCAAGGAGCTGCTTCACCTGGCTTACCGAGAGCCCTGCGGCTTGAGGGGAGCCCTCATCGACCTGTGCGTGGAACAAGGGAAGGTGTGCCACAGCGTGGAACAGATTGCTGTGGACCCGAGCCTGGTGCCTACTTTCCAGCTGATGCTCGTGCTGAGACTGGATTCCCGCCTGTGGCCGAAAATCCAAGGACTCTTTAGCTCCGGTGCTGCTTTCTCGCCGGGCTTCAGTCAATCCCTGAAGCTCAGCACGGGCTTTAGGGTCATCAAAAAGAAGCTGTATAGCTCTGAACAATTGCTCATAGAGGAATGTTGAAAGTAGCCTCTTCCTCTTTGGTTGAACCAACTGAGCATTTACTCTTTAAGTTGGGGCCATTCCCAGCCCAAACTGGGGGAGGTATGTTACTTAAAAAGGGCTATGGAACATAAGCTGATTTTTCAAGAAGTGGCTATCCCTCTGAAGCCACCGTAGGTTAGATTAGATGGAAGTTTTGATTTGCAGCAATAGTGGGAGATAGTCTGCAGAGAAGGCACAAGGCAACATTTGACTGTAAGAACAGTACTGTGCTACTTAATTTCTGACCAGCAACAAAGCTCACTCCTATGTAGTAGGCCTGGATTACACTATGCTAGCTTTAAAAAGTCCTTGTCTGCCAATGGGATGACTTTCTCTTACTGATTTAGCAGTATTTTTTGTTTCCTGACAGCTGATAACTTTACAGCAGCGGGGCTGCCGCTAAAGATAGATGAAGGTTGCCTTTTTTTCCCCCCTGTTAAGCTTTAAAAAAAACAACAAATGGGAAGAAAAAAAAAGTAGATAGTAATCAATGGATGTCTGGTGAAAAGTTGCGGTGTGTGTTAATAAGTGTTCAGGTCTAAAAGGACCAAGCATGTGTAACATTAATACAAGATGAATGTGAAGCCGTTCCACTACTGACACTTGGGCAGCTAAAATGAGGCAGCTAAATATACACTTCTGGCTGAATTGGGGGAGGGGGGGGGATTTAATCCACTGAGCACCACTTGTGCAACTCCCTTTCTTTTTTTGTGAATGAGACCAGTGGGAGGAACAGGGCAGCAGTGGACTGGGTCTTGTCCATGCTTAGAAATCCTGGGGGTGTATGTCTTAATGCTAAGAAGTTGCGATGGGGGCAGGACCCCTCGCAGTCAGTCTCTGGTGCTTCCATTGGTTACCGTTTCACGTGAAATACACTTGATGTTCAAGTTTTTGAAGAATTTCTATGCAACTTGGTTTTTTACTTTCCTGATGATAAACGGTTTTTGTAATAACTTGCTTCTGTTCTTGTTTTTATTGGCTAATTTATAAGCAATTGGGGAGGGAAGAGAACTGTCAAGTGAGAGGATCTTGCCCAGCTTAAAGGGACCTCCATATGCTGGTTTCTTTCCATGTTCACCATAATAGAAGTTGGCATAATAAAAACATGGAGGCCATATAACACTATTAAGCTATCTGCTATAGTTTTTT
Organism: Bungarus multicinctus; assembly: GCA_023653725.1. Lineage (NCBI taxonomy): Eukaryota > Metazoa > Chordata > Lepidosauria > Squamata > Elapidae > Bungarus > Bungarus multicinctus. The sequence continues at coordinate 81,768,437 of CM042844.1, read as the reverse complement.
TCTTCCAAACTTAAATGATGCACTCCCATGAGGTCTAGGCAATAGAAGCTTATGTGATTAAGTTTCAGGTCACTAAGAAAACACACAATTTTTCTACTCAAATGGAACTACATTTCAGTTTCCAAACTCTGTGGAAACCATGTAAGAAGGTATTTCCGTGCTTGTTCTGGAAGAGGTTGCCAAACCCACTTGACTGGTGTTAAAAGTCTAGAAGCTTAGGCTGAAATATGTTTGGCTGTTTGTCACATTTCCATGTTGGCATCACTCCAGGAAACTTATTTAAAAAGTCTTTTTTGGGGGGTGGGGGTTACAAAAATATTCCAGAAATGAGCAATGAGACCTTCTATTACATGCAACGCAGACTTCAACCTTAGCTGGTCTTCCAGCTAAGACAACATTAATCACAATGGAGAATCACAATGGCAACATTAATCACCATGGAGAATAGAACTGGGATTCTAAATTGGTTCAAAGCACCTAATCACCCCCCTGAGTTTGATGGGAATTCCCCAATTTCCATGGATAATGGGTACCTTCAAAATTATCCACATCTGAAAATAAGTCTCATGTTAACCAGCAGCACAATACAAAAATAGTATTGGGTGACATTTCCTTTATATGTATATAAACCTATCACACTATTGAAGTAAGCGAATGTTATTGCAATCGGTAATAGAAAAAATACAATAACACAAGTATAAAACAATTGAAACACTTAACATTAAATCAATCCAGGCCTATCTTTGCTATCATATACCAATTCATACCTTGCATCCTGTTTCTTTAAACTTCTCAACATAGGTGTCTTATCGGGATGGGTGGAATGACAAAATTATCAGAATGTGTGTTTGGTTTGGCATCATTGTTGGGAGCAGGTCTCTGGGGTGTGGGTGTGGGTGTGTGATCAGGAAAGATCTGAGCCATCCATCACTTTTCTTGAGTCTTTCCTGATTCATCGGCTCCATCCAACAACCTAAAACTAAGGAGAAATTTCCTGACAGGAAATCGGTGGAAAAGTCTGCCTCCATAAGTTATGGATGCTCCATCACTGGAAATTTTTAAGACGAGATTGGACAGCCATTTGAAATGGTATATGGCCTTCTGATTAAGCAGAGGGTTGGACTAGATTAGACCTACAAGGTCTCTTCCGACTCTGCTACTCTATTAACCATAACTGTTTCCTGTTATCTGGGTCTGCTCTTCCTTTACTTGTAACGCATTTGCTCATCTTAATGTTTCTTCATCCATTTTCTCCTTTTTAGAAAACATTCTGCCAAGGCACAAAAGTTCATCTTTATAATTTTTATTAAAACTTTTTACATACATAATAAATGTAAAGAAAGCATATAAGGCAAAGAGAAAAGAAATTAGGAAAAGTGGGAAATAGTGTGAAGAACCAAGAAGAAAAGGGGGAAAAATGAAAAATCAGCAAAAGAAAGCAACTTCAGATCTTCTTTTCAACAGTTGTAAACAAACTCATTGTTCCACCTTCCTCTTTAACACAACAAAAATTCCTTCGGGCCCCTATTTAATCCCTTTTCAATCATTAAATCCATAAATCGACACTTTTCCATTTCCATCACAGAAATGGAAAAATACTTTATAAAGGACTTGTTTCATCCCTAACCATCCTTATGTATAACTGATAAAGGAGAATATTTGTAGCTCTTGAGTTGAAAAGAGAGCTGGATTGTTTTCTTGAGGATGTTTCATTACCCAATCAGGTAACACCATCAGGGAGGAAATATCTGCAAGAAAACCAGAAGTGGTATTCAGCAGGTTCTGACCAGTTCTGGAGAACCAGTAGTGGAAATTTTGAGTAGTTCAGAGAATGGGCAAATACCACCTCTGACTGGCCCCACCCCCATCTATTCTCTGTCTCCCGAGTCCCAGCTGATCAGCTGAATATTCTTTTGTTGCCCTGCACAGGAGAATGGAGCTGGAAAGCAGGTTAGTGGGATGGGGAGGGAATGGGGATTTTGCAATATCCTTCCCCTGCCATGCCCACCAAGCTACATCACTCCCACCAAGCCATGCCCACAGAACCAGTAGTAAAAAAATTTGAACCCCACCACTGAAAATAAACAATCCAAAGAGCACCAAGTATTACTTAGGTATAACTTTTAGACATTAACTCCAGAGATAGTATTCAGCAGGTTCTGACCAGTTCTGGAGAACTGGTAGCGGAAATTTTGAGTAGTTCCAAGAACCAGCAAATACCACCTTTAACTGGAGATTTTACATTATCCTTCCCCTGCCATGCCCACCAAGCCATGCCCACAGAACTGTAGTAAAAAAATTTGAATCCCACCATGATTAACTCTCTTTCCCCTGTCAAATATAGTTATTCTACTCTTTAATTATTGTTCAGAATCATATTCCTGGTTGAACTGTACAATTGAATGTTTGCTGCAAATAATTCAGATTCTATCCAGCAACACAAATGTTTTGCAAACATAACAAGATAAGTATTTATCTTCCCAATCAAACACACTCCTTCTGTCACCACCAATACTCTTGATAATTTATCTATGAATGTATTAAACATCCAAGAGATCACTTTCCCTTGATTTACTCCCTGCTCAGTCCTGAATCATTCACTATACCATTTTTATTGCACGCAGCGGCTAATTTTCATATTCCTGCAAAATATTCCATAACTCAAGCCTCTTTATTTCATCATATACCTTTTCTGAATCAGAAAACACCATATACTATCTTACTCACATTTATACATTTCTCCATGGCCTACAAAAGAGCAAAAAAATGGTTGGAGGTTCATTGGCTTGCCTTCCTCAAATGTTGCTCATATTATATGTTTGTTTCCATCAAGATTCTGCCAAATGTTCTCAGATGCACTTTGCAAAGTAATCCCCTGTAGTTTTTATATTCACTCTTGCTACCTCTCCCTTTTTACAAGGGAACAATAAAAGCATTCTTTGAATTATCAGATTACAGGGGTTGCCTTTAAGTAGCCATTTCATAAACAAATCGCACCCATATTTTATCCAGTTTGACCAGGGATGTCCAATCGTGACAATTTTAAGACCTGTGGACTTCAATTCTCAGGCTGGCTGAGGAATTATGGGAGTTGAAGTCCATGGGTCTTAAAATTATCAAGGTTGGACACCCCTGAGTAGACCATCTCCACCTGCTCCCGTGGCATTTTCAGCACTTTTAAAATTTCACTTCCACTCTTCCACATATCATTTTCATTCTCGATAACTTCTCTAAAATACTCTTTCCAACATTCTCTCACTTTCATCCTTAAATACTTTCATCCTTTTTAGTTTTAACAGAATAAGAGAGACACAGAATAACAGTTGGAATGGTTCTTGGAGATCCTATACCATTTCAGACAAATGGCTGTCCAATATCATCTCAAAAACCATAGTGATGGAACACTCAGAATTTCTGAAAGCAAATCATTCCTCTGTTCAATTGCTTGCGCTGTTGGGAAATTTCTCATTTCTAGGTTGGTTCTTTCCTGTGCTTTCTCTATATATTATTTTATTCTCACTTCCTTGCTTTTGTTCCATTTCCATTTTTGCCCAAACCTGGCTCTTAAACAGCATTAATTATTGCACTGACAGAGGGATGGTATCAAGATCACATAGAGTGTTATAATCAGGGGTAGGATTCAAAATTTTTAACAACCGGTTCTGTGGGCGTGGCTTGGTGGTCATGTGACTGGGTGGGCAAGGCTTGGTGGTCATGTTATTGGCTGGGCGTGGCCAACTCAATATCACTCACATCGAGGCATGCATCTCCTTTCCTGGCCTCTCATGACTGTGGGGATGCTACAACAGTTGTAAGTGTGAAAAATGGTCATAAGTCACTTTTTTCAGTGCCATTGTAACTTTAAATGGTCACTCCACACAAGCAAAGTACCAGCAAAGGAGAGGAAAAAAACTCCAGAGAGGTTCCTGAGACAGGAAGTCTAGTCCTGCCAAGAATGTAATAAGGGTTAACGGAGAGACAGTTTCTGTAAGCAACACCAGAATGTTTCCTTCCTGCCTTCGTTAAAGGATTAGGCCAGGAATTTCTTCTAACAACCGGTTCTCCGAACTGCTTAGAATGTTAACAATCGGTTCTAGCGAATAGGTGCGAACTGGTAGAATCCCACCCCTGGTTATAATGCCTTGGTGAGACCACACTTGGAATATTGCATCCAATTTTGGTCACCACGCTATAGAAAAGGTGTTGAAACTAGAAAGAGTGCAGAGAAGAGCCAAAAAGGGGAACTGATGGCTAAAACATATGAACAACTGTTGCAGGAATTGGGTATATCTAGTCTAGTGGGGGGAAAAAAGAACTAGATAGTATGATAGGCAGTCTTGCAAACAGGTTTTCAAGAAACAACTGGACAGATATTTATCTGGAAGGGTTTCCTGCTTATAGGTGGTCCTTGGTTAACAACTACTCATTTAGCAACCATTCAAACTCACAACAAGGCCAAACGAATGATATTTATGGCTAGTTCTCAAAGTTACAGCTACAAGTGATTCATTTAACAATGGTAACCGGGGACTGTCATTCCCGGATTCCTCTCGGAATGCAAGTTCAGAGGAGGAGGAGGAATTGGCAAAGAAAAACACGGGTGCAAATGATGGCCTGGATTGGGGCTCGGAGAGTGCTAGCCTGACAGAGCAATCTCAGCTGGGTCAATTGGAGGACCCACAGGCTGAAGCTGAGCTAGGTGAGCCACAGCTGCAACAAGCTGGCCAGGAGAGTCCAGGTGAGGACCGGGAGCAGCTGCTGCCTGTTAGTGATGATGAAGAGGTGGAGTCCGTACCTTCTCCTGATCCAAGAACATATAGAGCAGAGAAGAGACAGGCACAATGCTGGTCAGCGAGATTACTCGTGAGGAGGCAAACTAGCCTCTCATGAAGGGCTGCACCAGCATTGGCTACTTAACCCTGCCCTGAGGACTTGAGCATTGGTGGAGCAACATGCCCAGTTCCATGCCTAGTGTGTTCGTGCCGTGTATCCTGACCTGTCGGACTCATGGACTGTTTTCCTGGATCTTGGGTGTCCCCGTTGGGCTCTGTTGCCCAGTGACTCTTGCCATGCTGAGCTTGGAATTGGAACCTGAGCAACAGGGATGCTTTCTGAGGATCTTTTTTGGGGGTGGAGTTGGCGCTGTGTCCCTCAACCTTTTGATGACAAGCAATGATCACACTTCAAATACTAAACTGCATCAAGGCAAAAAGGTAGCTACTTAAAATCAACCTAATGGGATGACAGTCAATGTGAGTATCATCCTGTCTATTTCATAACTTCTTCTACCAAGCACATTAAATATTATAATATGGAAGGAAGATTGAGATGCAAATTACAGCAGGGCTTATGTGCTAATCTATTGTAAGACAAACAATTATGTGGCATGTTGGAAGCTTCATTTGTCATACAATATAAATTTTTCATGCTAAAAGCCCATTCTCTGAAATCCACAGATAGGAATGCACATTTCTGTACGGTAGAAAAGTGAAGGTGTTAGAAGTAAAGTCCACTAATATACTGTTTGAGAAAAATAATACCGAATGTCCCATTGCTTCAGAGATCTATACCTGATTTTTTTTTTAAAAAAAATCATGTTGCTTAATTGAGCATTTCTGCACTTTTTTTGAAGCCAAAAGTTTAAAGCATGGGGATAGGACTTTACAATGCTATGAATGCAATACACGGGGCCAGGGAAATCTGTGGTCAAGATGGCCGCCACATCCACATGATGGGAACCCCATTCCTTGTTTACATGTATCTCTCAAATCATTCCCTTTTTTAAAGGGTGGTGCTTCAATCACATAAGCATCTACCCTATTGACTTATTTTATACTCTCTCTCCTGTACGGATGTCCCTGATGTGGACCTCCCTTTAAAAAAATGTGGAAACTGCAATCGATCCGAAACAGGGCAGCAAAATTATGAACTAGGATGAGTATTCTCCTTTATGTTCATATATGCCTCATCCGCCATCTTGCCTCAGATCCTGTTTTGCAGCCTGTTTTTTTTTTTGGAAAAGCATGGTTAGGGGAGAAAAACTTGCCTTCTGCGATAGATCTCTAGGTAGTTGTCAACTTTTGACCGGTTGCTTAGCGATTCTTTGAAGTTACTATGGACCCCCCCAAAAGAGCTACTTACAATTCAGGTTTGAAGTTTTACTTCCAGATTCCCTTCCCCAGAGTCACATGAGCATATTCTGGTTGCTGAGCAACCAGTCTGTATTTACCGCTATTTGTGGTATCCCATAGGGTCATAATTGTGATACCACATTGGAAACCAATGTTTACTTCTGGTTTATGGAAAAAACTGCTCCAGAGCAAACAATGGGTTTGCTTAATAGCTATTGTGTTTGTTTAACAACCACGGTATTTGGTTTATGTACACCTTGACTGCCATACAAAAGATTGCAAAAATCAGGTCTGGTCACAGGGTATTTCACTTTACAACTGTCAAGACTTATGACCATAATTGCAGGCTCAATTATGGTCATAAGTTGACAATTACCTGTGTATGCAAAGCAATAAAAACAGTTGATTGAACAACCCTGAAAAATACAAAGCTATTGGGAAAAGGACAGTTATATCATTAGTTCCCAGGGAAATGCGGGTGTACCCCAAGAATAATCATCTCTACCAGTTCCCAGTTTCTACTTGGGGAAGTGTTACGGTGGTTCTCCTCCTTCCTCTCTGACCGCTCGCAATTTGTGTTGGCAGGGGGGCAGAAATCGACCTCGAGGCCCCTGATTTGTGGGGAACCTCAGGGGTCGGGGCTCTCGCCCCTCCTGTTCAACATTTATATGAAGCCGCTGGGTGAGATAATCCGTGGCTTTGGGGTAGAATTCCATCAGTACGCTGATGATACTCAGTTGTACTTTTCTACCCCGGGCCACCCTAACGAAGCCGTGGAAGTGATGACCCGGTGTCTGGAGGCTATGCAGGGTTGGATGGGGCGAAACAGGCTTCAGCTCAACCCGGCCAAGACCGAGTGGCTGTGCTTTCCAGCACCCCGATACAGCCAGCTTACTCCTTCGCTGGCCGTGGGGGGGGAAAATTCTGGCCCCCACGGAAAGGGCATGCAATTTGGGTGTCCTCCTGGATGTACGGCTGTCATATAGCAGCCATCACCAGGGGGGCTTTTTGTCAGGTCCGTAGGATCTACCAGTTGCGGCCCTTTCTGGATCGGGACACACTTTGCATGGTCACATCCGTCCTCGTTATCTTCCGGCTGGATTATGCCAATGCTCTCTATATGGGGCTCCCCTTGAAGAGCACCGGAGGCTTCAGCTGGTGCAAAATGCGGCCACGCGGGTGGTTTTGGGGGCTCCTCGGAGCTCCCATGTTACACCACTTTTGCGCGAGGTGCATTGGCTCCCGATGGCCTTCCGGGTGCGATTCAAGGTGTTGGTGACCACTTTTAAAGCGCTCCATGGCTTGGGACCTGGGTATTTACGGGACCGCCTGCTGTTCCATGGCTTGGGACCTGGGTATTTACGGGACCGCCTGCTGCCACCGTCAGTCTCTCGCCGACCAGTGCACTCTCATAGAGCGGGCCTCCTTGGGGTGCCACCGGCTGGACGGCTGGTGACCCCGAGGGTTTGGGCCTTCTCTTTGGGGGGCCCCTCCCTCTGGAACGAATTGCCCCTGGAGATGAGGACCATCCCCGACCTGTTGACCTTCCGGCACGCACTAAAAACCCACCTATTCCATCTAGCCGGTCTGGCCTAAGAGTTATGTGAAATGGTTTTAAATTCGGTTTTTAAATGGTTTTTAACTTTTTTAATTCCCCACTTTTAACTCTTAAAGCCAATCTATTTAATTCTTTTAATTTATTTTAAATTATTGTATTTGTATTTATATGTTTTTATCTGGCTGTGCACTGCCCCGAGTCCTTAGGGAGAGGGGGCGGTATACAAATTTGAATAAATAAATAAATAAATAAATAAATAAATAAATAAATAAATAAATAAGCTTATAAAATACCCTGCCTGAAATTGTACATCTACTGAGACAGCATAGAAAGTTACACATGTTAATTCTGTACTAAATCTTATCTGAACGATCATGGAATTACCCATGAATCATATGTGGAATGTTCAGTTTTATAGTGCTGCTTACCACAAAATTTTGACGTGGGCATAATTTTTGCATGTTGCAGGATAGGCAACTAATTCCCGTTGTTAGTAAAGCAGGGCAGGAATAGCTCCTAAGGCTGCTGAAGAAGCATAATTTTGCTTGACTTCAGTAGATTCCCACTGACAAAGTGTATTTGAGTGCAATATATTTTAAAATGTATTGATGAGTTAGCATCTTCGTGTAACTAAAAAGACACTCTCTTATTTGTAAAGGCATTTCAACTGAACCTTTGACAGGAGAAAGCAAGCAAACTGGTACATATTGCCATCAGGGGAGGCAAGACCCAATTAGTCTTCCTTTGGGACAAGCACTTTTGAAGAAATCAAGAAAATCATTCCACAAATCCTCCTGCTGTTTTATGGTTAAGTTTTCCTATATTGGAACAGTTTACCTTATAACAAGCAATGACCCTGATTACTTTCATCTTGTACAACACAGATCAAGCATGAACATGCTGATATTAGTACTCTGTCTTACTTCTCATTTGGTTTCTAAATGCCTTTACTTTTCTCAGAGTTGCAAGCATGACATCCGGGCTATTAGTTCTTACTGTGTGTGTGTATTGTAATATAATTACAATTATATATACAATATTATAATTGTAGTATGCATTGGAAATACAGTAAGAGTTAGTCTTGATGTCTGTCAGCCTATCATCCATCCATCCATCCATCCATCTATCTGTCTGTCTGAATCATCTTATCAGTTAAAAATCTATTTAAATATAACTGCTTTAAATCTGCTTTAGAAATAAGAAATTTATTGTGATCAGATTGTGAGTTTGTTAACAACTAAGATAGACTGGACTGTTAACAACCAAGATAGACTGGATAGGCTGTTTTTAAACCAAAGAAAACACCAATGAGACAGACAACCAAGATTCCTGTGTAAAACCAGTTGGTGTTTTCCTGTATTTGTATTTTGATTATGAAGGGGCAAGCAGAATAATAAATAATTTAAATATAACTTTTAAGAAAAGCCTTCACTGAACTAAATTAAATAGTTTGCAAGTTAAAACTCAGTCAGATTTGCCACAATATGCTAAACAAAGGCATTTCTCCTTTATATATTTTAAGCATCTAGAACATAACCTTTTACATATGGGCACTAGGATAGAATTCCTTTCTGTGTATTTACCAGGATTATGGGACGTGCCAAATATTGTGTTTTGTAATGGGGAACTCATGTTTCTATATTCTTAAGATATATCTGTAAAAATATTGCAAAAACCTGGATGATCACCAGATGGCAGCAAAGTTAGTTTCCTGTTGTTCTTCCCTGACCAACCAATGGTCATCTGAATGTTTGCAGTCTTAATCCTAGCCACAGAAGTAACACAAACCTCTGAATAGCCAATTGTCTTCCCAACTGATTGTGTGCATTTTAAGTTACTTATCAGTGGGTCAGGCAAATTGTAATGGCTGAATCATTGCCTGCAGGGTGGTTATTCTCAATTTCCATATTGAAGGAATTGAAAATGGATGAAGAAATATTTATCTTGTGGCCACCTCAGAATTTATAGGCCATCAATACTCAAGGATACTAGATAATGATTCCAGACTAATCTAGGATCTAAAGCCTACCAAGAAAAGATGCAAGATACTGACTGTATTAAATGTCAATAGTTTGTGTGTATGTGAGTGAGCATGTTATACACTTCACTTGTAGCCAATAATATTTCATCATTTGCAGTCAATTAGCATTTGTGTGGACCACTTTATTTTATTTATTTATTTATCAATTGCTTACAAGATATTAGGTATAAGTAAAACATAGTTATGAATACATGGATACATATAAGAAAAATAAAAAAATAAAAGAAACAATAGGACAGGGATGGTAGGCACCTTGGTGCACTTATGCACGCCCCCTACAGACCTCCTAGGAAAGAGGTGAGGTCAATAGCAGACAGTCTAAGGTTAAAGTTTTTGGGGTTTGGGGAAGAAACCACAGAGTCAGGTAAAGTATTTCAGACATTGACCGCTCTGTTGCTGAAGTTATATTTCCCACAGTCAAGTTTGGTGCGATTAACCTTGAGTTTGTATCTATTGTTTGCTCTTGTGTTGTTATGGTTGAAGCTGAAGAACTTGGAATGTTGCAGTCCTTTTCTAATCAAACTCAGTCCTCAATGGAATGAAAATCCCAAATCACTTAACTACTTCACATCAATTCATAAAGCAGAGTAGTGCTGGCCCTCTTTTGAACTATAATGACCACCATCCCCAGCCTGCAAGGCTAGTGGTTAAGCATGCTGGGAGATACAGTTCTGGAATAAATGGATTGCTCATCCTTACATAGATAGCGAGTAGCTAAACTCCATTTCTATTGGTATCTTCCTTCATTCTTCTGACATTTCTGAAATGTCAAGTACCAGAAAGCATGCTTCTTGGAAAAAAAGAAAGTTATTTGGTTGGATTCTAGGAAACACAAGCTTTGGAATGGGACTAGGAGGAGAGATGTGATTGGTTGCAGCATGCAATCAAATGAGGACAACCGGAACTCAGGAAAAGCACTGCATGACCATCACAGCAGCTGATGGAGGCCATGTAAGTTGAAACCAGCAGTTAGTGCAGTGGAGAAGAAAGCAAGCACTGGTAGTACCAGCCAAAATTCTTGCCCTTCTATCACACATCAGCTGCGGCCTCGAAAAGGAAGACTTGGAGAGCTGCTCTTGAAATTAAAGCCATGGTGGCATTGCTCAAATCTGGTAACTTCAAGCAAAGCTTTGAACCCAAAGAATCCATGCAACCAGCAAAAGATGTTATTTTCACAAATGAAGGCAAGCATATGTGTCCCAAGATAATGTTGCAAGATCCAATCTGGCTTGATCCTTAGGGCCAGAGACGTTTACTCTTCTATTTATTTCTATTTATTTCTAATTAATTAGAAGATTAAAGCCTGTAGTCCCGGTGACCCACCCAGATTGGATGTTGTTTCCAACCAGGATTACTTACTCCAAACATCTTTGACTTGGAGTACACAGATTAAAAAGTGGAGGAGGAAAATCCCACCATCTGCAGATAAAGGGCTCCTTATCCTGTGATGTATGTAGCAATGTTTCCTTGTAGCCAGCAACAATTTCTTAACTAGGGACTTTTGATTAATTAGAAGGCTTTCATTACCCTTCATCTTCACATTCATGCTATGTAAGGGTTGCTGTTGAAGCAGAATTAGGGCATTCCTGCAAAGTTGCTGGAGCTCCTAAAGATGGTTAGGACAGATAGTCGTTTGTCTGCTTCAATGAAATGTTGGAGATGCAAAGTTGGAGACCCACAAGAAGGAATGCAGGGTTCCAGCAGACCCTCACATGTCCTAGCAGCACCTCTTCCACCAAATGAATTCCTAAAATTAAAGTCTGCAACAACCCACCTGCGCTCAAGGTTGAAAGAAATTAAATCAGTAGATGGGAAGGACAACCTTCTCTATTTCTTTTATAGTAAATGAGTAACTTAGAAAAGGAAAAAGCGTTCGTTAAAATTCTCTCCCACATAATTATTAAAGCTATGGGACATGCTGGCTTTCTCTGGGTATGGTTCCCTGGGAAAATAAAATTCAGGCTTTAAAACAATTTGTCCAATAACCTGTTAATGTTAAGTTTCCCTATTGACTTTGCTTGTCAGAAGATCACCAAAGGGGATCCCAGGATCCCACAGCAACCTTCATAAATACAAGTCTATTGCCAAGCATCTGAATTTTGATCATGTGTCCATGAGGATGCTGTGATAGTCATTAAATGGGGAAAACGGTCACAAGTCTCTTTTTTTGGGTGCTCTTCTAACTTCAAACTGTCACTAAATGAACTGTTGTAAGTCAAGGACTATCTCCTGTATAATTGTTCTGAGATTCCAGATTTTTTTTTCCAGAGTGCATAATAGGAATGGCAGATAATCACCAATGGCCATTGGGAAACAAGACTTCCCAGTTGTGGTTTTCTCTTTTTACATCAAACAGCAGTTTGCAGGTAATCATGTTTTATGGCAGGTAGTTAAACATTATTTTCTTCTATAATAGCACTCTGCTTCAAATAGCTTTTAAAGACACAGGGACAAGTTTAAAGTTTTTAAAGTTTATTTAAATCAAGATTATTTCTCAAGGAATACTGACTATTTTACTGGGGAGGAAAGCATCTCTAACCTGAAACGAGATAGGATATATTCTCTTAAAATGTACTGTACATTAATTTTTATTTCATATTATTTTGTGTGTGTGTGTGTATCCTTGAGTCAGTGTTGACTTTTGGCAGCTGTCTGGACACGTCGCTGCAGCTTTTTTTTTTTTCCCTTTCCAAAAGTGGTGTGCCATTGCTTCCTTCCTAGAGCTGACTTTTGCTCAATCTCATTTGCACTTGAAATGCATCATTGGGTCATTACTTTGCACTGCAAGATTAGACGTTGTGAAGGGAGAGCTGGGTCAGTAATAAAATGTGTGGATCTGAAAAGGTGCTGCTGTTAGATGCCTTCTGGTGTGCTGCAAGGATTGTGTGTGAATGCGGGAGAATAATATTCAGGATATTAAATCCATCTGTTTGTGCTTATTTTACATCTCTATTTAAATCCGGCGTAATTCTAAATCAAGCTGAAAGTGTGCCTTCCAGAGATACTGTCTGACAGAACTTGTGCAAATCTGTGTTTAAGCACAAAGGAGCATGGTCTTGTAGAAAGTTAGCACCCACCCGTCCTAGAGGTGGGTGAGAAATATTTTTTTTTAAAAAAGGCAGAATATTATATTTTCCCTAAAAGAGAAATGGAAACCTTAAGGGAGACAGAAACTCAGCCGCAGCTCCCTGCCCCTCAGCAGATATTTGGTGCCCATTGAGAAGGACTGGGCCGGACTATCTACAAGACAAAAGACCTTCAGTTCCAGGGTGATGGGATTAAGATGTGTCTCTCTAGGACATAATAGGATTATCTATCAGCAGAGCTCACTACATGTCACAATCACTTAGGGACATTGCATCACCCTTCCAGCCTTCAAACAAACTTGATTCAGACAAACATGACCCCATGGAGTCTGACAGCAGCCAATAGAATACATTTCTTGCACAGGAACAGGAAGCTCAAGGGCAAAGCCCAAAAGAGGGTATAAATAACCCTCACTCTCCACTCCATGTGGTCAGCTACCCATGTGTAGCTGACCACATGGAGTGGAGAGTGAGGGTTATTTATACCCTCTTCAAACCCATGTGACCCTCTTCAAACCCATGTGATCTTGTCCATCAATAAACTACCTTTCCAATTAGTCTCCATATTTCCAATGTCTTTCTCCCCACTTGGAACTGAACCAGATGAATATTTCTTCCAACAGTCTATAAAATAAAGTGTTCTTTAGCTACATTTTTAAGTAGCCTTAGTTAACCTTAATCCAGTCCAGTAGTAGTTCAAGCCAGATGTTTTCCCCTGATATTTTTTAATCTGATAGGAAACTGACAGTTGTTTCTCCTCATCTTCTGTTTCATTTATAGAAAGATGGAGAAATGGAGAAAAAGAGTAATAGATAGTGTAGGAAAAAATACTTTTGTGATTCCATTTCAGACTGGTTTTTGGGTAGTTTTAGGCCAATTTTGAGGGTAGTTAGGTCAATAAATGTTTTTTTCTCCATGCCAGCTAGAGGATAGTTTTAATCAAGTTCATTTGGCCTAACTCTAGATTTATATACGCTAATCCACAAATTGAAATAGGCAAAAAAAGTTTACCTGTGTACATTGCTTCAAAAATACACATTTTATAGATATTATATTGCTATAATGTCCTAAAAGAGGCAAAAAGAAACCTACCATATGTATAACGAAGTATACATAGACATACAGACACATGCAGACAAAATAAAAATAAGCAAAAAAGAGTTCAAAACACACACACTTATTACAGTGGCCATGTTAAAGAAACTCAGTTTTCAAACAATAAATTCTGCCTTACTCACAGAAAATCATATTGCCCCCTTGGTTCATGATTTTGATTGTAATAAAAGTAAGATCAATTTATTTCTTCAGTCCAAGATTTGAACTTTTGAATGACAGTTGCGCCAGCAAAGAAATTTTATCTTTTCGGCTAGACTTCAAGCTCAATAAGTCTAAAGTTCTTCATAAACTGATAAATGAAAACATACTGTTATGATTCCAACCTTTTATCTAATTTTCTCCAAGAAAACTGGAGATACTTTGTTAGTTAATGACACTGCAATTTTATATATTAAATTCAGCATAATCTGTTTGTGGGTTACAATTAAGAATTTCTAACTGTAAACTTTCTGCTAACTCACTAAAGCATTAAACTAATTAAACTGGACAACAATGGATTAGTTTGTAATGTTGACATTGAATATGTTTGTTTATATGAATTATCCTTGTAGAATCTTTCTAGTCCAATTTTTCGCATTTTGGTGCTGATTCCTTCCTATATGTATTAGATCTCAGTATTGTAATATGTACTTAACATGACTTTGCTTGACTTGGAATTTTAGGACCTGCAGTCCCAACATTTATGGAAGATATCTTACTGAGGAAAATTGATTTAGGCCATCAATAGAGTTTGCTTCCAAATGAAGACAGATATACATGTCCCAGGATAATGATGCAAGATTGAATTGAGTTCCCTTCCCTCAACATAGCCATCCATCCATCAACATATTCTTTCCCATAAATCCAGTTATCTGAAAATTCTTTACCTTTATTTTTTTTTGAACTGTTGTGTTGGCACTAATTAAGTAGCCTCTTTGTTTTAACACTCATTTCAAACACACTAAAAGTTTAGAGTCCTAAAAGATCGACTGTTTTATTCCTTTTAACTGTTTGAAAGAAGATTGTTCCAGGTCTCCATACTTAGTCAATAGTGCTGTTTATCCAGCTTGCCTTCTGTCAACTATCTTGGTCTTTCTTTTTTCTTTCTTTCTTTCTTTCTTTCTTTCTTTCTTTCTTTCTTTCTTTCTTTCTTTCTTTCTTTCTTTCTTTCTTTCTTTCTTTCTTTCTTTCTTTCTTTCTTTCTTTCTTTCTTTCTTTCTTTCTTTCCTTTCCTTTCCTTCTTTCTTTCCTTCCTTCCTTCCTTCCTTCCTTCCTTCCTTTCCTTTCCTCCCTCTCTTCCCCCTCCTCTTCCCTCCCTCCCTCCCTCCCTCCCTCAATACACTTTGAAACAGAGCTCTCTGCCTCAATCTAAATTCTGCTGACATCTTTTCTGATGTTCTGTGCCGCAATGTATGTGGAGATAAAATTCAGGAGCAAAGAACAAATGTTAGTTCAAAAGTAAAAAAACAATCAAAAGTCCCCAGGTCTGACTTGACATTCTGTTTTACACTCACAGATGCCTTGCACGTAAGGAAAAACAGATATGCCATTATTTCTAAGTGATAATATAAATGCTGTAATATGTTTGTTCTTCTGCTTACTTGTAATATTCTTATACGGCCTATACTTTTATTGTTTGCTGATAACTATAAAATGGGAGTGTTCTGCTAGGAACACCTAAAATGAAGAAATTATTGTATATGCAAGACCTTGTGACAAAAATAAATTGAAATTGAAATACACCAGGAGGGGTACTGGGAATTCATTCACCTCTTGTCAGCCTTCAAGATTCCTTTCCCTTTCCTTCGCATCTTTCGGCTGCCGTAGTAACGGGGGTGGTGGTGAAATAATTGGGCTTTCTGGGTGTGGGAAATGTGCTGGAGGTTTAGAGATATAAATTGGGGGGCAAACTTTATTGTTTATGCTTACTTGCTTGCTAAATGTGCAGTCGCAACTCTTTATTTCTCCACGCCAGCTGGAGAGTCCTACATGTGTTTTTCACGTGCAATTCCTCAGATTCAGAATTCTTTTGATGCTGCCACTTGATTTCCAGTAAAAGATATCTTTTCTCTATATAATGGAGTCTAAGCATTTCTTTCTTGGATTTTGAATGGAGCACCAACTGACACCTCTATAATTTTCACTACTGGGAGTTCTCAACTTACAACCATTCATTTAGTGGCCATTCCAAAAAGTGACTTATGACTGTTTTTCTCACTTATGACCGTTGTAGCCTCCCATCAATGGTGGGATTAAAAAAAAAATTACTACCGGTTCTGTGGGCATGGCTTGGTGGGCATGGTGTGACTTGGTGGGCGTGGCTTGGTGGGTGTGGCAGGGGTGTCCCCACCCCTCTAACCTGCTTTCCAGCTCCGTTCTCCATTTGCAGGTCAACAAAAGAAGACCCAGCCGATCTGCTGGGACTGGAGAGGCAGAGAATAGATGGGGACGGGGCCAATCAGAGGTAGTGTTTGCCGGTTCTCCAAACT
Organism: Bungarus multicinctus; assembly: GCA_023653725.1. NCBI lineage: Eukaryota > Metazoa > Chordata > Lepidosauria > Squamata > Elapidae > Bungarus > Bungarus multicinctus. The sequence continues at coordinate 81,752,037 of CM042844.1, read as the reverse complement.
ACTCAACATTTCCGCTACCGGTTCTCCAGAACCTGTCAGAACCTTGCTGAATACCACCTGTGCTCCCCATGGCCACATGAATCAAAATCCAGCCACTTGGCAACTGGCATGTATTCATGATGGTTGCGCTGGTCTCCGGTCATGTGTTGTGATCCCCATTTTGCAACCTCTCCAGTTCATTTCCAACAAGCAATAGGGAAGCCAGATTCACTTAAGGACCAAATAAGTCAACCTAACTGCAGTGATTAATTGAACAGTGATGGCAAGAAATGTCGTAAAATGGGACCAAACGCACTTAACAACTGTTCTTGCTTACCAGCAGAAATTTGAGGCTCAGTTGTGGTTGCAAATCCTCAACTTATATGATCACAATTCAACCCAACATTTCTGTTGCTAAGCGAGAGAGTTGCTAAGTGAGTTTCGCCCCATTCTGCGACCTTCCTTTCCACGGTGAATCACGGAGGTTCTTAAGCTACTAATATGGCTGTTAAGTGAATCTGGCTTCCCCATTGACTTTGCTTGTCAAAGGGTTGCAAAAGGTGAACACTGCAACCGTCATAAATATGTGCCCAATGCCCAAGTGCCTGAATTTTGATCACGTGGCCATTGGCATGCTGCAATGGTCATAAGTGTGAAAAAATGGCCATAAGTCTCTTTTTTCAGTGCCGTTGTATCTTCGGAAGGTAACTAAATGAGTGGTGATAATCCGAGGATGAACTGTATTCATTCCTTTGAATTTCTTTATTTAATCATGAATTATCAAATTAATAATCTAGCTCTCATTTTTGTTTGGTCTGGTTGATTTCACTGCATCTGACATCTTTGGAAGGAAGATTAATCTCCCATGCCCTTCCAGCTAGCTTTTCTTTGATAGGACAGGGGTCTCCACTTTAAGCCTGGCAGGCTTCAACTCCCAGAAGCTGGCTGGGGAATTCTGGGAGTTGAAGTCTTCCAGGCTTAAAGTGGCCAAGGTTGGAGATCCCTGTGATAGGAAATTATCCAAGTGTCACAATCCAGAAAAATGTCCTGGATTAACCCCTAATCACTTAAAGAACAGCTTTATTGTGCTGTTTTGACATGTACATGTGAGCCTTGGCTGGCAGAAGTCACCCTAGACCCGATTCCAATGAGCCATCACCACTTCTCTCTTTTCTTCAAGCACTAGGAAGATGTGAGTAAAAGGCCTCCAGACAGTTTTTGCTGGCCCATCAATCCATATCAAACCATGCATCGTATAGCATATTCCCAATGTGGAGTGTGGCATGTGATTTAATTCTTTGGATAACGAAGAACTAAAGAATTTTTAAAACAATATACATTAAAGCTAAATGCTATCGCTATTAGACTGACTAGGCCCGTGATGGCAAACCTATGGGCACGTGTGCCGGAAGTAGCATACAGAGCTATTTCTGTTGGCACACGAGCCATCGCCCCAGCTCCAGAGGTGGCATTCAGCAGATTCTGACAAGTTCTGGAGAACCGGTAGTGGAAATTTTGAGTAGTTCAGAGAACTGGCAAATACCACCTCTGACTGGCCCCACCCCCATCTATTTGCTGCCTCCTGAGTCCCAGCTGATTGGCTGGATCTTCTTTTGTTGCCCTGCACAGGAGAACGGAGCTGGAAAGCAGGCTAGTGGGGAGGGGAGGGAATGGAATGGGATTTTGCAGTAACCTTCCCCTGCCATGCCCACAAAGCCCGGCCCCGCCCACAAAGCCCCACCCACAAAGCCATGCCACACCCACAAAGCCACACCCAAAGAACTGGTAGTAAAATTTTTTGAATCCCACCACTGCCCAGCTCAATTTCACTGCACATGGTGTGCGTCTCCCACCAACCAGCTGATTTTCGGGTATCTGCCATGTGTTCATAGGGGGCAGGCGCATGTGGGAGATGCATGCGCAGGGGCGGAGGGGAGCATGGGGAGTCATGTGTGCATGCACAGAAGGGGCGGGGGAGCACGGGGTGGGTAACTCAGTGCATTGCATTATGGGTACAGGCACAAATGCATTTTCGGCCCACAATGACAAAAAGATTAGCCATCGCTGGGCTAGGTAGAATAGACCTGAAAATAAACTAAGCACAGGAGGACTTAAACTAGTTCAGTATAGGCTTGGCTGTACACTCCTCATGATAGTGGTTGGGATAGTGGGATAGTGGTTAAGGAATCAGGCTAGGAAATGGAAGAGCATGAGTTCTAATCCCACCTTGGGGTATCAACAGTAGAGACCTTCAAATTTCTAGGTTCTACTATATCACAAGACCTAAAATGGACACCTAACATCAAAAACGTTATCAAAAAAGCACAACAAAGAATATTCTTTCTGCGCCAACTCAAAGTGCCCAAGGAGCTGCTGATACAGTTCTACAGAGGAATTATAGAATCTATCATCTGCACCTCTATAACTGTCTGGTTTGGTTCTGCAACCCAACAGGACAGACACAGACTTCAGAGGATAATTAGGACTGCAGAAAAAACAATTACTACCCACCTGCCTTCAATCGAGGACCTGTATAATGCATGAGTCAAAAAGAGGGTTGTGAAAATATTCACAGACATCCCGGACATAAAGTGTTTCAACTCCTTCCTTCAAAACGATGCTATAGAGCACTGCACATCAGAAAAACTAGACACAAGAACAGTTTTTTTCTCAAAAGCCATCACTCTGCTAAACAAATAATTCCCTCAGCATTGTTCAACTATTACAAAGTCTGCACTACTATTACTATTAATCTTCTCATCACTCCTTATCGCCCACCCCCTCCCACTTGTGACTGTATGACTGTAACTTTGTCAGTTGTATCCTTACGATTTATATTGACTGTTTTCTAGCATGATTTGATTGATTATTGTACCCTATGACTATTATTAAGTGTTGTACCTTATGATTCTTGATTCTTGATGAATGTATCTTTTCTTTATGTATACTGAGAGTATTTACACCAAGACAAATTCCTTGTGTGTCCACTCACACTTGGCCAATAAAATATTCTATTCTAAAGCCAATTGGGTGGCCTTAGTTGGTCCATTATTTTCTCTCAGCTCTAGGAAGGAGGCAAACCACTTCTGAAAAAACTTGCCGAGAAAATTGCAAGAACTTGTCCAGGCAATCTTCAACAATCAGACATGATTCAACAGAAAGGAGAAAAAGCACAATGAACATAGAAATCTGCATGTTTGGTTGTGCAGCTGAACCTTCTTCTCATTCTTATAGTTCAGTGAAGTAAGGAGGCAACTGCCTCAGGTAATTTTGAATGTATCTGGATGTTCTGAACTTTTAAAAAATGTTTACCCTTATCGCCTTGGCAACTAACCTTACATATATCCATCAAGGTTATCTTCTTTATTCATTACAATACAGGAGATTTAAAAAGTTTTTAAAAGGAACTTGACTCTGCTAGTTATTGCCAGCTATAGGGGGTGGAGTTCATCTCTGTTTCAAGACCATTGAGCCAGCATTGTCCGAAGACATTTCCTTGGTCATGTGGCCAGAATGACATCACAGAGCACTGTTACCTTCCCACCGAATTGGTACCTATTTATCTACTTTCATTTGTATGCTTTTAATTGCTAGGTTGGCAGGAGCTGGGGCAAGGATGGGAGCTCATCCCATCTCGTGGAGCTCGGGTCTTGAACCTGGTCTGCTGGCTTTCCAGCCGCAAAACCAGCATCTTAACCGCTGAGCCACCACATTGTCACCCTCTCAGTTACACAATATAGATTATACAATGTAGGTAGGAGGTGGTCAGGAAAAACGGCAAGCTCTCAAATGCATCAAAAGAAAGATTGCAAAATGGTCGACCATCTTCAAGGTCATCGAATCGTAGCAAGAGAAAAGTGGGTCTGTTGGCTATAATTATACATTATAATACTTAGGTTTTCTTTTCTAATCTTGTGCTGTCTAGACACATCAAATTAGTAGATACAGATTAACAGAGTTGGAAGGAACCTTGTATGTCATCTAGTCCAACCCCCATCCACCCAAGCTGGAGACCCTATATCATTTGTGACAGATGGCAGTCCAGTCTCTTCTTGAAAGCTTCCAGTGATGAAGCTCCCACAACTTCTGAAGGCAAGTTGTTCCATTGGTTGATTGCTCTCACAGTCAGAAAATTTCTCCTTATTTCTAGGTTGAATCTCTCCTTATTCAGTTTCCATCCATTATTCCTTGTCTGGCCTTTGGGTGTCTTGGAAAATAGCTTTATCCCTTCCTCTCTGTGGCAGGCCCTCAAAAATATTGGAACACTGCTATCATGTCTCCCCTGGTCCTTCTCTTCACTAGACTAAGCGGAGATAATATCCTTGTGAAAGAAAGAGAACAGTAATGGCTTACAACGAAAGCAACTCTCAGGAGACTATTTTGAAATCCTTGGGAACAATGCCCATTTGCATATGGTTAAAACTCTGAATTGACCAAGGAAAAGAAACTGAATCTGATGACTCTGATAAAGTGGTTTAAGCAAAGTCATCATATTGAACTCCGGTGGGAAATTCCAGATTGAAATCAAGGGAAAGCAGAACTGCCTCTTCCGAGGCAGATGGGAAACAAAGGGTCAGATAATTTGCAAGGCACACTAGCAGGGCAGAACAATTGCTAGGATTTTACTGCCTGTAGTTTGCTGCAAGTTTAAATGCATGATTAATAGTGTAGTCATCAGGAAGAGGCCCTGTTTTTTAGATTCAGCGTAATACTCAGGCCAGAACTGGCACACGAAAGACTCTAGTCCAGGCAGGACCAGAATAAAGAAATGGGTAGGATAGGGACAAAATAAAACATTGATTTTATTTTATTAATGATAATATATTAATTCAAATACAGGTGAAACTCAAAAAATGAGAATATTGTGCAAAAGTTCATTAATTTCAGTAATGCAACTTAAAAGATGGAACTAATATATGAGGTAGACTCATTACATGCAAAGCAAGATAGTTCAAGCCGTGATTTCTCATAATTGTGATGATTATGGCTAACAGCTCATGAAAACCCCAAATCCACAATCTCAGAAAATTAGAATACTACATGCAATCAATAAAACAAGGATTGTACATAGAACAATATCAGACCTCTGAAAAGTATAAGCATGCATATGCACTTGGTTTGGGCCCCTTTTGCAGCAATTACTGCCTCAATGTGGCGTGGCATGGAAGCTATCAGCCTGTGGCACTGCTGAGGTATTATGGAAGACCAGGATGTTTCAATAGTGGCCTTCAGCTCTTCTGCATTGTTCGGTCTCATGTCTCTCATCTTTCTCTTGGCAATGCCCCATAGATTCTCTATGGGGTTCAGGTCAGGTGAGTTTGCTGGCCAATCAAACACAGTAATCCCACAAGTAATTGGACTAGGTTTTGGTGCTTTTGGCAGTGTGGGCAAGTGCCAAGTCTTGCTGGAAAATGAAGTCAGCTTCCCCATAAAGCTCATCTGCGGAAGGAAGCATGAAGTGTTCCAAAATCTCCTGGTACACGGCTGCGTTGACCCTGGACTTAATGAAGCACAGTGGATCAACACCCGCAGATGACATGGATCCCCAAATCAACACAGACTGTGGAAACTTCACATTGGACTTCAAGCATCTTGCAGTGTGTGCCTCTCCATTCTTCCTCCAGACTCCAGGTCCTAGGTTTCCAAATGAGATGCAAAAGTTGCTCTCACTAGAAAAGAGGACTTTGGACCACTGAGCAACAGACCAGATCTGTTTTTCTTTAGTCCAGGTAAGACGCTTCTGATGTTGTTTGTTGTTCAGGAGCGTCTTGACAAAAGGAATACGACATGTGAAGCCCATGTCCAGGATCTGTTTGTATGTGGTGGCTCTTGATGCTCTGACTCCAGCCTCAGTCCACTCCTTGTGAAAGTCCCCAACACTTTTGAATGGCCTTTTCCTGACAATCCTCTCCAGGCTGTGGTCATCCCTGCTGCTTGTGCACCTTTTTCTTCCACACTTTTCCCTTCCACATAACTTTCTATTAATGTGCTTTGATACAGCACTTTGGAACATCCAACTTCGTTTGCAATTACTTTTTGAGGCTTTCCCTCCTTATGGAGGGTGTCAATGATGGTTTTCTGCACAACTGTCAGGTCAGCAGTCTTTCCCATGACTGTGATTCCTACTGAACCAGACTGAGAGACCATTTAAAGGCTCAGGAACCCTTTGCAGGTGTTATGGCTTAATTAGCTGATTAGAGTGGGACACTTTGAGCCTAGAATATTGAACCTTTTCGCAGTATTCTAATTTTCTGAGATTGTGGATTTGGGGTTTTCATGAGCTGTAAGCCATAATCATCTCAATTATGACACATTGTTCTGATTTAGAACTATGATTAGTGGCATCAACAGGAAAGGTTTAAAAAGTCTAGATAGTGGTTGTGGCATCGTAATGGAAATACTACCCATTGTAAGTATGGCAAGGTTGATACGTACAGAAGAATAGGACACGTTAATCATACCACTGTAATAATTTTGACATTTTCCCCTGTGGATACCCACCATACATTTATTTATCCAATTTAATCATCAGCAAATTCCAAAAATGTGTGACAGCACTGTTCGCCAAGTCACATTTTTGAAAAAAAGCTCAAGAGAGATTTTTCAGTTTTAGATCCAGAAAGGGCTTCACTTCTTAAAGTCTGAAGTAATTTCTAAAGGAAGTCATCCTAAAATTTAAACCACCTAAACTATATTTCTCAGTTCATTTTTGTTCCTTAAATTTATCTAACTCTCCTACGGAAAACAGCACTATATTAAATACATTTTTTGAAGATTTGTGGTCAATGTGAACAGAATAAAGGATAGATAAGTCTATTTATTAAAAAAATTAAAACTACGTTGCTTCCAAGAAATTTAAATTCAGAGATTGTGGAAGCAAACTGAGAGAGTGCTTGGGGAAGTACAGTATGAATGAAGATGTGGTGTCTAAGAAGATCAATTAATTTCAAATACATTTCTCAACACGGGAACCCCCTTAAAAGCAATATTTACTGCTTCTGTTCATTTTGTGAGTCATTATTCCTTTTTCTGTTTAATTCTGCCAAAGAATAATTCATTGGACACTTCCCAAGTAAAATAAGAATGTGAAACCAGACCTACCAGACAGGTTCCTCTATCCTAACATTTGTTATATCAGATTTCAGCTACACGTTATAGGTAGAATAAATATATGTAAACAACTTTGCACACTTTTGACTGCTCCGTTATCTATCTTTAAAACATAAGATGTAAGGAGCTTTGTTAAATACAGTCAGGCTACTGGTTCTTCTAGTACAGGGCAGTGGTGGGATTCAATTTTTTTTACTACCGGTTTTGTAAGCGTGGCTTGGTGGGCATGGCAGGGGAAGAATCCTGTAAAATCTCCAGTCAGAGATAGTATTTGACGGTTCTCCGAACTACTCAAAATTTCCACTACCGGTTCTCCAGAACTGGTCAGAACCTGCTGAATACCACTTCTGTACGGGGGTGTCAAACTCAAGGCCCAGGAATTGGATCCTGCCTATGGGTGCTTAGATCTGGTCCACGGGGCCACCCTGTAAACAGCAAAAGACCGGCCCACGGTGCCTCTGCCAGTGAAAATGGAGCTTGGGAGGGCTGCAGGTGGCCTCCCGAGCCCCGTTTTTGGCCACAATGGCCTCTTGAATCCTGGAAATTGAAGTCCTGCATCTCAATGTTGACCCGATTGGGAATCACTGCTCTGTCTCATAGCACATTATTGTGACCCATGGCTTAAGCTTGCAAACCATGGCATACGTGAAGGCAGACATTAATAAGCAAATGACAAGGTGCTTTTATTGTACAATACTGTACAATACTCATACAGGTAGTCCCCAACACATTGAGCTCAAAATTTACATTGTGAAGCAAGGCAGTTGTTAAGTGGGGTGTTTTTTTGGCCCATTTTGTGACCTTTCTTGCTGCAGCTCTTATGTGAATGACTGCAGTTAGTAACACAGTTGTGAAATGAATCTAGCATCCCCCGTTGCCTTCGCTTGTCGGAAGCTCATAAAAGGGGATCACATGATCTCCTTTGACAGATCAATGCAACCAGGGGTGGGCTTCAAAAATCTTAGCAACAGGTTCTCTGCCCAGTCGCTGGGTGAATGTGACCATAATGGGCGTGGCCTAGTCAGCCTCCTGCACCACGGCGGGGGAGAGGGCATTTTTGCGCTTCCTGGCTTCCGGAGGCTTTCCTTGAGCCTCCGGGAGGATGAAAAGGGCCTTCCTGGGCTCCGGAGGCTCTCTGGAAGCCCGAAATGGGACCATTTCTGGCCTTCCTGAACTTCCAGGAGGCCCGTTTTTCGCCCTCCCCGAGCCACCAGGTGCACTGCACTTAGCTACATCCAGAGGTGGGATTCAATTTTTTTAACAACTGGTTCTGTGGGCGTGGCTTAGGTGGTGGGCGTGGCTTGGTGGTCATGTTATTGGCTGGATGCGGCCAACTCAATATCACTCACATCGAGGCACGCATCTCCTCACCTGGCCTCTCGTGATTGTGGGGATGCTACAACAGTTGTAAGTGTGAAAAATGGTCGTAAGTCACTTTTCTCAGTGCCATTCTAACTTTGAATGGTCACTACACACAAGCAAAGTACCAGCAAAGAAGGGGAAAAAACTCCAGAGAAGTTCCTGAGACAGGAAGTCTAGTCCTGCCAAGAATGTAATAAGGGTTAACGGAGAGGCAGTTTCTGTAAGCAACACCAGAATGTTTCCTTCCTGCCTTTCTTACAGGATTAGGCCAGTAATTTCTTCTAACAACCGGTTCTCCGAACTGCTTGGAATGTTAATAACTGGTTCTAGCGAATAGGTGTGAACTGGTAGAATCCCACCCCTGGCTACATCCAAAACAGGCTGCGTGGGGACTCCTGGGAGGGGAGGGGTGGGCGGAGCCAGCTAAGAATGGGATTTGAAGGTTCTCTAAAATGCACAGAATCTTAGCTAGGGGCTCTCCCAAACCCCTGCAAATCCCCAGCAGCCCACCCCTGAATGCAACTGTCATAAATATATTCCAGTTGCCAAGGGCCTAAATTTTGATCTCATGATTGTGGGGTTGCTGCAGTGGTCGTAAATGTGAAAAATGGTTGTAGGTCACTTTTTTTTTCAAACAGTTACAGTACTTGACAAATGGTTGCAGGTTGAAGATCACCTGTATCTCAATCACCAATTTTTTACAGGAATTGTCAAATGCAGTCCAGTGCTACTTGGGCTTATCATCAGGGGTGGGATTCAACTGGTGTTACTACCAGTTTGGTACTTACGTTTTGTGCGCGCATGCATGTAATACACTGAAAGCTGTGACTCCTGGACCGCTGATAATCACTGCATGCAGGTGCGCAGCGTTTGAAAAACGTCCTTTTCACTGATTTTTCAACCTCAGCCATGCCGCACAAAGCAGCTGAGGTTGAAAAAGCAGGAAATAAAAGTCAGGTAAGAGCCCGGGCGGGCGGATGGATCAAACAGCAGCAGACACAGAACCGGTTCTGTGTCTGCTGCTCTTCAGAGCTACCGGTTCTATAGAGCCGGGCAGAACCGGTGACATCCCACCCCTGCTTATCATACATTTTCAAACCACCTTTGTTGCCTCTCCTCTTTTCCACTGACAATTCACTTAGGAAGAAATGATGACATAACCCACAGTTCCTTTTGATAGTTGGTGCCAGCGGCCTTAACTGGGAACAAATCAGTGGTAGGATTCAATTTTTTTTACTACCAGTTCTGTGGGTGTGACTTGGTGGGTATGGCTTTGTGGGCGTGGCAGGGGAAGAATACTATAAAATCTCCATTCCCTCCCCACCCACTAACCTGCTTTCCAGCTCTGTCCTCCTGTGCAGGGCAACCAAAGAAGACCCAGCCAATCAGCTGGGACTCAGGTGGCAGAGAAGAGATGGGGGCGGAGCCAGTCAGAGGTGGCATTTGCCGGTTCTCTGAACTTCTCAAAATTTCTGCTACTGGTTCTCCAGAACTGATCAGAACCTGCTGAATACCACCTCTGGAACAAATGTCTACTCAGAATGATCAAAAAGTTAAAATGACAGCCATGATAGTACAACTTCAGTTTATTTTAGATGTGACACATCAGGAAACATCCAAGGACTGGGGAGATCCAGTTTAAAAAACCCCACAGAGCCATTTTAGATCCTAAATTATACTGGATAATTTTTTCACTCCACTTTGACCTGCCGATTTATCTGAAAATGAAAAATGAGGGAAGGAGGCATTGGTCTTATATGACCTCTTTGGTCAAAGGCATATCAACTAAACATAATAATTAATAAATTAGTCCTATAGGACCTTTCTCTTAAAAGCACAAGTTGTTCAATTTCTCAAATCCAATAGGAAAAATAACTCAAACACAGGAGGGGTAGAGATTTACATCCAAGAACAATGTAATATATTCGAACTTTTAATAATGTAATTTTCTTTCCAACATGGGTCATTTAAACAAATTCTCAATTCTCCAGGCAAAACAAAGACCAGTTTTTCCAGAATCCTATTAAAAGAAGAATAACACTTAACTGGATCTCCTCATTCACTCTTGGTGTGGACCTGAAGAAAATATTCAAATATTGAAAGTAGTTGAGGTGTGAGGAAAAAGATGACTGTGAGGCACAATATTTTGGAGCAGAAGCAGCTAATCAAACTCTGAGAACTTCAGGCTTTAACAAAAATTTCTGTCATGGACATTTCCAACCACTCCTAACCTGGTCTGTAGTGCTTGATTCTAGGAAAGATATTAGAGAAGTTGGACCTATTTAGTTGTAAAAAAAAAAAAGAATTGTTTGACTTCAGCTACTTTTCTAACTGTGCAGTCCTTCTGGTGCTATAGACATGGCCTATTTTCTAACCACCTCACCCTTTCCCACAGCCCTTATCTCTTTCTTGGGATATTAAAAAAATAAATAAATAAACTTTTGCACTTGGCTAGGAATCTGAATTCTCTGTTAGCAGCTGATAGCCAACAGTCCATATCTCTTAAAACAATTGCTTTTGACCCAGAGATATAGAGTCTTTGGGAAAGAAGCATTTCAGTAAGAAACAAGTCTGCTTTTAAATCTGACTTGCAATCCGATTTAATTTTTTTTTAATATTAGCAAAGTCACAAGGAGGTCAGATTCCATTCACCAGCTAAAAAAACTCCCATCAATGGGAAGGAGAAGTCAAGAGAGCACACAACAGAGTAAACAACTCACAAACATGCTTCCCTCAGCCAAGGTAGCTGCCAGAAAGAACGGAGCCCAGGAGTTGGCAGCCAGGCAAACATTTCAGCCACAAATATTACAGGGACCTGGCTACGTTCAAAAGCATTCCCTGCCTTGTAAGGGCTGGGCTGGGACATAAGGCCGCTTGATTTTGGTGGATTGCTGCTAAAATGGCTTTATGAGAAGGTTTCATTTCGAAAAGTGCTGTAGGGGTTTAAATAAAGTTGATTTTTTTTCTGCTCTAGTCAGGGACATGGTAGATGAGATAGATAGATAGATAGATAGATAGATAGATAGATAGATAGATAGATAGATAGATAGATAGATAGATAGATAGATAGATAGATAGATAGATAGATAGATTATAGAGAGAGAGAGATAAAGAGAGAGAGAGATGATAGATTGATCGATAGATAGATAGAGATATAGAGATGATGATGATTATCTATAATCATCTCTGATAGATAGATAGATAGATAGATAGATAGATAGATAGATAGATGGATGGATGGATGGATGGATGGATGGATGGATGGATGGATGGATGGATGGATGGATAGATAGATAGATAGATAGATAGATAGATAGATAGATAGATAGATAGATAGATAGATAGATAGATAGATAGATAGATAGATAGCATCACTTGTATTCTGTTGAGAGACAAAGAGAGCACATACGTTCAGAAGTTGTTCGTGCCCTATCACTGGAGCAGTGGTGGTATTCAGCAGGTTCTGACCAGTTCTGGAGAATCGGTAGCGGAAATTTTGAGTAGTTTGAAGAACCAGGAAATATCACCCCTGACTGGCCCCGCCCCCATCTATTCTCTGCCTCCCAAGTCCCAGCTGATCAGTCTGGGTCCTCTTTTGTTTCCCTGCACAGGAGAACGGAGCTGGAAAGCAGGTTATTGAGGTGGGGAGGCAATGGGTTTTTGCAGTAACCTTCCCCCAGGAGTGGGGAGGGAATGGAGATTTTACAGTATCCTTCCCCTGCCACACCCACCAAGCCACGCCCACAGAACCGGTAGTAAAAAATATTGAATCCCACCACTGCATTGGAGGCTTTTAAGAAGAGACTGGACAGTCACTTGTCTGTAATGGCTTAGGGTTTCCTGCTCGAGGAGTGGGTTGGATTAGAAGACCTCCAAGGTCCCTTCCAAGTCTGTTATTCTACATTCTAAGTACAGTACTTGATTCACATGTACGAATATTAGAAGTGTTGGAGACCCTTTGAAGTCTGCAAACATCAAGAGAAATTAAAACCAGCCTATCAAGATCAGGAAAACCTTAAAATCTTACAGTTTCTTTTGGCTGATCTTCCCCAAATAATGGAATGCTTATGTTGACTCTGAAAGTGGTCGATTAGTAACATATGAATAACTTGATTAGTAGCCATGAACGGGTAAAATGTTTACGAAGCATTTGAGAAAGCAAGACAGAATACAGCTCTACGTAGAGTGTATTTGTGATAATATTAGTCTATAACAGTGGTGGGATTAAATTTTTTTTACTACCTGTTCTACGGGCGTGGCTTGGTGGGCGTGGCAGGGGAAGGATACTGTAAAATCTCCAGTCAGAGGTGGCATTTGCCAGTTCTCCGAACTACTCAAAATTTCTGCTACCGGTTTTCCAGAACTGGTCAGAACCTGTTGAATTCCACCTCTGGTCTATAATATTAGTCTATCTTACTTTGCTGTGGGATGATATAACTAAGATTATGGGGATCAAGAAAAGCTCATAGGGATATTAAGTCCCTTTGAAACTAGATGGGCTGCAAATAAATAAATAAAATTATTATTACTGGGAAAGAAAAACTTTCTAGCTCATACTTCTTTCTTAAAACAGGGAGATGGGATCTAATCTGAAGAACATTATCCTACCTCTTTTCTTTGCTAGCTTGATTCTCACAAGAATTTTTTTTTTTTAATTTTGGGGAGTGGGAAACATTAAGGCAACCTAATTTTCTACCAGGAGTCGGAGGTCCTTCTAAGGCAGAGGTCTCCAAACTCCAAGCATAGCTGGCTGGAGAATTCTGGGAGTTGAAGTCCACAAGTCTTAAAGTTGCCAAATTTGGGGACCCCTGTTATAAGGCTTCTGCACGGATCAATTAAATTCTTGGACCCAAGAATAAAACAACTTCAACTCTATCCAAAAGGAATATTTCTATGGCTGTTTCAGAAGCCACTGGCAATTCTTTTGTATCAACCAAGTTTTATTTAGCCAGCTCAGCAATGGGAAAGGAGCCAGGAACTACAGAGAGAGAGAGAGAGAGAGAGAGAGAGAGAGAAACATGCTCTGGACTGGGGAGAGTTTGACTGAGCTATCTGATTGGCCTGAGGAGAAGAACAGGCACTTGGCAAGACCGCCCACAGGATCTGGCTTGAATGCAACGTGAGACGGGTGCCAAGATCTCTTCACAAGGAACAGCAAACAGTACCAAGTATGTTTACTGCTTCAGCTCTGAAACCTGAGCTATGACCCTGGCAAGGGTTGTTGTAGGAGAGTCATGAAGAGTAGCGCTCCCGGGTTCAGAAAGGCTGGTATTTTCTGGAGCAATCTGAAGAATTTAAGAGTCAGGATCTCGAACTTTCTTCAAAATAAGACTCTGCTTGGGATTCACATTCTTTGTGGCTTGGAGTGGATACTGAATCCCTGTTCGTAATCTTACGATTCAATAATCACGAACTATTGTGCTCTTCACACAGAAGCACAAATTTGTTTTTGAGGAGCTGACATTCACAGCTGCTTGGGGTTCACATCAACGAGGACTGCATGCTGAATAATTTCCCAATTGCTAAGGTGACCAACTTTTTTACAAGGAAAAGGAGGGCACAACTAAATCGAAGAAAAAAAAAAACAAAGCCACTTGCACAGGGCGCACTCTTGCGCACAGTGTACTCTTGCGCGCGGCACACCCTCTCAAAACAATTCTCCCGTGTGAAGAGCATGTGTCTCATAATCGCGTCTCGCTGCACTGTACCGAGCCTTGACGAATCATACAAATACGTCACATCACACACAACGGATCGGAGCGGCATCGATCAAATAACGGAGATGTACAGATTAGTCTTCAAATATCAAAAAGGAGGGCCTGTAGGAGGACACTTTTTGAGGATTGTCCTCCCTAGAGGAGGACTGTTGGTCACCTTGCAATTGCATAAACTCAGTACACTCCTATGTTAACTCATAGCCTTCTTTACTCCAGAAACGTACGGCAATACCCTGTTTTATCCTCAGAGCAACAACTTTGTAAATTATACAGGCAGTCCTTGACTTATGACCACACCTGAGAACCAAGGTTTCTGATACTAAGGGAGACATTAAGTGAATTTTCGCCCATTTTACCAGCTTTCTTGCCGCAGTTGTTAAGTTAGTGACATGATTGTTAGCGCTAAATGATTGAACAGATTATTAACAGAGTTGGAAGCAGGGTTGGGCTGCTGAAGGTTTGCAGGGATTTGGGAGAGCCCCTAGCTAAGATTCTGTGCAGTTCGGAGATTTATTTATTTATTTATTTAAATTTATATACCGCCCCCCTCTCCCAAAGGGACTCAGGGCAGTGAACAGCCAAGATAAAATACACATATAGAAATACATATATAATATTTAAAAGTTAAAAGAATTAAATACATTGGCCATATCAAAAGATTAAAAATAAGGGAATTAAGAAAGTTAAAACCAGATTAAAAGCTCTAAAAACCCCTAGGCCAGACCAGCTTGCTGAAATAAATGAGTTTTCAACGCACAGCGGAAAGTCAGGAGATCAGGGGTGGTCCTCATCTCCGGGGGTAATTCGTTCCAGAGGGAGGGTGCCCCCAATGAGAAGGCCCGCATCCTCGGGGTCACCAGCCGGCGGCACCCCGAGGAGGCCGACTCTATGGGAGCGTATCGGTCGGCAGAAGGCCGATAATGGCAGGAGGCGGTCTCGTAAATATCCTGGTCCCAAGCCATGGAGCGCTTTAAAGATGATAACTAAGACCTTGAAGTGCACCCGGAGGGCCACTGGGAGCCAATGCAGCTCACGCAGAAGTGGCGTAACATGGGAGCCCCAAAATCCCACTCATGGGAGAAATGGGAGAACCCCCAAATCCCACTCATGGCTGGCCCCTTCCCTTCCCTCCCCTCCCCTCCCAGGAGTCCCCACTCCGCCCGTTTTGGATGCAGGCAAGTCCAGGGCGCACGCTGAGACTCGGAGAGGGCCTCCTGAAAGTTCAGGAAGGCCAGAAATTAGTTAAATCTTTTCTTGAAAGCTTCCAGCAATGAAGCTTCCACAGCTTCTGAAGACAACTTCTATTCTGATTTTTCTCACTGACTCTAATGACTCTGACTTGCTCATTCACTTTGCTAGTCAGAAGGTCATAAAAGGTGATCCCATGACCCTAGGACGCATATACAAGCCAGTTGTCAAGTGTCTGAAGTTTGATCATGTGGCCATGGAGATATTGCAATAGTCTTAAGTCTGAAAAATAGTCATAAGTCACTTTTCTTAGTGCCGTTGTCACTTTGAATGGTCACTGAATGAACTGTTGTAAGTTGAGGACTACCTGTCACTTTGAATGGTCACTGAATGAACTGTTGTAAGTTGAGGACTACCTGTATTCTGCTGAAAGAGAGTACCTTATCCAAAGTCATCAATAACCTTCTGTCTCTAAGGATGGATTTCAACCTGGATCTCCTAAATTATATTTCATCTGGTTAGATGCTAACTGCATTTCGTTGCCTGTGTTCATGTGCAATGACAAGTTGAATCTAGTCTAATCTAATCTAATCACCTTAATCACTACATCACACTGAGCTTCAATTGTCCTGTGGGAGAGATTTTTCACTCTATGGCTGGATGATTGACTCTTCAGATTTTCCAACCAGAGTCTCTCGGGGTGGGTGGTAATGCTGCCCGTTGATTATAATTGGATCACTCTGTTGGGATTTAGAAAGCAATTAAACTTGGATTTTTCACAGTAGACACAAACTGAGATAGATTCAGAGATGGTATTCAGCAGGTTCTGACCAGTTCTGGAGAACTGGTAGTGGAAATTTTGAGTAGTTCGGAAAACCGGCAAATACCACCTCTGACTGGCCTTGCCCCCATCTATTCTGTGCCTCCCGAGTCCCAACTGATTGCTTCGGTCTTCTTTTGTTGCCCTGCTCAGGAGAACGGAGCTGGAAAGCAGGTTAGTGTGGTGGGGAGAGAATGGGGTTTTTGCAGTATCCTTCCCCTGACATGCCCACCAAGCCAGGCCCACAGAACCGGTAGTAAAAAAATTTGAATCCCACCAGTGGATAAATCCTCCAATGGATTCAATTGGTTTTTATTATCATTTCACAGTTGTTTCTCAGCCTATGAATACTTCATTATAATCTTTGATTATAGTGTTTTGTTCTTACCCTGCATGCTTTTGATTTAAACCTGTTCACCGAGTGTAGGATTAAAAGCTGCTCAGAGTCTTTAATAATTGGCAGCATCATATCAGCCGAGAACAATAAGTATATAAATTTGGATCAATCAGCTTCCCCATCTTCAGAAAAGACATTTCTATACTACAACTTCGCAGCGGTGTTTGATCTGCAACTGCCTTCATCCAGACTTGGTGTGTATGCTTTGATCCAATGATACTATCTTAATGTTTATTTTTAGGTTGCATTTCTGGTCAGAACTTCAAGCAAGTAAATAATACTCCTAAAATAGCTTAATATAATTAATGGACACTGATGGTATCAAGTTGAAAAACTTGGCACAGCCAAGAAATAAACAAAAAAACTAAAACCTGAATTAACTCCTACTAAGAACTGGCTGGAGAGGATGGTTTGATCCTTGGAAGAAGGAAAGGGAAGGAGAAAAGATGAACTTTTGATGGGAGATTTGTAGGAATGAAATATAATCAACGAGGAGCCCATGTATAGATTGGTAAGACATAGAGCAGGGGTCTCCAATCTTGGCAACTTTTAAGACTTGTGGACTTCAACTCCTTTGCTGGCTGAGGAATTCTGGGAGTTGAAGTCCACAAGTCTTAAAAGTTGCCAAGATTGGAGACGTCTGATGAAGAGCAAATCCCAAAAGTCTTAATAGTTCAGAAGAATTTAGAGAAATTATACTATCCTATCATTTCCAGAGTTCAGTGGTTGGCATGTCTACATAGGACTGAGATAAAGCAATACAGGCAGTCCTTGTCTTACAACAGAGCCCAAAATTTATGTTGCTAAGCGAGACAGTTAAGTGATTTTTGCCCCATATTACAACTTTTCTAGCCACATTGGTTAAGTGAATCACTGCAGTTGTTAAGTTAGTAACACGATTGTTAAGTGAGTCTGGCTTCCCCATTGACTTTGCTTGTCAGAAGGTCCCAAAAAGTGATGACATGATCTTGGGACACGGCCAACGATCATAAATATGATCATGATAAACACCTGACCTTTGATCATGTGACTATGGATGCTGCAACAGACATAAAGTGTGAAAAACGGTCAGTAAATGAACTGTTGTAAGTCAAGGACTACCTGTATGTAATCCTCACATTGGACTTCTCCATTGGTGATATTAGGATGATGCAAAGTATACGGGGACAAAGGCTCATTTAAATATAAATTGATTTCCAATATCCTGAACTTAAACTGGCATTTCTCAACTCTGGCAATTTTTCAAATGTGTGGACTTCTATTCCCAGAATTCCCCAGCCTGCATGGCTGGAGAATTCTGAGAATAGAAATCCACACCACACATCTTCAAATGCCAGGATCAAGAAACATGGACCAAAGTATAGGATTCTGCATTAAGAGCATAACTCTAGCCCTGTTCACACAGTTAAGCTAAAAGAGAGTTGGGGTTTAGTTTTTGTAATATAGGAATCCCAGCCATGATAGCTTAGGATCATGTCATGCCAGGTGCCCATTCTGACTTGTTCACTAAACCATGATTAAAAGTCCTGAATTCAATATAATGCATGAATGTAAGCCATTCAGTTTATAGTGGCAGAGCGTATTCTGCTGACTAGTCCACCTTAACCTTTCCTGCACCGAATATAAAAGTATTTGGAATGTGCAGAGCATGAATTGACAACTTTAATAAGAATTAGGAAAAGAAGTGGCACTGTCAGTAATTCTAAAGTGGTAGTGTCGCTCATACATAACATCAAGTTTGTTTTTTTATGTCTCACTAAATCTTCTCATCTATTCACAGAAGTGCCCGGAAGTGCAGTTTTAAAATGGAACAATCCCTAGGGCTAAACTGTACTCTCTTTTCAGACTAAGCATGTTTTTCCTTTGTTTTTATTTTGTTATTTTTTTAAAGCCAGACTTTTCATTTCTCTTCATTTTCTGTAATGCCTTGTTTTCTCACCACAATCAACTCCTTCTAAAACAGGAGGGATCAATCACGAAATATCTATTTCACAAAAAGGGAAGCAGAGAAATTGAGGAAAATTATATGCGCAAAAAAAGTTTTTGTGAAAATCTGAAAAAAGGGGAGGATGGGACAACTTGGAGGTGAAGTTAAGAGACAAATCACCAAGGAAGCTCACCCCAAACTGCAGAAATGTTATCAAAAAGTTAAATCTGAGAATGGGTTGTAGTGAGAAAGGGTGCTAACCAACAAGAAAACCAAGAATTACTTTAGATGTGTTCAGAGTAAAAGAAAGGAGAAAGAAAATGGTTTAGTGAAGCCGACAAAGCAGAAAGTTAACAAAAGAAAAGATAGAACTACTCAACATGTTTTAAACCAGTAAGATGAAACAGAGGTCCATCAGCCAATTGTGAAAAGCACAATGAATGGGCAGAAATAAAATTAGGAATAAATATTTTCCTACTCTGGTTTAATCAATTTTCTTTGAATGAGCATGAACCTTCACAGCCAGATTGTAGACTGCATCCTTCAGGATACTGAAGAAGCTTGCTGATAAATGGACTGAATCAGTTGTGGGATTCAATTTTTTTTACTACCGGTTCTGTGGGTGTGGCTTGGTGAGCGTAGCATGGTTTGGTGGGCGTGGCTTGGTGGGCGTGGCAGGGGAAGGATACTGTAAAATCTCCATTCTCACCCCACTCTAGGGGAAGGTTACTGCAAAATCCCATTCCCTGCCCACCCCACTTAACCTGCTTTCCAGCTCCATTCTCCTGTGCAGGGCAACAAAAGAAGACCCAACCAATCAGCTGGGACTTGGGAGGAGGAGAATAGATGGGGGCGGGGCCAGTCAGAGGTGGTATCTGCCAGTTTTCCGAACTACTCAAAATTTCCACTACCGGTTCTCCAGAACTGATCAGAACCTGCTGAATACCACCTCTGGACTGAATGCCTATCCCAAGATCTTTGAGAAATTCTGGAGAAATAGCTGCAGGGCCAGGAGAGTAGAGAAGGGCAAATATTGTCCCAGTCTCGACAAGTCAGTGTCACTTGACAACTTAGTGACACTTGACATTGATACTTTAGAAGAGTTGAAAGCCGATTGTAAAGTGATCCACGTGTAAATATGCTAGAGAAGAAAAAGTCATTACCAGAGATCACATGAGTTTTTAGTAAGGGTTGGCAATTAGCTTTTTCTCAATTTGGGTTGGATCATTTTTATCCTGAAGGTGCTTTTTCAAATGGCAACTGGACTTTGTTTTTCCTTGAAGACATTTTGCTTCCCCTCCAAGAAGCTTCTTTAGTTTCTCACTTCTTGGATAAGAAGCAAAATGTCTTCAAGGAAAAACAAAGAAAGTCCAGCTGAATCTTGGAAAAGCAACCTTGGGACAATCAGGACCTGGATGATTGAGTATCTCCATAGATGATTGGATAATTTCTTTCATAGGGGGTGGAATTTCAGTCGCTGCTCAAGATGGTACGGTAGAACATTTTGGAAACACAGTGGGTAAGAATCACTATCCTTCATTCAGTAGCCACTTTTGTATATGTGAAATGTGTATGTATATGTATATGTATGCAGGTCTTGGCATGTTCGGGCCTTTTCCCGTGTAAGATTGAGACTATTTGGGCAACATTTCGATGAGATCTCACTTGCCATCTTCAGGCTGGTGTTTTCAGCTTTGTGCTTGTGCGAGCAAAGCATGATCTGAGCTGCTGTCTCCCTATATATACTGGTGGGGAGGTTGGCTGTCTTGTCATTTCTTCATTGGTTGATGGAGTTGATGTTTGCAGATTGGCTGGCTTTTTCTTAAGAACATGTGTGGCTGAGGTATTGGCTGTGTGTCTATCAGCCCCCTGTGTTAACGACTTGGGTAATGGGCTGTGTGATGACCTTCTGAGTTCTATTGGTTTGACATCCTGGGTCTTGTGCTGTCAAATCTTGTGTGGGATTTGCCGGTACTTCAAACTACTCAAAATTTCTGCTATTGGTTCTCCAGAACTAGTCAGAACCTGCTGAATACCATCTTTAGTCCCCTACCTGTGGGCTGTGGCCCACTACTGGCCCATTCGGAACCGGGCTGTACAAGTGGTGGGTGAGCTGCTCATACATTCAGCTCACACACTTAACTCCATTCATGTGAGTGGTGGAGGGGCTTGCACCTGCTGTGCACACTTGAATGTGCACCTACTACTCACATGGAGCCATTCCCACTCTTCCCCCCACCGGAAGATTGGGGACCATTGTTTTAGCACTTAGACTTACGGTATATATCATTTTACAGTGCTTTACAGCCCCCTCTAAGCGGTTTACAGAATCAGCATATTGCCCCCAACAATTTGGGTCCTCATTTTACCCATCTCGGAAGGATGGAAGGCTGAATCAACCTTGAGTCTGATGGGGTTTGAACTGTTAAATTGCAGGCAGCTGGCAGTCAGCAGAAGTAAACTGCAGTACTGCACTCTAACCACTGCGCCACTGTGGCTCACTCTTCTGGGCCACCAAGAGCCAGGAAGGTTGAGGACCATTGTTTTATATAGACTGTATAAAAGTATAATATATACATAATACAGAACAAGTTATAAATATACTATATAGAAATATAAACTTGAATCATATACCATATAAACTATATAGTGTTATATATAGTATTAACCATATAGGTTACACAAATATCTTCACAGGTCATTCATTCTGCTGCTGAAATTCAGGTTCATAGGGTACACAAATACTTTTTGGTTCCTAAAAATATTGAAAATATTTTTCTCAACAATGTCCTTAGTTTCTAACCCATCTCTGTTATGGATTTTAGAAGCTCACTGCTCTAGTTCACTCTCCATTCGCCTGGAATTACTACAGCGAATGCCCTATAAGAGTTTTCCCTGTGTTAAGAGTTTTCCCCATAAAGTATCTTTACAGCTTCTTATTAAGCCCTAACGTGATTCTCATTTTGTTCTTTTGGAATTGACCCCAGAAGGCTTGGGGGTCAGATCAACCATTAAGAATGACATAGCTTTGCCCTTGAGTAAGTCTTTATGAATGGCTTCCTCGGCATCCTAGCATATTGGGTAGCAGCTCGGCTTAGGTCATTTGGCACAGCTCTCCTCATATGCCTCTGAAAGTACATGGAGAAATTGGTTCCTTGCACACCACAGTCCATGGTCAGCTCTTTCCATTACAAAACAACAGTAGCAGCTTTCTGATCATCAAGTTTACCAGCATAGAAAACACCAGTAAATAAATAACATTCTGGTGTCTTGTAACACCATCTGTTTATTGCAACAGATGGAATTTCTCCATAAGAACAGATACTTTGTTGTGGGCTATTACCTGATAAAAAATGTTTTAGTCCAGGGGTCTCCAACCTTGGCAACTTTAAACCAGGAGGACTTCAGCTCCCAGAATTCTGGCTGGGGAATTCTGGGAGTTGAAGCCCTCCAAGCTTAAAGTTGCCAAGGTTGGAGACCCCTGCTTTAGCCTATTTATTATTTTTAAAATGTAGATGCTAATTTTCAGAACAAAGAACTTAGAAATCTAAACTCTATATAACAGAATTAATATCAGAACAGAATGAATAAACTAAAGTATTACGGTATTTATGTACATGTTTTCTGCCTTTTGACTGTTGAATAAATCAGTGGGTTGCATTTAAATGAATTTTCAGAATCTAGCCAACGTGTACTCTTCATGTTGTTGCTATGTACAACAGCCCAGATAATTTCAGCTTATAACAGCATGCAAGGGTCATACGCCTTCCTTTTATTTCATTTTATAAATCGATTAAGAGGAAAAGGGTGGAGTAAGTCACATTAGTAGCTTCCTTCTTTGACTTACCAGAGGCACATAGTTCTGCAGTGGCTTGTAGCTCCAATCTTCATCTCTATTAATTATAAAAAGTTATCACTTATTTGGCTAAAACATTTGGCCCATTATTAGTAAACATTCACTTGTTAAAACACATGTGCTTACTTAATAAAAGATAGTTCTTATAAGCTTGTACAGGGAGTCCTTGACTCATTTAGTTCATTTAGTCTGTTTGAAGTACAACGGCACAGGAAAAAGCGACTTATGACTCTTTTTCATACTTACAATCAAAGGTGGGCTCTTGGGATTCGCCCCTAGCTAAGATTCTGTGCAGTTTGGAGAACCCCCAAATTCCACTCCTGGCTGGCCCTGCCCTGCCCTGCCCTCCCCTCCCAGGAATCCCCATGTGGCCCATTTTGGATGCAGGTAAGTGCAGGTTGTGCACGAAAAATGGGCCTCCCAGAAGTTCAAGATGGCAGGAAATGGGCCCGTTTCCTGCTTCCAGAGAGTTTTCGCCCTCCCGGAGGATCGAGAAGGACAAATAGGCCACGCCCACCCAGCAACCTGGGCAGAGAATCCCTTTGCTAAAATTTTTGAAGCCCACCCCTGCTTACAATGATAGCAGTGTCCCCATGGTCAAGTGATCCAAATTCAGATGCTGGGCAACTGACTCCTATTTATGACAGTTGCAGTGTCTCAGGATCATAGCGACCTTCTGACAAAATGGGAAAGCCAGATTCACTTAGCAGGTTTTGTGGCTGCCGGGTGGCCAGTTTACTAAGAAAGCTTATCTATCTCTATAATTAGATCAGATTGCTTTCCTTTGCCTGGTATTTACTAGAAATGACTGTCTTCGGCAGACTCATATCTTGGTGGGTATTTCCATACAGAGCAGATGTGTGTGCATTATGCAAGCCTGGGATGCAAGGGCCTGGAGGTTTGGAGTGCCATAAACTAAGGCGGAGCAACAGATTTCATCCTCTTGCAAAGGGGCAGGAGAAGCTGGAGCAAATACCCAGTGACACACACTTAAATTCACAAAAGAAAGAAAAAACGGTATGGAGCTTCGTCTCTGAGGAGCCCTGAATTTTGGGGTCTTCAGAATCAACACCTGTAGGATCCAGCTGTCCATGAATGAAAGAGAATCTCCTCCATTCTCTTGTCGATTCTTCCATGACCTGTGGTGGCGCAGTGGTTAGAGTGCAGTACTGCAGGCTACTTCTGCTGACTGCCGGCTGCCTGCAATTCGGCAGTTCGAATCTCACTGGGCTCAAAGTTGAACTCAGCCTTCCATCCTTCTGAGGTGGGTAAAATAAGGACCCAGATTGTTGGGGGCAATAGGCTGACTCTGTAAATTACTAAGAGAGGGCTGTAAAGCACTGTAAAGCAATATATATAAATTTAAGTGCTCTTGTTATTGTTTCAGCATCTTCATAACTAAATAATTTCACATGAAAGTTGGATTTGATGGTCTCTGGAAGATTATTTTCCACTTACTGGATAACCCTGAGTAGATTCTCTTCCTTTCTTCTTATGAAGAAGGAGAGGGGCAGCTAGCTTGACTAATTTGGTTCTCAAGCATCTTAAAGAGGTTTGGGGATAAATGAGGAACCTAAAGCAGCTGCAAGAGGAGATAGAAAAAGACTGCGAATCAGGGTATTTTAAGGCAAACCTCAATGCCTAGCTACGCTGAAGGGACTTTTAGCAAGAAGTAAAGCAATCCAGGAAGGCTTGGTCTCGTGATCCTGGCCACGGGCACCACATGGCACGGATGCTGTGAAGCAATGCAACTCCGTGCAACACAAGGCTGACTCTTCTGTTGCATTAATTGCACCATAATGACACACTCTTCAAGTATTGACCATCGCTCTGTCTGGTTCTCAGAAATGAAAAATCTGACTCATCCCATTTACTATGAGAAACACAGGGGGCAGCTGAAGCAAGAATATAGTTCCTGAAAATAATATCCACCTTACTATCTGAGCACTAACTATGGATGATCATGTTGTTGTTGTTTTTTAATTTAAAGAAGGAGGAACTCACCTTTAGAGGAATCAAATGGATGGTAACCGTAGCAGCAGAACACTGGAATAGAAAAGCTTAGTGTTTCAGAAATGTGAATATTTTGATTGAGATGGTTAAAACTGGGAATGCCAAGACTATAAAAGAGATAGCCCTTTCAGAAAAATGAAGAAATTCTTGCTGGTTCTGTTCTTCTGCACTTTTTCTGCTTTGGGGATCTACGCTTCTCATCCAGTGGTGGGATTTCAAATTTTTTCCTACTGGTTTTATGAGAGCATGCTTTGCGCATGCGTGCAGCACTCCAAAAACGCCCTCTGTGTCAGCACTAGTGAGGTGAGGTGAACTGTTTTTTAGCTCAGTTGAGGCGCAGCAATCTGCTCTGTTGCACGAATCAGCTGAGCTAAAAAACAAGCGAATATAGGACAGGAAAGGGAGGAGGCAGGTGGGCGGGGCCAACCAAAGGTGGTATTTGCCGGTTCTCCAAACTACTCGAAATTTCTGCTACCGGTACGCCAGAACCAGTCTGAACTGGCTGAATACCATTTCTGTTCTCATCTAATTTAGGACCTGCTTCCTTATTGGGGAAAGCAGGATCAAGCAATCCACCAATGCAGCCCTTTGCTGCATCAATAGTGAGATAGTGTTCTGACCCAGGCTTCGTCAAACTTAATAAAACACAAACTGATTTTAAAAGTAAAAACTATTTTAATGCGATGCTGGGAATTACTTTCATTCCCAGCCAAAACTCATTATACACAGTTCTTCCAGATAAGAGCACGCTTCTCAGTGCTGTAGAAGGCTTGCCAACAAACAGTAATCCAACTAAGGCTAACATAAACCAACCCAAAATCCCAGAAAAAAACAACCAGAGTACAGAGCTTCAAAATGGACTCGGAAATTACTGGACTCTTCGTCATTGAGGACTGACTTTTATCCCTTATGAAAGGGGCCATCACCTCTCAGCCTTACTCCCGAGTTGCCCCTTCTGCTTTAGCTGCTCTCGCCTTCTAGCAGCTCTGTGCACACGCGGACTGGGAACAGGCTCCCTGGGTCCTCTACTTCGCTGCTGCCAGACTCCGAAAGCTTCAAAGGCAGCATCCCACTCCCAGATGGTCCTGGCCCCATCCCTGCATTGGATGCAGGACCCTCGTCCAAGTCCTCGCCAGACTCCCTGACTGGTTCCCTTTCGTCCTCACTGTCCAATTCCACTGCCATCCACACCGGCTACTGGCGAACTACAACAGATAGTATCAAGATCATGTGAAGTACTGCTTTATATGAGCTGATGTCGGCTAATACTCAGTATCATTGCCCTGTTTATTTATTTATTTATTTATTTATTATATTTATATACCGCCTATCTCCCGGAGGACTCAGGGCGGTGCACAGCCAACCATAAAACTTTGTTACAATTTACAAAAGTTAAAAATAAATTAAATATTTTAGGCTGTCTAAAATTATACCCTCCCCCAATAAGTTATTAAAACCCAAATTTTAAAATCCAGATTAAAACACAAATACTAAATTAAAAATCCCCTTTCAGCCTAGGCCGGCCTGCTCGAACAGCCAGGTTTTTAATGCACATCTGAAAACTCTCAGGTCCATATTATTGCGTATTTCCCGAGGCAGACCATTCCAGAGGGCCTATCATATGTATTTTTCTGTTTCATATTGGTTAGTCAAGGGCTGGAGTGAAGAATACTTGAATGAAGAGATGATTATTGTATAATCTCTCCCTCTCCCTCTCCCTCTCCCTCTCCCTCTCTCTCTCTCTCTCTCTCTCGCTCTTTCCCTTTCCCCACTCACAGTGTGGTTGCGTGAGTGTGAAAGTCTCAACATTTAACATAAGACTTGTACCCAACTATTTCTAGTTGGGCATTTTAGGAAACATCAACCGAATAAATCAAGTAGCCTAGGCATAGGGCTTATGCCAAGATCCTGCTACTATTTGCTCACAATTTGTATGCTGACTGAAGAGTGTTTCAGTATTTTGATCATCATACAGATTAGATATTTGTTTGGTTTTAGGTTTCGTTCTCCCAAGGTCCTGCTGCAGCTGGTAAAGGCTGGGCATGTTCACAGCATGAAATGAATTTTAATCTCAGCTAGACAATTTGTGCCCTGTTGGTCATCATTTCAGAGATATTTCCTTACCTAAACAATGAAAAGGAATTACCGTGGGTGGACAAAAAAACAGTGGGAGCCGGAACAACTTCCAACTTTCGGGCTTTTCCATTGAGTTGCCTTGTGAGAATCTGACAGGAAGCATCTGACCCTTCCTTTCCATATCCCATCCCATCCATCCCATCAGGCAAGTAAGGAAAGGGAGCAAGGGATTGTGAGACCGGCTGGGAAACTGTCATGGAAAGCTGTAAATATTACCTCAGCAGCAGCAGCCCAGCTGCAGTCAGTAGCTCTAAAACAGTCACAACGTTTCCAATTTCATTCTCTCAGGAATCATGAATCCTAGCTTTTGGATGCGTTCTGTAAGTTAGTCTATTTGAGGTACCTTGGTTCAAAAAATTGTTGCTTTATGAGGCTGTGTTTCAATCAGTTAAAGGTCATGACAACAAGGGTTTTAGTATTGTATACATTTGGAAACCCTCCCCCCAATTCTATATTACCACATTCTTAATGTTGATAATGTGGAATTGATAATAAAATAGCACAGCCATTCCCCCTTCCAACAGTCCAGGTACGAGTGTGAAAGGGATTATAGTAGTTCCATGTTTTGCCTCACAAAAGTTCCCATTGATTCGCATTTCAACCATTAATCTTCTAATCTTCATCACTTTTGGACCTGTTCAACCATTCCAGCTCTCAGTTCCGTATAGCTCCACAATTTAGAAAGCTTAAACACGTATCCTCATATGCGTTCAAATACGTACATATATTTTTTTAAAAAAAATCATGTTCTCCAGTGCAATTTCTCCTCAAATATATATTTGCAACATATAGCTTCAGATTATGTCATAATAGCTTCAGATTATGGCATATACATAGTCAAAATAACTGCTATGACTGCGCAATCAAAGCCCTGCCCATTTTTATATGCAGAGTGGAGTTTCAATCATGTGTCAAGAGTCTGAGCATGTAACATGAACTGAAACATTTCTCCTATGAATAAATGAAGGCCTATAATTCAGAGTCAGCAAGTTCTATGCTTGGTGGAATATCAGAAGTTGTTATTCCACAATCAAGATGCTTTCTCCATCTACCGTGGCTTTGTCACCAGGGCTGTCAGCTGTCCTCCAGGGCTTACAAGAGAACTGTGTTGCGAAGCTTTCTCAACGAGAAATTAAGACACACAAAATCATGTGCTTCACCACTGTCTCACAATATTTGATTAGATGTGGCACTCAGACAAATGCCATGTGCAACCGAGGCAGTTAGTGATGAGCTCTAAGGAAAAATATATATTTCTTCCAAGGAGTATCTGCAGGATATGGTTAAGTTAAGCTTAATAAAAGTTAAGATCATGGCCATGATGCTGTAATTGCCACTCTACGGGGTTTTTATATGCACTGCACTTGCAACACACATCAGAATCAGGTGGAGCCTTGATTGTGCCATCCAGCCACAAACTTGAGGTTTTCTGACCACACCCTGCAACCTTCCTTGAGTTGAGCTTGAATAATACAACGTCCAACTTTTAATAAAATACAATCTAAGATCCAGCAAAGTTGGTACTATCTGTGGAAGACATGGACTCCCAGAAGTTTTGTCTCAGGTTGTGGGGACCTTAACAAAGTGTCATTCCACTTTCTTGAGGGTCCCACAGCAGACATGTGAGACACGGAGAGAGAAAGAAGCTTAAATCTTGCATGGGGTATTGAGGTGCCTCTACATTTACTCCGTGGATGAAATGGACGCCATTTTTTTTTAAAAAAAAACTTTTTAAAAAATCTGGCTTTATTTCTGTAAGCATTTGTTATGATTTGTACAGAATAACCCTTGAGTAACAAGGATATGCACATGGAAACATTTATGAGAATAGTTATGAATAATTATCCAGCCACATAGAGATATACTAAATTGAGTTAAAGTTTACTTTAAGAAATAGCACAGTCCAATAAATGGTCCAGGTCATATACGTTTAATAGTCCAAAGAATATCCAATTACAAAGTCTTCTTACCAGCTGCCTTTGTCATTTACAAAGATATCAAAGTATAAGCACAGCATAAATACAACAGATAACCTTAGATAGCAACAGAATGTCAGAGGGAGAGAATATCAGAGAGAGCAAGCTATGATCTCTAGCTCCCTCTTATGGCAATTTGCAATATAATCAACCAATTGGAATATAGTATAAATCAATACAGTGATTTTGTCTTAAAGTTACAAACATACATTGTTGGTTTATATATTGCCAACCCAACTAATTGGTGGACAGATTCCTAACAGCGTTCCAGAAAAACTCAACTCCAATTAAAAACTCAGAGACAGGCATCTTCTCAAAGATTCCTTTTATTAGAGTAGTATACTGGCACATCTGGGAAAACCCGAATCTGAGAGTTCCAGGTTTTCCCTTAGTAATTCAAAAGTCCAAAAAACAATCCTTACACCCATCAGTCCATCACATGGTCCAATCACCATCCACCCAGGGGTGAGATTCAATTTTTTTAACAACCGATTCTGTGGGCGTGGTTAGTTGGGCACGGCTAGGTGTGGGTGTGGCCATGTGACTGGGTGGGCATGGCTTCTTCTTTTTTTTGCAGGGCCCCCCTCCATTTTGTGTCACCTGGGCCTCAGGGAAGCTTCCTGGGTGAATCAGTAAGACAGCGAGGGGGATCCCAGCACAGCTGATCATTGGAACAGCTGATCATCAGAACAGCTGATCTTTGGGAGGGGAAAAAAGAAATACCTTAAGGAGTGACTGGGCAGGGGAGAATGCAGTCAGCGATGTCGCACATGCGCGATAAGGACTGACTGGGCAAGGAAGGAAGGAGCGGGCAGAGAGGGGTGGGGCCAGCCAGGGGCGGGATTTGCCGGTTCTCCGAACTGCACAGAATCATAACAACTGGTTCTATAGAACCAGTCTGAACCGGTAGAATTCCACCCCTGCATCCACCTCAGCTAGAGACCTCCCTTCAAGCACTCCTCCTCCAGGTGCAGGAATAACATGACCTTGACTGAAGAGAAGAATGCTATTATGTCTAACTACCAACACTCTGCCATTCTCCCCTCCTACTTTCCCAGGCATAGGAATGTGGCAGCGTGAAAGCTTCTGGTACTAATATGGCTTCCAGAGCTGACACCTTGGATTTACTTATTATTTAACTCAGTGTTGGATCACTTGGTCATTACCAAAGTTATTTTTTTAAAAACAAGTTTAAAGATGTTTCCAAATATTCCCTGGTCAGCAATAGGATGACTCACAGGAGCCTATAAAATTGCTTGTAACCGGCAGAAGCTTATGAAGCAACCAAAGCAAATAATGTAGTAATGTGTTAAAGTAAACCTCTGCCAGCCAGTATATTGTATAGTGTGACTGTCATCACGTATTTGCAATGAATCATTCGCAAGGAAATTGCTGGACTTTTGAAATTTCTACTGACTTCTAGATGTTCTGTATGTCTAGATATTTATTGTGTCCCTTTGAAAATCAATACTTATTGGATTCTTCTTTCGTTCTCTCTTTATTTACTTAATTGATATTTATTGATTGTACCCCTTCTGCCTGGTTCGATGGGGTGGATAGAAACTAAGCCAGGAACTAGCCAGTCCCTTAGATAATGATCTGTTGGTCCTGAGCATTTAGAGTTCTGGGATGTTTTTCATGAAAGAACTCTCTGCCAATGAAGAGATCTAGGAATAAATGGAGGGGCCAAGGTTACCTATTTCCCATTAAATCATCATCATCAACATCATCATCATCAATCACTATCATCAACATTCTAGCCATTGTCTATCCACTGCAGCATGTTAGCAACCATTAGGGCTCTGAGCTTTCTTTTGCCAACCAACCCCACAATACTTGCTGATGTCGTTGATCCATCTTGTTTATGTCTCTTTCGTGGACACTTTTTATCAAGTTAATAACAATAAATCTAAGTACAATTTAATGCAATATTTTTTTTGGCCAATGTTAAAATTACAAGATCTTGTGTGACAATCATCATTTACTTGATAAATTTATTGCTCTAATACAGATTCTGGAATTTCTCTCCTGAAGGGCTTTTGGCCTGAATAAATTTACCACTCATTAGAATGCAGTATCTTTCTCCATCTCTCTTTCCTATCTACTTATCTATCTATCTATCTATCTATCTATCTATCTATCTATCTATCTATCTATCTATCTATCTATCTATCTATCTATCTATCTATCTATTTATCATCTATCTATCTATCTATCTATCTATCTATCTATCTATCTATCTATCTATCTATCTATCGCAGTAGCACCTAGACTTATATACTGTTTCATGGTGATTTACAGCCCTCTATAGGTGGTTTACAGAGTCAGCATATTGCCCTCAACAATCCTTATTTTACCGACCGCAGAAGAATGGAAGGTTGAATCAACCTTGAGGTGGTCAGGATCGAACTCCTGGCAGTCTGCAGAGTTTAGCCTGCAATAGTGTATTTAACCACTGTGCCACTACATCTCTCTCTCTCTCTATCCATCCATCCATCCACCCATCTTCTACCATTTATTACCTATCTAGCTATTTAAAAATATATATTTAAAAACATAAAAACCCTTAGTGGGAATTAATTAAAACTTTTCAACTTGGTGTTATGAAAAGAGGTTTGCAGTGATTATCCCAGAGGTCTTATTCAGATTTGTGAAGAGTTGGGAGCTAGCCAAATTGCTAGTGACCTTAAATTACTTACAATTGCTGCACAGTTAAGTAATGGAACTGATTTTAAGAGGGGATTAATGGCTAAGACTATGAATGGCCACCAAAATATCTGAGTACCAGTCAGTTTCAGGACAAGAATAAGCTCCTGGCTACCAATTATTTGGGATCATTTTCTCCTATGGGGCCAAGTATTGAGGGTCATTTTCTCCTATGGGTTCCCACAGATATTGCTGTAAAGAGAAAAACTGAATTAGGTAGGTCTTAATCCCACTATGTTCTTCTTAATGTCTAAAATACAACCGTGTAAAGCCAGAATTACATCAATTTTCAGTTTTTAAATTAATCCATGACTGTATTTGTATATCTTTTCAGCCACAATGGTGTCACAGAATTATTAAAGCTCTCTAAGTCTGTGCTCATTAATTTTGTTTAGTCAAAAGAAATTGCTCTGCTGAGTCAGCTTCCAAATGTTTGCCATGTCAAAGCAGCCCTAGATATCCTTGGCCAATTCAAAGGTAATTGCTAATGTAGTCCAGAGGGTGAATGATGGGCAAAGGTTCATCAATGCACACTTATGCCTACTTAAGGAAAATCAATGATGTATGTTTTGATCATACAGCTATTTTCCAGAGGGAAAAGGCTCACGTCAAAATCTATCTGAAGACTTTGTCTGAAGACAGCTTGCCTTCAGAAATTGTGGGTGCTTTCTCATTTGAGCTTTCTAAGAAGAGACTGGATAGCTAACTTGTCTCAAATGGAGGCTCTCCTGCTTGATCAGGGGGTTGGACTAGAAGACCTCCAAGGTCTCTTCCAGCTCTATTTTGATTGATTGACTGACTTTAGAACAGAAGTGTCCAACTCTGGCAATTTCAAGGCTTGTGGACTTCAACTGCCAGAAATCTGGGATTTTATTATTTATTTATTTATTTATTATTTAAATTTATATACCGCCCCCTCTCCCAAAGGGACTCAGGGCGGTGAACAGCCAGAATAAAAATACACATATAAAACATATATACAATGTTACAATATTAAAAATTAAAAGAATTAAATATAATTGGCTCTACAAAAATTAAAACAAGGGGATTAAGAAAGATTAGAAACCAGATTAAAATTTAAAAACCCCTAGGCCAGTTGAATTGTAGAATTGAAGTCTACAAGGTCTTAATGCTACCAAGTTGGGCATCCCTTCTTTAGAACTTAATCTTACTTCCCAGTTCAGTTCTGTGTAAATGACATTCCCGTTTCTTTTCGATTTTCTTTCTGTGTCACGGTCAGGAATGCATTCCTGTCCAAAACTTTGGAGAGACTCCTGACTCAGGAGTTCCAGAACTTCTAGAGTTGCAAATTTAAAGGAGGAAACTTGAAGAGCACTCATCAAAAAATAATTTTCAGGCAAGAAAGCAGCTTGTATCTACTAGGCTAAGCCACAAACTAGATATAATTGCTTCAGACTTCTGTCTTCAAATGCAGATTGCAGCTAATGGAACCATACAAAGTAATCATCTGCTGCAGGAGATGCTCTTGGCCACCACACAACATCTGCCACAACACAGTGCTGGCATTTTGCAAAGCTGAGAAACTGCCTCTTACCTCTTCTTGTTAAATTAGTTTCTTTCCCATTCTCTTCTTTCTATAGCAGAGGTCTCCAAACTTGGCAACTTTAAGACTTGTGGACTTCAATTCCCAGAATGCTATGCTGGCTGGAGAATTCTGGGAGTTAAAGTCCACAATCTTAAAGTTGCCAAGTTTGGGGACCCCTATTTTATAGCTTTAGTGCCAGTATGAACGTGTCCTTGTCTTCTATGCTTTGTATTTTCATGGATGAGGCTGCCTGCCACATACACATATGTCACAACCACATTTCACTTCTTAGGGAACCCCCTCCCCCAGAATGGAGGAATACACAGGAAAAAATATGAATGTCTTAGTAAGATACGCCTGTTGCAGGGCAGAAAACAAGCACAGGATCTCTCTTTTCTCATCTTTTTTTTTTTAAATGAATGGAAATAGAAGAGATTCTAGCTTTCACAGAGTACTGGCAGCTCTGGAGGCAACTAACAAAAGCATGTAGTTTTTTCTGATGGTGAAAACAAAATGGAGGAACTCAAATTAATTTTGCAGAGCCTTGATCGTTAATGGTGGTATGATAGAATTTGAGGGTGTAAACTGAGTAAGGACGAAGGGCCTAGCATGGAAAATGGAGACCTTTTTTAAAAAAAAAAATCTCAAGAGCCATACTGATTGCTCCCTTAGATATCTGAGGTTATGAACCTCTAAGCACCCACTTGTATATACATTTACTCTACCACACAAAGGCACTTAGCTCATTCCTAGCAACCTAGGAATCAAGGTACATTAGAAAACAGGTTTTCCACTAGTAGCAGGAAACCAGCAATCTGATCCCTCCAATCAACTGCTGTCAGCTCTCTGGTGACTAGTAGCCTATTTTGCTTCTGACAATCAATGACAGCAGGAAATTAGTAAAAAAAAGGGTGGATTCATCTCTGGGAGTTCCACACACAATACTTTTCATAACCAAGAATGTCCTTTGGTGTCTGTCTATCTACATCAGGGGTCCCCAAACTTAGCTGGCTGAGGAATTCTGGGAGTTGCAGTCCACAAGTCTTAAAGTTGCCAAGTCTGGAGATCCCTGATCTACATGCTAAACTTTTTTTTTTTTTTAACAATTCATGATTCTTCCCTTCCATAATTTCCTAGCTGAATAGTTTTCTTCAATTCAGGTTTTAAAACCTGAAATAAGCTCAGCTACAAAATGGCTGCTGGGTTTAAGACATAGAGAGATCCTGACAGGACAGGTCCATTAAGATGATACTCGGTTTCTTGGTCTTTTAAAAGTCAATATGTTGCCAATCTAGTGACCTCCCGTGTTGTCTTGGTAAAGATGAAATCCTCTGTTGCTGCAGAAGGTGACAAGAACTACATCCAAAGTCAGGTTTGTTGGATTTGATTCTGATAATTGTTTTTAACGGATTAACAGAGTTGGAAGGGACCTTGTAGATCATCTAATCCAACCCCCTGCCCAAGCAGGAGACCCTACACCATTTTTGACAAATGGCAGTCCAATTTCTTCTTGAAAGCCTCCAGTGATAAAGCTCCTACAACTTTTGAAGGCAAACTGTTCCATTGGTTGACAGTTCTCACTGTCAGAAAGTTTCTCCTTATTTCCAGGTTGAACCTCTCCTGGTTCAGTTCCCATCCATTATTCCTTGTCTGGCCTTCAGATGCTTTGGAAAATAGCTTGACCCCTTCCTCTCTGTGGCAGCCCCTCAAATATTGGAAGATTGCTATCATGTCTCCCCTGGTCCTTCTCTTCACTAGACTAGCCATGCCCAGTTCCTGCAACTGTTCTTCATATTCCTTAGTCTCCAGTCCCCTAATCATCACTGTTGAATCAGTGCATTTCCTTTAAAGAGCATCCAGGTGACCAATTGGAGGGAGAGGAGTAACATGGGGGATGGAAGGAAAATTGGGTATTTAAAAGAAAGCATGGCTGGTTAAAACATACCAAAAACCATGCTATGTCCAAATCATCCATAAAGAACCACAGTGGGTAGAATGCAGTATTGTAGGCTAACTCTGCCCACAGCCTGGAGTTTGATCCTAAACAACTCAAGGCTGACTCAGCCTTCCATCCTTCCAAGGTCAGTAATATGAGGACCCAGGTTGTTGGCGGCAATATACTGACATTGTAAACCATTTGGAGAGTGTTGTAAACCACTATGGAGCAGTATATAAGTCTACGTTTTATTAGTGCTAACACAGGTGAGCATCACTGTACATTTCCCCTTCTTTGCTAGCCCTGATTTCCCAATATTGCCAGTATGGTGCATGGTCTTTTCCCCAACAGAGTTTCTCTCACTTTCATGCCAGTGGGGGCCAGAGTTCACCAGATCTTCCTATTACCTATCTCTTCCCACTTATGACTATAACCATGCTTGTATCTTTACAATTTATATTGTTTTGTTTCCTAGTATGATTTGATTGCTTATTAGTAACCTATGACTGTCACTAAGTGTTGTATCTTATGATTCTTGATGAATGCATTTTATTTTTCATATGTACACTTAGAGCATATGCACCAAAGACAAATTTCTTGTGTGTCCAATCATACTTGGCCAATAAAGAATTCTATTCTGTTCTATTCTGTTCTATTCTGTTCTATTCTATTCTATTGTCTGCAGAAACAAGAGGTCCCATTATAGTCCCAACTGCTTCCCCTTTTTGAGATATGAGAAGAGGAAGGATGGTCAGCGATCATGATCCTTGCACCCAAATTGAAAACCGGTTTGCATATTTTCTGATATTTTTGGACCTTGATTCTTTAAATAGAAACAAAATGCAACCACCTTTGAAAGGGACATCATGGGATTGTTTATAACCCATATACAACGCAGCATCTTCACAGTAGAACTTCCAGTAACTTTCTGCTGCAGGTCTCTTGTACTGTTTTAATTCATTCTGTGCAATTTGTCTCAGAGCTCAAGGAAAAACTAGAAGGGACATCGACCTATTTTTATTAAATATGTTGCCTGAGCTCAGAGAGATTTCTTCATAAGGTGTCCTAAATCCTGCCTTTTCATTATCCAAGCTGTTTTTTTAAATAATTTTAGACACTTTTAAAGAATCTTAGCTCCTTATTTCGACATGCCTCCATAGATACCGTGAGCCAAAGGAGGGGCTGTTTTATTGCAGTCAAGTTACACAGCTAAGTCGAGAGTCAGGAGATATTAGCCACTCCCACCAATCAACCACTCTGAGGAAATTAGTCACTGGAACGTCTCTGCAGGTGGAGTGTGGTGAATAGGTCCCTTCACGTGAGTTTCTCCCTGCCAACTTCCTCAGGGTGGATGTTTGTGATACCAGTCTGTGCACAATCCACAATAGCAGATCAACACTCAAGAGATCATGGCTTTTCTTGCAGGTCCCTTGCCTTGCTTTCTCCTCGTTTACTCACAGTACAGGTAGTCCTCGGCTTACCACCACAAATGAGCCCAGAATTTATGTTGCTCAGTGAGAAATTTGTAAAGGGAGTTTTGCCCAGGGGTGGGCTGCTGGGGGTTCGCAGAGGTTCGGTAGATCCCCTAGCTAAGATTCTGTGCAGTTCGGAGAATCCCCAAATCAGGGATGGGATTCAAAATTTTTCACAACAGGTTCTGTGGGTGTGGCTTAGGTGTTGGGCCTGGCTTGGTGGTCATGTGACTGGGTGGACATGGTTTGGTAGTCATGTTATTGGCTGGGTGTGGCCAACTCAATATCACTTGCATCTCCTCGCCTGGTCTTTCATGACTGTGGGGATGCTGCAACAGTCGTAAGTGTGAAAAATGGTCATAAGTCACTTTTTTCAGTGCCATTGTAACTTTGAATGGTCACTCCACACAAGCAAAGTACCAGCAAAGGAGGGGGAAAAAACTCCAGAGATGTTCCTGAGACAGGAAATCCTGCCAAGAATGTAATAAGGGTTAACGGAGAGGCAGTTTCTGTAAGCAACACCAGAATGTTTCCTTCCTGCCTTCCTTACAGGATTAGGCCAGTAATTTCTTCTAACAACCGGTTCTCCAAACTGCTTAGAATATTAACAACCAGTTCTAATGAATAGATGCGAACTGGTAGAATCCCACCCCTGCCCCAAATCCCATTTCTGGCTGGCCTCACCTACCTGGCCCCACCCCTCCTAGGAGTCTCCACACGGCCCATTTTGGATGCAGGTAGGTGCAGAGTGTGCACAGAGGCTAAGAAAGAGTGAAAAATGGGCATCCTGGAAGTTTGGGAAGGCTGGAAATGGGTCTGTTTCTGGCTTCCAGACAGCCTCCGGGGCACAGGGAGGCCATTTTCACCCTCCTTGAGGCTCGAGGAAAGTCTCTGGAGCCCGCGGAAGTAAAAAATGTCCCCCCGCCATGGTGCAGGAGGCTGACTAAGCCATGCCCACTATGGTCACACCTACCCAGCAACCGGACAGAGAAGCCATTGCTAAAATTTTTGAAGCCCACCCCTTGTTTTGCCCCAATTTATGGTTTTTTGTGCCACCTTTTGTTAAGTGAATCACAGCAGTTGTTAAATTAGTAAACTGGTCATTAAGTGAATCTGGCTTCTCTGCTGATTTTGCTTGTCAGAACGTCGCAAAAGATGACACTGCAACCATCATAAATATGAACCGGTTGTTAATCATCTGTAAGTAAATCATGGTGCCCATAGGGATGCTGCAAATGTTATAAATGTGAAAAGTGGCCATAAGTCACTTTTTTTCAGTGCTGTGGTAATTTCAAACAGTCACTAAATGAACCATTGTAAGTCGAGGACTACCTGTATTTGGTGAGAAGAGCTATAGCTTGGAGCACAGGGTTTGAACTCTCATTTTTACATCCCCAATGATCATAGGACAGAAGTGGTATTCAGCAGGTTCCGACCAGTTCTGGAGAACTGGTAGCGGAAAGTTTGAGTAGTTCGGAGAACCGGCAAACACCGCCTCTGACTGGAGATTTTACAGTATCCTTCCCTGCCACACCCACCAAACCACGCCCACAGAACCAGTCGTAAAAAAAATTTGAATCCCATCACTGAGTCATAGGACTATAACTCGAATAAATATCCCACTCGGAAATGCTAAAGGTTGAGAATGATGGGAGTTGTAGTCTAAGGCTCTTCAAGGGCTGAGAAAAACAGAAGCCAGAGAGCAAGGCAAGGAAAAGCAAGCCAAGATCGAACCTCTCTTTTCACTTTTTTTTTTTTGACAGCATCTGGGATAGAAACTGGCTCCGTTTATTTGAGCGCATCTTTTTTCCACTATGCCATATCACCAATCCCTTCCCCATGAAGTTTTTGTTGAATAATTGCCCAGCTGAATTTTGCAGTGATTTCAGATGAGGTCATCCCATCTTCAGAATCCCTCAACGTTTTCCCAGAACTTTTCCTATAATGAAATTTTATTTTTCTTCCTCCCAAAGAAAATACACGAGCAGCTTGCCTATTTATCTGTGGTTGGTTTAGTTGTTTATTTCCATACTGAAGTTCTCTATTCTGTCTTTCTGCTGGTAGGACGCTCAAGGCAAGGAACAATTCTGAAAACTGCACTTAATTGGCGGTGTCAACGTCTCTTCATCGTCATCTTTACGAGAAGCATAAAAGTGTACACACATATATATTTTTCCTAAGGGAACAATTAGCAGTTGGGAATCACTGGCTGTTTATGTTTATTTTCATAGGAGAGATTAAAGCTTGGAAACCTAACCAGGGAATTTGTGCAACTGAAAATCATATTTTTTTTCTTCTTCTTTTTGTCCTGTAGGGAAAAAAAGCTGCTGAGGTGAGCTGTATATCAAGAACACTTGAGGAATATTCTAACTGCATATAAAATAGGCCTCTATCCTGTTACTCCTGTTTTTTTTATATGCTCTAGATTCTTGCAAGCTTATAAATAAAATCTAATCATAACTTTCCATAGATATAATACAACTCAAAAAAGAGGAAAACTAAAGAGGGAACATAGATAACACATTTTTTTAAAATGGCTGTAATGCCAATCTATTTTTATTCATGCAGAAACATGAGTTTTGGTATATAAAATATAAGCAGAGAAAGTATTTAAAATATTAGCAAGGGAAAGAGATGCTTCTCTAGATAAATCTAAATATCCAAAGGACACTTGTAGACATGTGAGAGGAAAATAAGCACAATCTATCATTGTCTTTCTCTTTTTCTTTACCCAAGTGAGAATTAAAGTGTTTCCACCTACCTCCCCCCCCTCCCGCTTCCATTCAGTCTTGCCTGATTCTCGGAGACTGCTTAGACAACTCCCTGTAGTTTTCT
Organism: Bungarus multicinctus; assembly: GCA_023653725.1. Taxonomy (NCBI): domain Eukaryota; kingdom Metazoa; phylum Chordata; class Lepidosauria; order Squamata; family Elapidae; genus Bungarus; species Bungarus multicinctus. The sequence goes on along the minus strand of CM042844.1, from coordinate 81,713,061 downwards.
TGGCAAGCTTTCTCAGAAGTAGTTTGCCATTGTCTCCTTCCTAGGGCTGAGAGTGTTTGACTGGCCCAAGGTCATCTGTCTGGTTTTACGCCCAGGGGTGGGCTACTGCGGGTTTGCACGGGTGTGAGCGATCCTCTAGCTAGGATTCTGCCCAGTTCGGCGAACCACAAATCCCACCCCTGACTGGTCCTGCCCACCCCTCCCCGCCCCTCCCCTCCCAGGAGTTTCTACCTGACCTGTTTTGGATGCCAGGTAAGTACAGAGTCCGCATGGAAACTCAGGGGGGAGGAAATGGGCCTCCCAGAAGTTCAGGAAATTTCAGTCTCCAGAGAGCCTCCGGAGCCTCCGTTTTCGCCCTCCCGGAGGCTTGAAGAAAACCTCCCGGGGAAATGCCCCGCCCCCCACCATGTTGCAGGAGGCTGACTAAGCCACACCAGAGGTGGAATTCAGCAGGTTCTGACCAGTTCTGGAGAACCGGTAGCAGACATTTTGAGTAGTTCAGAGAACCGGCAAATCCCACCTCTGACTGGAGATTTTACAGTATCCTTCCCCTGCCACGCCCACCAAGCCACGCCCACAGAACCGGTAGTAAAAAAATTTGAATCCCACCACTGAGCCATGCCTACCATGGCCACACCCACCCAGTAACTGGGCAGAGAACCAGTTGCTGAAATTTTTGAAGCCCACCCCTGTTTATGCCTAAGGTGAAATTAGAACTCACAGTCTTCTGGTTTGCAGTCTGATGCCTTAACCACTAAAGCAAATATAGGAATCCAAATTTGTTTTTGTTTTAAATAAAAGGCCAGTCAGTTTTGTCAAAGCAAACAAAGGTGTCTGATTTGCCATTGGGTGAAATCAAATTGGCAAACCCCAACATCACATTATATTTTGGGAGATTTCTGGCAAAGGCGGCGTATTGCTTCTATCCTTCACATCCATTGTGCTTCTTCAGACCACAGTAAAAAACTAAAGATGCAAAATATATCAAATAGTAACAGACATCCCCATCTTTGCTTTTAATTCAAGGCTAGAACTACACTAGTACTTCAGATCTGGCTTCAGAAATCCGGATAACTGATACCAATAGAAGGGTACAAGAAGATACAGAAAACCCTAATTCTTTGTTGCCAAGTAATTATTGGTGTAGTCCAGTTCTGGTAACCTTACCTGGTGTTAATTGTTCTTTTTTCTAAATAGTTTCAGAAGCTGGAATAGTTATATAGTTCAGTAAGTAAAAAATGAATCTCCAGCAATTCAGCTCTGGGATTTTTAAATAGCTGGGCCTTATCTTGGACGCCATTTTGCTGAGGTTCTAAGCAGAGGCAACTCCAACCCTGAGAGGATCTCTAAAAGTCCAAATGACTTGTTAACTTATGAATGGCCAAAAGACCCTAGTGAGTAGACGTAATTGTGGTAATAGTGTTAGATCTACTAGTCCTTTACATGCCTGGTTTTCCCCTAGTATCTCTATTGTGGGAAATTAAAATGTCTGCTCAATTTACGGGACTTCCATAGTGCTTCCATTTTCATTACTTAACCACCAGGAAGCAGTTTGTCAGCATCTGCCATTGTCTTAATTTCTGCCCATCTAGAAGGACGACAAAGAAAGAATTAAGATCACTTTTCCCAAACTATTGCAACCAAACAGAAACAGTAGCTTGGCATTATGCAAGTTGGATTTGACCCAGGCTGGGGAGAAGGAGAAACTGACAAACTCTTGTTAATTTCACCCCTGTTTATTTTGTCCACCCTGTTGAAAGTGACCTACCAACTCCTCACGTCAGCATCGTCTGACCCTCTTCAGGAAGATGAACAAAGGGAGAATGGAGTTCCCGTCAATCTCTCAAAAAGCAGCAAACCCTTTTAAATATAAACTCCCTTCAGTGCAATTCCAATGACTATACACTACTGTCAGTCTGAAAAAAGGAAAACAAATCAGCTCAACTCCCTCAGCTCATTGATTGTACGACTTGGATGAGCCCTTTGCTTGGCATTATGTTTAACAAATAAACTAACAGAAACAAACAAACAAATAATTTTCAGATACCAGCACTAGACTCTGCTATGTGTTAGAAAAGAAGTAAGAAGAATCTTGTCCTTTTTTTTTTTATAGATAAGGCCTGTATCTTAAATTACTATTATTTATAGTCTAATTTTCCAAGCTCCAAGAACTTAAGGGAACAAAGTGGTGACATGGTGATGGGCCCTGGAAGGGATTCAATTTCATTCCTTAATGCCTTCAATTACAAGGATCAGGTGTCATGTCATTGGAACAACACCTGCTAGTTGTCTTGCAGAGCTACTATCATTCAGAGCAGACAACAGGGCTAGACAAGGAGTCTATCTCTAACTATCAGAGGCTAAGATCAAACACAGGGAGGCCATAATTTCATACCTAGTTGGGAACTTCCTTATCAGATATGGACTAATTGGACTTTAGCTGTAGTTACTAGGGCAATTCAGAGGTAACCGAGAAGTGAATTGCTGAAGAAGCAAAACAGGTACTGATCACAATCCTAATGGCCCCACCTCTGGATATGATTATCAGAAACAAATTGAATAAAAACCCTACCAACTATCAATCTTTGGACCTTTTTTGTTACCTTATTCTAAACCCTGTAGATTTCCCCTTGTTTCCAAGGCTGGGTTTCCTGAGCTCCATTGGGAACAACCTTGATCTCACTGTCCATTGTTCTGTTAGACAATTATACAACGGGATAGCACATCATAATCAAGCAAACAATATCCAAAGTATATTGAACATTTCAACTGTGGTCATCTTTTCCACCGAAACCTTTTTTTAATTTTTTTTCCCTCTTATATCCCATTCATCCACTCCTGGTGGGATAATTGAGTCTATTTCCCATTATATCATAATAGTCTTGCTTGGTTGGTTAGGCTGAAAGATCATAAATAACCCAAGGTATTATAGTGACCTTCATGGCTGGAGGATAACGTGAATTCTTTCTATGCTAAGGACAAGAAAATTGTGATTCTAAAGTTGTTGCTGAACCATAGCTCCCAACATTCCTTTTTCTTGGTTAGCTAGAAGTTGCTACAAGAAGCTCTGTGACATCTATCAGATTTATTTGTTTGTTTGTATACCACCTTTATTATTTTTACATAACTCAAGGTGGCAAACATATCCAACACACCTTCCTCCTCCTATTTTCCCCACAAAAACAATCCTGTGAGGTAGGTTGGGCTGAGAGAGAGTGACTGACCCAAAGTCACCCGGCTGGCTTTCGTAGCAAAAGTGGGACTTGAATTCACGGCCTCTTGCTTTCTAGCCTGGTGCCTTCCTTAATGATTAAACCAAACTGGCTGGGTGCATTAACCTCCCGCAAATTAGCTCATTCCGGATGTGTTGGATTTCAACTTCCATAATTCTCAGCGAGCTGAAATTCAAGTCACATTCATTCAGTTTGCATCTGGTTGGAAGAAGCTGAAGTCCACAATATTGTCTTGGAGATTAGAAGGCAAAGCATGGGGGATCTAAAAAAAAACCAAGCCCATCAGCATAAATCTTTATTCCCTGGACATTTTGGGGTTTCCAAATGCAATAAGAAGGAAAGGTCACCATGCCTTTAAAATATTGTGTGGAAGGCAACTTTTCAACTGAGGATTAAAATTAAACAGCTCTGCCCATTCTTGCATTGGGCAATTCAAGAGCAATTTTATGGAAATCTTTAAGGATTGACAGCGAGGTCTTATCCGAACCCTCAAAAGTAAATTTAGGCAAGTTCAGTGGGATGAAACACTGGAAAGAATTGTACCATGTGAATTCGAGTATCTCAAAAGAAAGCCACCGGAGTCAGGAAGTTTATTTTTATCAAAAAATAAATAAAATTAATTTTTCTGATCCCGCAGTCAAAGTGGATTTAATATCAAATTTTACTGAGGCTGTTTTGGTTGTAGCAACAAGCCCAGTAGTGTTGCCTGGACAAAAACCTGCAAAGGCAAAATCCATAAATATACCAACGACAGAAGACCTGCGCTTGTCCTCTGACCTGTTCCCTGCAGGCTTGTATTTGTTCCTGCAGTTTGCATACACTGTGTTCCCAGCCAAAGCCCTTCTATAGCTGGGTTTGTGAAGCAGAGAGGCAGCTGTGACGACAATGGCTGCAGAGTCGGCTGCCTGCTAACAAGGGCTTGTTTATTTCTTGACTAGGATACACACACATGGAGCAGAGAACAGGGGCGGAGCTGTTCCCACAGGTTTCTAAGAAAGGGCGAGTTAATGTGTTCCTGCTGGAGAGAGGCAAAAACAAAAACAACAGAAAACACACAGCGGAGAAGATTAACAACAAGGCTGAGCCAATAGAGAAGTCCTAGGACAGATAAGGAGCAAGAGAGGAAAAACACACATTAATAGAAGGAGAAAGAAATGATTAAATTCATGGAGAACCTAAGTTCATTGCCATCAACCAGCATGGAATCTTTCTCATACAGCAGTTCTCAAGATTTTAGCCTGGGGCACCTGTTGCTACCTGATCTTTTTGAGGGGCTATTGCACAGATTGAATCTGGGATTCTCCACACCGTTTCTCACACAAAACTGTGAGTCTTCCTCAAACAAGACAACCAAATGCTTCTCAAGTGAGCTGTCTAGGCAGGGACCAGGAAACTTGTATCTCTGGGTGCCATCTGAGTTGGCCAGAACAGAAGCCTCTTGTCTTAGGAATTCTTACAAAGGCTGCTTTATAAATAACACATGAACCACACATTCATGTCACATATGAAGTTGGATGTGTGTGGTGTGTGTTGCTTGCCACACTTGGAAATACACCTGAAGTTCATTGCGAGTGATGGTTGCAAATGGGGCAACCCCATTTTTGGTGGATTTTATATCTATATTGATGGGAACTGGATGACAAGAGATGATGGAGAGAAAGAATTTTCTACTCTTCCTTGTATTCACACAAACTGTTGGGCAATTAAATGAAATCAGTTCATACAATCGGAAAGCAGTCATCTATTTGTCTTGATGCACAGTTATAATAATTTATCTATCAATGAGCTATCCGAAATCTAATATCACAATTTACCTATTACCACATACGTCGTACTTTTTATCTGAAGTTCACAAAGTCAGCAGGGTATAGAGGTGAGGGTGTGGAGTCCTTCTACTCCCTGAGCTTGGTTGTTTTCTTGCAGATATTTTATTATCTAACTAGATAACATCATCAATGCTGGAAGGGAGTGGGATTTGTAGCCTCTGTTGATATACAAGTGATTTGCTCTATCAGTGTTGGTGGGAGTGTTTTCCTCTTGGTAGTTCCTTGATTAGGCTGTTGTTTACTATTTCATTGTTTGTCTGAGTTGGTAGTTCCGTGATTGGGCTTTTATTTACTGCTTGTGAGACCTAACCCCGCTCCCCTCTAACACTGATGATGTTACCTAGTTGGGTAATGACACGTCTGCAAGAAAACAACCAAGCTCCGAGAGTACCAAGGGTCCTACAGTTCAACTCTGAGCTACAAATGTTCTTTTCTAGAGGTGAAGGTACTCAGTCCATCCTTGGTTATGTTCACATTATGGCTACGTGGAGTTAAATAATATGTAAACACACTACATTTATATTACACCTGCAGCAGAGGTGGTATTCAGCAGGTTCTGACCAGTTCTGGAGAACCGGCAGTGGAAATTTTGAGAAGTTCAGAGAACCGGCAACTACCACCTCTGATTGGAGATTTTACAGTATCCTTCCCCTGCCACGCCCACCAAGCCACGCCCACAGAACTGGTGGTAAAAAAAGTTGAATCCCATCACTGATCTGCAGAATTATTTTTCAGGATATTCAGCCTGCTTTAAAGGTTTAATGAATTGCATCCAACTTCCCGGCCAAGATTGGCTCCCAAGCCATCTAAAACAACTCCTCCAGAGAAAATTGCAATGAAAACTTCCTTTCACTGCAGCGCAAAGAAAATCCTTCCTGATGCCACAGGGAGCTCTCTCTTACATGTAAGAGGAAATACAGGTTCTCTTGTTTCAGTCTGGAATCCAGAAACAGGCAAATGTGGAAACCTTCCTAGCTTTTGCAGAGTCTTAATTTGATTGTTATGTGAATCAGGTGTCTCCACTGACTTTGCTTGTTAGAAGGCCTCAAAGGGGGGGGGGATCATATGACCTCAGGACACTGCAACTATCATAAATATGAATCAGGTGCCAAGCATCTGAATTTTCATCACGTGACAATGGGGATACTGCAATGGCCATAAGCAGAGGTCTCCAAACTTGGCAATGTTAAGACTTGTGGACTTCAACTCCCAGAATTCTCCAGCTGGCTGGAGAATTCTGAGAGTTGAATTCCACAAGTCTTAACGTTACCAAGTTTGGGGAGCTCTGGTTGTAAGTATGAAAAATGGTCTTAAAAGTCCCTTTTTTCAGTGCCTTTGTAATTTCAAACAATCACTAAATGAAGAGTTGTAAGTTGAAGACTACTAGTACTATAACAAGAATGCCACTAATGATCAATAAGGGCATTTGTAATGAGGTGAAATCAAGAGGTTGGGTATAGGACTTCGTTTGCACAGTTGCATCTGCCATCTTGACCTTTTTGACCCTATCTTGTGGATATTCCTAAAAAAAAAAAATCTAGCTTGATCCAGAACTCTCTAGGAATTGCTGCCAATCTGAGGGAAGGTAGTGAGTTAACCAAGTTATAAGGCTGAGATTAAGTTGCAATTCAAGTCTTCCAAGATTGACCAAACTTTGGCTAGAATAATAAACAATAAATGAAATTAATAAAAAAATCTCAAATTGAAATGCTGTCCAAATCTGAAGACTGGGAAGCCAGAAAATAAATAACAACACTAACCACAAAAGTCTCCCGCAAGAACAGCTGCCTATTGGTGATTTCATGGACACATCCATGTGATGGATTTGGGCAACAATACAAAAGTGATTTGTTATTTACTTGTCTAGTGCTGATGATGTTACCTAATCTTGTCTGAGTAATGAAACATCTGCAAGAAAAAAAAATCAGGCTCAGAGAGGACCCAAGGACTTCTCATTTCAACTTTGAGCTACAAATATTTTGTTTTATTTGTTATTAGCTCAATACCCATGCTTCGCTACAAAACTATGTGGTTGGGCTTCGTTTTTGGGGAGGAAAATAAGGGGAATAAATTCTGCCTCTGCCTACCAGCATCCATCGGTATTCATCTGGCTGGGGTCCTGTCAGTGTGTGAGAGAGTTGAGGGCTGTTTGGAAAGTGAAACAGTATTTGCTGTGTGAGCAAGAAGGAGACAGCAAGGAGCCTGGGCACAACTTAGCTCAACTGTTCTGTACTAAAGCTGCTTGGTGGTGTGAAACTAAAACTGAAACTCCTCTCCTCTGCTTGTGTTTTGCATTTGGAACAGATTTCTTTTCAGTGGGGCAAGGGAATAGAATTCCTTAACATCAGAGCGTGTTAATAATAATATACAAAAAACTAATGCTCTGAGGGTCATTTTGAATAATCCTTTCTTATTGAGCACCTAGAAACCAAGGGGAACATACATGCCAAATTTCAAGTTTGTAGGCTTTGCAATTCTGGAGATTTTGTGATGATGCGTGAGTGGTATTTCATTTTTATTTTTATTTTATTTTTTTATTTTATTTATTTGTCAAGCAAATATTAGATAACAAGTATAAGTATAAGCATGGCTATGAATACATGAAATGGATACGAATACAAAAGAAACAATAGGACAGGGACGGTAGGCACATTGGTGCACTTATCCCCGTCCCCTACAGACCTCTTGGGAAATTTGATCTGCAGTGTCCACCCAAGTATATCCAACTTTGCTGTGTTTTTTGAGATTAGCCAAAATTAATTTGAAGTTGCTATTAGTGTAACATCAATAATAATATCCCTCAGTTAATTTTCTTAAATTTGTTTCAACCTCATCACTTTTGTATGGGAAAAATAATTGTTAAATTTCAAGGATGTCTTTCATTGTTATCTTCCATTGTTTGTCATTTAAGACATCTATGGAGATTCTCAGTCATCTAGGCCATGGTTGTCCCAAAGGTGTTTTTTCAGTGGGCAACTGGGCTTCCTTTGTTTTTCCTTGAAGATGTTTCACTTCTCATCCAAGAAGCTTCTTCAGTTATGACGTTCTAACTTAGTTGTCACCTAAGAGCCTGTCACAAACTCACCCTATCATACAGAAAAAGTTACTCCATTTTTGTAAAATGTAGATCCTCTGGGAAGAAAAGATTTCAGGGCGAGAAAAAACATCACTTAATCTTTGTAGCAGAATGACAACTGAAGATGGACATGAAGACTGTTACAGGAGGTCAACTTATTCTCTAAAGCAGAGGTTGCCAACCTTTTGGACCTCAGGGACCACCAAACTCATAATTTTAAATCCCAGGGACCACTAACTGGTTCTGTGGGTGTGGCCTAATTTATGGATGTGGTTTGGTGGTCATGTGACTGGCTGGGCATGGCTTGTATGTAAATATTATAAATATTTATATAAATATTGATTTTTTTTATTAAAAAAGAGCAACTTTTACCCAAAATCAGGCAAGGCAGGCAGGCAGATTGAGTTGCTCACAGATTCATTCAGAGATCTATCTATCTGCCATCGGCTAGCTCAGTCTGTCAGATAAAATTTGCTTGCTGTGAGTTTGCACTGAATAATAGAATCTTCAGTCCTAAGGGAGGTTCGTCTGTGCTTAAAAGCAGAGCTGAAGATCTAAAGACTAGCTAGAAAGCAAGAAATCCAACCATTTCCTGCTTCCTAGCTTATATAAATCTCCCGGCACAGCAGAATAGACGATGGTCAGAAAAAGGAAAAATAGCAATTTAGCTGGCAACTTTGCCAGGTAAGAAGTGAGTGGGCGTGGAGGGTTCCCACGGGCCATGTAGGCGGTGCAGCCTTGTGTTTCTGCACAGCCTGGATTAATTGCTTTGGGTACTCTGGGAGTGACATTTCTCTGCGGACCACCAAAATTTCCTAATGGCCCACCAGTGGGCCACGGCCCACTAGTTGGTGACCGCTACTCTAAAGCTCCCAGGAATGAGACAAAAAGGAAAGGGTGGAAGCGTATCAGAGGAAGATCCAACCTGGTACTAAGGAGAAACTTTTTGACAATAAGAACAATTAGCTAATGGAATAGCTTGCCTCCCAGAGTAATCCTTTATGCAGGATGATATCAAGTCTCCTGTCATGGGTAAAGGGTTCAAGGATCCTTCCTGCCTTGCAGAATAAGCAGACAATCAGCTGATTCTCCTAAAGAAGTTTTCAGAGGGGTCAGAAATATCTAATAGGGGGTCAGTAAAGCCAAAATGCGACACATGATACACGCAAAAAAACGATGGGGCTTTGATTGCATAGTTGTGCTGCCATCTTGACTTTTTTGATACATGCACAGCACGCACCTTATGGACAGCCATGATAAAGAATGCCAGCTCCCCGCATAGCCCCAAATTTAAATGTACATTCTGAAAAAAAAAACTTTTGCTCTGCCAGTAAGTTTGCAGAGGCAAGAAAAGCCATAAATCGTTTCTAGTTTACCACCATATGCTGAACTGAAAAATCCCTAGAAAACAGCATTCCAGCCCCCACATTGTTTTCACAAAGACCAATGCCTAGTTCTTGTGGATTCCTCCTTTTGCCAGAGAAATACATGTTCAAGAGCATTCTGATAGTTCCTTGAATACAACCACACTTGTAATTCTCAGAATCCAGACAATAATATCTGGGCCATGTAATATGTACTGCCAAACATAAAGATTTCTCAGCCAAGTTTTAGATGTTCTGTCCTTCATTTCTTCCTGCAAGATTAAAATAAAAAAAATCTGGCTTCCTTCCAGCAATTCGTGTTCCTACTGCTCCAAAGAAAGGAAAAGAGACAGAGATCCCCTTTCAAAGATGAGCCACATGTCAACACAGAAGGCACCCACTATTTACAACTCAGATGGAGATAATCCAGGGCAACCATTGCCAACATGTCATTTGTTCTTGAAAGCTTTCAGATGAGACCTTTTTTTAAAAAAAATGTTCATGCCTCTGAGGTTTGAAATGCATGCCTCATTGACACTTGATCGATTGGAATGGATTTCTTCAATCGTTGAGATGACACTCTAAAATAGCACTCAACATTAACATCAGAAAGGTATTATTTAAAAAAAACAGCAAGAAAGACAAAAATCAAGCAACACAATGGCAAACAAATTAAGTCTTGTTTATTTATTGTATTTCTGTACTGCATGTCAGCCTTGAAAAACCAAAGTAATTAACCCAAACAAAATTATCCTTACCAAGCACTAGAAAGAAAAGATTATATATTTCTTTCACACAAAGTTTGAGTTTTAACAGAGAGCTATTGTTCATTCCAAAATAGATTATCAGAACTCAATCCCATATTTTTTTAATGTGTGCAGAACACAGAACACTACAGGAAGAACAACGCTGCACCATATTGAAACTAGCAACTTATATCAATTGTTCACTCTGATCCAAAAGCAATGGAGAGAAGTCAGTCAGATTACATCCTGTTTAATTAGGAGACTTCTGTAATATATTCTGGGAATGTTGTAGATATATCTTGGCTTCAGCAAAGAATCTGATGAATACCCCATACACAAGCATAGCATGCAAGTTGGGTCAACTTGTGAACTATGCATTGATACCATGATAATGGCATGGATACATGGCTCACTTGAAAATTGTATAGTATTTTTTAATTTAAGTGGAACTGAAGATAGGAGTGGAGAATAAAGACCAAGGATGCAATGTGACAACCCTGAAGTCATTTTCTGTGTAAGAATTTGTCCCATATAAATCAGCTCACTCCTATTTCCCAAACTCTTGTCTTTCATGAAACCCTAATGACTTTTTAGTTGACGACATTTTAACCTGTGCCCATTCAGAAGGCAATGAATCAAAATGGCCATTAAAATACAAATGCTGGAAGATGAAGAAACAATTTAAAATGAAGCAGAGTTGACCAACCTTTGTGTTACTTTAATATGAACTATGCCATATTTTTTAGTTATAATAAATTAAGCAGTAATCTGGGATAAGTATATCTAAGAATGAATCCTTTGGACATAGAGGAAGTTATTTCTCCACAAAGATTAGATTGTAGTGAGAATTAAGACTTTTTTCATTTTAAACTATGAGGCTGATGGAGGTTGCTTTCAAATTACCTGAAGGGGATTAAACAGGAAAAGTCTAGCTTGTTGCCAAAACTCAAGGAAAATATTTACATTTGGTTGAATCCTATCTCCTGCTTGCACTTCACTGTCATTGAAATCAATGGGACATTCGTTTCCTATTGATCTCAATGGGATTAAACTATGAAGAACAAAGTTGACATCCAATCCAAGCTACAGATTTTTGGACACAATGAAATAATCGTTATTCTAAATAATAACAAGAAGGTATTTCAGTAAACTTTAAATACTGAGATGAAGGCTTCATTTATAAGAGAGGCAATGCCAATATTTTATTTTTGGTAACAACCCTCTTAATTCCTGTTCTCAGATGAATCTGGAAACCATTTAAAATTTGGGGGGAGGGAGGACATAGGTCATATAATGTGTATATTTCATTGGTTCTCCTTTACTCCTTTTAAAAAAGTATACCCACCGATTTCTCCCAAAGAGAAAACTTTGTTTCCTCTCAAGAAAATGAACCGAAGAATAACAGTTAAACTCTAACTTTGCTTTTAGAGGCATAACATATTGATGAAAACAACTTTAAAATCTGAATTTCTAATAACAGAGCAAGGCTCCAGTGAAATACGATGGGAATTCATGGCGCATTTAAACGCTTTCTCCATTCTTCAGCACTAGGTGCCTAATCAGCGATGGAGAAGTTAGGAATATGGCTCAGGTGTCTCACCAACCCCATAGTCCTTTCCCAGTAGGATGATCCCTGGCAGGAGGCATGCCTGCCACGCTCCTTAATGAGCTTGTAATATTAGAAATCAGCTTCATCATAGGACCGGGCATAATCAGACCAATGATGCAGGGCTTGCTTGGCTCAGAAAGTGAGATCCTGCTATTTATTGAAAGCAGAATGCTTTGTGGATTTGTGCCAAGCATCGGGGCAAGAGCGGGATGAGACTACTAGAGAAGTCACCACCAAGCAGCCACGGGCTGCCCCCCAAGAGACTGAAAGGCAAAACCATGACAGCAGCCAGCCGAAGGGGGACAGCTTTGGCCAGAGGCTAAAATACATGAAGAACAGTTTCAGGAACTGGGTATGTCTAGTCTAGTGAAAAGAAGGACTACGGGTGACATGATAGCAGTGTTCCAATATTTGAGGGGCTGTCACAAAGAAGAAGGGGTGTGTGTATGTGTGCGTCAATCTATTTTCCAAAGCACCAGAAGGCAAGACAAGAAGCAATGGATGGAAACTAACCAAGGAGAGAAGCAACCTAGAACGAAAGAGAAAATTCCTGACAGTGGGAAGATAAACCAGTGGAAATGGAGTGCCTTCAGAAGTCCATGTGCTCCATCATTGGGAGGCGAATAGAATAGAATAGAATAGAATAGAATAGAATAGAATAGAATGGAATGGAATGGAATGGAATGGAATGGAATGGAATGGAATAGAATAGAATAGAATAGAATAGAATAGAATAGAATAGAATAGAATGGAGTGGAGTGGAGTGGAGTGGAGTGGAGTGGAGTGGAACGGAACGGGACGGGACGGGACGGGACGGGACGGAACGGAACGGAACGGAACGGAACGGAACAGAACAGAACAGAACAGAACAGAATCGAATGGAGTGGAGTGGAATGGGATGGGATGGGATGGGATGGGATGGGATTCTTTATTGGCCAAGTGTGATTGGACACACAAGGAATTTGTCTTGGTGCAAATATTCTTAGTGTACATAAAAGAAAAGATCCATTCATCAAGAGTCAAGAATCATCAGATACAACACTTAATAATAATCATAGGGTACAATAAGCCATCAAATCATACTAGGAAACAGCCAATAAAAATCATTAGGAAACAAGCAACAAAGTTACACTCATACAGTCATAAGTGGGAGGGGATGGGCGAAAGAAAGGATGGAAGGATTAATAGTAGTAGTAATAGGTATCTTTTAAAGTAATCTTAAAATTCTCTTTTTTAAGAAGAGACTAAATAGCTATTTGTCTGAAATGGTATAGGGCCTTGACGGCTAACCTATGGCACACGTGACACAAGTGGCACACAGAGCCATTTGTGCCGGCACATGAGCTGCAGGCAAACTTACCTCACTGCGCATGCGTGTGCCTCACAGCTGATTTTTCGGCTGGTTTGATGCCTTTTTCGGCCTCCCAGAGGCTTGGAAAAAGCCTCTGCAAGGCTTTTCAGGACAAATAATAGGCCTGTTTCATCACTTCCTGTGATATCGGAAGTGACGAAATGGGCCTATAATTTGTCCTGAAAAACCTTGCAGAGGCTTTTTCCAAGCCTCTGGGAGGCCGAAAAAGGCCTCAAACCAGCCGAAAAATCAGCGGTGAGGCGCAATGCAGGTAAGGGGGGGACATGGGAGGATTGTACGACATGCGCAGGGGGCGTGGGGAGGGCACACTGCATTCTGGGTGCCAGCACACGACTGCATGTGTGCTGGCACACGCACAATTTTTGGCACAGGAGCCCAAAAAGGTTAGCCATCATTGGTATAGGGTCTTCTGCTTGAGCAGGCGGTTGGACTAGATGACCTTCAAGCTTCCTTCCAACTCTGTTATTCTGTATCCCACTCTCAATAATCCACATTCAACCCTCAGATCGCTGACGAACATAGTTTTGCTCCTTGCTGTAATATCTACCATTAAGCAGAAATTTAATGTAATGGATGTGCTTCTTCCATCATTATACCTCCAAGCTACCTGTGACCTCTTGATATCCTTCTGTCTGCACGCTGCAATTAAAAGGCATCAGAGCTTTGCTAAACAACAGGCAGCAGTTCTGCTATGATGTCAGCCCACTGTTTTTAAACATTTAGCGATGATTAAATTTTAAACAGAATTGTTCTGCAGGTTTGAAGGAGGCCAGTAAATGGTGCCTTTTTCGAGGAGAAGACAGCAATCCTAATTACACAGTATGCCAAACATTAGCAAGCTTTCCAAAGTCTTGTCCTTCATACCCATATATTAAGCTGCATTTCTTCTTCCCTTCGCTCATTACCACCATTATCACAGTGTCAGAAAGCTGCTCTGGAGAGAACCTGTTTTTCAACTGGGAATTATATGGTTCTGGCTGACTGCAAAGTTAACGCAATTAATTGCAGTCAGACTCGGCTCCTGAACATTTAAAAATGTGGGCCATGATACATTTGGCAATCTCTAGGATCAGTTGCATGTAAATCTTTGATTCTTGATAATTCCTCCCTTTTTACCACCAAAAACTCCCCCTTCCTTCCCCCGGGGATGTAAGTAATATCAGAATCAATGGTAGGGAAATCACAAGGGAGAAAGAGGGGAAGGGAGCAGGGTAGAAATTATAGTTGAGTTTAGGAACAGCTAACGCTAAATGTTGGCTTAATGGACTTTTTCAACTTGCCGCATTTGAATTAGCCTTGTATTAATAAAGAGGCAGGACTGAAGAATATCATTCCATATGGCCCAGCCTTAAATAATAGTTTAAAAATTGAAGCACAGCTTGGAAAAAAATAAGAAAGCCATATAAGTTTAGTTGTTTTGATACACATCTAGTATTCATGTAACTCTGTATTTTTAAATGGAGTTTATTTATTTGTATTTATTAAATTTATGTGCCACCCACCTCACTGTTCATTTATATACATTTTTGTTTACTTAGAAAATAAATATTTAGAAAGTTAAATATTTAGGAGTTTGGTTGTTAACTTGATTTCTTTTCGTTTAGTATAGTGGATTTTTTTTCAACCTTTGCTGGCATTTCTTTTTATTTTAGGTTTTATTACTTTTATTTAAATTAGTGGTTTACTTTTTAAATTTTATCTTTATATGTGTACATGCAAAATGGTTTAGATATCTATACTAAAATACACTATTATTATAAAATTATTATAATAAAATTATGATATAATTATATTATTATGCTGTTCAGTGATGGGATTCAAATTTTTTTACCACCAGTTCTGTGGGCGTGGCTTGGTGGGTGTGGCAGGGGAAGGATACTGTAAAATCTCCAGTTAGAGGTGATATTTGCCGGTTCTCTGAACTTCTCAAAAATTTCTGCTGCCGGTTCTCCAGAACTGGTCAGAACCTGCTGAATACCACATCTGATGCTGTTGTTTTTAGCTAGCACTATCTTGTTTCAGAGATATTTCCTTACTTAAATAGAGAAATGGAATGACCAAGGAATGTGAGTGACTTTTGACTTCCTGCTGGGTGGACCTTTGCTGATCAGTCTCTGATGGCTGATGTTGGGACTGGTCTTCAGAATCACCAATCACAGTACAGTGGCACAGCAGCATGGTACCGCTAAAGCACTGAAGAGGCCACCAATTTGTCAAATTTCAATCCCAAAAGAGTGATGGGTCCTGGATTTTGGATGTATTCCATGGGTTTGCCCATTTGAGGTAACCTTGGTTCAAAAACTGTTATCCTGTGATGCATTATTTGGCCCAGTTTTAGGTTACAAACTGACCCAAGAATTTTAGTCATGTATAGTAGATAGTTAACCTTTAATTTTTTTGAAATTTATATATAAAGGGAAAAATCATTGTTAAAAAGTATCAAAGATACAAACTACTTTAGCTCAATCCATAGCTAATTAGTTCTGAATCCCGAGTAACTGCTGTGAAATGACTTCATCCTTGGTGTGATTTTTTTTGCCAGCACCTGAGACATACCATTATTACAAATACAAAATAACTCTGAGATGTGAAGTGATGTTACACTTAAAAAAATCATCAACCCAGTCAACATTTGAAAATATGTCTTCCTTTACAAAACTCAAGTAAAATGATGGATATATTCATGAGCACATCTTGATTCAAAGAGTGCATTTTAAAAAATATTTGCACTTTTTAAATGTTTAAGTGCTAAAAGAAAAAAATTACTAGAACTGAGAAACATTATTATATATAATACACACACATATTATATATATATATGTGTATATATATATATATACACACACACACATATAAATACACATACATCAGAGGTGGGGGGAAGAGGGATAGATTTTTATTTGAGGCATATAGTTAAGAGTATTCATCCAAATTACCATTTTGCTTCCTGTATTCCCAACAATCCATTCCAGGAATTATCCTACTTTTTGGTGCCTGAAGATTGTCTGAAGATGCCTGAAGGTTGAATCATTGCAATTGGACTAATTTTGTTGCGGTAAATTTGAGAGAGTTTCACTGACAATCCAGGCAACTTCCTCAGTCAGGCAAGGCAGTTAGGTTAGAGAGTCTAATTCAACCTTCAGACATCTTCAAACAACCTTCTGACAACTCTACCTGGATGATTGAGAAACTTCATCAACTATTTTTTGGGTGAATTTTGGCTTAGATGTTTTCTGGATTGATTTTGGGCCAAACCACAAACCAAGCATTAACACCCATATTTACATAAATATTTGCACACAGAGTTATCACTGTAGCAATAAAAATTAGCTTCACTGGTACTTACACCTGGAAAGTATGAAACAAATTTATTTCCACACTAATTTGGAAAGTTGTTCCTGTAATTTGTCACTGGTAGATGCTCGGCTTAGTTCCTTAAACCTTATGTTTACATCTTTGAAAAAAAAACCTGTACAGTGTGTCACACTTGTCCTTTAATACGATGTAAAATGCAAAGGGCAAAGAACAGAAGAAATTCAGATAATTCAAGTCAGACCAGAAGGCTACAGCAAAGCAAAGCAAAGTCAAACTTAAGCTAGCAACAAGATGCCTGATGCAACAGAGACCTCCAGATGGGTATCAGCAATTGCAGTCAAGCTGCTTCCCAGGATTTATTGTTGCTGGGGGTTGGGGGAGAGCAAGAAAGACTGCTCCAACCAAGTTTTTTTTTTTTGGGGGGGGGGGGAATGTCACGTAGCACATGTCTCACATGGAGAAGATGAAATGGTGGGGGAGGAGGGGTCTTGGGGAAAGTAGAAGGGTTAGGAAAACCCAGCAGCACAAGCTCGGTTGCAGCTGGCCAATGCAAGGAGAAGAAAACCGCCGAGTCAGCAGATACAGTTCAGATACAGTGGGAAACTCCAGAAGTTGCCAAATGAATTCCTGCTTGCTCAAAGACCCTAGAGAAATTTGGGGAGGGGGAGGGGGCTCTATGCAGCTGCTCACAGAGCTGCCTCAGAGCTGCCACAGGCCTTGGCTCAGGTCCACCAAGGATGGGCAGCTTTCATTTGCAAAGCCTGCAAGGGTTTAATAGACAAGGCAAAATGTTGGCTATCAATATATCCCAGCTTGTATTATACAGAGTCCTGGTCTTTGTACCAAACAGGAATAAAAACACGGAGAGCGTGCTTTTCAGGCAGTGTATTTCTTTACATACCAGTGGCTTTGAGTGACTCCTTCTTCCATCCATGGAGGACAAAAAATCAGGATACTGGCCACAACTGCACAACACCGGACTGACTGCCTTATTTTTTGGCAAGCATTTTGAAATGTAATGCAGCTAAAAAGGTTGGGGCCTCAATTGCACAGCGGTCACCATCTTCTTGACTTTTTTTTTTATCCTTTCTTGCAGATACTCTTTGTTATCTACAATGCTGTACAATAGGTAGGTTAAAATATACAACCTGTGTCTTACAGGTTGGTTGGTTGGTTGGCTGGTTTTCACGGTGGAGTTGCAGGAAAGATGCAAAATGCATTAGTGAGAAAATCACAGTATCCTTCCCTAACTACAAGGATGCCAGACATAACACAATGCGCCTTACGATACTTGCAGAATGCAAGTTCTATGCTTTCAAGCTGCATCGTGACATTGCACGACATTGCACTAGTATGATGTCAAGGACACCTATGAACCAGGATGGTGGCAGCTTTGCTAGGTTCATCCGTTCCCCTCTTGTTTTTAGTCTTTGTTCTGAAACCCAACTACACTAACAAGTAACTCTGTGAGTAAATTTACTGCTGACAAAAGGAAGAAGGAAAAACACAATGTTGGAAGGCTAAATTCACAAGCCAGTGTTCCTCAACCCAATATCCTTGAGATGTGCATGGATTCATAATCCCAGGATGCCTGACGAGCATATGTGTTGGGCATCCTGGAACTTGTAGTCCTAACATATTTGAGACTTGGTTGGGGAAGGTTGTTCCAAGATTCTGGTTCCAATACCTGGCAGCGAGGTATTCTGAATATTTCCTAAAAGTGGTAGGTTGATTTGTAGAATTGGTCTCATACTGTGTAGACTTTGTGAATGTTTGTGTATACAGACTTGATGCTATCTAACTATTCAAAACTCACAGCATGTTGTACAGTTACAAAATGCCAATTAAAACAATCCAAAGCAGCATGGGACTATTAAAATAAACAACCTCAAAAGTGAAAGAGAGCAAATATATATATATATATTCCACATGAAATTTTGGCTGAAACTCAGGGACTTTAATGGTCTTTGTAGAGCTGACTTACAGAGCTGAAATCACAGACACGAAGCCAGGAACACCTGTCCAATTCAGCAGTTTTTCATCTTTTAAAAGGAAACTAAATAAGTGGAAATACTGGCTGGCTGATGTAAAGCGAAGTTCCAGTTCTTGGTGGTATCTGAGTCTCATCAAGGCCCCAAAGGCATTGTTAAAACAGGAGGGGGGGGGGGGAAAAAGCAATTTGGCCGTAATCCAGGGCTTTTATATGGAAGGGTGCCCAACTATAGGGGAGGTATAAGAGACAGACATTAGCAAGAACCGTCCTTGGAGGCTTAAAAGAGTGGTGAGGATAATTCTCATCAGTTTGTAATCAAGTACTTAATGGGTATCTGATGGCTTGATGTACCTCGTATGGCAGCCATTTTGTGAATAAGACATGCCTCCCCCTCATGACAGCCATCTTATAGGAACCCTAAACAAACCCTTTTAAGTCTCCTCCATGTGTCCATTAATCCAAAGAGCTGCCTATTTCTTTATCTAAAGGAACTAGAGGTTAGGTGAGATATATAGATTCTTGAACCATATCTAAAGAATAGTTGAACCATCCATTCAGGTAGTTTTCAACTTACAAACAGTTGCTTAATAACTGTTGGAAGTTACAATGGACTTCAGAGCTATTTATGACCCATTTTCAGAATTACAATTGTTGCACACACACACAAACACACACACACAAACTTTCAATCACTTGTCAACTGGCTCGCAAATTTGCAGCATCCCACAGACACGTGACTGCAATTTATGAGAGTTTTTGCTGGGTTTCCAGGGTTTATTTCTAGTTTCCTACAAAAAAAAAAATGCTCATTGAGAGAAATGGATTCACTTAATGACCACCATGTTCACTTAGCAACTGGAGCCCTTGCTTAATGGCCATTGTAAAAAAATGGTTGTAACTTGAAATCCACTCAGATGATGTCTCAACCTACAACCGCAATGACCTATGACCGCAATTCCAGACTCCATTGCAGTCATAAGTCGAGGACCACCTGCATTGCAGAAAGAGGAAAAGAGAGGAAGAAAAGAAACGAGAAAGACGTAGTCGTCACTGACTGGTTTCCATCTGTTCACATTCTGGTTCTGCAAGTTTGCATAAGAAAATTGGGGTGGGGGGGAGAAAGGAGGGTGTCTTAGTAGGCTAAACTTTCCGTCTTCTCTCTCTATAATCCCGTCTCTGTCAGCACAATTAAACTTTTAGATTCAGGGCTGGCAGTTAGCCAGACACACAATTCTATACCCTTTGCTGCTACATGACCTACTGGAAAAAAGATAGCCCAGAGAACAGCATCCTGCCTGAGTCCCCAAGAGACATTTCTAAGAAAGAATTAGTGGAAGCTCAGAAATAAAGGCACTTGGGTTAGAGAAAACCACACCTTCTTTACTGCAGATCTTCAGTTTTCTCCCATCCATTATTCCAGAGGTCTCCAAACTTGGCAACTTTAAGACTTGTGGACTTCAACTCCCAGAATTCTCCAGCCAACTAAGTCCACAAGTTGCCAAGTTTGGGGACCCCTGCATTATTCATTCGATATTCCTACCATAGAGCAACAGGGTGCTAAGATCTCTCAGTATAGTGTGTGACAAAGGCTTCTGGGTCAGGTTGCAACTATTTCAACAGAGCTTGTTAATCCAGGAGTTCACCTCTTCTTCCCACTCCCCTCCTATGAATATCTCTTAGCTTGCAGCTTTGGCCAACAAGGAAGTGTATCTTACTTCAAGGCACCTCTATTTCCTCCCTTAACAAAGGCAGGTCAGAAGCCTTCTTCTCCACCCTTTCAGATCATGCCAAACTGAATGTTCCTAGGGCTGTTTCCTGATTCATATCAGCCACTCCACAGTCTGTCGTCCATTCAATCAAGATCTGAAGCTCTGGGTTTGATGAGCCACTGGGGGTTGCAATACCATCGAGATAAGAGAACCAAAGATTTCTCTCGGAATGAAATGGTAGATTTCTGGGCTCACCCTTGGTCCCTTAAGTGAAAGGAAGTCAGCTATTTAAACAGAGCTCTATACAAAGACATTGGTGGTGGTGTTTTTTTGTTTTTTAAATACCCCCAAAAGAATTTTTTTGGGTGATTCTTCCAAATCCTTTACAATTTATTCTTTAAGAACTTAATTGAAGGGAATAAGACCTTGAGAAGAAATAGCACTGTTTGCAACGATTATGTTTTGTTTTGCTGATTAGATTTTTTTTTTTAAATCTCCACATAAAACAAGATATGCACAAAGAAAGAATAAGCCTTTCTGTGTGGAATATTTCTTTCTGTTTGTTTTTTCTGGGTGAGTCCTGTACATAGGAATAATTTTAGGGAGGATGCAGGGAACATATCCTTCCTGGTATTTCAAAGTTTCCCCTTTGGCTCCACCAACATTTGGCCAATGTTGGTGGTGCCTGCAGGTTAAAACCAGCAAGTAGGTACAGGGTGGAAAAATCCTCTCTTGTATTTACGTCCTATGGACAAACAATAGATACAAACTCAAAGTAAACCGCTCCAAACTTGATTGCAGAAAATATGATTTCAGCAACAGTGGTTAATGCCTGGAACTCACTACCTGATTCTGTTGTTACATCCTCAAACCCCCAAAATTTTAACCTTAAACTGTCTACCATGGACCTCACTCCATTCCTAAGAGGTCTGTAAGGGGGCGCACATAAGTGCACCAGTGTGCCTACCATCCCTGTCCTACTGTTCCCATTTATCCACTTATTCATACTCATTTTATTATGTATATACTTATTTGTCAGTTCATATCTTGAAGCTATGAGAGTACCACAAGCAGGTTATTGTTCTCTTCTGTGTCCTCATGAAATTGCATTCATGACATTGACATTTAGTCCAAACCTGAGACAGCTATGAATCATCCTTAGCATACTGGAGATAACTTCACTGACCACCTGAATCATGGTGCACCCAGGTTGACCTCTAGGGCAGGGTTTCTTGACTGTGGCAACTTGAAGATGTGTGGACTTCAATTCCCAAAATTTCCAGCCAGCCTTTAGTCACCAGTTCAGCACATCTTTTAGGTTTTTATAGGGGAGGGGCGAGGGGGGCAGATCCCACCCTCTATTTTCTAGGCATTTACTGTATTAGTTATTGTTCAACACAGGCACTTCACTGGAATAGTGGTAAATCTGTGCCAGATGGAATGCCAACTAAAAGCCGAACTTAACAGATGATCGGGCTCCTTTTGAACTCATCCCACAAAAGTATTTGTTCAAAACCAGAGGGAATTGGCTCAATTTTCTGGTCTAGACATCTGTCAAAGCCTGCTTCTTACCCATCCCCCCATCACATTTTAAGGTAAGTGATTGCTGGTGATATTTGGTGGAAGAAGAGGGAGCAACTGGGGCAATTTATAAACTTCTGCCTTTAACATGCACACCATAAATAAGAACCCTACTATTTGTTGGCATTGTCCCTGATGGTTCAAAAAATCTGGGGAGCTGTAAATTGGAATATGTCACTGTGGTTTTCTGTTGGTTCAAAGAGTGATAGAGACCATTTTAATTTCAGTTTCAAGAAAGAGCACAATCTCTCTCGTACTTTGGAAAGAATGGAATTTGATAGTAATAATCCTTGTCCCTCACTTATATTTCAGTTTTGTTCTTCTTCCTCAGCTTGGTAATTTTTGATCCTTGTCACATCATATTACTTTGCAAATAAAAGTTAGAATATCATACAATGACCATAACCTAAGTGCCATAGTTGTTTCAACCAGAGGTTTATTTGTTGTTCCAAATAAAAGCATTTGTTAACTATCTTTCGATGTCTACTGTGGGATTCGCCATTTTCCATTCTGTTCTGGTAAATAGTTATATACTTCAGAATAGCTTCTTGCTCTACTTTCTATGCAATATCTATAGCAAATAATATATTGCAAAACATAAACTTCCCACCACTGTGTAGGGTTGGACTTGAACTTTCCAATATCTGGTCAGACTTGAGATGTGTCTTCCTACAATGATGTTCCAAGTATCTTCTCTGCTGCTTCATCTCCTTGAATACTCTAGTGCAATTTGATCAAGACTCCTAACCACCCTCTTATTCCAGTGTGAACCTGAATTTTAACTCAATCCCATTCTGAAACCGATTGGATCAATAGGGCACTTAGGGGAGATTGATGCAATAGGCTCCATTGTGGAGGAGTTCATTCTGTGAAGTTTCATAGAAATCAGAGAGATCAGTCCATGATTAGAGGCTAAATTTAATCCTCTTGACTTTCAGATCTTTTTGTGTCTGTCTTCAAACATCAGTCAGATAGAGCAGGATATCAAACTCATGGCGTCATGGTCAGAGGTGGCATTCAGCAGGTTCTGACCAGTTCTGGAGAACCGATAGTGGAATTTTGAGTAGTTTGGAGAACCGGCAAATACCATCACCGACTGGAGATTTTACAGTATCCTTCCCTGGCCACACCCATCAAGCCACGCCCACAAAACCGGTAGTAAAAAAAATTGAATCCCACCACTGGTGTGATCCCTTATGCATGTTGGGCTCTCAGTAAATTGGGTCAGGTCCATAGGTGGTGTTCAGCAGGTTCTGATGAGTTGTGGACAACGGGTAGCAGAAATTTGGAGTAATTTGGAGAACCGGCAAATATCACCTCTGACTAGAGATTTTTACAGTATCCCGCGGTCAGGAAAACTGGTGCTTGGGGAGGCAAAAAAATGTTTGAACCCAAATGCAAAAACAGATGCTAGGATGAGATTCAGGGTGGAATTCCATACTTAAAAAATGGTGTTGCTTGCTGTTTGTAAAAACAAAAGCCTTTTTTGTGCCTGTGTTAGAAAACACCCGATGCTGCGGACAGGAAAACTGGTGCTGAGGGAGGAAAAATATTTTTTCAATGCAAATGCAAAGATGGACACCAGGACGAGATTTGGGGTGGAATTTTATACTTAAAAATGATGTTGCTTGCTGTTTTTAAAAATCGACTCTTTTTTGGTGTCCTAGGGAAGAAAACACCAGTCTGGAGAACTGGTGCCAAGAGGGGAAAAATATTTTTTCAATGCTAATGCAAAGACGGACACCAGGACGGTATTCGGCATGCAATTCCATGCTTAAAAATTGTGTTGCTTGCTTTTTAAAAAAAAATCAAGCCTTTTTGGTACCTCGGGGAGAAAATGCATGATGCCGCCCCTGCTGCGCCCACTGTACCAGTAATTTAAAAAATTGAATCCCACCACTGGTCAGTTCCATGGTTCATGGTCATGAACTCTTGACTTCTTGTCCAGGGAAAGTAGGTTGAAGTTCTCCAGAACCAGCAGCCTGGGGAAACTCCACCACTACACGAGCAATTAGGCTGAGCAGGCCTGCCAGGGTTTTTGCTATGCAAGATAGGGAGCTGACAAACTCCCCTTTCAGGCTAACCTACCAGCTAGGCTATTTTTGGACAAAAGTTTCACAGTATTTCAGAAGAAGACTGATTGATTAGTAGCTAAACAGGTCATTTCAAGACTCACCTACAATTGCACAAGTCCATTCCACAACTCTTGGAGAGAGTAATTCATATGCATATTGTTTCCTCCTATAATATGCACCCGGTATATATTTTTTCCTCTAGAAGAAAAAGGAAATGAAATGGCAGAAGGAAAGGGGAAATTAATAAATAAAAAAGACACAAGGAAGCCATTTTGTGTAATTGGTTCATTAAACAACATTTTATTCTGTTTCTTTGACCGTTGGAGAAAGAACACCCTAAAAATGGTTCAGGTACAACCATTTTGTCTTCAGCTTATTTAAACTCAATTGGCCAAAGGATACAAGGAAAATATATGTGGTAATGTAAGTAATTTGCACAACGTTGACACAAATGAAATCAACACAAGGGGAGGGTAGTTGTGTGGTCACACAGGATGAGATACACTGTCACGTCACTAATGGCACAGTAACAACTTTTGTATTTTTCATCACCCTAAGAAAACCCAGAGCGGAAAGCACAGAGGGAACAACAGATGCTTAAGGATATTATGGAATCTTCTCCTGGAGTTAAGAGAGAGGAAACTAAATATCTCTTGCTATTTGTACAGACAGTCTTGACTTACAACTATTTGTTTAGTGATCATTCAGTTACGACGACACTGAAAAAGGATGACTGTTTTACACACGATTGTTGCAGCATCCTCACTGTCATGTGACTTTATTTTTTAAAATAACCATTTTTATTAGTTTATAATGTAGCCTACAAAACAAATACAAAAATAAATAGGGAAGGAAAAGGGGAAGAGAAAAGTGGGGAAGAAAAGGGGAAAAAGAAAGAAAAGGCATTGACTTCCAACTCCCATCGGCGTAGTAGAATAAGGCATTTCATATCCAACCTCAACTTTTTACTTTTACATAATAGTTTAAACTAGCCCTTTTTATAACTACAAATCTATCCAATTGGTAAAACCCAAAATCAAAATTTCATTTTCTTCCCCACCTCAAGCACAAAATCTAGAAGTGCTTTCTGAGCAGAAATAAAAGTGTTTTGTTTTATTTTTCTTTAATCAAAATAGTCAATTTAGCCATCTCTGCTAACTCCATCAATTTTTGCAGCCATTCATCCATTGTGGAGATTGAGATGACCTTCTATTTCTGTGTGCAGAAGACTCTTGCTGCCATCAACATGTATAACATCAATGTTCCAACTCCATCACCCATTTTTTCCTCATTAAACCCAAAAGAAGTCTCTGGTTCTCTGTTTATATTCACTTTAAGTATTAAGACAGGGGTCTTCAAACTTAACAGCTTTAAGACTCGTGGACTTCAACTCCCAGAATTCCTCCTCCAGCCATGTTAGCTCAGGAATTCTGGGAGTTGAAGTTCACAAGTCTTAAACTTGCTAAGGTTGGAAACCCCTGGTTTAGAGCATATACAGCTCATAGAAGTGACTTATCAACTACAGGAGGGGTCTTCAAACTGGACAGCTTCAAGACTTGTGGACTTCAAATTCCCAGAATTCCTCCTCCGGTGAGCTCAGGAATTCTGGGAGTTGAAGTCCACAAATCTTAAACTTGCCAAGTTTGAAGACTCTTGTATTAAGATATGAATCTTACTCCAATATTTCTTCACTTTATGTTCAACATATTTGATTTTTAAAAAATCCCTTCTTTACATTTACATTTCTAACATTCATTTGAAATGCATTCTTGACAACTTATCTAGAGTTAAGTACAACGATACATCATCTTATAGAAGTTTATTTTAGGTTATAATTAATATAAATTTTAAACCTTTCCTCCACATATTCCCCCATTATTCAGACATTACGATATGTAAAGTGAATAGAGAAGCTAGACTAATTTAACAACCTTGTTACTAACTTAACGACTAGGGTGATTTACTTAACAACAGTGGCAAGAAAAGTCATAAAATGCGGCAATACTCTCCTAACAACTGTCTTGCTTAGCAGTGAAAATTTTGGGCTCAATTGTGGTTGTGAGTCAGACTACCCACATTGCCTTCATATGATACTTGAGGGTTGCACAGAAGTAAGTTGTTCGAGTGAAGGTTTTCCCCATAAATCATTCATGAACTCTTTATTTATATGAAGTGCTACAAAATCTTTCAGGATAATGTCCAGAATGTCTATATAATCTATAAGTGGGTAGTGGGTTGTAAACTCTTTAGGCTAGGCTCTAACCTCACTGCCAGAATTTCAGAACATAAGTAAGTAACCTCTCTGATCCACTTAAAAGCCTCCAAAAGAGAGCACACTTATTCCAGTGGGTCATTCATGGCATTGTGAAGGATTGTTAGCATCGATATATTCCATTTTATGTTCACCTGAAGCTCACTGTAATGTAACTTACTGTAAATCCATTGCCTCTTACTCCTTTCAGGTATCAAGATTGTTTAACTCCTTATTATTATTAGTTTTTGCTTTCTGGTAAGAGGTATAACTTCAGAAAAAAACATCATCCACTTTTGCTCTTAAAAATGCCTTTTGAATTTCTTTCTCCACCTAGTTTTATTTCTTCACGCAGCCATTATTCAGTTGCTTGATTTTTATTATTTTTTTGCAGGTGTAGATGTGTGACATATAATGCTACTTCTCTTGTATTTGTTCTACTTGTATCCCTTAACTTACGACCATTCACTTAATGATGGTTTAGTTATACAGTAAGGACAGTAAAATGGGGCTTGCGACCAATCCTCAAAGTTATGACTGCCACATCACCACTGAGGTCAGATGATTAAAATTTGCCACCTTCTCAATTAGCTTCTGACAGTCAATGGGGAAGCCACATGTGCTTAATGACCATAGTGAAAATGGTCATAAAATTGGGTCTGGTCACATGATGACTTGCTTAATCGCATCAGTTAGTGAACAAAATTTTGGTCCCGGTTGTGATCATAATTTGAGGACTACTTGTAATGACATCCTTCCACTGCTACATTGCAATTTGGGGAATCATCCAGTCAAACTTCAGCGATTCGTATCATATTCAATTTCCAACAGGGATTACAGCTCATTTTCTTTCCAACTGTATTGCATCAGAGTATCAATATCTCTCAACTGTTTTCCTGGAAAATTTCTAGGTATTTGCATATCCCCTTAGTTTCTCTTACAGTAGAGGTTGGTTTTCTTCCGGGTTGAGTCTGCAATCTATCTCCCTGATGAGCTAATTGGCTGCAGGAAATATTCCAGAAATGTCCACTAAGAGAGGAGTCTAAGAAAGGGTATTTGTCCCATTTTTTCATAGTGTGTATATATATGTCTGTATGAGTGGAGATCAGAATAGATTCTTGCATTCCCATCTCTGCCGTTTGTTTTCACAAGCTCTCAAAGCAAATGAAAGGTAGGTGTGAACTTAGCCGGTGGTTCAAGAATGAACTTTTTCTATCATCACTCATGTAACCATCATTTAGCTTTGGAACTTTCTCATAGTCCTCTTGTCATTTATACACATAGAAACACTCAAAACCACGTCCATTGTCTTCCTCTTCAGGGTTTCAGTCAGACAAAACACATTCACAAGACTTGGAAGTATTATTCATTTCCATGCAATCTAGTGAATATGAATCACGATCCATGAACTTGACAAGTCTCGATAATCTGTTTATCACATCCAGGATCTTTACCCTGGCGAGAGCCATCATACTGTATCTGATAGCAACCTTTGATATCCCTGGAAGAAACTCCAAAATTAATACACCTAATTTTGTCCTTGGAAGGTTGAAAGTCTTGTCTATATATTCTGGAATCCCGTGGGGCACTATGCATAGCTTCTCTCCACATAATTTTTAACACGAAATGCCAATCATCAGCTCCAGAGGTAGCTTGTAGGTTCCATCACCTCTGCAATATTATTTTTTTATTCCATGGCAGTATTAACCATTCGCTTGGTTGGAAGCATGAGAGCAATCTTCTATGGTGGGAATCACCTCCCCGGACATTGTGGTTGAAATGATATCGGGGAAGAAAGAGTATTCTTCATTAGGTAATCTGACAGCCATTTTCAGCATACAGCATAGCAGCTTTTCATAGAGAGCTTCTATTTGGATCAGCAGAACATTCAGTTTCTATGGATTCTTGTAAATAAGCTTTGCCTATTGTGGAGTCCAGAAATACAGTATATTCATTACTAAAAACAAGCACCAATTCAGTTTAAGGGTAGCTGCTGGGATGACCTTATCATGGCATTTGGTGGAATGACTTCTCTTTGCTTGTACAGTGACACAAACACTAAGGGCAAGCTTTCATGTTATAAATCTTTATTTATAGATGTACAATTATATAATTAAGAAATACAGCCTTCTTCAATATCTTTCAAGACCTATGCCTTTTATTGCACGTTGCTCATTCATCCCCAGCTATCTACTTAAGAAAATCAAAAAGATCTGATTGTTGTTATGGCCTGGGGCTCCTGTTGCTATCTCACAAACTGGTAATTTTGCATTGCGCAGCTGGACAAGTGAACCTTCAAAATGGCT
This sequence comes from Bungarus multicinctus, assembly GCA_023653725.1. Classification (NCBI taxonomy): domain Eukaryota; kingdom Metazoa; phylum Chordata; class Lepidosauria; order Squamata; family Elapidae; genus Bungarus; species Bungarus multicinctus. The sequence goes on along the minus strand of CM042844.1, from coordinate 81,684,605 downwards.
GGAGGGATCACTAAATGCTAATCAGGAGGGCTGAGGTTTTGAGCCACGATCTGTTCTCCGGGGGTGAAGGCATCTCCTTGGGGCCGCAGACAAATGGAGTGGATTTGTCCATCAAGATGGCTGCTTGAGACAGGAAAAAGGGAACCAAGCAACTCAGTTCAAATCAAGATCCATTTGTCGATGCCAAAGAAATGACACAATTATTAGACCGCCCCTAATCCATCAATTCTTATTTGGTACTTGAACAATTCTGAACAGGTCTTTAGATGGGTGTTCACCAACAAAATAATATAAAGGTTTCTGGACAAAACTAACAGCAACATAAAGAAGGTTCCAGTGTGAAGTAATTAATAGTAATGCTACTTCCTTGGCATAACTAAGTCATTTCTTAACCTATTACCCTGATCCTGAGGGCTGATTTGCTTTGATGGTAGGAGTTGAGCCATGCCTGCAAAAGGAATCCAACAGTCAGTGTTGGATGTATATTTTGTGTATATTCGTAGATATTGCACTCTCAAATTGCAAATGGAAACGTGGGTACTCTATTTTTTTTTAATCTTTATTTTTAAGTCCTTTGGTTTTATTGTATTGCAAACAGTTGCTGGGGTGCATCCACAGTTTCGTTGTACTTGTACAATGACAATAAAGTTCTTCTATTCTATTCTATTCTATTCTATTCTATTCTGACTAAGGAAAACACAAAACCTCTTGCAAGAGTGGAAGCACCTTCAGATTACTGCTAATTCAAGATGATGAGGCTTATTGGAACTAGAAGCATTAACTATTAACTCTAGGGAATGGCTCAGCTCTTTGAAGTAACTTCTCTTAAGGCTCTTCTGACAGCACTGTATGGAGTTACAAAAGATAAAAAAAGTCTGGCATTATGTAGCATTTTTTTCAAAGTTGGACTTCACAGCCCAATCAAATAATAAGAATTATTCTTTGCCTCTTTTGGTAGCTTAAATAACGGAAAGTAGCAAAAGCTTGTTGGACAAAGATGGCCCTCTTTCCTGAGGAAAGGGACATAAGAGTCCCGTTCTCCTGAGGAAGATTCTCATCAGAGTCTATGAGCATTGTTGCTACACAGCTTTTCCTGACTCTAGAGAAGAGGGTATCCACATTTGGCAACTTTAAGACTTGTGGACCTCAACTCCCAGAATTCCCCAACCAGCATGGGGGATTCTGGGTGTTGGAAGTCCACAAATCTTAAAGTTGCCAACCATAGACACCCCCTGCTCTATAGAGTCTCACCAAATGGAAAAGTACGCTAGCTACTACGCATCGCTATTAGGTAGGCCATGCCAGCGCACAGCAGGCCCCTGGAATGAAATCAGCGGCAACATTTTGTCAAAGAAAAACTATTTTGTAGAGCAAGAAGAAATCCTATTGGGGAGCAGGGGAAAAAGCAATAGCACATCTCTGTTTTCGGGGAAAAAAACAATAGCACATCTCTGGGTAGCAAAATGAACCCTGATTGGAAGGCAAAAAATGAAAAATCGGCAAAACCTAAACCCCCCTCCCCCCCCTCCAAAAAAAAAAAAAGTTCACACAGCAAAAGCCATCCTGGTGAACTGAATATCATTTTGAGACAATTTGTTCTCCGTTTATTAGGAAGAACAAGTCGTTGAGCAAAAGCCGCCATACGTTGCAAGTCCGAAACTAGACCAAAACGTGTCCGTAGAAAATAGATCTATTGGGCTCAGTATTTCACATTTAAAAAAAGGAAACAGTTTCAGGGTTTGTGAATTTACCTTTTTTTTTTTCTTCCCCAGAAAGTCCAAGCCATTATAAAATATAAAACATTTGTATTGTCAGATAAGATTGCCATTGATAGAAAACAGGACATTGGGGCCAGAAAAGGGAACAAGAGCCCAGGCAGGGGGAAAAAAGAAGCTGGAATTCAGAGATAGTAAATTATGAAGTTCAGTGAAAAAAGAAAAGAAAAAATAAAGAAAAAGAAAAAAATGGAAATAATTTAATTCTATCCCTGCATAGTTTAGAAATACAACATATTTACAATGGTGAGTTAAATTCTAGATAACATCTTTTAAAATTAATTTTAATTTCTAGCTCTTCCAGTTCCTCCCTTGCTCTCTGAAGTGTCTAGTGCAATCGCAGAACTTTTTCCACTGCTCCTGATTTTTCTGCAGATCTTGAAAGGAAACCAAAGCAACTCAACAACTGTTGGGGGGGGGGGGGGGATCCTTGAGAGGGAGGGAGGGAGGGAGGGAGGGAGGGAGAGAAAAATAAGACCAGCCGTCTTTTCCCTCCTTGTCTTAAGAGATGTTCAAGTCGAATGCTGGACAGATAAAGAGAGGAGAGGGCAGTTGTGCGTTGTTAATACTCCAATGCCATTTTAATTTAAGGACTGATTCTTTAAATAGAAAGTCTGTCTCCTTGGCTCAGTGCACTTCCCCCAAAGTCTTCAGGCATTTGAAGAGTCTGAGGAGAAAAACAGCAGAAGCATCATCAGTCTCTAGTCTATTATAAGGGTGACAGGAACGGCATTTCCATTAAAGAACAGACTGACAGAACTGGGAATGTTAATTTAGAAGCCGATTCTTATTCTTTTTTTTGGTCTTTAAACATTGAAATAAAATGCATAATTTCATTGAAATAAAATGCAAATATATATTTGTTTTCTTATGTTTTCGCGGGTATTTATATGTATGGCATTTAGGTTTCTTCGGGTATTTCCCCATGTCTTAATATTTGTGCTTTTAGCACAAATATTAAAATGTGGGGAAATACCCGAAGAAACCTAAATACTACACACACACACGCATATTTATTCATCCTTAATTACATTCTCCCACATTCTTAGTATTATTTTAGTTTCATAGTCACAGATATCCTCTCGACAGCTGCTTTCCATCTTTTTTTTCCATCCACCAATGATAAAATCTATTCCAGATTATATAATATTCCAATTCATCCTTATTTTTCATCTCTAGGGTTAGCCTATCCATTTCAGCGCATATCAGAATTTTATTTATTACTTCATCTTCACTAGGGATTTCTTTCTCCTTCCACTTCTGGGCAAATACCATTCTTGCCGCAGTGATGACATGTATTATCAAATATAACTCTTCCTTATTATATGGCTTTCTGACATCTTGACTATTTTTCTCTCCTTTTATGGGTTTCCCTGAAAGGGAACACTGGTCAATGAAGACTATCACTGCAGACAAGGGCGAGTATTTAGTATTTACTCTGCAGAAGGCTTCTCAGGTGTTCTTCAAATGTTTCTCCTTTTATCCCCAAACATACATCAAGAGTCAGAACATTGTTCTTAGGAACAAAAGTCTTAAACAAAAAGCCACAGTGCCTTACCTATAGCATATCTAGGGTGCCTTAAATAGAAGTCTGTTAAGCCTCTCTAACATTTATAAAAAATGACTAAAATCTTTTGCTCACCAAGGAAGCATAGCTATGGCTGGGATGGTTCGCTTGAAATTCAAGTCAAACCTGTTCCAGAAGGAAGCGGGGGAAGGTATGTGTGTGTGTGTGTATTTAGCATGGAAGACCATTATGTCAAATACACCCCGGTTGCAATCTAACTCTTTCTGTTCCATTTTCTCACTCAACATAAAACACATGCCACAGGAAGAAAAAGAACGAAAAGTTGTGCGACTAGAAGTCAGTTAAGTTTTTAGCAGGGTTACACCTGATCAATGATCATTAATCTGGTTCAGCTCCAGTTGGGAGGGAAGGCAGAGCCCTGGAAGATTCTAGTACAACTGCCATTCATGCTGCCTTAAATCTTGCAGGCTATCTCTTACAGGAAGGGCCTTCAAACTTGGCAAGTTTAAGACATGTGGACTTCAACTCCCAAAATTCCTCAGCTAACATGACTGGAGGAGGAATTCTGGGAGTTGAAATCCACAAGTCTTAAAGTCGCCAAGTTTGGAGATATCTGAGCTAAGCCAAAACACCCAATTCGTAAGTGCACCTAACCACCATCTTAATCCCATTAGCTAGTGGGGTTAACATCCTAGAGAGACTTCCATTTGAAGCTTCCAAAACTTTTAAGTTTCAGAATTCCAGTTTCTGGAACCCCCTCCCCCAAATAATAATTGCTTCTGGAGTATAAAATACAGTTCAACAGTGTGCATGTTTGGAATAAAATAGGGGGCATATCTTAACTATGGTCTTTGGGTTTTTTTGCCTTCTCAGTTGCGTGAACATGAGTTTGTTTTAGAGTTTGTTGCTGGAGTAATCGGTTGACTCTTAGATTCCAATGTACTGTATTATTTTTGCAGTGCTTAAAATTATTTTTTTATATTTTGATCAGTGGGCCCCCCATGAAGTGCTTGAAGATTGTTTCAACTTTAGAAATATTCACATTAATAAGGTGATATAATGTCTATGGATTTGTTAAGCAATCACCCCAAAGCTTCTGTTCATTATGTAATGTGGATGTTGTGTGTTGCTTTGAGGAGAACTGACCCATATTAAAATGGAACACAAGAAAGAAGATGAAGAAGGGTGGTGGCAGAGACAACAGTTTTAGGTGATAAACAATTCTAATTGGAAAGCTACAGAAGCATCCCTATCCTAAATCAGTGGCTGTGTATTTTACACAAGTTTTTGTTTTCTTTTAAAGGCATTTAACCAGGGTTAGGGTTAGGGTTACAGCAGATGTTCTCACCTCTTTGAAGCTGTTGAGTATTATTTCAATGCTTACAATTCTATGGTCAAGCATCGTTATCGGTAGGGAATTCTCACTATGAGGGACAAATCAGTGTGATTTTTTTTTTTTGGGTAAATTCCTGCATTGATACTAACTCTTTAAAATGAATTAGAGTGTCATCTTCCAAATGTCCAATGCCTGCGATATTATGACTAAATTGGTTTTGACTTGAAACGTAAAGCAAGTTGGCTAAGCACGCATGGGCGAAGTGATTTAATTGCTTAAATAATTTTGAAGAATCACAGGAGCCTTTAAGCCACCTCTGAAACTCAGTTTGCAAAACTAGTATGTTAACACTACTGCAACAATCCATAGCTGACTGTCCAGTTGATTCTTGACACTCTACCTTTAGTTGAAGCCACTGCTGCTGAAAAGCTTTATCAGTCAGTGCTTTTAAGAAGATGTTCCCCAACCATTGTGTAACAGGCCCATCAGGTTCCCAATAATTATTTCTGCACTGAAATTAACATTGCTCTTGAGAAACAGAAGGGACCCCTCCCCCAGTAGTGTTTGCAGAGAGGGGGAGGCCACTCAAAATCAGCAAGATGGCAGACAAAGCAAGTCCTGCCCCTTTGATACCTGTGGACAATGCATGTAGAAAAGGGGTGGGCCTCGCACCGTAATGCTCCATCTGCCACCTTGCTCATTTTGACAGCTGCCCACCAACCAGAGTCATTGCTGACAATAGGGAAAGTGCAACTATTTCACTTAAGCTAAAGGCCCTGGCAAAGAGATGAAGATCAAGAGCACATGAGCATCAAAAGGGACCACAGAGCATATAGGAAGTCACGCTTTGGGTTGGTTGTTATGCAATTTGATTTTTTTTTTTTGTCTTAACATAACAGGCAAATGGGGTCAGTGCATAAACTGCTGAAACCATGATTCATGTTGGCTTTCAAATGAAATCTATGGCTTAGCATGACGCGTAAATAGGAGCATTTTGTTTGTCAACCCTGAAGCTGACCTGGTTGCGGCCATTTTGGGGCTTCGGTGCTGCCACAACTGGAGCTATGGGAAAGGGAAGGGGGGGAAGTAGAGATAGCTGGAGTGCTGTAGCCCAAATAAAATACTTTTTTCTTGGGAACCAAGCATATTCCCATCAGGTGTCCAAAAGAAGGGAGTTGGAATCATCTAGCAACTGGACTGTATCCTGATTGGGCCATGTGACTGATTGTTTGGAGAAAGTGAAAGAAGTTTTTAATTAGGTGAAAACCGCGGGAACATTTAGAATTGATTTTCACCAGCTCATGCCAATATGACATGTCCAATATCTATTCTCTGAGGGATGCAATTGCCTTGGAGTTTTGATTGCTATGGGTGTGTTACTTGGAACCCTGACATTAAACCGACTCTAAATGTACCCAAATCAAACATGAAACTAATTCAGAGAGATGCATAGGAAATGTTGCAAAGAATGGAGAGGATGATCTAAGAATGACCAAAGAGGTATCTCTTTTTTTTTTGGTCTGCAAGCCTAACACTTGCTTATTTGGCAAACTCTGCTAAATAATTTAGCACCATGATTTAGCACAAAACAAGAAAGTAGCTTTGGATTCTAAATGATGCTGGAAAATAAGCATTCCTAAACCAAACTTCTCAGGTCCCAGAAATAGAAATTGCCAGCTCTTACTTAGGTCTCTATGGATTGTTTCTGCCACAGCTATCCATGCATTGACGCTTGAACTTCAGACAGCCTGGTACAGCTGGGTGTGCCCATCTTCTGTGCTCTCTGATACAGATCTGAATCACCAAAATAACGGGCCCGGTAAAGTAAGCCTTCCTCTGTAAAAGAAGAAAGCCAAATAATCAAAGTAACAGTCCAGGAAGCTTTCAACTTTTCTCTTTAGTTCGTATTGCATTTCTGATCTACCGTTGTGGATTTCACTGGAGAGAGTATACAGTTACCTCATTTTGTCACCTGCCATCCCGAGCAGGGAGCTGCACAAAGGAGTTGTCAAAAATACTTATTCACTGCTTAAACCCTGCCCCAGATGTTGTAGTTACAGGCTGGCTTAGGCAGAATTTTTAAAGGAGGTTGAGTGCAAAGATGGAAAGCTTGGGAACTATTGTTCCATTTGGATATTTTAAACTCTAAATTCAGGGAAACAGGACAATAGAAATAGTGCAGATCGTAATGATCAATAGGGCTCTTGAAAGAAGCACTTTGCAAGACATGCTAGCACAAGTCAAACATTCTTCCCCTCAGCATAAATACATTATATCCTCTGGAAAGCTCATGTGGCTCTTTGCAGGGTCTGTTTGTACATATGGGCATACATAAATCACACATCAGGTGCAACAGCTAAATTGTCAAATGCACCTCAGTTATAAAGGGGGCTTCATTTTAACTATTAATAATCTCTTTCCAACATCTTTGTCAGGCCCAATCGACCAGAACGGGATATAAATATAATAAAGAAGCAAGTGATAATACAGAATTTCTTGAAATGCAGTTTACAATGCTTTGATCCTGCATTTCTCTTTGTCCAATGTCTTAAAAGCTGAGCTACTCACTCTGCTGTTTTTCTTTCCAACAGTTATTTCTGAGGTTTGCAATATAATCATCTTCCACGCTCCTCTCTACATTTTTAAGATTCGTGCCTGTGTATTCTTCTGCAAAGCTATCACCTACAAAGTAAGACACTTTCAAATGTTCAGTTGTTCGTTTAAATACGTGGCCCACCGACCTGGAGGAAAAGAGGACAAAAACAAAGGTCAAAATCGCACACCAACACACATGCAAAGGAACATTTGTTTCGATAAGGAGACCAAAGACCCCATACCAGCCAATCCCACCCAAAAGCAAACTCTGATACCCAAATCTTCCTTTATCCTCTGCCATGTGCTTCTGCAAGAACAGAGTAGTTGTCAGGCCTTTTAAGGAGATTCAATTTAGATTCTCCATAAACTGGGCTGGTATAGATTATCCACAGGCAGAAACAATGTAAAAGCTGAAGAGCAAGTTGTTTCCCTTCGTGGGAAGGGAAAATTTAACGAGGGAAGATTGAGCCTAACAGAGGATATTAAATGAACATAAGCCTTTGTATAAGAATAATGAATGTGATTTGGAATAGAGGAAGGGGTCTGCCTCAACAATCTCTCCATTATCTCAATGGTTTGTTCCTGAAAATCCCATTTTGTCACCTCTTTCCAATGTCCTTGACCACTACTGACATCCCACAGGCCTTCGGCAATCGCTTCAATTTAGGCCAGGGGTCTTCAAACTTGGCAGCTTTAAGACTTGTGGACTTCAACTCCCAGAATTCCTCCTCCAGTCATGGTAGCTCAGGAATTCTGGAAGTTGAAGTCCACAAGGCTTACAGTGGCCAAGTTTGAAGACCCCTGATTTAAGGCCTTTGGTCTGCAAGTTGAAGCATGTTACCGGTAAGGAAAGGTCTGAATTAACCAGGCTTCAGAGGCTCCCAACGAGACGTATTTCTGATACAACCAGTTGGTTTCCCTACGGCTGAAGCAACAAGGGGTGCTTTTGTCTTTTATGTCAGGGACCCTGAAAGAAACAGCTTGTGCTAACTTGAAAAGAGATGGAACTCTTCCTTATTACTTTGGAAAGAGTCAAAAAAGGAACCCGATCCTCTCTTTGCTACAGGGCTAGATTAAAAGTAATCTGCTGAGAAGACTTTTTCCTCTTACTGAGAGTATTCCGTAATTCTCATGTTTCAGAATGTCTACAGGCCTTTCCCCAAGTTTCTCAGCACTTGACGGGAGGAATTAGTTGCTCTTGAAAGCTGCACCTATGTGTAGTAAACACTTTTATTTTGATGCCTTCAAGACTAGGTATAAGCCCTTGTGACAGAAATGATAATCTAACCGGGCTTTGCAAATCGCTAATTGCTTTGTCTTAACTGTCCTGCCCCCCCTCCCACCCCCAAGTTTTTGGGCCATGCAAATTATTCGTTCTCTTTGTTTCAGATCAAAAGCCAAGTCTGTATGCAAAGCTAGAGCCAGTTCTTGGTATCTTGAGTACTTACAGAATCCCTCCATTTCGAAAGTGCCCTGACTCTCATTATTACAGAAAAATATCAATATTATGGTTGAGCTAGAAATTGCAAAGATTTTTTTTTTTATGGGAGAAATATCTATCGCTCTACGTTAGGCTTACTTCCATCTGTTTGTTTTACTCTTATCATATTTAATTTCAATATATTTTGAGTACCTTTTCTGAGGGAGGAATTCTTGTAAATCTACTTGCTAGATATTTACAAAGAAATAGTGCTTTTGGCTTTCCTAGCCCAGTTTAGGAACCCCACGCAACTCACCCTACTTATAACTTATCCTCGACCCTGCAAAAATGGCACTATCTCAAGCAAACAATTGCTATTTCCTCCTGAATAAGATAAAGCATCCATAAACGTTTATATAGAGTGATACCTTGGTACTCATAGTTAACTGGTGAGTTAACAACGAGTACCAAAAACTGTAACAAACAATTTTTTCCTCATAAGGAATAATGTAGTGAGTCTCAAGACAACCGACATCAATAGGTTCTAATTGGTGCATTGAGCATCAAACAAATGAACACCAGGACAAAATTTTCACGTCAAAATGCGTTGAGTACCAAATTTGGTGAGTTTTAAAGCAGTTGAATACCAAGGTAGCACTGTAAAACTAAAATGTATTTGCTTCTTAAATCATATGTCTGCATCACATACGAGAATAGCAATAGCAGACTTATATACCGCTTCACACTGCTTTACAGCCCTCTCTAAGAGGTTTACAGAGTCAGCCAGGGGTGGGATTCTACCAGTTCGCACCTATTTGCTAGAACCGGTTAACATTCTAAGCAGTTCGGAGAACCGGTTGTTAGAGGAAATTACTGGCCTAATCCTGTAAGGAAGGCAGGAAGGAAACATTCTGGTGTTGCTTACAGAAACTGCCTCTCCGTTAACCCTTATTACGTTCTTGGCAGGACTTGAGTTCCTGTCTCAGGAACCTCTCTGGAGTTATTTTTCCTTCTCTTGCTGGTACTTTACTTGTGTGGAGTGACCATTCAAAGTTATAATGGCACTGAAAAAAATGACTTATTGCCGTTTTTCACACTTACGACTGTTGCAGCATCCCTATAGTCATGAGAGGCCAGGCGAGGAGATGTGTGCCTCGATATGAGTGATATTGTGTTGGCCACACCCAGCCAATAACATGACCGCCAAGCCACGCCCACCAACTTAGCCACGCCCACAGAACCGGTTGTTAAAAAATTTGAATCCTACCCCTGGAATCAGCCTATTGCCACCAAAAATGTGGGTCCTCGTTTTACCCACCTCAGAAGAATGGAAGGCTGAGTCAAGCTTGAGCCTGGTGAGATTCGATCTGCCAAATTGCAGGCAGCCGGCTATCAGCAGAGGTAGCCTGCATTATAGCACTCTAACCACTGTGCCACCAAAACTCTAGAATACTAGAGATTTCTTCTGCACACGATGAGATTTTTAGAAATGGGATGTTGTTTTTTTCCTCTGCAACAGATACTTAAATCTCTAGTTGGCTGTCTATGTTCCTACCCACTTCCCCCATCGATGCCTTCCAGAAAGAAACCCTTTTGTATCCTCGGCCTTATGTCAGAAGATGACCTCTTAGTCCAAGACAGACATGCAGTCAACCATTATGCACGTGAATTGGATACAACTCTTTTTTCTCCCATTTGATAGGTTTGTTTACATGGGTGATAATCCAAACACGGATGAAATCAACCAGATGGCTGAACTCCAGCCTTTTTAGCAGCAATACTTCTTCCTCCAGCAAGGAAGCTGGCAAGGTCAGGTTCTTCTAACAACTTGGTCTGCTTGGAAGGAAGAACAGATAAGGCAGCATTGCCCCCTTCTGGCTATCCATATACATCGGTCTAATTATCTGCTATATTCTAGCGACAAATGGCTGGTGCAGTGCCTGTATAATGCATTCAGTTGCGCAGGCGGTGGATGCCATTGCTTCCAAAATGATTGCCATTTGGTTAATTCTGTGGACTTATCTGCAGTGAGCCGGTGCACTCAATCCATTTGATTTCCCTTCCTTGAGGGGAAGGATGTGGGCTGTCTTACAAGAGTCACTTCACTTGAACAAGTTCAGACTCATTGTTTAAGAAGCATACTGGGAATGGATAAGAACACACCAGCTCATATGATCAGAACAGAAACGGGTATCCACTCCACACACAGAGAATAATAAAATTTCCACATGGCTGGCAGAGGATTTAATCAAAGAATCCTGATAGGCTACCCAAAATAGGTATAGCGCGGATCAGGGAAATTTGGCTCAGCCTACTTCCTGAGTAAACTGACTTACTGATGTTATTTCACACCAAATATTTACTCTCAGCTGTCTCCTAGGCAAGGGGGTTTTTCAATGAAGGGTCCTTGGCGTTCTCTGAGCTTGGCTGTATTCTGGCAGACATTTCATGACCCCCAAATAGGTTCCCTAAAAACATGTTACCTCGTTTGGGTAATGAAAAGTCTGCAAGAAAACAACCAAGTTGAGAGAGCGCCAAGGACCCCCTCACACCAACCATGAGCTACAAATATTCTTCTTTATTGGAAATTTTTAAATAGGAGTCCCAGATATCAGTGTGCAAAATGACACCGAGTTTTTGGCAAAGAAAATGGCTTGGCTAAGAAGAAAATTCTTTTTCGATTCGAAAAATACCTATCAATGAGTTTTGACACAATTCTCAAGAAGGGCTATTCTAGAGCAAGATTTGAGTTGTTGGATTCCATGGCCATATATGGACACTTCTACCACCTGCCATATCATGAGACAATGTGTACATTCAGTGCCCCAGATATTATATACATTATGACATACACTACATCAATATATGATATTGCTCATGTTGTTTGACTGATATGCTCCTCTTAAGTAGGTACCTTAAGTAGGTACTTAACATCACTACTTGAAAGAACAGCCCACTGGGACCTGGATTTCAGATTGTCTTATTTCCTCCTGGGCTCTAATGTATAATGGATTTCAGATTGTCTTATTTCCTCCTGGGCTCTCATTATATCCTTTAAAAGTGATATATTTATCCGAGTGTTTGTTCTAATGTATACCTCATTATATCCTTTAAAAGTGATATATTTATCCGAGTGTTTGTTCTTATGCATATGTATTTTATTACTGTATTTTCTCTTGTCTATTTTATCCTAGAACTTCATAGATACTATATTGACTTTTTTAAACATACAATCAAAGAGTAATCAATAAATTATTAAGGAAACAAGCTATTGAGGAAGGAGATGTAGACTGAACAAAGGGAAGGTTTCTTCTGAGTTTCAGGAAAAAGAGGACTTCTGCATCTAATGACAAAGAGAAATATCTTGGCTTCTTCCAGAGTATGACATGGAAAGCTACTAAGAGCTTTTATCAAGGTTGTGGTCTTGCACAAGGGCCTATACAGTCATGCCACCGGCTGATAAAAATCTATGGAATATCACAGCACAATGTTGCTATGAAGAATAGCTAGAGGAGGAGGGAGCGTCAAAGAACATCACCACCACCACACACAGTTTTTAAAAACTGCATTTTAAAAATATTCATGAATTCTGCATTTGTTAAATGCTGAATTCCAACGCCGATTTGTTGAATCAGTTGTTTTGAGATCTGAGTTGGGTTTTGGAATTTGACATTTAAGAAATGCAGAATTTACAAAATTTGAAGTCCTAACTGAAAGATGACTATCCCAGTTAGGTTCAAAAAAATCCTTAAAAGCAAGTATTTTATCATAAAAACATGCTGTTTCAACTTAAACAACTAGAATAAGGATGCCAAAAGTGACAATTTGAATGTATAGTTTATAATCCTTTTTTAAAAAAAATAATCTTAGAATGGCACCAGATATGGGAAGTTCATACCTAACCACCTCCTTAAAGAATATAATTCTTGTGCAGTCAACATTTCCTAAAACCCAGTTAACCATGGTGGCATCCTAACATGCAATACAACATATGAGACTTATATACTCTCTTATATCTATTAGTTGTGACTTTTTTTTACCAGCAGACCACTTGGAACCAAAACCTGTCAGTCAAAGGATGGATTTCTCACCCAGTCCAAGGGCTCAAATGCCCACATTTTCTTTCCCTTCTGGCTGATTCAATGCCAGGCTGGAGAAGGACCCGCAGAGAAATCAGATTATGCCTCAAGGTTCCAGCTTCCAACTCATCACTGAACAACGACAGTGTGGAAAAGAATGGGAAAGTACCTATAGCCTCAATATTCAACAATCTTGTCCTCACAGAATAAGGAGTCCTTTTTTGTAGGCAATATCTCCTGCCCTACCTTTTGTCAATCCTGCATGTCAATCCATCAGTAAACTGACAATTGCACAATAAACCAATCTTCTGCCAGAACCACCTAAAGCCCTTCCTATAATAAGGGGGCTGCCCATTCTTATTTATTTATTTATTATTTAAATTTATATACTGCCTCCTCTCCCAAAGGGACTCGGGGCGGTGAACAGCCAGAGTAAAAATACACATATAAAACACAAATACAATATTTAAAAATTAAAAGAATTAAATATAATTGGCTCTTACAAAGATTAAAATAAGGGAATTAAGAAAGATTAAAAACCAGATTAAAATTTAAAAACCCCTAGGCCAGACCGGCTTGCTGAAATAAATAAGTTTTCAGCGCACGCCGGAAGGTCATGAGATCAGGGACGGTCCTCATCTCCGGGGGTAATTCGTTCCAGAGAGAGGGTGCCCCCAATGAGAAGGCCCGCATCCTCGGGGTCGCCAGCTGTCCAGCCGGCGGCACCCCGAGGAGGCCGACACTATGGGAGCGTATCGGTCGGCGGGAGGCCGATAATGGCCGGAGGCGGTCTCGCAGATATCCTGGTCCCGAGCCATGGAGCGCTTTAAAGATGATAACTAAGACCTTGAAGCGCACCCGGAGGGCCACTGGGAGCCAATGCAGCTCGCGCAGAAGTGACGTAACATGGGAGCCCCGAGGAGCCCCCAACACCACTCTCGCGGCTGCATTCTGCACCAGCTGGAGCCTCCGGATGCTCTTCAAAGGCAGCCCCATGTAGAGAGCGTTGGCATAGTCTAGGCGGGAGGTCACCCGCCTAGTCTAGGCGGAGGTGACTGTGCGAAGCGCATCCCGATCCAGAAAGGGCCGCAACTGGTAGATCTTACAGACCTGGCCAAAAGCCCCCCGGCGACGGCCGCCACGTGGTCTTCCAATGACAGCCGCATATCCAGGAGGACACCCAGATTGCGGGCCCTCTCTGTGGGGGCAAGAGTTTCCCCCCCCCCCCCCCCCCACAGCCAGCGATGGAACCAGCTGGCTGTACCGGGGTGCTGGGAAGCACAGCCACTCAGTCTTAGATGGGTTGAGCTGAAGCCTGTTCCGCCCCATCCAACACCGCACGGCCTCCAGGCACTGGGTCATCACTTCAACGGCTTCATTGGGGTGGCCCGGGATAGAGATGTACAGCTGAGTATCATCAGCGTACTGATGGAACTCTACCCCAAAGCCACGGATGATCTCACCCAGCAGCTTCATATAAATGTTGAACAGAAGGGGTGAGAGCACCGACCCCTGAGGCACCCCTGAGCACCCCTGATCTGAGCAAACCAGAGGCCTTGGGGCCAACCTCTGCCCCCCTGCCAAGACGAATTGTGAACGGTCAGAGAGGAAGGAGGAGAACCACCGCATAACAGTGCCTCCCACTCCCAACCCCCCCAGCCGCCGCAATAAGATACTGTGGTCGACAGTATCGAAAGCCGCCGAGAGATCTAAGAGGACCAGGACAGAGGAATAACCTCTGTCACGGGCCCTCCAGAGATCATCCACCAATGCAACCAATGCCGTTTCTGTGCTGTGTCCGGGCCTGAAGCCCGATTGGCGTGGATCCAAATAGACAGCTTCATCCAGGTGGTGGGGAAGCTGTCGTGTCACCACACTCTCAACAACCTTCGCCACAAAACGAAGGTTGGAGACGGGACGATAATTAGATAACAAAGTTGGGTCCAGGGACGGTTTCTTGAGGAGGGGTCTCACCACCGCCTTTTTCAAGGCGGCGGGCAGATATCCCTCACTCAAGGAAGCGTTAATAATACCCTGAAACCAAACTCGTGTCACCTCCCGGGTGGCCAACACCAGCCAGGAGGGACACAGGTCCAATAAACATGTGGTAGCATTCAGTCCCCACAGCAACCTGTCCATGTCTTCGGGGGTCACAGGATCAAACTCCTCCCAAATGACTGCCTCAAATTCCGCCCCCGACCCCCCACCCAGAGTTGCCCATTCAGAGTCCAACGCATCCCGGATCTGAGAGATTTTATCCACCAGGAAATTCGAAAAATCCTCAGCCTGTCCCTGCAAGGGGTCCTCCCGCGCTTCCCCTTCCAGGAGGGAGCGGGTCACTCTAAATAGGGCAGCCGGGCAGTTTCCTGCAGACGCAATAAGGGTGGAAAATTAAGAACGTTTTGCCACCCTTATCGCCACTAAATAGGTCTTAATATAAGGCCGTAATAGTGTTCGGTCGGGTCCGGAGCGAGTAGTCCTCCAAATACTCTCCAGGCTTCATCTCCCTCAGCTCCCCGGAAAACCAAGGGACCGAGTGAGAGCGGCGCCAGGTCAGAGACCGCAAGGGCACGACCTGGTCCAGCTGCCACCCTATCCCAGGTGGTGACCAGGTCCTCAACCGAGTCGTGTGTTCGAATGTCAGGACATGGCCCAAGCTCCATCAGGAACCTATCTGGATCCATCAGGCGCCTGGGGCGGTACCAACGTATTTGGTCCGCCTCCCTGCGATGGGGAGGAGCGGCCTGGAAGTCCAGCCTAAGGAGCAAATGATCTGACCATGACAAGGGCTCAACAAAAATGTCCCCAACACCAAGATCATCCTGCCACTGTCCAGAGACAAAAACCAGATCCAGGATGTGACCCCCAATGTGAGTGGGTTCCCTAATTAATTGGGTCAGGCCCAAGGCTGTCATGGAAGCCAAGAACTCCTGAGCAATCCCCGAGGTCCCACCAGCCGAAGGCAGGTTGAAATCCCCCATGACCATCAGCCTGGGGGTCTCAACCGCCAGGCCTGCTATGACCTCGGGGAGCTCAGGCAGAGCCGATGTCACATAGCAGGGAGCCAGGTATGTGATCAATAGGCCCATCTGAACCCCGGAACCACACTTTACAAAAAGGGACTCACATCCGGTTGTCTGAGGAACAGTGGATTCCCTAGATCCCAGATCCTCCCGAATAATTACCGTAACCCCCCCACCCCTCCCCTGGGCCCTCGGCCGATGAAAAACCTGAAACCCGGCTGGGCACATCTCTACTAGAGGGACACCCCCCTCCTGTCCCAGCCAGGTCTCAGTAATGCCTCGGATCTTCGGTCTCAGATCTTCTTATAGAAGATCCACATTTCTTTCTTTTCTACTTTCCTTTTTGGACAATTTTCATGAATTGAATCTATCCTTCGTGGTATCATGAACACTGATTGGTAGGAACCTTCCTAGCATTCAGGAAGTTGCTTTTTTTGACATACATGGAAACTCTGGGGCTATAACTTGAGGCATGTACCCTACCTAATATCCCCTCCTTCCGTCATTGTCACCTCAGCATTTACAGTCGCTAGAAAAATTCTACATTCAGGATTTTCTGACTCAGAAAATGGCAACCTAAAGACATCCATCTAATTACATGGTCAATATCATTTATCTGCACAGTCACTCTATGGAGGATTTCAGATGCCACAAAAATGCTTCTATGTGTGAAATATTACCCTTTATGAGAGATGATAGGCTGGGTAGGTTTCAACTAAGTGAGTCCTACTCCCATAAATTGTGAAATCCTACAATTTACATATAAATGTTTACCACATAAATACCTGGATGTTTTAAACCAGTGGTGGCTAACCTTTTTGGGTTCCTGTGCCAAAAATTGTGCACGAGCTTGCATGCCAGCACCCAGAAGGCAATGTGCGCGGGGCCCCCATGCCTCTTGTGCATGTGCCCGTGATTCTCCCCTCCCCCTCACCACTCCCTTACCTGCACTGCGCCTCCCAGCTGATTTTCGGACCATTTGAGGCCTTTTTCGGCCTCCCAGAGGCTCGAGGGAAGCCTCTGCAGCCTTTGTAGGCCAAAAAATGGGCCCATTTCATCAGTTTCGGTATTTCTGGAAATACAAGAAGTGACGAAACGAGCCTGGTTTTCGGCCTTCAAAGCTGCAGAGGCTTCCCTCGAGCCTCTGGGAGGCCGAAAATCATCTGGGATGATTTTCATCCGCAGTGAGGTAAATCATCTGGGATGATTTTCATGCGCAGTGAGGTAAGTTTGCCTGGGGCTCGCATGCCCGCACAAATGGCTCTGTGTGCCACCTGTGGCGTGGGTGCCATAGGTTCGCCATCACTGGTTTTAAGCAATCTTATCCCAGCAGCCATGGTGTGAAACCAAGAAAACAAAGAGAAATGGGGAAAAACACACCAAGGAACACGAATCACGGCTAAGTGTAAGCTATACTCTTAAGTCTTCCCCAAAATCTTACTACCCAGGTTAACTATAGGGACAAGAATAATGGTCACTAACGGTCTATGACTCAAACTGTAAGGTGGGCTGGAGACCATCATCTGGCTGAGGGCAGACACGATGATGAGAATGAGGATAGGCATCAGCTGGACAAACAGCCCAAGGCCACCCTGGGAAGAAAGAATTGAAAATATCAATCATTTGCATCTTCCAAACCACTTACCTTTAACAATTTTGGCTCAAATCTTGCATCTATGGTCTCTTTGGTAGCCCACAATGTGCTTTTTTTTTTAACTTAAGCTTTTGGATGTCATGTGAATTTGCTCACATTTGATTTAGTCAACACCACGTGGCTAGTCAAACCATGGCTTAGCATGGTATGTGAAGACTAGCTTCTGAAAGGCCCTATGGTTTCATACCAATTCAGCAAATGCTTGAAGTATTTTGCATGTACTAGCTGTGTCTGTATTACAGACCAAGCCGTGGCATGATGTTACCATGATTGGTTGAATAAACTACAGTTGGTTGGGTCCACACAACCTGGTAAAAACAAAATCAGCTTATATTATGACCAAGCATATTGTTGAACCCAGAAGCTTTCTAAACAATTCTACGAAGTACTGGGCACAATTTAAATTACTTTACATTTATCCACAGCTTTTGATCTTCCTTGAACTCTGTTCCAGAGAGAAATTAAATCCTCAGGAAAAAAAACTGGAAAGAAGTGCAAGAGACTTCAAGTTAGTCCCGTTTTTATTTATTTACATCCTGCTTTTATTATCTTTATAAACAAGACAGCAAGCATAGCCAACACACCTCCCTCCTATTTTCCTCACAATTCCTCCTCTGTGAGGTGAGTTGGTCTGAGAGTGAGTGACTGGCCCAAGGTCACCCTTCTAGCTTTCATGACTAAAATAGGCCTAGAACTCACAAACTTTTGTTCTCTAGCCTGGTGTCTTAACTATTAGACCCAACTGGCTCTCTACTTCCTCCTTGTCTTTTTTCTATGTGTTCCATTCTTTGTTCTAGAAGATTAACTTCTGGAAATTAACAAAATATTCATGCCCTATCTGGATTGGGACACTCCAGGAGAAAAACAGTGATCTGTGAATGGACCAGGCATATCCTCTAATAGCACTGATGACGTTACCTAGTTAGGGTAATGAAATATCTGCAAGAAAACAAGCAAGCTCAGAGAGCACCAAGGACCCCTCATATCCTCTAATAAACAATATTCCGATAGAAATGCAACCGTAAATCCCATCCATGACGTTTGGCTTATTTTATGAATGGGTATAACTAGGGATGGTGGAGGTCAGGTCTTGCCTAATGACTCTAGAGCAGGGGTCTCCAACCTTGACCGCTTTAAGACTTGTGGACTTCAACTCCCAGAATTCAATCTGGACAATCCCCACCATTTCTGGATGAGGAATTCTAGGAGTTGAAGTCCATAAGTCTTAAAGTGGCCAAGGTTGGAGACCCCTGCTCTAGAGAGTCTGTGGTAGAGGCTGATATTCTGCTTCATAGGTTTTATTTTCTGGAGGATGAGTCTGGTAATAGATAGCAATCAGAATGACTCCAAGATCAGAGGCAGACTGTTCTTCAATGTTAGGTGCTAAGGAAGATTAGTGGAAAGGCATGACTCTTTACTTTTCTTGTTTGCAGATTTCCGTAGGCGACTCATGGGCACCCAATGTTCTGGTGAAAGATCTTTGCAACCAAACAGAGATCATTTTCAAAACACATTTTCAAAGACACTCAGCACAATGCATTACAAAAGCACAATAATGCCTTTACTTTAGCATTTGGCAGGAACTGTACTCCTACACCTAACCAGCGATGAAAACTGCCTTTCTGAAAGCCACGGTTAACTAAAAACCAAAAATCTAGCATCATCCTACACTTTGGAATTAGCAAAGAAAAAAAACGAAGAACAGACCCATACACAAACAATATCGCAAAATGCCATTTGACCTAAACAGATCTGTGCACGTTCTGAAATTATTTTAATTTTCTCCCTCTGCCTTGCTTCAACTTACATCGCCTTGGTGTTCTCGTCTGTCTTGCCGTTGGTGATAGGTATACCGCATCCTGCCATTACTATATACATGTACGTTACCTATGAGAGAAAGGGACTTTTTAAGAATGGTTGAAGACACGCCATCGGCCAAATGTCGTAGAGAGAAGCTGCTAATTGTCCCTCTTTTAAAGTTAAATTTAACAGGGTGCTTTCAACTGAACACAATCCAAGTTTCGTGTATTGTCTGCGAATTGTGGATGTTGTAGCCAGCAAGTTCAGGAAAGACCAGCTTAGAAGGTAACTGATGAAATGGAAGAACAGTAACTGTAACGATAACAAAGGCAGACTGGGTTCTTTTGGGCGGGTGTGTGGGGTGAGGAGCTTATTTGGACACTGGGCTTTTATAAAAATGCTGAACACTCCGTTCCTGGCCCATGAAGCATAGAAGCCAAATTCCAATCACTGAGATTCAAGTAGTAGCCTCAGCATCGTTTGACTCTTATTTTCCGCTCTCCAGGAACGCTCTTAGGTGTCAGTTGTAAGCCTTTTCGGTTCAGGGAATAAAGTGGTGGTAAAAATTGTGAAGTCCAGGGACATTTTTTTAGCCCTTTCCTCCCTCTCTCTCTCTCTCTCTCTCTCCCCACCACCTGTTGCACCATCTGGCTGCTCAGATAAGCAGCCTCCGATGGCTGCTCTGGGCCCCCCAACTCCTTAGCCAAAGGGTGTGGATTCCCAGAGGAGGATAATCTCACGCGGTTCTCCCTGGTGTTCTCTCCAAGTAGGCTCCACCACTCTCGGAGGCTTTCTGTTGCGGACCGAGATGTTGTAATCGCAGCGTCTTCTTCCTTTGGGCTCTCTATTATAGGTGGAGCCTGCCAGGGAGACTCAGGTAAGTATGCCCCCCAGCCTCTCAGGAAACCCCTCCCTCACTTCCTGACCACCTGCAGATTGAGCTGCTGTCATTTTATTCCTTTTCGCTTGGCTTAGCTGCTGATCCTCCCTTCCCTTTCCCATCACTTGGAATGGACGGCGATCTCTACATCTCCTCCTTTGATCCCCGCACCTCTAAAAAATAAACCAATAAGCCGGACAGAACTTGACCAAACCAAGTTTTAATTGGTAAGTCTCGGGACAGCCCTGCCACTGGAAATTTCTCCCCACTCAAGTTAGCAATCTAATCCCCCCCTCAGGAATCTATCCGTGAATCACTCACAATTCTGCTGTTCTAGAAGTGGTTCATCTTTTAATGGACAATCAATGCTTTCAACAGCCAAGCCAAGGCATGCCATGCAAGCTATAAACGTTTAGGAGAGAGCATAGCAACCTGCTGGGATTGCAAGTGGAAGGCCACAAAAAGTTATCAATGGGTTAGATGGTCATCAACGTGGAAAGCGGAAAGTCAAAGAATATTATCTGGACACTGGGCTTAGTTTTCAAGGTGATTCTGAAGCTGAAATCAGCACCCGGGCAGAAGCTCACGGACACATGCAATTCATGAGTTGCTGGCAATTCTGATTATAAAAATGCTCAAAGGGGGTGGAACTCACAAAATGCACGTTTGTGGATACTTGGGACGTTGTACATAAATCTACCGTATTTTTCAGTGCACAAGATGCACTTTTCCCTCCCCCAAAAGTGGGTGGAAATGTCTGTGCATCTTATACAGCGAATGTTGCCAAAGCTCCGCCCACCCGCCGGCTCCCACCCTTCGGCTTCTGCCTCCCAGCAATTTTCCTCCTTGTGGCAAACAACCTGGTCAGCTTTGGCATGCCTGATTAGCACAAGCAGCTGTTGGTTGGATTGGCCTCCTGACGATCAGCTGTTTCAGGCTATAGGGATTACCATCACCTATTGCTCCCTCTGCGTATCCCGTTTTCAGCCTCCACATGCTCCGTTTTTGCCCGTTACGATCCCTGCTGCCTGGAACAGCTAAAAATGGGGTGCGCGGAGGCCAAAAATGGGATGCAGAGACAAAAAATGGGGCGCCTGGAGGCAGCAATAGGCAATCCCTGTAGCTTGAAACAGCTGATCACCGGGAGGCCGATCCAACCGACAATCAGCTGCTTGTGCTAATCAAGCTGTGCAAAACCTGACCAGACCGTTTGCTGTAAGGAGGAAAATTGCTGGGAGGTAGAGGCAGATTTTGTTTTTTCTTATTTTCGTCCACAAAAGCTAGGTGGTCTTATACTTTGGAGTGTCTCATAGTCTGAAACATACAGTACATTGCCATTCAACAAGTAATTTCTTTGTGTATTAGTATTATAATTTATGGGGAATATGGAAAACCATTGCTGGGTACCGCTTGGAAGAGTGGGACTTTTTCTCTGCGACAATGACGATAAAAACTCAAATACTGAATCTCAGTACAAAACGTGAGAGTTGTTCACCAACATCAAAATAGGACATTGGCATCCTGGCTTAGATTTCCACATAATGGTAAAGTTTACAAAGACTCCTGAGTTTTTTCTTCTTCTGTTATTCCCATTCGGTTGCGATCAAAAGCATTAGCAAATTGTTCCAAACAACTCGAGCAAACAAACAGGCTAAGCTACATGCTACAAGAAGGCAACCTCAACTGGACTCTACCACCCAAACCAGTGTTCTAGACCAGAGATCTCCAACCGTGGCAACTTTTAAGACTTGTGGACTTCAACTCCCAGAATTCCTGAGCTAACATGACCGGAGGAGGAATTCTGGGAGTTGAAGTCCACAAGACTTAAAGTTGCCAAGGTTGGAGATCCCTGGTCTAGACTATTTTACCCAAAGAAAAATGCCTTCTGGATCCCCAAAAAGGCAACCCCCCCATTCTCTTAGATGGGATTAGAAGAAAGTTCAAGATAGAAAGACAGCAAAAAGCTTTGCTTTTCTCAATTGATGCTTTAATAGTGTGAGGAAAGGAACATTCCTTCCCCATAGCAAAGCACAGAACTCACCCAACAGGAGTCCTTTCCTACCTACATAGCTTCCTTCTCAGCTATAACGTGTTAACTCTGCAACAGCACCTCTATTACTAGCCTGAAGACACTTAGATCAGGTTACATTATCAATGTCTGGACCCGAGGAACAGAAAATAATTTTAAAATACTTCTCTTCTCCAAATGTCCCTGGCCTCATACTCAGATTCTATCTCCAATAACCATTTTTCTAACAAACTTGTTATCTGTCCAGCTTGTGAAACCTATTAGAAACTTTCATAGCATTATAGACCTAGGTCAACACCCGCCCCACATGTGGACAATCTTTTGGAGGTTGCAACTCCCATCATATCCAACTGGATAGCCCCATGAGCTGGCTGATGGCGGATGACAGGCAGACACACATATATTTGTTAAATACATTATCCAATTTCTATTATAATTTTAACGAAGTTTCAAGGATTGCCCTGTGAAGAAAGGCTGGCCTAGGCCTTTCAATGAGCACTGTTCCCTCTGGCATGACAAATGAGTCCCCCTTCCATCTTGGATTCCCCCCTTGAGGAATCAGGAGAAAAACCAACTCAGAGGTATCCCCTTTCCTTTACAGCCTTCCCTTTGCCAGCCAGGCACATAAAATTCACAACTTACTAGAGGGGAAACCACCACCGAAGAACATATTGAAGAGATCTTCTGGAGAAATGTCTGCCTCAAAGCCTCGGTTGAAGTCCGCATGACCGTGTCGCGTAGAGTTGACTTTGGCATCTCCAAACTGATCATACTGCTTCCTTTTCTCTGGATTGCTCAAGACTGCGTATGCATTCCCAATGGCTAAAACATAAGAAAGAAGGAAATAGTCATTCCCTTGGCAACGGCTAATGTGTTAAACGGTGATTTATGAGTGAACAAATCAGGAAAAGTCCAGCATCTCTCACCTTACATTCAAACCCATCATTCACAACATCATTTCTTTCAGCCTGTGGCCTCTAGTGTTCTGAAGATGTTCATCCTATCTCTAGAGGAAAGATTACTGATAAATTTACATCACAAGTCTTGAGAACCTAGGAAACCATTTGAATAATAAAAGATAACCACATCCCATCTATTTTTTTTTTGGAATTCAGTTCAACTTGTTCCATAAAAGATATTTCCAAGGGAAAAGTAGAGGAAAGAAAGACTGCATTGATGGTGCAAAAGACTGGATCTTCTGGCTATGTTTTGGAGCTGCATTCAAATGTTCATTTTGTCACATGACCATTGCACTTATCAGGTGATTGGTGGTGCACAGTATTAATTTTTTTATGTTGTTTAACATTAGATTGCAAGCAGGCTCCCATTATTTTCCAGACTACAACTATGGATTGGAAGGTCTGAAATCTTCTCACAAGTCTTTGTCATATTATTAAAGTTGAGGTCCAGATAACTGAGAGACATGGTTTCTTTAGTGGCCCTGCCAATAATTTATACATCATACAAAGCTGTATTCCAAAATAATAGCATGTGTTGGATTTTTCTTATTATACACATGAGCTAGCTTTTGGTGAATCTTTAAAAAGGCAGCTCCTCAGAAACGAAATGAAATACAGCTTAATACAGGATCTAAACTGGACCAATCATTGGGAATTAAGTAAGAAATATGTGGGGGAGGAACTCTTCACACTGATTTCTGCAGGATTTAAGTGTGATTAATGAAGATTCACATTAATCCCTTACATTTATTATAGCTTCTCTTTTTGATTCTTACTTTCCCTTCCTTTGCTACTGACCTTTCAATTTGGTTACATCACTATGATTTATTTAACAAGTAGATATTCTTCTTTGGAAAAAATTACCTTCATTTTGGAATAATTAGAAATGCAAATTAACAGAAAACAACTAGGGAGCAAAGCAAAAAAGCAAGAACTGTGATGCAACAGAAATGAACTCAGGGTGAATAAAAAGTTTGTAATTAGTTGAGGCACAGAAGCTATTGTCAACATTACTGTTATTATGGAAAAATACAATGGCCGAATCCAAATACATCTCTGAAATTATACTGTTGCTATTGTTTGCTTTGGTTTCAGGTTCATTGCTACTGGTAATATAAATTATATTTCTTTTCCTCTATATCTAATATTTTTATTCCTCAAATTAATTTTCCCATTTATAGGAAACTGTCCTTGACTTCAGTTCCCATCCATAATTATCAGATATTCAGACTTATGCTATCATGTTTAAGCACAATATTGAAAAAACACAATAACACAATACAGCATTGACAGTTTCACAGCATTACCAAAAAAGCATGATCAGAAAAGGAATCAATCTGCACTAAATTATAATCACAAAACTTAAAAACAATCAACATGAAAAATGCCAGGGATTAAATACCTGTGTGAAAGAAATTCTATGTAATATTTGATGAAAAAGAACAAAAATATCTTTAAGAAATATATTTGGTGCATACTCATATCATGTTTGGTCTAATTGTTTTCAATGGAGTGGTAAGACTTATTAATTTTCTTTGTCTGAATAATCAAATTTAACTGAAAAAGGAATTCTAAAAGGGAACAGAAGCCTAAAACTTCAAAATACAATGTGCTAAAAATGTAAAACATGATATTTCCATTTTATCAAAGCTCGATGCATTCTTACACTCTTGTTATTTATTAAAAATACAGCTATTTAAAAGATGCTGAAACTATCTACGTGCAGAATTTGGCTTATATGGGTTTACTCTGCAAAACTAAGAAGCATGATTAATTTAAGCAAGATCTAAACATAAAAATAACACCATTATCATCTGGCACTGCAAAATGGAAAATTAAAGGATCAACTGACATCAGTGACTGAAAAACATTAACCAAGGCATCTCCAGAGAGAAAATACTAAACTCTTGGAAGATTAAACAAGAGGAATAAAACATGCTTAGCTACAGATAAAGTCCTGGAAGATGGACCAGTAAAAAGAGGCTAAAGTGTTATTTAGCTCATGCATCACAGTTGTGATATATGGATCTTGGAAAAGCCTTCAATAAACATAATAATATAAAGTCTACAAATGAAGAAATCTGTGAAGTGTTAGCTTTGTGCTAGATATACTGTGGATGTCTAGACAAGGACAGTTTTAATCTGATTCCAACTAAGAAGAGTTGGAAGCTAAGTCTAAAACCTGAAAGAGAACAGACAAATACTGTGCTGTGATCCAAATCCTGATCCAAATTCCGGATCTCATGGCTGCAATTAACCCTTCAGTATTACTAGTCAAAAAGTACATCCAGTCTAGTGGTTAAGGCACCAGGCTAGAAAGTGGGAGACCTTGAGTTTAAATTCTGGTTTAGCCATGAAAGCCAGCCAGGTGACTTTGGACCAGTCATTCTCTCTCAGCCTAACGCATCTCACAGGGGTGTTGTGGAGAAAATAGAAGGAGGAGGTGTGTTGATATACTCACTACTTTATTTGTAAACATAATAAAGGTGGGATACAATCACACAAACAAAAATAGTAGTTTCCGAATGAAGAAAAAAAAATATTTTCCTCAGGTGACAAACTGAAATTCAATTTTAAAGCTGTGTTTTAATTTTGATTACCAATTTCTACTTGCAATCCATGGCAATAAATAAGTATGAAGATCACAGAGGGAACATTTCAGCATTTTAATATTTAGGCATAATCTTAACCATTACAGCAAAATCAAGGAGTTTTTACACCATAAACCCATATGTAACTTTTTAGACAAAAAATGTCCATGTGTTCAGGATACACTCAGATTGATTGACACTTGATGACAAGTACATTCATGGTCCCACACTTGTAAATATAAATGCATCTAAGACTGTAGCCAGGCTGAGTGTCTTTCGTCATCTCTTCAGAAAAAAGACATATCAATTTGCAATGGAGCTTAACTCATGGAGAAGGGAGTATCAGATAGCAGTCTTCATGTGTCTGCCTTTAGCACAGAAATAAAACTTTTAATCAGTTGGGTAACTGTTTCTTTTAAGCACTTATAGATAAGTTGGACTCTTCATTTATTCATTTATGCACCAAATTATTAGGGATTGCAATAAAGTCTCTGTATCAAATGCATAAAATGAATGTTAATCACATGTACATTTATTTTTACAACTTTTTACTTGATTCTTAAGAGCATTTAACATAAGAGGCTATTTACTGTACACTTTCCGTTTCCTTTTTAACAATTACACAAACCAACAACAGCCTCCTTTGGTGGACTTCTGTCACTAAAAAGGTACTATTCTCAGAGTATAAAGACACGCCTCTTGGAAGAAAAAGGGTATTTTTACCTTTAAATGCTTCTGTGGCACCGGGTGCATGATTTTTATCAGGATGAAATTTTAGAGCTAATTTCCGGTAGGCCTTTTTCAGATCCTCATCAGAGGCATCCCTACTGACGCCCAGAATTTCATAATAGTCTTTACATTGTTTCACCCTGAAAGTTGAAAAGATAGACAAAACGCCTCATTTGACAATGTATTTAAAATTACAGGTTTGCTTCTCCTGAATTAAAACTCACAGCAACACAGTCCCTTGCTTCCCTTTTCTGAATAGAATTCAAATATTAAAGATCAGGCTCAACTCTGTGAAAATGGTGCCCTCAAGTGGCACACACCTGCATTACTTTAAAGGAAAGAACTTGGGGAACTACACATAGAGGAGGAGAGGAAGGCTTTTAAAAAAAAAAAACCTTTAGACATAATCCCCCCTTCCTGAAATCTAGATTAAAAGACCACTAAAATTATTATCCTCTTTAACAGCAGTGTATTTTCCACTTCAAACCACATTAATTATAATTTAAAAAGCAAATTATGAGAAGCCAAACAAATCATTTACAAGGAACAAACATGGTGGCGCAGTGGTTAGAGTGCAGTACTGCAGACTGCTTCTGCTGACTGCCAGCTGCCTGCAATTTGGCAGTTCGAATCTCACCAGGCTCAAGGTTGACTCATCCTTCCGAGATTGGTAAAATTAGGACCCAAATTGTTGGGGGCAATATGCCGACTCTAAACCACTTAAGAGAGGGCTGTAAAAAGCACTGTGAAGCAGTGCTATTACTATTGCTATTTAACCAGTTGGTCAGTTACCCATAGTGACAACTCTTGCTTAGGAAACACATCCTGTCAGATGTCTTCTGAATTCCCGCTCCCTTCCCCAAAGACTGAGGGTGCTATTGATCAACGTGTAACACTGCTTTGTGTATATTTACCCATTTAGTATGGCTGTATTTTAACTTTCTCATTTTTTTCTATCTTCTCTTATTGGTATCATCATTGCGATTATTATTACACTGTTGTTTTGTATGTACGTTGAGAGGTTCTGCACAGGAGACAAATTCCTTGTGCATCTAATCACATTTGGCCAAATAAAGTAGTCTATTCTATGAGATTGCCACTACGTTCCCACAGTTGCTCTTCCAACTATGACTGACAAGTTGTTCTATGATTATAACTGTGGTCTGTTGGTCAGAATCTTAACTAAGGCTTACCTCTTCACAGCATCCACTTGATCCTGTGTGTAACCTTTGCTGGTATCACCGCCGGCTTCTCCGTTGGCTGTAGCAAAATCCTCGGTCCTTTTTTGACTACCGAGGTTGGAGGATTCCTTGGGCTGCGAATGGTCATCGGCTGACTGTTTGCTCTTGATGAGCGAGTCCAACAGCGCTACAAGGAAAAACGTCCAGCATAGATCCAATGGTTCCATTCTCACAAATTTATTTTTTTTCTCCCCCCCCCAGTCATTGCCAAAAGTTCTCATTCCACACCTGAAATATACTATTTGCTGGACTGCATCCATTTCCAATAATATCAGTGTCAATCAGGTTGGCTGAATTACATTGCACTGATACCCAAACAGAAAGATTGCGCATAAGCGCAGAGTCGTGCCTATCGTTCCTGTCCTATTGTCCCCAATTATTCCTACCCATTTCCTGTATCTATACTTATGTTTATTATCTTGTAAGCTATTGACAAATAAATAAAATAAATATGTATCATTTATTGACAAATCTTTTCATTGCAACCAATCAACCAAAGACTCCAGAAGTTTCTCCATTTTTTTTTGAGCAGTGTAAAAATGTACATGATATTAATGGGCAGATTTCTTGAAAAATATTAGAAACTCAAAAGAGAAAGATTGCTTTCTAATACCCTAAAACTTCTCTTGTTTGCATTAGAAGCAATGCAGTATTTTCAGAATACTTATTCCTTTATATTCTTGAAACGGGACACCTTCCAAAATTAAAATTGGATACATACGTTAAAATATTTAATCCTTATGAATATTTTAGTTGTGCTTAGTATTTCATGTGATTTTTATTATATCCAGGTTTTTGTGGCTAGGGTGTTAGTTGCTAGAAATGTGTTTTAA
The DNA here is from genome assembly GCA_023653725.1 of Bungarus multicinctus. Classification (NCBI taxonomy): domain Eukaryota; kingdom Metazoa; phylum Chordata; class Lepidosauria; order Squamata; family Elapidae; genus Bungarus; species Bungarus multicinctus. The sequence goes on along the minus strand of CM042844.1, from coordinate 81,656,133 downwards.
GTAACATATAAAATTTTAAATTAGTAAAAAACTCTGTATAGTAAAAACAGGGAATCAGAACAAATAAGCAACTAGCATTCAGCAACAAACAGAACATCTAAATTAATATTGCTGGTAAGATAGTCACTTATCCTATTTGAAGCCAAGAATTATGTTGAGTTTATACATAACAGTCATCAGGATGTTTGAAATCACATTTCTTTGAACAAACCATATTGATTTGGCTAACTTGTAACACTAAACTATCGACGGTGAATTCCTGTCACATCAGAAACTAATTACATTCTGGCTAATGTTATGAGTAAACCTTGTAAACAAATTGTAAACAGAAGACACTTATCTGGGTGGCAAAAATCTGGATGACCAGTAGAATACAACAATGAGTCTTCTGTATCTCTTTGCTACCATCTAGTGGTTTTCTGGATTTTTATAGGCTACAACGCAGAACAATTAAAATAAAGGGAAAAAAGAGAACGCATGTAATAGGATAATCGCAGAGGGAATATTAGCTACATCCATTTTCAAAACCTCAGTGGCTGCCAGCTCTCTAAATGCACAAAGGCCTGATGTAATATTGAGAAATTCTAGTACTTTAATTCCACTTTGGCAAAGAACATGAATCTCAAGAGTTTATAACAGCCCCATCTGATCCAGCTTTACTATAAGTTAATGTTCTTGCAGAGCCAAATTCAAAGACAACAATTAAAGCTATTTTAAAAATTCATTTTTTCCCTATTAATTGGCAACAATAATCATGGCCCTGGTTAACATATAAACCAAAACCCTAACCAGTCTATATGAAATGGCTTTATTTGGAGACAGATCATCTAGTTTTGTCTATTTGGATTGGCTATGATTTTCCAGAGTTCTGGAAAAAGTATTTTTCTTACTTTGTAGTACCTGCTCCAAACTTGGCAACTTTAATACTTGTGGACTTCAACTCCCAGAATTCTCCAGTTAGCATAGATGGCTGGAGGTCTCTGACTTAAAAAAACTACTGTATGCAAACCATTCATCATTCATCCTTAATCATTAATCCTTCCAACAGAGTTATAATTGCAGGTGGATACTATGGCAGAGATAGAGAAGCCTGAAGTTTGCTGAATTATAATTCCAACATACCTTACCACTGACAATGCTCTCTGGCTAAAAGAAGTGAATCTATATAAAATATACTTAGTTCTCATGACTTTTCCCAACAAATCTATCGTATGATTAAAAACTAGATGGAACCACAAGTTGTGCAGAGTTTGATTTGTCTGAAGCAACTCTCCTATGGGGGCTTGAAATAACCAACACCGTTTTGTATTCTGCTTGGATTATTTTGTACTTAATGCCTCCACTGCACTTCTGTATGCATTATCATGCTCCAAAGGGCTACTCAACATTTCCAGCAAGATATGTTACTCAGTATTTTACTAAGCAACATGCATATGCAGATCAGCTAAAGGTCATGAAAAAAAGCTTGCCACTTTCTTCCTTTTCTTAAAGTAATAGCAGAGTTTTATGCTTAAAAGCTTGGCAAAGAAATAACCATGGCATCTAACTGAACCATTTCTATAAAGATTTTAGAGCACGGTTTTTAAAGTCATTCGTTTTAGATTGGTGGCCACAAAATGCCACCTTGTCTATAATGCTATTTAATGCCTGTATGAGCTTGCTGGAAACAGTTGTTAAAAGATCTGGAGCCCACTGTCATAAGAATCCTCTATTTCTCTTTGATATAGGTAGTCCTCCAGTTACAATGGCAATTAGGACTGGAATTTCGATGGTTAAGTGATGGTGTCATATTGGGTGACATGATGTGACTGCATTGCATAGTGACAATGATCCTGGCACTCCCTGTTGCTGTCATAAACCAAATCATACTGGTCATTAGCCGAGGATCCATGCCCATCCAAGCCATTTCTGGCTTGGTCCTTTCTCAGCCTTGAGCCTCAGTTCTTTCAAGGTAAGGGGCTGCCTCCTTTTAACTCCCCTCAATTGCCTATTCACTCCTATCACTGCCCTTTTGGGCTGTCCCGCATCCCCCTTAGGGGCAGCAAGCAGCCCCAAAATCTGGCTGAAGGGTTACTTGCCTCACTGTGGTCCAGGAGCTTCTTTGGAGCTACAAGAAGCCTTTGATCCACATTTCAATGTGAAGCTGTAGCTCTCCTGGGAAGCCCCTGGCTACCCCAATCTGCCCCAACATTGTAGTGCAGAGACTTTATTTTTATTGTATTTATTTTATTTTATTTGGTTTGTCAATTACTTACAAGATAATAGGTGTAAGTAAAAACATAGTTATGAATACATGGATACATATAAGAAAAATAAAAGAAACAATAGGACAAGGACATAGACGCAGCGCCCCTCGACACCCTGTACTCCAAGGCCCATGCCTCCCTGCGCTCTGCCAATCCAGCTGATCTTTACCATTTTCTTTGTCCCCATTGCTGACCAAGCACACCTAGCCTGGCCCTTTGCTGAACCGAACGGTCGTAACTCAAGAACTACCTGTATACGGGTCGGAAGAGGACTTGAGGATTGAAGGCCTCAATGTTTGTCTTTTGACCCCGTAATCCCTTGCATCGGGGTGGAGTCGGGGCAACTGAATGGAGCTGAGTGTTTACTGTCTGGATGCCCTTCCTGTCACCAATGCAGAGTTTGCAGCTGATATTTACTCATTGGGTGCCCAGAGAGAGAGAAATATCTGCCGCTACCTAAGATCAAACTCACAGCCTCCTGATTGTGAGGCGAGAGCTCCACCTTTAGGCCACTGCACCATTCATAATGAGAGCTAATAATGTGAACTGGCAAGAAACACATTTTCCCTCCTTTTTGGAACATCACCTGTTGCCATTCCATGAAAGGACAGCTGAGACTCGGTGACTCAGTAATGTCTCAATTGCTGCTATGTATTTTAGGTGAGACTTATTCTTAAATATGGTCTAGAACCTTGATGGTGCACCTATGGCATGCGTGCCACAGGTGGCACGCAGAGCCATTTATGCTGGCACGCGAGCTGCAGGCCAACTTACCTCACTGCCCATGATTTTCAGCTGGTTGGAGGTCTTTTTCAGCCTCCGAAAGGCTTGAGGAAAATAGGCCCGTTTCATCACTTCCTGTTTTTCCGGAAATACCGGAAGTGACAAAACGGGCCTAGTTTTCGGCCTGCAAAGCCTGCAGAAGCCTTCCTGAAGCCTCTGGGAGGCCGGAAAAGGCCTCAAACTGGATGAAAATCAGCTGTGAGGTGCAGTGCAGGTAAGGGGGCAGCAGGATGTGTATGTGGGGATTGCGCGCACATGCGTAAGGGGCATGGGGGGGCGCGCATTGCCTTCTGGGTGCTGGCATGCAAGCGCGCGCATAATTTTTGGCACAGGAGCCCAAAAAGGTGAGCCATCACTGGTCTAGAACTTACAATTACAGATAGCCTTTGAACTATGACCACAATTGAGCCCAAAATTTCAGTTACTAAGTGAGCCATTTGTTAAGTGAATTTCCCCCCCACTTTACAACCTTCCTTGCCGTAAGTGAAATCGCTTTCTTGTTAAGTGAATCACTGCACTATTGTTAAGTTAGTTACAGGGTTGTTAAGTGAACTTGGCTTCCCCATTGACTTTGCTAGTCAGAAGGTCACAAGAGATGTTCCCATGATCCTGGAACACTTGCAACTATCATACATGAGTCAGTTGCCAAGCATCTGAATTTTGATCACATGACCAATGATTGAAATTGTGAAAAATGGTCATAAATCACTTTTTTTCAGTGTTGTTGTAGTTTTGAATAGTCATTAAATGAACTGTTGTTAAGTTGAGGTCTACCTGTGCTGCAATGGGAGATAGCAAGAAAACTGGTTTGTGAAATTCAGCCATTGCCACAAGCATGTCTCCTGAAAATACTGAGCCGCCTGTTGATTTGGAAATGGGCAGGCTTCAAATTTTGATATTAATCTGTACAACCTTAAACCGGTCCAAGCCCTGTGATCATTACTACAAGCAATTCTGGTTACGTCAGATTCTACAGGCTTTTTTTACATCAATAATTGGAAATAGCATCCAAAAAAAGTTTAAATTAACACGCTGATTCTGAGGATGACCGAGAGAGACACAACACATGAGTTTTCATGTCCTTAGAAAGTGATTTTAAAGAAACTATTTCTAAAAAGTCTTGCAATAACGTATTATGCAAGGGATTAATCAGATTGCTTTAAATCTCTCTGTATTACATGTTACTTCCAAAGGTTTCAACACTGGTTTTGTTTGTTCAAGAACAACATATAATTATACCTTTACAGAATTAAAATATCTTATTAAATCCTTCACAATGTTTCGTATTTGTTTTGCCAACCAACCAATTTTCAATTAGGCAAAAATCAGTATAAAAGTGTATGTTTAAAAAATGTGCTAGAAAACAGTAATAATAATTGTAGTAATAGCATTAGTAGCAGGAATCAAAGGCAGAACACGCATACATTTATGATATTCAAAGCACATCAGTTAAAATTCATTTCAATGAGCTATTATCTTTTTAGCTTCTTTTAGATTCTAAAATAAAATATTTTCTTCCAAAGAATCAGCACAAAAAACCCTCAACCATCAAATCCTACAATCATTATACCATGAAGATACAACCAAGAGAATACACGGTATTCTCGGTGCCTTCCTAATTTATTTACACCCCAAACAATCCAACTTAAAATTGGTAAATGCGTATAATTCTGCATGTAGATGAACCTTCTCTCATAATTGCAAGTGGAAAGGTGACAGGAGTATTTCTCTTGATGGATTTTCACCAAATCACTCCCCTTTGGGTAAGTATTTAAAGGGAATAAATAAGATACAAGAGGAAGGGGGGAAATGTAATCAAAGTGGAAGTAGAAGTGATTGTGTATTTCAAAGTAACTGACTAGAAAATATATAATCAGTCTGATCTCTAACTCATTAGGTAAATAAATAAAATAAATTGTTGGATGTAGCAGCCTTCAGGTTTTTTAAAGTTGTAATAGCCAAATCTAACTGCTCTTGCAAATACCAGTGGACCAAAAAACATCCATATATAAGCCTATGTGATTAGAGGTTATAGTGGGATCCGAGTTCTAGTCCACCCTTAACCACAGAAGCTCACTGACTAATTTGGGCCAGTCACTGTCTCACTGCCAGAGACCTATCTCACAGGACACCAACTTCAGCTCTTCACCTAAAGGCAGAATATAAATCTAACAAAAAAAGAATAACTATTCAGAGCACAGCCCTTTTTCTGGAGGCACTTATCACTGTCTTTCCTGAGGTATCTGAGAAGTTGAAAGGCAGCATTTATACAATGTGTCTAAATATTTTCTGATATAATGGTATTTGGTTTAATTATACAATGTTTCAAAAGTTAAAAGGTTATATTTTTATTTTTTCCTATTGTAGCTGTTAAGCAGAGATATGTAAGTCTGCATTTATCACTGTTACGACCAAATTAAGAATTTGCAGCAAAAGCTCTTTAGTTGTGGGCTCAAAAATAACTGTGCTCCAAGAAGTCAATGGAAGAGAATAATTAAGCAGGAAAGTGAAGGAAGATGGGAAAGGGAGAAGATAAGGCAGAATTGGTGTCACCAGACACTAATTAATATTACCTTCAGAAGTTGTGGGTGCTCTATTACTGGAGGCTTAAGAATAGACTGAACAGCCATTTGTCTGAAATGGTATAGGGTCCCCTGCTTGAGCAGGGGGTTGGACTAGAAGACCTCCAAGGTCCCTTCCAACTCTACTATTCTGTTATTCAGACAATCCACATGGAGGACTGAGGCAGTAAGGTAAAGGATCAGTTGGAAGGAAGCTGCACATTAGAGCATCTATTAAAACCTTGAAACAAAACAATGCATTTATTTGAAAACTACCTATCTTCACAAATCTAGGCTGCATACAAATGGAGAGCATCCTTCGAATTGTCTCTGGGACGCGCACAAGCAATAGCTCCCTACAATGTCTGTAACATCATGTACTCAAAAAGGCACAATACACAGTATTGTTTGGGATACAGAAAGTCCAATTAGGTTGAATGCTGTTGCTGGTTCCAATACTTCCCCAGTGGAATGAGGACACTCAAGTGTGGAAAGAGATTAGAGTGATGAAAATTAAGCAGGGTTAGGCAGCTGAGCACAATTTTTGGACCTCTTGTTGCCATTAACCCATCTAGGGTGTGTGTGGGAAGCACAGCATCCAGCCCATCTTGGCTAACCCTGAAACTTTTGTAGAGTTGGGAGAAGTCTGTGTGAACAGGAGACTAGGAAAACAGTTGTAGGCTACAGAGGGCTCTTCAAAAAAATACCTTGGGAGAAGGGAACAGCAAACAGTTTCCAAACTATTACCATGAACATTACACTGATATCTCCACTAGGGATCAAACCAACTGGAGAGGGTTTTCCCTTGATTTCTGCCCACTGGACTGACTGCTGCCTACCCAACTGGAGAGGCTCTTTCCTTGATTCCTGCTCACCTGACTGGAGACGGTCTTCCCTTGACTCCTGTCCACCCAACTGGAAAGAGTCTTCCCTTAACTGCTGCCCACCCAACTGAAGATAGTCTTCCCTTGACTGCTGCCCATCCAGCTGGAGAGGCTCTTCCCTTGACTGCTGCCCACCCAACTGAAGGTGGTCTTCCCTTGACTGCTGCCCACCCAACTGAAGATGGTCTTTCCTTAACTCCTGTCCACCCAACTGGAGAGGGTCTTTCCTTAACTCCTGCCTACCCTACTGGAGATGGTCTTCCCTTGATTCCTGTCCACCCAACTGGAGATGGTTTTCCCTTGACTGCTGCCCACCCAACTGGAGAGGGTCTCCCCTTGACTGCTGCCTACCCAACTGGGGATGGTCTTCCCTTGACTCGTCTACCCAACTGGAAAGAGTCTTCCCTTGACTGCTGCCAACCCAGCAGGAGAGGCTCTTCCCTTGACTGCTGCCCACCCAACTGGAGATGGTCTCCTCTTGACTGCTGCCCACCCAACTGGAAAGAGTCTTCCCTTGACTCCTGCCCACCCAACTGGAGAGGGTCTTTTCTTAACTCTTGCCCACCCAGCTGGAGACTTCTTCCAATGCCCAGCAGGCCCAGAACTTAGTCCAGATCATCTGAAAGGAGCCAGGGCCGAGGCTAAAGGCGGCGGTGGGTGGGGGGCACAGTCCTACAGCGGATCTAGGGAAGGGGCTGCCAAAGGTGGGTCACGGATCCCCAGCAGCAGAGAAGGCCAGAGAGAGAGAGAGAATGCTTAAACAGCGCCTGTCCCAAACCGGGAGGGAACCCTGAACATGGCGGTAGGGGGAGAAGGAGAGAGGCTACCCGGACCGGCAGCGGGGAATTGCAATTGGGGGGCAAAAGGAAATACTCCAGGGGCCATCCCTATCACTCAGGTGCAGGGTTTGCCCCCTTCACCCTCGGCGCAATGCTCGCTGGGAGTTGTAGTCTCCTCAATTCAGCTTAGGGAAAGACAACCGTCGTGCTCTCTTCATGAACAACATAAACCCGGCTCACTGAGTCGGGCTTCCTTTTGTTCCCTGCGCCGGCCATGAAATTTCCCTCGAAGACCCCCGTTCACAAGGCGTGTTTTCCTTTCACGGCGAGTTAGGGGACTTCAAGTCCCAGAGTGCCTCACGCCACGCTCGTTTCTGCGCACGCGCAGTTCGGGTGAGAGGTCAGGCCGGCTACTCCAGGCCTCAGTCGTCTAGGCCTCCCCCCCCCGCCCCCCGTGTCCCGCTCACCGCCGACCCGCTGAGACGGGTACAGCCGCTGGGCCTTCTCCAAGAAACGACGGGCCTTCTCGGTCTGGTTGGCCTTGATGGCGGCTACCGCGATCCCAATACAACGCTCCGCTTCGTCCCTGTTGGATTCCATGGTGGCGGTAGCGGAGGAAGGCGCCGGCGCACGATGATACGGTCATAGCGTCCCCTGCTGGAAACTCCCTTATCGTCAGGCGGCAAACTTTACCGTATTGTTTGGAATAGCCGCGCCACAGGATGTCATAATCTCGCCAATAGCCCGGCGATGCAAAGATAGTATCTACGGCTGAGAGAGGGGACGGGGTGTGTGTGTCTGCTTCTGGCTCTGAAGTGGCAGAAAAACTGCACTGCTAACGCGGGAAGAAGGAAGAACTGGAAGGATTAAACGTAGGAAATTTGTTCTTTCCTAAATTGTATTAGAGATGCATGCAACCTAGTAGTAGCTCTCCTGGACCGCATTAGAGTTAGACCAGAGGTCTCCAAACTTGGCAACTTTAAAGACTTGTAGACTTCAACTCCCAGAATTCCTCCTCCAGTCAAGTTAGCTCAGGAATTCTGGGAGTTGAAGTCTACAAGTCTTAAACTTGCCGAGTTTGAAGACCCTTGGGTTAGACCAGTGGTGGCTAACCTTTTTTGGCTCCTGTGACAAAAATTATGCGTGCACTTGCACATTCTTGTTTGCGTGCCAGCACCCAGAAGGCAATGAGCGCCCCCCCTACACATGTGCACATAATCCACCCACCCACCCCCTGGTGCCCCCTTACTGCACTGCGCTTCGCAGCTGATTTTCGGCCAGTTTGAGGCCTTTTTTCGGCTTCCCAAAGGCTTGAGGAAGGCTTGTGCAAGCTTTGCAGGCCAAAAATTAGTCTCATTTCATCACTTCCTGTTTTTCCAAAAATACCACACATCTTCAGAGTTGAGGTTGAGAAATTCTGCGTTGACGTAATCCTGCTTAACTGGATTTGGGCAACTATTGCTTTCACTGATAATCAACGTTCGTGGTCATCGCTGCAATGATCAATTCAACGTCTGTGGATATTGGTCAGCCTATTTTAAGTCAACAACAACGATTCCGTTTCTTATCCCTCTTGATTTGGGCTGATACTGAAGAAACATATGGGGATGTTGGCAGCCAAAGGCTCTCTTCCCTTCTAATGTTTTGCCTTGATGTGCTAAGACACTTGGAAAGTTGAACAGCATGAGGGTGGTATTTATATACAAGTAACATGAATATTTTATGCGTGTTTTGAAAATATTCCTGGCCCTCATTCGGCTCTTGGACCGCAGTGATTCTGGTTAGCTTCCAGCTTCCTTCGGTACAGGTACAAATATGAAATTCATTAATGTTTAGATCTAAAATTCAAAAACCCCTGGTATTTCTATAATCATAAACATTTCATCAAATCATAAAATTGATATAGCCTTTCCTTTGGTTTCTATCAAAAAGTCCAAATGTGCTTTCCACATGGAAACACAAACAAGTTTTTCTTCAACCGAGGTAGTTAATTTTGTCATTCCAGGTAGTTCCATGAACTTCATCATCCATTCTTCCATTGTGGGAATCTGTAAGACTAAGGGTGGTATAGATGCATAAATAGATTTAAAAGTAAATCTACAGATAGATATTTGTTTGTTTGTTTGTTTAGAAGATTTATATGGCTGCCCACTCACTCTCAGTGACTCTGGATGGCTTACAAACAATAAAAACCCAATATAAAAGAATAAAAAACAATATTCCCACCCATCCAACCCTTGGAGACAACACATAATCAAACAAACTATTTGATGGGCTCCATCCCACTCTGGATTTCTTAGACCCGTTGGCAGAACCAGGTCTTCAGAGCCTTGCAAAAGAGAGTTAAAGTGAGGGGCCAGTCTAATTTCTGGAGAGATGACGTTCCAAAGGAAAGGAGCCACCACAGAGAAGACCCTTCTGGCTTCCGCCAGATGTATCTCCTTAGGAGACACGACCCGCAGCATTCCTTGCCTCCCCACTTTAGTGGGTCAGGTGGATATAACTGGGACGAGACTGTCCCTCAGATAACCCAGTTAAAGGTGACAACCAGCACCTTGAATTGCACTTGGAAGCAAGTTGGTAGCCAACGCAGCTCTCACAAGAGAGATGATACACGTGCACACCGGGGTCTGCACAAAACCAAGCAGGCCCCTGCATTTTGAACCAACTGAATCTTTCAGATGTTTTTCAAGGGCAGCCCCATATAGAATGCGTCCCATAGTCAAGATGGGAGGTGACTAGGGCATGAGTGATGGTCCAGGAAAGGGCGTAACTGGCACACATCACACAGTTGTACAAAGGCACTCCTGGCCATGACTACCACCAACTCTTCAAGCAGGAGTCGCGAATCCACAAGAACCTCCCCCTTCCCACAGATTATGCATTGGGTCTATTTGGGGAAATGGCACCCCATCCAAGACCAAAGATGGCAATTCTATAGGGATCAAAGAACCCCCTTCAGTCCTGCCAGGGTTCACTTTCCTCCAGTTACTCCCCATCCAGCTCTTAACAAACACCGAGAGAGGGAAAACATGGCATCTCTTAAACCACCATGGGCCGGGATATACAGCTGGGTGTCATCAGCGTATGGATGATATCTCAGTCAATGGTGGTGGATGATTTCACCCACCGGCTTCATGTAGATGTTAGACAGAAGTGGAGGAAGTATTGAGTCTTTCAGAACCCTGCAAAACAGTTGACAAGGCCTAGACTTCTCGCTTTCTATCAACACCAACTGAGAGCAGTCATAGAGGAAGGAAGTGAACCAGGACCACACTCCCAGACCCCGAAGCCGTCCCAAAAGGATACCATGGTTGATGGTATTGAAGGCCATCAATTTAAGGGTACAGCTAGTCCTCGACTTACTACAGTTCCTTTGATCTTTGACCTTTAACCTTTGACCATTCGAAGTTACAACGTCACTGAAAAAAAGTGACTTTTTCCACAGTTACGACCGTTGTAGCGTCCCTATAGTCACATGATTTACATTCGGGTGCTTGTCAACTGACTCACATTTATGACGGTTGCACCATCCTGCAGTCATGTGATCGGCTTTTGCGACCTTCTGAGAAGCAAAGTCAACGAGGAAACCAGATTCACTTAACAAGACTACCTGTATTAAATAGGTACAATTTAGTCCTGGTTTTACCCTATTTAATACCCTTGGGCCAGTGGTGAGGATTCAAATTTTTTTTACTACCGGTTCTGTAGATGTGGCTTGGAGGGTATGGCAGGAGAAGGATACTGTAAAATCCACTCGCTCCCCACCCCACTAACCTGCTTTCCAGCTCCATTTTCCTGTGCAGGGCAACCAAAGAAGACCCAGTTGATCAGCTGGGACTCGGGAGGCAGAGAATAAATGGGGGCAGAGCCAGTCAGAGGTGGTATTTGCTGGATCTCCAAACTACTCAAAATTTCCGCTACTGGTTCTCCAGAACTGGTCAGAACCTGCTGAATACCACTTCTGCCTTGGGCCTTGGACATGAAGCCACTGACTGACTTTAAGCCAGCCCATCTTTCTCTCAGGCCTAGGAAGAAAGCACTTATGAAAAACCTTGCCAACAAAACTGCAGGGACTTGTCCAGACAGACTCCGAGAGTCAGACATGTTTGAACAGAAGGGGGGGGGAGATGTTTAAAAGTCAAAATAGGCATACTAAACCTTTTTAGAGCTTAATAAGTTTTTTTTATTCCTTGCAGAGGAAAATAATGAGACAATTTGGCTGATTCCTATCAAACTGAGACAATACAATCTTGAAAATGCTTGGTTTCAGTGTGGCACAGCGGTGCCCTCTTAAGCATCTGAGAAACAGAGCTTTGGGATCAAGAAGTAGGAATCATCAGCTCGTGTTGCCCAAGCATCTTTTCACAGGTTATTCAGTTCCGGCAAAAGATATAGAGGGTGGAATATCAATCTCAAGGTGTGCCTCCACTATCAAGATAGAGTCCTGTCCATCCATCTTCAAATCAGCAGAAGGACTATACCTGCAGGAAGTTTACAATCCTCCTTGGCAATCTGTCTTGGGTTTTCCCCTCCCCTCTGTTTTCAGTCACTGCAAATTTCTTTCCAGGGTAAATAGCCCAGCCGATTTTGTACACCTGCAACCTGAACGTCAGAATCAAGGGAAGATTGTTTGTACTTCCAAGGACAGGTAAAGCCTCTTTTTATTCATGGGCTGGCGGGAGTTATGTGTGAGGAAAATTCAATGTCATGGAAGCACCCGGGAAAAAAAGATGAAAAAAAGCTTTTGTAGGCTATATGGCCTCAGAGAGGTCAATTCAAATTAAGTGGTCAGGTTCAAAGGACAGGAAAGTAGCAATCAGGATAACAGAATGATAATATAACATAATATAATATAACATAATATAAAAATGTACTACCATTGGATGGATTTAGGATGATGTAATGAATTGTTATAATATAAATTAACTTAAAAATTGGAGTATCTCATATAAAATGATGGTATAAAAGTCTAGTCAAATAAATGATTAACAATGATAACAATGTATACATATATATTAGATTGATAATGTGAGAACTTATACAAACTGTAAGTGAGGACTACGGAGAGGATGCATAAAAGATTTGTAACCAACCAACACACTGTACGTATGTAACTGGAAGATGGTTTTATGTTTAATGTTTTGTTTGTGTATGTTTGTCTAAAAATAAAGATTCTTTTTTTTAAAAAAGAAAAAAGAAAAGTAGCAATCAGGTCTCACCAGCAAATTTCCTCTGCTAAACCCTTAAACCCTTGTTAAGTCAACTCCCCGCAACTCCCTGCGCTTGCAACAGGCCAAAGGTGATTGCACACCTTGGATTAGCAGCTGTTGAACTTAAAGAGGTGAATTAATTCCAAAGCTGATGGGGGTTCGGAATCTATTCAACTGAATTAAATTGAGGCCAAATGGCAAATGAGAATGAGAGAAAGCAAGGCCTTCTCTTGTGTTCCAGACTTAATGAGGACTTCGCCACTTCAGTGCAATGAGGATTCTCGCAGTTCATTTCTGGCCATGGTAATGGAACCAGAGGAGAAACAGGAATAGTTGGGAGGAACCTTGGAGGTCTTCAAGTCCAACCCCCTTGCTTAGGCAGGAAAAACTATACCAGTGGTGGCTAACCTTTTCGGCACCAGAAGAGCAGCTGTCTGACACGCGTGCACGGGAGCACTGGAAACTGGAAACTTAGCTTCCCAGTACGCGCATGCGCGCCGGCCACCTGGTCTTCCGGTTTCTAACGTCCATGCATGCACAAAGACCAGTTAGCCAGCGGGCGCATGTGCTCCATGCTCTTCTGGTTTCTGGCGCTCCCACATGCACGCATGCGCGCGCCGGAAGAGCAACGGGTGATGGCTGCCATGTCCAGAGAGATGGCTCTGCGTGCCACTTCCGGCACGCATTGCATAGGTTCACCATCATGGTACTGTATCATTTCAGACAAATCATTGTCCAATCTCTTCCTTAAACCAGTGTTGGAGCATTCACAATTTCTGGAATCAACTCCACTGATTAATTGTACTAACTGTCAGGAAATTTCTCCTTAGTTCTAAGTTGCTTCTTTCCTTGATTAGTTTCCACCCTTTGCTTCTTGTCCTGGCCTCAGGTGTTTTAGAGAATAGCTTGACTCCCTCTTTTTTGTGGCAGCCCCTGAGATACAAAGTCATATTCCCGATATTTGAAAGGGAACTTTAAGAAGGCTGATTTAGCCAAAAAAAAAAAAAGATGAAGAATGAATGGAAGATATTTCCGCAATATGACTAAGTAAAGATACCGTGCACGACAGGGCATGCATGGGGCTCAATTAAACCCCAGCAAGTTTATTGCTGGGTCAATTCATCCTGTTTTGGTATTTGCAGAACGCACTGCCCTCTTTTCATTCCAATTATTTTGGAAAGGGTCGGAGACAATTGTCAGTGTCAAAACAGTAGGAAATCATCTTCTTTTCATTCAGAAACAGAACAGTTTGGTTACTGTAGGAAGTTAGCACCCACCCCTCCCCTAGAAAAATGAAATATCCTAGGAAATATTTTAAAAGGCAGAATATTTTCCCTAAAAAGAAAAGTAGAAACTCAAAGAGGCAGAAATTCAGCCCCCCACCCACCTTTGCTAATGGACCATTACTCTGGCGTGGGCTAGTCTATTTTACATAACAAAGATCAATTCCAGGTAGAGCTATAATAGGAATTGCTCAAAGCCTTTTCAGTGCATCATCATCCTGCAAGGCTCAACCAAGCCTGGAACTCAGGACAGCCTACAGAGTTGCTCCTGCATGGCCCCACGGGAGTCTGACAACCAATCAGAATACAAGCTCAAATTCAAATCCCAACAGAGGGCATACAACCCAGAGACTCTCAGCATCTCTTCCCCTTTTTCTTTTCCTTCACTCAACATCTTGAAGCATGTGATCATCCTTTTCACTTTTGGAGCTCCAAGCCATGTGACCCTGTCCACCATTAAACCATCTTTCCAAGCAGTTACCATGTTTCCAGTCTTTCTTCCCCACTTGGAACTGAACCCAGAAGGATAATTCTTCCAACATTACTATGCACCACTTTTCAATAACAATGCAGCTAGGGGTATGCTACTCTCAATTTCTATGACACTCAAAGATGGCCAAGCTAGACAACATTGAAAGAAACAGATGCCTGTGGGTAGGGGTGGGATTCAAATTTTTTAACAACCGATTCTGTGGGCACGGCTTAGTTGGTGGGCGTGGTTTGGTGGTCATGTGACTGGGCGGACATGGCTTGGTGGTCATGTTATTGGCTGGGTGTGACCAATTCAATATCATCACATCGAGGCACGCATCTCCTCGCCTGGCCTCTCATGACTGTGAGGATGCTGCAACAGTCGTAAGTGTGAACAATGGTCATAAGTCACTTTTTTCAGTGCCATTGTAACTTTGAATGGTCACTCTACACAAGCAAAGTACCAGCAAAGGAGAGGGGAAAACTCCAGAGAGGTTCCTGAGACAGGAAATCTAGTCCTGCCAAGAATGTAATAAGGGTTAATGGAGAGGCAGTTTCTGTAAGCAACACCAGAATGTTTCCTTCCTGCCTTCTTTACAGGATTAGGCCAGTAATTTTTTCTAACAACCGGTTCTCCGAACTGCTTAGAACATTAACCGGTTTTAGCGAATAGGTGCGAACTGGTAGAATCCCACCCCTGCCTGGGGGGCAAAGTGGAAGTGACCTGGCAGCAGTATTACCAGCCACCAAGAAAACCAAGTGGCTCATTGCACTTCACGTGGGCTCTCCATATGGCACTAATAAGGGCACATACCTGCCATGACAGAAAGTTTCTGGAACGTTGCTTAAGGAAAGACAGTGGAAAAGAGAGGGTAATTTTATTCAGGCTGCCCTGGCAAAGGTTACTGTCTTTATTTAGATGGATGATGTCTTCTTCTCAGGCCCATCAGGCTGATGGAAGAAGACTGCTTAGAAAGGAAACCGCCAAATAGCATCAGCAGATTGTCAGAACAGGTCACCTTCAAGAACGGGCCAAAGGCAGAACAGATTGCTAATGCTGCTGGGAGAACTGAAGAGCAGGTTCCCACCCACCCCTACCCCAGCCTTGCTGGATCCATAAATTAGGAAGTCATCAGCAGCCATGCCCCTTTGGTCAGTGGAGACTTCGCTTTTAATTGCTGGTTGCCAAGGGGTTCAACAAGACAGATGGCTCTGAGCAAGGAGCTCCATCCCGAAGTTCTGAAAAATGGTTTGGTTAAACATGACTGTAAAGGAAAGTCACGCTATTGAAACAAAGGCAGAATTAGGGGAGGAAAGAACGTTTTATGTATGTATGTATGTATGTATGTATGTATGTATGTATGTATGTATGTATGTATTTGATTTCTATAGCTGCCCATCTCAACAAGTTGACTCTAGGCTAGGAGTCTTCAAACTTGACAGCTTTGAGACTTGTGGACTTCAATTCTCAGAATTCCTCCTCCAGTCATGTTAGCTCAGGAATTCTGGGAATTGAAGTCCACAAGTCTTAAAGTTGCCAAGTTTGAGGACCCCTGCTCTAGGCAGCGTACATCATAAGAACGTTCGCATAATTGCTTTTTTCCGGATTATGTTAGTCCTAGACTTGCTTTTCTCAATCTTGGCAACTTTATGATGTGTGGACGTTCAACTCTCAGAATGCCCCAGCCAGCATGTTAAAGTTGTCAAGGTTGAGAAATACTATCATGGACAATTAGGCAGAGAACCCAATTGTTCTTCATGGAAAGCCAACTGTTTCTAATCCGTTTTGCTCCCCCTCTTCTTATTTAAGATAACAATGTTTTTTTTTATTATTATTATTTTCCTCAGTTCTGATAGAATCAAAGGGGCTTTCGAGAGGAAGCCAGGAGGGAACCAATTTATAAGTTATGAAATATAACTCCTGCAAATGAAATCAGTCTCCTTAGCTTCAAAAGACCAGTGTAAAACCATACTAGAAATAAATTCCTTATGTTTTCAGCTGCAACAGCCCTAACCCAGGGGTGGGATTCTACAGGTTCGCATCTATTCATTAGAACCGGTTGTTAACATTCTAAGCAGTTCGGAGAACCAGTTGTTAGAAGAAATTACTGGCCTAATCCTGTAAGGAAGGCAGGAAGGAAACATTCTGATGTTGCTTACAGAAACTGCCTCTCCGTTAACCCTTATTACATTCCTGGCAGGCCTAGACTTCCTGTCTCAGGAACCTCTCTGGAGTTTTTTTCCCCTCCTTTACTGGTACTTTGCTTGTGTGGAGTGACCTTTCAAAGTTACAGTGGCACTGAAAAAAGTGACTTACGACCATTTTTCACACTTACGACTATTGCAGCATCCCCACAGTCACGAGAGGCCAGGCGAGGAGATGCGTGCCTTAATGTGAGTGATGTTGAATTGGCCACGCCTAGTCAGTCACATGACCACCAAGCCACACCCACCAACCAAGCCACGCCCACACAACTGGTCGTTAAAAAAATTGAGTCCCACCCCTGCCCTAACCATAACTTAACTTTCAGTCCTCAGAAAGGAAAATTCGTGCCAGAGATAGGAACAGATTCCAAGAAGGTGGAAAAGTCACGAAGTCATTTTTGAGTTTGGCCTCAACTTGTTCCTAAACCTCTGAATCACACATCGACTATCAACATCCCATGCCAGGGTCCAAACATTAGTTCTCCACAAATCAAGAAACCAGAAGCAGCCCTAAAATTAAAATTCAGCCCCAAATCTCATCCTAGAATGCTTTTCACATTCAGACTCATTTTCTACGAAAACCACTGAACTACCCTGCTTCTAACCACTCGTATCAGGAATTTTCCTCCTTGCACTCCATAATTGGGTGTTCCAGAAAACAGAATCCAGGATCATTCTAAGTAAAAAAAACCCAAATCCATCCTGAATTTCACCGTGCCCTTCATTTTTGCATTTATGTGAAAGGTTTTTTTGACATACCACATCCTGTGTACTACTTACCTTCCTGAGGAATTTTCTTTCTGGAGAGGCAAGATTGGCCATTCCAGAAAAGAAAAGCCAGGACTGGTTCTAAGCATCAAATTCCACCCTGAATCTCATTCCACAATCCGGTTTTGCATGCGAGTTGAACATTTTGGGACTATTCCACCCCGTGTACCTAACTATTGACATCAATAATTTTCTTCCCAGGCAATGAGTCTCGCAGTTCTGGTGAAAGGATGTGAAAGGCATCAGAGAAAAAAATGAATACCTCCAGAATTAATATGCTCTCATTTGGATTAGTGGACCCTGCTCCTGGTTCTCTTTTTCACCCCAATAAATAAATTAGCAACTATTATTCCTAGCGACTGAGGCATAGCCATTATTATCACCATCTGGAAAGAAAGAAAATAAAGCATGTGCCAAGCAAATGATTGTCCATTGCGGGGGTCTCCAATCTTGGAAACTTTAAGCCTGGAGGACTTCAAATCCCAGAATTCCCCAGACAGCAAAGTCCTCCAGGCTTAAAGTTACCAAGGTTGGAGACTCCTGGTCCAGTGAACCTTCTAAGCTTAATCAGCCATATATGTGCCAGGTGCATTTAATGGAAAAGTTAAATCGGAGGAAAACTGCCTCTTACAGCAGGCAGTAAGGCCTGTCAGTGACAGATCAGGGAGAGGTTCTTTCTCGCCTGACAGAAAAACTACCAGACTCCAAAAGTAGCTCTTTATGGTGCATGTGTTGATTTTAAGCATGATTTTAAGCAGGCCTTTGATTCTATTTCCAAGAAAATTCTCTAGAAAGAAACTGAAGGCCTCTATCATCGGAGGAGATCGCTCACTATGTAAAAACGCCTGTCTGAGGATGAGGTTTCCCACAGCTGATCATCAGACACACCGACAACCAAGGTGTACGTTGGCCTCATTACTCTTTAATTATTATATCAACACAACGGCTAATATCCTTAAGGGAGAGTTTCATCCCCTAAGCTGGACAGGAAACCTGTCTCTTATATTACTTTATGCAGACAATGCAGCTTTATTAGCAGAAATAAAATAGGCCTCAGAAGAGCCATAGGAGCTTTGCTCCATTTCTGCATTCATTACAGATCAATCATGAAAAACAAAGGTCATGTATTTTACAAGGTTTTTTTAAAAAAATGTGCTGGGCTTTTGAAGGGCATAAAATAGAGCACATCTCCAGTTCCAAATACTTGGGCTTTGTGCTGTACTGCTCTATACTATAACATGTCACACATGTTCATTGCTCAGTTTGATTCAAATGCCCAGAAGAGTTCAGCATCGGTTCTTTATTCCCTGCCCCACCCCCCGCCCCACCAAAAGGTCTCATATACAGTTATCCTGGTTGTTATATGAAGCCTAGTTAAAATGTGGAATTAATTACAAAAATCTGAAAGAGTATAGTTAAAATTCCTTTAAAAAGCTATTCCAAGTGTATTTAGTATTTATTTGATTTGTCAATCACTTACAAGATACAGGTATAAGGATAAAAAAAAAATGTGTGTACCTGACATGCTTGCAACTGGGTTTATAAAAACTATAAAAACCAGGATGATTAGGGGACTGGAGACTAAAACATATGAATGAGAGAAAAAAAATGATAAGTTACTCATTTATAATGGAATTTTTACGTAGTTAGATTAGAAGATTCTTCTTTGCTCCTTTCTGATGCTTTTCTGTTAGCTTTCTCTTTTTCTGCATAAAACCCCCACCCTATAACCTAAAATGTGTTTAGTCACAAGTACATTGTTATAATCTTCTTGGAGAATGGGAAGATCTGCCCGGGCTAGGCAACAAGGGAATATCTTCCCAAGGTAAAGCCCAAAGCCCAGCAGTAAAACCAAGATAAGACACTGAAACACAGAAAACAATGTCATGCTGACCAGGGGTGGAATTCAAATTTTTTAACAACTGGTTCTGTGGGCGTGGCTTAGGCAGTGGGCGTGGCTTGGTGGTCATGTGACTGGGCGGACATGGCTTGGTAGTCATGTTATTGGCTGGGTGTGGCCAACTCAATATCACTCACATCGAGGCACACATCTCTTCGCCTGGCCTCTCATGACTGTGGGGATGCTGCAACAGTCGTAAGTGTGAACTATGGTCATAAGTCATTTTTTTCAGTGCCAGTAATTTTTTCTAACAACCGGTTCTCTGAACTGCTTAGAATGTTAACAACTGGTTCTAGCAAATAGGGGAGAACCTGTAGAATCCCACCCCTGATGCTGACCCTCAAGCTTGTAGTTTAGATTATAGAGAATAAGGGGTGTGTGGGGAGGGCTTCTTAGGCATGGCGTGTTCTATGCAGGGGTATAGAATGTATTGTTTGAATATGGAAGCTTGCTCTTCTTGTACCCAATCCACTTTGGAAGGGACTTGAAGGCCCGTTTGCAAACACTTTATTTTCTTTAATAAACCTTTGAATTGTGAACCAGACCTGTTCCTGTGTTGTGAGTTATTGAATAATTCAGTTCTCACATGAAGAACAGTTACAGGAACTGGCCATCCCTAGTTTAGTGAACAGAAGGACCAAGAGAAGATATGATAGCAGTCTTCCAATATTTGAGGTGCTGCCACAGAGAGGAGTCGGTCAAGCTATTTTCCAAAGCACCCGAAGGCCAGACAAGAATTAATGGATGGAAACAGATCAAGGAGAAATTCAACCTGGAAATAAGGATAAATTTTCTGACAGAACAATCAACCAATGGAACAGTTTGCCTTTGGAAGTTGTGGGAGCTTCATCACTGGAGGCTTTCAATAAGAGATTGGACTGCCATTTGTCAGAAATGGTGTAAGGTCTCCTGCGGGGATGGGAGAAGGGGAGATTGGATTAGATGACCTACAAGATCCCTTCCAACTCTGTTAATCTGTGGGTTTTTTTGTAATTTAAACTAGGATATAGTTATATGTGTTACGTACTGGCTGAAGGTTAATTTCCAATCTCAAAATCTGACACAACTAACATTAATCAATAAATATGCTTCCTGCTGGAATCCAAATCAGTGTTTCCCAATTTTTCCATGTTTAAGATATATGGACTTCAACTGCCAAAACTCCTGAGCCAACATGGAAAATTCTGGGAGTTGAAGTCCATCCATCTTAAGTTAACAAAGTGGAAAACAATGCTTCAAATTGAGGGGGGGTTGGGAAGATATACACATTTTGGGAGAACATTTTCAAGGGAGATATTCATATCAATAGGACAAGTGGTCGCACTTAAGCAAAGTATCCTTGATCTAGAATTACAGTCAGAATGTAGCAAACTCTCACCTAAGATACAATCAGGCCATTGCACACTTCAAAGAAGCATTGTAGCTAGAGTAACTTACAAACAATAGATTTCAACAAGAGCTTACATTTCTGCAGGTTAATATTATCAACAGAGCTAGAAGGAAAATTTCATTACATTCCACATGTGGAAAGGCTGTGTTCTTTTGTAAAGATGGTAATATTGAAATATAAACTCATATTCCGCTATATTGTCATTTCAATCAAGACATATGGAAAGAATTCTTAATGTCTCTTCCAACTCCACTTCTGGAATGAAATGGAAGAATTGTATTTTGAATTTTCATTAGCAGGTAAAGAGAACAAGCTAACTCTTGCAAATTGCAAAGTTTTTTTGCAGCTTGTAAAATCCATACATTGCTTCCTTGGAAATGTTTGATATTAACAGACAATGCACAGGTCATTGGGAAGACATATAGTGGAATTTAAAAACAAGGTCCAGGCAGTCTTTTTTGCTGACAGCATCATGTCTTGTGCCTTTGTATAGATTATCACAGATTTTCTTCTGAGAAAAGATTTTTCTGTTTCATAATATAATCACCATCCCTTATTAGTCTATTATCTAGTTTCCTTCTAATACCAAACTGAGTTTCCTGTTGCCCCAGATGGTATTTTTCTTCTATCATTCCTCTATGATGAGCATGCTATCTATTTTTGGTGTTGTATGTCAGTCAAGTATTGTAAGCTGCCATAAAGCCATTCATTATCCATTTGGGGCTAAAGCATTGACCTGGTTCTCATCATAATGAGAGGTTTGCCTTTGTCTCACATTGAGAGCATCCTGTCATGTTTTAGGTCAAACCTAATTGTGGCTCATTTAATAATGATGGCGACTCAATTCCTTCAGTGATTTTCCTGCCTGGAGTAGAAAATCTGCTGCTGTTTTGAAGTGAATTGGGCCATTCTGGTCCTTTTGATTTAGCTGATTCCCAGAACATCAGGAGCGGTTTGAAAACTCTTAAATCCAGTATCGTATGCAGTGGTGGGATTCAATTTTTTTTATTACCGGATCAGTGGGTATGTCTTGGTGGGAGTGGCAGCGGAAGGATACTGTAAAATCTCTAGTCAGAAGTGGTATTTGCCAGTTCTCTGAAATTTCCTTACTGGTTCTCCAGAACTGGTCAGAATTTGCTGAATACCACCTCTTATCGTATGCATTTTTAAAAAATGTATCGTATACATTATTAAAAAATGTCTCTTATCGTATACATTATTAAAAAAAATAAATAAGAAGAGACTTGCCCTTCCTGCTTCTGCTCATTATTAGTGTCTCTCTTCACTGTTCTGTATCCCCAATAATCTTTCTCCTTCTCCTTCTTTCTCCTTCTTCTTTCTCCTCCTGCTCCTGCTCCTCCTGCTCCTCCTCCTCCTATTTCATAGTGTTTGAATACACTGCAGAATTGGATTGTTAACAAGCACATAGAGGAGGAAGCAAAGGATCAGAGAAACCAGGAAGCCACCCTTGAGGTCTGAAGCATACAGGCAAAGAAGGAGTAAAAACTGCCTGCAGTGATGTTTCACTGCCAAGAGAGTTCTTATAAGAAAGCAACTGGGAACCCAGCTACAGTCAGCCTTGAAAGCCTTGAGTGGTTGAGGTGGTTGAAATCTGGAGCTGTGGTGGTATGCTACCAGTTCAGCCCGGTTCATGCGAACCGGTAATAAAAATCACTACAGGTTAGGCCCAACCTGTAGTTTTAAAAAAGTCTCTGATCAGCTGAGGGGAGGGAAAAAGGCCTCTGACAATCAGCTGAAAGACCGAAAAGCAGTCCAAAAAGCACATGGGAGGATGGGAGGGTCACTCCTTGCTTTTGTTTCTTCATCCTCTCAGCTGATTGGCTTGTTAGGGGCGCACACATTAAAGGTGTACACGCGCAATCACCCACCTAACCGGTAGCAACTAAGGTAGTATCCCACTACTGATCTGGAGTGTCTATCAACTGCTGCTGAGACTAGGTGGGGTTAGGGGTTAGGGGTTCTGATAAGTGGCGAGTCTTGGAGAATCACTGATTTCCAACTGAAGGGAATAGTAATAATAAATAAAGAAATGTAGTAGAATATATTATAGCATTAAGTAGAAATTTACTCTATAGACATTTGCTCTCTTGAAAAATATATGTTATCCTGTTGTAAACCTATTTCCTTATGCATTTACTCATTGTTAAACATATGCCTGGAATCAATTGCATCCTTCTGTATCAAGTATATGGTCCTGTTATATACATCCTTCATGAATCCTTCCATAAATGATCCTTCCATAAATGCCACCCCTATTTCCTCCAGGAATTGGCAGGTAAGTGTCTTTATCTCCAACTGTCAAGGCAATTCACTCACACCTTTGACCTATGGTGTTAACAAAAGGCCAAAATTATCGATTAGGGAGATAATAGAGAAAAGATAACACTGCCAGAAAAGAATCTGTCTGTTGCAGGAAGATGTAAATCTTAGATTACATGACTAGAATTTTACAAGGTAATTAGAGAACTAAGAACAAAGACTTTTGTATGCATAAGAAGGAAGTATACATCCTTTTGTATTTTGTAGAATTTTCCTCCCATGTCTCTTGTGATGTGCTAGGAATTTCTTACCCAGAATTTTAAGTTTGATCAAATATAAAGTCTGCTTTCTTTGATTTGCAATCCTCTGTTTAAGTCTTTGTTTTGGTTCATTTTTGGCTTAAATGTTCTGCCAGACCTTACACAACATATCCTGATCCTCACTGATAGAGCCAGGATCATGCCACAATCATGCCACTTTCCAGGAACCTCCTGGAGAAAAAAAGGCAAGAAAAATTGCTACTGCTGGAAAGAGGAAAGAAAGCCACAGGAGAGGAAGGAGAGTGCCCAGATGTGGGAGAAGATGTGGCAGAACCTGAGGGCAGAGTCAAATGAGGAATTAGTCTAGAGTTTTTGCATTACATAAGAAATCCAAGTCCAACCCCTCTTGAATTCTGTTAACCCTTATCTGGTGCCAAAATAGTGCTAACCCTTAGTTGACTAGATTCCTGTGTATAGGCATGAGCAATACATCAATTTACTTATGGCCTTGATCTTTCCCCAGAGGAGAAAACTAAGAAAGGGAAGAGAAGAAGGAACATCTGAGAAATGCATTGCCCATGTGTATGAGGGTTACTCCCTGAACTCTAAACTTTGAGATGGAATCCAACATTTTTCTCCGTTCCCATGTGCATCTTTTCAGACATGGCATTTCCTACTCCCAAGCACACCAGAGGTGTCTAGAAGCTGTAATTTTTTTTAAAAAAAAGCCACGATGGCAACTGCAACAGTCCAACTGAAGTTCCAGAGCAGGGGTCTCCAACCTTGGCAACGTTAAGCCTGGAGGACTTCAACTCCCAGAATTCCCCAGCCAGCAAAGCTGGGGAATTCTGGGATTTGAAGTCCTCCAGGCTTAACGTTGCCAAGGTTGGAGACCCCTGCTCCAGAGTATACATGAAGGGCAAAGCTTTTATTGCAATGTTGTGTCCATCACCTTGACTTTTTAAATTTCTCGGTCTGTTGATGCTCCTGAAGTGCCTGGACAACATATTGCAAAAGGAAGCTCCACATTAACAATGCATCATTACATGATTGCTGCTCTCCTTCTACGAAGGAATCACCTTGGCTCACATTCAAAGCAGAAGTCCCAGGGAAGGATTTATGATTTTCATGGCATATTGCAAGTTAATGGCCCCATTATCAGAATGGAAAGGTTATCCAAATACTTCTTTTAAAAAAAGAAGAAAAGGAGCAATTTTGCTTCCAGAGCATCCATATCTCACATCTATTTACCATAATGGGATTGTTATAGATAAAATTTGATGATAGAAAATATGTAATGATATATCATCCTTGTGAAGAGTCTTATTAACTGAAGAAGAGAAGCATGGACAAGCAAACTAATCTACAAGAAGTACGCTAGAGTAGGATGAAGGGGTTTTTTTCTGGAAAAGAAGGTGGGAGAATCATAAAATTTGGGGCTGCAATACTTGGGCTCTGCATGGAGATGGTTAGATTTTTGCAAAGAGGAAGCAAAATCACACTGCTCGTACAGGCTGACTCCAATTAATAAAACTCCGATTAGAAAATGCGTTTAGACACAACATGATGTCAACTGCAATTATCAAGTTATTTACTCAATTATTCTAGAATGGAAGTTATTCCCTTCAATATTCATGCTCTTCCACTCCTTAGCAGTGCTGTCCAAATTCCCCCCCCCCTTCATTAACCAAAACTGCTTATCAAAATGTCTTATGAATCTTGAAGACTAGTCATAAGTTCCTTCCTTCGGTACCACTGTATAGTAGTGGGATTCTATTTTTTTTACTACCAGTTCTATGAGAGCCCGCTTCGTGCATGCAGCATTCAAAATACACAAATTTCAAGCACTAAAGCTAGGGCAGCCTTGGTAAGAAAAACAGCTGAGGTGTAGGAATCCACTGTGCAGTGGTGGGATTCAAAACATTTTACTACCGGTTCTGTGGATGTGGCTTGGTGGGCGTGGCAGGGGAAGGATACTGTAAAATTTCCAGCTAGAGATTTGCCAGTTCTCCAAGCTATCAAAAATTCTGCTACTGGATCTCCAGAACTGGTCAGAACCTGCTGAATACTACCTCTGCCACTGTTTTATTTATTTTTTATTTATTTTGATTTGTCAATCGCTTACAAGATAATAGGTATAAGTATTGTATATACATAGTTATGAATACATGGAATGGGTACATATAAGCAGAATAAAAGAAACAATAGGACAGTGACGGTAGGCTGTTGGTGCACTTATGTACGCCCTCTGCAGGCCTCTTAAGAAAGGGGTAAGGTCAATAGTAGACAGTCTAAGGTTAAAGTTTTTGGAGTTTGGGGAAGAAGCCACAGAGTCAGGTAGAGTATTCCAGATATTGACCACTCTGTTGCTGAAGTCATATTTCCTGCAAACAAGTTTGGTGCGGTTAACCTTGAGTTTGTATGTATTGTGTGCTCTTGTGTTGTTATGGTTGAAGCTGAAGTATTCATTGACAGGTAAGTCATTGCAATGTATGATTTTATATACCATACTTACATAATTACGACCGAAGACGGCGTAATTCAAGGTTTTCTAGGTCTAGAATTTCAAGTCTGGTGGCATAAGGCATTCTATAACGAGTAGAGGA
Source organism: Bungarus multicinctus (assembly GCA_023653725.1). Classification (NCBI taxonomy): domain Eukaryota; kingdom Metazoa; phylum Chordata; class Lepidosauria; order Squamata; family Elapidae; genus Bungarus; species Bungarus multicinctus. The sequence goes on along the minus strand of CM042844.1, from coordinate 81,630,504 downwards.
GTGGAGAACTCTTCTTGTGAAATATTTCCGGACTTTCTCAACTGTGCTAATATCAGATACGTAATGTGGGTTCCAGACTGATGAGCTGTATTCGAGTATTGGTCTAGCAAATGTTTTGTATGCTCTAGTTAGTAGTGTGATATTACCAGAGTAAAAGCTACGTAGGATTAGGTTAACAACACTTAATGCCTTTTTGGCTATGTGGTTACAGTGGGCTCTAGCACTTAGATCATTAGAGATGAGTACTCCAAGGTCCTTTACAGAGCTTGGATCATCAACAAGGTATTGACTATTCAGCTTGTATTTTATTTTCTGGTTGTTTTGCCAATATGTAAGACAGAGCATTTGCTGAAAAATGCAGAAATACAGGACAGGATAGATTGGGGGTGGGTGGTTGGGCGGAGCCAGCTGATCATCGGAGCTACCAGTTCACTAAAACTGGTCCAAACTGGCAGCATCTCACCGCTGCCACTGTACCTTCAAACTCACTGAATCAATAGTCATAACTTGAGGATTACCTTTATTAAAAAACAATGTCATTGCATCATCTTTGTGTTATTCCAATAAATTACCCTGGGTAATTTCATCGATTTTTATCTTAATAGGAAAACTTTGGGGAATCGTTGAATATATTTCAGTACATATGGCAATCTTTTAAGTCCATTTAAATGTCCCGGTTGTGATGGATAATGGGTTCCATGTGTCGTTACCCAAAGAAAACCCATCTTTATCCAATTTGGGTTAATTTATCCTGCTTTGGAAAGCACTACCTTTGAACAACGTAGTGGCGTGTTGGCTGCCTCCGGCTCCTGCTTCGTTTTCTCTGTTCTTGGCACTCTCTTCAATCTTTCTCAGCAGGAGCTGTGCTTAATCAACACTCCTAAATTGCCTTTTCATACACAAGGGAGATGCTGGTGAGTGTTGCTTTTGAAACAGTAATACAGAGAGAGCACCTAGTAAAGAAAATGATCTGAAATTTGTTTCTAATTCTAGACTGGAAGAAACCTGCTGGGAGGGAAGCAAATGAATTTGTTAACCTAGCAGGCCATAATTTGCCCTGAGTGATAGACCATGATGTTGTTAGCCCTTATTGGTCCAATAGTTTGAAAGTGTACTACAGATGATTCTAGATCTAACCAAGTTGTGGCTTGATTAGTACTTGGGAGGAAAATCAACAGAGAAGCCCAGCACCACCCTGTAGTGATAATGCAGAAGATCATTGTTATTTTGACAAGTGTCATGTCTACGTGGGAGTCTGAATCTGTGGAGGAAGACCAGCTGGAGCTGGAGCCAAGGGTCTGGGGGTGGCTTCAGGGGTGGGATTCTACCAGTTCGCACCTATTCGCTAGAACCGGTTGTTAACATTCTAAGCAGTTCGGAGTGCCGGTTGTTAGAAGAAATTACTGGCCTAATTCTGTAAGGAAGGCAGGAAGGAAACATTCTGGTGTTGCTTACAGAAACTGCCTCTCCATTAACCCTTATTACATTCTTGGCAGGACTAGACTTCCTGTCTCAGGAATTTCTCTGGAGTTTTTGTCCCTCCTTTGTTAGTACTTTGCTTGTGTGGAGTGACCATTCGAAGTTATAATGGCACTGAAAAAAGTGACTTATGACCATTTTTCACACTTACAACTATTGCAGCATCCCCACAGTCATGAGAGGCCAGGTGAGGAGATGCGTGCCTCGATGTGAGTGATACTGAGTTGGCCACCCCCAGCCAATGACATGACCACCAAGCCACACCCACTACCTAAGCCACACCCACCGAACTGGTTGTTAAAAATTTGAATCCCACCCATGGGCAGCTTTGTTGACTTCCGAGGAATGTGGGGAGAAGGCAGGCCAGAGGCCTTCAGGAGTGGGATGGCTTCCTAGCAGGGAGGAATAGGGCCAGGGTGACCAACAGATTACAGGCAGTGGAAATGAACGAAGAAGCTCAGGTGATGAGTAAGGACCGCCTCCTCCTGATCCCCAAGCACAGAGAGTGAACAGCGCAGGCTGAACTGAATACACGGTGGGAGCGTGCTCCAACCCTCTTCACAAGGCACACCTGGGGATTGAGACTTAAAGAGATGCTGTGGGAACAAATGCTGAATTCATGGAGTTTTGTGTGCTGTTGCTGACGTTTGGAGTTTCCTGGACTTTTTGCTTTATTTTTTGCTTCCTGGATTAATTGTCTTGTTCCTTTGCTTTCTGAAACCATTGCCTTGTTCCTTTACTTCCTGGAGTCACTGACTTAATCCCTTGCCCTGCTGGATTTCTTGCTTTGCAGCCATTGTGCTTACAGCGTTTTGCTGGACTATACTTGCAGCCAGAGACTGCTGGAGGTTGTGCGTGTGTGTGTGTGTGTGTGTGTGTGTGTGTGTGTGTGTGTGTGAGAGAGAGAGAGAGAGAGAGAGAGAGAGAGAGATCATTTTGCTCTGGGACATGCCATAATGTGGGAGTGTTTGAGGGAAAGTTGGATCAATAAAGGGGCGATTTGAACTGTCAGCTGACTGTGTTGCCTCTGTGCCTTGCCCCAGGTCCTCACAAGAAGTTTAGTGTCATGTTTTGATTTTTTCCTTCACTTTAAGAAAATCCTAGTCATTTAGACCTCACTTTCAGCTAACGTGCTTATTTGTCACCCTGAATAATGGAAGAAGGGAGAATTTTCACGTAGCTTCAAAGCTGTGAAAATCTCACACTTTCGATTCCCATCCCAGAGTCGTGTGTATTCAACCAGTTAAGTCAGGTCTTGCGATCTCCTGACCATAGCAAGGTCATGAAGTCATGGTGCCAGGTTTTGAGAAAAACTTGGGGGTTGTGTTGTTCGTGGGGAGCTTCTGTATGGAACCTAGGTCTGGATCCTGTGGAAACTGGGCGCCCTTGGGGTATCTCTGCACCATTATTGAGGAACTTCTGGCAGCTTGTAAGAGATTCGGATATGATCTGGTTTGTATATATGCTTTTAATGTTATGCTTTTCAATCTGCTTGCCTAAGCTAATAATAAAGCTTTACACCCCTTTATTTACTGGTGTGCTTATTGTCTCTGGATCCAAAAGAACTGTCTCAGCACCTGATCATTGCTTTGACACTTGGCACTATATATCCCAGCATCCTGAGAGGGAACAAAGACTAGAAGACTGTATTTGCAATAGTGCCACAAGAGCAACAACTCCTGCCTGGCTGTGTCCATGGTCACCAGAAAGTCAATATTTGAAGACTGGTTATCTCCCAAGATTTATCCATTTACCAGAACTTTTCATTTTAAACATGGCTAAAGAATGAAAGCTAGATTGATGTAATAGTTAAGGCTGGAGACCAGGAGACCGTGAATTCTAGTCCTGCCTTAGTCATGAAGCTAACTGAGTGACCTTGGACCAGTCTTCCTCTCTCATCCTTAGGAAGAAGGCAAGACCAAACCACTTCTGAAAACTTATCCAGGCAACCACCAGGAATCAACAGTGATGAAGACACATAAAAAAGTGGTGGCTCTACAAAATAATTATGTTTATGATAGCAGAATAATAACAAGAAACAATGGATGAAAACTAATCAAGGAGAGAAGCAACCTGGAATGAAGGAGAAACTTCCTAACAATGAGAACAATTAACCAGTGGAACAGCTTGCAGTCAAAAGTTGTGGGTGTTTCATCACTGGAGGTTTTTATGTAGAGACTGGACAGTCACTTGTCTGAAATGTTATAGGGCAGGGGTGTCAAACTGGTGGCCCACGGGCCGGATGTGTCACACACAGGCCACGCCCACGCCAGCTCCCTGAATGGAAAAAACGTCGCAAAATGTCACATGACGATGTGACACCACTAGTTTGAGAGTTGTGATATAGGATCTCCTGCTTGATTAGGGGGTTGGACTATAAGACCTTCAAGATCCCTTCCGGCTCTTATTCTGATGATGGTGTCATCTCCGATATCATCCTTCATGTTTGTGTTCCATGAATAAATAAACCGAAAATAAGATGTTCTGAGTACCAGAGCATCACATTTGTTGTGGAGATGCAGAGTTTCAATAACAGCTCAACATTATCCAATATGGTTCTACTTAATCCACCAGTTCTTTTTTTTATTTTTTAAAAAAAGGGATCTTTTTTTGGATTGGGATCTCAGTGAAAGGGCTCTGTGATCCGAGCTCTGCTGAAAAGGAATTCACTTGCAGTTAAAATCCCCAGAACTGCCATTCCTTCACATTCAAGGCAATCTATTGTATTGCTTGACAAGAAGAGCCAGCATGGTGGTGTGTGGATCTGGAGTAAAGAAATATAGATTCTGGTCCATCCATTGGTACTGAAGCTCACTGGGTAATGTCAGGTCTATGACTCTCAGTTGTACTCGCAGTCACTCATGCCCAAGTCCCTTGATGGTGAACCTACAGCATGCATGCCGGAAGTGGCATGCAGAGCAATTTCCCCTGGCATGCGAGAGCTCACCCGGAAGAGCCCAACTGCGCATGCGGCGCACTGCCACCTGACAGCTGATTGTATCTGGCGTGCATGCACAGGGTTGTGGGAGTGCGTGGGAGACATATGAGCATGCACAGAGATGCACAGCACGTACTGGGGTTGCACATGGATGCACAGAGATGCATGGCGCGTGGAGGGATCGCGCCCACATGCTCAGATGAGCAGCGTGCAAGGGGATCGTGCGTGCATGCGCAGACGCGCTGTGCTCTGTGTGGGGATCACACGCGTACGTGCAGGGAGGGGGTCCAGAATGCATTGCCTTCTGGGTGCTGGCACGCGAGTGCCAACGCACGAGCGCACGCGCAATTATCGGCATGGGAGCCGAAAAAAGTTTGCCACCACTGCCCTAGTCACTTCCTGTTTTGCCTATTGCAATGCGTTCTACATGGGGCTGCCCTTGAAGAGCATCTGGAAGCTCCAGTTGGTGCAAAATGCAGCGGCCCGCATGGTTTTGTGCACACCCTGATGTGCTCATGTATCACCTCTCTGGCAGGAGCTGCATTGGCTGCCGATTTGCTTCCGGGTGCAATTCAAGGAGCTGGTTGTCACCTTTAAAGCCCTTCATGGCTTGGGTCTGGGTTATCTGAGGAAACATCTCTTGCCAGTGACATCTACCTGACCCATTAGAGCGAGGAGGCAGGGAATGTTGCGGATCCCATCCCTAAGGAAGATACACCTGGTATAGGGCCTTCTCCGTGGTGGCTCCCTCTCTCTGGAACATCATTCCCCCAGAGATTAGAATGGCCCCCATTCTAGCACTCTTTCGGAAGGCACTGAAGGTTTTGTCAGTGGGCCTGGGGAACCCAGAGAGGGATGGAGCCTATCAAATGGCTCATGTGATCTGCTGTCACAGGGTGGAAGATGGAAGTTGGAGAGTGATTTTGTTATATTGTACTTTATTTATTTGATTCTTTTTGTTAGTTTATATTCTGTAAGCCACTTTGCGTTGCCATGGGCGAATAGGCGGCAATATAAATTCAGTAAATAAAGAATAGAATTTTTTATTGGCCATGTGTGATTGGACATACAAGGAATTTGTCTTGGTGCAAATGCTCTCAGTATACATAAAAGAAAAGATACATTCATCAAGAGTCAAGAATCATAAGGTACAACACTTAATTATAATCATAGGGTACAATCAGCAATCCAATCATACTAGGAAACAGTCAATAGAAATCGTAAGGATACAAGCGGCAAAGTTATAGTCTTACAGTCACAAGTGGGAGGAGATGGGTGATAAGGAGTGATGAGAAGATTAATAGTAATAGTAGTGCAGACTTTGTAATAGTTGAACAGTGTTGAGGGAATTATTTGTTTAGCAGAGTGATGGCTTTCGGGGAAAAACTATCCTTGTGTCTAGTTGTTCCGGTATGCAGTGCTCTATAGTGTCGTTTTGAGGGAAAGAGTTGAAACACTTTATATCCGGGATGTGAGGGGTTTCTATGTAAATATTTTCACAACCCTCTTTTTGACTTGTGCAGCATACAGGTATAAAGTATAAAATATAAATACTTTACAGCAGTGTTTTTCAATCTTGGGGATTTTATGATCCCAGAATTCCACAGCCAGCCTTGCTTTACTTGGATGCCGGTGTAAGAATAGTGAGAGTGCTATGCACGTCACCTTGAACTCTTGAAGAAAAGGAGGAATGTTAAGTCTAATAAAAGAAGAGCCGTCTTGCCAAGTCTTAGCGAAAGACCACATAGCTATGAGTCCATTTGGCCACCAGATGGCAGAGGTGCTCTTGCAACTGCAAGGACCACTTCTGAAGCTTCTCAGAAGCCCTGCTGGAGACATGACCTTCAACTGAATGCTTGCAGCTATCTTAACCGGAAGTGAGTGATGGCAGTAGTAGCCCAGGATTCAGATTACTTATATAAGGAGCACCTGTCTCTGTGTGAGCTGTTTACTACAACAGCAGATGCAAAGGAGGCCTGTGCAACTGTTTATACTTAAGGAACTCAATGCAATATGCAATCCTTTCTGTAGCAAATGGCCGAAAGCGTTGGAAGAATATGCTGGACTGGTGTCTCCAGAGCAGAAAAAAGTCAAGACAGAGATTACAGTTGTGCAACTTAAGCGTTCCCCATTTTTAAGTGCATGTGACAAATGTAAAAAAAAAAAAAAGGCATAGTTTCATGGCATGATTGTAGTGCCACCTTGACTGGTTTTAACCCTTCGTGTGGATGTACATGATGCATTGGGGGGGGGGGGGTTGTCAGGAAGTTGTCTGCACAGTGCATATAGGTATGTGTCAGGAGACAGGTTTTTTTTTCAACAGCTGTGGTTCTTCAGAAAATGAAAGTTCTGCGGTTGGAAGAAATATCCATCTGGTTCAGTTCCAAGCGAGGAGAAAGACACTGGAAACACGGAGGCGGATTTAAAAGATGGTTTAATGATGAAACAAAACCACCAGCGTTTGTGGTTGTGGTGCAGCTGACCACATGGAGCTGAGAGCAGGTGGCTTTTATACCTTCTTTGGGCTTTGTACTTGAGCTTCCTGTTCCTGTGCAAGAACATGTCCTTTAATATTCTATTGGCTGCTGTCAGATTCCTATGGGGGTCATGTAGAGGTTATGTAGGGGTCATAGCTGGCTCTATAGGCAAAAGAGGAAATACAAATCCTAGGAGCTTGTCTAAGCTAATCTGGTCAATCCCTGGCTTATTGTTTATCTGAGCTCTCAGGTGAAGTTTGGACTGCTCTGGGGGTGGTGCACTGAAGGGGCTTTGGACTGCTCTGGGCTGCTTCTAATCCTACGTTCTGCCTTTGTTTCAAAATATCCTGTCTTGAATGGATTACCAAATTTGCATTTCTAAAAGATGGCCTCCTCAGTTTCTGCTTGGGAGCAGGAAGACTGGGGCTGGTTTCTTAATGGGCACAAACTATCTGCTGGCGCCTATTAAGAAAGACTTAAGGCTGCTTCCTGCCTCTAAACAAACATGTTTCTTCATTTGTCATGCCCCTGTCAGAATCTGATTGGGAGGGGGAGGCCAAGCAGCTGACAGAGAATGGGAGTGTGGCTCCGTTGGCTGTGGAAGAAACTGGGGAAGGGCAAAGTCCGGCTGGGCAGAGCAGGGGAGAGGTAGAGCAAGGGAGAGGGAATTCAGAGGAAGATCCAGGCCCACCTCCTCTTCATCCTAGGGCACACAGGGAGGAATGGAAAAGGGAGCAATGTGAGTTGTGTGGCCTATGGGGAGGAAAGGGCCCTGATTCCCTTCATTAGCTGCAGCTGGGAACACAGTGTTTAAAAAGGGAAGTTGTGCACAGCGAACTGTTGGGGGAAAATCCTGAATTATCTGGGTTCCTGGTGTCTTCCCAACTGTGTGTGTTTTAATGGCCTTTTAAGTCTGCAATTCCTTCTCCTGCCCTGTCCAGTTAATTACTGCAGCGTAGTTTGTGTGGATTTTTAGTTACAGTTTGTATGTACTTTGTTTTCGGACTGAATTTCCTCCCCTTAAAGACTGTTCCTGGGAGAGGTTTTTCTCCCAGCAGAAGGTAACCTGTTACATTGAGAGCAAAGTTGGAGGTACTAAAGTGACTCTTCTTGCTAATTTGACTGTGCTGCCTTTGTGCCATGCCCTGGGTCATCACACCATTTCTCATTTAGGGAAATATAATATGCTGCCTTTTTAAAGTATTCCTCAAAATATTTCATTCTTCTGGGGGAGGTATGGCTTCCAATACTGCTATATAGACTCTCACACTGAGCAAAATCATTCTTAAGCCCCTGAGTTTTTAAATGAAGAACATGACTGTTATGCCAAATAAAATATTTTTTATTAGATTGATCTGCGAACGCACCTTGGAGTGATGAGTGTTCCATGGGAAAATTTGAAGACCCAGGTTGGGGACAGATCATCTGGGAGAAAGAAAGTCTTATTTGTGTGGTTGTTAACTCTTAGGAAGAGAGAATTTTTTTGACAGCAAGTGAAGATAATTACTCATTAAGATGAATGGTTCGTCTCTGTTATTTTAAAATAACATGCTATGTGAGTTCAAACATATAGCAGTTGGGACTTGCCAAGCTCATATTTTTTTACATTAAGTCTGCAACTTCCTGTTTTTCTAGAAAATGAGTATGCTAGAGTTTACTTTTGAACAGACACGGCCCATCTTGGCAGGGGTGTGCAATTTTTAATAGAAATAACAGGAGCAGTAGGAGCAGTAGTTGTAGTATATAATTAATTATGCCCTTATATTCAAGCTAGGTCCACAGAATAAAGCAACTGTTGCCTTATTGCCATACATTAAAACACAATAAAGTAAAACGCCTCTCAATTAAAAAGTCTTGTGACATCCATTTCATGTTGGATTGGATTCAGATATATAGAAGTCCACTTCTATACATTTAAAATAATATAAAATTATGAATATTTTTTTTTCCTTTAAAAAAAAATGCAATTACTTTTTTGGGGGCCTGTTTAGTTTTGTTCTGTTCTTTGTTGAGTTTTTTGCAAGTTTGCCTTTTAACTCTTGAATATTTTTTTTAAAATGTGAAAAAAGAATGTGTTTCTTTTAAAGCAGCTTCGGGGGAGGGAAGGGAGGCATTTTAGTGCTTTTCTAAATTTTAGGTGTTTCAACTCAAAGCAGAATTCAAACCTAATCCAAAAATTGGTTTTGTAAAATCTCCCCTTCCTGTTTAAAGTAACAAGAAGTTCCAGAGCTTAAATTCTGAAACAATAATGATGTTGTAGGCTTGAGAGTTCTTTGCTGTAATAAACGGGTAAATCCCTTGAAAAATGTCAGGCTTTCCATTTCGGTCTGCATCATAGTTCTCTGATATGTATCTGAAAATTAGCATTTCCTCTGTTCTACACTTTATAACAGAGCTGTTGCAGTAAGGGCTTAAGGAAGGATGTGTCCAGGGGTGGACTGCTACCGATTTGCACCAGTTCGAGTGAACTGGATGCTAACTTTACATCTGGTTCACCAAACCGGTAGTTGCAAGGACTGGCTGGCCCTGCCTGCCCCTCCCCTCCCCTCCCCTCCCAGGAGTCTCCACGCGGCCCATTTTGAATCTCAGGTAAGTGCGAGGCCTGTGCAGAAGCTTGGGGTGGGTGAAAAATGGAGAACTTCCGGAGACCAGAGAGAGGGGAAATGGGTCTCCTGGAGGCTCAAGGAGAGCAAAAAATAGAAGTTCCGGAAGGCTGGAAATGGGGGGTTCAGTTTTTTTTATTACCGGTTCTGTGACCGTGGCAGGGGAAGGGTACTGTAAAATCTCCAGTCAGAGGTGATATTTGCCGGTTCTCTGAACTACTCAAAATTTCCACTACCGGTTCTCCAGAACTGATCAGAACCTGCTGAATGACATCTCTGCTCCAGAGCCAGGGAGCCCATTTTTGCCCTCCTGGACAAAAAATGGGCCTCCCTGCTGTGGTACAGAAGGCCAATTAGGCCACGCCCACCATGGCCATGCCCACCCAGCAACCTAATCCTAACCCTAACCTACATATAGGTTCCAAGTCTAAAAAAGGCAGAAAACTCCTATTTTAGAGAACTAAAAACAATTATATTATGGTCTGAAACATTAAAGGCATTATTGTTGCTTTTAACGGGAAAAAAGTGAACACAAAGCTTTGGATACATCATCTAAAAAGGATATTGACAAATCAGAACACATTTAGGGGAAGATCACCAAATTGGTGAGGAGACCAGAAACTATGTTGTACGTGGACCACTAGTTACAGCCTGAACAGCAGAAGATTGAGGGTAGATAAGAAGGCATTCTCCAGATATTAAAAAGATTGATGCAAGGAAGGGGGATTCATTTTGTTCTTGGCTGTCCTGGAAGGCAGGACCAGAAGCAATGATTTGAAACTAGAAGGAAGTGGACTCAAAATAGCTATTAGGAGAAATTCCCTGAGGGTAAGGGCTGTCAACCAATAAATAGACTGCCTTAGAAAATGGTTTGTTCTCTTTCAGTGGTTAATACTAGATGAAGCTGGAGAGTCATCCATCATAAAACTTTAGCGGATCTGGTACTACGCATTGCATTAGACTAGACGGCATCAGAGGTTCCTTACAATTCTACGATTCTTTGAAGATTCGAGAACTTTGAAGATTCGAGAACTCTGCAATGTTATCCATAATGCTGTCTACTTTCTCCATATTGGAATGCAGCGAGTCGTACTCAAAATACAAGCAATAAGTCAGAGTATTCAAATAACTTTAAAAAAAAAAAGAGGCTGAAAAATTACAAGGTAACTTCAGCTGGTTTCACCACACTTGTCCTGTCGTAATGTCTGTTTGTTTATGCTTTACTGAGCTGTCTAAACATAGCCATTTTTCTTCATCATTTCTAATTACGCATACTGTGATTTAATCAGCAGCCATATTTAATCCTTGCCTTAAATGTTGTATGAATGAATGCAGGGGTGGGCTTCAAAAATTTTAGCAAAGAGTTCTTGCCCGGTTGCTGGGCGGGCGTGGCTTGGTGGTCATATTATTGGCTGGGTGTGGCCAACTCAATATCACTCACATCGAGGCACGCATCTCCTCACCTGGCCTCTCATGACTGGGGATGCTGCAACAGTTGTAAGTGTGAACAATGGTCATAAGTCATATTTTTCAGTGCCATTATAACTTCGAATGGTCACTCCACACAAGCAAAGTACCAGCAAAGGAGGGGGAAAAAACTCCAGAGACATTCCTGAGACAGGAAGTCTAGTCCTGCCAAGAATGTAATAAGAGTTAATGGAGAGGCAGTTTCTGTAAGCAACACCAGAATGTTTCCTTCCTGCCTTCCTTACAGGATTAGGCCAGTAATTTCTTCTAACAACTGGCTCTCCGAACTGCTTAGAATGTTAACAACCGGTTGTAGCAAATAGGTGCGAACTGGTAGAATCCCACCCCTGAATACGAGCTGTGGGTACTCCTGGGAGGGAAGGGGTGGGGTGGGTGGGTGTTGCTAGCCAGGAGTGGGATTTGGGGGTTTTCTGAACTGCACAGAATCTTAGCTAGGGGCTCTCCCAAACCCCTGCGAACCCCCAGCAGCTCACTCCTGAATGAATGTAGCTTGGTGTATTGCCCTTAATTTTTAAACCCAACACCTTTAAAGTAACATTGCTGCTGTTACGTATGCTGCAGGCGTGTGGGTTGTCCTCCACTTGCAACCACAATTCTGGGACCAGAATTTCTGTTGCTAAGCAAGGCGATTGATAAAATGAGTGACAACCACTTTTGGACCCTTTTGGACACAGTTGTTAAGCCAATCAGTGCAGCTGTTAAGTGGATCCAATTCCCTGATTGTCGGAAGTCAGCTGGGAAGATCACAAATGGGGATCGTGTGACCCCGGGGAAGTTCCTGTTTGTACTTCTTTATTTTGTGAATGTTTTTATTTTATTCTGTTTTAATGTTCAAATTGTTTAAATTGTAACTTTGAACAGTCACTAAATGAACTACCGCTAATAGCCTATCTCAATAAAAGTAGTCATGACGTATCAAGTTTGACACCCATGCTACAGTAGATTAGATTTTTCTTCAGTGCTACTAGGCACTTAATATTCATGTTTGTTTATTAAAAATAACACCAGAGCCTTGTGACCTAATTTGTTTGCCAATAGTAGGTGCTAAGAGGTCCATTAGAATTCTTCAGTTTTAGGATGAGCAGAATTAGATTTTCTTTCATCAGTATACCAGCCCTACATTTCAAGCTATAATACTAATAAGGCAAACTTCTCTCCTAAAAAGAACATTATGATGAAAGTAAAATACAAGAGAGAAAGGATGGAAGAAAATATAGTTGCAATATGCTCCTGTTATGGATTGTCTGGAAAGGGTGCTGCTGACAAGGTTTTAAATCGAACTCCAGTCTGGGCCAACATAGCTGTGAACAGAATTAATCCTGGGATAGTAGCTGTCTTCACAGCAATGAGCAACTCTTTGTGATTTTGGAGGAATAAAATAGGCAGCTATTGGTAGAGTGGTAAGACCAACTTTCTTCTATTTCTTTCTTTGTATTTCTTCCCTTGCCTTTTCTTTTTCTTGACTGTTGTTCTGCAGTTGTTTCAGCCTTTGCATCTAATGGATGAAATTGATAAAAGTACTGTAGCATAAAGATAAGAACCTTGAACTACGCCACCTATGGTTAGACTTAAGCATAGCACACAAAATTATCTACTACAATGTCCTGCCAGTGAATGACTACTTCAGCTTCAACCACAACCATACAAGAGCACACAACAGATACAAACTCAATGTAAACCGTTTCAAACTTGATTGCAGAAAGTACGATTTCAGCAACAGAGTGGTCAATGCCTGGAATGCACTACCTGACTCTGTTGTTACATCCATTAACCCCCACTCCTTTGACCTCAAGCTAAACACTATTGACCTTACTCCATTCCTAAGAGGTCTATAAGGGGCGTGCATAAGTGCACCATCGTGCCTACCGTCCCTGTCCCCATTTATTCGTACCTATTTCCTATATTCTTACTCATGTTTATACTTTTCCCTATTATCTTGTAAGCGATTGATACATCAAATAAATAATAATAAATAAAATAATAAATAAATAAAGGGAAATCATGTTTCGTGTTGATCACTGCTGTATTATTATCCCCTGTTGCTGTGAATGGGATGGGAACCTTACAGGTACCACTTTGAACAAGGATAGAGATAAAAGCAAAGAAGTGCATCTGAAGACAGAGGAAACAGTGGCCACATTTAAGCTGCTTACCCAGCCTGCAGAGGTTATTCTCTTGCCACTCTATTTAGAGGATGGTCTGTTTGAAGAGATTTTGAGCAATTAGAAAAACTCTTCACATCCATCTTTGTCTGCCAAGGACACGTGGTACATTGTCAAGCTTTTAGAAATTCCAGAGTTCAGGGCTGAGTTTTATCATTCATGTTCTGATGAACAGAGTTATGTTCGCTCCCTTGCCTTGGCTTTGACCTTTCTTCAAACAATATCTATCCAGTCTCCCTAGGCCTTGCTTTGCATTGGCTCCTATTTCCAGCCCAGTGTCCTGTCCTACCTCTCAGTTGGCTCTATTCATCTATTCCTTCAAGGTTACCTGTTCCTGGTTCTCTGCCTTTTGTCCTTCAGATAAAAGATGTGGCCTTTTGTCCTTTGGGATATTATTTATGTCTTTTTTATCTGTTCGTCTGGTGGCGTTTTGATTTACATTGAAGCCAATTTTACATTCCTTGGTTTTGTTTATTCCTTGCGGGTTAATAGCCTGTAGATCTAATCACTGACGTAGACAAGCCTTATGATCTGTGTTCCTTTGTTTTTTAGATGAATATCCTATCCCAAGGACGTACTGATTGTGACTGGGAACCATCCAAACACATCACTCCTTCCAAATCCCATTCCAATCTCCGCTGCTTTGAGAAGTTCGAGCTTTTAACTCTACGTGGATTTGAGTACGTACGTACGTATGTATGTATGTATGTAGGCTGGACTGTATTTTAAACAGTTAAAGATAACGTTTATGTTTTATTCAACAAGCCCTTTCATTATTTATTAACCATTCCTATTACGCTAAATCATTGGAATTTACCTCTCTTTCTGCCTTTCCGTTGTCTTGCAACATACTGGCGGTTGCCCAAGTAGAGAAGTGGAAAAGGAACTTAAGGAAGACTGTAGAGATGATGGACAGACTCCTGCAATCAGATCTCTCTCATTCCTGCTGCAGAGCTGAGATCGATGGCATTTTTTTCCTATTGGCTGGTGATCCAATAAAGAGAGAAAGCCAAAGACAGAAGAATCAATGGATTCCCTTGGCTTATCCCATGCTGCTACTATCCATTCTTGGCGATCGTCCACGTCTACTGATCCTGAACTACTTCTTTAAGTCATTCTATACTGGTGTCTGGTGTCAACTTTGATGGTTTCCAGCCACTGTGTTCTTTGGCAGCCTAGTTTACTTTTACAACTAACTCTTCCAAGCATAATTGCTTTCTCCAGTGAATTCCCATGCATGATGTGTTCAAAATAAGTAAGAGGCAGTTTTGTGATTTTTTTTTTTTTGCCTTCCAGTGAGGTGTCTGGTGTTATGCGTTCCAGTATTTGCTTGTTAATGACCTTTGCTGTCCAAGGAACACGTGCTACACATGCAAAATCAAGACAGCACAATCCACAGTTAAGTCAGAAAAGATACAGTAATGGGTGGATAGAGATGGGGTGGGGAGGAAGGAGGCAGCAAACATTATGCATTTGTTCTCCTGCCCTCTCAAGGATGGATGGAGAGCAGTTTGACTCAGTTGAGAGTAAAAGCTTTGGTCTGTAACCACTGGTAGCAGAAGAATATAAATATTAACTGTACACTACATTAGAAAGTGCAGAGTTTCCTGTACAGCGTATTACTGACTACAGTTTAATTACAAGTTACCTTTCAACTATTACCTGTTAAAACGCTTAAGGTAGAATGTAACAATATACTTTTCATTGCTGAGCTGTTTTTTACACCTGCTTTTTCTTTCTGTAAATGAACACCTAGTAGTAATAGGACTGGCAGGGGTGAATTCTCAGGAAAAGATGTGGTTGCTTTTAAGAGTTGCAAATGGTGCCACTCTTGTGCGCCTTCCAGGCCCTGAAGCACATCTTGTGGGGGGGCACGTCCAAAATGCGCAGCAAATCCAAAAGCCGATGTTTTCAGAAGAAATGGTATCATTTAAACATAGTCAAGATCTTCTTAAATCCAGCTTTTTGAAAGGATGCCGCTCCAGTATCAAACAGCATCCCCAGTGTCCATCCAGAATACAAAATATTTTTTTAAATAAATTGTGGCGTTAGTATTTCAGGAGCCAAGGTGATCAAAATGCAAGATACTATGCCTTCGATCACCTCGCCTCCTGAAATACAAATGCCACAGTTTAAACAGCTGACAATTATTACGGGGAAAACAAACATGCACATTTCAGGCTTTTCAGTAATGGTGTTCAAATCTTGAACACAGCCGCTTTATGCACAAGGATGCCAGCCACAATGCAATGATTTAGCTGAGGGAGGCACAAAGGTTGAAATAATTTTCATATGTCCAAAGAAGGAATCATCAGACCTTGGGATAGAATAACAGAGTTGGAAGGGACCTTGGAGGTCTTCTAGTCCAACCCCCTGCCTAGGCAGGAAATCTTATACCATTTCAGACAAAGGGTTATCCAGCATCTTTTTAAAACTTCCAGTGTTGGAGCATTCACAACTTCTGGAGGCAAATTATTCCACTGATTAATTGTTCTAACTGTCAGGAAATTTCTTAGTTGCTTCTTTGCTTGATTTTTAATCTTTCAGTCAAGTATGAGAATGATAGATATGTCTATGGAGATTGCTAGTCATCTAGATCAGAGTTGTCCCAAAGCTGCTTTTTCAAAAGGGAACTGGACTTTCTTTGTTTTTCCTTGAAGACGTTTCACTTCTCATCAAAGAAGTCAGAACTGAAGAGGCTTCTTGGATAAGAAGTGAAATATCTTCAAGAAAAAACAACGAAATTCCAGTTGCCTCTTGGAAAAGCAACTTTGGGATGAGAATGACAAGACATATTATTTGGTGGGTTGGGGCTTTTAGATAACTGAACAGCATTCATAATTAAAGAAAAGAAAAAAAAAACAGTATATTTTTTCAGCAAAAACTTGATCGTGACATGTAAATTCTTTACTTTCAATTAATCCAGAATTCTGGCTACACCTGCAAGGTTCAGGTGACGGTTAAAGACATGAAGAGAAAAAGACTGTGGATAAGAAAAATGAATATAAGACGATGATGGCTATAAAAAAATAAGGATCAATATTGATACATAATGCATATGTACAGAATAAGAAAATGGCAAAGAATAGTAAAAAGTGCAAGGAATGGTTAAAAGAAGCAGAGAAAATGCAAAATGATTTTGATAAGAAATTTTTTAAAAAGCCTATTTTGTAAATGGGTTAAAAGGCTTCAAAAGGAGTCTCAAGCAGAATAAAATAAATTAAAAATCATAAGGGCTGAATGGATGTAAGTAACTGAAACCGATGTGAGAGAATACTGAAGGAGAATTTTAGAGATTTCTATGGGAACGATCATGGACATTATTTTGTTGAAAAGTGGGATTAAAACAAATGCTATAAATGTTACTGTCCAAGAGGCAAAACAAGTGATGAAAAGGGAGTAATTACATGCAGTGAGAATGCTGAAAAAAAAAAAAAAACTCAGGCTGCCAGAATAGACAAAGTTAAGTGAATAAATGTTCAAGTCAGAATGTGACTGATATGAAGTGGCTTTGTGAGTTATTTAACATACGTGAGGACCATCTGTCCCTGACAATTGGAAGAATGTTGTTATTGTTCCGTGGGAGAAGCAGTAAAATTACAGGAAGAGATTATAGTTCCTGCTTTATCAAAATTAGGATGAAAGGAAAGAGAAGTAACAATAAGAAAAATCTGGGAAATACCCAAGCAGGAATACACACATCAGTTCCTTATTCTTCTATAGTTATGAATACGAGGACATTCTTTGCGCATTTGTTGATTTAGAGGAAGCAAACAACAAAGTGAATGAACTTGATTTATGGAACGGTTTTTATAAACTGAAGTTGAAGGTTGACTGCCAAATGGAGTAATATGATAGGAATAAAGGATTTGTGAAAAGAAACGGAAAGCTTAGCTAATAGTTCAGAATTGAGCAGGGGTTAAGAAGAGTATAATACTGTATATCCCTGTGACTGCTTAATGTTATGGATACATGGATAAAGAATGTGGCTGGGACAGCAGAGGTGTTAGAAGCACAAGTGTGAACGCAGGGAAGATTTTATTGATTTAGTATTTATTTGATTTGTCAATCATTTACAAGATACAGGTATAAGAATAAATATAGTTTTGAATACATGAGATAGATACTTATAAGAAAAATAAAAAGAAACAATAGAACAGGGATGGTAGGCACGATTGGTGCGCTTATGCATGCCCCCTACAGGCCTCTTAGGAAGGGGGTGAGGTCAATAGTAGAGGTTAAAGTTTTTGGGGTTTGGGGAAGAAACCACAGAGTCAGGTAGAATATTCCAGACATTGACCACTCTGTTGCTGAAGTCATATTTTCTGCAATCAAGTTTGGTGCGGTTAACCTTGAGTTTGTATCTATTGTGTGCTCTTGTATTGTTATGATTGAAGCTGAAGTATTCATTTGCAGGTAGGACATTGCAATGTATGATTTTATATACTATATTTAGATCGGACCGGAGGCGGTGTAATTCTAGGTTTTCTAGGTCTAGAGTTTCAAGTCTGGTGGCATAAGGTATTCTGCAATGAGTAGAGGAGCGGAGAACTCTTGTGAAATATTTCTGGACTTTTTCAATTGTGTTAATATCAGATACATGATATGGGTTCCAGACTGATGAGCTGTATTCAAATATAGGTCTAGCAAATGATGGGTGAGAAGAACCCATATGATTTATAGCGGCTGTTAGATTGCATGACACAGTGAGGAGCAGGCTGTATGAAAATTTAAAAAACCAGGATGGTAAATCACTGCAAACTATATATAATCAGTGAAAATCTAATAGGCAAATTTTTGTACCTTAATGGAATGTTGAGTAAAGATGGAAGTAGGAATGGAGAAAGTTTGGGATAGAAAGGCGTGGCTAGTATGTGATCGGTTTCCAAGGAATGTTTATTGAAACAAACAATAATGTGTGCGCATAAGGGCAGGCTAAAGTACAAAGAAGAAATAATAGGTCCGGGAATGAATGGATGTTGAATGAATACAGATCAAGATCAAAATAGAACTAGTATGAGAAATATATGTTGAGGTGATTTAAGCACAGAGAATGAGGATCAGATTTCAAAACAAACATAAGAAGGACAAATGAAAGTGTCAATGAAGTTAGCGGTAGTTGTTGAAAGAAAGAGAAGTATAAAGACCAAAATCCTGTATATAAATCGACATACGGATGGAGTAAAGAAGGTGTGTAAGGATACAAAGGTATTGAATAACAGAGTTGGAAGGGGCCTTGGAGGTCTTCTAGTCCAACCCCTTTGCTCAAGCAGGAGAGTTTACACCATTTCAGATAAATGGCTGACCAGTATCTTTTGAAAAACTTCCAGCGTTGGAGCACCCACAACTTCAAGAGGAATAGTGAATAATCAGAAGAATAGGAATAGATGTAAATTAGATTCAGATATATATTTCCTTTTATCTAATGCCTCAATTTATTAGGCTCACCACTTCAAACCCATTTTCTTTCTTTCTTTCTTTCTTTCTTTCTTTCTTTTTTTTGCATTTGAGAACAGACATTAACTGCATCAAATTTTCCATTCAATCTTTTTCCTTTGGCCAAAGGTCAGCTGAACGGCATTATTGAGAAAAATCCTGGGGATTTCCTGTAGAGAAAGACGCCACAGAAACATTTTTCTTCCAGGGATTTCTTGGGATCCGTTGTAATTGGAATAACATTTCACAAGCACTCAAAGCTCTGTAAAACAGGGGTCTCCAACCTTGGCAACTTTAAGCCTGGAGGACTTCAACTCCCAGAATTCCCCAGCCAAAAAGCAGCTTTAAGAACAAATCACGGTAAGATCACAAGCCAGGGGAAAATTACAGACAGAAATGCATACGTTGGTAAGAGTCCACGTCTAAGGTATGAGTCTTATGGAATGAGAAATGGGAAGAACATTATGTTTAATTGGTAGGTTTTTTTTAAACAAAAACAACAAAGATCAACAAGAAGCATTCTCTTCTTCAATAGTCTTCAGTTTTATCCGTAAGAAAGCGCAAAGCCAGATTTTGGGCAGAATAAAGCCCTGTTGCAAAAATTCCTTCATATTAACACCCCACCCGCCTTCTGCTTTGAAACTCACAGACAACTGAGAAAAGAGTCTGTATCTGGACATTTTGCAAGGGTTTCTGAATGTCGGGATTCATTTATCATGACCTGACACCCTCATCCTCCCCACCTTATCTTTCAAATGCTTCAGATCAATTTTGGGGTACTGGCTAAGAGGAAATGCTGATTCAGTCTAAGAAACTTTTTTGTTTTGATCCAACAAACCGCTTCTACTCAATCTGCTACTCATATACTGTCCGCTGATAGCAAACACTGTCCCTCAGCCATTTTCCACTAGAGCTACTAGAGATGGAACATTCATATCCCAGTAACAAAGGGTTTTGTTTGGTCTTCCAGTGGGGAAAAAAATAAGGAAAACTTAATGGAAAAGAGAAAAATGTTTGTAGGTCAGTAAGCAAACCAACTGTCAAGATAAATGTCAGAGGGGATTAAAACTTCTACTTAGATATTTTGAAGCCGGCCATGTGGCTCAACAGTCTTGGGCTCCCAGAATTTGTCTTTCAGTACTGTAATGAAGAACAGTCCCGCTACTGAAGAAGACCTTCCATCATGGGGCATCTACTGCGAGGCAGAGGAAGGCAGGAGAATTCAGGATTCTTGCCAGGTCGGTGGTACAGCTGGGCTTTCTTGTCTTCTGGTGGTTATTGTTTGGGCATGGCAAAATCCCAAGCGGTCTCCTGAGCACATTTCCACATAGCCCTCATCAGACGTGTGAAGCCCATGTCTTTGGGTTTCTCCAAACCCCTCATAAGCCTCTGCTTCATGATGGCAACAAATTCCTTATTGCTCAGCTCTCCATTTCCTGAGGGAAGAAAAAGGAAGACCAGTTCAGACAATGGAAAATGTAAACAAGCAAAATATCAACAACAACAACAACAGCTGGTATAACAAAGCACTGCATGGACAGTTCCTTGAAAAGATCCAAGAAAAAGTAGATTAGGAAAAGACCTGGTTATGGCTGACCAATGGAACATTGGAGGAAGAGACAGAAGGCCTAATTCTTGCAGCCCAAGAACAAGCCATCAGAACGAATGTAATCAAAGCCAGAATAGAAAAATCTGATGATGACCCCAAATGCAGACTCTGCAAAGAAGCAGATGAAACCATTGATCACATACTGAGCTGTTGCAAGACAATAGCTCAGACTGACTACAAACAACGTCACAACACAGTCGCTCAGATGGTCCACTGGAACCTGTGTCACAACTACCATCTGCCTGTAGCAAAGAACTGGTGGGATCATAAGCCTGAAAAAGTGGTTGAAAATGAGCATGCAAAACTACTGTGGGACTTCCAAATACAGACTGACAAAGTTTTGGAACACAATACCCCGGATATCACGATTGTGGAAAAGAAAAAAGTGTGGACCGTCGACATTGCCATCCCTGGTGACAGCAGAATCGACGAGAAACAACTTGAAAAAGTCACCAGATATCAGGACTTGAGAATCGAACTGCAGAGACTCTGGCATAAACCAGTGCAGGTGGTTCCAGTGGTACTCAGCACACTGGATGCTGTGCCTAAAGATTTAGGCAAGCACTTGAAAACAATTGGCGCTGACAAGATCTCCATTGATCAGCTGCAGAAGGCCACCTTACTGGGATCTGCTCGCATAATCCGCCGATACATCATGCAGTCCTAAATGCTTGGGAAGTGTTCAACTAGTGATTTGTGATACGAAACCCAGCATGGTTATCTCGTTTGCTGTGTACACTGTCATTTTTTGTGTATTGTAGTAGTAGTAGTAATAGTAGTAGTAAGTGCCGCTATGCAAAGAAGCTGAAGAAACAATGGACTACCTGATAAGCTGCTGCAAGAAGATTGTACAAACTGACTATAAGCAGCGACATGACAAAGTAGCATAAATGGTGCATTGGAAAATCTGCAAGAAATATCATTTGCCTGTGAGCAAGAACTGGTGGGACCATAAAATAGAAAAAGTCAAAGAAAATGAAAAAGTTAAATTGCTCTGGGATTTCAGAATCCAGACAGACAGGGCACCTGTCATATAACACTCCGGACTTAACGGTTGTCGGTAAGAAAGACAAAGAAGTCTGGATAGTGGATGTGGCAGTACCTGGAGACAGCAGAATAGAAGAGAAAGAACTGGAGAAGATGACAAAATACAAAGACCTACAAATAGAAATAGAACGACTATGGCAAAGGCAACCAAGGGTAGTACCAATAGTAGTACCGTGTTCCTCCAACAATATGTCCCCCCATAGGAAGACCCAGCATGTTTTATAGGCATAAAATGAAATTAAGCCCCACCCCCCAAATTTAGGCCTATTTTAAAACATGTGAAATGGGGAGAAAGGTGGGGGGACTTGCCGTTAGGAGTGCCCGCGGGCAGCCATGCCTCGCCCCAGCCGCTCTTAACAGGCGATCATGGCGGAGTGCAGAGAGCTCCCTATTCCTGCCAAGCACCTTTGCTGCAGACCCGAGACCTTTGGCGCCCACCACTGTTGCTTTCCCTTTTGCCCATGCCGCCGCGTTTGGAGCTGCCACTTCTGCGTTTGGGGCACCGCCGCCGTTTGGAACACCACCACCATGTTTAGAACTGCCACTTCTGCGTTTGGAGTGGTGGCAGTGCTCCAAATGGCAACGGCGCTCCAAACGTGGAAGCGGTGGTAGTGCTCCAAACGCGGAAGCGGCAGCTCCAAATGCGGCGGCAGCATGGGCAGAAGGGATAGCACAGCAGTGGGCACTGAAGGTCTTGGGTCTGCAGCAAAGGTGCTTGGCGGGAGTAGGGAGCTCTCTGTGCTTCACCATGATCGCCCATTAGGAGCGGCTGGTGGCGAGGCATGGCTGCCCGCAGGCACTCTAGGCGAGGATGCAAGGGGGGAAATTAAGTCAGCCCCGAAATGACGGCCTAGCTGTGTTTTCAGGGCTCAAAAAAAAATAAGACTTGGCCTTATTTTGTGAGAAACACTGTAGGCACCTTGGGTGCAGTGCAGTCCCAAAACAACTGGAGCACCACTTGAACACCATAGGCATTGACAAATTTGCCCTCAGTCAATTGCAGAAGGCAGCTTTACTTGGAACAGCTTCCATCCTGCGGCGATATCTGTAACACCATCAAACATCCAGATTTGCCCATCCCAGGTCCTTGGTAAGGACTCGAGAGGTAGACAAAAATGCCAAACCCAGCCTGAACATCTGGCTGACGGTGTGGTGAATAATAATAATAATAAAAAACCTGCAGCTTCCCTGTCCAAAACGTTTAAGTCATTGAAGACTAATTTCATTGGCCCAGTTTCCCTCTTGATTGGAAAGACTAATTTCATTTGTGATGTCTAAATAAATTATGGTAGAACACTGGTGTAATTCTTACCAGTGTCATTCTTTCCACAAAAGAAACCCACCAGAATTATTTTTTTTAAAAAAGGGGGTAATTGTTAAATGAAAGCATAGTCAACAATTTCTTTGTGGCCCAATTCTTCATCTGTTTATTATTTTAGGCAGAGCCTCTCCTGATTTTCTAATTATCTTTGTTCATTACCCACATTTCTGATTCAGAAATGCTATACAGTATTCCAGGTTTTGATGATTCCTTTATGGAAATAATGTTTCATTACTGCACAATTCTGGTCATTCTTGTTCACCATGATGGGTGGAATGGAAAAAAGGAAATTTTTTGAGAATTAAAAAAGAAAAAGCCTTATTCTCATAATCAAATATATGTAGATATAGACAAAGCCAACTAATATACTGTACAAAGACCCATCGTCATGAATAGATGAGATTCTGGCCCTTTAATTATTATTGTGAACTCTGATTATTAAGAAACTGAATTTAATCATGGTCTTCCACTGAAACAGTGCCTTGCTCATAATTTGGAGAAAGAGGTTATTTCACAAAAGTTGTTTTTCAGCAGCCTTGTTGAAAGCTTATAATTTAAAATAGGTATTAAAGCAGTACATTACAGTTCTTCCCTTCTACTCAATAATGAAAGCAATTCCTGCCTGGATTAAATTTACCAGCAATTGAAACCATGCTAACAAGATAGGTACATGGGTTTACATGCACATATATTGTAACTTCAATTTTCTCTACTATTCTTTCATGTTGCATTTAAAGAGGTATTTAAAGAGATGGAAGAGGAATGTTTTTCCTCCTATGTTCAAATGAAAGAGTTGACTGATGCAAGGAAAAGTGATAGAAGCTGGCCTTGATTAATGTAGTTAATGAATTCCATGACATTATCACCTTATTTGAATTTGCACCATTCAAAGTGATATTTCTGTGAAAAAATATGGTAACTGATGAAAAGAGGTAATGAGAAACTTTAAACATAAATGTTTATATGCATGTTAGTGAAATATTATCATAAAGAATTAAAAACAATATATATTAATTTAAATTTATGGTCTACAACAGAGGTCCTCAAACTTGAAAGCTTTAAGACTTGTAGACTTCAATTCCCAGAATTCCTTCTCCAGTCATGTTAGCTCGGGAATTCTGGGAATTGAAATCCACAAGTTTTAAACTTGCCAAGTTTGAAGACCTTTGGTCTACAAAGTCAAAATACAGAAAACAAAATAAAAACAAAAGAATTCTGTTGTAGATGTCACACATTCCAATATCCTACCCTGTTTTAGTGATGCTATGACCTCTCTCATGTTGTTCAATTGCATCAAATTTCTACTCTAATAAGATTTCTTAAAAAAAATCATAATGTTTTCTTCTGCTGGAATCTTTCTTTTGTCTATTTTGTATACACAAAGATTAGCAATGTCTAAGACCCCAACGGCAACTGTGCATGTGCGAGACTCACATTAATTGACTTTTAGGTTGCATTAAAGGCCCAAAATTCACACCATATCGAATATCAACATTTTTCAAACTCACACTAATTGTGACCTACTTGTACAATGAGCTAAGATTCAGACAGGCTTTTATAACAAGCAATTCTGCATTCCAGGCCCAGTTAGACTTCTCTGGGTGGAGGAAATGCCTTTTATTGCTATTGAAAATTATAATGTAATAATTCTACCAAACATACATGCTTAGGGACTTTCTGATAGTATCCAGTCTTGCCATTTTACAAGGATGTAGTTAGAAGTGGAAAGATGACTCTAAAATAACTTCTCTCTTTTTATGTGCAATAGGGTTTACTGACTTTATCCAGCAGCTGAGCAAATACATTGCAAATATCTTTTTTAAAATTAAAATTTATTAATTTTCTATTAATTACATTTCTTAGTGCTTAATAAATATTGTGTTGTCTGGGTATTTAATTTGCTTAATAATACAGATTCAATTCTTATTCTCCACCTCTTTTTTTCCAAACACTTTTAGAACAAGTTCCATGTTAGATAACATTCTGTGTCTTCTTTCTGTTTGATTTTCAATGTAAGTCTACTCATTTCTGGACAATCTAATATTTTCTAAATTATCTCTTCATCTTGAGGTGTTTCTTTATTTTTCCAATATTGTGCGAAGATCATCCCCGCTGCTATTAAGACATGTAATACTGAATACATACTTTTCTTATCAATTTTTTTCTGATATCATCCCTAATAAAAACAGCTCAGGTTTAACATCTACATGTTTCTCTATTATCTTTTCTAGCCATCTGTGTATTTTTGCCCAATTTTTTTTTTTTTAGCACAAGTCCACCACATATGCTAAAATGTGCCTGTTTTTTTAAAAAAAAATTACATTTCCATGTTGCAAATATTTTTTTCTATTACAGGTAGTCCTTGACTTACAATACTTCATTTAAGTGATCGTTTGAAATTATAATGGCACTGAAAAAAGCGACATATGACTGTTTCCACACTTAGATCATTGCCGTATCCCCACAGTCAAATGATCAAAATCCAAATGCTTGGCAACTGGTTTGTATTTATGATGGCCACCGTTTCCGAGGGTCATGAAATCACCTTTTGTGACCGTCTGACAAGCGAAGTCAGTAGGGAAGATTCACTTAGCAACCTAACTAACTTAACAGCTGCAGTGATTCACTTAAGAACGGTGGGAAGAAAGTTCATAACATGGGCCAAAAAATTCACTTAACCGCCGATTGGATTAGCAACAAAAATTTTGGACTTTTGTAGAAATGACTGGTTTATACTATTACGGTAAAACAAAAACTTGTGGTTTGTTGTGAACACATTATTCTACTGTAACAGATAAGAGTTGGAAGCCAATACTTTTTCTTTCCCTACCTTTCCTCTCTTTTCTTTGCCCTTTCCTCTTCCTTCTCCCTGTCCTCTTATTTGCTTTTGTATTTTGTGTTTTATAATACTTTATAACCCAATAAAAACGTATTCAGAAAAGTAATTTGGACTCAGTTGTGGCGGTAAGGTGAGAGCTACCTGTGTTTATTATTCTTTCCCCCCAAAATTACAACCTAAATTGTAATTTGTAATTATAAATTGTAAAACACAGTTATTGGTACATTTTCTCAGTTCACTGAATCTATAACTCTACAGGTGGTCCATTATTTTAGTCCAAAATAAACTAGGGGAAGCTAACTTGATGCATAGCTAAGTTGACATGCTGAAACACAAAAAGAAACATCTCAATGAAACAGAAACACCACTAATGTGGATTACCCAACAAAACCTTTTGTTATAATCATTAACCAGAAATCCAACATCATAAATAAACAATACCCAATGCAGAATAAAACAGTCAACAATTTTCAGTTGTAAGGTTTCTATTGTATATGGTCTTTCTCTGCCTAGCGGAAAAAGAGAAGGCTTCTGGATTATTATCAGCTATGAAATTGTTCAGATGACTAGGAAGGTTGTTAAAGTAATGGCTGCAGCAGTAGTTGTCTTACACTGGCCTGTTTGGTGTAGCAGTTGAAACTGAATTTTTCTTCTGAAGTTATAATTTATTTTAAGAGGAAAACCAACATGAGCATCTGGTTTTACACCAAAAGCTACTCTCAGAGAAGTATGAAGTAGGAAAGTATGCTCTGCTCATTTAGTGGACATCATGTTGGCTCACCTCAAAATGCAAACCAAATAAAATTAGATGTTATAATCTTTTTTTTTTCTATTATACTTCTTCCCTTGTACTCTTCTGCTTTATAACTCACTCCTTTTTTTTAGTAAGTTTGTAATCTATCCAGATAACTCTTTTGTCATTAGCTAGATTAAAGGACAATAAATAAGCAAGAGGGTTTCTTTGCCACTCTTCTATTTAAATCTAGAACAGGGGTCCCCAGCTCCAGTCTGTGGCACCCCAGCAATTGGTCTATGCAAACGAGCAAAGTTCCATCTGCAGGATGCAAGTACCATGTGAAACCACGCCCCCTCCGGTCCGTAGAAAAACCTCCCTTCATGGAACCGGTCTCTAGTACCCAAAAAGTTGGGGGCCGCTGGTTTAGATTACTATTTGGGATATCACAAGGATGCTGTCCCAAAACAAGAAAACCAATATGCAACAGTGCTTCTGAATGGAATAGCAATTGTCAGTACAGGTAGTCCTCAACTTACAACAGTTCGTTTAGTAACTGGGGCAAAACTCACGTAGGTGTTTCACTTAACAAGAGAGATTTTAGGCTCAGTTTTGGTTGTAAATCAAGGACTACCTGTATACAGAACAGCAATCCATTTGATCATGGATTTTGAAACATATTTCATCTGTGTAAAATCGAACATAATTGGCTATCTAAACAGGTTAATGTTTTAGTTCGACATAAACAACTTTCTAAGAATTTTACATTTAAGAAGCTATTACGGGGAGTTTGAACTAAAGCTAAGTCATGCGATGGAACCTCGGATTTTTCCTGAAATTTGTCACGTTTTCTTCTTCAGCTGGATGTATGCAGATGTGGCTTAGGTAAGAAATTTCATGTGCATCAAAAGTCATGCTGTATGTCTCGAGTCCTTGAGACTAAAAAGGTTTGCCTTTTTCATAAATAAATAATTCCAATATTCTCCAAGGCTGGGAATTGGGGGTGTGGGTTGGTTAGGTGTCATGTACAGGTAATTTAATGAGAAAGATTGAAAGGCAGAAGGGAACATTAACAACAAAACAAATTATTAATCAACTCCGTCATCCAGTGGCCTACTTTAGAGTTAAGATTTTGAAATCCCAGGCTAATTTTCAAGTTTGCTTTCCCGGCCTTCTTATCAGAAGAAAAATAAACAATTTAACAACTTTAAATCCCAATGTGCTTGGCCTCGGTTAAGAAGCAGCCTGTCTTTTCCAAATTATTCTTTTACAGCATAATGGTCCCTCGTTCACTTTCAACAAATACATTAAGGGAGATAACTAACATGGAGCCCTTCAGGACTGATTTGCAAATAACCTTCTGTAGCAGCCTCTTAAATTTATGTCCACCTGCTTGCTGCCTTCTAGATATACTGAACTCCCATTAGAACCAAGGTAATGATTTCAGCTGGGGAGTGGGAGGAGCCTAGTTTAAAACTAGCTCTACTTTCGTACTTTTCCCAAATCAGTAATAATACTGAACTCATGCTGTTTACATAGGAAAGCTAATTCTTGGTCCAAGTTTCCATTTTGATTGCAAGGGTTTCAATTTCAAAGGATGCTCCCTAAGTAAAGATGTCTGACTCTAGGGGGGCGATGCTCATCTCCATTTCCTAGCTGAGGGAACCAGTGTTGTCTGAAGACAATTTCCATGGCCATCTGGACAACATGGCTATATGCCAAAAGCCGCAAGAAGAGGTTTGTTTGATCTTTGAAACAATATCTTCCATATTGCTCATTCCCCTATTACCTGAATAAGAAGAAACTCATTATTTTAACTCTGGAGCAGATTACGATAACTTAAGGGTGCCTCAAAGATTAACCAGAGAGGAAACAAACATCAAAATAACAATGAAGATATGGCAGAAAAGAAGAAGTTGCTAAAATATATTTGATCTGTGGTAAGCTGCAAATAAAAAAAAGACCTGTAGCTGGCTGGTTTGCCACAAGTAGCTTTGTTTTCCAGTGCACTAGTGAAACTACTGCGTTGCAATTATATTTCTGTCGCCATTTCTTTTTATGATGATCCAGATAAGATTTATAATCAACACTAGAAAATAGCAAACAATAGTTCGATATGATAGAGCTGAAAAAGTGCAGAAAAAAAGTAACCAGAACTATGAAAATGTTGGAGCAGTCTTATAACTACAATGCTTGCAAGGGGGAAAAAACAGAACTGCACACATAATCAGGAGCACCCATCTGATTTGAGGCTGAAAATTCCCAGTCTTAGAATGTACGGAACTTGGACTAATGTCTAATATTGTTATAGACATTAATAAGAACAACAACTACTTATCCCACATTCTCTGAGTAGGGAGACAAAAATGCTAAATCCAGTCTAAATATTTAACTATGTAATCAAACCACAATAAATTATTAAAATTATATGCTGCTCAATTCTCAGGTGGGGGTTCTTAATTTCTTCTTTTTCCTAAATGACATTTTAATATTATGCTTTCCTTTTTCAGAACAAAACTAGCCAATATGCTAAATTAGACTTTTTTAATTACATGATTATCCTGCGTTTCCTTCAAGGAGCTTAAAAAGTGGTGTACTGTTGTTAACCTGTCCACAGGGCTAACATACATTTTGCTTGTTTCAGCAAGAAAATGCCTACTGACTCTTTATGGAGGACATGTCCTCACAACTACTTCCATCTCAGTGCTTGCCCACTGCTGAGGCAGGCTGGAGCAGATTTTAGCAAGGCAGCAGCATTTTTCCTGGTATTGCAGCCCAAAACATTCAATGGATATTCTAGATACATTCTAGACCAGTGGTGGGCAACTATGGCCCCTTACGATCTCAGGACTTCAACTCCCAGAATTCCTGAGCACAACTCAGTCAGGAACTCTGGGAGTTGAAGTCCATAGGTCATAAAGGGGCCATAGTTGCCCACTCCTGTTCTAGACTAGCTGTCTTTGGAGGTTAGTGATAAGCAGACACGTCTTGCTGCTGGGCCATTTATCTTGTTCAATTGCTGGATAGTTGTTTCATCTGTGGCTGCAACAAACAACAGCCACTATCCTTGTGCAGCTACTTTCTTCTTTTTTTTTGAAGAAGGAAATATCAACCTCATGTATGGCCAGATAATGGTTGAAGTCAATATTCCCAGTGATAAGGAAAATGCAGCTACCTGTTTCTCTGATCCTCTGCATTAATTAGGCTTCTGTACTAGGCTTTTCTTGAATTTAGAAAGCAATGGCTGTTCGGTGTGCCTTTACGTTTATAATATTTCACCCAACCTTATTTGACTGAGCCCTTATTTTAAGGCCAACACTTTTTGGAAACAGTAAAACAAACACTCAACAAGCACCAGTGGATTTGATTTTTGAGCACTATAAAGTTTGGAAATCAGCCAAGAGATAGCCTAGAGAAGTAATTCAGGTCCAACGTAAGGAAAGGAAGCACCAAGAGCAAATCTCTATATAACTTGGCATCTGCTTTGCAAATTACGGGCTATGCTTGCCTTGGGAATATCATAGACTTCCAGGAGATTAAGAGTTCAGCATTCTTGTGGTTAAATAAATAAATAAATAGCCAGAGTTGCCCAAAATAATAAAAAAAAGTTGACCAAATGAACCAAGAACTTGAGTTGATTAAAAAAAAAAAAACCCTACCCTGAACTGATCAGAAAACATTCCAGTTAATTGGCTGATGGAACTCAAGAAGTACAGTGGATGAACTGGCAGGGAGTAGCCACCAATCCTGGGAGAATGATTGGTGACTGATTTTTCTGCCAGAGAAATTGCTGGATGGAGCAGAATGGATCGCAGAGAAGCTGTCCATGAAACTACCTTACCCTATTACCATGTTTCTCTAACAATAAAGGCCCCCCAATAGAAAGACCCAGCATGTTTTCTCGGGATAAAATGAAATTAAGCCCCTTCCCCCAAATTTAGGCCTATTTTAAAACATGCGAAATTGGGGGGGGGATGGCAGGGGGGAACTTGCCTTTAGGAGCACCCCGCCGGCAGCCACGCCTCGTCACCAGCCACTCCTAACAGCTGATCATGGTGGAGCATGGAGCGCGGAGTTCTTCCTACCCCTGCCTAGCACCTTTGCTGCAGACCCGAGTATGGTGCTGGTTGCAGGCCAGGTCACTCGGCAGGGCACTTTAAATTGCGAGACCTTCGGCGCCTGCCATTGCTGCTTCCTCCTCCGCACTTGCTTTCCCTTCGCATTCCTCCACCAGCAGTGTTTCAGGTGCTTCTCAGGTGGGGGAGCCGCCTCTGTAGCTTCCACAGTTCCTGCTGGTGCTGGCGAGAGAACAGCGGTAGCGTCGGTGGGAACAGTGGAAGCTATGGAGGCAGCTCTCCCGCCCGAGCAGAGGCTGAAACGCTTCCACGGTTCCCGCCGGTGCTGCCGCTGTTCTCTCGCTAGTGCCGGTGGGAGCAGTGGAAGCTACGGAGGCGGCTCCCCTGCCCAAGAAGTGGCTGAAAGGCTTTTATGGTTCCCACCGGTGCTGTCGCTGTTCTCTTGCCAGCAGTGGCGGGAACTGTGGAAGCTACAGAGGCGGCTCCCTCTCTGTAGGTGGAGGAATGCGAAGGGAAAGCAAGAGCAGTGGAGGAAGCAGCAGCAGCGGGCGTCAAAGGTCTTGTGATTTAAAGTGCCCTGCCGAGGCCGACATCCACGCCGACGCCGACGCCCGGCTGCTGACCCAGCCTGCAACCAACACCATACCTGGGTCTGCAGCAAAGGCGCTTGGCGGGAGTAGGGAGCTCTCTGCGCTCCGCCATGATCGGTTGTTAGGAGAGGCTAGTGGCAAAGCGTGGCTGCCTGCGGGGTGCTCTAGGTGAGGGTGCATGGGGGGAGAAATTAATTCACCCCTGAAAAGATGGCCTAGCTGTTTTTTCGGGGCTCAAAAAAAAATAAGACCTGGCCTTATTATATGAGAAACATCGTACTACGTATGAATGTATGACTGGCCTAGTTCTGAAGCATGATAAAGTTAACCTTAAGGGCCCAGCGATTGACAGGATAGGAGAAAATGTCTAACATGGCTATGAGGATAGGCCCCCATCCACATAGCCTTGGCTTGTCAATCCTGCAAGGCTGAATGAAGGCGACTTCTCCAAGGTCACCTTGTGATCTTTGAAGTTGAAAAGGCTTTTGGACCTGGCTCTCCACTGATCACAATAAGCAGAGAAGAGCAACGAAGATGATTAGGGGGCTGGAGGCTAAAACATCCAAGGAATTGTTGCTGGAATTGAGTTTGTCTAGTCTAGCGAAAAGAAGGACTAGGGATGACATAATAGCAGTGTCCCAGTATTTGAAGGGATCAACTTATTTTCCAAAGCACCAGATGGCAAGGCAAGAAACAGTGGATGGAAACTAATCAAGGAGAGAAGCAACCTAGACCTTAGGAGAAATTTCCTAACAGTGAGAACAATTAACCAGTGGAATGGTGTTGTGGTCTGCTGGCAGCCTGCAGAGTCAGACAGTGGGGAGGAACACGGGCCAATCCTGGAGTCTGGGGAGGGCTTGGACGAGGGATCTGAGCCTGACACAGAGATGGGGCCAGAGCCACCTGAGAGTTATGTGCTGATTCCGGAGTCTCCAGAATCTGACATCAGTGAGGCAGAGGAACAGTTCTCAATGTGCACTTGCAAAGAGCTGCCAGAAGGTAAGAACAGTTAAGACAAAAGGGGCGACTTGGGAATAAGGCTTGGAGATGACTGGCCCCTCCCATAAGATGGACAAAGGGACATGAGCCTTTGCAGGAAGCAACGTTGTTTGTTCTGGTCGGTTTAAAATCTGAAGCTCAGTGTTGACTTTGTGCTTCATTTGGCCTTGTACAGCTAATTGGCAATTTAGTCACGTAGCATTTCAAGGGAGATAAAGGTGGGTGCTTATCAGCCTTATCCTGAAAGACTGTGGCAGACTCCTGTTGGACAATTCATAAACTGTTTGGTATTCATTACGGGATGTGAATGCATATAATTCACAGCCTTTGAAATAAAAAAATTTGGGAATAGAGTGTGATTGTTACTGTCTTAGGAACTTTGGTCAGAACAAGTGGCTTGCCTTCAGAAGATGTGGTACTCCATCATCACTGGAGGCTTCCAAGAAGAGACTAGACAGCCATTTGTCTAGAATGGTATAGAGCAGGGGTGTCAAACTGGATTTCTTCGAGGGCTGGATCAGCATTGTAGTTCTCCGTGGGCTGGCGGGGAAGGGGAAAATGGGACGTATGCCTCCTATAGCACCCTGTCGGCCAAAATGGAGCTACAAAGGGCCCATGCACAGCCCCCCCCCCCCATGCCCCATTGTTGGCCTGGATGGCCTCCTGCAGCACTTTGCCAATCAAAACGGGGAGTGGAGGGCCGCGCGCAGACCCCCTGTACCCCATTTTGGCTGGTAGAGGCACCATGGGTCGGTCCTTTGATATTTCCAGGTGGGCCAAATCTAAGTACTTTGCGGGATGGATCTGACCCATGAGCCTTGAGTTTGACATCCCTGGTATAGAGTTTCCTGCTTGAACAGGGGCTGGACTAGAAGATCTTAAAGGTCCCTATAAATTCTTCTTTCTTATTATGAGAGCGAGACTGCAGGCAAATGGAGGATACTCACCATCACAGTCAAAAAGAGCAAACACAACATCACATACGTGGTCTGATAGTTCCACCTTTGCCACGGTCTTGGCTACTTGTTGCATCGTATCTGCAAGAACGAAGACAAATTGCAAGTCAGATGTCAACGCTTTGTGGGAAATGAAAGACTTAACATCAACGTACTCAAGTCTGCGGTCATTGTTTTTTTTTTCTCCTGATGAGCAAAGACAAGATAGGATTTCCCCCACTCTCTTATCCACTGATTCCCCCAACCAGCCCTTTTCAAGCTAAGGGCTTGAAAGCGGGTGAGGAAGGCCGTGTGAGGAAAACGAAGACTCACAATGAACAAAGGCTTGCGACAAAAGTAAAAAATAACAACAACAACAAAAAAGCTTTTTCCAACATGTTAAAAACAAGAAAAAAGTCAAGTCAATTGCTGGGAGAAAATGGCAAGAAGATGACAAGCAACAGGGAGAAAGCAGAACTATTTAACTCGTTTTTTTGCTTCTGTCTTTACACAAAGGGAAAAAAAAAACCAGCCCAACCTATCAAAAGCAGCACCACAAAAAAACAGATTAGGACCGCAAATCAAAATAAAGAAGAAAATGGTAAGTGAGAACTTGTCCACCCTAGACAAATTCAAATCCCCAGGACCGGATGGATTATACCCAAAGGTTCTGAAGGAACTGGCAGACCAGATCTCAGAACCACTGAACTATATTTTTCTTTTTCTTTTTTTATGAAATTTTATTTAGTCTTCAAAATTTAAAAACATAAAATAAAACTTTATACATCATTATATCAACGTCAAGAAATCTTTTACATTTCCTTCTCATCTTTCTATATACACATTTCTTTCATTATACAATTTCAACTTAATATATAAATAAATATAGATAGATAGATATGAATATAGATATAAGTATTTACATAGTTTCTTATTCTTTACCTAATTATCATTTTGATTTCTTTTTATTCTTAAACCATTCCTATCAGGCATCCCAGACATTACAATATATCGACTCTTCTTTGTCTCTTAATTTCATTGTTAGTCTGTCCATC
The DNA here is from genome assembly GCA_023653725.1 of Bungarus multicinctus. NCBI lineage: Eukaryota > Metazoa > Chordata > Lepidosauria > Squamata > Elapidae > Bungarus > Bungarus multicinctus. The sequence goes on along the minus strand of CM042844.1, from coordinate 81,596,717 downwards.
TCTGCACAATCTAATTTTTTTTTCTTTATAACAACATCCTCTGGTGGTACGTTTTCCTGCTTCCAGAATTGTGCATAGGAAATCCTAGCAGCTGAACTATATCTTTCAAGGATCCTGGAGCACTGGGGAACTGCCAGAGGACTGGAAAAGAGATGAGGTAGTTCCCATCTTCAAAAAAGGGGGAAAAAGATATATATATCCAGAACTACAACACCTCCGAGGTCTCTTCCAACTCTTTGTTATTCAAGCTAAATGCACTTGCTAAATGGAAGGATGAAAAGTGCTGAAGCCAATTTGTATGCACCGCTGAAGCCAATCCTATCAGAATGCAACCGTTTGTTCTCCTGATGGGCGTTGGATTGCAATTCATTTGACACAGTTAGTGGAGAAGCTGGGAGGCAGAGAGAGAGAAAGGGTGGAGTGCTAGGTTAAATCCTGCAGGGCATAGCTGCAGCTCGCTCCATATGGGTGAGTCCTAAGAGCACAGTACTTGTGAACAGCCTTTATCGGTGTCACTTGGATCAATGCGAGTACGTCTGTGCTTCTCGCATAAACGCAGCTTTTTGAGTAATGGTTACCCAGGAAATGATCCTGATGGATTCTGTCATATGATAACACATACAAATCCTCCTAGGACTCTTTAATTCATCATTTCCATAGATAACGAAGTTATATTCTAGTGAGGCAAGAAATGGCTGTATGTCATAATTTGTACCAAGATCTGAAAACTGATGAGAGTCACCTATGCAACTTAGGAACTCAGAATTTTTCTCTACACACAGAGCTTGGAATCCATTAAAATGTGGCAGAGCAGGGAGAGTTTGCTGGTGTCATACCCCTGGTGGAGACTGATTCTTGAGGGAGAGGAGGAACAGCCGACAGGGAGTAGAAGTGTGGCTCCGGAGGTTGTGGAGGAGGCTGAGCAGTCAGAGGAGGACCCAGGCCCATCCCCTCTCCATCCTAGGGCACGCAGGGAGGAGAGGATAGGATAGGGAGAGACGTGGTCTCCTCGGGAGGAGTGGGCCTTGATCCTCTTCATGGGCTGCAGATGTGACAACCGAATAAGAGTTTGGACCTGCGTACTGGCAAAGCTGGAAACAAATCGTGTAAATATCTCTAGTTTATAGTTCCTCTCTGAGTTTGGTGTCCTTCCCAGTGTGTGTTATTTGTGGACATCCTCCAGCCCTTATCTTGCCTGGTTTGTGTTGCTTTTTTCCTTTTTCGTGTAATTGTGTGAGAGGTTTTTTGTCTTCCGTCAAAGATATTCGGAGCTTGGAAGCAAACTGAAGGAATAAAAGGGGCTTTACCTGTTTTCTGTGACTATTTGTTTTGTATTCCACCCTGAGCCATCACAGCTGGTCTCCCCCCCTTTTATTGCAGGGATGAGGGAATCAATCAACAGCATTCAGAAATAATAACAAACAGAATAGTAGAGTTGGAAGAGACCTTGGAGGTCTTCTAGTCCAACCCTCTGTTCAAACAAGAGACCTTATACCAGGGGTGTCCAATCTTGGAACTTCAAGATCTGTGGATTTCAATTCCCAGAATTCCCCAGCCATCCAAGTTCCCAAGATTGGACACCCTTACCCTATAGGAGTGATGGTTAACCTTTTCGGCACCGAATGCCCAAAGCGCGTGTGCAAAACCCCAAAATGCAATGCATGTGCGTCCCCCGTGCATGTGCCCTGCCCCCACACATGCGTGCATGTCCCCCATGCATGCACGGCAGAGACACAAAGACCAGCTGGCCAGTGGGAGGCCCACGCACATGCCCGGCAGAGCTGAGCTGGGGCGATAGCTTGCATGCCCGCAGAGAGGTCTCTGGGGGCCACCTCTGGCACGCGGGCCATAGGTTCACTATCACGGCCCTATAGCATTCTAAACAAGTGGCTGTCCAATTTCTTCTTAGAGTGATTAAAGAGATCCTGCCTTTAGAAACAGAATTTATTTGGAAGCCTTTATTCAGGATTTCTGGTGAGGGGCCACGTGGGGGGCCATGTGGGTGGGGCAAAGGCCCCAGGCTGCCCCAGTCACCTGTGTGCTCCCTTGAATAGATGGCCTCTCCAACCCCATGCTGTGGAAGCTTCCTAGTTATTTCATTCCCTCCTCCCTCTTCTGAGGGATACGGAGCAAAGAGAATGGGCAAAAGCATAAAACTGTGGCTGAATCTCAAAGGCTCAGTTGAGGAATAAGGAACCACGGCTTCTTCTTTTAAGAGTGTGGACCATGTCCCAATTCCATTTTAGGATCCTAAAATGGGATTCCAGCATTTGAGATCCTGGCCTATGAAACAAAATGGTAAAATCAGCAAGGCAGAGGGGGCTAAGAGGTAGCAGAACACTCTGCTTCCCTTGCACAAAAACCGAAGGATAAAAGAAAGAATAGATGTGTGAGATTTAAGGCAGTCATTATGTATTCATGTTAATCAAATTGACTGTTTAAATAAGACTAGAATTCTTAAGGTTTGCTACTTTTTAAAACAATATAATATGAATTCTGGATATAAACTTTGTAAGTAAACAGGATGAATAAATAAGTTTGACCCTCAAGTAACTACATTTCTGACTTGATTACATATAAGTGGTGGGCTTTTTTTGGCCACACACAAATATGTAGCTTTGGATTATTTTCCTCAGTAAACAAATGAACAAGTAGAATGTTTTTGACTCATTTATTTAACTAGGTTCTTTTTATTTATAGTTTTAGGACTTGTGTGGAGAACCAATCATGTTTTAGATCGCATTTATGCAGAAATATTGAAATTTCAAAACTGTACACAAACTTTTCAGCGCCACAGAGTATAACCAATTATTTTTTTGAAAGGTACAGCAAGCTCAGCACTAAGTTAATTTATTGCAGGAAGTTAATAGATGGTGAATGAACTAATCAATCAACTACGGATGGTATTTTCTTTTTCCTCCAATAGCAACACCACAACAGAAAATCTTAGAAGTGCTTACTCAGGATTTTTCCTTCCACTTATACTCTCTTTTTGCTCTATAGAGGTTTTCTTGATTAGCTGCTGTCACCCACACCTCTGCTGGAAAGGATATTAAGCTAAGGATTCAACAGGTTTCTTTATAGTAGTTTAATCAGAATAGAGCTGGAAGGGACTTTGGAAGTCTTCTAGTCCAGTGGTCGCCAACCAGTGGGCCAGGGACCACTGGTGGTCCGCAAGAAAATTTTGGTGGTCCACAGAGCACCTCCCAAAGCAATTTACCCCAAAGCACCTCCCAAAGCAATTTATCCAGGCTGCATGGGAACACAAGGCTGTGCCGCCCACATGGCCCACGGGAACACAAAGCTTGCATCGCATTGTGAACAACACGAGGTAGTAAAGGGAGGGGGGAAAGGGCGAAGGGGGGGAACTTGCCTCACTCGCCACATGTGCTTCACCTGGCCACCGGGCTGCTTCTTTCCACTTCTTTCTTCTTCTGCTTTTGGCTGCACACAGGAAAGCAGAAAAAGTCTTTCTTTCTCTATCCTAAACTCCACCAGAAATGAGTCTTTGGGACCCTGCGAGGCATCCTGCTCCAAGAGGCTGTGCCATTCTGGAGGAGTTTGGGGGAGAGAAAGAAAGACTTCTGCTGCTTTCCTTACATGAAGCCAAACGTCTCTCTCCCCTCCCCCCAAGAACAGAGCTGGAGACGGTATCCTGTGACCCCAAATAAAGAATGATCGATTGGTAGGAAAATGGGATGGGGAATTTTCCTGCAGACTTTTTGGGGGATTTTCCCAGGGTCTCTGGTCCGCGGGATTTAAAATTATGAGTTTGGTGGTCCCTGAGGTCCAAAAGGTTGGCGACCCCTGTTCTAGTCCAACCCCCTGCTGAAGCAGGAGACCATATACTGTTTCTGAGAAGTGGCTGGCCAGTGTCTTCTTAAAAACCTCCAGTGATGAAGCTCCCACAATTTCTGAAGGCAAGCTGTTCCACTGATTAAATGTTAGGAAGTTTCTCCTTAATTCCAGGTTGCTACTCTCCTTGATTAGTTTCCATCCATTGTTTCTTGCTTGCCCGCTGATGCTTTGGAAAATAAGTTGACCTCTTCTTCTTTGTGGCAGCCCTTCAAATATTGGAATACTGCTATCATGTCATCCCTTGTCCTTCTTTTCTCTAGATTAGCCATACCCAATTCCTGCAAGGCTTCTTGATATGTTTTAGTCTCCAGACTTTTAATCACCATAGTTGCTCTGCTCTGCAGTTTTCCAAAGTCTCAACATCCTTTTTGTAAAACAAAAACTGGATGCAGTATCCAGGTATGGTCTTACTAAGATTTTATAAAGTGCTACCAAAAATTCATGTGATTTTGATTCTATGCCTCTGTTTATACAACCAAGGATCATATTAGCTTTTTTGGCTGCTGCTGCATATTGCTGGTTCATATTTAAGTGATTGTCCACCAAGCGTCTTAGTAAAAGGCCTGGGACTCTTCTATTTTTTTTACTCCGTGCCACAGAGAAGGCTGTTCCTTCCTTCAGCTTCATGGACGTTAGCTTACTTAGGTCATAAACAATTAATGGAAATACTTCGCCTATTCAGAGCACTAATTCTAGCATTTAGACTTTTAAACACATAGTCTAATCCTAGTGGTTTTGTTTTGGCATCTATTTTCAATGCTAATGGGTATGTTATTCCCACTTCTTTTGTGCTGCCTTTAAATTCTTCAACATCACATTTTCTAAAGGTCATTGCAAAACTAATTAGTAGCCATACATAATATATATAAGAAACTATAAGCACAGAATGTCAAGCTCCACTTATAATGATGACATACTATATACATACATACATACATACATACATACATACATACATATATACACGTGCTACATGCAGGACATACATAAAATAATTACATTCATGCACATGCAAGATAACTTTCCAATGTATTTTTTATACTTTGTTAAGAACATGAGGGAAGGCACATAATTTCTGGAAATGACATACATATATACAGTATAATATACTGATGTCTGCCTATCTTCTGAGGAATTAAAAGTGCCTTATTTGATTCTATCTCAACTATTTTGTAGTTGAATATATATATTACTGAAACACAACTACTGCTCATTAGACACATGACAAAAACTAAATTTACCTGTATTAGGACTTACAACTGTAATGGGCATTATAACTCAATGAGTATCTGTAATGAAATTTAAATAATAATAACTGCACATGCTTATGTCTGAATGTATTATTCCTCAACATCTACAATATTTTTTTTAAAAAAAAATATTGCCCGTTTTTTTACTACTGATTCCTCCAAAATACACATAACACATTGAGCTGCGGTGGTGCAGTGGTTAGAGCAGGGGTCTCCAACCTTGGCAATTTTAAGACTTGTGGACTTCAACTCCCAGAATCCCTCAGCCAGCAAAGCTTCTTTGCCAAGGTTGGAGACCCCTGGGTTAGAGTGCTGTTCTGCAGGCTACTTCTGCTGATCACCGGCTGCCAGCAGTTTGGCAGTTCAAATCTCACTAGGCTCAAGGTTGACTCAGCCTTCCATCCTTCCGAGGTGGGTAAAATGAGGACCCAGATTGTTGGGGGCAATATGCTGACTCTGTAAACTGCTTAGAGGGGGCTGTAAAGCGGTATATAAGTCTAAGTGACATTGTTTATGCTATAATCAATTAACCCTTTGCTGGTTCTGATTCTGGTTTTCTAAAAGTTATGTCCCAGCATAGAAAGACTGTCTATATTCAATGAGGTATCTGACAGAGAGAAATATCTCTGCTTCAGTGCTCATGAGCAACTATCTATTTGTACAGTCAATTCTGGAAGATAGAGATTTAAAAAAAAAAACCTAGCATAAAGCAGATTTCAATGTCTTTAATATATTGCTGAAAATGGCAAAATCCTAGAGAAATTCTGGTTGTGCAAATGGGCGTTTTTAGTGACTTAAATGATAAACCAATTTATCTTTTTCAATTTTGGAGCTCAATGTCCCTCAATGCCTCCTTTCTACACCTGTACAAAGCTGCTTATATTGTATATAAATAAACAATTGTATTTTGAAGGCAGAATGATTTCAAACATTGACTCATATATTTCTGAAAGCTTATGAGTAAGCACAGAGTTTCAACATTTATAATATTGGGGCAAAAAGCAAATCACCAAGTCTTAATCATTAGAAAATCTAATTCAATTACGCTAAACAATTCTACAACAATCGATTGCCAAGCAAACAGCAGGAGAATTTATATGTAACCAATGCTCATTCAGGTCCACCTGGAAAACTGTGCTGCATCATGCAAACTTTTAAAGAGAAAAGTAACACAAATATAATGACAGAAGAATCAAACTCTGTGCCATCTAATGGTATTTAAACCAGGAATTCTAGTTACTAGCCTAATAACCACAATACGTATGACCCTGTCTGCAATATTAAACTAATTAATCTGTAGAAATTTAATTGCCCCAGTCACAAGGAGAATCAGCACAGCATTCTGGCTTTGCAAGATGTTTTTTTGCATTTGAATGAACCAAGTCAGCAAATATGAAAGTATTTTGCAGTGGTAGTCTCTGTGACAAAAATTAAGGAAAGCCAAAACTAGGAGCAGAGAGTTTGGCTCAGAGTACAGTAAACTAACTGCATATTAATGCTTCTGAAGATATGCCTCCAGTTAACTTAATTGGAATGCTAACGTGTGTGTAAGAGCTTTGAAAGAAACCTCATTAGTCTGGTTCTAAGTAGGCTAGCTGTTAATTAATTATGAAAGCCATCCTGCCAAGGGCAGTTAGCAAGGATCTTAAGAGAACCCATTGACCCATCTGTGGAACATCTATCTGTGTATTTCAACCTTTTGCAGAAATCGGTCCACTCAGATTTTTAATTTGTTGCTGAGCTGGTAAAAATAAGTTTAGGGGTGAAACTTTCTTTTTGGAAGAAAAAGGAGAGCTACAGCATGGTGAAAATGAACAAGGCTGTCTATAGATCAAAAGAAACTGACATCTGTGCTACATGACAGGAAATAGCTTAAAGCAGGGATGTCAAGCTCAATTTCATTGAGGGTGCATCAGGGTTGTGTTTGACCTTGGGAGCTCCAGCTGAATGTCACTTATTTCGGGGTGCTAATGGTGGCCTGAGCGCTCTGCCAGGGGAAACAGGCTCCCGAGTTCTGTTTTCAGCTACAACAGCTTCCTGCAACCCTCTGCCAGCAAAAACAGACAACGCGTGGCCCTCCCGAGTTCCATTTTCACTGGCAGAGGGACCATGGGCCGGTCCTTCGCTGTTTCCAGGGTGGCCCCACAGGCCAGATCTAAGCACCTTGCAGCCCGGATTTGGCCCCCGCACCTTGAGTTTGACATCCCTGGCTTAAAGCAATTGGTTTAGCAAACTAAAAACAGAAACAAGAAACCATTTGTAGCTTTGGGTTGAACCATGAGGTCTTTGGGGCTCTCTGAGCTTGGTTATTTTCTTACAGATGTTTCATTCGGGTAATTTGTTCATTCATTACCTAAAGAAACATCTGCAAGAAAATAACCAAGCTTAGGGAGCACCAATAAGGTCAGGAAGCAAAAGTGATTCTGCTTTTCTCCCATCTACGTATATTTTAGTATCAAGGGGATTTACTATCATTGCTTTTAAAAAAGTAAAGGTTCCCCTTTACGTGTTAGTCGTTTCTGGCTCTAGGGGGCAGTGCTCATCTCCATTACAAAGCCGAAGAGTCAGCGCTGTCCAAAGATGTCTCTGTGGTCATGTGGCCGGTATGACTAAATGCTGAAGGCGCATGCAAGACTGTTACCTTCCCACCAAAGTGGTCCTTATTTTTCTACTTGCATTTTTACATGCTTTTGAACTGCTAGGTTGGCAGAAGCTGGGACAAGTAATGGGAGCTCACTTGGTTACATGGTGCTAGGGATTCGAACCGCCAAACTGCTGACCTTTCTGATCAACAAGCTCAGCATCTTAACCACTGAGCCACAGCGTCCCTTAAATCATTACATATAAAAGCTGCCATATGATAAATAGGGAATAGTTATGGCACCTGATGCTAATATTAAGATTAGCAATCACATAGCTGGGTTCCCAAAAGTAAAAGCAATTGGGAAGAACGCAGGAAATACTGTGTAGTGTTACAGCAAGATTTTAAAACTGCCCTTACTGTGCTGCGATCCCAATTTAAAACAAACTGTAGTATTCTCTGATGCAGCATTTAAAGCCTTCCCCAAGCTTGAGCAAAGTTATCTTAATTGTAAATAAGTAAGTGTCCAGCAAAGATTGCAGAGCCTTTAAATTGCTTTGCTGTGGCAAGCACTATTTGTGCCAAGTTCTAAGCACCCATACACCATTATTCAGGATGGGCAATTTATTAGAACAAGGTGATTCTCAATTAATATGCATGTAAAAATGTCCAGAAGAATACAGTCAGCAGGATAAGAGTCTCACTACATTTAATACTTCAGCAGTGTTTTTCATATTTGGCAACTTTCTAAATGTTTGGAATTCAAGTTCTGGAATTTCCTGGGAATTGAAGTCTAAATATTTAGAAAGTTGCCAAGTTTGAAAAAAGCACTGCTCTAACACATATTTTAAGGAAATATTTGCTGCGTGTGGAACCCAGTTCGCATCATAATGCAGGAGAACATAAATTTAACTCTCTGCATTGGTTATTTTCATGCAAAATATCACACACAAAGGTATTTACCAGAAACACAGGTTGATGAGAGACCATGGTAGAATAAGGGAATAAGGGGAAAAAAACAACTTTCTCCATTCTATGATTACAACAGGAGCTACCTTATGTATGCTTTAAGAAAGTATGCAACATTAAATCTGCTCCTCAAACTTCAAGCTAGGAAAGGGAGTAGGCTTCAAAATTATTTCAAATGCATCTCACATACAAGGAATCAGTATTTCGTACTGAGAGCAGAAACTTCATTCACCTATCAGTAATAACAGTGAAATTACCAGGTAAATGTAACTTGCAGCTGAGGACTGAGTGAAGTGACCCTAAAAATATTGATGTAATTAAATCTGAATTGATTTTTTAAAAATTGATTTACAACAGGAGCTAGTTCAGAAAAGCTTGAAAATGTTATCACTAAAAATAGAGTTTTTTCCAGATAGAAATAGGTCATGTCCCAAAAGTTATGAAACGGCCAAACTGTGAATGAGAAGTTGAGCTCCCAAGGACAAAACTTTTAACATATTATTGGCAAAAAAACTACAAGTGGTTTTAGGTCCCCATGCATTTCTTTATGCTCATTAAAATTAGAGAAAAGGACACTTCAGAAAATGCAAACATCTCCACATAAAAAATACAGGTATTCCTTGACCACAATCGAGCCCAAAATTACTGTTGTCAAGCAAGGTACTTGTTATATGAGTTGTGCCCCATTTTGTGTCCTTGTTGCCACAGTGGTTAAGGGCATCATTGAAGTTGTTAATAAGTCACTTTTTTCAATGTCGCTGTAACTTTGAGTGGTCACTAAACGAATTGGTTGTAAAATCAAAGACAATCTGCAATTCCATCATCTTTACTATGATATTAAGAGTTTAAAATTATGAGACATAAAAACAGAGATGTGCAGAAAAAAAACTTGTGCAGTCTTGTGTAGAAAAAAACCTAAGCTTCAGCCAAGTCAAAGGATTGGAGAACTAAAGAAAATGCTACCCAAATAAGGAAAAGTAGCTTAACCACAATTGGCCAAAGCAAATCATCTAAAAGCTCTCTGCAATTCAGGGACATGTTGCTACTTCCCTCTTGTCCACATCTCCACAGACAGTAGCACAAAATAAAATAAAATTTCTGTTTAACACATTGCTTTAAAATGCGACTAATTATTGGCAATTGAACACTTATTTTGGAAAGGAAGAAGGAACACGTCAGAGAAACCATAGTAAGAAACATCCAGATTGTCGATGTTGTGAAGGATATATAATAATCCTTATTGTGAAGGATATATATATATATATATATATATATAATAATCCTACCTAACTCTCAGTTTCTCAAATAGCAAATGAGGACAAGGAATTTATACCTCGTTTTGCGAGCAGCTCTTGGTAACATCAGACTTGCCAGTAAAGTTATGACGCTGAGAGTAATCTACAACACAGATGATAGATCACAGAATAACAGAAAGGATCTTGGAAGTCTTCTGGTCCAATCTCCTATATACCATTTCAATAAATGGTTGTCCAGTCTCTTTTTGAAAGCCTCCAGTATTGGAGCAGCCACAACTTCTGAAGGCAATTGTTCTAACTGTCAGGAATTTTCTCCTTAGCTCTAGGTTGCTTTTCTCCTTGGTTAAGTTTCCATCCATTGTTTTTTGTCTTGCCTGCTGGTGCCTTGGAAAATAGTTTGACCCTTCTCGTCTTTGTAGGAGCCCCTCAAATATAGTGGGCTCTATAGACATGCAGAAAGTCAGGCTCACTTAGGTGAAGGAACTCCCTGGAAGAAGGCAATGGCAAACCACTTCTATAGTGTTGCCCAGAAAACAGTACAGATAGTCTTTGACTTACAACTATTCATTCAGCAACCATTTAAAGTTACAAAGTGAAAAAAAACAACAACTTACAATCGGTCCTCACATGACCACTGGAGCAACCCCATAGACATGTGGTCAAAATAGGGGTGTTTGACAACTGCAATGTATTTACAACAGTTGTAGCGTTCTGGGGTTGTGTATTGCCATTTGCAACCTTCCTAGCCAGCTTCCGACAAGCAAAGTCAATGGGGAGGGAAGCCTGATTCACTTAACAACCACGCGATTCATGTAACAACTGGAGTGATTTGCTTAACAACTGTGGCAGAAAAGATTGCAAAATCGGGCATGACTTCACTTAAGAGCCACGTTGCTTAGGAATGGAAAGTCTGGTCTCAATTGTAGTCATAAATCAAGGACTACCTGTATGGATGCAAGTGTTGATAAGATTCCCCTGGATTTTTATTACTTTTATTGTCAGAGTACAACATGTGTACAATGACATTGGCTGAGCCTCCCTTCGTGCACCACCCCCAAACACAACTCACCGTGAGGACAGAAGTTTCTAATCCAGTCCCAATCTTATTACGCTATGGGACCTTGTTGCACAACTATGTTGACATGAAGTTATTTTCCATTCAGGAGTCTGACAGCCCACTGGTAGAAACTGTCCTTCAGCTTGTTGGTGCGGCTGGCTATACTTCTATATCTCCTACCCGATGGTAGGAGAATGAAGAAGTGCTGACCAGGATGTGAGTCATCCCTGAGGATTTTCCTCACTCTTTTAAGGCAGCGAGCCCTAGCGAGGTCATCTAGTGGTATCAGGGAACAGCCCACAATGTTTTGTGCTGTGCTTACCACCTTCTGTAATGGTCTTTCTATCTGCGGCTGTCAAGCATACCACACTGTAATGCAATATGAGAGGAAGCTTTCTATTGTGGACCGGTAAAAGGATCAAAAAGCACTCTTCAAGTTATGGGGAAGAATTGAACTTTCATGAATATATCTGGAAGTGATGATATGGCCAGATGAAAGGCACCAGATCATATAGTCACCGAGTTCCTTACTTGAAAAGGACACATATAATAAGAATATGGAATGTAAAGAAATACAAAGCTAGAAAAATGTGAAATTGTCAGAACACAAATGAAGTATACTAAATGGAATGCCCTAGATGTAAATATATGAGAAAGGATTATTACAGGAGTCCATATGAAAGAATGATAAGACAATTATATTTGGAAATATAATTGCTTGACTATAACATAATAAATGGCAGGCTTATATCCATTAAAGTAACAAATAGGTTCAAATATATTAAAATAATAGATATCCAATACAAGGTTATGGATATTCAATGGATGAGAGCCATGCAAAGCTAAAGAGTCATTCTCGTTTAAAAAATAAACTTTATTGGTTTTATAATTAAAATAGGCAAACAACACACACACAAAACAAAGAAAAAGGAGAGAGAAAAAAAGAAGGAAAAGGCAAAAAAAAAAAGAAAAGAAAATGGTAGCTATGTACTCAAGATCACGTTATAGAAACTGCTTGGCTTCCTTTTCCCACTTTAGCTGGTTTTCCAACTTGAAAATGAACAGTCCGTGAACAAATCTATAGTCAGTTCCTGGCTACATCTTTGCTGTTATAATAGACCTCTTGGACCTGAGCTGTTTTTATAATGTATTACTTTGGAATTGTTATGCAGTTTCATGGTTTTGTTCCTTTTGAGTTAAATGAAGTGATAAAGTATAGAAATTTCTGAATAGCTCTCTGAAAAAAAATACATGAGGGTAACTGAACCCAATAAGTAGGGTAATTGTAATTGCCTGGCAATTATGTATCTCAACTCAAGGCTGCATTTAGAAATGTGGAATGTGTGCACTGAATTTTTCAACACAACGCATACACAGGATTGTAACGGCACAATTTTGTTTTCATTGCAAAAGATTTTTGTTTTCATCGCAAAAGGGGTTGAAGCAACATCCACAGCAACTGGGAAATGCAACCTAGGAGGATCCTGTGAGTGAGAACATGCTGGGGTCAAGAATGACTGAAATACGGACTTTGACTCTTGTGACAGCTGCTAAATTAAATTTCACTAGGTATGCAGGCTCTGTGCTTTAGTTATATCCATCCTCTTTATGGCTTAAACTTTCACACTCTCTTTAAGTTATCTGGATCGTGGCTTATTCTCTATGTGTAATGGCTCCATATGAATACATTGCAGAGATGGGGCATGTAATTTTGCAGGTCAAATTTCCTATATAAAGGAAATACAGAAATATCTTTCTGTATTTCCAAAAGCCACAGCTAAGCATCTAGGCAGAGGCCTCCAAACTTGGCAACTTTTAAGACTTGTGGACTTCAACTCCCAGAATTCCCCAGCCAGCTTAAAGTTGCCAACTTTGGAGACCCCTGATCTAGGTAAATAGAACTGTGAAAAGACTTCAGCACAAGACCTTGAAGAGCTGCTAATAGAAGTAGCCAATATAACTTGATTTAATGTAAGATTTCTTATATCTTTTCTCGGTGATTTCCAGCGACTGTTCTGCACACACTGAAGTTTTGCTGAATAGTCTGCCCAGCTGAAACCATTCTTCAAATGCAGTGAAGGAGGCTATCTTTTAATTCATCAGAATCAGATCACAGAAGGTCTGGGATGCAATGAAACAACATAGCACCTCATTTGCTTCATTAAAAATACAAAGCATGCTATTTATGCAGGCGGAGGATTTGGTAAGACTTTGCCTCTCCTTGGTGCGAGCAACCCAAAATTTGATTCCTTTGCTGATTATTCTTCTTACTGGCATTATTAATTTGCACAGCCCTTAGAGTCCATTGAAATCCAAATTTCCCCCTAAAATGGCTTTCAACACGATGCATTCCTCCTTAGACCATGAAATAATTCATGCCTTTTCTGTTTCATGGCTGCCTAAATCTCATCCAGAACAGATTTCCATTCCTCTCAGGGAAATGTATAGGGGAGAATACATTAAATAAATCTCGTTCAGATAAGATAAACAGGAAGTGGAGGATTTTCGGTTTTTCTATCATGTGCTCAGCTGTCCATTTTGTATCATTTCTTTTCTCAGAAACCAGGATCTATATTATTGATCTAATAACTGTGCACTAACGAATACTGTTTATGGAGCAGATGCTAGTAATTAAAATGCAAGTCTTTTTTTTTAACGAACAATCCAGCTTGTTTGATGTGAGCCTTTAAGTAAAACAGGGCATTCTTGTGATCGATACTTAATGCAACAGAAATAGAAATGATTTGCAAGGCATAATGGAAACTACATTAAAAAAAAACTTCATTACTGTATATAATCATGAATATAAATACAGTACTAAAGGTACCCATCTGGCTGACAATCTTAACTGGGGCTTATTTTTGGGGTAGGGCTTATATTATAAGCATCCTGAAAAATCACACTAGGGTGTATTTTCTGGTTGGGTCTTATTTTGGGGGAAACAAGGTAATTCCTGCATATAACTGGATATCTTTGTTTTTTCATATAAAGCTGCTTTTATGGAATCCCAGAATGCTACAAAGAAACCCTGAGTTGTTTGGGGTGAGGTGAGAACAAATTTAATATGAGAAGTATGAAAAACAGTTCCATGTCATTCTAGAAGCAAACATGCCATGGAAGGTGATATCCAGTGACTGAATGGATGGCTATGTACTTGAAACAGCTGAAAGCAGCCAATAGGAGTTGGACTGCTGACTATACTGTCAACACCACAGTCACTTCTAAGTTATCAAAATCATGTGAAACAGCAAAGTTTGTATTTGGAAAAGATGGAAATAGACCAAAACATATGCCTCCAACTCTGGATGAAGAATGAAATGGAGGCAGCACAGCAGTCCAAATTCTTAAAGAACAATTACCAAAGCATTTCTGGTCTACAGCCGTTAATTAATTGGATTTTTATTCTGCCCATCTCACCTAAGAGAGCCAGTTTGGTCTAACGCTAGGCTAAGAACTAGGTAGAAAGCAAGAGACCATGAGTTCAACTCTTGCCTCAGCCATGAAAGCCACCTAGGTGATCTTGGGCAAGTTACTCTCTCTCAGCCCAACTCACCTCACAGGGTTGTTGTTGAGGAGAAAGTAGCAGTAGGAAAGTGTGTTGGATATGTTCACTGCCTTGAGTTATAAAATAATAAAGGTGGGAAACAAACAAACAAATAAATAACAAGGATGTGTGGATAACCCTTTAGAAAAAAAATCTAAGTGTTTCACTCATAACATTTATAATTACAACTGAAAATGTGAAACTCAACTTAAGCCTAGTCACACATATTTAAAATTGTGTTTCTAAACTAATTTGGACTCAGATTTCTTCTTAGAATGCTCAAAATTCCCTGTTCAAAAGAGTAATTCTACTAGTCCTATCTTGATGCACCAACATGGAACATTCACATAGAACTAGGACATGAAGGGGGAAAAAAGTAATAGCTGCAACAGCATGAATTATGCAAATGATATTTATATTATTTAAAATCTGCCTGCTTTATAATTCAGTAAAATATCTTTCCACTGTCTGAAAATCTGCAGTAGCTTTGGGAAAATTGTAGCATATGCTACAGCACAAGAAAAACAAGACTCTGTGCCGGACTTGAATGAGTGTGCTTCATATGGTATCACAAACACATGAGGTTTATTGCAAACATTGTGCACACTTGGTGTCAGGATAAGATTCTGCCTGGTGCTGAGAACACAAACTTGGGACAGATAACAGCCAGTGGAGTGCAGTAGTTAAGGGAGTGGGGAAAACCTAAATTCAAGTGCCCCTTCACCTATGGAAGCTCATAGAACCAGTTCGCACCTATTCACTAGAACCAGTTGAAAATCCTAAGCAGTTCGGAGAACCGGTTATTAGAAGAAATTACTGGCCTAATCCTGTAAGGAAGGCAGGAAGGAAACATTCTGGTGTTGCTTATAGAAACTGCCTCTCCATTAACCCTTATTACATTCTCGGCAGGACTAGACTTCCTGTCTCTGAAACCTCTCTGGAGTTTTTTTTCCCCTCCTTTGCTGGTATTTTGCTTGTGTGGAGTGACCATTCTAAATTACAATGGCACTGAAAAAAGTGACTTATGACCATTTTTCACACTTACGACTGTTACAGCATCCCCACATCATGAGAGGCCAGGCGAGGAGATGCGTGCCTCGATGTGAGTATATTGAGTTGGCCATGCCCAGCCAATAACATGACCACCAAACCACACCCATCAACTTAGCCACACCCACAGAACTGGTTGTTAAAAAAATTGAATCCCACCCCTGCTCATAGTGCTTCTGCACCAATCAACAATCTAACTGGGAGGATTGTTGATGTGGGGGGGGGATATGATGGAATATTGTGTACATTTTCCTGAGCTAGTGTACAAAAGAGATATAAATCTAATAAAGAAACAAAGAAACAAAATATTTAATACCAAGTGCTCTGCTAAAACCCTTTTCAAGTGGAGTCCACCTTAATTTATCTTAAAGAGCACCAGGGAGGAAGAATTTAGGGGACATCCACAAAGTAACCAAAACTACAATGCAATTATGGTAATCCTGTTTGCCAGCTGGTGCAGAGAGGCTGAAGACTGAGGTAGAACCAAGCCAGTGACATGTATTGAAACCCTAAAAATTAAATTAAGAGGATTCTTTCTAAAATATCTTCCTTAATTTATATTATGGCCAAAATAGGTGCAAAATACCCCACTACTCAGGAGCACATATTCATCCCCCAGCCAATTAATATGGTAGAATCACTTTCTAGTTTTTAAACACACAAAATTCACTGGATACAGAAAGCTAACACATTAGTACTAATATGGGTTGACTCTGGATGCTCAGATATGGTGCTTCTGTAGACAAAGAGCTTTAATGTTTACTTATATTATTTACTACAGACTACCTAGAAGTAAACAGTCAGAGTTAGATGGATATCTGCTTATAGATTGTAAATGTCCTACTGCTGAACTGTTTCATAATAAATTGAAGAACGATTTCATGAAGGGTTTTTAAATATTCAAAATACAACAAAACCTGTATTTTTTAACATATCTGATAAAAGTGAATATAATAATTTTATTTTCTCTTTAAAAAATATCAGGTGGAAAAATGATGATTACCTTTATCAAGAGATGCTCCAGCCATGTGATAGAAACTTAAAGCTGTATCAACATCATTTATGTTTTTCAGGAACGTAAAGAAGTTTTCCACTTCTTCAAATGTTAGTCCCTGAATGAAGAGGAAGAAAACAACATATTTAAAGGGAAAAAAAATAAGTAGAAAACAAGGATGCTGCCAATGTGTAAATTCACACAGACTATTTTATATTTGCAATCCATTTTTGACTTAGCTATTTCTCCTGGTATACGAACCCGGCCTATTTCTCTGGGATAATCACCATCATTACTATAATAATATAATCAGCTTCACTTCAGCTCAAATGTTAGCCAATTTTTTACCAATCCATCAGATCAATACAAATGGCCTCTTGTTTTTAGCAATGGAGGAAATAAAGAGTTTGTTTATTCCTCTAGAAAATTGGAAATATTTTGCTGTCAACATATTGTATGTCAAAGCATTTACAGATTGAACTATGAGCTAGCATGTTTCTTACGTGCTGTTCCTAATTTCTAAATTACGGTTGGATGCTTATGTATTTATTTATTTTATATGTCATGTTTCTTAACTATCCATCTCTCTCAGATTAGATAGCCTTCCTGTCTGCTTATATTATTTTCTATTAGGAATAGAAGAGCAATTTATTCTATTCTATTCTGTTTGATAAACGTTTTTACATCTACTAATGGCACTTGCAGGTTTATGCTTTCATGTACCAGAAGGTATTTATTACAGTAGGACCCATTTTATACTGTACTACTGAAACATCATTTGCCAGAAGGGCTTATTCTAGGAAGAAAATCTACAAAAATGTGCATTTTTAACGTAAAGGATGCCTGCCACCTGCCTTAGGAAAAGAATGGTGGCCAAAATAGGTGCTTTTAAAATGGGAGTATCTAAAAATGAAAATAACAAATAGGCAAAAAAATAATGAAAAGCAAATTTGTAAGCCCAACAGAAGTAACATTTTAATGACTCATTTGTTTGTGTTGGATAGAATAGAAAAGCAATTTCCCAGTTTGTAATCAATTTGCCATATATAGCCATACTGCAGTATGTTGCTTGCAAGATTAAATTATGCTAAAAATGGAATAGACAGGTTTAAGACAAAACACATTTTCTACAAACATTCTTCTGGAACAGCTGAGTGGTAAGAAATACTGTTATTTTTTCAAAGACAAAAAAATCTGGGCAAAAGCAGGAATAATTAAAGTCTGAATTTCAGCAAGCAGGTTCCGCAGTAGATGACTTATCTAGTTTAATTAGTTTCAGTATAGCTCTCAAGTTGTAAAAAGTTTGCTCTACAATTTGAACACAAACTGCTACCTTGAATCCTTTCTACAGATATTCAAATCTATTTAAAGAAACACTACGTTCTAAACAATTGCTAACAAAGCAAGCTACCAATATGGAATTATGACTTGTATTCATTGTCTTGGATATTATGAAATTTATAAGTCTCCTTGTCGACATGCAAATATTCAATTATTTTCCCCTTGCTTGATGAAAATGAACAGTTGCTGTGGTTATGAAGATTAATAGTCAGTAAGCATGTCAGCTGTGCAATACCAATTAGACAAAGAAGCGACACTGTTTTGCTTTTTTTTACATGGGAATTCAATTTCTCCTACTCAGTGTTCCAAATGACAAGCATAGTGACCATCTGATTAAGATATTCAAAGTTCTGAATAATTATTTTATTTGTACTGTGGTTAGTGACGATCTAGGATGAAGATGAGTCAAGATATATTTGAATCAGTGTCCTGGAGCCCTTGACTCACAGAGAGAAATAAAAAAAGTATGTGTCAAATTTGGACTTTTGGAGGATGCAGGATAAAATCTGTACTTGAAGAGAAAGAAACAGCGCTTAGTGTTTTAAGAATAGACAGTACATTGTAGAGTAGGGGTATTAGCAGAGGACTACAAGATGAGAGCAAAAACGTTGAACTTTCTTTCCAACTTTGATTTAAAGAAAATAACATTTTCTTGACGATAATTAATTTTTTGGGGGGAGGGAGAGGAAATGTTTGTGCTGTAATTTGCATGAAAATTGGAATTCCTTGAATTGATGTAGGAGATTGTCCAGGCTGAGACAGAAGGCGGGGTTAAATGCATCATCAGTTTAGAATTGCTACCCTCCCATAAGAGACCTAAGTCCAGTTCCCCTTGAATTCTGTTGACTCTTATCTAGAGCCAAATTTGCCTTGACTGTTAGTAATTAGATTCTTGTATATAGGTAGCATTTAATAAGCTGAAGTGCGTAGAACTAATCTCCTGTTCCTAGTTCCTTGAGCCTGACAATTAATTTGAAAAACCAAAGGAACCCTACATGTAATTAAGGTAGAATTAGGTTTGGCCCTATATTATCTAAACCAGTGTTTCTTAATGTTGGAAACTTTAAGATGTGGAGAATTTTGGGAGGCAAAACAAAGTAAAGAAAAAATATCCTGTCCTTTGTGATTTGTAATCAAAACATGAGATAAGATATTAAAGTATCATTTAAGGAGAAATATGATTATGCAAAGAAAGGAGAGATTTCTGATTTTAAAAAAACAAGCAGAGAAAATACAACAATTTCAGTAAGTTTTAGGCATCTGGATTAACCGGTGTAAAGGAATTTAGAGATGATCCTGGGCTGAAACCGCTGCTAAGGGGGAAGCAAATAACATGCCATTAAGAAGAAACTTGGAGAAGTGATGTCTCAGTCCAATATTTGAAAGAAATGTGAGAAAGAAGCTCAAGATAACCCCACCGTGATTTTGTTCAGTGTAAGATGAAACAAGAGAGAAATTCAGATTAGCTTTCAAGACTGATGTTAGCCCTTCAAGGTAAGTTAGTTCAAGAAAAAGTCACATCAGGGATTTCAGGAATGCTACTGTGTTGTTGCATCATCAACTATCCGATGACTTAGTTTATTTCTTCCCTCTCCTTTAACAGTTCTTTCATATCTTCCTCAAGGCCATCTCTAAACTCCTTTACAACCGGAACAGAAATTTAATAGCAAAGATGACTTCCAAGTACTAGCTGATAATGAATGAGTTCACACTATCTTTACAGCTAAAGCACACAGAGCGTATCAATGCTAAAAATGACTTACATAAGTTGCTCAAGAGAAGATCATCTTTCTTACAAGCTATTAATAAAACACAGTTCACAGGAAACTGCTAGGAATCATGGCATTATGGCATTATGAAGTTAAATGGATTTGCTGAAGAACTGATTTTTCTGAACATTCAAGTTGTCCAGCCATGATTTAAAAGAAGCAATTTTTGCCCTGAATATTTCACTGCAAAACTATTCAGGCTAAGAGATATTGGAAAGAAGGATATATTGAAGTCATTCTATGTGTCTACTAGCTTGATCCGATAATCCCCAAACTGCCTGATAGCAGTCCAGCAAATGCAGCTTGTGCTGGCAGTCATATTGATAACTGGAGCTACGGGCCAAGATATCTTTAAAAAAACAATGGTTGGTTAAACTGGGAGAAATCTGATTTATGCCCTTTCCTATTGCACCCGTAAGTTTGGTGTGCTTGCTTGTCAAATATATATATACCTTTACCTTTCCTTGCAAATATATACTTCAGAGCATACTCTGAACATGGAGATTAACCTATGGAGGTAAATGTGTCTCTTGCTGTAGGAAGGAATTGCTTTGGGTGATTTTCAAGTAGAGTTCCAGGGATTCTTCAATGAGATTTTTTAAAAAAATGATGGTCACAAGATGCTGCTGTCCTTATAGGGGAAATTTATACAAAATCAGAATATTTTCAATAGTGAGAGGATCAATTAAAAACTGAGTGGGTGTCCTGCAATATATCAGAAATTCAGTTTCAACAATATGCAGAGATGCCTCAGGGTACCATGCGCAGACAAATCCATTGTGAAAAGTCACTCTGAAGCAAAAATGCAAAAAAAGCATCTTGGCCTTATTCTCAGCCTTTGTTTTAATACTCAGACTGCAACCATATTTTTAAGTGTTTTAAGCTTGGAACAGGCCTGATTTGAGGTTGAAGCATTCACAATAGTTAAAACAACTGCTTCAAACTTAACTTTCTACACATCATGTGCTGCATTTTTCTTAAATATGGTATCTGACTAAAGCAGAATAAAATGGAACAATGACTTCCCATGCGTTGGAAGCAGTATTTTTGTAGATGTACTCTAAAATGTCACTTGCCTTTCTGAAGACTACTGTCAGCTTTGGAAGCCATATTGAGATCAGATGCTCCCATGCTGCCACATTTGAGCCTGGGAAAGTGGGAGGGGGGAATTTCTTGGAGTATATCTAGCTAGACATAATAACATTCTTTTTCTGATTCAAGGTCAGGTTGTTTTGCACATAAGTGAAAGGAAATCTTAACTTGGGACAGATGATGTGATTGATGGGTGCAGGGGATGGATTTGTAGTTTTTACTTATTGTAAGAAAGCCCAGAACTTTCAGATTCAGGATTCCCTAGTTGTGCCAGTTACTATCCAAATAAAAAGGCACCTTTGAGAAGATGTCTGTCTCGGAGTTATTGGGTGGAATGGAGAGTTGCTGGAACGCTGGCAGCTACATGACTCCTTTGATTCTATCAGTCTGCAATCAACTACCCATAGTATTTGACTTACAACCATTCATTTAGTGACAGTTCAAAATTACAATTGAAAAAAGTGACTTATGATTCTTTTTCACACTTACGACCATTGTAGTCATCTAAAGTCAAAATTTAGATGCTTGACAACTGGTGTGTATTTATGATGGTTGCAGGTCCCTGGCTCACGTGATCACCTTTTGTGACCTTCTCACAAGCAGAGTCAAAGGGGAAGTCAGATTCACTTAACAACGGCATTGCTAACTGAACAACTGTAATGATTCAGTTAAGAACTATGGCAAGAAAGGCTATAAAATGGGGCAAAATTCACTTAACCAATGTCTCACTTAGCAACAGAAATTTGGGGCTCAATGGTGGTCGTAACTCAAGGACCACCTGTACTACTCTAAGACCTTTTTCATAAGTACTGTAACTAAGTCAGGTAATGGCTACATGTTCCTTAAGTGAAAAACTTTTCATCTGTCTATCAAAATTGTTCTCAATTTTATTTCTGTCTTATTCACATAATAATGATCCCATCCGATTTTTGTTACCTGCAATCTTGATCACAATTTCCTTCATTCCTCTGGCTGAATCTCTAATAAAAATATTGAAAGAGTGTAAGCTCCATTTGTGATCCTTGAGATACTCCACTCTCAGTATGTTCTTCTAGCTTGCTGAATAATTTAAAGAGCATTCTTTGAGTAGGGCTCGAAGCCAGCTATTTATCCATATCATTGCTATGTGTTTAGCTAACCTGTAACTGGTTTGCTTATCAAACTATTTTGAACTGATTTGTTGAACCCTTCGCTAAAATCCAAACTAAAGATGTCCTTTCAATTCAAGAATGTTTATTCAAAGGGTGTGCATGTCTTTTAGCTCCCTTTCATTCCTGCAGTGCCACTAACCGTTTTCCTCTTAACTTGATGAATCCAGTTGCCATAATATTTTTCCTGGCAAAAGTGTGCATTTAAATTTCAAATTTCCTAGCCACAATGACAATTAACTCAAGGCCACAGAAATAAGTTATACATCTTTCCCTGGTTAAATTGGGGATCGAGGATCTCAGATGAGCATATTGTTACAAGCGTTTTTTTCCTCTTGTTTCTAACACTTGACTTCTTTATAATGTTGTGGGTCAATGTTTCTTCTAGCATTGAATACCCCAACAACAGTAATTTATAGAATGATGCTTTCTATGACATATATAACAGAGTTGGAAGGGTCCTTAGCAGGGATGGGATTCAAATTTTTTAACAACCGGTTCTGTGGGTGTGGCTTAGGTGGTGGGCGTGGCTTGGTGGTCATGTGACTGGGTGGATGTGGCTTGGTGGTCATATTATTGGCTGGGCTTGGCCAACTCAATATCATTCACATCGAGGCACGCATCTCCTCGCCTGGCCTCTCATGACTGTGGAGATTCTGCAATAGTCATAAGTGTGAAAAATGGTCAGAAGTCACTTTTTTCAGTGCCATTGTAACTTTGAATAGTCATTCCACACAAGCAAAGTACCAGCAAAGGAGGGGAAAAAACTCCAGAGAAGCTCCAGAGACAGGAAGTCTAGTCCTGCCAAGAATGTAATAAGGGTTAATGGAAAGGCAGTTTCTGTAAGCAACACCAGAATGTTTCCTTCCTGCCTTCCTTACAGGATTAGGCCAGTAATTTCTTCTAACAACCGGTTCTCTGAACTGCTTAGAATGTTAACAACCGGTTGTAGCGAATAGGTGTGAACTGGTAGAATCCCACCCCTGGTCCTTAGAGGTCTTCTAGTCCAACCCCCTCTACAGGCAGGAGACCCCTACACCATTTCAAACAAATCGTTGTCCAATCTCTTCTTTAAAAACTCCAGTGTTGAAGCACCCACAACTTCTGGAGACAAGACATTCCACTGATTAATTGCTCTGACAGGAACCGTTATGATGCAAACAATTATCTTTAATAAACTTTTCCAGCCCTTTTCCATCATATTAAAATATAAGAGACTTGGTGGCGCAGTGGTTAGAGTGCAGTACTGCAAGCTACTTCTGCTGCAGCTGCCTGCCATTTGGCAGATTGAATCCCACCAGGCTCAAGGTTGACTCAGACTTCCATCCTTCCGAGGTGGTTAAAATGAGGACCCAAATTGTTGGGGGCAATAGGCTGATTCTGTAAACCGCTTAGAGAGGGCTGTAAAGCACTATAAAGCATTATATAAGCCTAAGTGCTATTGCTATTGCTATATTGCTCCAAAAGATTACTAGATTAGATTAGATTCAAGTTTATTGTTATTGCCATAGATACAGGCAACGAAATGCAGTTAGCATCCAACCAGATGCAGTTAGCATCCACCCACTTGTTGTGGTTAGCCAGCAGCAGGTACGGACGGCTGAGGACAGCAAGGACTCAAATGAGGGGACAGGACCATTAGGGAGTGGACTGCTGCCTTCAGAGATTGTGGGCTGGTAGCAGTGATGAAAAGGTTCCCGAGGAGCCTGTGCCAAGTGCACGTGTGCACAGGATTGTTCATAGGAAAGAGCAGTTACAACAGCACGGGCGACTCGGGAGTAAGGCTGCAAGATAATGGCCCCTCCTTCAAGAAGATAAAAGCCAGCTGTGAAACTAACCTTCTTTGCAGAAGGCAAAGATGTTTTGAAACTACAGCCTCGTGAACATTCCAGTCTCCTGAGTTTGTATTTGAATATTCTTATTTTGCAAATTATTTCTTGTCTTGTTATCTTTTGGCAAGTCTCGCACACTTTGGCAAGGCTTGTGCTTATCACAGCTAATTATTTCGTAAAATCATTACAAGGTTTCTTTTTGAATTGTGTTTGATTTGTTGGAAAAGGACATGGGTCAGAACACTACTCTATCCTGGAAATGCTTCCTAATTTGCTGCTTCAGCATCACTGTCAATTTATGATGCAAACAATTATGTTTAATAAACTTTTCCAGACTCTTTTCATCGTATTGCTCCAAAAGGTTACTAACCACTGCATCCTGGAAATGCTTCTTGAGTTGCTTCAGCATCACTGTCAATTTTTTGGATTGTACTCCACTATAAGCCAGAAGCATGCTGCCAAATTGGCGTTCTGTGATTCGACCATTTACAGGGTCATGCCTTTCAAACTGGAAGACAAAAAGGGAAGGAGAGAAGTTACTTAGAATGGCATGGATTCACCTGCTCATGTCATATCAATACTGTTTATTGAAAAGCTCTCTTCCTTGTGAAATCAGTGCATTCACAAAAAATAGCAAGGAGGATCAGAAAAGGACTGCTGACTGCATTAAATACCACGCTCAACTCTCTTATATTTTTAATTACAACATTAATATGCATTTAATATACAACATAGGTATAAAGTTGATATTAATACTTCAGGAATGCAATTATTATCTTGTCTATTTAATGGAAATGATAAAAGAACCACCAAAGTGAGCATCAGTATTTCTTCTGAGCTATGAATCACTCTCAACTTAAGATTCTTAGTAAAATATTGCAAGATAAAATTTTGTTAGAGACACGTGCTATCTTACACTAACAAAATATTAACATATTAAAAATAAACGTTGGTAATATGTTCGTAATAAATACTTTAACTGTCTTGAGATTCTTATCCCGTGCAACCTCTTACAGATAACTACTCTAATGTGATGTGAATATAATGTAAAAGGTCTCTTTAAATTTCAATGGATGACACGGCAGACTTTAAATCTTAAATATTGGGATAAGGTTAATATTCATATAATGAAGTATTGTATTTTAGATGGAATTTTATGCATACATCAACAAAATATTTGCAGAAATGTATTACAATGTGTTGTAAATTTTGGGAGAGAAGTGCCTTTTTTAACAACTCCAATTTATCTTCATTAACCTTTTAAAAGGTAAGATCAAAAGATAAGATGGATCTTCAAGGTTTCCACGATCTCTTTCTCACATCACATCAATTCAATCTTGATTGGTCGTCAATTAATTGCTGGTATTCACAAAGATTTTCTTCTTTCAAGAAATAAAAATTGCCAATGAAAATACGTGATACAGAAATAAACATGATGTTAATGTGATAACCTGCTCTTCAGATGTTTGCCTTCACACTGTCAGAACCTTTCTGGAAGAGTATTATGGCATTTAAATAAGCCTGCAAATTAATCCAAACTCATTCAACTGGCTGCAATTTTTCACTCAATCTGACAGCATTTAAGATTTCCTAAATTTCACAGATCCATCAAAAACTCAATAATCAACACATGCCAAGGTCAAAATGGACAAAGATTGCAGAAGCATGCTATGTAAACCTTATGTCTCAATGAGGATTGAGTTTTTAAAAAAATTATCTATATTTAAAGAAAAAGAAAGACAGTTTGGTGTAGTTCTTAGGCACTAACCTACAAGCCTGGAGGCTGTTACAGTTACTCTTGCCTTATAGATTAAGTCAGAGGAGGGACTTTGCATCACTCTTTCTTAGGCATAGAAGAAAGCAATGGCAAACAACTTCTAAAAATATTGCCATGAGTAAAGACTGACTCACCAGTACAAAAATGAAACAACGAACATTCAACCAAGGAAGGTTTGAACCTGGCATTGCTAGAGATGTGGCAGGACCCTCCGTAAGTCCTCTCTCCCAGATCTTTCTTGATGGTCCAAATCAAGGCAAAAGAAGGCAAGTCACAGACACTATAAACTCTTCAGTCATATAGGGTTTTAAAAGTGACAATCAGCACCTTGAATTGTATCCAGAAGCTAACAGGCAGCTAATGCAGCTCCATGGCATGTTTTGTCAGTGTGGACATAATTATTTGAATTGTTTTATTTTGCATCTGCTGAATGGATGGTCATTTTGGATGGTCTTTTTTTAATGATCTTAATTGTAGTAAGTGTTTCTCAATAGTGAGCTACCCCAAATTGTTGGGCAACTATAGAAATCAAATACACAAATAAATAGACAAAATACTATCTTCCCTACCATGAGAGAACAATCAACCAATGGAATAGCTTGCCCACGGAAGTTGTGGGAGCGCCATCACTTGAGACTTTCAAGAAGAGATTGGACTGCCATTTGTCAGAAATGGTGTAGGCTCTCCCGCTTGGGCGGAGGGTTGGACTAGATGACCTACAAGATCCCTTCCAACTGATTATCTGTTATCTGTTACCATGTACATCTGTGATGGCAGGTCACTCTAATAATGTTTATTTCTGCTTTCTTAAATAAATATGTCTTTTTTTCCTTTAAAAAGGTTTTCACAAATGTAAGCACATTTCTACTTCTAGGGTCCCTGTGTGTAACATTTCTGTCTATAAAGAAAGCTAAATTGATCTGTTATGCTCCTTATTGCCTTCCCAGATAAAAAGCTTTCATGGCCTCTGTCTCAGCATCAAAAAGGTGGCAGATGAAGACATTTCACTTAATCCTTTAGTATTTATTTGCATAATACAATTTAACTGAGATTTTAATAATACTTAATAATGGAATTTAATATAAGAGATCTTAAAGCCTTTGTAAAATTCAAAATCACCAAGCCTCTATTGCACAAAAGAAAAAAAGGAAGGAAACAGTGATGAGTTCAAAGTCTAAATGATATTAAAAACAATAGTGAATAAATGCCATTTTTCAATATAGCTTTTGTACTTTCCAATGAGCTTATCATCTAATCAGCAAGGGCATCTTTTAAACAAGGCAGAACACAATATTTTTTTGAAGCATCAAAACTGAAAGCATGCTATATCCTTTTATTATTTTATTTTTAATTTATTCATACAGTTCTAAAAACATAAGAATTACCAGTCTCAGGAAGAACTCCACTCTCTAGGCAGGGATGGGCATGTGCCATTATCCCTGTTGAGCAACTGGGCATCAAGAATCATTGCAGGTCTACAGATAAGTCATTCAGTTGCCTACCATCTGCCCATCTTAAGCTTGTGAAATATAGAAGATGGTTTGTGTGAAAAGTTGGTATTTGCAAACCCAGAAAAACCTTTAACTATTTCAGTTTCTTGCAATTTTCTTCAGAGATGCTTTTTCAGGGGGCAACTGGACTTTCTTGGGGATTTTTTTGAAGACGTCTCGCTTCTCATCCAACAAGTTTCTTCAACTCTGACAGGATAGTGGGAAATGGAAGGATTTATATTCCTTTCAGACAGCTGGTCAATTTTTCTCTGGAAATCCATTCCTACTCCTATGCTATTCAAAGGGTGTTCATTCCAAATTGTATGGCTAAAAGTCTGTAGAGATTCTGTTGTCCAGGTCAAGATTGTCCCAAAGATGTTTTTTCAGGAGACAATTGGACTTTCTTGTTTTTTCTTTGAAGATCATCCAAAAAGCTTCTTCAATGCTGACAGGATGAATTTCCCAAGGGGAAAAAAATTGCAGATTTTTTGCATTACTCAGGTGACCCTGAAGACACAGATAAACCTCCAAGTGCTTCAATGATCCTCTAAAAGGATGCAGATGACCAGTGGTCTGCAAGGAATATGAATCCTTCCATTCCCCACAATCCTGTCAGAGCTGAAGAAGCTTCTTGGATGAGAAGCAAAACACCTTCAAAAGAAAAAACAAAGAAAGTCCAGTTGCCTCCTGCAAAAAGCACCTTTGGGACAACCATGACCTGGATAACTGAGAATCTCTACAAACTTCCTTCAGAATTAGTCTGATAGGACCTTTTCATAGTAACCATTTCATTAATAGGGATAGACCAGGGGTCTTCAAACTTGACAGCTTTAAGACTTGTGGACTTCAATTCCCAGAATTCCTCCTCCAGTCCATGTTAACTCAGGAATTCTGGGAGTTGAAGTCCACAAATCTTAAACTTGCCAAGTTTGAAGACCCTTGGGATAGACGTTCATATTTTAATAAACTTAGTTCACAAATCTTAAACTTGCCAAGTTTGAAGACCCTTGGGATAGACGTTCATATTTTAATAAACTTAGTTCTTCAGAAAAGTTGCTGTTAGACTGCATGATTCACTTAAAAACTGCAGTAGTTCACTCAACAGCCATGGACAAAAGGGTCATAAAATCAGGCACAGTTCACTTAACAACGACTTTGCTTACCAATGGGAACTCTGGTTCCAACTATGGCCATAAGTCAATGACCATCTGTATGGCCAAGATTGAACACGTGTGAAAACAAGGCTAATTATGGTCCTTCGGTTTTATTGCCTGCCACCGCCCTACAGGGCCTGTCCTTTAGATGTATCTCATGTTGTTAAAGGAAGCACAACATATTTTAGAATAAAGATAGGTTTAGAATAACCCTGGAGGCTTTGAAAGAAATAGGAAATGGTACAACAAAAACCCTAAAAATGATGGATCTGTCTGGATGTACAAGCATCAGCATTAGGAGAACAGCTGCCGTCTGCTCCAATTACTATAAAAACAGCAAAATCAGGGAAAGTTTTTCACAGCTTGAAGCAGAATAGAAAAAAAAAATACTTCTTCTTCAATAGCTCCCATTCCACATGAGAACTACAAAATTTCCAGGAGCATGGACGCTACATAGAAGATGAAACTGCATTCTGATAATGATATTTAATTTACTTTGTATTCTAAAGCATCAATAAAAACAACAGGCGGAGGCACACACACACACACAAAATCGGTGGAGGAAGAAACATCGTTGCTTGGAGAGGCTCGGAGCTGCCAGTTGTGCTTCATGGACCTCAAAAATAGCTGTGTTTTTTGGAGTCAGGCAGGGCAAAGATATTTGGGGTGGCCCTCGTGGGGCTACTGTGAAACTACTGGTATTTTTTCTATTGTGCTTTGGGGGCTGAAGGGAGACACCCACACCAACGTCTGAAAAAATAGGGGTTATTTTCCTCCAGATTTCAGATAAAGTATTTTAGAGGTATTCATAACCATACCCAATTATTTTTTAAATGAGAGATGATAACTTAATTATTGTCACTTTTTTCTGTGACCATAATGGCACAAATTAAAAATGAAAATTTTGGTCTCTCTCTCTCTCCATTATATATATATATGGTCAGGTTGCCAAGCCTGACACATAAAATTAAAAAGAACCTACCACACAAGCCTGAGGATGGCAGATGAGATTCTGCCGAAACGTCGCTATAATAAAAGCACAAATATTATGTGGGAAAACACCCAAAGAAATTTAAATACCACACATATAAATACCTGCAAAAACATAAGAAAACATATCTATCTATCTATCTATCTATCTCCCCATATACATAACATAAATATACACATATGTACACCCAAAAATATGCGCGCACACATATGTACATACATACATATATACGCACATATACATATATATGTGTATATATGTACACACACACACACGTTAATCACAGTCCATTTTGAATACACAATAGAAAAAAAGTCTTGAAAATTAACAAGGGTGATACTATATGGTACAAATCTATTACAGAATCTAGTTGTTCTGCTTCAGATATCACAAAGCCTCTTTCCAGAAGATAAAAAATAAAACCGGTCATAGAGAGGATGTATATTGTCCCAGACAATCCTGCGGACCCTGCTGAGGTATCACTTACATGCCATATCCTGAATAGAAGGAAGTGAACTTCCAATAATCTTTTCTGCCGTCTTCACCACTGTCTGCACAGCCTTTCCGTCTGAAAGATTAATACCTCCAAACCACACAGCAATGTAATACAACAGGATGCTTTCAGTCATCCCTCTATAGAAAGTGGTAAGGACAAGGGAAGGAAGATGTGCTCTTCTCATACGACGTAAAAAATGTAGGCACTGCTCTTCTCGCTTACCCGTGTCTCACTGTTGAGTGACCAAGCTAGTTCTACACATATCCAGAAACTTGATACTGCTAACCATATTCATAGTTGAATCGTTATTACACAGAGGTGTATGGCTGTGCCTGCCTTTTCTGAAATCGACAATAATATCTTTTGTTTTACATACCATTGGGGTAATTTTTCTATATGAGGATAAAAGATTTTTAACTTTCCTCTTGGGAAAAATGATTCCCTAAATGGAATGTAGTGTCAATCTGTTCCCTATGCTGCACACTTCTTCTTCTGGAAATCTTACCAAATGGGTTAATTTTCTGATACTTGGCTTTCCTTGGACAGCTTCACCTTGCAACAAAGCCAGAAGCTGCATTATTTCTAGAGTGGCCATAAACCATGTAGCTTCCTATGCTTTTCAGTTAACTTGCAGAAAGGCCACAAAAAGCCTTGAAATGAACAAAGACTGCCAGGTTCCATTAAAGAAAATTGAATTCAATCACTTTTCTTCTTATTCCAAGATAAGTCTGATGGACACAAGCCACGAAGAGACTCATAACAAAGAAGTGGCATCTGCAGGGCTGGCAGGAGGACAACAAAAGCAGTATCATGTTTTCACAGTGCAATCACCTTTAAAAAGCGTGGTACACAACACTCCATCCACATAGTTAAAAAGGCAGAGATGAAAAAGTGCTTTCTCTCCAAACCAGCAAATATCTTGTAGATATGCACAAGCAAAGATATTCCCATCTCTGTTTAACTGAAGGTTCCATAGTCATAGTCAGTAACTATGTTTTTTGGTTTTAATTAATTAAATTAGGGTTTTATTAGTTTTAATTTTTAACTTAAATTTTAATAGACAGCCGATTGATTATTTAATTTATTTTTAACCGTATTTATTATGTATTTATTGTATGTTTTTAGTGGGCTGTTCACCGCCCCGAGTCCCTTTTTGGGAGAGGGAGCGGTATAAAAGTGTGATAAATAAATAAATAAATAAATTTAGGCTGTTAGATTTAACAACACCTAGATTTTACCATTAATCACCTTTTCACATTTTTCTCTTATTTTATAGGCCTACTCCATTTCTGACAGTCAAAACTATTCTAGTTCTTTCAAAATGTAAACCATGTCATAACATACTGTCAAACCAAGCAAGATTCCCGCAAGTTTTTGAGAAACCAAGCAGATATTCTAGAATTGCTTAACTCTTATAAGGCTACATCTCCAACCTTTAAATCGGACAACCGACGATTGGTAAAGTCAAGAGCAGCTATGATTCACAAAAGTTACGCTTCCTATCCAAAGGGGTTCCCCACCATGATTAAAATATTCTCTTGTGTAAACTCAGCTTAATCTTGGTCAGAATAAAACCTTAATCACGCATTCCCCTCTGTGTGCATTTAGACAAAATTAAAGAATTATGGCAAGGCTACATAGGGCATTTTTGTCTAGGAAAAACGTCACTGGAATTAGCTATTAAAAGCACTACTGGTAACTTCAAAACTTACATTAAAAGGAAGTGGAAATGAAGAAGTAGCTTAATATGAAAAACACCGTTCTGTTATGCAAAAGAAAAGAAAGTGAATGACTCCTTCAGCTAATAGTTGAACACACAGAAATTTATTAGTATGGAGGCATAGGGAATTAATCCAGATATAATACAATAAGGTAAGTAAGCACCATTAGGAAAATCCACCTCACCCTATTAAAAGATAAAACCTATTATGGATGTGAAATGCTGCAAGCTTATCACCAATTCTCAACATGGTGTCTTTTTTTTTTTAACATTACCAATGCAAAGTCTGTTCAGGATCAGTTTGAAAAAAAAAACTATTTTATTATTTTAAAAAGCAATGTCAAGGACACAGAAAAGTGTGCAGTACAGTCCCATAGATTTCAACTTTTGGCCCCAGGAATGGCAGCTTGTAGTCCTGATGCTAGCAGTTAGGAACTTGAAGGGAGAGCCAGTTTGGGTGCTAGCCTAGAAATTAGGAGACCAGGAGTTCTAGTTTCACATTAGGCATGAAAATCAGCTGGGTGACCTTGGGCTAGTCTCTCTCTCTCTCAGCCCAACTTATTTCACAATGGTGGTGGCTGTGGGAAAAACAGGAATACAGCAGTGGTGGTATTCCATTTTTTTAAACTACCGGTTCTATGGGCATGGCTTGATGGGCAAGGTATGGCTAAGTGGGTGTGGCTTGGTGGGCATTGCAAGGGAAAGATACTGTAAAATCTCCATTCCCACCCCACTCCACTAACCTGCTTTCCAGCTCCATTCTCCTGTGCAGGGCAACAAAAGAAGACCCAGCCAATCAGCTGGGACTCAGGAGGCAAAAAATAGATTGGGCGGGGCCAGTCAGAGGTGGTATTTGCCGGTTCTCCAAACTACTCAAAATTTCCGCTACCGGTTCTCCAGAACTCGTCAGAACCTGCTGAATACCACCTCTGGAATACAGCTAGTCCTCAACTTATTCCTATTCATTTAGTGACCATTTGAAGTTACATCAGCACTCAAAAAAGAGACTCATAAGTGTTCCTCACACTTATGATAGTTACAGCATCTCCACCATGATCATGTGATCAAAATTTGGTTGCTTGGCAACCAGTGTGAATATACAACAGTCACAGTATCCTGGAGTCATATGATCGCCCTCTGCAACCTTCCCGGTTGGCTTCCAACAACCAAAGTCAGTGAGGGAAGCCAGATTCATTTAATGACCATGATTCACTTAACCACAGTGATTCGCTCAACAGCGATGGCAAGAAAGGTGGTAACATTAGGCATGATTCACTTAACAACCACCTTGCTTAGCAACTGAAATTCTGGTTGTGGTAATAACTCACGGACTACTTGTTTCATGATGTTTGGTGCCTTGAGTTACTTATAAAATAAGACAGATGGAATAAACACAGGGGTGAGATGCCACCGGTTCTGCCTGGCTCTATAGAACTGGTAGCTTTGAAGAGCAGCAGATACAGAACCGGTTCTGTGTCTGCTGCTGTTTGGCCCACCTGCCCGCCCGGGCTCTTACCTGTTATTTCCTGCTTTTTCAACCTCAGCTGATTTGTGCGGCACAGCCGAGGTTGAAAAAGCAGGAAAGAAGTGGTTTTTCAAATGCTGCGTACCCACACGTAGCGCTTTTCAGCTGTCCAGGTGGCACAGCTGAGAGTTTTTTTTTACACGCGCGCACAGTGTCAACGTAGTCACTGAACCAGTAATAATACCGGTTGAATCCCACCCCTGGATAAACACCTAATAGATAAATAAATAAATAAGTAAACAAAAAATGCAGCCTTTTGAGGAGAGGAAACAGCACATTAGAAGCCCAGTATAATATTGAGAAAAAAAATTAGGAATGGGATGGATGGCACCAGAGATGGTGAAACTTCATGATCTACTTAAGAGTTCGGTTGAAGGTTTTTTTGGTTTTGAGGAGCAAGAAAAAAATGACAGTCTCTGGTCATCTCTACCTATCTTTGCATCAAAATTATAATGGGCAATAAATGGATTGAAACTATGCTTCATGCTGACAGCAGGGTATCGTGGAGGCCCAGTTCTTGGGAACTGTTTTGGACATAGATCATTGACCTCAGACGAAAATGCATACATGGTTGGAAAAGATGATACAACAGCATATCGATTTAAAACCTGAAATATTCTTGTTGGGGATCTTGCCTGAAATTTATTGTAAAGAGAATGTATATTTGATTATTCATGTTTTAACTGCAGCTAGAATTGTATTTGCACAAAATTGGAAAAGTGAAGAGATTCCTACTGATGAGAGCGTGATCACGAAAATATTAGAATGTGCAGAAATAAACAGGTTAACACTTGCAATTAAAGAGAAGAAACAAACTGGATATTATATGATATGGGAATCATTTTATCAATGGTTAGAGAATAAATATGAAAATCAGAGCCTAGCGAAATATAGAAAATATGTTAATAAAAGTACATAAATTAAGATGAGGACTATTATAATAATTAGATAGAGTTATAATATAATATTATTATATATATTATATACTATATAATAATTAGATATAGTAATAAGGTAAGAGTAGAAAATTAATACCAATGTAATGATTATGGCTGAGAATTTCAATTGTTATTGCACAAGATATCTGTACTCAGATGATACACTGTTTAATGGATGGATTGTTTGTATTAAAATAAAAATAATAATAATTAAAAAAGATCATTGACCTCAGAAAGCCACTGCAACCTGCAATTGAATTAATTATGGCCAACAGCAGATTCCAGGACTTTTAACGAGCAATTTAAACAGTTATGTACACAAGCACTGCACTCTTAGCTTCAAAGCCATACATAAAAATAACTTAGCCTGCTAGAGATAGTCCAACATTGTTTCCTTTTTGTTTAGAAGCCCCTTCTATACTTTTAGCAAAAGAGAAAATATTTCTCAAACTAGAAAAATGTAAGAGAAAAAAACCCTGAATACTTTGGAAACTTAATTCAGGGGCTTGGGTTTTATTAGCAACTGGGTATGCTATGAAAAAATCCTGTGCTCTCTCTCCCTCCCTCCCTCCCTCCCTCCCTCCCTCCCCCCTCTCTCAGAATGTCAAGACACTGTTGACAAGAAAACCCTCAACTAGTTCTGGCTGCCAATCAAAGATCAAACAGGCTTGCGGAGGGAATTAGGGCTGCAGCAAATGCCACTTTAAAAGTCAACGGGCAGCCCTCCAATCCATGAGATCGTTTCCTCTTCACAGTAGCTGCTGCACTGAGATGACAAAGTGAGTTTGCTATCAGATGAACATACGGAGGAAGTTGATTATCCCCAAATTGCAAGGAAAAAAAAAAAACAAAGCATAAGAAAAGTTTATCAAAAGTAATAGTAATTGACAATGAAAACTTTCATTGAAATAATAATTATTTCATAGAAATAATTATCCTTTTACTAATGGATATGTCTATCTCTATTACATGTTGCATGTACCATATCACATGTGAAAGCCAGTCTAGTGCAATGGCTAAGAAACTGGGCTAGAAAACGGACAACCAAGATTTCTAGTCTTCCCTTGAACATAGAAGCTGACTTAGTAATTTTGGTCCAGTCACACACTCTCTCTCTCAGTCCAACTCATTCCCTGGGGAAAATATCGTGGGTGAAATGCCATCCAATCTAAGTTCACCACTGAATTTACTTTTTCATTTTATCCAAATTGATGAGTCCAGAGACAGGTAACAAAAATGGTGTGATATCTGAGGGACAAAACATATCAGAAGAGAATGGAGGAACTGTGTGTGTGTGTGTGTGTGTGTGTACTGCCTTCTAGAACCTTTAATAAATATGTATGTATGTATGTATATGTATATATATATTTATTTATTTGTAATATTTATATACCGCCCTTCTCCCGAAGGACTCAGGGCGGTGCACAGCCAATCACAAACCCCAGTACACTATACAAAAGTAAAAAACAAATTAAATAATTTAGGCTGTCTAAAAATTATGCCCTTCCCCCATAAGTTAATTAAAACCCAAATATTAAAAACCTAATTAAAACGTAATACTAAATTAAAAATCCTATATCAGCCTAGGCCGGCCTGCTCAAAGAGCCAAGTTTTTAATGCACGTCTTCTTCTTTCTTCTTTCTAGGTTTCTTCTTGAAGATGAAGCCAAAAGATTTAATTTATTATTTCAGCTATCAGATATAAATTTTAAATATCAAATTTAGGGTTTCTCTCTGAAAATCTTGTACATGACAACTAATAATCGTGTAAACATTAATTCATGCCAATGAGTGATGATTCTGGACGCTCCTAGATTTCCAGAATTAAAATACAATGTGAATTTATCTAACAAAATGAAATAAAGACTTTGATAATAGCTTCTACTTTCTAAGAGAATTCAAATATATCAAATGCAAACTTTAATCCACTCTAATTTGGTTATAAAGAACTGAGACCCTTCATGGCTGGTTTAATTGGTTTAAAAGTACACTTAAGTAGCACTTAAAGTACACTAAATAAAGTATACTAAGAAGAATTGATTTTCTGTTGGAACTCCTGTTTTAGGATCAATTCATTCCTCTTTGCCAAATCAAGTTGGGGTATTTGTGAGTATACAATATTAGTCTGGTTTATAAATGTTTCTAGTTTTTTTCTAAAAGGTGTTTAAAAAAAGGGTTAGAGATATACTGAAGTAAAAATAAATACCCAGATGGTCTGATAGCTAACGTTTATTAACATTTGGAAATGCTTCTTCCCCGACAGATATAATTCATTATAATATAATTTCTTTAATAGCAGTTGACCTAGGATATACTTCATTGTATTTTTCAAAAAGCAGGTTAATTTTAGATAGTTATAACCTGTTATTAACGACAACCTATTAACCAAAACAGCAATAACTATCAAATATTCCTTGAAATTGATTAATGTACAGGTATGTTCTTTTTTAATCCTACAAAAGAGAGATTATCACACTAAGTGAATATTAAATTTGACATAAACTTAAGAGCACTCATAACATATAATTTTTTAAAAAGAAAAACAAACTCATCTGCTTTAAAGTAATAAGTTTTTGTATATAATATTGAAAAGATAGATAGATAGATAGATAGATAGATAGATAGATAGATAGATAGATAGATAGATAATGGGAGAGAGACATTTAATCTTATAGGGGCAAAGTTTGGGACACATGTAATAGATGAAATCAGGTCAGAAAACTAAAAGCAAGAGTGTGTTATTTTTTAACTGCAGAATAGAAATATTTTGTGCAGCAATATGGTTGGGTTTTTTTTTAGCCCATTGCTCCAGAATCAACCAACCATTCATCTGGCTATCTGGGATATTTCAGGAAATCTAAAAACATCTGGATTCTTATGGGAAATGAAAGGAATTAGACCTCCTGGGTGCACAGATTATACCATCTGCTGAAATAAGTTGTGTCCCTAATGATATTAATATAACAAATCTGTAAGCAAATGGAAAATGAGTTAAGCAAGATCCCTGTGGATTATTAGACACTAACCTCGAGTTTGAGAATGTCATGCTGAAGTTTCCGCTGGAACTCCAAGAAGTGGGAGATGGTCAGTTTCCCCTTCAAATCAGCTCCAAAAAAGTATGTCGTCAATGCGGAATTGAAGCCAGTCTTCAGCGTATTCCCAGTAGTTGAACGGTCCCTGTGACGCATCCCCATGCTAGTCTGGGAACGAATGATGCTCTGAACCTATAGATGGCAAAACAGCAATAGCAATAGATATTTAGGGTACTTTACCACCCCACCATAGTGCTTTACAGCACTCTCTGGGAGATTTACAATGTAAGCATTGTTTGCATATTGCCCCCCCCCCACAATCTGTGTCCTCGTTTTGCTGACCTCGAAAGCATGGAAGGCTGAGTCAACTTTGAGCCGCTCAGGATCAAACTTCTGGCTGTGGGCAGAGTTTGCCTGTAATACTTCACTCTAACTACTGTGCTACCATGATGTTGAATACCCAGCTATAACTAGGCAGGTGGCAGCTTCATTATCTCCCCAAAATGATTGAAGTTACTATTTATTTTAATGTGCACATTGAGTTTTAAACCCCTTTAGAGTGTACTGATAAATTTCTGAATTCTCAGAAATTACTTTGTTCACTAGAGAATTATCCAGATTAGGTGGCTAAAATACAGAACAATCCCTATATTGCTCTACAGATGAACATGGCAATGCCCAGTCTTCCCAATATGCTCTATTCAAGTATTGGTGAGAACCACTGGCCTTCCAGATACTGCTGTACTACAACTCACAGAAATCGTATCCAACAAAGAACCACAGCAGAATGACCAGAAGGACCCCATCTATGCATAGTTTCACAAATATACAATTCAGAGTAACCATGTGTAAGTTCAGCTGAAAAGAAAATGTAATCATGATTAAGATGGGGAGGACCATTTAATGGCAAAGTATGAAGTGGATGTTTTGTTGTATTTGCTTGACTGTGAATGTTTTCAGAACTTTACATGAAAGTAGCAAACCTGATTCTATGATGACCTCTCCTTAGAATTATCAAATCATAGGACTGAAAGGGATTTTCGAGGTCTTCTGTTCCAACACACTGCTCAAGGCAGGAGTCTTATACAGTCCCAGTCAAATGGTTCTCCAGTCTATTTTTGAAAACATCCAGTGATGGAGCACCCAGAATCCTAGGAGGCAAGCTATTCCATTGTTTAACTGCTCTCACTATCAGAAAATTTCTCCTTACTTTTAGGTTGTTATCCTTTTTTGACAAGCTTCTATCCATTACTTCTTGTCCTGCCCTCTATGTCCTAGTCAATCCCCTCTTTTTTGTGACAGTCCCTTAAGTATTAGAAGGTAATTATCATGTCCTCTGTGATGACCCAGGGTGTAACACAAACGTAACAAAATCCAAAATGTAAATAAATGTCCTTTAATGCCTCCAATTTGGCCCCACTGTTCAATAATACTCAGTTGGAGATAAAACGTACTCAAAAATAGTCTTCAAAAGAAAGTAATACAGTCTGAATTTAATGCGCAGATAAAAGTGAAATAAAAAACCAAACAAACTACAATGATGAAATTTCCACAACAGAACAAGAGAAGTATTTACCAAATTCAAGGAGATAACAAGGCACAGTCTGTTGAAAGGACGCCAACCAAGATAATTTCAGACCAAAATAAAACACGCTTTGTTTCCAGCGTTTGCCAGTACGCAGGTCCAAACTCTTATTCAGTTCTCACACCTGCAGCCCATGAAGAGGATCAAGGCCCCCTCCTCCCAAGGAGACCATGTCTCTCCCTTATCCTCTCCTCCCTGCGTGCCCTAGGATGGATAGGGGATGGGTCTGGGTCCTCTTCTGACTGCTGAGCCGGCCTCTGCCCTTCCCCAGACTCCTCCACAAGCTCCGAAACCACACTTCTACTCCCTGTCCACTGTTCCTTCTCTCCCTCCCCTGCTCCACCAGGGGCATGACATCTTCCCTAATCCTTCTCTTTGATATTGAGACCTTACATACATCTCAATGGGAGATGTAATGGAAGAAATTCTGTTTTAAATCTTGCCATTCAGTAGGGTTTGACTGGAGTGGAATGAGATGGAACACACAGAGGTATAGAGATAAGTTGAGAGCATGGCCAGTGAAAACAAAGCTGCCTTTTCTAATTTTATGAACATTTCAAAAATGTTCCATAGCTCCTTTTCATAAAATTTGCAAATATTGTTTGGCCAATAATGGAAGGAGTGGGCAAATCTTTTACAGCGCCTTTATTAAAGCACGGGGGCATCATACAGAATTGCTTCAGGCCTGGATATCTCAATTGTGAAACCCATTCCCCAAACTTAAGAATACTTTTGTCTTGATGGATGTCTAGTCAGTCAAAAAATGATCAACCAAAGTAACTCAAACCTCATCTTTGCCAGCTCTGCAACCTTGTCAGATTTTAAAAAAGAAAGAGATGTGGAAACTCAGTCTGCAATTAGCTTGTTTTTTTAAAAAAAAAAACATGTTGTTTTATAAAACAAGATGTTATAGCATGTCCTACTGGCCCAGAACACTTGTTCATACTTCCCAAAATGGGTATTTAATTCATTGACAGTTCAAGGCGCATAAAACACTTTGGCTATAGATCCTTCAAACCCTGCTGTGCTGCCTCACTGGGACAGAGGGAGGTCCTTGGATGGATGAGCATGGAATGCCAGGGTGTATTCCAAGAGTGCATCTTCCCAGCATGGTCACCAAATCATGAAGATCATCCCAGCTTTCCAGCTAAAATAAAAGGCACCTACATTGCACAGCAGCAATATTGGAAAATGCTAGAGGCAGTTGATTGCTTTGGCGACAATAGAAGAAAGCATCATTTCGTATTATGTAGGAGAAGCAGTTGTAAACAGCTTTGGTATTTTACCAAGAAAGCCTCAGTGTGGAAACTATTTTGGAATGTTTTTAATCTCAAATGCTAGGGGAAAAATGCTGAGGAACATCCAACATAAATTACAGCATTACGTGGTAAGAATAATGCCAGATGTTCAAGCTGGTTTTAGATAAGGCTGAGGAACCAGAGATATTGCGGATGTACTTCATTGATCAGCCTTTGTTTGTGCCAACCATGTCAAGCTATGTTCAGTAACACGGGAATCCCAAACATCTGATTGTCTTCACATGAACCTATATTATAGATCAGGAAGCCCAGAGCCTGAATGGAACAATGTTTCCAATTTGACAAAGTAATGAGACTAGGATGTATAATCTCTCCTTCTTTATTTAATTTAATCTGTCTGTCTGTCTGTCTGTCTGTCTGTCTGTCTGTCTGTCTGTCTGTCTGTCTGTCTGTCTGTCTATCTATCTATCTATCTATCTATCTATCTATCTATCTATCTATCTATCTATCTATCTATCTATCATCTATGGATTGAAGCTGGATTGGAAAACAACAAAAATTTAAAGGAAGAAACAATAATTGTGCTGATGATGTCTCTGACAGTTGAAAATGCAACTGATCTGCAAACTCCAATGATGAAACTCAAGGTGTATGGTGGGAAAAAAAACAAGAATAACTTTGAATATAAAGAAGATCAAATCAATGACAGGAGGTGTAGCAAACTGCCTGAGAATGAGCAAATGTTGAAGTGGTGGTTAGCCTTTGCCTTTCAGAATTAACTATCAACAAAAAAGGGAATCAATTGTCACAGACCAGCATTTGCTAGAGGAACATTCAAAGCTTTGGGAAAGATATTCAGATGCTGGAATATGCTTCTATCTGCAGAGATGAGAATCATGCAATTGTTTTCCCCTCTGACGTTTTATGGAAATAAAAGTTGGACATACACTGCACATAGAAAAACGAACAATTGTTGCAGTATT
Organism: Bungarus multicinctus; assembly: GCA_023653725.1. Taxonomy (NCBI): domain Eukaryota; kingdom Metazoa; phylum Chordata; class Lepidosauria; order Squamata; family Elapidae; genus Bungarus; species Bungarus multicinctus. The sequence continues at coordinate 81,556,027 of CM042844.1, read as the reverse complement.
TGACCATTTCTGGGGATCTTGTTCTGAGACTATTGATTTCAGTGAGACAGCAGAAGTGAAGAATGAGGTTATTTTCACACAAACAAAATGGTCAGAGTAACCTGGCAACTCTAATTCTAACCCTGACAATAGCAGCATGATTACTAAGCTACTAAACAGAATTAAAAATGCAGAACAATCCCAGCTGCTCTTCAATTGTGCATATGAATTTAAAATCAGATTCAAATTTTAAAAAATGAGAAAGTAGATCAGCACTGACAATCTGTAAACAAAAAGGCCAAGAATACAGAAAAAACATATATATTGCTGCTTAAATATTGGATCTGACTTACTTTAACCGTTTCATTTATAAAATCATTTCAGATTGATTTATGATGTTGAGATTGAATTGTATGTTGTATTTTGAAAACTGGCTTCGAAAGACTGCTATCTTGAAGGAAAGCTAAGAAATACATTTAATAACTCAATGAAACAAAGGAATATTTGGCATAAATTCCGAGCAGGAACCAGATTTCAATTATTGGCAATATTCCTGGACAGGTTATTAATCATCCAATAGACAATAGAATTTACGATGTTTCTTTTTATTATGTGATATTCTAATACAATTTAGACTACAGAGAAATGAAAGGTTACTGCCCTAACTTCTCCTCTGATACAATCATTGCAGTCTTTTCATCCCAGGAAAAAGTCTTGTTTTCCGAATTGGTCAGGAGTCAGCCATTTTTTAATGTTCCAGTGCAATGGAGTTATTTTTTAAGTACAGAATATAACTTCCTCCTACAATAATAGGAGGTATGACCTTTCGTGTTATTTTAATGGGTAATATTATAACTCAACCATCTCAATGGGAAGACTGATGTAGACAGAAGGTACAGGAAAACAATATCATAAAAAAGAATATGGTACCTTCAGATATAAAACGTGGCAATTTCCGTTTTAAAATTGTACATGCTTTTTAAAAGAGGCTGCTGTGGTTCCTCTTGTCCCTGTTAGAAAAGGATTATTAAACTTTTCCCAAAACTCATATTGATGGTGGGTGGGAGGGAGGGAGGGAGCATCTTAGGGGTTTCATAATTTTCCCCCTTTCCCTCTCTCATGGAGCTTTCATTTGTGGCAAGGGATTCTGTGTAGACAAGTGGGAAATAAAAACATGCAAATAGACTCCAACCACCAACAGTGAGAAAAGAAAGGCAAAAACATTTTTATATGGGGGAAAAATACGAGCAAATTCTGTATCAATCTGAAGGCCACCCAGTAGTTCAGTTGTTGGTAATGGTTCTAGAACAGGGGTCTTCAAACTTGACAGCTTTAAGACTTGTGGACTTCAAATCCAAGAATTCCTCCTCCAGTCATGTCAGCTCAGGAACTCTGGGAGTTGAAGTCCACAAGTCTTAAACTAGCCAAGTTTGAAGACCCTTTTTCTAGAACTATAATAAAAAAATGTAGCTCCTAGCTGTGTTGTCTGAGTCTCTCGGGCAGTTAAGCTTCCTGCACGACTAAGTTAAGGAATCTGACACCACTAAAGTTAGACGATATTCCAGTCTTAGAAGGGAATATGCAATGTGAATGAAAAGAAGGACTGGAGAGACATGATAGCAGTGTTCCAAAATCTAAGGAGCTGCCACACAAAGAAGAGGGATTCAACTTGTTCTCCAAAACACCTGAAGGCAGGACAAGAACCAATGGATGGAAATTAATCAAGAGATAGCCAACCTACAACTAAGGAAAAATTTCCTGATCGTCAGAACAATTAATCAGTGGACTGATTTGCCTCCAGAAGTTATGAATGCTCCATCACAGGAGGTTTTTAAGAAAAGATTGGACAACCATTTGTCTGAAACATTATAGGGCCGTGATGGCACCTGCTTTCCAGCTCTGTTCTCCTATGCAGTGCAGGTAAGGGGGCGGGGCGGGCCGCCTGTTGCATGTGCATGCGCAGGGGAAGCGGGGCGCATTGCATTGTGGTTGCCAGCACATGCTCACTTTCGGCACACCACAACAAAAAGGTTCGCCATCACTGTTATAGGGTCTCCTGCTTGCGCAGGGGGTTGGACTAGAACAGAGGTCTCCAACATTCCTCAGCCAGAAAAGCAAAGCAAAGTTGGCTGGGGAATTCTGGGAGTTGAAGTCTGCCAGATTTAAAGTTGCCAAGGTTGGAGACCCCTGGATTAGAAGACTTCCAAGTTTCTTTCCAAATGTTATTTTATTTCTATCTTGGAAGCATTTGGAAAGAGATTTTTTTCTAATGTTGGCACTGGCAAAAGGCAAAATGAAGTACCGCATACTCGATCCAGAAGGGCACTGTTATAAGCATTCAAAAATGAAACAACATTTTGATAATCTGAGTTATAGGATGCTTTATTAAGGAAAATACTGCAGTATGGACTCCGTCCAACTCTAGAAAAGAAACATTTTCTAAGAGGAAGGAGACGCCTCCATGTAGTGAATAAAGCTTATATAGGTTTATCAAATCACATGGTTACATAATACTTCCTTTTTCCATACATGAACGTTATACAACCTTCCATGGAAGACTTCCAACATTTTCATATTTCCTGTTTATCAAATTCCAGAAAGTTATAAGGAAACAGTAATATTCCTTAATGTGACATTTATAATGTCAGAGCGCCCCAGTACAAATGTCCTCTAACATATGCCAATAAATTGTCTCACAAAAACACATTTCATAACTGTTCTGAGCTTTAAAAGGTCAAATTGCGAACACAAAATGGCTCCAGTTTGGTTCTTTTTATTCTCAAGTATAATAACCAAATTTCACTCATAACAGGCACAGCACGAGACTTACATTTCTGCTAAAGTCCAAGGATTCGTAACTTGGTGTAATGGCCAAAACCAAAACAAACCCAGATTTACAATGATATGGTTGTTAAGATGTTGGGGTAGGACTTGGGAGATCAGGTGCTAGTCCATTTTTAGCCTGGTAGCTTGCAGATCTCATTAGGTTTGGGGGAAATCCTGAGGCAGAAGAGCTCATATCTGAACTCATGGAAGAAAAGTAGGCTGGAAATGCAAAAAGTGGTAAAAATAATAAAACTGTGAGCTGAGTAAGGGAGGGAAACCATTGTCTTCCTTTATTTATGGACTGCCAGCTGGAGCTTGGCAGAGATTATGACATACTGGAGGCTCTATTTTCAGAGCTCATTAAATATCAGTAAAATAGCTCTGCCTGCAAAATCAAGATCTTAGATATGAACAAAAATACACAAATGTTATATACATTGCTGTCTGGATCTGTAAGAAAATTCATTCAAAATTTATCGAAGATGAATTTCAAAACCTGAACACATTTAACATGACTTATTGTTTATTCTAAAAGAGTGATGTTTAGATTGATCCAAATGTAAAATGATATAATGCAGATTCAAATGCTTCAAAACTGTTGTTTTTGGAATCATTTTGAAGTCAGGCTTTCTAATAAGACATCTTGATTATTTGTACCGACAATACCAGAGAAATAAAGGCTCAGAAAGATGTTAATTGTGTATTGGTTTTAACAATCTATTACCATCAGGGATCTCAGTCACTTTAACAGGCTACAACAAACAACAAAAAGTTGTCATTTTGCTGTAACGTATTAATGATCAAGTATTGGTTATTCATATAGCATACTGCTTTTCAACTATCCATGAGAATATTTTTGTTTTGTTCTTATATATGATTCTGACAGATCCTTCATTTAGTGGCATGATGGCATATTTATACCCATTTAGTCATCAGGAGTTAAGCACATTAGAAAGCATCTTTATTTTTATCTGTTTTTAAATTAATTTGATTTATTGGTTTTACAGGGTCTCCATAAAGTTCTCACTTTGTGATGGAACTAACATCAAAACTATGCTTGGATTTTTTTTAATAAAAAAAGCAAAAAAAAACCCAAGATTTAATTCATGTAGTTTCAATTGTACATACTTATTTCAGCTTCCTAAAACACTTCCAATGTTTTGCTTCTGAAAGTAAAGAAAATTCCTCTAATTGCAAAACTGCACATAAGTAAGAATTAAAGTGGATATTGTTTCAATATTATTTTGTGGTAATTGAGACAAATGATTAAAAGTACATTTATTTCTTCCTCTTTGAATCTGTTCCCTTTGGTAGTATTTTTTCTCTCCCTCTTGTCATGAAATCAGTTTAACTACCTAACTTTCTACAAAAGCTTTTATTTTTCTCCCCCTTTGTAGATTTACCTCTGGGGGCTCTCCCTTATTTAATATTAAAAATACTTTGGGGGTTTAGAAGTGTTTTTTGCAGTACAAAAGCAGTTTATGAAAACCTTAAAGCACTAGAAAAGCACATATGCATTTTTGTTAAGAGAGATGCAATCTTTTTGTTTTTTTGCTAGATATTTTATAGGTAGTTGAAAAACAATCCCTGTATTGATTGAACCCCAGAAGACAAGAACAAGAGGATGTTAGCTGTCTATTTGGAACTGTGTGTATCTTTTAAAATAGTCAAGGGGGCAATACCTTAAAAAAAACCCAGACAATCCAACGACAATTTAGCAAGCTCACTAACAACTAGAAATCAGTTAGATGGAAAAGAAAGAGGAAATTAAAGGATAGGGAGGAGAAAGAGAGAAAAAAAATGGGATAGCAATCCAGCATTGCCAGAAGTAGCCTAACCCACTTGTAAGGCATCAAGTTGAAGAAGACTGCTTGATATAGAGATGGAATCCATGCCATCATGGATTATGTACACACAGTACTCTTAAGAGGAGAGAACTGCATGAATTTGCCTTCTTAAAAATTATGTCAGAAAGGAAAAAAGAAACAAAAACTTACCTGTTCAAATTCTTCCATATCCACTTCTCCATCACCATTTAGATCAAACATCTTGAAAGCAATTTCAAAGTTTCTCTGAGGAGCTAGAAAAAAATCCAGTACATTATAGGCATTACATTATGGAATAATCGGAAAGCAGCAATAATGATTTAAGAGTAATATTACGGCTTAAAACTTTTCTTTTTTTAAAAAAGTGTACTTGTTTTTGCAATATATTTCTTATGTCTCTCCAATGGGTGTTTCTTTCTTCTTTTTTTTTGTTTCTGCAGTTTTGTTAATATGTATTATCTTAATAGTCCTCTTTAGCAATTTTCTTGCAAAAATATATCTCTGTAATATCTTGAAATTATGAGCTCTGCAGGGCTATTTTTCTCCAGTAAATCTATATTACATTTCATAATTTTATTTATGGGTCTAGGCACCAAATATCTGTAATTTCTGTCCTCTCTAAGGAAATAGAGTAGAGAAAGCCTAATTAGGAACGGAGGATCCAGTGGTAAACTAAGAGTTTCAAATCTAAGCATGAATTTAAATGCAGGTTGTTTATCAAGGCAGCACTGCATAAATTTACGCAGAGATGAATTTGATGGAATAAGTGGGACAATGAAAGGTTTTAATTAATCCATTTGCAACAAAAAGATTCTGTGTGAAAAATCAGAGAAATGACAATTTCATGTTAAGTACTATTTACTTGAAATCAAATCACTGTTTTCATTTGGAGTTACTTCTTATTAAATATTGTGGCCTTAGGTAGCAATAGCAACAGCGTTTAGACTTATATATCGTTTCACAGTGCTTTAAATCCCTCTCTAAGCGTTTTACAGAATCAGCCTATTGCCCCCAACAATCTGGGTCCTCATTTTACCCACCTCGGAAGGATGGAAGGCTGAGTCAACCTTGAGCCTGGTGGGATTTGAACTGCCAAATTGCAATCAGCCGGCAGTCAGCAGAAGTAGCCTGCAGTACTGCATTCTAAGTGCTGTGCCACCGCAGCTCATACTGTAACTCAACTGTAACTAAAATTATAGGAAGATGAAGGACAGGTTATACCTCCAGCTTCTAAAAATATATTGGTAGACCCCCACCTTAGCCCAGTGATGGCAAACTGATGACATGCATGTCAAAGGTGATACGCTACAATATTTTGGATGACATACCAACATTCATCAATACCTGACAACCACAGAGGTACCTTGATATTTGTTGGAAATTCATTCCAGAATATGCAACAAATACTAAAACCAATGAGTACTGACTGTTCTAACCAAGGCTTCCTGAGACGGTAACAATCACACGCTGTTCCCAAAAACCTTGCTTTTATTTCAACAGCTGTGAATTATATGCATTCACAGCCCGTAATGAGTCCCAAACAGTTTATGAATAGTCCAACAGAAGTCTGCCACAGTCTTTCGGGATAAGGCTAATAAGCACCCACCTTTATCTCCCTTGAAATGCTGCCAACGACTAAATTGCTGTACAAGGCCAAACGGAGCACAAAGTCAACACTGAGCTTCAGATTTTAAACCGACCAGAACAAACGAAGTTGCTTCCTGCAAAGGCTCATATCCCTTTGCTCCTCCTTTATGTCTTATGGGAGAGGCCAATCGTCTCCAAGCCTTACTCCTGAGTCACCCTTTTGTCTTAACTGTTCTTGCCTTCTGGCAGCTCTTTGCAAGTGCACACTGGGAACAGGCTCCACCTGTTCCTCTGCCTCACTGATGTCAGATTCTGGAGGCTCCGGAGTCAGCACATAACTCCCAGATGGCCCTGGCCCCATCTCTGTGTCAGGCTCAGATTCCTCGTCCAAGTCCTCCCCAGACTCCAGGACTGGCCCGTGTTCCGCCTCACTGTCTGACTCTGCTGCCAGTTCTGCAGGCTGCTGGTGGACCACAACACTAAGAAAACCATGTAACTTACTACATGACCTGTTATTTCGGCTGGAAGAAATGAAGAATCACAAAACAGCCAATGTTAGCAAGTTCTTCCTTGGGCGTTGACTACCATGAGTGCTGGGACAAGATTTCTACTTCAAAAAATTATCGAGAACTGCATTTGACAAGTTTTGGAGCGGTTGAGTGCTGCGGTATGACTGTATTCTCAAAAGCACACCCCATTCTTATGTGAGGGCTGCAGAGGCTATGTGACAATGGGGGGTGGATGGGTTTTCTTCTCGCACAACCTCTGGACTTTTTGGAAATTATGCAAAAAGGGCCATGCTCTTGCGTGGCCCCTGCAGGCTCCAAAAATAAGTTTGTTTACTTGTTATTTCCATTGTGTAATTATTTGGTATTTCTCTATATAATACCTATTATCACACAATTAGACTGTATTTTTTAAAGAAAACAAATGAATATGTAAAGAATTCTCTTTTGTTTGTGTATGTGTGTGTGTATGCGTATGTATCTGTGTGATATGCTGGCAGAGTCAAGTGAGGCATTTTCCAAAATATGCGGAAAATGAGGTTCAGCGTCATTACCCTAACCTATTCATGCTGACATCTTTGATCTAAGACAGTTAAGAAAACTTTTTTCCCTCTTCTACTATCGCTTTAAGCACTCAGGAACATATTAATTAAAATCTACTAGCTGCAATAATTACTATATCAAAGAAATATCTCTGTAATTTCTATATTATGGCACTTTTTGCCAGGGAATGACTCAGAAGAAAGCTTTGTGTCTACTAATACTGTTTGCTAGTTAATTTTGAATTAGAAGGCTGTTTATCTGTATTTTCATACCACGTCTTCTCATAACTGGTGTCCCACTGCATCTTTGGTTTAGAGCAGAGGCGTCAAACTCAATGTCCGCAGGCCGGATCCAACCTGCAGGGTGCTTAGATCAGGCCTGCTTTTCAGGCCTCCCTGAAAAGAGCAAAGGACGGGCCCACGGTGCCTCTGCCAGCGAAAACGGAGCTTGGAAGGGCCACATGCAGCCCTCTTGGGCTCTGTTTTCGGCTGCGATGGCCTCCTACAGCCCTCTGCCAGTGAAAACAGAGCTCTGTTTTCAGTAATAAAAAAAACGGAGGCTTGATGAGTGATGTTGAGCTGGCCATGCCCCCCTGGCCATGCTTCTTGTCCCCCCAAGGTCAAACACAACCCTGATGCAGCCCTCAGGGAAATCGAGTTTCACACCCCTGGTTTAGAGTCAGATAAACTCAGCCATTAGTTCAACTGTTTATTTATATCAACTGTTTATTTACATCAATGACATTATATGGGAATTTCATTTGAGTGTAGTGTGATGTTTGTCTACTCATTCTGTGGAGGTGGTAAGGCTGGTTTGTCTTCAGTGCACTCAACACTCTGCCCCAACAGTTTCCAGGAGAGGATTTACATCACGTTCCACCTTGCCCTCAAGCTAATTAGACACCATTCACCTTCAGGAATAGCGAAGAATGACAAAAGTTTACCTTACTGTAAGAACAATTACAGGTAGTCCTTGACACACAACAGCAATTGAGCTCCAAACTTTTGTTGCTAAGCGAGACATTTGTTAAGTGAATTTAACCCCATTGTATGATCTTTCTTGCCACTGTTGTTAAGAGAATCACTGCAGTTGTTAAGTTAGTAACATGGTTATTAAGTAAATCTGGCTTCCCCATTGACTTTGCTTGTCAGAGGTTCTCAAAAGGTCATCATGAATCAGGTATAAAGTAAATATGAACCAGTTACCAACCATCTGAATTTCAGTGCTATTGTAACTTTGAACCAGAGGTGACATTCAGCAGGTACTGATCAGTTATGGAGAACCAGTAGTGGAAATTTTGAGTAGTTCTGAGAACCGGCAAATACCACCTCTGACTGGCCCCGCCCCCATCTATTCTCTCTGCCTTACGAGTCCCAGCTGATCGGCTGAATCTTCTTTTGTTGCCGTGCACAGGAGAACGGAGCTGGAAAACAGGTTAGTGGGGTGGAGAGGGAATGGGGATTTTGCAGTATCCTTCCCCTGCCATGCCCACCAAGCCATACCATGCTCATCAAACCAGTAGTAAAAAAAAATGTGAATCCCACCACTGCTTTCAACAGTCGCTAAACGAACAAGTTGAGGACTACCTATACCTTAAAACAACCTCTCCATCTTTTGAGTGATTGTACTTCCAGTCCCCCCATGTCTCATTAATATTTTACATGAAACATGAAAAGAATAGGTTCAATACACTTCCCACATCAACCACGAGAGGACAATATGGAGTATATTCGCTTTTAAACTTCGACACTCAAGCCCTTCATATTCTTTACAAATTTGAACTGCCTAGAGGCATAGCCTCTGAGCCTTGTAACATTTTCTGGTGCTCATTAAAAAGAAGTCTAAATGGAATTTTAGCAAATGTATACTATCCTGCAATAAGACCTAAACTGAGAATGCCATTTATAGTACAAGTCTTAATATTCTCATCTTGTGGTGCAGAATGCGAATGCTAGGCCTTAAAAGAATTTCAATGAACTGAGATGTTTTCCTTAGATACCCCTCATTATACTATTAATCATACTATTTTCTCTCTTGTTTCCCCTCCCCAATTAATACATTATATGCAAAATCAGGCACTATAATTATTCGGCGTAATATAGGGTTTTTTTTCCTTCCTACTTCTTTCCTCTTATTGGGAGGGAACAGGAAATATATCTCCCTGTGGGAACATGCATCTTCAGAGGCTACTGGAATTCAACGATGTGAATGCAGAACAGTATTCATTCATATGCAGTAGAAGCCAATGTGGTATAAGAAATATACAGCTTTCTCCAAAATGTTTAATACTGGTTCCATTTCTAGTATCCTATTACTAAATCACTGTCATAGCTTCCCGAGAGCATCCAAGGAAATACAGCTTGGGATAGTACGGAGAACTCCCAAAGGATTTTCCCTGCCAACACACACCGTATATTTGCGTTACAGAACTGCTATTCTCAGGGCTTCTAAGGAAATTAAACTAAGATACATTTGAGATTTAGGTATGTTCAGATATATTACTATTTGTTTAAAGTCTAAAGGCTCTTATATCCTTTTCAGGGTTTACATGCAGTATATCAGGACTGTGATTTACTTTCCTCTGTTTATAACAATAAAAACTGCTGATCACCTTCTACTTGTACCATAGAGAGTATCTTAACCTACTGCACCTCTGTATGGTTTGCCAATTGTACAGTGGCAGGTAGGAAAGCACTCCAGAGGGTTAACGTCATTGCCCAGAAGATCATTGGTTGCCCTCTCCCCTCTTTGGAAGAGCTTTATAGCTCCCGCTGCCTTAAAAAATTTCAAAACATTCTCAAAGATCCATCTCATCCTGGGCACCCTTTTTCTGAACTACTGCCACCTGGCAAACGGTACAGAATATTAAAAACAACCACAAATAGGCTGAAAAACAGTTTCTATCCCAGGGTAGTAGCTCTTTTGAATTCTACTGTATAGTGCAGTGTTGATGCGGTGTTGCAGGTTTTCGGTTCAATGCGTGGAGTGTGAAGGATGTGTGTTTGTGTTTAATTTCATGGTCATGATGTGCATTGAAGATGGTGTTTGATTTCGTTGTACGAGGTGCAATGACAATAAACTAAACTAAATTAAATGTAGGAACCTGGTATGTCTCCATTCTGAGATCTCTGATGGACTGACTTAGGTCTCTCATCCATTGTTTCCTTCCATGTTGATACTACCATTTTGGAAGTATGTCTATTGATATTCTCAATCATCCAGATCAAGGGTCCTCAAATTTGGCAACTTTAAGACTTGTGGACTTCAACTCCCAGAATTCCTGAGCTAACAAGACTGGAGGAGGAATTCTGGGAGTTGAAATCCACAAGTCTTAAAGGTGTCAAGTTTGAAGACCCATGGGTTACAGAATGGAGGATGTCTTGTTTATTATGATAATAAAAGTGAAAAGGATCTTAGGATAGTAATGGATCATAAGTGGAATATGAGTCAGCTGTTTTGGTATGACTGTTAAAAAGGAAAATGCTGTTTTAGGCTGTATCTAATAAAATATAGAGATAAATAATAGCTTCATATGCCTGAGGAATTCTGGGAGTTGAAGTCCACAAGTCTTAAAATTGCCAACTTTGGACACTGATCCAGATCATGATTGTCCCAAAGGGGCTTTTTGCAAAAGGCAATCCAACTTTCTTGTTTTATTTTATTTTTTCTTTGAAAATGTTTTGTTTGTCATCCAAGAAGCTTCTTCAGTTCAGAACTGAAGAAGCTTCTTGGATGAGAAGTGAAATGTTTTCAAAGGGGAAAAAAACAACCTCCAAGAAAGTCCAGTTGCCTTTTGGACACCATTCTGGAAGGACCATTGCATATGCATTGCATTTTGGAGACATTCAAAATGTAATTTTATCGACTACGAAGTAGCTGGACGCCTCTATGAAATACTGGAGTGCAGCCGACACCTTCCAATTGGATAAATTAGCACCATTAGGGAAATGTGGTAGCTAGTGTCTCAAAGCTGTTAGCTAGTTGTTGTGGTTCACCGGCAGCCGGTGCAGATGGCAGAGGAATTGGACAGTGGGGAAGCAAGGGGACCAGGCAGGGAGTCTGGAGAGGACTTGAACGAGGGTCCTGTGTCCGATGCAGGGATGGGGCCAGGACCATCTGAGAGTCGGGTGCTGCCTTCGGAGCCTTTGGAGTCTGGCAGCAGTGAGGCAGAGGACCGAAGGGAGCCTGTTCCTAGTGTGCGTATGTGCAGAGCTGCTAGAAGGCGAGAGTGGCTGAAATGGAAGGGACAACTCGGGAATAAGGCTGGGAGGTGATTGCCCCTCCCATAAGGGATAAAAGTCAGACCTCAATGACGAACGCTTTGCAGGAAGCAAAGTAGTTCAATAGATTCCGAGTCCTCCTTGAAGCTCTATGTACTCTGGATGTTTTTTTCTGATACTTTGGTTGGTTTTTGTTATAATTAATTTGGATACTTCTGGTTTCGGCAGCATTCCACAGCACTGAAAGGCGTGGGCTTATCTTGGGGAACTGTTTACGAATAGTTCTTGGCTGGGCATGACAGTAATTCCCAGCATTGCAATAAAATAGGTTTTGCTTTTAAAACAAGTTTGTGTTTAATTACATTTGACAAAGCCTGGGTCAGAACACTAGTGTCCAAATGTGCTTTTTCAACAGGCACCTGACTTTTCTCTGTTTTTCCTTGCAAACGTTTCGCTTCTCATCCAAGAAGCTTCTTCAGTCCTGAATTGAAACATCTCCAAAGAAAAACGAAGAAAGTCCAGTTGCCATTTGAAAAAGCATCTTTGGGGCAACCAGGACCTGGACGACTGAGAATCTCCATAGACATGGTAGCTGGTGGCAGTGTTTGCATTAGGTGGGGATTGACTGCAAAGCTGAGGAAGTTGTTAGATAGTATAAACATGGACATGGTACCAGAAAATGCTCAACCAGTAGCTCCTGGCAATTTTACAACATAGTGGTGTGGGGGGGTGGGGTATTGAGGAAGCTGAGAGGTTAAGAAATGTGAAAACTAACTAATTAACTAACTAACTATTTGATCTAAACCAGGGGTGTCAAACTTGATTTCATTGAGGGCCGCATCAGGGTTGTGTTTGGCGTGCCCAGGGTGGGCGTGGCCATCTTGACATCATTCATGTCAGGGACTGCATATGGTAGCCTGAGTGCTCTGCTAGCAAAAGCAGGCTCCTGAGCTCCCTTTTCATCTGGGACAGCCTCCTGCAACTCTCTGCCATCAAAAACAGACCTTGGAAGGGTTAGGCTTAGGGACATGGGATCACCTTTTGTGACCTTATCACAAGCAAAGTCAATGGAGAAGCCAGATTCACTTCACAACCGTGTTATTAACTTAACAACTGAAGTGACTGACTTAACAACTGTGGCAGGGAAAGTCATAAAGTGAGGCAAAATTCACTTAATGCCTTGCTTAGCAACGGAAATTGTGATCGTAGGTCAAGGACTACCAGTATATACCAAGTTTCACAAAGGGAGTTAAAGCATTCCAGAATAAAGAAAGATGTTTTGTACAAATTGACAAATGACAGATTCCATCTCTGTCTCATGTTAGAGTCCTTCACCATTAAAATGTTTATTCATGGGACAATAGAATTCCTTCCACAGAAGATAAAAACATCGTTGTGTTGTAAATGTGCAAGAAATAGGGAAAGGCAGGATAGTCAGGATAAGCAATCAGCGTAAGTAGCTGAATTTAAAATAGCTATTGATACGTGCTTGAAAATACACACTGCCTCTCTAACATAAACATATGTAAGAGGCATGTGGATTATTTCTTATCATGACTCTACAACCATGAGATATTAAGTACCTCGTTATAACAATAATATTACTGCATTCCTTTACAGCAGAGCTAAGCTAATGCTCAAAGGACTGTGTTCAATTTTCAGTGAGAATTCATGGCAATGGATTTATTCCTGTCTCCATAACACAAAGATTAGATGAATAAATATGGAAAGTGCTTTTGCTAGGTATCTCTAGAAGGTCTTATATAAAAATTTATCTAGCTGAAGGTTGAGTGAATTCTTGACTACTTATATTATTGGGCAGGTGCCATGTATTTCCTAGTGCAACAGCTACGTGCATTTTTATCTGTTCACAGAGCATATCCCAGGCACATAACTTGAAGAGAAAAAAAATTGAGATAGCGTAAATCTGTAAAATACTGTGGGAGAAGAGCAGGCAGAGTTAGGGAGCGGAGTTAAACACATCATCAGTTAGAATCTTTGCGTTCCCACAAATGCTCCAAGTCCAACCCCTTCGGATCCTTATCTGGCAGCAATTTAGCAATGAAGTTTAGTTGACCAGATTCTTGTGTATAGGCTTGAATGAATCTTCTATACTGCAACTTTACAAAAGGGTCCTGATTTTTTGTGCCTTATGTTATCTTTTCTAAATACTGTAGTATTTACAAATTTAATCTACTGAGTTTAACCCTGCCTCAAAGTCACATATGAAACAGTACCAGTACTTATTTGGTTGGGAGTGAGACAGAAGGAAGTTCTTGAAGGTTTCAAGGAAAACCCAGTAAGAAATCCAAACCCTTTACTACTCCTGCTGTTTGCAGTGGGGAAGGAAGCATCTTTCTCTTGATTTGAAGTTGCTGAGATGAAATGCAGTGATTTCTAAAGTAATTCTATTGAGAATGTGGTTGATACATCTTAAGGGAAATAGATTGATGGGATGTCTACCATGTCCTCAGTCTGCATCAAGAAGGCAACTCCCCAAGGAAATTCTTTCATAGCATGAAAGATGTCCAGAGAAAAAGATGCACATCGGAGAAAAGGGAAATAGAAGGTATCTTCAATGGAAGATTACATGGATGGAAGAGAAGGAAATATTCCCATGTGTCTTATTGCTATTTTCCCAACCCTGACATATTCAGAGGCAGCCTGGACTTTTTGTGATATTGAACAGACTGAGATTTTTTTATGGCTGTAGTAGTAGCAGTATCAAATATCAATTATCATGCCAGTAGCAGAAATAAGGGAATGGGGTAAGATAGCTATTTAGCATTATTGCAGCCTTACACCTCTCATAAGAAAAATGATTATGAGGATGCACAGAGGTAACACCTTAAAATATTGGCCACTTCGGATGCGGTGCTCAGTGGCTAAGACACTATGCTTGTCAATCAGAAAGGTCGGCAGTTGGGCGGTTCGAATCCCTAGCACCGCGTAATGGAGTGAGCTCCCATTACTTGTCCCAGCTTCTGCCAACCTAGCAGTTCGAAAGCATGTAAAATGCAAGCAGAAAAATAGGGACCACTTTGGTGGGAAGGTAACAGCATCCTATGCGCTGGCTCTTTGGCTTTGTGACAGATATGAGCACCTAGAACCAGAAACGACTAGCACGTATGTGCGAGGGGAACCTTTAGGGTAAATTTAAGGGGTAACAACTACAAGACTGAAAGGATCCATTTGGTTTCCTTACACCAGGGGTCCCCAACCCCCAGTGTGGATCGGCACCAGGCTGTGGTATGCCAGAAACCCCATCCGCGGGATTCAGGCAGCATGCAAAACCATGCCCCCTCCGGCCCGCGGAAAAACCTCTCTCCACAGAACTGATACCTGGTGGCCAAAAGGTTGGGGGTCACTGCTTTGTACCCACCATCCCAGTTCCCAAAAAGGAGAAATACTGTGTCTGAATACTCCAATGGTAATATGACATCTATGATGGCACTCATAGGTCTCTGAAAAGCAGAGATTAAACAATAATTAAAAAATAAATTCTGCAGATTTTTGGCTTCCTAGTTGCTACTTACAATTCAATAATCTTCCCCAGCTTGGTATCATATTGCCTAGGAAAATGGGGGTTGCATTTTCATGCAGTCGAAGGGTGTTAGGTATCTTATATATTGTGCCACACCTTAATACGGGCTTTGAATGTCTTTGATTCATATTATTATACAAACAGTAACAATAATTGTGATGATTAATATTTTATGAGTGAAATGGCAAATCTCACAATTTGCGTCAGGCTATGTAGGAAGAAAAAAGGCTATTAAACAAAATTAGGTTACCTAGAGGAACTATTTTTCTTAACTTTGTCATCATTATCACCCTGGTAACATTTGAAAACCCTATGTCTCTACCAGGGGTAGGATTCAACTGGTGTTACTACCAATTAGGTGACTACGCTGCATGCGCGTGTAAGAAAAACCCCTCAGCTGTGCCGCCCGGACAGCTGAGCAGCGCTGCGCACGGGTGCACAGTATTGGAAAAGCCACTTCTTTCCTGCTTTTTCAACCTCAGCTGTGCCGCGCAAAGCAGCTGAGATTGAAAAAGCAGGAAATAAAGGACAGGTAAGAGCCCAGGCGGGTGGGTGGGCCAAACACCAGCAAACACAGAACCGGTTCAATGTCTGCTGCTCTTCAGAGCTATCTATAGAACCGGGCATCCCACCACTGTCTTCCACTAATGCTGTGTTAAAAATCCACAATAATTACTGAATATCCAAATAATGCATTTGTGGAGTTCTAGTTCTTCAAATTCAATTTTGATAAAAAAAGAAATACATTAGAAATCCACAAAATAGTGCAATTTTATATATAGATATATTTAATTATACTTATATGTATATGCAGGGCAGTTTACTGTAATTTTAAATATTTATATTCAAATTATATAAAAAAAACAATAATGTACGTATAGATTCTAGATTCAATTTTTACTAAAATTTTACTAAATTAATGACAGATAAGATTCTATGGACGTGTGCTTAGAAATATATCCCACCACTCTCAAGAACAATTCAATAGTATGATTAGGATATAGCCTAAATAGAACAAATACAAACATTTCAATTACATATTAATCCCAACAAGAAAAAGATCATCCAATGCTCTACTAATTTTAAAAAATTGAATTCAATAAACTTCTTATAGGCACCTTAATTCCATGTTATAATTTCAACTACAATGTTAAACAAGAATACCTAGGGGATTTCTTGATGCAACCAAGTGTAAGTGCCATGCTCCCAATTGTTGATACTATTGCCAACCATTTCCAATTGTGGCTTCATTCTGGTACACTCGAAAGATTTGGTGCTACAGAAACTTCTATTTGCGAGTAGTGATAATTGCTGCAGAAGCAGCAGAAAACTTAGTGTTGTCTCTACTGGAGTAGAGTTTAAGCAGCCATTCTTTTTCTAGTTGTGGTAGCAGGGCAGCAGGACTTACTAAAGGAGACACAGTAGGAATACCCACTATACCTGTAGGACACCAGAGCAATCACATGGGAAACTTGAGGTTCCGATTGAAGAGACTATTTGTAGCTCAGAGTTAAATTGTGAGGTCCTTGGTGCTCTCCTTGAGTTTGGTTGTTTTCTTGCAAACATTTCTTGCACACTAGGTAACATCATCCGTGCTGTTCAGCACTAATGAGCACAGACTGAGCAGCACTGATAATGCTATCTTGCTCGGTAATGAAATGTCTGCAAGAAAACAACCAAGTTCAGAGAGCACCAAGGACCCCATGGCCTTGAAATTGTTGTGTATGTTTAACAAAGTGGTGGGTAGAAGGGAGAAAGGGGTTGTTTCTCCACTCCCAAGTATAACATTGAGTAGATGGGACCTGGCACTTAGTCACTGGCCAACAGCTGAGCACAAATTGACTAAAACACCTTTGCTCGCTTATTTGTCAGGGGAGGAGAGATTCTGATTGAAGTCCAGTTTTCAGGAAACACTACAGACTTGTACAGAGGTACCCCCTAGCATTTTGCTGACTTTAATAATGAGAAAAGCTTGTTCTAGCTCAGTTCCATTTCAAAAGTGAAATGGACTTGAATGATGGAAAACTCGCCATCTGGAACTGCTCTAAATTGTACAGGATGCTATTCTCTGAAAGTGTAGAAGAGGCTTATGCCTCTAATGTGCTGGATATATTTTGCTTAAATTCAGCAGACTTCAGTGTGATACTTCTCCATGGCCAGTGTTTTAAATATGGTCTGCCACGATTTGGAAAATATTTTGGCCATCCTGAGTTTGATCAATCCTCTGTTCACAATTAAGCTTTGAAGATCTTGAACTACGCCGCCTATGGTTGGACTTAAGCGTAGTACACAAAATTATCTGCTACAATGTCCTACCAATCAATAACTACTTCAGCTTCAACCGCAACAATACAAAAGCACACAATAGTTACAAACTCAATGTTAACCACTCCAAACCTGATTGCAGAAAGTACAACTTCAGCAACAGAGTGGTCAATGCCCGAAATGCACTACCTGACTCTGTAGTTACATCCTCAAACCCCCACTCCTTCAACCTCAAACTATCCACTATTGACCTCACCCCATTCCTAAGAGGTCTGTAAGGAGCGTGCATAAGTGCACCATCGTGCCTCCCGTCCATGTCCTATTGTCCCCATTTAATCATACCTGTTTTCTGTATTCTTACTCATGTTTATATTTCTACCTATTATTTTGTAAGCAACTGACAAATAAAAATAAAAATAAAATAAACTATACATTATCAATGTATATATTTCAAGCATATATTATAACAAAATGTTAAGTACTTAAATGTAGACTTAAAAAAAAGGAGACATGAAATTACTTGACTATTCAGAGGGACACTAATTAAGAATATAAACTTGTCTCTTCAAAAGACAGGTAACAGGCAACATACAAATGATGAACATTATTAGTTGACAAGTCTGGGGGGGAAACTCTGAAAACCTAGGGACTATGATTTCCATAATTAACACGATTGGACACTGTACAACAGTTTGCCCCAACTTGGCAATCTTCAGAAGGATGGGACCTCCAACCACCTCATCTGGCAAGACTCATCATGCTGAATATGGTGAAAAATGATACATTAGAAAGATTTGTTTTGTGTAAAAGAAACTGCTATTCTAGATTGGTTTTGTGAATATCTCAGGATGACATTCCTTTCATGGCATGGGTCCAGTTTACTTGAGGGTGTCAGGATTCCTGCGATTGCCCTATTTAAATCATGAGCCTCGAGCCAAGCTTCAAAAGAATCCAGAAGATTTATTAGAGCAACATTTCCAGTCTTAGCCTGTATGAAGCCAACTCTGGCTTATGTAATTTACAGTCAACTGTGATCTTGTTTCGCCTCTCCCCCCTGGGTATATCATAAAGCAGATTCTCCAATGAAGCACCTTCACGGGCTAGGGTGTCATCAATCACATTCTCCAATTAAGGATTTTCATGGGCAGAAAGTCCGGTAGCTTAGTTATAATCTTTGTAAGATAAGTGTGGAATGTACTTCTGGTTTTAAACTGCCACCTTGCTCCTTCAGATTTCTCCCCCACCCCCATTTATGGCAACTCTAAAACAGGCATAGGAATGCTTTACGAGTTGACAGAGGGACTGCCTCACTCCAGTGGGACTGGTACATCCCATTCATGCTGGCAGAAGAGGCATGTAGCACGTCCCATCTGCCCAAGTATTCCGGCTGGCAGGTTCCTGGAGGAAGGCCTGCTTTGCTGTTGCCTCTGTTCTCTGGAACTGTTCTGACCCAACCGGGTTCCCAAAGAGCAAACACAGACAAAGGCAGCAGCCCCCACCTTTTAAGGTTTAATAACAAATTCTGTTTTGAAGGCTGCTTTCCAATAATTAGCTCCGACAAGAAAAAGCCTTGCCGAGTTGTTTGTCAAGGCTGCCAAAAACCCAGAGATAAGAACTAATTTACAAGATTCTCCAAACACGAACTAAGATGTCCACCAGTTGAGCTTAAGAGCTCCTTTGCTGTCTTCAAAGAATGCTTTTCCAAACCTGGCTTTTATCCTCTTGAGGGAGGGGCCATTACCTTGCAGCCTTACTCCCGAGTCGCCTGTGCTGCTGTAATTGTTCTTTCCTCCGAGCAATCCTTCGTCCACGTGCACTTGGCACAGCCTCCTCGGGAACCTCCTTGTTACTGCTGCCAGCTCCCACAATCTCTGAAGGCAGAAGTCCACTCTCTGATGGTCCTGGCCCTTCATCAGAGTCCTCGCTCTCCTCAGCCATCTGCACCTGCTGCCGGCTAACCACAACAGGAACATCTCCCCCCCCCCTCCCACTGATGTGAGGTTGTCCCAACCCTCCTATCCTTTTGTAAAGGCCTTAAGTCCTGGTTCTGCCAGGTGGCTTAAGGCTCAATTGGGGAACAGCACAGTGGAGGTGGTTGAACAAGTAACAACTGATCCCACCTCCCTCCTGCTCCTGCCCGCCCCATGTTCTTTAGGTTTTAATGTTGATTTTAATTATTTATGTTTTAACTGAATGTACGTATGCATGTATGTATGTATGCGTGTGTGTATGTGTGTGTGTGTGTGTGTGTGTGTGTGTGTGTGTTATGAGTGCAAGCCTCTCAGACTTACCCTATGGTAAGATAAGTAGCCAATAAATTTTATAAATAAAATAAAATGGCATTATCAAGGTAACATCCTGCCTCAGTCAAATCCTTTACAATATGATTGCTCCTGAGGCATAATTATTTTCAGTCCCAAATCTCCAACTATCCCAGCTAGAAATTTGGCAAACTGTATGAAGCATATTGCCAGTAAATACTAAACAGTGGATGGCAGATGTTACTGAAATCTCTCCATGGCTAATTTTTGAAGGAATGGAGGGAAAGACAGTTTTCAATTCAGCTGAAGCTATTACTTTTATAAAACATTCTAATTTGTGGCATAAAATAACATGCTAATGACTGACATATATAAAAAGATCCTCACGGAATAGTTTAATTTGCTCCAACTGCAACTAAATAGGATATGAAAGCTCACTAAATATAATTTTTTTCCTTCCAAATTTAAGCAGGCACAGAGCTCTGTAATAGCTGAGGGTGACAGATGAGTCTAGATAAGTAGGAATTTCAATCCAGAATTCTCCCTTGAGGGACAAATGACCAGGCTTAAATTATTCTATTTCAGACACACTGTGCAAGGACCTAGCTCTTTGGAAAAGGCTCTGATGCTGGGAAAGGTGGACAGAAAGAGAAGACAAACATGACCAGCAGCAAGGTAGATGGACTCAGTGGTAGAATTCAAAATATTTTACTAACTGATTCTGTGAGCGCGCGGGGGCAACATTTTAAAATGGGCAATTTTAAGCATGAAAACTTACTGTCAACACTGGTGAGTAAAGCAGCTGAGGTACGGCAATCTGCTCTATTGCGCCTATCAGCTGAGCTACAAAAAAAGGTAATATAAGACAGGAAAAGGCGGGGATGGGTGGGCGGGACCAACTGCTGACTGGCACTACCAGATCAGTAGAACCGGTGCTAACTGGCAGCATACCACCACTGGATGGACTCCATTAAAACGGTGCATTATTGGGAGGTTTGAAAGAACAAACCCCAAAAACTTTTAACCTTAGACTGTCTACTATTGACCTCATCCCTTTCCTAAGAGGTCTGTAGGGGGCGTGCATAAGCGCACCAATGTGCCTACCGTCCCTGTTCTATTGTTTCTTTTATTTTTCTTATATGTACCCATTTCATGTATTCATAACTATGTATATACTTATACCTATTATCTTGTAAGCGATTGACAAATCAAATAAATTCTAAATTCTAAAAGCTTAAAGATAGGCCATTATGGAGAAAAGTGTGGTTGCCAGGAGTCAAAAATGACTTAATGGCGCAAAATCAATCAAGTAGGAGTTAAATCTTTATTCTTCTTCTCCCACTCAAATCCCCAGAGCATAGTTCTCTCTCAGTATAAACAATTTAAGGCGTATGCATTTGAGACTGTCTCTGAAGTAAGAGCAAAGACATCTTGACTCAAGCTTACAAGCTTGGTCTGTACTTCTACCCACAAAAGAGATTAAACTACACAAGTTCCGGTTTCCATATGTGCAAAAACACAATCCAATTCACCAACATTCAATCTAATATTGGTGTGGGCATTCTTAAAAAAAGAACTGCACTGTATTTTTTTCAACTCACACACAAAGCTATAGCCAACAGTCATACAGCAAGCAGATTAAGGGAAATATTCATTGAAGGTATATAACTGAACAAAGATACAGGAGGAAATGACAAGGATTTTTTTTTTAAATGATAGAAGGAAAAAGGCTGCCAATGCTAATAAATCATACATAACCTTACAAGCAATAGCGGTATGTCCCAAAGGTGCTTTTTCAAGAGGCAACTGGACTTTCTGGTTCTTCTTTGAAGACGTTTCTCTTCTCATCCAAAAAGCTTTTTCAGCTCTGAAATCAGCTCTGAAATTTATTTCACCCTTTGACCCTGGTCTTCCCCCCACCCTTTGGATGTATATTCTCCAATGGGACACATCCATAGCCAAGAGTCATCAATCATGCTCTCCAGTAATAATCTTGCGCGCCAGCAGCTTCGGCTGCCTAGCAATTATCTGAAGCATTTAAGGAATACACTACTTTCCCCACTCCCTTTCTGCTAGTAACTAAAAAAGTCCAAAGAAGTATTTTTTCGTTGACAGTTTAGTCATGCTGGCCACTATGGAGACATCTTCGGACAGCGCTGGCTCTTCGGCTTTGTAACGGAGATGAGCACTGCCTCCTAGAACTGGAAATGACTAGCACGTATGTGCAACGGGAACCTTTACCTTTACCATGCTGATTCAGTGTGGGTTGATAGATGTTTTTCAACTGCCTAATCTAGGATGCAAAGAATGTGAATGACCTAATCACCATCTGACTTCTCTGCCTAAGGGATTGAGTAAAATCTTCCTAATTTAGCACCTTAACCACTATATATAGTCCTCAATTTACAACAGTTCCTTTAGTGATCATTCAAAATTACAAGGGCACAGGGAAAAAAGTGACTTATGACCATTTTTCAGTTACGACCTTCGCAGAATCCCCATCGTCATGTGAACGGATTCATATTTATGACCGTTGCTGTATCCCAAGGTCATGTGATCATCTTTTGCGACCTCCTGACAAGCAAAATCAATGGGGAACCCAGATTCACTTAACAACCATTTTGCTAACTTATCAACTGCAGTAATTCACTTAACAACTGAGGCAAGAGAGGTCATAAAATGGGGCAAAAACTCACTTAACAAATGCCTCACTTAACAACAAACATTTTGGGCTCAATTGTGGTCGTAAGTTGAGGATTACCTGTATTATATTGGTTGTTTTTAACTTTGTGAGGTGCCACAGCATAAAAAAACCCAGCTGCAACTAATAAAATAAATGAATTTTGATAATTGTGATTAATAAACAAGTACTTTTAAAACAGAAAATCAGGATAACTTAAAAAAAAACAACCCAATAAATAGGGGATTTTTTGTTTTTCACTGCCATGTTTCCAAGAAGCTGCCCAAATGCAATTTCTTCCAACTTATAGACAAAAAAAAAAGAAAAGAAAAGTCAGCTCATTCCCCTTAACCTTGTGTCTCCCCACTAAGGAAATTCAAACTATGCTGAAAAAAAATTAACAGTGGAGAAAGAGATGAACATCATTGCAAAGTCCTCTAAGCTGTTTTGCCCTAACATTTTAACAGAATACAGGAAACACTGACACAGTTTAAAATATTATATCATGTCTTTTGGAAAAAAAAATAAACGTATAAGATGCACAGAGCGAATTAGGGAAACAGACTGCTCAAGAGTAGTAAATTACTTATGAATAAAATATGGTAGCAGACTTCATTTTCTATGCAGTGTGCAAACAGCTCCTTGCTGCTAAAAGGGATATGATTTTATTTGAGCCCTGGCCAGCCGGTAACACTGCAGTAATAACAAAAAGAATAACCAGAACCCATTTTCTTGGGCAAATTATACAAATATTTTTAAACTATTCTCTATTGGACATTCATTTATAGAAAGCCTATTGCAATGTTCAGAAAAATATATCATGGGCTGGAGGTACACAATGGAAAGAGACAAGATGATATTCCACAGTACGAAGGAGAGGCGAAGATTACATTGAACATCTATGTTGGGACATTTAATTTTTCTTACTTCAAATCAGTTACAAGTACAGACCCCCCAAATGTGCTTTTACAAGAGGCAGCCAGACTTCCTTTGTTTTTCCTTGAAGATGGTTTGCTGTCCATCCAAGAAGCTTCTTCAGTTCAGAACTGTAGAAGCTTCTTGGATGAGAAGCTAAACGTCTTTAAGGAAAGAAAGACGTTTCCTTAAAGGCAAGGCAACATCTTAGGTTCCCACTGCTTTTCCTGCTCTATATCAACAATTTATGTGATCAACTTAAAAGCAATTGTGTCCTTTTTGCCGATGACATAAAATTATTTAATACTACAAATAATTCTGTTGTTTTGCAAAATGATCTCGATTGTGTGTCTGAATGGTCACCTATTTGACAACTTCAAATTTCGATTAATAAATGCTCTGTCTTACATATTGGTAAACAAAATCAGAATGTTAAGTATAAGTTAGGTGGTATCGAAAAGGGATGCAGTGGCTCAATGGCTAAGACACTGAGCTTGTTCGATCAGAAAGGTTGGCAGTTCGGCAGTTTGAATCCCTAGCACCGCATAACGGAGTGAGCTCCCGTTACTTGTCCCAGCTTTTGCCAACCTAGCAGTTCGAAAGCATGTAAAAACGCAAGTAGAAAAATAGGGACCACTTCGGTGGGAAGGTAACAGCCTTTGGCGTTTAGTCATGCCAGCCACATGACCATGGAGACATCTTCGGACAGCGCTGGCTCTTTGGCTTCATAACGGAGATGAACACCGTCCCCTAGAGCCGGATACAACTAGCACGGATGTGCAAGGGGAACCTTTATCTTTATCTTAAGTGGTATCGATGACCCTCATTTTGTTAAGGACCTAGGTGTACTCATCTCTGACGATCTATGCTCCACAGTTCATTGTAACAGCATTGCTAAAAAAGCATTGCTAAAAAGTTGTTAATTTAATTCTATGAAGTTTCTTTTCTGTAAACATTGTATTGCTAACCAGAGCTTATAAAATTGGTGCTAGACAATCTTGGAGTACTGTTAAACTGTTTGAAATCCCTACCATATATCTAATATTAGCACAATTGAGCGGGTTCAGAAGTACTTTCTGAGAAAAGTTTTGCACTCTTCCGTTCTGTACATAATCGAATTCCCTACGCTACTAGCCTCGAAATTCTTGGTTTGGATAACTGGCTTGCAGTCGGACTTAGGTATTGCCTACAAAATTGTATATAGTAATGTTTTACCTGTAAATGGCTTTTTCTGTTTTAATCGCAATAATACGCAGGCAAATAACCTTTTTAAACTTTAAACCGTTCTAAACTTGACTGTAAAAAATATGATTTTTGTAATAGAGTTGTCAAAGTCTGGAATGCTCTACTTGATTTAGTTGTCTCAGCTAATAATTTTCACAGTTTTAGTCACAAATTGACTTCTGTGGACCTCACTTCATATTTAAGAGGTCCGTAAAGAGGGTGTGCATAAGTGCACTAATGTGCCTATCGTCCCTGTCATTGTATTTTTTTATATTATTTGTGTTTTCATTTTTGTTTGACAAATTATAAATAAATAAATAAAACCATAACCTGGATGACTGAGAATCTCCATAGACAAGTACAGATCTCAACTAACTTCGAGTTTCAGTAAGGTTCCATTTTCCATGTTGCTCAGAGAGGAAGTGTTTTACTACTTATGGCCACAAATGTTCTGTTTACATAGAAGATTCCAGTAGGCAAATGGAATAGAAATCCCTCACAGGGCAATGTACTCAGAAAACAACAATTGCTATGCTCTCACATCCAAGTAAATATCCATCTCTTAGCTCCACCACATAGATAGATCAGACCAGGAACTCAACCCCAAAAGAAGGCCAAAATTACTTTTTACTGAGATTGACTATTATAATAGAATCTTGCAAGTCTGATTATTGTTCTGATATTCTGCTCTTCCTTCTTACAGAGGTATTTGCCTGAGCTGCTTCCAAACGTTATCTAGGGTAGCCATTTTGCACTTCTGCCCCTTTTGCCTAGGCAATAGCTCCTGCATGTCTGTATCAAGTCAATTTTTCTTATCCTCAATTTAACCTGCAGCCTTAAAGTGTGGGTTCCCTCAGCTGTATTTGTTTATATAACCAAATTAATAGCTGCAATTATGACTGCATACAAATAGCTCATTAGTATTCAATGTTCCAATAAAGGTAAATTTATTCTGTTCTTGTCCTTCATAGTTAAATTCACTAAAAGCAGCAACAGATTATTTTATTGGAGGAAGAAAACAAATAGGCTATTACAGCTCAGGACCAAAGAATAAGAGTCAAGGAATAAAAACAATGTGCGGGTTCTGATTTCATGCCAAGATAAGCAGGTGAGTACACCAAAAGCAATTTGTATCTCTCTCAGCAGCCAAACATCTACACTTGAAATAGGTGGATAATTTAACACCAACACAGCAAAGGAGGAACAAGAAAACCTCAAGAAAATAGATAGGAGCTATCTTCAAAAGGAAATGACAAGGATGGAGAATACAATAACCTTCATGTTCCAAAGAAGAAGTAATTGTCAACTCTGAAGTTAACCTGACCGAAGCCATCTTGGAGGCTTCAGTGTTGCCACAATGGTGCTGAGGGATAGGAAGGAAGGAGTGGAGATAGTTG
Organism: Bungarus multicinctus; assembly: GCA_023653725.1. NCBI lineage: Eukaryota > Metazoa > Chordata > Lepidosauria > Squamata > Elapidae > Bungarus > Bungarus multicinctus. The sequence continues at coordinate 81,530,254 of CM042844.1, read as the reverse complement.
GTGTTCTGTAGCCAAAGCAAAATAGCTTCTCCTGAGAACCAAGGACATTCCCACAGGTGGCTGAAGAGAAGAGGAGTTAAGTTTCCAAGCAACTGGACTGGTAACACCTTGGGCTTCCTCACCCTTTCGCTGATCCCTGCAAGATTTGCGTGCCCCTTGGGGGGCCTCCAGACGCACAGATTGGGAATGAGAGAACGGAGCCCGCTCTTTTCTCCCCACGCCGCCACGGCACCACAACTGGAACCAGTCGAGCATCTTGGAAAAACTTTTATTTTTAATTAGGTGAAAACTGCAGGAACCATTAGAGTCGGTTTTCACCAGTTTGTGCCAATATGATATATCCAATAAACTTGTTCTTTGAGAAACCTGTTTGCCTTGGAGTTCTATTTGCTAGGGTATATTACTAGGAATCTAGACAGTATTGGGATTTAAATTAAACAAAAATAAGAGAGCTGGCTTGGATTCCAGGTACCCCTTTGCAATCCAGTAATTGTTATTGTAGGCCTGGACAATGCAGACTATATTCTTCTGCTGCACACAGTAGGCCATAATCTTCTATCACTTTCTAACTCGAAGCATGTTTGAATGTTTCTAGTAATTACACTTTTTTGATAACTGGCATATGGCCTTATAAGGAAAGCGAACTGAATTGATTACCCCTTGTAACTTTAATCAAGCAAGTAACTTTAATCAAATAACATCGATTAAACGTAGGGCTTAGTTGCCCAAGGGTACAATCATGAAAAATTTGCATTATCACACTGCAAAACGCCCATACTGTGAATACTGTCAAGTACATCCTTGTCTGCAAATCATTGCCCACGGACTCTTACCAATAAAGAAGATGACTGAGGACAAATTGCACTCAACACATTTTAATAAATATGAGTTAGCAACGCACTTAACCATTTGCTAAAGTACAAAACGACGAATCCTTCTATTGTTTCTTTCTTCCACTTTCCACATACTCCATTGCCATGACAGTTCTTCATTTAAATGGCATGCATTAGGATGTCCACAACCTACACAACTCAAAGAAGGTTTCATTCTGAGTCGGATCAATATCTCAGCTGCAGGAACTTTTTGTACTAGATGACATGTTCAGTCTAATTGGATAGCTGTTTATGAAGATTCTTTGATATGAGAAGCTCAGCTCGTCCCAAAATTTTATAATCACAGAAGTGCAAGAGCAGCAGAACCATCAAAAGGCTCGAGGCTGCTGAATTCATTATGCAGCATTGTATTTTTTAAAAGATCTATTGGATATTCATTTATAGAAAGCCTATTGCAATGTTCAAAAAAATATATCATGGGCTGGTGGTACACAATGGAAAGAGACAAGATGATATTCCACAGTACGAAGGAGAGGCGAAGATTACATTGAACATCTATGTTGGGACATTTAATTTTTCTTACTTCAAATCAGTTACAAGTATAGACCTCCACAAATATGCTTTTACAAGAGGCAGCCAGACTTCCTTTGTTTTTCCTTGAAGATCAACTCATTCTCATAAAGATACAAAAGAACTTGGCATGCTGTATGTCACATCTTTAAACTCTTAATTCCACAGCAAGGATTTTACTGGAGGAACAACCATTTTCCTCTCTTTATTCTTCTAGTTACAAGGAATGTTGACATGGGAATGGCTGTTCTGATGTCTCAGCTTCTTTCAGTTGTGCTGTTCTGAAAATGAGACCTAATAATACTTGTGCACAGCACAAAAAAAGGGGAAAACATTTCACATTTATAGTATTGTTTCTTCTTGCCAACAGACTATTCACCTGACCAAATTGGTTATTTTCAAAACAAAAACATTTGCAGACAGATTATTATTCTCTTTGTGCAGGAGTGTGTTTCTGTAAAAGACGGCCAGATCTCTCAGCTACATACAGAATTGTTTTCTATGATAAATATAGTTGACCAGCAATGCCCTTGTTGTCTTCTGGACTCACTAGCTCAATACCTTTGGGCATCGCAAAATTCTGCTTGTTTGATCAGCAACTGATCAAACAAGGGAGGGGCAAAAAACTTCAACTACTGTGTTTCCTTGAAACTAAGACCTAATAGGAAAATAAACCCTAGTATGATTTTTCAGGGTGCTCATAATATAAGCCTTATCCCCCAAATAAGCCCCAGTTAAGATCGTCAACCAGACAGACACATTTACCATATATTTTCCCGAAAATAAGCCCTAACTGGAAAACAAGCCCTAATTCATCTTTTGGAGCAAAAATTAATATAAGACCGGTCTTATTTTCAGGGAAATACAGTTAAGTCTCATCTCCCCACTCAAACATGGAAAGTTAGTTCTTATGTAGCAAACTGGTACATCGGCAGAAAGGCCACAATTCAATGACAGAACAAAAATGCTCAATTCGGCAAGATTCTGTCTAAAACTATGGTGATCCCCAGTTGTTGTTGTTGTTGTTGTTAGCGCATGTGTTGTTAAAGTAGCCAGGAGACCACAATGCTATTGCACAGTAGCATTTCAGCTTGCCAAGGTACCAGCCCTGTTAAAGGAAACACTTGTGCATTTTTAAAGGTGCACCACAGAAGGGCAAGCTGGTTTCGTACCAGAGAAAAAGACAAGCAGTTTTTTCTGCAGTGTCACCCAAGGCTTATTCCTGGAGTTGCCTTGCAAGTGGGCACCACAACTGGAAAGTTCAGAGCTGTCAGGAATCTGCCTGCCTGCACAGAGCACCAGCTCGTCCCCCCACCAAAGTGGTACCTATCTATCTACTTGCATAACTTGTTTTCGAACTGTTAGGTAGACAGAAGCTGAAGCTGAGTGACAGGAGTTTGCCCTGCCATGCAGAGCTAGGGCTCAAACCACCAGAGCCGAGACCATTTCCAGCATCATTAAGCCACTGAGCCACCGTGCCTCTGTGATCCCCAGTAGTCAATTTAGCTATGAAATTATGTGGATCATGGCCTGACTTGAATTTTGTTCAGATGCTGAGGCTGCTTCTTAAATATCTAAAATAGTTTCATGGTGTATCTTCTGATTATTGAAGAGGCTAACACAGAGTTAAAAGGTAAGCAAGAAGAGCAGGAGTCATACAGGCTTGGTAAATATAACATTTAGCAATATGGAGCTGATGTGCTCTGAATTTTAATTCCCATACAAGTTTTGTGAGATTTCAAATCTTTCCAGATAGAGAATTTAATGATGCACATATCATTCTTTTCCTCTCTCATAGGGGCCAAATGCAGAATATGTGCAGTTTTCCAACCCAAATGACTTAGAACAGGCTAGGAAAACAAGAGAGAACACTCAACCAGACAGAATTAGTGCTGCTCTTTCTACAGCAAGATAAATGATGGAGGACTGAAGCCAAATCCAAAATTGATAAAACAGGAATGTTTCCAAGAGAAAAAAGAAAAGAGCTCATTCATTTCTGATATACATCAAGCACAAATGGGACCCAAAGAAATAATCTCATACTGGAGAATTGAATGCACATTGACAACAACTGTGAGTACAATCAAATCACAAAAACATTGTTGTTATGGTGTGTTGCACAATCAACCAGATGTCTAGAAACTGCATTTGACATTTTTATCCACCTATCGTCCTTCCCAAGGACTTGGGGTAGGCAGATATTGTTTAATCGCAGAATGTAAGCTGTTCCAAGTAAATTATTATTTATTTATTTATTTATCATATTTTTATACCGCTCCCTCTCCCAAAAGGGACTCGGGGCGGTGTACAGTCTAAACATATAAAGATACAGTCAACAGCAATTAATTCAGAATTGAAATAAATAGATGAAAATAGGATAAATGAGTAAAATAAGTAAGTAAGTAAATGACTGAGTCCCGTCAAATAGAATTAAAAGTCTTATTAGAATTTAAAATTTAAAAATCTCAGAGAACCTTTAATTGGCTAGGCCGGCCTGCTTAAAAAGTAAGGTCTTGACTGCACGCCGGAAGGTTAGGATGTCCGATGTGTCTCGTATCTCCGGGGGGAGATAGTTCCAAAGGGAGGGGGCTCCCACAGAGAAAGCACGTAATCTCGGGGTCGCCAGCCGACAACGATCAGGTGGCGGTACCCCAAGCAGGGCAACCCTGTGGGAGCGTACTGGGCGGCGGGAGGTTGTTTGTGGCAGAAGGCGGTCCCATAAGTAGCCAGGTCCCGAGCCATGGAGCACTTTAAATACTAACAGTACCACCTTGAATCGAATCCGGAAGGCCACAGGAAGCCAGTGCAGTCTGCGGAGAAGTGGTGTTATGTGGGCGTCCCTGGGGGCGCCCATAATCATCCGTGCGGCTGCATTCTGGACTAACTGTAACCTCCGGAGACTGCCTTTTGCAATTGACTGACAGTAATTTCATCAATGCCGATGATGTTTAAGTTGTAATATACTCTATTACTATCATTAAGTGTTGTACATTATGATTCTTGATTCTTAACGAATGTATCTTTTTTTTATGTTTACTGAGAGTATTTACACCAAGACAAATTCCTTGTGTGTCCAATCACACTTGGCCAATAAAGTATTCTATTCTATTCTATTCTATTCTATTCTATTCTATTCTATTCTATTCTATTCTATTCTATTCTATTCTATTCTATTCTATTCTATTCTTGTAATAACAGAGCCATCTGAACTTTGTTATTCTTTGTTATTTAGAAAAAAAAACCCTGAAATAGAAACAGTATGTGACAAAAACATGTACTTACTTGACAGGACTGTTGTGAGGAAGATATAATCAGAAAAGGAAATCAAGCCACATTCTCCAAGGGCATAAAAGATGCTGTCTTCATCAGCAAACTTCTCACGTTCCTGGGAAATTCTCTATTTTAAAAGATTACGAATGCCACAATCCCAAAAGAGGAAAAATATACTTAATTAATAACAGACCACAGCTTTAATACATTATTATTATTATTATTATTATTATTATTATTATTATTATTATTATTGCCATTAATCATTTTCTAAATCCCTTCTATTACCATTCAGATACCTTTCCAGCCTTTAAATCTGTCAGATGGGCTTTTGAGGGTTAAAATATTAAAATCAAGTTCTCTTCTATCTATATTTTACATAAATTTCAGTCTTTATTTGAGTCTAAATCCCTTTGAATACAGGAATTATTTCTATTTGAGCAGGCTAGGATCAAATCAAGATATGCCTTGTTTCCTCTAACTTAGTAGTAGGTATTTCAAAGCTTCTATCTTACCAGTTTTAATACATAGAGACTGAAAAGAATTTACTGATGGTGACTTTGGAGAATCTTTATACTTCTATGCATAGATAAAATACTGCCGATCTCTTAATTTGATTATGAAATAGGAAGTAAGCTATAGCACTTGAATTTAATAGCAGTGTTGCATTATATGAACATTTCAGGAAACCAGAATTAATAGTGCCACGTATTTTCTAAAACTGCAAAACTGAACTAGCTTTGAAGCTTTGCAAACATGATTTAAAGGATTTGTCTTAGCTATGATTTTTGGCGAGGCATACATAATGCAAAACTCTTTTTTAACAGCAGGACTGGGAAATATACGCTAATGAAAATAAAGATAAAAGTGTCATGATTAAGAGGCCACAGTTTATCATCAATTGGTAATTGTAATGCAGACAGACCGTTCTGATCCAACAATTTCTTTTCTTTCTCATTCTATCCATAGATTTAATTAGTAAACTGAAAGCTATTAAGTCATTTTTGCCTTCTGAAGTTTTAAAGGCCAAAAAAAAAAAGATGCAAAAAATTGGGTTAGAGAAGTTGAGTTCTATCATCTTAAAATAGTTAATTTTTTTCAGAAGTATTAGAAGACAAGCACCATACACACACACACACACACACACAGAAAGAGAGAGAGAGAGAAGTAGAAATATTAAAAAGGATTAAGTGAGTTGTGGTTAATGTATATGAGGCATGCAAGCACGGGAGCACATTAAATCACAAGCACAAATTTAAGAGCAGTATTAGGGAACAAAAGACACCATAAACAACACACCAGGGTCCAGTTATACAACTGTTCCCTATCTGTTACCTCTGTCTAGCGAGGATCCCATCATATATGAGATAAAGGAAAGACAATTTGTTAAGCAACAACACTTAAAGCACATTGACATCATCATCATCATCAGTTGCATTTGAAGAGCAAGAAACATTTGAAACGACAACAGTCATAATTAAGAAATGTGGAGAAGGCATTGATTAGAAATTGAGATTGAGATGCTGTCTGATGCTATCATTCTATTTCTGTTTGAAGTACCAGAACTGGAGATAAATCCATAATAAAATAATCATACTGAGAGAAAGCATAATCACCAAACTCTTTTTCAATAATTCTAGCTTATGTAGGGTTGCCAAAATATCAAGGGAGAACTCATAACAAGAATCATTCTCAGGGAGTGAGAAGTTGTACTTATTCTGCAAAATACTCATATCAGTATTCACTCATTATATTTATGAAGTCCTTGGTGTTCTCTGAACTTGGTGGCTTTCAAACAATAAATAACAACCTAACAAAGGAACCACCAAGAATGCTCCTACCAACACACTGACAGGGTAAGCTACTTGTATATAAAAAAGAACAACCCTCCCATTCTGTTCTAGCACTGATGATGTTACCTAGATGGGTAATGAAACATCTCAAAAAAATAACCAAGCTCAGAGAGCACCAAGGACCCCACAAATATGTACTTCATAGTTGAACTATCAATATTATCTTCTGTTGGTATCTGTTGCTGTCATTATATTTATTCTGACAAAATCAAAAGAGAAAGCTACATAAGGATATGGTATGGCCAACATTTATACATACAATTGACAACACTGGGGAAAAGATTTGAGACTCACTGCTCTCTAAGATTATGAAAACTGTACCTAAAATCAGAACTCTTTTGTTTACAGTATTATAACTTCAAGATTATGCAATCATACTGTTACTACTCCTATCTCTTGTCATTTTAGTACCTCTTGAGCATGCAACTCTAACTGTAAATAAGTTCCACTGAATTGAGATTGTTTTCCACTGAAATATAGATTGCAGATTTAGAGAGACAGATCTTTGAAATTTTAAATTCATTTAAAGGCATTCTGTTTGTAAAACATTAGATCCAAACAATGTTTATTCCAGTCATTATTTACAATTTTATTATGGCATTCTGTATCCTTCTTTACATTAGGAGTAGTAATATATATTTCATACAGCATATACTACTGCTAAAAATATCCACTTTATATTATGGAATTCTAAATATCATAATGAATGAGCTTCTGACACCTTGATGCAGTTTTGGGAACTAGATTAATACAACAAGCACATCAGTAATTCAAACACATTCTATTACAAACCAGTTTCTCTTGTATAAGAATGTGTTTTATGAATCTCAACACCATCTTCCCCAACTATCATTCCAGCACAATGCATTATTACTCTTGAATCAAATGCAAGTTATTTAAAAAGCAAACATGCAGGTATGATATAATCAGTGGTAGTAGTAGCAGTGGTAGTAATAGTAGTAGTAGTAGTAGTAAATGACATGTAGTTAATGCTAAGTAGATTAGGCTTCTCTTAATGACTTGCCATTGACATCAGGAAGACTAATAGCACATTCTGCTCTACCCACATTTTATAAGTTCTCTTTGCACCTGGATTCCAAATTCATTTCTATCTGTAATCAAATTAACTATTTTATAAAGTTCCCATTTATAAAAATGGAAGCATTACTGCAAAGATGTGATGATGATGATTATTTAAAAAAACACTTTGGCTTACTGAAGAATTTTATATTTCCCCAAATCAGCTGAGTCTGTCCAATATTGTCTGAAGCTCATTGTCATACTAAGTAATTCAACTTAATCCATTTATAATTCAAAATAATGTTCATAGAAAAATGAAAGCCACTCTACAAATAATTGTCGTGCAACTGAATAGTATACCAACTCCCTTTTTACGACCCTGTAATCTCTTAATTCGGGGTAGAGTCAGGGCGATTGGATGGAGCTGAGCTTTTACTGGCCGGATTCCCTTCCTGATGCCACGCAGAGTTCTCAGTAGATTTTTTTTCCTTGCGCCCTAGGAGAGAAATACCTGATGCTACCTAGGATTGAACTCCCAACCTTCCAAGTGGGAGGTGAGTGTCTTCACCACTAGGCCACCACACCGCTCAGCTGAATAGTATATACCAACATGTAAGAATAAGGCATATATTCTCTCTAGTGCAATACTTATATAGTCAAAGAGGTGACCGGTTTCAATTTCCATCAGATGGATTTAGACAAATATTTCCCAAACCTGGCAATTTCCAAATGTGTAAATTTCAACTCTCCAAATTCTAATCAATGACCATCTAATCCAGTGGTAGTCAACCTGGTCCTTACCGCCCACCAGTGGGCGTTTCAGCTTTCATGGTGGGCGGTAAGGGTTTTGTCCCCTACTTTTGTAAATCACCATTATTGTGGAACCAGTGGGCGGGTAGAGAAAACTTTACTACTAACAGAGATACAAAAGTGGGCGGTAGATATAAAAAGGTTGACTAACCCTGATCTAATCAATGAGTGATTATGGAATCCTGAGATTCCAAGTTCACACATCTGGAAATGTCACAATTGGGAAACATTGATTTAGATCTTTAATTAAATGAGGAATAAAAAGTAAATACATTTTGATGAGGCTGCTATGTATGGACCAGGCAGGAAAAGAGAACAAATGTTTTAAGACAGGCCACTAAAGGCCCGATTGACAATACAACAAATGTATTCACATGTTCTAAAAAGTTGATATAGTAGAACATCTAATTGTTGTAAGGCATGATGTATATACTATACAGTATCACAAAGTACATTTACACATATAGCTGTATCATTGTCTTCGAAAAAAAAGGACTAGGGATTTTGAAGCTGCAATTAAATTCAGAATAGGATTGCCACATTTAACCTAGCAATTTATGGACAGCTCGGTCATCACATAAAGAGAGCCAAGCACATAAGATTGCAAAGGGCTTTATTAAAGCACAGAGATTAGTATATGCTTTGAGATACATGGATTATGAAACACCAAATGTAAAAAAAACCCATGCCAAATAATTATTTATATTGATTTATTTACTAGTACCACAAATTCAATTTCAGAAATTGAACTATAGCACATTAATATTATTAATCACCATAGCAATGCCCGTTAAAATATACCTTGGTCAGTGCACATTTAATACACAGATTTTGAATTTTTACCTGTGTCTCCAGCTTTTTTTCTTTTTTTTTTTGAGCATACAATATTTAAACTGAAGGAATACATTGCATTTAGAATCTATATTGATTTTTTTAAATTCTGGCTTTAAAGAAAATGTGGACACAACTTTGTCCATGCTAGTTGAAATGGAAGAACGAAAGGGAGAGAGAGAGGAAGAAAGGAAGGAACCTTGCAGCCTATGGAGAGTTTCTGCTGGAGAAAAGAATTAGCATTTTCTGATTTCCATTGTCTTACAATGCTTTGTTCTGCTCCAGAAAATATAGTCTAATTGTTACCTACTACAACACAGTAGTAAAAGCTACTAAGACTAGAAAGAATTCGAGAAAAGTGCAATTCCCCACCCACTTCTTCCTGTTTTGCAAATCTGGATGTAATCTAATCTAGTTTGGACAAAATATGAATGCAGATTGCCAAATAAGAGCACACCAAAACTATAAATAGATAATCATCTTAATTCAAAGTCACCAGCATTGTTTTTAAGAACACAGCTAGGCCTCAAATATATTATTTTAACTTTCATATACCAATAATAATATAAAAAAATTAATGAGCAATGTCTGTATACCAAGAGATATTGGGAACACAATTACTATAAAATGGAGAATGAAGTGAACACTTACTGTAAATCATGAAAGAAAGCAGTGAATATTCAGTGATATTTTCCATGCTATTAATATTTACACTTCAATATTTTTTAAAAAAAGTTGATAATCTTAAGCAATCAATACACTGTTTTTCCATATGTACTGTATTTGTACTAAATATGTACTGTATATCACGCGTGCCAGAACTGCATACATCTTAACAATTTAGATAATTTGTTCGGTTTCATCTGCCTTATTTAGGATTACAGAAACTGAACTACCATGAGAAAAAACATGAATGCTTAAGATTCTGCGTATTTTATTTGTTGTAATATCATTCTCTTTCAATCCCCATTGACCACTCTCAGGTTTACTAACTGCATAATGTACACAGAAGTTCAAGTAATCTCCTTTTAATTGGCAGCATGTGGCTCTTATATGCACTTACTTGGATGTAAGTAAACTTTCACCAAGTCATCCCACTGAGAACTGCTTCTCAGACTGGAGTTGGTGTGGAGAGTTGGAAAAGTTTAAAGGCAAAGAGAATTGTGTATGGCGAACTAAAATTGGATTAGCTAGGATGGAGACCTTTATAGGGAAAAAATATTCCAGGTTCTCTAACAGGAACACTGAGGAGACTGCAGTATCAATTGTTCATTAAAGGCATGTTGGCAAACCTGAAAAAAGGTTCTGTCTGCCTTAAGGATTATATTAATATAAATTTAATTTTAATGAGGCAACTCCTGAAAGCAGCAACATTCTTTTTTTTTTTTCAGGTTGGCATGGAAGCTTGTAACAGATGGCTGCTTTAATGCATAACAGAGAGATGTTATGTCCATGTGAAATCCAATGCACAATTTCCAATAATTTTCACTGTGCACAGCCCCAATAGTTATCCTTTCCAAGCTGTTATCCAATAGGTTTCTAGATAAATATATTTTAATATCCCTTAGTTTCAACAGATGGACAAGAGATGTACACCTTTGAAATCTCTTTTGATTGCTCACTACCAAGATACTTGAACCGTTGTTGCTTCAGAACAACATGATCTAAATGCATCTGTGTAAATAAGCATATTTCGGGCACTGATAAATGTTTTATTAAAGTTGGTTTTCCAAACGTTGTTAAGTAACAAAAAGGGTTTTAAGAATCTCAACCTGAGAGTCTCAAAAAATGAGTGGGATCTTTAAGTACTATAGGAATTAAGGAACTTAACTGATGATTATTTGAATCTATTTTGTGCTATCAATAGATCCAGGAAAGCTGGATGAAAGCTGGAAGTTTTTCTAATGGAAAAACTGTCCATTTTCGCCCACCCAAACTTTATACACGTGATCATGGCAGCGATGAATTCCATAAAAGTACTTTGAGATGATGTGTGTCTTGGAGTTACTGACAAGAATGGATTTTCCCTGGAACGCTTACAGATCAAACATTGCATGTTAAATTCAGTCTGCAGTGCTATAGATCAGGGGTGTCAAACTCAAGGCCCGAGGGCCGGATCGGGGCCACCCTGGAAACAGTGAAGGATCGGCCTGCAGTGCCTCTGCCAGTGAAAACGGAGCTTGGGAGGGCTGTGGACAGCCATCCTGAGCTCTGTTTCTGCTGGCACGGGGTTGCAGGAGGCAATCGGGACCCATTTTCACTGGCAGCGTGCTCGGGCAACCACAAGCACTCCCGAAACGAATGATGTTGGACTGGCTACGCCCACCAAGGTCAAACACAACCCTGATGCAGCCCTCAATGAAATCGAGTTTCACACCCCTGCTATAGATACTCAAAACTCCCATTATATGGGTAATGAAGCTTATTTTGGACAACTATAGGGCTGCACTACTGAATTATAACATGGTTATGTACAATAGACAGGTGGCGCAGCTAACTGAAAAGCATGTTTTACATTAGCAGGAAAATGGATATCATCCAGGTGAGTTTTTTTTTTAAAGTATGCAGATGAACATTTCTATGAAATACTGCAGCCTCAGTGGGGAAACCGCTTTGCAGTTTCTTTGACCAGTAAACCTAGAAAATCAGAACAATCCCACACAAAAAATGTGCATAGCGCACATTTTATAATTTGAGCCAAGAAAAAATATTTATTCCCGTGAGAAAAATGAGAACTGTTGCTATTTTTATTTAAAAGAACAGTATGCAATCTTCCTCTGTAAAATTGACCTCATGATGCATCGAGCAAGACTTGTGCTCCTGGTAGTTTTCAGAGGCTAGAAAGAGAAATCTGCATGGATACCTTTCCCAGTAACAAATTAAATAACCATCGCCATTAAAAAAGCTGCACCTGAAATGCAAGAACTTAGAAGGCTAGCATTCTAACTATCCAGAGGAAAACAAGCCACCAGTATCCCAAGACCCTCCACAGGCAGCAGGAGCCCAGCAAGCAAGGGATGAGTCCTTCTAAAGAAAGCAAGAAGGAAAAAGCCTCTTTAAAAGGGACAGAATATATCTGGTATTCCTCATTACTGGTGGATCTCCAATATTCAGAAACAGTCCACATTTGTCTCTTCAAATCATTTCAGGCGTTTGTTCTTTCATTGTACATTTTAAGTGCGATATAGAATTTTGCAACTCGGAGAAGACAACCCACTGGATTCTTCCAAAATCAATGTATCTTCATGCAACAAAAATAACACACGAAAAGTTTTAGTGAGAGAGGCAATGATTTATTGATAACCCGGGTGTAATTTGCCTTCATTGTGCTCTGTTGTGTTTATGAAGTGATACTACTGGATGGATTCTGAAAGAGAGCTACAAGGGTACTTGCTCATAAGAAAAACAAACTGAAACATTAGGGTGCACCACACGTAGCAAAGATTTTCTTAAGTGTTTTTAAGGTGTTTTTTCAAAAGGCAACTGGACTTTCTTTGTTTTTCCTTGAAAGACGTTTTGCTTCTTGGATGAGAAGCTAAAGTTCTTCAAAGAAAACCAAATTCCAATTGCCTTTTGAAAAAAACACCTTTGCTACATGTATACCTCTTCAATCACCCATGATATCTTCTGATTTTTAAACTAATCTTAACTTGGTTACTGAATTAATCTATTTCACGGCTTTTACAGATTACACTAGTCAGTAATTTGGTTACAGAATTGATCCCCTGAGAGAATTCACATGCTGCTTGTGTTGACAATTTACCAATACTTTGATTCTGGTTTTCATATATGCCTATTTTTCATGCAATTGATTGCATATATTTCTAATAGCCTTTTTTTCCTATTTCCCCAAATGATTGGTGGAAAGGAGGATAAATTAGAATGTTTAATCCTGAGGGTATCATCCCAAATCCAATTCCAGGAGATTTGATGAAGAAGTATGAAAGTTTACTAATTTCACAGGGTTGGTGCTAATCTACGTAAGATTCCATGCAAAAAAGTCCCGGTATTTCATGAGTGTCATTAATATCTATTTTGTTTGCTAATGTTTGCTCCTCAGAGCCGAAAATGGATTACATGAAGCTAGATTTAATAACAAACTGGGAGGTGAGAAATCATTGCAATAGAGACTTGGTTAAAGCATTCTGTCCTAGATAGTGTTGCTAGCTTAAGTGGATTCTTTTGAGAGAAAGAATTTTATTTTTTAATGTGTGCCAGTGTGTTCACAGAAAAAAATGACAATAAAGGTTATCTTATTTTATAATATGGTGCTTGTTTAGTAAAGCTGTTGCAGTAGCTTCCTGCATTGCTTTTGCACAGTAGGTTTGTTTTCAGTATAAAACATGGCTCCAGGTTTATCAACGGTGAAAAAAATCTTTAACACTTCTTTAAAACAAAACCAAAACTTTTAGCTCAGAAAAAAAAAAGAGAATTATCAGTATTCTAAACTGACTCATATATGATATATGGGCAAACAGGTTAAGTCTTTCTCCAGGGCCTATGTGAGGCTTCATATTCAATACTTGTCAGTACAGATGCCAAAGAAGTGAATATCACCCTTGTTATAAAATGCCCTATTTGCTTAGGATGTAACGTTTTATGTTATAAAGACCACCTTGGGGAAATCTTCACAGACAGACACATTTGTCAATGGAAAGACTACAATTTGGAATTATGACACCTCACTCTGGGAAATGTTCAAAGCTATTAGAGGTGCACTCCAGCCATAAATATTAGCAAATGTAAAAGCTAGAGAGCTTTCTAGAACAGGGGTCACCAACCTTTTGGATCTCAGTGACCACCAAACTCATAATTTTAAATCCCGGGGACCACTAATTTGAATTTTGACAGACGGTGGATTGCTGACATTGGTGGATGGAAGAGAGAGAGAGGGAGAGAGAGATCTGATCTAACTTCTCTCTCTCTCTCTCTCTCTCTCTCTCTCACTCACACACACACACACACACACACACACAGAGGCAGGGGTGGGATTCAAATTTCTTAACAACCGGTTCTGTGGGTGTGGCCTAATTTGTGGGTGTGGTTTGGTGATCATGTGACTGGCTGGGCATGGCTTGTATGTAAATATTATAAATATTTGTGTAAATATTGATTTTTTTAAATATAAAAAATAGCAACTTTTACCTAAAATCAGGCAAAGCAGGCAGGCAGATTGAGTTGCTCACAGAATCACAGATTCATTCAGAGATCTATCTTTCTGCCATCGGCTACCTGAGTCCGCACTGAATAATAGAAGCTTCAGTCCTAAGGAAGATCTAAAGATTAGCTAGAAAGCAAGAAATCCAATGGTTTCCTGCTTTCTAGTTAATCTAAATCTCCTGGCACAGCAGAACAGCTGATTGTCATGGAAAAAAAAGGAAAAATAGCAACTTAACAAGCAAGTTTGCCAGGTAAGGAGTAAGTGGGTGGGGAAGGTTCCCATGGGCCATGTGGGTGGCGCAGTCCTGTGTTCCTGCGCAGCCTGGATTAATTGCTCTGGTACTCTGAGGTGCTATTCCTCTGCGGCCCACGAAAATTTTCTTATGGCCCACTAATGGGCCATGACCACCAGTTGGCAACCACTGTTCTAGAATGTTGTTAGAAATATATTTCTGTCATTATTCTTTTTCCTTCCGATTCCCTTAATATCTTTCAGCTACAATCACCAGATGAAACTAAAGCAGGAACTTTGAGGGTCATTAAAGATTCATATATATATTTTTGGGGAAATACTCATTATAGATAGTCCTTGACTTATAACCATTCATTTAATAGTCCTTGAAGTTATGGCTGCAGGAGAAAAGCAGGTAGAACTAGTGGGCGGAGTTAAATGTATCATTAGTTTAGAGTTCCTGCACTGCTACAAGAGATCCAAGCCCAGCCCTCCTTTGAATTATGTTAATCCTTATCTAGCATCAATTCGGTGCTATTATTGGCCAGATTCTTGTGTACACGTTTGAATAAATACTCTATGTTGCAACTTTATGAATGATCCTGATTCTTGATGCCTAACATTGGCTATTGCAGCATCTCCAACATAATAGATCAAAATTTGAACACTTGGCAGCCCACCTATATTTATAACTTCAGGAGCACTTCAACTACCCCGTCCAATTATCTCTTCCCATCTATGACCTTTTGGCTCGCTACACTGTACGGCTCCTGAAATCCTACTTGACTTTTGCCATTATTTTTCTCCCTCTCAGCTGACCAAAACAGCTGCTGGCCGCATAAGGCTTTCTTCCCCAAGTCTATCCATGGCAGATTCCTCGTGAAATCTAGGAATAAGAACTTCATGTGGCCAGCAGCGGCCTCATGAAGGGGCAGACTGGGCATGCCTCATCGGCAGTGGGAACAAGAAGACGGCAAAGATCAGCTAGGGTGGTGGGGTGCAAGGCAGCAGGGGTTTCAGAGAACAGGATGGCAAGGGGGGGGGACTGTGGTTGGAACTGGGCTAGGTGTTGTGGTTCGCCGGCAGCCAGTGCAGACGGCAGCAGAATCGGACAGTGGGGAAGAATGGCGACCAGTCAGGGAGTCTGGAGAGGACTCGGATGAGGGTCCTGCATCCGATGCAGAGATGGGGCCAAGACTATCTGGGAGTGGGGTGCTGCCTTATGAGCCTTCAGAGTCTGGCAGCAGCGAGGCAGAGGATCAACGAGAGCCTGTTCCCAGTACACGTGTGCGCAGAGCTGCTAGAAGGCAAGAGCAACTGAAACAAAAGGGGCAACTCGGGAGTAAGGCTGGGAGGTAACTGCCCCTCCCATAGGGTATAAAAGTCAGGCCAAGATGACGATACCTTTGCAGGAAGCAAAGTAGTTTGATCAGTTCAGAGTCATTCTTGAAGCTCTTTGTACTTCGGTTGGTTTTTTTTTGTACTTGGTTGGTTTCTTTTCTAGTTCATTTGATACTTCTGTTTTTGGCAGCACTTCACAGAACTAAAAGGTGTGTGCTTATCTCGAGGGACTGTTTGAGATTAATTCCAGCTGGGAATGAAAGCGTTGCAGTAAAATAAATCTTGTTTTTAAAAGACGTGTGTGTGTAATTACAGTTTGGAAGTCTTGGTCAGAACACGGGTATAGTTGAGGCTTCCTGAGGAAGCTGCAGCTCAGAGACTTCTTGCAGTCCCACTGTGATGGCACATGAAAAAAACCTTGAGCCACAATGTATTTTTTCTTCAGTCTTCCTGTAATTACACACATGCATGCACATACCTTACATGGTTTTTACCTGGCGTCCCTGAACCTGCATTCCCACAACCCCTGTACTCCTTACCTAGAACTCACATCTGCTTCCCATTTGACAACATGCACATCTGGAGCAGGGGTAAGTTTCAAAAAATTTAGCAACTGGTTCTCTGCTGGGTGGGTGTGGCCAAGGTGGGTGTGGCCTAGTCTGTCTCCTGCACCACAATGGGGGAGGATTATTTTTGTTTCTCCCCGGGCTCTGGAGGTTTTCCTTGAGCCTCCAGGGGGGGCAAAAACGGCCACCCTGGGCTCCAGAGGCTCTCTGGAAGCCGGAAACAGGCTCCTTTCTGGACTTCCCAAATTTCCAGGAGGCCCACTTTTCACCCTCCCCAAGCCACCGCATGCACCCTGCACTTACCTGCATCCAAAATGGGCCGCGTGGGGACTCCTGACACAGGCAGGGTGGGCAGGGCCAGCCAAGAGTGGGATTTGGGGGGTTCTCTGAACTTGCACAGAATCTTAGCTAGGGGCTCTCCCGAACCCCTGTGAACCCCCAGCAGCCCACCCCTGATCTGGAGTTACAACAGCAATAGGGCTGCCAGATTGCCATCACTAAGTGATGTAGTCTTATGACTCATGCTTTACACAAATTCCGGCTCCAATTGTGGCCGTAAGTCAAGGACTACCTTTAGAGTTGGCTATTGGAGAAGGACTGGGGAAGGATGATAGCCAAGCTCCAAATGTCTGTTAAAGAAAACCCCCGCTTCTGATAGTAGGATTTGCACTGGGAGGAAATCTCACACTTGCAGGTTCAGAAAGCCGAGGAGATAATTTATTCTGCATTATAAGTAGTGTCCAAATTATCTTTTTTTTTCTGATGCTATTTGCATTTTTAAAAGGACAATGTTAACAGCAAAACAGTTTTTAATGCAGACCTGGGCTTTTTACAGCTGCTTGTCCTTTGGTAGTCCCTGTCTGGCCATCGTTTTATTTTGAAAACAACTTTTCTTTTCTTCAATTTACACATGGTTCGGCCCTCCACAACTGTCTCAGTTTCTCATATGTCCCCTTGGGAAAATTAATTGCACACCTCTGTTTTAATGTAATCTCAAGCAGAGTCTACAGACAGCTCTTCTGTAAAGCTCATTACTAATTCCTTCATAATTTACTGAGAACCACTTTTTATGATAGGATGGTCTTGAAATGCGGTTTAAAAACCAACTGTGGATTTCTATGCATGTCTCATTTTTAATTCAAATGGCTTGTTCCTCAGTAAAAATTGTGTGTGGGGCGGGGAATGAAATGTGATAAAGGAGCTATAGTTATTATCTCAAGATAACTGATAATAGAGATTTGTTATATTGGAAAAATATTCCAGTACTATGCTGAACACAACTGTGTTTAAGGAAAAGCCCTGTTCCTTATATCAACTTTTCTATTGTTCTTTTCTTTCTATTTTTTTATAGGACATAAAATATTCAATACTTTAAATCAACGTGTTTTATTTCTCTCATCGTAAAGAAAAATTATTATTTCATTTTGGTTGAGGAATAGAAAATGTTCATAAAATGCGTCCAGGAAGCTGTTAAGCCTAGTAATGAAATGGCATCTAGTGACCTTACGTAAAAGAAAAGAAATCTTGTACAGCAGGGGTCTCCAATCTTGGCCACTTTAAGACTGGTGGACTTCAACTCCCAGAGTTCCTCAACCAGCTTTGGGAGTTGAAGTCCACCAGTCTTAAAGGGGCCAAGGTTGGAGACCCCTGCTGTACAGTAAATATCTGAAATATCTTAGCAATGAATTCCTCTGAGTACTTTTTTTTCTATCAATAAAAGTTTGAAAGGGCCGTATTTTAATTTGTTTAAGTAGCACAATCCAAGTAAAGAAAACTTCTATTTTAAGACAGGTGATGGAGAAAAAAAGTAAATATGTGTGTGTGTATATGTATATATATATATATGCTGTCCCTTTTAAAAGGGGTGGATATGGGATCTGAAGCACAAACTGATTAAAGCACATGCTGACAAAGTCAGTACCTGCCAAAAATCCTGAGAAGAGGGATAAAAGTTAGGAAGAAAAGGAAGAAAATGAGCAAAGGTTTGTTACAACAATAGGAAAAATAAACCAACCAAAAATATCATGTACATCATAACGGCAGGAACGACAGAATAAAAAGAATAGTAAGTTAACATTTCAGGAAGAAAGAATTGCTGAACTCCTTAGAAGCAACAAATAAAGGGGAGGAAATCAATAGCATTTATCAGTTGCCTGCTACAATTTCAAGAACACAAGGAATCTATATAATAGTCTAGTTCAGTATTTTCAAATTTATGGCAACAAAATAAGAAGCCTTCAAGTTTCAACAGAGCCAAAAAGAAACCAACAATTCATAGATTTCGTTCTTGAGCAAAGATTCATATAATCTTCTATCTGGTTGTCCTCTTCCAGTGACCATGCAGCTTTGAGAGAACACTCACGACCAATGAGGTAGAGAGGGAACAACCATCTAGCCAACTAGATCAGCTGGGTTAACCCTGTCAAAACGAGGTGACGGATGTTGCAGACAAGATTGCCCTCCACCATCATCTCCAGTTTGAGATATAAAACAACTTTTGTAAGAAAAAAAGGCCATGTTTTCTTCCTAATAGCACAAAGTTACCAATGACTCCTCTTTTTCTCCAGCTTAGTGTTTTCTACAGGTTGGACAACAGACATCAATAGCACTTAGCAATAGCACTTAGACTTATATACCGCTTCATAGTGCTCTCTCCAAGCGGTTTGCAGTGTTGACATATTGCCCCCAACAATCTGGTCTTCATTTTACCGACCTTGCAGTTGGCAATCAGCAGACCAGAAGTAGCTTGCAATATTGCATTCTAATCACTGCGTCACCATGGCTCTTATCAATGTTATCAAGGTAATCAAAGCCTAAAACACCTCAGGAACTAGGCTGGAGAAACAGTTGGTCCTTTGGAATCTACTTTCCTTGATAATAACCTCAGTGCAGAACTGCAAATTAACCCAATTAACCATTGGCACTTAAACATTAATGGCTGACTTCATGGTTAACCTGAGATTCCAATATATCTTTAGCAGCTGGCCCAGTTATCTGGAGAACAAATCTACTAAAATATATTCTAACATCTCATCTTCTGGGTATTGTAAAAGGCACAGACATGGTTATACAAATAATTACTTCTCCTGATAAGCTACACCATCTGTCAAAATCTTTTCAAATAATTGTACATTTTGAAGGAAAAGCAGCAACTTATATAAATATGCATACAGCACTGACAGTTAAAGTTGGGCATATATTGCTAATTTAAGTTTTCCCCCTCCTGCAATGCATACCATGAGAACTGTTCTATTAAACTCAGAAAAGCAAAGTAATTTGAAAGTAATATGAATAGATAAATCAGCCAAAAAAATTATGGGGAAACCACTGAAAAAAATCTATTTTTTTTTCAGCACAACCAAACCTTTCAGGTTAAGTCTTTGGCTTTCCGAATTTTCAGCATGCCCATCCTCCCAAACAGAGCTCCTAGGAAGAGATATGTAAACTATCTTTTCAAACGTATATAAAATCGCTCTGCAATTCCAGTTCAAATTAATTACAGCTAAGACACTTGTTCTTCTATGATGAAAGAATAAAGTGGGTGACACAAAGGTCCATAAAATAATAAACATCTAAAAATCTAATGTAGTATTTCAGAAAAAGGCAAACTGTTGTACTTATTTACAGCATACGTGCTTACTACACATTAGGAAAATGTGAACAAACCTGTATATGTAGCCAAATAGCATAAGTCTTACATTGAAGCATTTTGGAGAAACCTGTTTCCAAGAGCAGCGTACACATTTTAAAAATTGACAGTACTTTGATTGCACCCTTTAAATTACATAGGTAGTCCTCAACTTGTAACTTACAACCACTCCTCGCACTTCCTACTGTTGCAGCAACCCCACGGTCACGTGATCAAAATTTGGGCACTTGGCAACTGGCATGTATTTATGACAGTTGCAGCATGAGGGCATGGAGTGGGCTGTGATCACCATTTGTAATCTTCCCAGAAGGCTTCTGGCAAGCGAAGCCAATGGGAAGCTTGGTTTACTTAATGGCCATGGGATTCATTTAAGAACTGCAGTGGTTCACTTGATCCACCATTGCAAAACGGTCATAAAATTGTATGCAGCTCACTCGTTATCTTGCTTAACAACAGAACTTCTGGTTTCAATTGGGGGTGTACACCTGCGCTTCTTTCTTAAACAAGGAAGTTGATCGTTGATCGTTCAGAAACTGATATTAAATATTAAATGCCACACTCCCAAATAACCAATCATTGTCTTAATCAGCTTGTTCTAGCAGTCAGTCTGATAAAAGCTGGCAGCAGGGGCTTAAATTGAATGCACTTGACAACTTAAATTATTATATTCCGCCCATCCAAAAGTGCTGATGAAATAGGCAGAACGAGAGGAGGATGACATGGAAGAAAGAGAATGTGGCCACATATCAGACTTCTTTCTGCTATCCCATAGCAGGTGGTGGGAACACTATCCTGTCTCTGGAAAAAACAGGAAAATCTGCCTTAGAGGAAAGAGAGAAAGAACAACAAAAGTTCCAAAACTTATTTTTCTGTTGAAAATGGGAAGGTGTGTCCTTTGCTACCATATTTACTGTACCCATGCTGGATATCAATATCCTAATTCACTGTAGTCCTTATATATAGAGTGAATTTGGATATTGATACCCAGTGCAATGAATAGGTTAGCAAAGGGCACACCTTCCTATTTCCGTTTTCAACAGAAAAAATGAGGGGCAATTTAAGTACTCCATTTCTTTGAAACAGGAAAAAATAAATTCCTGAAAATTCGTATATGTGAATTTTATAACGAAGTGGAAACTGGAGTACGGTAGCAAATTTGCTGCAATGATACAGCACAACTAGCAAAAGAGCAAGCCTGATTTTTTTTTTTTTACTTTGAAGCATGATGTTTCTTTCTAGAGTCTCATAAGAGTCAGTAAAAAAAAAAAACTCCTTAGAATTTAGATGTAGTTGCACTCATTATAATGAGCCAGAAAAAAAAAAGTCTAATTGAAAAATGGCAGGCCTTTGCTTATTTTATACATGGAATAGGGGAAAAGGACATCTTTTTCCTCTCCCCATCCCCCTCCTCACTCTACCATTGTTAGAAATATAATTAACATGCATCCAAAGATTGAAGAAATCTCACCTTTCCATCATAGCGTTTCACCACAAATTGATCAAGACCTAAATCTGGGAATAAAACCAAACAGGTTTATTAGCATATTTGGAAAATGACATTTTGGCAGTTTCTTTAAAGAAACTGCATCACTTAAGCCTTAACATCAAATCTAACATGAAAAATACAGGAAAGTAATCTTACTGTATAGTAATTTTCTATCTAGTTTTACAGGTTTCTGTAATAAATCTTTGTCTTTAATCACTCCACCTCCTCCTAACAATATCATCATCTTTTACCTGCAGCTCTGATTCTCTATGTTACCTCCAGTGCACTCCTGTCATTTCCCAACTACTATAATCATTAATCATGTAGCTGGAAACAGCACACTTGGGTGGAATCAAGAGTTTGGCCTGTAGAGAAAAAAATTATGTCCTTCCTTTCATATAGTAAGTAAGGAAATAAGTAGTTGCCATTAAGAGATTACAAAATGCTTTGCTTAATGAAAGTATGGAGCAGTGTTTTTTCAAACTTGGCAGCTTTAAGGTAAGTAGACTTCAACTCCCAGAATTCCCTAGCCAGCATATTGGGTTGGGGAAGCAGAGTAGTGGTCGTCAACCTTGGCCACTTGAAGATGCGTGGATTTCAACTCCCAGAATTCCACAGCCAGCATGGCTGACTGTAGAATTCTGGGAGTTGAAGTCCACACATCTTGAAGCAGCTAAAGTTGAGAAACACTGAAGTAGAGGAAACACTTCTTTAATTTTTCTTCTTTAAGTAGAGGATACACTATTTAATCCCACTTCCCCCATAGTTATCACAGAAAGAGGATACCCTTCATGGGCAATGATCTAGAACAGCAGTGTCAAACTCGATTTTATTGAGGGCCACATCAGGGTTGTGTTTGACCTGTGGGGGAAGTATGGCCAGGGGCAGGGCCAGCTTGACATCACTCATGTTGGGGGCGCCGGTGATGGTCCGAGTGGTCTGCCAACAAAAATGGAGCTCTGTTTTCGCTGGCAAAGGCACCATGGGCTGGTCCTTCGCTGTTCCCAGGCAACCCTGCATGCCAGATCTAAGCACCCCATGGGTCAGATCTAGCCCACAGGCCTTGAGTTTGACACATCTGATCTAGAAGTTCTCCAAGGATCTTCCAACATTATGATTTTACAAATACGTTTAATGTTAAGTTGATTAAAAAAAATCAATAATATAACAGGATTTAATTCATGAAACACTTCATTGCAGTCATTATGCAGGACTGTGGTTTCTTCCCCAAATCCCCAAAACCTTTAACCTTAGACTGTCTACTATTGACCTCACCCCTTTCCTAAGAGGTCTGTAGGGTGCGTGCATAAGCGCACCAATGTGCCTACCGTTCCCTGTCCTATTGTTTCTTTTATTTTTCTTATATGTACCCATTTCATGTATTCATGACTATGTTTTTACTTATACCTATTATCTTGTAAGCATTTGACAAACCAAATAAATAAACAAACAAACAAACAAACAAACAAACAAATAAATAAATAAAATATATTAGCCAGCACAATAGGAACCAGTAATCCAAAATATGCAAATCGATCTACTTTGGGATGAACGATCATTGAGTGATCATTTTGACATCTGCGTGCCACATTTCTGTAGATTAAAAGTCACAATAAATTCATACAACTGTTGCCATTATTCACTCATGTTTACCGGTCACCTTCCTTTCAGGAAGAAACTAATTTTGGGAGGGGGAAAATGGATGCTCAAAATGCAATGTTGGATGATATAGTACAATGATGGCTAACCTTTTTGTTGTTGTGTATACCAAAAGTGCACATGTGCCTGCACCCATAATGCAATGCACGAGCGACCCCCACCCTGTGCTCCCCCTGCTCATGCCCATGCAACCTCCCTGCATTCCCCTGGACCCTATGCATGTGTGCGCAACCCCCCATGCTCTCCCAGCCGAGCATGCACTGCGCAACCCCCATGCTCCCTTGCCCCTGTGCATGTACGCATGCCCCCCGCGCTCCCCCTGCCCCCCTGCACATGCATCTTCTGTATGCACCCCCACCCCCTGCGCATGCATGGCAGATACCCAAAAATCAGCTGGCTGGTGGGAGGTGCATGTGCATGCGCAGTGGAACTGAGCTGGGGTGACGGCTCACCTGCCGACAGAGATGGCTCTGCGTGCCCTTTCCGGCATGCATGCCATAGGTTTGCCATCACGGATATAGTATGATACTGTGCTGCACTGAACCATAGTTTAGTTGATGACCTTCAATGAAGACTTTTGTCCTCCATTGGACTGATTCATATTGATGTATATCTCTTATCTTATAGGTGTCTCCCACAAGACCATTTGCTGATAATGTGAATGATAGACCAACAAATATGGCAGATACTAAGCTGGAGAAGACTACCATAAAGCTTCATGCTCACAAAGAGTTATGTACCTTAATAAAAAACTTTAGTGCCAATTACCCACATTATTTTTACAACACGTTGGCTAGATCTTAACTG
Organism: Bungarus multicinctus; assembly: GCA_023653725.1. Lineage (NCBI taxonomy): Eukaryota > Metazoa > Chordata > Lepidosauria > Squamata > Elapidae > Bungarus > Bungarus multicinctus. The sequence continues at coordinate 81,506,167 of CM042844.1, read as the reverse complement.
TAATAAAAATGTTTATAAGGCTGTTTTAGTCCATTACTAAAGATTATCTTACAGTAATAGTTTAAAATCATATGCTGCAGAACATTAAAAATGAGATGGGAGAAACTGAGAAATGATCTCTGGCATAAAATTGCACAACTACAGGAAATCAATCTCAGTAGCTTTTACAAAGAAGGAAATAACCAAGATTACTGATGTGCCTCCCAGCTTTCTATTTTCCATCACAGTATGCAAGGCGACTTACTTTCTGGTTGCTTTTCATTTGGTGTTATAGATCGCACAAAATCTTGTGGGGTCATAAATACTTCTGAATCTCCATGCTCATTGATGATTTTCAATGTGGCAAAGTATCGAAAGATTTTATCAGGAGTAGAGTAAGCACGGATCCTGTTTTCATATTCCATCACCTAAAAATAAATAAATACTGGATGTGAACATTCTCTAAATTCCAATCGCTTAAGCAATTTTTTTTAAAGGTTAAGTGTTGTTTTGACAGAAATATATAATTCTATCTAAAGGCCCAAGCTGAGTTGTTAAAGTCTATTTATTTATCGGTATGATCAATCTACCCACCAGGCAGATTGCAAGAGACATAAAAGTCAAATTAGGTTTCATTCCTAAAGTAGTGGAACATTCTGAAAAAATAAAAACAAATTAAGCATAAAAACAACAGAGCAGATAACAAACCAGCACCATAATGAAGAAATAATTGGGAGAAAGCAGTTAGAATTGGCACTGATATAAAAGTGACAATCAGTCCTACTTTTGAGTGAAGCTTTCCCAGTAAGAAAATACCATCACAGTTTAATTCCCCTGCATCATTCCAATCAATCAATCAATCAAAATCTATTCATGGTCCAAGACCAAGCACAATAAAAAAATCATCATAAGATACAATAATAAACGGGAAAAATGCAAGAAATCCTAAAGCAAATGGTTATTAGCATGCAAGAGGAATCAGATATCTATAGTTATTGATGAATATTTGCAATCTTCAAGTTGCAGCATGTCAGGTGCAAGAAACCAGGAGGCAGGGTAAAGTTCAAAAGGAGTATGAGTTTATTTCAGGGTAAGAATCTGATCTAGTAACAGTCAAAGCAAATTGGAACTAGACAGAAGTCAATGGAATTCACTGGGGGTTGGACGTAGGTCTCTAGTGGAAGTGTAGCAACTCCAAAGTGATGGTACATATCATGCCCCCGTCGGAGTCTGAATCTGATGGGGAAGACGAACAGCTGACAGAGAGCGGGAGATTGGCTGTGAAGGAAACTTGGGAAGGGCAAAGTCAGGCTGGGCAGAGCAGGAGAGAGGTAGAACAAGGGAGAGGGAGTTCAGAGGAAGACCAAGGCCCACGCCCTCCTCATCCTAGGCCGTGCAGGGAAGAACGCAGAAAAGAGCACTGTGGGTTGCGAGGAAGGAAAGGGCCCCGATTCCCTTCACAAGGCACACCTGGGGATGGAGTTTAAAGGAGAGGCAATTGTGAGGGGCGTTTGTCGGGAACAAACACTGAATTCATCCAGTGTTGACAGTTTTACTCTACATTCCTGGCATTCCTCCTGACTGAAATATTGCTGTGTTTCTTTGTGCGTATCTTGCTTTGCTGGAATTATTGGACTCATTATCTTGCCCTGCTGGGCAAGTCATTCTGCTTACAGCATTTGGACTGGAGTATCTGCAGCCAGAGGCTATTGCAGGTTCATGGGAGAGCTTTTCTCCAGGCTGGAGAGTAAACGGGACGTTGGGGGCAAAGTTGGAGTAAATAAAGGGACGCATACCTGTTCTCTGGCTGTGTTGCCTTCATGCTACAACCCGGGTCATCACAATCCATTTGACTCTGCCCTCGAGCTCAGCATGGTCATCTCCTGCATAACATGAGCCTTGGGGCGGCTGATGCCAGATGCATGAGGGTGCATAGGTGGCCAGAAAGATGTAGCAATGAGTGCAACTAGGCTTGACAAGGTGCACAATGGTAGGATGAACACGGCGTGAGTACAGTGGCACTTGAGGAGGGTGCACGAGAGTCTGTGGGTTTCTAGTGAGGCACACCACAAGTGCAGAGAAACTATGGGAAGTTGCGTGGTTAGAGAGAATTATCCAAGCAACTCATGATCTTCTGTGCCAGCACCATGACTTTGCTTTTGGTAAGCTAATTGGTCATTCCAGGCCTGTTTGTTTCCCACAGGAGACCTACTGCTGAGATAGAATAATTTGATTTGGAAATGATTGGACAAAATAACTCCTTAATAATAACAACATTGGTTGATGGCTACTGTCTCTATGACCTAGGGGAAAGAAGGGAAGAGATACTGCCTAGGAAGCAATCAGAGAACCAGAGGCAGGACACCTCAGGGGCTTAACAGTCAGAGGAAGAAACATAGGAAGGACCCAGCCTATTTAATCAAGCAGTTAAAAGTGGCAGGGAAAAGTGTTTACTTTCAGACTTGCAAGATTGATGTCAGCCCTCCCAGGTAAACCAGGAAACAGAATTAGATGAACAAATTCTACATTCGGGTAAGGCTTACATTAACACAATCTTGCAAGACACTCAGCACATATTTAGAGAGAATCATTTCAATGAGAACAAATGAATAAAAGGTCGCTTGTAGATTCCAGAAAAAAAAGTCTTCTTTTCTCTTTTGTGCCAGGACTACTCTCAACTGGCTGATGAAAAAAAAAATCAATATATTCCCTCATATGCTTCCTTCACCCCCAAGCCCAAAGCCTCATTCCTTTCTTAGAAGGGAAATGATTAAATTTTGAGACTGATACAAAGGTGATTAGGAGTAGCCTGTTTACTCTGAAAGAATTTAAATTCTCAGAGCCTATATCTTATAGTACTAAAAAAACTGCATATTTCTTTTACAAAATCTTGAATAACTACTGTGAAGTACCAAATGACTGGAGGAGAAACAAAGTTCTCCCAATCTTCAAAAAGGACAAAAACAGGAACTAGTCAGTTCAATCCTGATACTTGGGAAGTTTCTGGAATGTACTGTAAAGACAATGATGTTTAAAGTGCCCAGTCAGAGAGAGGATAGGGAGTCCTGGTTTGATAATAGTACTTGTCAAAAACCATGGCGTAGTAAGCAGTTGATTGCAGCCTGAACATGACACAGCAAATGTGATATGACTACAAAAAAAGGTAAAGGCAATTTTAGGTTGCATTAAAAGAAATGTAATTTCCAGATCATAGGAAATCATAATACTGCTCAGATAAGTGCTATGTTCAATTTCGAGCCCCATGCTTTAACAATTCAGACAAACTGGAAAAGCGTTCAGAGAAGGACAACAAGAATGATAAGGGAACTAGAATTAAGTCCTATAAACAGATATACAAGGACATATTTGGCTCTGATATGGCTTTCATATTCCATCTTAATTTTCAAACACCTAAAAAGATAGCGCATGCAGAAAGTAAAGATTTTTATGATTCCAAAATGCAGAATAGTTAATCTAAATTAAAGACTTTAACTGAATATTAGGGGAAGAAACCTCTAATAATCTGACAAATTCCACAGTGGAATGAATTATCAAAATAGATGGTGGGCTTTCTTCTCATTAAATACACCCAGTTAGAGATTGGACAGCCATTTATGGAAAAAAATATTTAATTTCCTGCACTGAGCAAGGATTCAGACTTCATGGCCTTAATATCACCTATGAAAACTAAGACTCCACAATTCTCTCATCCAAACTCAGAAGAAAAAAAAATCCAAAATCCAAAACCCATCCAAATGTATGAATAATGATTCATTTGATTTGCATCCTGGTTTAAACAATTCTTTTCTATCTTGTTATCCTCAAAAATATTTGACGGATTATTAGAGGTTAATGCACCAGGCTAGAAAGCAAGAGACCGTGAGTTCAAGCCCCGTCATACCCATGAAAGTCAGCTGGGTGATGACTTTGGGTCAGTCACTCTTTTTTAGCCCAACCTACCTCACAGGGTTGTTGATGTTGTGGGAAAAATAGGAGGAAGAAGGAGTGTTGGTTGTGTTTGTCACCTTGGGTGATTTGTAAAAAATACTAAAAGGCACGATATAAAAAATAAAAATAAATGACCTGTCAAAAGGTTGCTCTTGACCACTAATTTAAATAAATGCAGTTTAATAAAGACATACCTTACGGTCTCGAAATCCAGAACGCTGTTTTTTCTTCTTTCCTTCTGCCTGAGAAACATTATTGGGCTCCAGAGCTTTCTCTTCATCGCTCCCTTCATTCGCTGCATCTCTGTTTTTCATTTTCTCATCCATCGTGTGCATGTCATGATTCACAGAAGGCGATGCTTCTGCCTGGGCTCTAAGATTTAAAACAGGAAGGAAAGTCCTTCTGATTATTTAAAATGCCCACAAGAAAACACTTCAGAGAAATGAATGACCTCAATCCTGACTGTGCAAACTATTCGAAACAGGTGATTTGCAAAGCGCATCATCCTAGAGAAAACACATTTTTTTTCAAAGTGTTAAAATAATACCATGGTTGCAAGGCTCACACTGCTATTCCAGCTGTCTCTACCTGCATATGTTTCCCTCTGCTGATGCCAAGCACAAGGTCAGCTTTCAAAGGATACGACTGTTTTAATACTTTGAAGACAGATGTTTCATCCACATACGGAGATTCTTGCAAAGGGCCTGTTTCAAAGGCTTCGCTTGGGTTTATTATCTACAGCCAAACTTTTATGCCTTTCCAGAAGCTTGCACAGCTGCTCTGTAACCTGCCCCCAGTTGCTTATGATGCCTTTATAAGTACTTGAATTGATGAAGTAGTTAAATGAGTCTGGAAAAACATGCATCTGCTTTAATTATTCCAAGAAACGTGCTTTGTCTAAGTTCCTGTGAGTTGTGAATGACTTCTTTCCAAGGATTTGCGTAGTAATAATACAAATGTTGGTTTGAGCTATATGAAAATTCCTCGGTTCTTAGGTCATGCACAAGTTGGGCTTAATTCAAGCAAGGAATTCTATAATGAAGGAAATACTGAATGGAAGAAGTAGTCAAGCATAGAAACTGTGTGTTGCCTTAGCATCTGGACATTCGTGAGCAATAAGCAATGTCCAAAGGTAACTGTTGAAATAGGTCACTGATTATTTAGCAAAATGCAACAGAGAAGTTTGCTGCAAAAATAGCAGCATACAATATAAGACAAGCAATAACTGAATATATCTACATATTTTGAATAGTTTACTTTAAATGTTTACTTGCAAGTATAAATCTTAAAATACCTTGGCAGGATTCTTAAAGAAATCTACTGTAGTGTAGGTTAACTTGATAACTTTTGATTACTATTTTATTAATTATTTTGATTATTATTAATTGATCTAATTGAAGTTTGACTAAATCTAGGCAATGACAACCGCTTGGCAAAATGCAATAGATGTTTTTTCTGTTTTACTATTCGCATATGCAAATAATATTTTGAAAAGCCCATCCTGGATACCTGTTTAAAGACTGATGTTGGAAGCCAATGAAGAAAATGAGGTCCTTGATTATAGAGGATATAAATATAAGGGGAATAACCAAGGGAATATAATTTTCTACCTACGAACAAGAGAGAAAACAAAAGCAAGAACGGTGAGAGGTACCACTTCAAATCCAGAGCACAGAATAAGCTAATTAAGGAAAAATGATAAATCCACAAATTTCTGTGGATGATGATGTTCAGACTCAGAAATATTGGGGGCAACCCTTCACCCTAGTGAGAAAAACAGGTGACCAGAGAAGCAAACAAAAGGAAAACAATTTTGCAATAAATTTAGTAAGTACCCAGGATGTGGCAGAGAATCAAATTTACTGAGCCAACTGAAAACTACAAGGCTATCAAACTGTTTTTTCCTCAAAATTAGACATTTATCAGCACATTGACTTAAGAAAATCTTAAAAGAATAAAATCACTGATAAAAAAGAAAGTCAAGGAGGCATGTTTCAGAGCTTTTCACCTCTGCCATGAAATCAACTTTGATTTCTTTAAAGAGATTTACAAAATGATCAGATTTAGGTGAGTTACAATTTCATTGGAAAAACTGTCAACGGTGACATTTATAAACCCATACTGAATTACTACAGGCAGTCCTTGACTTACAATTATTTGTTTAGTGGCTGTTCAAAGTTACAATGGCACTGAAAAAAGCGACAACCAGTCCTTGCATTTGCAACCACTGTAGCATTCCCATAGTTATATGATCAAAATTCAACCAGTTGGTAACTGGCGTGTATTTATTATGGGTACAAGCATCCCAGGAGCCAAATTCCCCATTTGCAACCCATCCATCCAGAAACAAAGTCAACAGGGGAAGCTAGGTTAGCTTACCAACCATATAACTCATTTAATGACTGCTGTGATTTTCTTAACAATCATGGCAAAAGAAGTCACAAAATTGGCTGTGATTCATTTAACAACTTTTGGCTCAGCAAACAGTAACTCTGGTCCCAATTGCGGTTGTAATTTGAGAGCTGTGGTGGCGCAATGGTTAAAATGCAGTTTTGCAGGCTAATTCTGCCGACTGCCAGTGGTTCGATCCTGACCGACTCAAGGTTGACTCAGCCTTCCATCCTTTTGAAGACCCAGATTGTTTGGGGCAATAGGTAAACTGCTTAGAAAGCGTTATAAAGGCACTGTGAAGCAATATCTGTGCTATTGCTAGAATGCAGTAAGTGAATGTAGCTTGAGACTGAAGGATCATAAGAAAATGATAAAGTCGTCCAGAAATGTGAGCTCAATGGAAAAGTACATTCATTCAAATTCTATATTCATTTAAGAGAGAAGAACCAAAAAAGTGGGATCTATCTTCAAAAGGAAGAAGGGAGAGAAATAAGATGCACAGTTCTGGTTTTGCTAACTTCTGATCTGCCTTTGACAGCTATTCTAAGTGACAGACCTGAAAGTACTAATGTATGCAAGTAAAGTTGGAAACCCCGAGAGAGGTACTAGACCATGCTGCCCACGGTCTTTAAAATACAAAATCATTATGATGAATGCAAATTAACTGATGCAGGTCAAGATAACACAGCAGCACATCATATGCATCATTAAAATGGGCAAAGCTTCTGCTGAATAGATTGCTATTTGTTCCCTGATTATTCAATGAAATTCATTATGCAACATTCTGGAAACAAATTCTATTAAATTCATTACGCAACATTCTGGAAACAAATTCTATTAAATCCCAGAAAAGGGCAATCAAAGGAAGCCGCATTGTTACAATCTTATCTTGAGTTTCTTGGGAGTAACTCTCACCAGCACAATAGGTTTTTACTTCTGAGTAGATATGGGCTAGGTGGACTACAATGAAACTATTCATGACTACAGAGAAAGTGGCTCTTGTTCAAGTGGTGCAGCAAAAAGAAGAGACTTGTGATAATTTAAATGCTAATCAGGAAAGGAGTGAGAATTTAAAAGACCACAATGAGTTCATATCATTGTGATATAAACTTGATAAACGTGTCCACCAAAGAGACCTAAAACAAGATGGACAACATCAGCAAATATTACGGGCCCAATTGGCAAAAGAAAGCTCAGGACCATATTGGTTGGAAACATGCAGAAGAGGCCTTCATCCTGCAGTGGATAGACAATGGCTAAAATGAGGAGGAGGAGGAGGAGAAGGAGGATTTTAAACTGGACTCTGAATGGATGGTGCAATAAATCAGCGATATAGAAATAAACTGTATTGTAAAGTCTAGTAATGTAAAATATTGATAAGTTACAAATAATTGTTCAGTCATACATGACCAAGAATTGATGTAGCCATGTTACCAGGGGTGGGATTCAAAAATCCAAGCAACCGGTTTGCTGCCCACTTGCTGGGTGGGTGTGGCCATGGTGGGCATGGCCTACTGGAACTTCGGGAAGGACTTTGTTTGCCTTCCCAAAGGTCTGGAGGCTTCCCTCGGGCCTCTGGGAGGGTAAAAATGGCCTCTCCTAGGCTCTGGAGGCCCTCCGGAAGCCAGAAACAGTCCCGTTTCTGAATTTCCAAAAGGCCTGTTTTTCCCCCTCCCAGAGCCCCCGCACGGAGGCTCTTACCTGCATCGAAAATGGGCCGTGTGGAGACTCCTGGGAGTGGAGGGGAGGGGTGGGTGAGGTTAGCCGGTCAGTTCAAATACTGGTTCAGGCGAACCAGATGCAAATTTAACCTCCAGTTTGCCTGAACTGGTCTGAACTGGTAGAATCCCACCCCTGCATGTTACCCATGTAGACCAGAAATTAGTTGTTTGAACACAGTCACAACTGTTGTGCTAAACTTTACTACATTGTGTAATACGGTGTTTCTTATCCAATAGGAGGAAATTAACATAAAATTTCTCAGGCTGGCCTGGAGTACATAACCACAAAGGAAAAATGAGTTCTTCAGGTATCATGATAAGAACAATAATGTAACAACCAGAGGTAGTATTCAGCAGGTTCTGACCAGTTCTGGAGAACCGTTAGTGGAAATTTTGAGTAGTTCAGAGAACCAGCAAATACCACCTCTGACTTTACAGAGATTTTACAGTAGTAAAAAAAATTGAATCCCACCACTGGTAACAACACCATGGAGAATGAATTCAACTGAACTATGTTGAGTTAAATTAACTGTAGAAACTTTATTAAATCTCCCATGTAAAAGTACAGAAGGCAACCTACTGAATTGAAGTAATTTCGTTGAAATGGGAAGAATGGATGTAATTAGCTGTTTTCCTCCTGGAGTGATTAAATCATACTTACATATATTTTGGAATGAGGTTTCACTCATTCTGATGTTCAGTATCTAAGAGCCTTTGGCTGATAAATTTCTGAGGTTGAGTGAATTGGATGAAATGTAGGAAATCAAGGAAGAGCAACACCCCACCCCCCCTAAAATTACTTGCATCCAGGAGAATTGGAATGTATTGAATAAAAGAAATGGAGTCAACCCAACTGGGGGGAAAAGGGCATTTAAGCCAATAATTGAAAATTAATACCAGAGCTCTTACCTCAATCCTCATATGACCACTGTCTTTAGCTCAGAATTACATCAGATACGCATTTTGGAGCTTAATGCACTCCTTTTATAAACTTATATACAATTTCCAACAACCTATAATTAGGATAAGGGCCTAACTGGGATCCATTAAACAACTAAGCCAAGTATTCCGTTCTACACAGCATTAGAGCTACAGACATACATTTCTGCTTTTTCTGTGGAAAAAAGAGTAGTTGAACAACTTAGAATAGAATAAAGAGGTTGGAAGGAACTTTGGAGATATTCTAGTCCAGGGATGTCAAACTCACAGGCTGCAGGCCGGGTGTGTCACATGCTGGCCATGCCTATTCCTGGTTTAGTGAAGGGGGAAAAGTCACAATATGTCACGTGACAACAATGTGATGCTGCGACTTTGACACCTGTTCTAGTCCAGCGGTAGGGAACCTTGGCTCTTTTATCACTGATGGACTTCAACTCCCAGAATTCCTGAGTGAGCCATAAAAGTTTCCCCATCCCTGGCCTAGTGGTTTTTCAGTTATGAGGGAAATCAATTTTTGACTTGAATGGGACTGTTTAATATACAAATATAGGACATATAAAGAATATTGATCATTCAAGTCAAAAATTAGGACATTTGTATATTGAACAATCCCATTCAAATCAAAAATTGATTTCCCTCACAACTGAAAAACCAGTAGGCCAGGGATGGGGAAACTTTTTATAGCTCATTCAGGAATTCTGGGAGTTGAAGTCCATAAGTGATAAAAGAGCCAAGGTTCCCTACCACTGTTCTAGTCCAATCCCCTTCCCAAGCAGAAGACCCTATACCATTCCAGACTAACCACTGTCCAGTCTCTTCTTGAAACCTCCAGTGATGGACCACTCACAACTTCTAGACGCAAGCCAATTAATTGTTCTCACTGTCAGGAAATTTCTCCTTAGTTCTATGATCTTTCACCTGTTACTTCTTATCCTGCCCTCAGGTGCTAGGTCAACCTCCTCTTCTCTGTGACAGGCCCTCGTCAGCTATTATATCACCCCTTAGTCCTTCTCTTCATTAGACTAGACAAACCTAATTCCTTCAATCATTCACTGTACAAAGGAGCTTTTTCAGGAGGCAAGTGGACTTTCTTGCTTTTTCTTTTGAAGATGTTTCACTTCTCATCCAAGACGCTTCTTCAGTTCTGACAGGATAGTGGGGAATGGAAGAGCTGAAGACCTGTCAGAGCTGAAGAAGCATCTTGGATGAGAAACGAAGAAAAAGAAAGTCCAGTTGCCTCCTGAAAAAGCATCTTTGGGACAACCATGGCCTGGCTGACTGAGAATCTCTACAGACATTCGTTGTACAGTTTAGCCTCCAGACCTCTTATCATCTGTGTTGCTCTTCGCTGTACTCTTCAGAGCAGGGGTGTCAAACTCAAGATTCACGGGCCAGCTCCAGGCTGCGGGGTCTGGAAATATCAAAGGACCAGCTCTTGGTGCATCAGGTGGCCAAAACGAGCTGCATGGAGGCCTTGCAAGGCCCACGCGCAGTCCATTTTTGGCCTCTCCAGCCTCCAGCAGCACTCTGACAGCCAAAAACAGGCCACGTGGAAGCCCCGGAAGGCTCCTGTGCCTCCTGTTTTTGGTCTCCCCGGCCTCCAGCAGCACTCTGCCAGCCAAAAACAGAGGGCCCCCCGCACCCCTTTTTGGCTAGCAAAGTGCTGCAGGAGGCTGTCCAGGCCAAAAACAGGGTACGGGATGGGCAGCACATGGCTGCCCTGTGGCCCATTTTGGCCGGGGGGTGCTGCAGGAGGCATCCATCTCATTTCCTCCTTGTTTCCCCCCCCCCCCCCCGGCCTGTGGAGAACTACAATGGTGATCCAGCCCTCAAAGAAATCCAGTTTGACATCCCTGCTTTAGAGTTTACATAGATAAGCTTACAATTTATTTCTGTATTGTTGATTTATTGCACCATCAATACAGCATTCTATCTTGTATCAGAAGAAATAGAACTGATGACCAGAACCAGATGCAATATTCCAAATGTGGTCTTACCAGCACAATATAAAGCGGTACTATCACCTCACATGATCTTGAAACTATCCCTCTGTTCTTAGTCCCCAAAGGCCCACTAAGACATCTAGCGTACAGCGGATCCTGGCTTAACGATTACTTGTTCTGTCCAGTTTTATGACTGAGGGAATGGTAGTTACAACCTAGACATTGTACTTATGGCCATCACAATATCCCTGAAGTCACGTGACCCTGATTTGGGGTCCTTTCTTGTCAGTTTTTCACAAGAAAAGTCAATGGGAAAGCAGGCAGGAAGTTGAAAACTGCAGTCATGTGAGGTCCTCACTGAATGACTGGCATGGTTCTTTTTTAACGATGGCAACCAGGGCTGCCAGAACTGCTGTCATTAAGTGACGCAGTCATGTGGGTTTTTTTTGTTTTTTACTTACAATCACATCATTAATAATGGAGTTTCCAGTCCCAATTAGCATTGTTAAACAAGGACTGCCTGTTAAACAAGGATTAGTTGTATCAAAGATCCTGACTTTAAAAGACCACACTTCAATATTTAAAGTATTTTTTTTTGCTTAATTTCCTATTCTGTTATTACACTGAAGCTTCTTGTATGTTTTAGCAAAGACTGCTATGTCTTTTGGAAATTTATTAAAAACTGATTTGCACATTAAGCTAGGAAGTTCTTTAGGTAATTCAGACCTTAAAATATATTTTAAAATCTGAAAGATTTGGCTGGGTGCTGGGATTTTTACTGGTATTGATGATAATGATAAATTTTAATCATTTTCTGTGTTATTAGATAAATCCCATTGTCCACTGCCAATTGCTGGTAGTATTTACAATTACAACATTTACTGATATTCTGATGTGAACAAGTGGCATTTTTGGCTTCAAAGTCACTTAATTCATTTGAAGCGAATAGTAACCCAATTTAACGAGAGAGAAAAGCCCACAATTAGAGTCAAAATCAATTTCACATGCACTTTAAAGAATGAATGAAATAAGGAATTGGATATCCCTATTTTCTCTAAAATTGTTTTAAATATAATATTAAAAATTGGCTACAGATTTTAGATTGAACAAAAAAATCCCAATATTTCAGATTTAATGGATCATTTATAAAGACTTGGAGTTTTTGTACAGAAAAGGAATGTTATTAGAAACGTAAGGAGAATAACACTTTGTTAAAACAAACACTGTATTTTTGCAACATTTTAATGTTATTATGTTCTGGAGCGAAATAATTGCATATGTTAATTTGACCTTGAAAGAAGATATAGTAATTTTGGATGTTTATATTCTTTTGAATTATATGTGCCTATTACATGGAATTTGCAATTGCCCAATTGAAATTGATTCTCTAGGTCCCTTTTATGGCTAAAAGTCCTTTTATGGCTAGAAGTCTTTTAACTAGTGCAGGGATAAATTTATGAGCCCAGATGTCTGTAGATTGAAGACCTGATGTTGTTACTTGTGACTTATAAACAAGTTGCTAATAGAGATGGATTATGTATAGAAGGTTACAGTGAAATACGGCGATGCTTTATTGAAACGGTTGTGTAAAGCTTAATGTAGATACACATGAGAAACCCTTGTCTGGAAGTTAGGCTGCTCTTGAATCAGTCCCCAGGAAGATCAAGACCGCTATGTTTGGTTCACTGGGGAGGTCACACTTAATGACCCACCTAAGAGAAGGATTTAGGAGCAAGAACCCTTAATGACTCTCTGCCTACTCACCTATTCAGCCTATCCATCCAAAAACCATCCAGGAGGACAAATATGGGGCTCCCCCTAGCCAACTTGCTCAGACTGAAGAAGCTACCTGGATAAGCTTCCACAAAGAAGAGGGAATCAAGCTATTCTCAAGTCCAAAGCACCTGAAAGCAGAGCAAGAAGCAATGGGTGGAAACTGATCAAAGACAGAAGCAACTTAGAACTAAGGAGAAATTTCCTGACAGTTAGAACAATGAATCAGTGAAACAGCTTGATTTCAGAAGTTGTAAATGCTCCAACACTGGAAGTTTTTAAGAAGAGATTGGATAACCATTTGTCTGAAGTAGTGTAGGGTTTCCTGCCTAAGCAGGGGGTTGGACTAGAAAACCTTCAAGTTCCCTTCCAATTCTGTTATTCTATTCTATTCTGTTCTGTTCTGTTCTGTTCTGTTCCGTTCCGTTCCGTTCCGTTCCGTTCCACTCCACTCTCCTCTCTAATGTGTTTCAAACCAAAAGAAAAGACGTCCAGCTGCCATGACAGAACTTCCAGATAACTCTAACTGGATGACTGAGAATCTTCATGATCACGAGAAGCCCTTATATATTGTTCTTGATCTTGTATCATTTTCTTTCTTTTCTCTTTTTCTTATTCTTTCCTCTTTTTTATGGTTTTTATATTTTTATTATATAAATAAGAGCAACAGCAACAACACAGGACCATAGAATGACGGAACAAAGTTATTAAAATTTGCAACATTAGAATAATAATAAAAAAAACCAGATGTGCTGGACAGAAACTTTAAAACAAGCATTTGAAGAATTAAAACGGGGGTCTCCATATTCAATCTGAACTGTTTACTTTCATGGGTTTAAACTCTAAATACATTATGCAGTGATTTTATTTTCTTCCTAATTTGTTCTAGGGTGAAGCAAGAAACATGCTGTGCAAAGAGATTTCTAGTCAAGTGATCGCTCAGCATAGCTTTCCCAAGAGATTGAGAAGGCAGTGACCCATTAGAAGGATTTCTCTCTAAGCAAAGAGAAGAACCAATATTTAGCAATTAATAAATACTTGTAGTGCTTTATTATGTTCAGACAACCATATCCCCAAATGTTATACTTCAAGTCTATTAGTTTTCTCATTGCCTCCTTCTTACAGTTGAGAAAAAGTGACCAGCCCAAGGTCACTCAAGTTGGCTTTGTGCCTAAGACAGACTAGAATTCCTAGTTTCCTGGTTTCTAACCTAATATCTTAGCCACGATACCAAACTGACTTTCCATTCATGTCTAGAAGTGGTTATTAGTAGTCCCCATTCTAAGGCGAGGAAGACTACTGCTGCTTATCATAACCTCAAAAGAAGGAAAGCTTGCACTCAGCAGGAGGTAAGACAAACAGAAGATAGGCAAGAGGTTCATCACAATTAATCATAGGCATCAGAAGACAGCTTGACCTGAGGACCAGGCAATAACTCCTATGTCATCTTAAGGTAAAAGCTAAACTGTCAGGTGCAAAGAATCAGGACTATCCATTAGATTGCAGCATAGAAGGTTTATTCAAGCCTATATGCAAAAGTCTAGTCAACTAAATTGCCTCCAGAAAAGGGTCAACAGAATTCAGGAGGGGCTGGACTTGGATTGTTTGCAGCAACATAAAGATTCTAAGCTGATGATGTGCTTAACTCTGCCCCTCCTCCCTAGCTCTGCTTGGTCTTCTCCTATATAAATCACACTGTAAGCTAGATACCTGGGGAAGGAGAGGGGAATACGGCTACGTGTCTTGCTTACCATAATCCTTCCCACAAAAAAACAAATTTAAACCCAGCTGACTTTCAAAACATAGCAACAGGAACCTTCCCTTCTTAAAAATTATATCCTCAACTAAGTCATTTTAAAGCAAAGGATAAAACACTCCCCTCCTTAGTAATTATTTGGAGGGGTGAAATCCAACCCCAGCAGTACATGTTCGTTTTAATGTGATTGGAATCAGTTTAGGAGCTGAACAAGAAACCAGGAGATCATGAGTTGTAGTCTCCCCCTTAGGTAAGAAAGCTAAGGGGATTTTGTGTCAGTCAGTCTCACTCAGCCAATCGCCTCACAGCAATAGCAATTAGACTTACTGTATATACCGCTTTACAGTTCTTTACAATCCTCTCTAAGCACTTTTTACAGAGCCATATATTGCCCCAACAATCTGGGCCCTCATTTTACCCACCTTGGAAGCATGGAAGGCTGAGTCAACCTTGAGCCTGGTGGGATTTGAACTGCCAAACTGCAGGCAGTCGATAGTCAGCAGTACTTGGCCTGCAGTACTTCACTCTAGCCACTGTGCCAGGACAGTTGTTTGGGGGGAAAAGAGGAGGATACAGCATTATGCACCTCTTCGTGAGTTCATACAAAATAGACTGGGATATAATTCTAGCAATAGGCAACTATCTCAAATTCTGTAAATATCATTGCCTTCAAGTCTACGAACAAACCAAACTGCTTTAGAGAAAAAGAATAAACTCAGCCTGTTTCACTAAAAGCAATTTCCACTCCATTTCTTTCAAAGTGCATTCATCATTTTTCTGAGATGAAAGTGGCTTACCAACTTGTAGTGTCTCTTCTCAGCAGGGTTACTATTTAATATAACAGTGCAAAAATTCACATATGCAGGGAAAAAGTAGATTACAGGTTTCTGCCTTAATCAGTGCATTCCAGTAGAGTAGGTGCACTCCAGGTCCCTTCCCTTAAATATTGTCCACTTGGGCCTTTCCCCATTGCACCCACCAAGCCTTTGGAACAGCAACCCCCTCCCCACAAAAGGATAAGGAGAGCACCCTCTCTCTTGAGGTTCTGGAAAGCCTTGAAAAACTGGCTTTGATATGAGCTCTGGGGTTGATATCTGTCATTGTTTAATAACCTCTGTTTTGTTTTGTTTTGTGGATTTTATTGGCAGGGTATTTTAATTTGGGCTGCTTGTTGGTTTAATGTTTCTTGCTCAGCGGCCCAGTGGTTGAGAGTGCTGTACTGCAGGCCACTTCTGCTGACTATCAGCTGCCTGCAATTTGGCAGTTCAAATCCCACCAGGCTCAAGGTTGACTCAGCCTTCTAACCTTCCGAGGTAGGTAAAATGAGGACCCAGATTGTTGGGGGCAATAGGCTGACTCACGAAAAACGGCTTAGAGAGGGCTCTAAAGCACTCTAAAGCGGTATACAAGTCTAAATTTTTAATGTGTGTGTGCTGTTTTTTATGTTTGCTTGGGTTTTGTTTTTGTTTTTTTTAGTTTTGAATGCCACCCAGAATCTATTGGAATTGGGCAGCCAATATATTTCAATAAATAAATAATAGTTTAAAAATGAGCAAATGTTTCCACCCAACACAGTTGGAACATAAAATCACAGGGCTGGAAGGAAGCTTGGAGATCTTCTAGTTCAGCGGTAGGGAACCTTGGCTCTTTTATCACTGATGGACTTCAACTCCCAGAATTCCTGAGTGAGCCATAAAAGGTTCCCCATCCCTGGCCTAGTGGTTTTTCAGTTGTGAGGGAAATCAATTTTTGACTTGAATGGGACTGTTTAATATACAAATATAGGACATATAAAGAATATTGATCATTCAAGTCAAAAATTAGGACATTTGTATATTAAACAATCCCATTCAAATCAAAAATTGATTTCCCTCACAACTGAAAAACCAGTAGGCCATGGATGGGGAACCTTTTATAGCTCATTCAGGAATTCTGGGAGTTGAAGTCCATAAGTGATAAAAGAGCCAAGGTTCCCTACCACTGTTCTAGTTTAACTGGCTGCTCAAGGCAGGAGATCTTACCATCTGAGTCAAATGCTTATCCAGTCTATTTTTGAAAACCTCCAGTGATGGAGAGCCCACAATTCCAGGAATTATTTTGGTCTATTTAAATGTGTGTATATATGGGACTGGATGAAGGATATAGTAGAATGTTTTATTTCAGATATCAGCTCTTCAAGGTAACCCATGCTAAGAAGCCAAGATCTTGCAATTCAGGACTACTTTTAGAAAATCTAGAATCATAAAGCTATAGAATCTTGCAAATCTGAATTGGTTTCCTTTCCTCCTTTTATCTTTTGGTGACCTAGGAGAAGGATTGTCTTTACTTTTTTCTCACATCATTTTCTTGGCCAAATTTCTAGCCCCTTTTATCTGACCATTGCCTTGGTAGTAGCTATTCCTTCTGTTCCTCAAGGGCATCCAATTGCCCTCTACAGGACCTATAGTTCAAGAGCAGAGAATTCTACACATTTAGAACATTTTAGGTTATATCTACGGTGTCTCCAATCAAAATAATTCAGAATAACATGGTTGAGAAAGATGAAAGCATAAGACCTTGGTAAATGATTGAGAGTTACAAAATGGTAATATTTTGTTATTTAATTCAAACTACATTTAAACAATGCTTTCAATTCTCTGATTAGACTAGTCTTCTCCAATCTGGGACATCCAGATCGTTATACCTAGAAAATTAATGCCACACATATTAAAATAATGATTTTAACTGTTCATAACATCTACTAGCAGGAGAAAAAAAAATGATAAAACCAAACAGGATTGTAATCAATGAACCTATTTGGAAGCATTCTGAGGAACTATAGCATCTGTGGAACAAAATGTATAAACTTACAAAAACAACGAATACTGAAATTAACTAAAGGGCAAAGAAGTAAACAGCTGCCTAATGTTAGATTTAGACAGTGATTTATTATGATTATGCTAAAGACGGAGGAAAAATTGGTTACGGGCCAGGTCTATGCGAATGAAATATGGCATTTCACAATACAGATGGATTAAACAAACGAATCACTTGCTAGACAGGACGTGATTTTGATGAATTTGTATCTTTCTCTGCAAAGGAAAATAATTTAAGCCACATTAGTGAAAGACAGCCGTAGCTCTCAGAAATCCACTGTGCCTTTTTTGGGATACTGACACAAAGACTTGGATGGAAAAATGATCCGGGAACATATAAAAGGCAAAAGAGCAATGAAACAGCTCAGGAGTAAAAATTCAGAAGCAAATAAAGACCAGGTTAATGGGAAAGTAGTCCTCAGTTGTAATTTGGCACACAAAGCATTTGCAAATGTAATGTCATTATCACTAAAGTGGTGGCAGGATTTCCTGAATTACTCTGGATATACAATTAACCTCTTATGACCCTACGTGTGCTGTAGAACAATTCTATTAACTGTAGGAAGGAGGACACAAATGATGGAACTGATTATGGATTTGCTGAACCCATTCCTGGGTTTGATGATGCCTGTTTAGAGTACTGCTGACATCACAAAGAAAAGTTAGAATCTCATGAGACATACAGATACAAGCAGCGGCTACCTAGAAGCGGCATATGTTAAATGTACTTACATAACAGAAGGCAATAAAAGCAGAAAAAGAATCCATCCACTGGTTTCTAGCAAGCCCTATGCTGATGTGACAGGTGACAAACCTAAAAGGAATGCCAGCCATCTGCAAAATACTTCAGAACTGGGTGCTCCAATATCCACTATCTGTTCTAAGTCTGCTGATAAGCATTTGGATTTATTAAAATCAATGCAATTCAACAGAATCCATCTGTCCATGTAGCCATTGCATATTTGTTGTGCTATGTTTAATCAAACAACCAGATCCTTTCAGCCACTCTATTGCTATCCTTTTCTTGACAACTAACAGCATATAGTTTAGCTGTGGTAATATTTTCCCCAAGACAATCCAAGGAACAAAAGCCAGTTGATTCCCAATAAAACATATGTGCTAATTTAAGACATGGAACATATTTCTTTCATTAAAAGGATAATCAACTGTAACCTGAAATGAAGAGGTGCAAAGGGCACAGGTTGAAAAATAGAAATCAGAATAGAGATCTAATACCTTTTGTAAGTGAATTTCAAGGTTAATTTTAGACAGACTTTGTTCTGCTGTTTCTCAGAAACTGGTCTAATTAGGCTTATTAGCCAAATCTCAACTCCTGATTAGATCGAAATGAAAACACTCTACTTCAGAAGCTGTGACTCGAGTCATCCACCAGAGGGTGCTCAAACTGCTGTAGAAACAGCTATTTCCCCTGGATTTAAAAGTGACAGCAAGGAAATTCAAAGAAAATTTGTACTAATACACATAGGTACACATTTTCAGCTTGCAATAATTTGCAGTGGTTTTTGCTGCTGGTATTGTAACCAGTATGGGTATAATTACCATACCTGAAAGCGTACCTGGTTCTAACAATACATCAATTATGTTGAAACATGCAGGCGAGTTGCCAGTCACTGAAACGTGCACACCCATAAGCATAGCCCATAAATTCTTCCCATCATAGCGATACCTATGATTCAGATGTTGTGCCACTCACCGTGATTAGTTTTAATTTCTGATGGTACTGTATTGATATAAGCATCTTACTCTCATTTACCCAACAGGCAGAGAAATGATGTCAGGCAAAAGCGATATCTTACATATTTACTTCGAAGCTCACTGATACCTTTTCTACAAGAAACAATTTAATGTTGGATCAGGAAAAACAGCTTTTTCCTCTAATAAATATCCTGCTTCTTTTTATTTATGACCTCTACCACCATCACCAACCAAGCGTCTACCAGCAGTTACACCCAAAAACATCTGAGCAAAATCCCAGTGTTTAATCTAATACAAGCTAAAAAAGAGGATGGAAGTTGTAAAAAGTGCAAGAAAAGAGAAAAAAAATGAGAAAAAGTAAGAATATCATAAAGAAAGAGAAAGAAACTTCTGATCTTTATCACCGCAAGTCCAAACAAATGTAATCATTTTTCACTCCCTCTAAAGCAAACATTTATCTCTTCATCTATAGTATCCCACCTTTTATCTATAAAAAAATTCATAAAGTATCATTTTTTTAGTCCTGGTGTTAGCAGAAAGCCCATAAAGCATTGCTAGAAATAACAATATATTCATTTTCACTTGGATTAAATAAACCAATTTAATATTCCTTCCTTTCGCTTCTAACAATCTTAATCTTTAGCTCATATTCAAATATTGTTATAGGATTTGATTCATCTTCATTTTTTCTTTCTCCCATTGTACAGAGCTCTTCAAGATTTTAACAAGCCTCTTTTGTAAATCCAGTAGGGAAAAAAATACCCAGGTCGCTCTCTTGATTTGTCACCTGTATTTTCCTTTTAAATTTTAAAACCTCAGCCAGCTTCTTTTGAAGATCCAGGGAAATGTCTTTTTCTAAGTCGTTCTCTTGGACTGGCAGCTATAAATCCACTTTCAACACCATTTTTATCTCTAGTCACTGTTTCATTTGCAGTCATTAGCTCTGCTTTTGCACAGCTATATCCACAGTTCCCCATACCTCCAGGGAGGGTCCAAAATAAGAGGACAGCTTTACCAGTAAAGAGTGGTGGCCATCCGAAGCATTTGGAAGCTGCCAAGCTTAATGAAAATAGCAATAAGCACTTAGACTTATATACTGCTTCACAGTGCTTTACAGCCCTAAGCGGCAGCATATTGCCCGCAAACAATCTGGGGTCCTCATTTTACCGACCTCGGAAGATGGAGGGCTGAGTCAACTTTAAGCCGATGAGAATCGAACTACCGAACTGCTGACAGCCAGCAGTCAGCACAATTAGCCTGCAGTACTATATTCTAACCACTGCGCCACCACGGCTTTTCTGGAAGTGAAAACACTTCTGGGTGGACAAGAATATTATTTACAGAGAGATCTTCAAATGCTGTAAGATTTTAAACAGTGGAATGGGACAACTTGTCGCAGCCAACTCACTGCAGGACAACTTGCTATGGCCTACTTGTCATGTGACAACTTGCTGCTGGACAATTTAACAATTCAATTTAATTATTTAAAATATTTTTTTTAAATTTTTGCCATTCACAATTCATTCTGTCCCTCCTTTTGCATCCTTTCCTTAATGATTCTATCCTACCATTTCCATTGATATTAGTGTAACTCTTGTCCCGCAGCGAGTTGACCCATGGTAAGTTGGGTGTGGTGAGTTGTGCCATAGCAAGTTGGCTACGGCAAGGTAGCAAGGTGGTTGTGTTAAATTGGCTGTGCTGAGTAGGCTGCGGCGAGTTGGCCGTGGCAAATTGTCATAGACCCTTTAAACAGACTTTGCTTGAACTCAATGATGTAAAGCCAGAACTTTTAGAACCGACTTCTCCCTCCTGCTAGTGTCTTCTAGATGTTTTGTAGAACACCCCAGAATTTCCAGTCCATAGTGAGCATACTGATTGAGCATTCTGTTGGCTTTAAATCCAGACCTCTGGAATTTGCCAATCATTAATGGATAAATGACTGTGGATGAGCATTCTCCAATGAGCTGCCTTATAGATGGGTTGGTCCTTAGCTCCCATTATCCATTCCAGCATTAAAGTTGCCTGTATGCACCAAATAATCAAAATCTCAGCCAGTCCTTGAGTATTGAGTATCGATTTGTCCTGAAATGAATACAAACTCCATGTAGTGCAATAGTGATTTATTCATTAGCTCAGCAAACAACAAATACTCTTCTTGACAAGTAAGGCTAAAAGCCAGGCAAGGTTAGAGTTGGGTTTGAGTTTGCTCCCTTTCTGTTTATTACTATTATGAGACACACCCCACCACACCCAGGCCTATACACAGTTCTAATTCTGGCCATGCCTAACCCATTATCCCTAAATGCTATTAACCCTATAACATATCTACATCCCTACCCTATTCCAACCCTCACTAACTGATCCCCCCTGGTGCCACTTTCACCATGTTTTAACTTAAGGCTTAATTACCATCTAAATGTGCCCCAACTCCCTTTAACAATATGCACCACCTCAATACATGAAAAGAGTAGTTTCCAGCAGCCCCGCAGTTGCTTCAGAATCCATCCTGCAGCCCCGTAGTTGTTGCAGAATCTATCCTCAGCTCTGCTGAGTCATTCCAAAGCCATCGGCCAGCATACAAGCAGAAATACAGATCCGGCAGCAGCAGAGACAAGGTGACATGGCCAGCTGAGTTGCTGCGAGGCATATTCGGAGCTGACGGGCTCTGAGTGACCTCGGAGCTGACGGGCTCTGAGTGGCCTCGGAGCCAGACACAAAATATGTGCATGTATGTAGTTCTCGACTTAAACCATTTGTTTAGTGACCATTCAAAGTTACAATGGCACTAAAAAGTGACTTACAACTGATCCTTGCACTTACAATTGATGTAGCATCCCCATGGTCACAATTTTGATGCTTGTCAACTGCCATGTGTTTACAATAGTTGTAGTGTCCCAGAGTCATATGAACGACATTTATGATTTTCCCAGCTAGCTTCTGTCAAGCAAAGTCAATAGTAAAGCTGGATTTGCTTAATGATCGCATGATTCACTGAACAACTGCAATGCTCTGTTTAACAACTGTGGCAAAAAAAGTTATAAAATTGGGTAGGGTTGATTTGATAATCACCCTGCTTAACATCAGAAATTCTGATCTCAGTTGGTCATAAGTTGAGTACTTCTATTTGAAGTTAAACAAATTTAAACATAAACATGTTTGACGAGTTACTTAAAAGTTTTAAGCATGAGAATATTAGCAGCAGCAGCAAATTCACACCAATCTAGGATTCCATTCTACCAGTTGCTAGACAGATGCTCTGTCCATGAAAATCCCACAAATAGTCACAAACGCACCTACTCACACTCAACATACTCACACTCAAGTCTTTCCAAGATGAATAACTTCGCTGCTCCTGAGACTGGAAGTAATTTTCAGGTAATATATTACTCTAAAAGCCAACATAACCATTTAGTTTTAACTTTGAACCCACATACTCTGTCTTATAACCCATGATTTATGGCTGTGAATAATGCAGGATCCAAGCCAATTGTGGATATTCAACAAGCAAATTGTGATGACCCAGGGTGGAATACAAAATAAACACAGTCACAAAAACAGGTGAAGCCCCTTTTATTCCTTCACTTTGCTTCAAAGCTCCAAATATCCTTGACTGGAGACAAAAAAACTTCCCCACAAGCAATTACAAAAAGGAAGAAATGCCGTTTAAACTAAAATGCCTATAAATTATAAGAGTAAAAACAACACAAACCACACTGAAGCAATTAAGGGAACCAGGCAAGATAAGGGTTTGAAGATGTCCATAGATATCAGAACACGCATTGAGAAGGATGCCAAACTCAGAGAGGAACAACAGACTAGAGATATTTCCACGCTTTGTTTCCAGCACTGGCCCATACGCATGTCTGTCCTTTTAACTAGTTCTCACAGCTGCAGCCCATGAAGAGGATTAAGGCCCTTTCCTCCCCGTAGACTACGCCATTCACATCTCTCCCTTATCCTCTCCTCCCTGTGTGCCCTAGGATGGAGAGGGGATGGGCCTGGCTCTTTCTCTGACTGCCCAGCTGGCCTCTGCCCTTCCCCAGCCTCCTTCTCTCCCTCAGAGTCAGTCTCCAACAGAGGCATGACACAAATCATGACTAGTTTACTTTGGTCTGCTAAAGATACTTGGCTGTAAATGTAAGGATTGGTTGAAAAGCTGTTCCTTCCCCACAACCGTCATAACTTCAGATAGTTGCTAAACAGGGCAAGTTGGTAAGCTAGGACCATCTGTATGTCATAATTCTTTCAAATTTCACATAATTCAATTTCACTGAACTCCAGGTTTTAGTATTAAGCAACCAGCAGGACAGAAAATCTCTTCATTTTCTAAGGGATATATGGTATTTGTCCACAAGAATGCCATTTTCAGTACGTAAAATAAAAATATTTGTCCTACAAAGGTTATTACATAATATGTATAACAACGGGCAAGAAGAATGTTAACCTGCCAAGCAATCTACTCATCAGCTTTAGCTAGAAAAACCAAAATGAATATTTGTGTATGATGTTAGACTAGGACTCTTGATTTCATAAACCACCATAAGAATCACCAGTTAATTTTTCATTTTGTGAACACTGCATAAACAACGCAGAAAGGACATTTCTGCATTATACATCTCATACATCAACGCGAAGTATGAGATCTGACGTGTTTACAAATACATAATCCCTTAATCCACAGTTCAAACCTAATGCGGAATTATCCTTCCCAGGTAATTTCCCTACTGAAAAAAGGAGAAATAAGCAGCTTGTTCATTTGTGTTGTGGATTTCCAGCTTAACACGAAATCCAGGCATCGTTTTACAGCTACCGCAAAAGAACCAGGCCAGGCAACTGAGAAAGAGTGAGCATAACTTGGCCATCGCTTGAAAAACAGCTAAACAGCTAAGAATGCTGCAGCTTTGCTGGTTCTTTTATTTTCCTATGTTCCTGCCCAGTAATAGAAGAGATGGAAATAGGCTGATGAATAAAATCAGTACTGGACTCTAGAGACAAAGATAAATGCATTGTAGAAATGAAAAAGATGGATACAAGATTGAGCTCTAATCATCCGAACATGTTCAGGAGCTCCGACTCACATTTACGAGCATTTGCTCTCTGCTGAAATTGTAATTGTTTCCATCTCAATCTCCTATTATTGAGATATTAGCAGCCTTGGATTTCTTTCATTCTCATAAAAATAAATTACTTCTACTGCTCTTTTTGAATGTTCAAGGATGCCCTTGTGAGGTCCTCTCTCAGAAGATGCATTTTCCATTAATAAAAGACCACTTCTATCTCCACCTGTATGAATTAGGAATCTTCTGCCTAAATTGGCTAAGCACAAAGATATCATCAACATCTTCCTGTCAAGGTAGCAGTGGAAAATGGTTTGTCGACTGGAGAAACATTCGAAATGGGTGACTTTTCATACCACCCTTCCATAACCTTAGGTAAAGGTTCCCCTCGCACATACGTGTTAGTTGTTTCTGGCTCTAGGGGGTGGAGCTCATCTCCATTACAAAGCCGAAGAGCCAGCGCTGTCCGAAGACGTCTTCATGGTCATGTGGCCAGCATGACTAAACGCCGAAGGTGCATGGAACACTGTTACCTTCCCACCAAAGTGGTCCCTATTTTTCTACTTGCATTTTTACATGCTTTCAAACTGCTAGGTTGGCAGAAGCTGGGACATAACCATAACTTTAGGGAGACTAAAACATACGGTGAACAGTTGCAGGAACTGGGCTTGGCTAAGTCTAATGAAGAGAAGGACCAGGGGAGACAGGATAGCAGTCTTCCGATATTTGAGCGGCTGCCACAGAGAGGAGGGGGTCAAGCTATTTTCCCAGGCACTGGAAGGCCAAATAAGGAATAATGGATGGAAACTGATCAAGGAGAGATTCAACCTAGAAATGAGGAGAAACTTTCTGACAGTGAGAGCAATCAACCAGTGGAACAGAAGTTGCCTTCAGAGGTTGTGGGAGCTTCATCACTGGAAGCTTTCAAGAAGAGACTGGACTGCCATCTGTCAGAAATGGTGTAGGGCAGTGATGGCGAAACTTTTCGGCACTGAGTGTCCAAACCAGAACGTGCATGCATGTGCACATGCCAAAACAGTGGAAACCCAAAGACCAGCTTGCCAGTGCACACATGCCTGTTTTTTGGCCATTTTTTGACATTTTGGGGGCTGTCTTCAGGCCATTTTTGGGCTGTATTTGGGCTATTTTCAGGCCATTTGGGGGGGGCAAAAACAGCCTGAAAACAGCCTGTTTTTTGGGCTACTTTCAGGCGCTCCTGCGTCCACGAAAACCAGCTGGCTAGTGCGCATGCCTACAGAGAGGGTTCTGCGTGCCAGAAACTAGAAGAGCAGCTGGCAATGGCGTGCAGGCCCACAGAGAAGATTCTGCCTGCCATAGGTTTGCCATCACGGGTGTAGGGTCTCCTGCTTGAGCAGAGGGTTGGACTAGATGACCTACAAGGTTCCTTCCAACTCTATTAATCTGTTAAACCTGGTCATGATAGCAGGAAACTCTACTAAAGCATTAGTACTTTATTTTGAGGGAAGCTACATTATATTGAGGGAAGCTAGTTTATCCTCTGCCTTCGGGGTAGAGCAAAATTATTACCAAATTGTACTCTTTGATAGGCTAGGTGGGGGAAATTATTCAATGTATTACTGAAATGGGAATCCACATTAAATACATTACATTTTAATGGAAATAAAACTGAAGAGCAATTGGATATTGCGCCATGCTCTGCTTTCAGAAAGGGACAACTCTCCACAGCCAACTCACCATAGGCAACCCGCCGCAGGATAACTCCACAGGACCAACTCACTGCAAGGACAACTCGCTACAGGCAGTTGGTGGGAAAGCTGGATGGGCAGGAGAGCAAGCGGGTGGGCAGAGCACATCGGGGCAGGTGGCGAGACATGGTAGCTGTCAGGGTTTCCCATTGTTTTGCCCTCCATCCGAGCCTGGCATAGCCAGGGCAGCAGCAATTCTGAGCCTGGTGCGGTGACAGCGGTGGGTCTGAATCTGGCGTGGCAGCAGCAAGGGTGTGGAAATGGGAAGTCCCCTGCCAACTGGGCTCTGCATTCTGCACATCCACTTGCCCACCAGATTGGTTCTTTCTCTGGCTGCCTGTGGCAACTTGTCACCACGGCCTGAGTTAGTCATGTGGAGTTGTATTGCGGCCAGTTGGCAGAAGCGAGTTGGTGCGGTGAACTGGCAGCAGCAAGTTGGCCACGGCGAGTGGCCAAGGCAAGTTGTCCTACACCCTTCTACTTTTTGAAGAATACATTTCAACAGGCCATAGTTGGGAGAAATATCCATCTGGTTCAGTTCCAAGCTGGGAGAAAGACACTGGAAACATGGAGGCTGATTGGAAAGGTGGTTTAATGATGAAGCAGAACCGCATGGGTTCTAGTGCAGCTGACCACATGGAGTTGAGAGTGGAGGGTTTTTATATCTTCTCTTGGGCTTTGCATTTGAGCTTCCTGTTTCTATGCAAGAATGTGCATTCTATTGGTTGTTGTCAGACTCCCATGGAGCCATGAAAAGGTTATGAAGGGGTCACAGCTGGCTCTATAGGCAAAGTACAAATCCTAGATTTTTGTCTGGGCTAAGTCTGGTCTGCTCTGAGATGATTCAATGAAGGAGCTTGTGTTCTGAAAGGGTGTTGGGCAATTCCTATTGTGACTTAATGGCTTTGTCCTGTAGGATAATCTCATCATCTTGAGCTGATGGTCTTTTGTTTTGTAGATACGCTGGCCCAGTCTTTCTTAATGGGCACAAAATATCTGCTGGAGACTGCTCAGACTAAGTCTGCTTCCTGCCTCTAAAAAAAGCATGTTTCTCCATTTCTCATTTAGGGAAGTACAATATTCTGACTTTTTAATATTCCTCAAAATATTTCATTCTTCTAGGAGGGAGGTGGCTTCCCACACCATTCAAAGGCCCATAGCATAATTCACAAATACTCTAGGTGAACAACTTTCAGTTGCCCATAGGAGTGTTTTCCTTAAAAACTATTTGAATTGTGGTAATATAGCTCACAAATCCCATTCATCTTAGGGCCGTGATGGCAAACCTATGGCACGGGTGCCACAGGTGGCACGCAGAGCCAGCACATGAGCTGTAGGCAAACTTACCTCACTGGGCATGTGCGTGCCTCACAGCTGATTTTCGGCTGCTTTGAGGCCTTTTTCAGCCTCCCAAAGGCTTGAGGAAGACTTCTGCAGGCTTTTCAGGCCGAAAACTAGCCCCGCTTCATCATTTCCTGTTTTTCCAAAAATACCGGAAGTGATGAAACAAACTAGTTTTTGGCCTGCAAATCCTGCAGAAGCCTTCCTCAAGCCTTTGGGAGGCCGAAAAAGGCCTCCAACTGGCTGAAAATCAGCTGTGAGGCACAAAGCAGGTAAAGGGGTGGTGGGGGTGGGTGGGTGATTATGCACGCATGTGTAGGGGGCATTGGGGGACGCGCATTGCCTTCTGGGTCCTGGCATGTGAATGCAAGTGTGCAAGTGCGCACACAATTTTTGGCACAGGAGCCCAAAAAAGTTAGCCACCACTGTCTTAGAGCATAAGCAAAGGAATGATCAGAGTTTACTATCAGGGTGCTTCTCATTGAATTCCTCATTAAGAAAAACAGCTCCAGAAATAGACTACACAAGGTTAGATAGCATACTGGAAACCACACACGCTCCTTATTAGTGTCACATATCACAGTCTCAGTATGATGCAAGGGAAACTTCAAAGAAGAAGAAGAAAATCCATTATCTTCCTGCCCCCACATAATTGTAGCTCTGCAGCACAGCAAGAATTTATATACCCATGAAAATGAATCTGCCTAATTAATTGGAGTGGAAAAAGACAGCGCCATGCATTGTGTTATATCATGTTTGCAGCGGTTCAATTTCCCTGTTAGATTATTTATACAAAATTTCACTTTGAGTTAGCTGGACATTGACACTCTGTTGCTGAAGTCGTATTTCCTGCAATCAAGTTTGGTGTGGTTTACCTTGAGTTTGTATCTATTGTGTGCTCTTGTAGTGTTATGTTGAAGCTGAAGTATTCATTGACAGGTAGGACATTGCAATGTATAATTTTATATACTATAATCGAACCGAAAGCGGTGTAGTTCAAGGTTTTCTAGGTTTAGAATTTCAAGTCTGGTGGCATATTCTGCAACGAGTAGAGAAGTGGAGAACTCTTCTTATGAAATATTTCTGGACTTTCTCAAGTGTGTTAATATCAGATACGTAATGCGGGTTCTAGACTGATGAACTGTATTCGAGTATTGGTCTAGCAAATGTTTTGTATGCTCTCGTTAGTAGTGAGATATTACCATAGAAAAAGCTACGTAGGATTAGGTTAACAACTCTTAATGCCTTTTTGGTTATGTGATTACAGTGGGCTCTAGCACTTAGATCATAGAGATGAGTACTCCAAGGTCCTTGACAGAGTTTGGATCATCAACAAGGTCTTGACTATTCAGCTTGTATTTTATTTTCTAATTTTTTTTGCCAATATGTAAGACAGAGCATTTATTTGTTGAGATTTGAAGTTGCTTGTTTAACCATTCTGATACATAGTCGAGGTCTTTTTGAAGGGTAGTAGTATTGTCTGTGGTGTTGAATAGCTTTACACCATCAGCGAAGAGAATGCAATTGTTCTTAATATGATCACAGCAATTGCGGATCGTGTCTTTAATGCAGGCTCCTTTTAAGTGTTGTGTGTTATGAATTCCCACTCCACATTATTTATTTATTTTGTCATGTTTTATTATTTTACAAAAAATATGTGTAAATAAAATATGTGTAAAAATATTATTTTTACAAATAATTCAAGGAGGTGAACCTTTCTCCTCCTATTTTCCCCACAACAACAACTCTGTGAAGTAGGTTGTGCTGCAAGAAAGAGAGGTGGGGGGGAAGTGCTTGACCCAAAGTCATCCAACCGGTTTTCATGGCCAGGGCAGGATTTGAACTCATGCTCTCTTGCTTTCTAGCCTGGTGCTTTAACCACTAAACCAGACGGACACTTATGATTCATTAATATCCTACAAGTCCCAGAAAGTAGGTTTTCATGATCCAAGTTAACCCTGTTATGCCAGTGGTGGGATTCAATTTTTTTTAACTATCAGTTCTGTGGGCATGGCTTGGTAGGCGTGTCGTGGCTTGGTGGGCATAGCAAGGGACGGATACTGCAAAATCCCCATTCCCTCCCCACCCCACTAACCTGCTTTCCAGCTCCGTTCTCCTGTGCAGGGCAACCAAAGAAGACCCAGCCAATCAGCTGGGACCTGAGAGGCAGAGAATAGATGGAGGGCGGGGCCAGTCAGAGCTGATATTTGGTGGTACTCAAAATTTTTGCTACCGGTTCTCCAGAGGTGGTCAGAATCTGCTGAATACCACCTCTGGATCCTAGCATACAAATCATTTGTCCACACAACAAATAGGAGACTTCAAAACCCCGGCCAAGTCAATCAGGTCACCGTGCTGTTGCCAAGTGATTCTAAAATGCTACATGGCAATATAGATGCTATTTAATTCATACATGTATATTTGTTGCATTTTTTCAAAGGTTCGCCAACTTATTTGAAAAGAAACAAGATGCAAGGAAAGCAATATTATGTTAGCGCTGTGGACTAATTTGTCACCACAACTAGCAGTGCCACACTATATATAGTATGGCACAGAGCTCCTCGGTTGCCCTTCATAAAACAGCTGCAACCCTGAAAAATGTTTTACCTCCTCAACCGCAAACAGTAGCAAACCTGGGTTAGGGAACAAAATGGTAGGGAGGTAGAACATAGCCAAGATTCAATCAGATAGCTTTTTAATCTGCAAAGGTGTAATATATAAATGCAAATTACATGGCATGGCAACATTTTTTTTTCCTCGCTGCAAATTGCATCTACAGTATTTATTTATTTTTCTGAACCTGCCTGTCGTTTTGCTTTAACAGCCCAAAGCAAAGCAAGGATGATAGTTTCAAGGCACTCACCTTCTCCAAAGAAGCCCAGTGCTTGTGGTTAGAGCTGTTGTTCCTGCAAAGGCTGCCATCATAAGCCTGCGCCGGCTTTGGGGATAACGAGCGGTACCAAAATGGTGCCTGGAAGTGACCGCCAAGGCCGCCATAGTAGGGAGGAGACGAAATCGCAACATTCTGGGAAAGGAAATAAAGAGAAGTGTAAGAATGAACGCATCAGAATGGTTTAGGTTTTGAGACCGCTTCTGGATTTTTTACTTGAGAAAGATAAAAAGGAAGTTTTGGTTTTAGGCTTTGATGATCTGATTTGTTATGACTATAGGTTAATAATAATAATAATAACAACAGATAATCAGAGTTGGAAGTGACCTTGTAGGTCATCTAGTCCAACCCCCCGCCCATGCGGGAGACCCTACACCATTTTTGACTAATGGCAGTCCAATCTCTTCTTGAAAGTCTCAAGTGATGACGCTTCCACAACTTCTGAGGGCAAGCTGTTCCATTAGTTGATTGTTCTCACTGTCAGAAAGTTTCTCCTTATTTCCAGGTTAAATCTCTCCTTGTTCAGTTTCCATCCATTATTCCTTGTCTGGCCTATAGACGCTTTAGAAAATAGCTTGACCCCTTCCTCCCTGTGGCAGCCCCTCAAATATTGGAAGACCGCTATCATGTCTCCCCTGGTCCTTCTCTTTACTAGACTAGCCAAGCCCAGTTTCTGCAACCGTTCATTGTATGTTTTAGCCTCCAGTCTCCTAATCATCCTGGTTGCTCTTCTCTGTACTTTTTCTAGAGTCTCAACATCTCTTTTATAATGTGGTGACCAAAACTGGATGTAGTACTCTAGGTGTGGTCTTACTAAGGATTTATAGAGTGGTATTAGTGCTTCCCTTGATCTTGATTGTATCCTCTGTTAATACAACTTAGGATTGTCTTCAACTTCACTGAGCTGTTGCTAAGCAAGGTGTCAGGGTTCCAAGTAACATACCCACGGCAAACAAAACTCCGAGGCAAGTAGATTCCTCAAAGAATAATTTTATTGGATATGTCATATTGGTACAGGCTAGTGAAAACTGACTCTAAACGTTCCTGAAGTTTTCACCTAATTAAAAGTAGAATTTTTTCACTTTCTCAAAACAATTAATCACATGGTCCAATCAGGATACAGTCCAGTTGCTAGGTGACTTCAGTCCCCTCCTTCCAAGTACCTGCTGGGATGTCCTTGGTTCCCAAAAGAAAGTATTTTGTTTTGGCTACAAATCCTAGCTATCTCTATTCCCCCCTTCCAATCCCTTAGCTCCAGCTGTGGCAGCACTGAAGCCTCAAAATAGCCTCAGTCAGGTCATCTTCAGGGTTAATACAAGGCAATTGAGTTTTGCTCCAATTTATGATCTTCTGTGCCACAATTGTTAAGCGAATCACTGCAGTTGCTAAGTGAAACGTGCAGTCATTAAGAAAATCTGGCTTCCCTCACTGACTTTGCTTATCAGAAGCTGGCTGGGAAGGTTACAAATGGTGATTACTAATCCCAGAATAGGGCAAGTGTCATAAATACATGCCAGTTGCTAAGCGGCCGTATTTTGATCACATGACCACCATGGGAATACTGCAATGGTCATAAGTGAGAAAAAGTGGTCATACATCGCTTTTTTCAGTGCTGTTGTAACTTCAAACACTAAACGAATGATTGTAAGTTAAGGACTATCTATGTAGATATATTGAGTACTTTTACTGTTGTTACTAGATATGTATATTTTATATTTTTAAACGTTTATGTTTAAACTTCAAGTAAGCAGTTATTTTGTATAGAATTTTAGTGATTTTTTGGACTGTGTAGTTTGTATACTGAGTATATGATATTTTCGTTTTAATTTAGAGTAACAGGTTATTTTATTACATGTCTGTATCTGTAGCAGGGGTGTCAAGCTCGTGGCGCCACAGTGGCGTCATGTAACGTATTGCAACTTTTTCCCCTTTGCTAAACCGGCTGTGGCTGTGGCCTGCACGTGACACATCCAGCCCACGGGCCACGTGTTTGACAGTCCTGATCTGTAGTGAAGAAATTGGGAAGTCACTGTTTTTGTATCCCTTTTCCCACCTTCTCTCTTTTAAACTTTCCCTTCCCTTTTAATCTTGGTTGTTGCTGTTGTTGTTTTGTACTTTATTTTTCCTCTGAAACTTCACAAAGTTGGTTAACAAGAAAGAGCAGCTTAAGTTTTGAACTGTGCAGAGCAGGGGCTTTTGAAGAAACTAAAAAGCTGCAGTGCTCACCTCCTTTTCAATCTTCGAGCTATCAAAACAAAACAAAAAACCCCAACAACACCAGCTAGCTTTTTAAGCTTCACAATTTCCCACTGAACTTCCTAAATCCTGGCAGAATTTCTACTCTAATTCAGGGATAATCATCTTGTAAGCAGCCAAGCAAGTTGAACTCCATGTCATAGAACTTATCATCAAGTCGAGATGTCAAGTTATAGTCAGTCTGAGGCTGGTGTCTTGAATATAAATTTCAACTGCTGGAGTGTGCATCTTTTCTTTTATGTACACTGAGAGCATTTGCACCAAGACAAATTCCTTGTGTGTCTAATCACACTTGGCCAATAAAGGATTCAGTGGCTGAAATGTAGACAAAGGCAGCACCTGTTTGGAGACTAGTCCAAAACATGACAAGCCAAGAAGTAAAGGAACCAGGGGGCCATTGGGAGACAGCTGGAAAGTGAGATTCACAAAATTCCATTCTGGGCCTAGAGCTGATGAGATTAAAAGGGAAGACTATGCATCACCTCAGTCTGCAGTCTAGAATGATTTGGTTTGATTCCTGGCAACTCAAAACATAACCTGATGCTTTCTAGATGTTCTAGGTCACACATCTAGTCAGTCCCAGCCAGAATATCCAGAGAAGCTCTCGTAGTTTAGTCACCAGATTATAAAAAAGATGTTGAGACTTTGCAAAAATTGCAAAGGAGAGCAACTAAGATAATTAAAGGCCCGGAGACAAAAACATACAAAGAACAGTTGCAGGATTTGGGGTTGGCAAGCCTAGAGAAAAGAAGGACTATATGATTAATTATATATTAATCTACGCGGGAGAAAACCCAAAGAACCAAAGATCCACATACAAATACCCGCGAAAACCTCCGAAAACAAATATATATATATATATATATAATCACACCAAACTTGATTGCAGAAATACGACTTCAGCAACAGAGTGGTCAATGTCTGGAATACTCTACCTGACTCTGTGGTTTCTTCCCCAAACCCCAAAAACTTTAACCTTAGACTGTCAACTATTCACCCCTTTCCTAAGAGGTCTGTAGGGGGCGTGCATCAGCACACCAATGTGCCTACCATCCCTGTCCTAATGTTTTTTTTATATGTATGTATGTATGTATGTATGTATGTATGTATGTGTGTATGTGTATATGTATATGTATATGTGAATAGAATAGAATACTTTATTGGCCAAGTGTGATTGGACATGTATATGTATATGTATATATTATTTTTCTTATATGTATGCATGTATTCATAACTATGTTTTTACTTATACCTATTATCTTGTAAGCAATTGACAAATAAAAATAAATAAATAAAAAATGATAGCAGTATTCCAGTCTTTGAGAGGTTGCCACAAAGAGGAGGGGGGTCAATTTATTTCCCAAAGCACCAGAGGGCAGGACAAGAAACAATGGATGGAAACTAATCAAGGAGAGAAGCAACCTGGAATTAAGGAGAAACTTCCTAACAGTGAAGATAATTAACCACTGGAACGAACAGCTGGTGGTCAAAAGTTGTAGGTGTTGTTTTTAAGAAGAGATTGGACAATCACTTGTCTGAAAGGGTGTAGGGTCTCCTGCTTGAACAAGGGGTTGGACTAGAAGACCTCCAAGATCTTTTCCAGCTCTATTCTGGTTGATTAATTGATTGATTGATAGTTAAGGAGATATCCTGTTTCAAGTCTACAGTACTTTCAGTCATGGAACCTTGTTAGGTGATTGATTCTGAGTCACACACTCTCCTTTAAAAACCTCATAGGGATGTTGGTATGACTAATAAAATGAAGGGAGATTCCCAGGTAATCTAACAACAGAACTAATGCAATCAACAAAATTTTCACTCCAAAATATCTGGAGGGCACCCGTTTATGGAAAGATGCATTAAGCTTACGTTGTGAAAGTACTCACTGACATATCTGTTATGGAATCAAACCTTTGCATCATAACCCAATTACTGTAACCATATAAAGTTAGGGCTAGTCTCTTCTCCAAATTACAAGCGTGTATGCTTACACAATTTGTGCAAACCCTAACAAAAATATAATAAAAATACAGTGACCAGTAATTATGGAAATAATAACCCAGATAATCTACCCTGAATTTTTTAATTTCAAGATTAAGAGATTTAGAGGTAGAGACGTAGCACTATCAAGTCTTCATAGGGAATCTCAACAAACACTACCTGAAAACTTCCAGACTCTCCCCACCCTCTCTCTTTGTGTGTGTGTGTGTGTGTGTGTGTGTGTGCATGTGTGTGTGTGTGTGTGTAGAATTTCTTTCCCTATTTCTTTTGTATATTATACAAATGGAAACATAGTTTAAGTAGGAAACTTTGCTAGGTAAAGAAAATGCAACTTAGTCTGGTTGCCCTCTCTAGAGAGTGCAAAAATTGCCGAACATTCTGTAGAGTATTCATTAGTAATTAATGATGTTCTTTTAATAAAAGCTTGTATTTCCTAGTCAACAAAATCCAGTGTATTGGCCAGATTATTATAGAAAGAAAAGTGGAAAACTGGCTACTAAACTAAATAGTATTTAAACATGAACTCTTTAAAATGGAAACATCGTCTCTAAACACAAACAACCATCTATTTCAGAAGTACCCCAGGGAATTGCAAATATGGGAACAACTCATATGAGGATGACTTCAATTTGCAAGTGGTTTGAGGCTGTTTATTCTGTCTTGCTTTTCAGGTGCTAGCTCTTCAACAACACAGCTTCCAAGATAATGTATGCCATTATT
The DNA here is from genome assembly GCA_023653725.1 of Bungarus multicinctus. NCBI lineage: Eukaryota > Metazoa > Chordata > Lepidosauria > Squamata > Elapidae > Bungarus > Bungarus multicinctus. Next base: position 81,471,154 of record CM042844.1, on the reverse strand, counting down.
TTATAGCAAAACCTATAAAATTTTAATAATTTTAATGATTCGTGGCATGAAATCTCCTTTTACAGGACCCAAGAGGTTTTGCCATCATTTCCAAGACAAAATAAATCCATCAATCCAACGTCAACAAGAACATAACTATGGTTAGATCAGAAAGTAAGGCCAGAAAGTAAGTGACATCATCACTTTTTCCAATTCCCCCTTTATACTTAACGTAATAGAAACAACTGGGCTAAGATTATAATTAATATTAGATTATTATTTAGCTAATACAGGATGATTAAAGTAAATTGAGGCTTCCAAAAACCTTCCAGGTTGTTTTTTCAACCTAAGCATGAGTTACAATGGTTAGCTTTGGTATCAATGTGCTGTTATACTACAAGACGAAATAGGGAAAGGAATTAGCCCAAGAAGGAAGGGAAGGAAGAATACAAGGCTAAAAGGAATTCTCAAGTTGTTATTTTATGCTGAGTTGAACATAGCATGCATATTTAAAATATTCATTGAATTCCTGATAGAAATCTAAAGAAATAAAAGAAAAAAATGCCAGATGTTATTTCTTCCTTCTTCCAGGATATAAAGCATTTCCTTCTAAAAGGCTGAGATAGTAACTGGTTCAAGGTAATCCAAGGAATTTCTATGGTTGAAGATGAATATGAATAAGGCTACAGGCCTGGGGCTTCAAAAATATAGAGGAACAGGGCTATGTACTTAAGACGGGAAGCTGTATCAATTTTTAAAATAAAATGTTTAAGTAAACAACTTTAGATGACAGCAGAGAGACAGAAAGTTCTTTTTTGCAGCAATCAAATACTTTTCCAGATGTCTGTATTCCTTCTCTCAATAGTCCCAATAATTTGAGTCTCCCTGGGTCTAGCTAATGGACAATTTACTTTCTATGTATAATTAAACAAATCTGTCTGAACTTTTTAATATAAATCAGAGAGTTCAATCATAGCATGCCATCCCTAATCGGTCAACAGAAAATCAAAGAAACAATAAAACAAAAGATTTATGACCCACTAAAATTGAAATTCATACTAGCTGGATGCACACACTGTGCAAATTCATGCTTTCTTTAACAATGTGTTACTGAATATAAGCCACTTGAGATAAACCAAACAAATCATAGTGTCAACTCATAAAATATTTCTGTGGTCTTTTAGAGTTGCCAACCGAAAGGGAAGGAGAAGCAGTGGGCAGCTTGCATTCCATAAACGTTTTCAAAGATAGTTTCTAGGCCACCGAGGTTTCTGCCACACATAATTCTAACTGGAGAGCATGATTGATGACTTTTGGCTATGGATGTGTCCCATTGGAGAATATGAATTATGATATACCCAGGGGGTGGGGAAAACCAGGGTCAAGGATGACAATGAATGATGTGCTTCAGAGTTGGCTACATCCAGGCAGCGCTAGCATGTTTACTCCTAATAAATCTTCTTTTAGTTTGAAAATCTGGCTAGAGACTCATGATTTAAATGGGGGTAACTACCGGAGCCCTGTGTTCTGACTCACGCCCTTTTCCAGCAAATCAAACACAATCCAAAGGGAACAGAAACCTTGTAATGCCTTTACAAAATAATTAGCTGTGATAAGCACAAGCCTTGCCAAACTGTGCGAGACTTGCCAAAAGATAACAGACAAGAAATAATTTGCAAAATAAAAATCTTCAAACACAAACTCAGGATGCTAGAATGTCCACAAGGGTTGGAGTTTCAAAACGTCTTTCCCTTCTGCAAAGTACGTTCGTTTCACAGCTGGTTTTTATCTTCTTGAAGGAGGGGCCATTACCTTGCAGCCTTCCTCCCGAGTCACCCATGCTGCTGCAGCTGCTCTTTCCTATGAGCAGCCCTGCGCGCACACGCACTTGGCACAGGCTCCTTAGGAACCTCATCACTGATGCCAGCCCCCACAATCTCTGAGGGCAGCAGTCCACTCCCTAATGGGCCTGGCCCCTTATATGAGTCCTCACTCTCCTCAGTCGTGCGCACCAGCTACTGTCTAACCACAACACCCTGACACATAGTATGCTCAGATTTAGCATGCTGCATGACCTAGACACATGGATGAAGTAGTTACAATAGTTAGAAGGAGAAATTGTGGAATACAAGTAATCCTTGACTTAAAACAGTTAATTTAATGACGTTCGAAGTTACAATGGCACTGAAAAAAGTGACTTATCGTTTTCCACACTTACAACCGCCTCCATGGTCACATGATCAAAATTCAGATGCTTGGCAACTACTTCATATTTATGACGGCTGCAATGTCCCGGGGTCATGTGATCACTTTTTGCAACCTTCTGACAAGCAATTCAACAGGGAAGCCAAATTCACTTAACAACCGTGTTGCTAAGTTAATAACTGCAGTCATTCACCTAACAACGGTGGCAAGAAAGGTCGTAACATGGGCCAAAACTCACTTAACAAATGTCTCATGTAGTGACAGAAATTCTGGGCTCAATTTATGGTCGTAAGTCAAGGATTGCCTCCATTGTGAAGTGAAACATATACTCATCATGCAAATATCTAAGATGCAGAAAAAGTTGTACCATTCAAAAACTTAACACTGGGCAAAATTGTTGAAAAGAAATAAACCATAAAATAAGAGAGCAGGGAACGGAGAAAGTTAACATAATCCACTTTCATCATTCTATTTCTCTTATTCCATCTCCACAAACTTTCCTGGCTTTCATGGCTAAAGGGATTTTTCAGGGCCCCGAAAAACAAATCTATATATGGAATGATGCTTATGATAGATTAAAAACAAATTTTTAAAAGTATTCTGTTGCAGGAAAGAAGGAGCGTGTTTCTGAAGCATGGGTTTGATCAGTCAATCATGAACTATTTTTAAAAGCAGTTTCACTCAAAACGTTTTATTCGTAGGCAGCATTTTTTGTTTTCCATAAGCCTCCACTGCTGTCCAATTTTCACTGCTTCATCAGAGATCCGACAATACATCATGCATTTCTGGCCTCTTCAGAACAGCTACTTGGCAGGCAGCGCTACACTCTGTAAGATTATTTCCTAAGACTTCCAATACTATTAAAAGTCCATATTGGTTTTGAAGTCAACCCTGACAAACTATGTGAATGTAAGCTCGAATAAAAAAAGAGCATCAGCCGTTCAGAGTGTCAAGATTTTAATTGGACAGTTACAGAGTCAGTTTTGTGGCATTACCGACTCGGAAAATGTTTTGTTGTGTAACAGTTGCCACCACCCATTAAGAAAGCCCTGGATAGGAAAGATTGCAATTAATCTTCCTCCTGTCGATTCCTGATTTCTCAATGATGGCAAAGTCACTTGCAGTATTAACATCTGAAGTTCCTGGACAGTTAATTGCAAGCCAAACCTTCCACAAGAATATATTCTGGTTATGAAGGGTCAGCACTAATAAAATTATTCAAAGCAGGCCAGGGGAAAATCTATCAATCCTAGCAAAAAACAGCTTACTAATGAAAAAGGCAAGAAGGAAAGCAAGAGGAGAAGAGTCAATGTTTGTGAATTAATGCTGCTGAATTTATGTGCACTAGCAAAAACGGCCCCCTTTAAATGTAGATACCTAGAAGAAAAGACAGTGCTATCTATTCTAAAGAGGCAAAAAAGGGAACTCCTTCACAGTTAGCAGATGGAAAACAAAGTTGTCTCACACTCCGGGCTCCTGCACTGCGGTTTCTACAAGCAACTCGATTGATTCAGCCTCCGAGATCACAGTCAAAAATGTGGAAAGAGATCAAAGCAACTTCTATGACACTTTTCCCTTACAGCACATGGGAAATAAAGGAAGTCTCTAACTCCCAGCAACAATGTCAAAGATCAAAGCTGGTGCATATAGATGAGCCAACCACGAGCTGTTAGCTAATAAGAGAAAAGTAGAAAGAATGAGATAAAATCTTTATAGTCAGCTTCCTAAAATAGCAGAGATGCAGGAATAATTTCATATGCAGAAAGCTTCATATATTCCTTTTAGATGTAAAGGAAAGGAGGCTAGTCATGGTTCATAGTAGCCAGTGTTGGTTTCTGGTATTCAGTCGTAGGCCAGGATGCCTCTTCCAAATTTATTGCTTTGCTCCTTCAATATGCTCAGTAGAGCATTGTCTAGCTCAGGGGTGTCAAACTCGATTTCACTTAGGGCGCATCAGGATTGTGTTTGACCTCGGGGGAGCAGGGGGTGTGGCTAGGGTGGGCATGGCCAGGTCAACGTCACTCATGTCGGGGCGCCTGTGAAGGCCTGAACACTCAGCCTCTCCCAAGCTCCATTTTCGCTAGCAGAGGCACTGCAGGCTGGTCCTTCACTGTTTCCAGGGTGGCCCAGCGGGTTAGATCTAAGCAACCCGTAGGCCACATCCAGCCTGCAGGCCTTGAGTTTGACACCCCTAGTCTAGCAGGTGGTATCAGTAGAAGCTTACCCCAACTGGACACACACCATAGTTGCATAGCCTGATGATTTATTTATTTATTTATTTATTATATTTATATACCGCCCTTCTCCCGAAGGACTCAGGGCGGTGTACAGCCAACCATAAAACTTTGTTACAATTATAAAAATTAAAAAAGAATATCTTAGGCTGTCTAAAATTACACCCTCCCCCAATAAATTATTAAAACCCAAATTTTAAAATCCCAATTTAAAACTCAAATACTAAATTACATTAAAAATCCCATTTCAGCCTAGGCCGGCCTGCTCGAAGAGCCAGGTTTTTAATGCACGTCTGAAAGCTCTCAGGTCCATGTTATTGCGTAGCTCCGGAGGTAGGCCATTCCAGAGGGCGGGGGTCCCCACAGAGAAGGCCCTACTTCTAGGAGTCACCAGATGGCACATAGAAGCCGTCGGCATCCGAAGAAGGCTCTCTCTGTGGGAGCGCACAGGTCAGTGGGAGATTACCAGCAGAACGCGGTCCTGCAGATAACCTGGTCCAATGCCATGGATCGCTTTAAAGGTCAGAACCAGAACCTTAAAGCGAACCCGGAAAACCACCGGCAACCAATGCAGCTCGCGCAGGAGAGGCGTCACATGGGAGCTTCGTGACGCCCCCCATAACCACCCACGCGGCCGCATTTTGTACCAGATGTACTGTGATCTCACTTTTCTAATTCATGTGTCCCTTATGAGTTTGGATCTCTGCAATTTCTTGCTCCCTCATCTAGCTCCAAGCTCAGTTCAGGAAACAGAAAGTGGGACCTGCTTCCTTTGTTCTTTGAAACATGTGGAGCACCCAAGAATATAAACAAGAGACAAGTCACAGATACCATATTCCCACTCAAGCAGACTGGAATCACATCAAGGGTTGATTAGAGAGGGGGGAGAACAATGATTTACCTCATGTCACATCCAAACAAAATACAGGTTCCTGAGGGAATGTGGAAGATTCATTTTACTTTTCTTGCAGATCCAAGTTTAGAAGAAAATCTCAAATTTATTCTATTCTTGGGGTAAATATTACGAATAATGTTTAAGACAGAATTCTGATTAAGATCATTTCTGCTTAAGACCAAAGTATGTGCAAGTGTGTGTCACAACTAACAATGGCTTGTTTTAATACAACAGCAGGCACCACTGAAAAGCTGTAATTGATCTCTTAATCCTATGAACAATCTACAGACTTATTTCTGTTTACCCGTTAAATTTAATGTAGTGTTATTAGGGATAGAAATGTTAACCTCTTTTTAGATTCCTGACCAATGACAGATCATCTGGTGCAAAAATCTCTCAACGTAAGACAATTATCAATAGAGAACTTCATTACCATACTTGTGGTATAAATCTGAATTTGATTTCTGGAAGAAGATACCCATTGCAAATGGATAATTTCTGTGACCAAACTCAGGCTAAGGGCTATCATATTAATTCCAACCTAGTGGGAATTCCATTCACCTGGGAGCAAAAACTAAATTGGCTTAGATTGCAAGGGGAAACTTCATCTCTTGCCATAGAGCCCCTTGCTACTATCATAGGCAATATGCCAGTAGATCAGCTTTGTTAATTAAGTCTCACATCTTTTTCATGGGCTGAATAACCACAGAAAGAGCCCAATGCCCATGAGGTCAGGAAAAGCAGCAATGGGTGGAAGCTCATTTAAGAGAGGTCCAATTTGGAACTAAGGAGAAATTTCCTGACAGTAAAAACAATTAAACAATGGAATAGCTTTCCTCCAGGAGTTATGGGTGCTCTATCACTGGAGATCTTCAAGAAAAGTTGTCCAGGATGGAATAAGGTCTTTTGTCTTGGGCAAGGGACTGGACTAGAAGACTTCTAAGGTGTCTTCCAGCCCTAAGATTCTATTATTCTTCTCATAGATAATGTATATGTGGACTATTTGGGGATCTGTTAATAGATTCTGAAAGTTTTGGGAGGCAAAGCTGGCATAGACTTAGCATCTCGATCAATGGTGGGATTCAACAATTTTTACTTCCGGTTCTGTGCGTGTGGCTTGGTGGGCATGGCTTGGTGGGCGTGGCAGGGGAAGGATACTGCAAAATCCCATTCCCTCCCCACCCCACTAACCTGCTTTCCAGCTCTATTCTCCTGTGCAGGGCAACAAAAGAAGACCCAGCCAATCAGCTGGGACTCGGGAGGCAGAGAATAGATGGGGGCGGGGCCAGTCAGAGGTGGTGTTTGTCTCTGGACTATTCAAAATTTCTGCTACCAGTTCTCCAGAACTGGTCAGAACCTGCTCAATACCACCTCTGATTTAGATTCAACCATCCGAGGATTAAGCAGAAGGCAAAATTTTTATCATCTTCTAACCTCGGAGAATCATCTCAGCCTGATTAATATCTGCTATGGCTTTGAGAGGATAGCTATCCTAATAAATATCCATTTTCCAAAAGAACAAAATAAGTACTGAACTGTGCCTAAAATGATAAATGATTAACCAGTTCTGGATTCTAGTAATAATTCTGGATATGATAATTAAAACATTGCAGGTGCCAAACAATAAGCATGTCTTAGATATGGTCCAAATTTCATTTTTCTTCAGGTGACATAATTGTCAGGTGCAGCTATCATCATTCAAGGCACGCACATGGAACGGTAACAAGGCCAATCGTCATATCATCCTCAAGTGCATTACCATCACTTGCTGACTGTACAAATCGTCTCTCCTCAACTGAAATGCGTTGGCTGCAGTCCACAGAACATTTCCCATGATTTATTTTTCCATTTTGGAAACGGCTAGGGAGGCCTTTCCCACTAGCAACAACAACAACAAAAATATCCTTCAGACAAAATAATGCTCAGTTGGGTCCATCCTTAAAACCAAGTTTAATGTCGGTTACAAAAGAGAATTCATTCTGGGTCTATTCCTGAAATCCTTTACGGGCGGTCTTTTTTAGTGACCACACTCAGGACCAACAACTCTATCATTAAACAAAGTGGTCTCTAAGTGAACCCACAGATGTGCTTACGACCACAATGGAGCCCAAAATTTCTGCTGCTGAGTGAGACATCCGCTAAGTGAATTTTGGCCTGTTGTTAAGTGAATCACTGCAGGTGTTAAGTTAGTAACACGGTTGTTAAGCAAATGCTTCCCCCTTGACTTTGCTTCTCAGAAGGTTACAAAAGGTGATCGGATGACCCCCGGGATGCGGTGACCGTCATACATTTAAGTCAGTTGCCAAGCATCTGAATTTTGATCATATGATCGTGAGGAAGCTGCAATGGTTTTGTGAAAAATGGTCGTAAGTCACTTATTTCACTGCCGTTGTAATTTCAGTCACTAAATCCATGATAGCGGATTGCATTTTGGGGCTGTGCAGACGTGCACACGCTTTGGGCACTCGGTGCTGAAAAGGTTCGCCATCACTGCACTAAATGAACTGTTGTAAGTCAAGGACATGTATTGTCTCCATTCAGGTTTTTTTTGCTTCCCAGACCTGTGAAGGTCTTAAAGGCAAGGATTAGTTGTAAATTTACATTTTCATCACTTCTGTGAACTGCAAACAGCTGCTAAAGGAAGATTACCTGTATTTCTGTGGGACAAAACTGAATCAAGATACCACTGCTAGTGCAACTAACTTGTATCTTTAACAAAGATTAATTCATGATCATTATTTATTAGAAAGATTCCGGCCACAAATTCTATTACAGTATTTAAAAAGCTACTAATACACGGAGCCGTTTAGCTCAAATACAATTAGATTATGAAGGAGTAAAGCTGTAACAATAAGACAAAAGAGTAAAATATGGGTAGTACTCGACTTGCAACAGTTCGTTTAGTGACTGTTCAAAGTTACAACGGCATAAGTGACTTATGACCATTTTTCACACTAATGACCACGGCAGCATCCCTACTGTCAGGTGATTTACATTCAAATGCTTGACAACTGTTTCACATTTATGACGGTTGCATTGTCCTAGGGCTGTGATGGCGAACATATGGCACGCGTGCCACAGATGGCACGCAAAACCATTTGTGCTGGCACGCGAGCCGCAGGCAAACCTACCTCACTGCGCATGCGCGCGCCTCACAGCTGATTTTCAGCTGGTTTGAGGCCTTTTTTGGCCTCCCAACGACTTGAAAAAAGCCTCTGCAGGCCGAATAGGTCTGTTTCATCACTTCCTGTTAATACCGGAAATGACTAAATGGGCCTATTCGGCCTGCAGAGGCTTTTTTCAAGCCTCTGGGAGGCCAAAAAAGGCCTCAAATCAGCCAAAAATCAGCTGTGAGGTGAAGTGCAGGTAAGGGAGGGGGCGGGGAGATTGCACACCCATGCACAGGGTGTGGGGGGTCACGCATTGCCTTCTGGGTGCTGGCACATGAGCGTACAAGTGCCAGCGCACACAATTTTTGGCACAGGAGCCCAAAATGTTTAGCCACCACTGTCCTAGGGTTATATGATCCCCTTTTTCAACCTTCTGACAAAGTCAATGGGGAAGCCAGATTCACTTAACATCCATATCACTAATTTAACAACTGCAGTGATTCACTTAACAAATGGGGCAAGAAAAGTCATAAAATGGGGCAAAATTCACTTAAGAAATGTCCCATTTATCAACAGAGATTTGGGGCTCAATTGTGACTATCTGTATCTTGAGCCATGTTTCAACGAATAGCTCTCTACTTGAACATTTTGAGGTTTAAAAACAACAATGCACTCATTACACATTCTTTATTCTACTCTTATACACACAACTCAGCATTTATTTATAATTTCATGAAGGCAGACCGATCCAGTACACCTAAAATGCAACTATTGATTGGGAATGTAATTAATATATCAAGCCCATCATGCCATTTTCTGCCTAAGCCAGACAAATGGTAAAATCAAGCCCTGACAGTCCATCTACTTATTCAGAAAATGATTATTTACGCCTCCTGTAGGCATATGAGTACTAGACAGAAAATAATAAGCAGAATCAATGCAGTAGCAGCCATGCTTAATTTCCTGCAATATCTCAGAGACATAAAAGGACCTTCTAAAAACATTTTTGGGGAAATAAGGTAAGGGAAGCCATAGCAGCTTTTTCCAGTATTTTTATTATTAGCATCAGGCATTCAAAGTATTATGTGTGTATACAGTGATTGATACTGATATAAGCCTTCACATCTATCCAAATACATACAAATATGGGCCCCTGACTTTCCACTGGCATCCTCACAGACCAGTATTTTTCAAATGTGACAAATTTAAGATGTTTGGACTTCAATTCCCGGAATTCCCCAGCCAGCATGCTGGAGATTCTAGAAATTCAGACATCTTAAAGTTGTCAGGATTGAGAAACACTGTCCTAGATCCTAGTAACTAGCAATATTATCTACTAAGCAGAATTTGTATTTTATCTTTTAGTTTTTAATGTAACAACTTCTTTGCTAACTTTAGAAGTCAGATTTATTTCAGAACTTAAGACTTTGTGATTCTTATTGGTATGATCATGTTTATTCTTAATTTGCACTTCATAGTTAATATTTGTGCATCACCAAAGGGCGAAACAGATCTTGCTAATTTTGTTTGCATTTTATGAGTTTAGCTACTTTTGACACCTCTGGGCACCCATAAACTTATAACCCAATCTGTATTTAGACAGAAAGGCATGCAAACATCTAGAAAAGTGCTTTCTTGGCTTGCTGCTATGGCCTTCCATCAACATTGTTGGAAGGCGTATTTTGCAATATTCTAGCCCTTAAAATGCTTCTGTTCTGGTGGTCAAGGGAAGCTGACCACTACATAGGACCATTTCATAGTTCGTGGCGCAGTGAAATTATTATGAGACAAAAACAGGGCTGAACAATCTGCCTGCAACACTTTAAAAATCAATCTTCTTTCCTGGGACCAAAAAACAATGACAGGAGACAGCTACATGATACCAGTCAAAGGTAAAACTATTTATACAAAATAATTAGGTGTTTTAGCAGCCTACTGATATAAGTCTCTTTAATTCTATATAACTTTTATTGTAAGATATGTTTTGTTCTCCTTTATGCTATTGTCTAACAAATTCACACCTACGACTATTGCAGAATCCCCATGGTCACATGATCAAAATTAAATGCTTGGCAATGTATTTAAGGACACTTGCAATGTCCCAGGGTCATGTGAACACCTGTCATGCTTAGCAACAGAAATTTTGAATTCAACTGTGATCATAAGTCAAGGACTTATGTGGCAAAACATTGCCCAGAGGTGCCATGAAAATTTTACCTCAGATTAAACTCTTCTAACTAGATCTTATCTGTCATTGCCGGAGAACTCCCCAGAGTTTCCAAAAGGAAAAAAAAAGTCTTCCACCTGGAGAAAAAACGGAATGGAGTGGAAGGGAAGATGGAAGGGACATTGGAGGTCTTCTAGTCCAGCCCCCTGCTCAAGCAGAATACTATTTCAGAAAGGTTATGGAGCATCTCTCTTCTGGAAGATCCTGCCTTAAAGCAAAGTGTGTATTCCCTTTCTAGAAAGCAGCTGTAAACCTTGTGAATGCCAGATGGCATTATAAACCTAACCACTGAAACACTATAGCTAGTGTTGACAAACCCTTTAATTGAAGCAACATAAAACCAATTCCATCTTAGTCTCACAGAAAAGTGGGAGTTAGTGAACATGTGCAACACAAATTCTTATTACCTCATATGGAAGGAACTATTGTTAAATTCTGGATGTAAGTGAAGAACAAATCTCAGATTTTTTTAAAAAGGAGGAATTGACAATCCACATTTTCACTATCTTACCTATGCAAATGAGGATGTTATGAGCTTAACTATTGCCAAAAAATTGAGGTCTACCCCATGTTGTGGGATGTTGTGAGGTAGGAATGTTTTTCTACAGTTGTACGGTTAGTACACAGAAATAGTTATGAGAAATGCACATTAATCTACCATTGGGGTTAAAATTGGTGGTAGGAATATCAATAACCTTCGACTATGTCGATGATACAACATTGCTTGCGGAAAGCAAGGAGGCTCTGGAGTGACCAAACCTGAAAGCCAAAGATGAAAGTGAAAAATTTGGACTGTACCTTAACGTCAAGAAAACAAAGATAATGACCACTGCAGAGAATACACAGGTATTCTTATGGCTACGAAACCTGAACTCTGAAAAGGTCAGATAGGACATAGGCGGATAACTTGGAGCTGTGGTGCTGGAGGCGATTACTACACATCCCATGGACTGCAAAAGTAACAAAGAAGTTCTAGACCAAATGTCTCCAGAACTACCACTTGAAGCCAAGATAGCCAAACCGGCTGTCATACTTCGGTCATGTCATGAGAGCATGACCTGAAAGGTCAATCATACTGGGAATGATCAGCGGAAAAAGGAGAAGGCCCTAGTACTTGCTGGCTGGACACTACAAAGAATGACACCACAATGACTATGGCAAGATCTGAAGGAGGAGGTAAGAGACCGAGGGGAATGGAGAATGCTGATCCATAAGTGGCCGACGGTCAAACACGACAGAATGGCTGGTGATGATGATTTTTGTATTATATCACAAAATCTGGAACACATTTACTTACTTCCATTTCCCATCTAGAACATGCCATAAAATCCATTGTCAAAGTCTACAGCCAAGGTCTCTGATGCAACTCTTTTACACTAAGTCAAAGCTTAACTGCAACTTACTGAATAACTGATAGTTGGCTGAAGTCACTCAAAACACTGGGCAAGCCAAAACAAAGCACATTATGCTTAACAAAAGCCGTATGCATGACATCAGTGGGAGTATTTGCATGACATGCTCAGTTACATCTGGTACATTAGGTTATTTAACTTAACTTAGTTAACTTAAGTTAGATATTTATGTATTCATAATATTTAATCTGGCTGTCCAACTTAAATAGTTTTGCTCTGGGCAATGTACAAGAAAAAATATCCACAACAAATGCAACACAGAGAGAAAAAAACACAACTAAAGAGAATAAAACCCAACTAAAACAGTAAAAATTGTAACCAGACTACAATACTGTATATTGTAATTCACCCAGGTGGGTCTCTCCATTCAACCTGATCCAAAGGCCTGGGGAAAGAACCGTAACTATCTGTGGCATTATGTTTGGGGAAAGAACCATATCTGTGCCATTATGTTCTGGACCACCTAAAGCTTCTGGATGGTCTTCAAGGGCAGCCCCATATAGAGTGCATTCCAATACAGTAATCCTTGGTTAACTATAGTAATTTGGACCAAAATTACCCAAGCGACTGCCTTCTCCCAGTGGTTTCTACCTGTCCAATTCGGTCCTGTAGGTTGGGCATCCTAAGCGTTTCGTCAGGTAAGGAATGTTGGCTAGCAGCAGTTTGAGAGGCCTGCGCTAAGTCATGCCCAACTCTTCATGACCCCATGGACCATAGCACTTCAGGCCCTCTTGTCCTCCACTGAGTCTACCCAAACTCATGCCCACTTTGTCAATGACACTATCTAAACCTGAGTGCCTATACAAATTGAATTAATAAATAAATTTCCATCACTAAGTGATGTGGTCATACAGGGCAATGTCATGGCATTACGTTGTTTAGTGATGGCAATGCTGACTGTCCCAGTTGCCATTGTTAATCAAATCCCACCTAGTCATTAGGTGAAGAGCCCTCCTAATTCAATCTATCCCTGGCTTGGTCCCTCCTACCACAGCCCCAAGCCTCAGTAAGGTAAGGATCTGTCTTCTCTTCAGTTCCCACTCCCACCAGTTATCTCCCCCATTTCTACTCTTTGGACAGCCCTGAACTCCACTGGATGTGCCATCCTAATGGCTCTGTCACCCATAGCTGATCAATCAACCAATCAATCAATTAGAATATAGCTGGAAGGAACCTTGGAGGTCTTCTATTCCAACCTATTGCTCAAGCAGGAAACCCTATATCATTTCAGATAAGCGGCTGTCCAGTCTTTTCTTTAAAACCTGGAAAAATTAAAGACCAAAAAAAGTTTTAAAAAACTGAAAAAAGAAAACTTTTATTAAAAAACATTTTCTTGCTCCTTTCACAGATTGCACACTGAATCGAAACATGGTCCTGCAACTACTCTACTAAAGAGTCCAGGATGAAGTTTCCCCAGTTCCAGGACTCACAGAGTCAAGCCTGCTTTTCCTCATCCAGATCCTCAGAGCCTCCAGGCACTGAAGAATCTCTGACAACATCATAAGAACAGCCAGGGACAGAAATATATAGTGAAGTATCATCGCTATATTCATGATGCTATATCCAGTCCCAACAGATCACCTTTCCCAGCAATTTCATGTATACACTGAAAAAGCGAGGGGAGAGCTCTGAGATACTCTGCAAAGCAGGGGAGTAGGATAATTTCCAGTCAGGCAACTTCAGACAATAGAGCAAACCTGTTTGCAACAAGGTGTAACACATTAGTTGTTATATAAATAATATCCAAGATAGATATTGGCCTATCAAAAGAAATAGGCTTCCTTTTTCCACAGAATAAATACAGGAGGAAAAGAAAAAGCTAACTGTATTTTATATTTAAAGTTCATATTTGAAAGCAAAGTCCTGGTCAGAATTCATGGGCTGTCATTTTAAATTAATGTCACTATAAAACTTATTAACTGGAGCTGTACTTGTTTCTGATGTTCACTTCCAATCTTGAGTGCTGCTAAAGAGATCTGACAAATAGTTGTGGGATGACTTTGTAAGCCACTTTTTAAAATGAAAAATATAAATATGGAATATGGAATTTACGCTCTTGAATATTTACCATACAGTTTGGAGCTCACAGTACAAGTAGTATATTAAAAAGTTGTCTTTTTCTGTATTAGAGGTTTAGTCATTTTTGGAGTTAATTGTATCACTATTCAGCTATAAGGTCACAGCACAAATTCACATTAAGCCAAAATTAAATAAACTGTAACAGCATTCCATGTTTTGTAGGCAGATTTATTCAATGAATTGTATTTTAAACACATCATGCTCTAATGTTGATGTGTCAATCACATTCTGTCATCTTGTCAGAATCTATATTAGTTTTACTGATGTGACGTACCATTCAGCTGGAAAAATCTCAGTAACAACCACACAGTATCTTTTCATCCCTCTTTGTCGTATTACTGAAACTCTAAATGGACCAAGATCTTGGAAAAAAATGATTCTTAATTGAAAGTTCTAAGAATGTTGTAATTAAAAATTATGAGGAGGGGAGAGGAACCAGATTTACTTAATGGCGGTGTGATTCATTTAATGACTGTGACAAAAAAGAACTATAAATTAGGTCACAACTCATTTTACAACCTCACTGGTTAAAGACATAGGTTCCAGTCCCAATTGTGATTGCAAGTCAAGGACTTACCTGAGTTGGAGTTGACTCTTATGAAATAAATTGAGACTAGGCTCTAATCTCATTATTTCACAATAAACAATTCTACCTCAGGTAGTCCTTGGCTCTAATTTTAAGCATTTTTCTAAATTTAAGCATCCCACAGAAACAGCTAATTGGCTTGTGTAAGATATCTGTAGAGATTATGGAAAGATTGCTGAAAATCCCCTTAAGGGTTTCTAGGCAAATATAGGCCATTAGAGAGCAAGAAAATTTTGTCTTCTGGGTAAAGATATATCTGAAGTTTGACAAGTACAACATTATGAAACAGCCTAACTTTCAAACCTTTAGTATGACTAGCAAAGAGTTGCAGTAGATTTTTAAAAGGGTTTTTAGAGCCAATTAGCTGTCTTTATGAGATTCTTAAAGTTAGAAAAAAGTGTGGCTGAGGTATGCCAAACATTTTTTATCATCTCAGTTAACATCATATCAATGGACCCAGGCAGATATAGACAGGTAACTAAGCCTTTCTTCTGAATCTTCTTAGCTATACCATTTGGGATGGGCACCCTTTAAATGGTGTGAGAGTAGGAATGGATTTCCAGAGGAAAAACTGCAGACTACAGGAACCAGGAGCCCTACTCAGGTGATCCTGGGGATACAGATCAACCTCCAAGTGTTTCAATGACCCTCTAAAAGGATGCAAATGACCAGCTGTCTGCAAGGAATATAAATCCTTCCATTCCCCACAATCCTGTCAGAGCTGAAGAAGCTAAACATCTTCAAAAGAAAAAACAAAGTCCAGTTGCCTCTTGAAAAAAGCACATTTGGGTCCTTCTTCTGAGCTACATATAGCAGATAGATTATGAACATACGTTTAACTTTTATTTTTTATTTGGTGCCTTCAAGTCAGTGCCGACTCCTACAATTGCAGTTTTCTTGGCAAGACTTAACTTTACACACTGTCAAGCATTTATTTCTCCCACATTCAGGATGCACGTGGCTTACAAATATACATCAATGTTTATACCCCCACATTGTCCGTCTATTTCCCAATGCTAATTCTACTATATTCATGTTGGACTTGCTACAGAAACATTCTACACAAGAAAAAATACACACCACACACCGGAGTCCTGGGAAGGAAGGCAAAGGGGGATCTTGCGCTGGATGTAACGGGAACAACTTGCCCTCAGAAGTTGTGGGAGTGTCATCACTTGAGCCTTTCAAGAAGAGATTGGACTGCCACTTGTCAGAAATGGTGTAGGGTCTCCCTCTTAGGGTTGGACTAGATGACCTACAAGGTCCCTTCCTACTCTGATTATCTGTTATCTGTTAAAGGCAAATTTGGGGGTGGGGGGGGACTTACAGATGTATGGGGCAAAAGAGTTACAGAGGAAGGGCTTGAAAACAACAGCATGTATGCAGAAAGCAGGAACAGGACAAGAAGGTAAAGGAAGAAACCGCTTTGTACCACAAAAAAAAGAGAATATTATGGATTAGCACCATTTCTATTCCCATAAAGCGGGAATAGATTGAAAAGGCAGATTTCTGCGCTCTGGAGAGATCCTCGCCCCGCTGGTCCTTCTCCTTTAGCCATTTGGCTTTGCATGACTTCCAACCCGGCTGGAAACTCGGCCCCGCTCCCCTTTGCCTCCATCCGCTCGTTGCCCGAAAGACGTAAACACTTCCGTCATTGGGAATTTCCCCCCCTCTCCAGTCTTACCTGTCGGGTCTCCCACGGGGGGCGTATGCACCTCCCGCCTCAGGGCTCCGGAGAGAGCGAGACCAACGCCGGGCCGCGGGGGAGACAGCCAGGAAACGTTCCGCCCAACCGGGCAAAAGCGAAATGCGGAGCCCAGCCCTTGACTCCGCCCACTCTGGGCTCGGCCCACCTCCTCCACCTCCTGTTATCCAACGCAGCGTGCCTACGTCACGGGAGCGCTTTCCTCGCCTCCTGGAAGGGTTTCCCTTTTGCCTCAGAGTTCGCGGGGGGGGGGGGGAAGGTGGGGGGCGTGGCTTCTTGTGCAACGTTATGAAGGTCGCCTGAAAACTTTCATGAATGGTCTTAAGAATTGCCGTTAAGAACTAGAGTCAGGCTTCCTAAAGCGGTATAGAATCCTAAGGATTTAATTCTGGACGTTACAAAGCTGAGAGCCCACTTTGGAGAGAAGTTTGACCTGAGAAGACATAGCAAGCAAGCCGTGTAGTTGAGGAATCTCCGGGTTATTTCAATAAACCTCACTTGCAAGAGCTTGTCTGAATGTACAACCCTGCATGAAATGTAAAGTTCTATGGCAGCAAACCTCGATGAGGTCATCACATGAATCCTGCTGTTAACACACTGGCGTAAATTCTCGCCTTGGTAGGGATGCAAATCAGGGCAATCTGTCAAGCTGCATGCTTCTGCAGATGTCTATCATTGCAATAGCACTTAGACCGCTTCACAATGCTTTACAGCGGTTTACAGAGTCAGCGTATTGCCCCCAACAATCAGTGTCCTCATTTTACCCACCTTGAAAGGATGGAAGGCTGAGTCAACATTGAGCTGGTGAGGTTTGAACTGCCAAATTGTAGGCAGCCAGCAGTCAGCAGAAGTAGCTTGCAGTAATGCATTCTAACCACTGGGCCACTGCAGCTCATGTCCTTCTGCAGATGTCAATTATTCACCCTGATTAGTGTCATTGAAGTAATAGGCAGAGCTTTGGGTAAACTTGGGGTGATAGTTGGAGTGGGGGGGGGACAGTGTCACACCTGGGATCATGAAGAGTTGGACACAACTTGGCAACTGAACAACAGCAACAATTATTCACTCAGAGGAGTGAAACTGTAAGGACAAATTAAAGTGAAACTATAATATGGTCACTTAGTAGAAATCCAATAGAATAAATAAAACTTAATACAGGTAGTCCCCAACTTACAACAGTTCATTTAGTGATGGGTTCAAATTTACAATTTCATTGAAAAAAGTGACTTATGACACTTACAACCACTTTTAGCATCCCTATGGTCACATGATTTACATTCGATTGCTTGACAACTGACTCACATTTATGATAGTTGCAGTATCCAGGAGTCATGTAATTGCTTTTTGTGACCTTCTGACAAGCAAATGGGGAAACCAGATTCACTTAACAATCATGTTATTTAATAACTGCAGTGATTCATTTAACAAATGTGGCAAGAAAGATATTTATTTATTTATTTATTTATTCGTACTTCTATACCACTCCCTCTCCCAAAAAGGGACTCGAGGCGGTGTACATTCAACAAACAAGATAATACAGAAAACAGAAGCGAAAACAGGTAAATAATCAAGATGGCCAAGAATCACCCCTATAAAATTCCAAAATATAAACCCCAATGATTTTATTTGGCTAGACCGGCTTGTTTGAACAGCAAGGTCTTAACTGCGCACCGGAAGGTTAGGATGTCTGACATAGCTCGTATATCCGGGGGGAGACAATTCCAGAGGGATGGGGCTCCCACAGAGAAAGCGCGTAGTCTCGGGGCCGCTAGACGACAGCGATCCAGTGGTGGTACCCCGAGCAAGGCAACTCTGTGGGAGTGTACTGGGCGGCGGGAGGTTGTTGGTGGCAGCAGGCGATCCCGTAAGTATCCAGGTCCCGAGCCATGGAGCACTTTGAAAACTGTAAGTACCACCTTGAAACGAATCCGGAAGGCCACAGGAAGCCAGTGCAGCCAGCGGAGAAGAGGTGTTATGTGGGCGTCCCGAGGGGCGCCCATGATCATCCGCGCGGCTGCATTCTGAACTAACTGTAACCTTCAGAGACTTTTCAAGGGGAGCCCCATGTGGAGAGCATTACAGTAGTCCAAGCGGGAGATGACGAGGGCAGAGGTGACTGTGCGAAGTGCGTCCAGATCCAGAGAGGGTCGCAATTGGTAGATAAGACGAATTTGATAAAAAGCACTCCTGGTGGCGGCCGCAATATGATCATCCAAGGATAGCCGCACGTCCAGGAGTACACCCAAGTTGCGTGCCCTTTCCACAGAGGATAATGTCTCTCCTCCCACGGTCAGCGATGGAATAAGCTGACTGAATCTGGGGGCAGGAAACCACAGCCACTCGGTTTTGGTCGGGTTGAGACGAAGTCTGTTATGACCCATCCAACTCCGTACGGCCTCCAGGCACCGGGTCAGCACTATGACGGCTTCGTTGGGGTGGTCAGGGGTGGAGATGTACAGCTGAGTATCATCAGCGTACTGGTGGAATTCCACCCCAAAGCCACAGATGATCTCACCTAGCAGCTTCATATAAATGTTGAACAGCAGGGAAGAGAGCACCGACCCCTGAGGTATCCCACAAAGTAGGGGCCTTGGGGTCGATCTCTGTCCCCCCGTCAACACAAATTGCGAACGGTCGGAGAGGAAGGAGGAGAACCATCGAAGAACGGTGCCTCCAATCCCTAACCCCTCCAACCGATGCAATAGGATACTGTGGTCGACAGTATCAAAAGCCGCTGATAGATCCAGAAGGACCAGAACAGAGGAATAGCCTCTGTCCCGTGCCCTCCAGAGATCATCCATCAACGCGACCAATGCCGTCTCAGTGCTGTGCCCGGGCCTGAAGCCCGATTGGAGGGGGTCGAGATAATCCGCTTCATCCAGGTACTGCGGGAACTGACGTGCCACCACAGTCTCTATGACCTTCGCTACAAAGCGAAGGTTGGAGACAGGACGATAATTGGATAGCAATGTTGGGTCCAAGGACGGTTTCTTGAGGAGGGGTCGAACCACTGCTTCTTTCAAAGCGGCGGGTAGAAACCCCTCTCTCAAGGAAGCGTTAATAATGCCTTGGAGCCAGCCTCATGTTCCCTCCCGAGTGGCTAAGACCAGCCAGGAGGGACACGGGTCTAATAAACAAGTGGTAGCGTTCAGTCCCCCCAGTATTCTGTCAACGTGTTCTTTGGTAACAGAGTCGAACTCAGCCCAGATGACCTCACCGATATCTGACCTCGCCCTCTCGCCCGGAGATGACCAGTCGGAGTCCATATGGCAACACTCACTTAACATAAATTTTGGGCTCAACTGCAGTCGTAAATTGAGGGCTACCTTGATGACCTTCTTATGGCACATTTGTGTCACTAAGGTGATTTTATTATTTCTGTCAGCACCAAAGTAGTTAGCATAAAATTATTTAGTACAACCAGGGAAATGTTTCAATTATGATGGGGTAGCTATGACTTAAATAGAAATAAAAGGAAAAATAATACAGTGCCTGGACTCAGCATACCAGTCTACATGGGCATTCTAATATTGTTGATTTTTGCTTAAAATGAGCTCTCTGGGATGCCTGAAAAGAGAGATTAAAATAAACTCTGGAAAAGGCACATCTATAAGTTGAATTAAGTGAAAGAACACAACTAGTCTGCAAGTGCAACACTTTCTATTTCTAGCCATGAGAAAACAGTTGGGGGATATTACAATTGGGATTTTGTACAGATTCCCATTAGTACTCAAACAACAACAAAACAAAGAAAATGTTTTGTAGTCAACAAACATGTTGAAACACCCAGCGTACATTTGTAATTGTAGAATAAATCTTAGACGTGTCAAATTCAAATTCTAAAAACTGTTTATAGATTTAACTTCAGGAAAATACAAATGAATTCATCCACTGCCTACTTCAGAGTGTTATGAAGCCCCTGAAAATATGGACAGGTTCATACATTTCCTGTTCTTGGTTCACTCAATTGCCTGAGTAGGACTACTCGTTTATTGATGGTATCAGACACTATTCCTATGACAGTAATTATACCTATAGCAATTGCTTTGTTATCATGAACAGTCAAAAAGGCCAATGTTTTTGGCCATCAGTCTTCTGCTGAAACACAGAAGTTGCTTTCTCTTGTCTTTTCACTTGACAATTCAGGTGCAGAATTTAATTTACCTTATTTTGCTAAATGTCCTATTTCACACTTGCCCTTAGTCCTAATTAAAATTTCCTGGCTGTTAAAAGCATTGTTCAAGTTTTGGACAACTGTGGGTGTCTGGATCCAAGGCCTAATTATTTGAGGGAATTAAAAAACATGGCCAGATTTCCTTTAAACTCATTATTGCAAAAAGAAGGTAAGACCAGGCTTGAGACTGACTTCATTATGAGGTACAAAGTATTTTGAGAGGAAAAGAAAGAGCGTTTTGAGTTTATAATTCCTTTGCTTCATATTCCATACACACAAGTTCCTGTTTATATATAT
The DNA here is from genome assembly GCA_023653725.1 of Bungarus multicinctus. Taxonomy (NCBI): domain Eukaryota; kingdom Metazoa; phylum Chordata; class Lepidosauria; order Squamata; family Elapidae; genus Bungarus; species Bungarus multicinctus. Next base: position 81,450,251 of record CM042844.1, on the reverse strand, counting down.
ACATATATATATATATATATATATATATATATATATATATATATATATATATATATATATATATATATATATATATATATATATATCTTATTGATATTTGTTAAAACAAAAGGGAACTTTTTGTACGTTGAATAAGAATGGTACCATTCAAATGGTATTATAAACAGATTTATCTCCAGTCCCAGATTTGAATTCTATATCTAATCTTGTAGATATTGTTGGAAGTAAAATCCTTCTGGGTTCAGTTCCAAGTGGGGAAAAAGGCACTGGTAACATGGAGGCTGTTTGGAAGGTTTAATGGTGGACAGGACCTCATGGCCTGGAGCTCCAGAGTGAAAAGGAAGGATGATCACATACTTCAAGGTGAAGGAAGAGATCAAAAAAAAGGGCTGAGGTGCCGAGAGTGCCTGGGTTTTATAACCTTTGTTGGGATTTGAATTGGAGCTTGTATTCTGATTGGTTGTCAGACTCCCATGGGGCCATGCAGGGGCAATTCTGTAGCCTGTCCTTGCTTGAGCCTTGCTGGATGATGCACTGAAAAGGCTTTTGAGCAATTGCTATAGCTTTACCTGGAGATCTTTGTTATGTAAAGTTCTGCCCCAGGCCTTAATGGCCCACCCATTAACAAAGGTGGGGGTGAGTTTCTGCTTTGGTGTTTCTATTCTTTTTAGGGGAAATATTCTGCCTTTTAAATATTTCCTAGGATATTTCAATTTTCTAGGAGAGGGGTGGGTGCTAACTTCCTACATTAGGTTTTATTTTATTTTTTTGTTTTAGTAATAATTTAAAACTCTGATTGTTGTCTTAGGGTGGTGTTCTATTGGTGTGATATTATTTGATTACTTTTGTGATAAATTTGACAAGTTGCAGAAAAATGAGATGTAAATAGATGAACAAACTAAGTGCATTCTTGGGAAATGATAAAATCTTTGGCATAAAATGAAAATAAAATGGAAGTTCCATGTTCATAACAAACATTTTCTTCTAATGTACCATCTGCAGATAAGCTGAACCAAACAGAGTTAATAGACATCAGTATTCTAATACTTATTTCCTACTGGAGCATGCAATGAACAATGTATTTATCACCTCATACCAGGGATGGGTTTCTACCAGTTCTGTCCACCTCTGTAGAACCGATACCTTTGAAGAGCAACAGACATAGAACCGGTTCTATGTCTGCTGATGTTTTTGCCCACACACCCACCTGGGCTCTTACCTGACCTTTATTTCCTGATTTTTTCAACTTCAGCTACCGTGCGAGGCGCAGCTGCAGTTAGAAAAGCAGGAAAAGAGGGCTTTTTGAAAGGCTGCTTCTCTGCATGCAGCATGCTGATGACGATTTACAGACATGCGCCAGCAGCTTGCAGGGAAGCACATCTTAAATCACCGAACCTCGTAGATGACCGAACTGGTAGTTAACCCTGTCGGATCCCACTCCTACCTCATACATACATACCCTTGCTCTTGTTTATAAAATGCATAATAAAAGCATGAAGACCTTGCAAACATGAAATCCATTTAGAAATCATAAAAAAAATGGGTTTGTTTAATATTTAGGCTATCACTGTATATATTGTTTTTAAAAAGACCGTGGTAGCACAGTAGTTAGAATGCAGTTTTGCAGGCTAACTCTGCCCATAGCCAGGAGTTCGATCCTGACCAGCTCAAGGTTGACTCAGCCCTCCATCCTTTCAAGGTCAGTAAAATGAGGATCTAGTTTATTGAGGCCAATATAGAGAATGCTATAAAGCAGTATTGGAGTCGTATATAAGATTATGTGCTATTTATAAGAATATAAAAAATATGGTAACACTTGTCTGCTATTTCATAACATGTTTCTTCTTCTTCCCTTTCTTCTTCCTCTTCCTCCTCATCCTCAGCAGTGCTAATGGCTATTTTGTTGAAAGTCATATTTATTGTTCAATGCTTAATTTTCTTAATTTTTCAGTGTCACTGGCAAATAATAGAATACCAATAAATCTTTTGTTTAATGTCATTGTTAATGTTACTGTTGACTACTGGATTGTTATTTTAAAACATCTATTAAACACTGGCCGGGTTCACAATCAGCTAAGTGATAGTTTCCTTAATTATCATTTATTGAATAAGTCAAAATTTGTTGGGTTCACACAGCATTGACTGATTGAGTGTTAATAAGTAGGAATCACTTGACAAGCAGATACAATCACTATATATACTGAATAAAGCAAGGGAAAGTATATAGTTTTGCTTCCCCCCCCCAAAGAATAGAATCTGTCCATCTCACCATGTTGCGTTCATATTGTGGTTTCCTGACCTTTGTATAAGACATGGCATAATTTTCAAATCAGAGTGGCTGGGTTCAGAAAGTACTCTAACCCCGCCCCCCAAAAAAAAAGAAAAAAAAAGGAATACTATGACTAATACTTGATCATTCACTAGTTGTTCTGAACTATCCATGAAGCAAGCAGTGCTCTGTTTGGTACAGTGTACTGTATGAAACCAGTCATTATGGCTTGTAAATCATAAATTATGGTTTAGTTTGTTGGAAATCCCAGTCAATTGTAGCTTATTCAATAGACGCTGCTTAAACAAAGATTACATCTCTGATCATTTTGCTACTTTTTTAATCTCTTACAGTTGCATTATACATGTATGTTATCCTACAAGTCACTTATGGTGATACAATTGAACTGGCATAGAAAATTAATGAATAAATGTGCGATCCTAAGCTGACTTGCAGCTTAGGATGCAAATCTATGGACCCTAGATTGTATTGGAAGGCTGCAGGATATTTTTGAGGAAACTCTTATTTTTAAAAAGAAACAGAGCAAACTTTTGATCCTCCATTCCAAGGCTACGAAGATAGTTAAAATTAATAAAAGGTGGTAGATCTGAAGCAAGGCAGGAGGATGGAAGAGATTCAGATCTCTAGATCTCAATTACATCTCGGTTCATGGGGAGATTTATAAAGTAATCTTCCTTCCACCGGTTGCAAATTGAAAGAAAGACTTTCAGGCATCAATAATAGACATGCAAACAAAAAGGAAAAGTTCTCTCTAGCTTCCAGGTGATCAATCTCAGTTCAGCAAAGAATTTCCACCTCTTAGGCAGGGCTGGGTTTTTACCAGTTTGCATCTATTCGCTAGAACCTGTTGTTAACATTCTAAGCAGTTCGGAGAACCAGTTGTTAGAAGAAATTACTGGCCTAATCCTGTAAGGAAGGCAGGAAGGAAACATTCTGGTGTTGCTTACAGAAACTGCCTCTCCATTAACCCTTATTACATTCTTGGCAGGATGAGACTTCCTGTCTCAGGAACTTCTCTGGAGTTTTTTTCCCCTCCTTTGCTAGTACTTTGCTTATGTGGAGTGACCATTCAAAGTTACAATGGCACTGAAAAAAGTGACTTATGACCATTTTTCACCCTTACTACCATTGCAGCATCCCCACAGTCATGAGAGGCCAGTCGAGGAGATGCATGCCTTGATGCAAATGATATTGAGTTGGCCACGCCCAGCCAATAACATGACCACCAAGCCATGTCCATCCAGTCACATGACCACCAAGCCATGCCCACCATCTAAGCCATGTCCATAGAACCGATTATTAAAATTTTTGAATCCCACCCCTGCTCTTAGGGGTTTCAAAGATCTTAGAACCTCTGAAAAGGCAAGTAGGTTTGCTATGATTGGGTATCTCAGCACAAACCAATTAGCTCCAATAAGAAAGAGCCTTGCCAAAGTTTTGCATGGCTGCCAAGAACACCAGATAAAGTTACTAAGTAATACTTCCAACACAAAGAGTCTTCAAACATCAACTCAGATATTCCTAACGTCCACCCAGGCTCGAGTGTAAAACTTCTTTGCCTTCTGCAAAGAACTGCATTTTCTCAGCTGGCTTTTATCTCCTCAGGGAGGGGCCATTTACCTTGCAGTCTTACTTCCAAGTCGCCCTTGTTGCTGCAGCTGCTCTTTTCTTCTAGCAGCCCTACGCGCGCCCACATTGGGCACAGGCTCCTTGGGGATCTCTTCATCGCTGCTGCCAGCCTCCACAATCTCCAAAGGCAACATGGCGGTCCTGGCTCCATCTCTGCATCACATGCAGGCCCCTCATCTGAGTCTTCACTTCTCCGAGCCCTCAGCCATCTGCCCCTGCTGCTGGCGAACCACAATAAGTACTTGTTTTTGACAGACAGAGCACAGACAGATAGACAGACAATAATTCTATTTCGGTCATTGACAAATAAATACACATTCTATTAAATGAACAAGACAAAACTATTCCTTATCCACAAGAAATGTCAGCAGCCATTTGTAGGTGAAGCTTACACATAACCTAGCCATATTTTCCTATTGTAAAAAAAAAAAACTTTATCTTGATTGTTTAACAGATAGTGCAAAAAAAAAAACCTTTATTACAGTGTCCCAGAAATTTTAATAAAAGAGGAGCAATCAACTGCTGGCGAATCCCCCTGAAGAACAGGCAATGCAAAAGAATGTAAGCTATTTTTGATAAGCATTATCTAATGAATTAGATCTATCTTTAAAGCAACTTGACACCTCTGAAGGCCTTTTTTATTTGTTCCTGGCCGGGACCTATTTTGCTTGTCATGATGCATTTTTCTTCTCTCGTCATACCTGAATGCTTTTGACCACGAAGCATTCAGCTCTGCGGCAGAATTGTTACAGTACAATCTCAGTTTAAATATAAACAGTTTCCACTCTGATGCATATGGCTGCAAGAGACCACCTGTCCCTCCTACTGGAAAAAAATTCAGGTGCAGATGGTTATAATAGAGGAGAGCTGAAAATAGCACCTTTCCCCAGCATCTATATCAAGACCTACATTAATGGTTTCCTTAAAATTTTATTTTATTTATTTATTTTGTCAAGCATGCATTTGATGATATATATATATATATAAGTACAAACATGATTATTAATACATGAAATAGATACGGATAAAAGGGAACATTAAGACAGAGACGGTAGCACACCCCTTACAGGCCTCTTAAGAATGGGGTGAAGTCAACAGTAGACAGTCTGAGGTTAAAGTGTTTGGGGTTAGTGGAAGAAACCACAGTCAGGTAATATATTCCAGGCATTCACCACTCTGTTGCTGAAATAGTATTTCCTGCAATCGAGTTTTGTGCGGTTTACACTGAGTTTGTATCTATTGTGTGCTTGTGTATTGTTGAGGTTGAAGCTGAAGTAGTCATTGACAGATAGGACATTGTAATGGATAATTTTATGTATTACGCTTAGGTCAGGCCGAAGACGGCATAGTTCTAAGTTATCTAAGCCTAAAATTTCAAGTCTGGAGACATAGGGTATTCTGTTGCGAGTAGAGAAGTGGAGGACTCTTCTCATGAAATATTTCTGCACTCTCTTGATTGTATTAGCCGGGAAGGTTACAAACAGTGATCACATGACTTCAGGATAATGCAACCATCATAAATACATGGCAGTTGCCAAACAACCAAATTTTGATCACGTGACTCTTCAACAGCCATTAAGTGTGAAAACTGGCCAGAGGTGGCATTCAGCAGGTTCTGACCAGTTCTGGAGAACCGGTAGCGGAAATTTTGAGTAGTTCAGAGAACCAGCAAATACCACCTCTGACTGGAGATTTCACAGTATCCTTCCCCTATCACACCCATCAAGCCACGCCCACCAAGCCACGCCCACAGAACCAGTAGTAAAAAAAAATGAATCCCACCACTGAAACTGGCCATAAATCACTTTTTTCCAATGGTGTACTTTCAAAGGGTCACTAAATGAATGGATTGAAAACTACCTGTATAGGCTAGCATCCTCCCTTTCTTTAATCATAATATGATGTAGTGGCAACAGATGGTCTTAAAAGTCTGCGTTTTTAAGAAAAGGAATCTGTCCCACACAAAGGATGAAAAAAAAAAGGTGAGTAAGAATAGCTGTGGCAGCATTATTCAATAAAATTATGATTTTTAAAAGGCAATTTACTACATGTGAAGAGGGAAAGTTATGCTTCATCAGACGCAATAGATCATGTTTATGATCTTTGTCTGGCAACATTAATTTTGCCTGGGGTTTTTTGCCCTCTAATAGTAATGGCTCTGACATTCTTCTTCCGAGAAAGAAACACAAAATATCCTTCAAGTCAAGTTCAATTCCTGGTGATTTTGTGGACCTGAATACAGATCTGCAGCTTTCCTGGCAACAAGAGGAAAATGGTTCGGTTTTCTGGAATATTTTTAGATTTCTCAGTCTAGTTTACAGCTTGAATTTCTTGGCAGCCTCCCAGGAACTAAAGTGCAGGTAATCCTCGACTTATGACCACAAGGGGGACCAGAATTTCCATTGTTAAGCCAGATGTTAAGTGAGTCACACCCAGTTTATTAGCTTTTTTAAACCGGTGGTTGAGAAATCACTGCAGTTGTGAAATGAATCACACCCTCATCAAATGAATCTTTTTTTCCACTGACGTTTAGAATATAATAGAATAACAGAGTTGGGAGGGATCTTGGAGGTCTTCTAGTCCAACCCCCTGCATATGCAGGAAACCCTATATCATTTTAGATAAATGGTTATCCAATCTCTTCTTAAAAACTTCCAGTGTTGGAGCATTTATAACTTCTTGAATCAAGCTGTTTCACTGATTCATTGTTCTAACTGTCAGGAAATTTCTCCTTAGTTCTAAGTTGCTTCTTTCCTTGATTAGTTTCCACCCATTTGATCATATGATTGTGCAATTGTCATAAGTCTGGGGACCACTCATAAGTTACTTTTCTTTTTTACAGTGCAATTGTAACTTTGAACAATCACTAAACTGCTACAACCATTTGGTTGGAAGTCAAGACTAGCCAGGCTTATTAACCCTGCTTAGCTTCTGAACCCAAGCAAGGTTGGCCAAATTGTTATGGGAGCACTAAAAAGAGTAAGATTTTGGATCGGAACCAGCTGCGAGGAAAATGGAACAGATGGGTTAAAAAAATTCTTCAGTTCTGCCCTTATTCTGTTTTCTGTCATGGTAGTTTAGGAAGGGAAGCAATGATCAATTGCTAAGCATCTACGTGGGGGAGGGGGGAATTAACAATGCTGTCATGTAAATATTTACACATAATTGTAACAGGGAACTCAACCATTTTTTTATCTCCGATAAATACAGGGGTGGGATTCTACCGGTTCGCATCTATTCGCTAGAACCGGTTGTTAACATTCTAAGCAGTTGGGAGAACCGGTTGTTAGAAGAAATTACTGGCCTAATCCTGTAAGGAAGGCAGGAAGGAAACATTCTGGGGTTGCTTACAGAAACTGCCTCTCCGTTAACCCTTATTACATTCTTGGCAGGACTAGACTTCCTGTCTTTGGAACTTCTCTGGAGTTTTTTTCCCCTTCCTTTGCTGGTACTTTGCTTGTGTGGAGTGACCATTCAGAATTACAATGGCACTGAAAAAAGTGACTTATAACCATTTTTCACGCTTACGACTGTTGCAGCATCCCCACAGTCATGAGAGGCCAGGTGAGGAGATGCATGCCTTGATGTGAGTGATGTTGAGTTGGCCGCGCCCAGCCAATAACATGACCACCAAGCCATGCCCACCAACTAAGCCACGCCCACAGAACTGCTTGTTAAAAAATTTGAATCCCACCCCTGGATAAATATGACTGCAATTGTAATAATTAGAATTAGAATTACAGAGAATTGGAGATTTCTGGAGGCAAGTCGTTCCACTGATTAATTGTTCTAGTTGTTAGGCAATTTCTCCTTAGTTCTAGGTTGCTTCTCTCCTTGATTAGTTTCCATCAGTTGCTTCTTGTTCTGCCTTCAGGTGTTTTGGAGAATATCATGACTCCCTCTTCTTTGTGGCAGCCTCTGAGATATTGGAATACTGCTATCATGTCACCCTTAGTCCTTCTTTTCATTATGTAGACATACCCAATTCCAGCAACAGTTCTTTATACGTTTTAGCCTCCAGTCCCCTAATCATCTTTGTTGCTCTTTTCTGCACTTTCTAGAGCAGGGCTGTCAAAGCCCTTGGGCCAGATGTGTCATATGGCCATGCCCACACCCGGTTTAGTGAAGGGGGAAAAGTCCTGATACGTCATGTGATGCCACCGTGACAACATGAGTTTGAAACCCTTGTTCTAGAGAGTCTCTGCATTATTTCTAGTTGCGCTCTTTCTAGTTCTAGTACTAGAGTACTCAGTTGTAACCAAGGTTCTTCTGAGAGTGCATCATAATTAGTGTTTCCTTAAAGAAAGTCTCACTGACTTCCCCAATGCTGGCAATGAAAACTAGAGGAATGGGCATCCCGCAAGTCCCAAACCATACATAGCCATTGGACCACGTGGTGGTCTTGGTGTGGAGTGCCAAAATAAATAACCAGAAAATGATGGTTCTGCTCAATTACAAAATATGGTGCAGTTTCCTTTGTTTGAGCAACTATCCGAAAAGACTGCCAATCACAGAATGTCTCAAGCACAAAATTATTCATATCCATTCAGTAGAAACCCTATTAGATTCAATGGAATTTAGTGCAATATATACAGGATTATAGATTTCACGTACTTGCAGATTTGGGGCAGGGTGCTGGGAGAAAAGGACCATTGGCAGGAAGCTTAAGTGGAAATCTGGTGTTGTGGCCCGTCGGCAGCCAGCAGAGCTAGCTGCAGAGTCAGACAAGGAGGAGTTGGAGGGAGAGCCTGGGCCAGCTTCAAAGCCTTTGGAAACAGCATCAGAGACAGAGGCAGAGCTGGGGCCTTCCGTCCTCCCTCAGGTGGAGAGGCAGCTGTCTTCGGGACCTGAGCTGAGTGAGGGGGAGGAACAGATGGGGCCCATCCCAGATGCATGTATGCACAGAGGGGAGAGGAGAGCAAAGGAAAACAGTAAGCCGGTTCTCTGGGAGAGGCAGACGCAGACAATAGTCAGCCCCTCCCTGGATGGGAAATAAATAGGAGGGGTTTGAGAGTGGCCAGAAGACAACTGTTCATTTCTAATATACAGCAAGCAATTTGGATTTCTTGGATAAACCCCCATTTGTTGGGACTAATTACGTTTGACTTTTTGTTCATCCTTGTGAATAAAAGACTGTTCCTGCCCTGTTATATAAAGGGGTTTGTTTCACTCAGGAGTAAATATCTCATCACTACTTGCAAAGGCTGGGTCAGAACATCTGGTAACCAAAAATCATTAATTCAGATATTATCGGCAGAGAAGGATATTTGTAGCTCAGGGTGAAATGAGGGATACATGGTGCTCTCTTGAGCTTGGTTGTTTTCTTGTAGATGTTTCATTAATCCAAACTAGATAACATCATCAGTATCAACACCTCAAAGAACGTGCAATATACCAATTATAATTGTTCCATATGCCCAAAGTTAGAGAATATCTGCATAGGTACATACACAATTTTGAAACGTTGAATCACTCATACCTAACCCTTATGATGCTTTAAGATAATAAATACTTATCCAATAGAATATATTCTTACACAATATTTCATAGTATCCTGCTGGGTCCAGTAATTGGGCAGAAGCTGCTCCAAAGGCTTTTGAACTAATATGACTACCATAAGATAAGACAGATAATGATACCTATATATTGAATGTCTAAAGCTCAGGGAGCATCAAGGACTGGTAAAATAAGTGTTATCCTAATCCATAATGTTTGAAAAACGATTCACTTCTAGGGGGAAAAATAAATCACGAGATATCTTTATACCTGTTCCTGTATGCTAAATAGTTAATATTTAATTCTGCAGACCTCCTTTAAATCAGAGGCCCTGTAAAACCAACCTCTGAGCTGTGTCCAATGGCATGCCAAATGAATCCCAGAGCCCTTCAATTTAATTCAAATAAAATAATAATGGGGAAAAGCATATGACTCTGATGTTCTGCTGAAAATTGCAGATTCAGTGAGGAAGAAAAAAAATATGATCACTTTGACCGGGCAGGTGGTGAGAGAGAAGGAAAGAAATTTGCTTATTTGCTTTTTTTAACTAGTGGAAAACTCCTTCTTTGCAGAATGAGACTCTGGATGTTTCCTACAGAAGGTTTTTTTTTAAAAAAAATCCAGGATTGGACAAAAAGTTTTTTGTCCTATTCCTAGGTGACCCTGGAGCAGCAAGATCATTGCCAAAGAGGCCACTACCACAGAAGCCAATCCAAACAACAACAGAGCCAATCTTAGACTTCATTCAAACATAGGTGTTGATTTAATGTAACAGCCACAAAAATTTTCAGGTTCATATGGAAAGATCAAAAAAAGTTTGATTGGTTTAACCAACAGAAGAAGTGTTCATGTTTTCACACTTGCCAAATAGTTTTTAAGCATCCACATCAGTGGTGGGATTTGAATTTTTTTACTACCAGTTCTGTGGGCATGGCTTAGTGGGTGATGTAGCTTGGTGGGCATGGCTTGGTAGGCGTAGCAGGGGAAGGATACTGCAAAATCTCCATTCCCTCCCCACCCCACTAACCTGCTTTTCAGCTCCGTTTTCCTGTGCAGGGCAGTAAAAGAAAACCCAGCCGATCAGCTGGGACTCGGAGGCAGTAAATAGATGGGGACGGGGCCAGTCAGAAATGGTATTTGCCAGTTCTCTGAACTACTCAAAATTTCCGCTACTGGTTCTCCAGAACCTGCCAGAACCTGCTGAATACCACCTCTGATCCACATGTTTAGTAGATATTTATTGGCTTGACAACACTTTATACATGGTATACTGTACATTATTTGACTTTTTAATGGTGTATTCCACAGAAACAAAATGTATTTTTATTTCTTTCCTTGTACGGAACTTGAATATAACACAACAGTCTCAAATATTGTTGAATGTCCTCTCCCTTTTTACTTGTTCAGATTCGGCCTTTATTCAATATCTAATTTATGGCATCCATTAAAATTAGCTTTTGATGATTAGCAACAGATTCATCCGTATTTTTTCTGAGTCTTCATAGAAAATTTTCAGAGATGTTACACTGATCTTAAGAACACTGCAAAGAAAATTAATATGTAGTGAGAAATCTGTTATGGCTTGCTCAGTTTTGAATGAATTTCTGCAATGTTTAATGCAATTTTAAAGACACACATATTACATGCTAAAATAATTTATATTTCAATAAACGTATAATCATCTTTACCCTTAAAAATTAAATTTGTTTCTATTGTCATTTAATTTTCCTTCGTAGATTTATGTTGAAAAATGGTAGAACATCCATTAGTTAGGAATGAAAAAGGCTAATGGCACAATTGTCTATTCAGAATAAGCATTGATAAATTCAGAGAATTTACAGCTTAGTATCTTTGACTGGGTTTCCTATATCAAAAGTGGATGTGGCTCTATGGAGTTTGTTATATTACAACCTCTAATAATTTCAGATACCAAGCCAATGGTGAACTATGCTGTAGTTCTGGAGAGTCACAAAGTATAATCTCTTATTGTATTTATGAATAAATAAACATCAATAATTATCAGGCTCATGGTGTATTCCAATACACGATGTTGCATCCAGTTTTTCTTATTATTATTATTAGTATTCACTGACGTTCAACAAATCTATTTTCAGTTTTCGTTAATGCCAATTTTATATATGTAGTCAGAAGTAAAAGCCAGACTTTTGATACGGAGGTTATCTGTAATATGATCTTCTCCAATTTGGAAGTTTTCCAGAGGCGTGGAATTTAAGTTCAATATTCCCCAGCCGACATAACAATTGTTAAGAGTTCTGGTTAGGTGAACTTCTTTAAATATAGATTCTTTGAGTTCACAGCATCTAACTGCTAAAAATAAACTGATATGGGATTATTGTACTAACCTGCAGTCCCGGGCATGTTTTTTAGCAGTTAAGATGCTATAAACTCAACGAGACCGTTTCTGAACAAAAATCTTTAAGATCAGGTGGTTGCCGTATTTTTAATACTTTTTTCTCTTGGCGCTTCATTCTTTGAGTTCCAAACTATCTTGTTTCATTTTTTTTAAAGAAATCTATATTTTAGGAAAGAAATGTGGGATTTCAGAGGACTTCTCATCTACCCTGCTTTTTCGTAATAAAATCTAATTAGAAATGCTTTTGATCGTGCTGAATAAGGCCTTTTAAAAATGTAATCAGCAGAGCTGCAGAAGAAGTGCTTTGAAGCCAAGATCACTATTACTTATAAGAGAATGCTTATAATTAAAACCCAATAAGGCAGCTTCAAAAGAGAGATTTATTTTTAAGTTTCTGTTAAGTTTAAGTTAATCTGTGTAGTACAATCTCCTCTTCTCAAATTCTTAAGAATCTTCTAACTACCCCTCATAACTAGAAATTCGCACAGTCACTTCCGCCCTCGTCATCTCCCGCCTGGATTATTGCAATGCTCTCTACATGGGGCTCCCCTTGAAGAGTCTCCGGAGGCTGCAGCTGGTCCAGAATGCAGCCGCGCGGGTGATCGTGGGTGCTCCTCGGAGCTCCCACGTTACACCGCTTCTCCGCAGGCTGCACTGGCTTCCTGTGGCCTTCCGGATTCGATTCAAGGTGGTACTGACAGTATTTAAAGTGCTCCATGGCTCGGGACCTGGGTACTTACGGGACCGCCTGCTGCCATCATCAACCTCCCGCCGCCCAGTACGCTCCCACAGGGTTGCCCTCCTCGGGGTACCGCCGCCCGGCCGTTGTCGGTTGACGGCCCCGAGGGTTCGGGCTTTCTCTGTGGGAGCCCCCTCCCTTTGGAATGATCTCCCCCTGGAGATACGGGCTATGACGGATATTCTGACCTTCCGGCGCGCAGTGAAAACCCTATTTTTTAAACAGGCTGGCCTGGCCCAGTAACTGTATTTTAGTTTTAACTTAATTTTAATCGGGGTTTTATTAGCTTTTAATTTTTAACTGAATTCTCGGGATAGACAGCCGGATCAATTTGGTTTAATTTATTTTAATTGTATTTATTGGGTATTTATTGTATGTTTTTAGTAGGCTGTACACCGCCCCGAGTCCCTTTTTGGGAGAGGGAGCGGTATAAAAGTTTAATAAATAAATAAATTAACTCTTCAACATTAGACTGTCTACTATTGACCTCACCCCTCTCCTAAGAGGTCTGTAGGGGGCATGCATAAGCGCACCAAAACGTGCCTACCATCCCTGTCCTATTGTTTCTTTCTTTTTTCTTATTTGTATCCATTTCATGTATTTATAACCATGCTTATACTTATACCTGTTATCCGATAATTGTTTGACAAAATAAATAAATAAATAAATAAAATATAAATAAATAAATAAATTTGATCACAGAACAATCCTCCTATGCAGTAAAGTTTAATAACCAGTCACTGGAAGCTGATACTTTTCTTGGGAATATGTCGTTCAGGCACCAGCCATAGTATACAGTACAGCAGATGCTCTGTCTTATCCTTTAAAGTGATTTATGATTTTTCGTTTAAAGCGACAAATTACTTGGGAAATTGGTGTTGGCGGTGTCACCTTTATTTCTAAGAATGCCTTTGTACAAATTAACTTATTTCATGTAGTGTTTATTTATGTGGCTGTCTATGAAAACAAAAACATCACCTGGGAGAGGGATGCTAAAAAATACCTTTTGTATTTTATTTATTTATTTTTGAAAGATCTAATAATCCAATTACAACTCAGGAATTGGGTCTTGGATGACTTGCTCTTAGTTCATTTGCCCCAGCTGACTCACTCCAGCCAAGTTTCCCTGGCCAATTTGCCACCGGTCAATTTGCCATGGGACAATTCAAGACAGGATAACTCAAGACAGGGACAATTTCTCAAAGATCCATCTCATTCTGGGAACCCTTTTTTTTTTAACTATTACCATCTGGCAGATGGTATAGGATAATAAAAATAAGGACAAATAGGCTGAAAAACACCTTCTATCCAGGATGGGATCTGACTGGTATAACTACCAGTTCCGTCGGTTTGCGTTGCACGCGCATGCGTGAGTCACGCAAGTGCAATTTACGACCTGCTGAGCTGCCCAGACAGCTGAGCAGCGCTGCGTGCAAGTGCACAGTGGTTGGAAAAGCCCCCTTTTCCTGCTTTTTCAATCGCAGCTGTGTCGTGCAAAGCAGCTGCGGTTGAAAAAACAGGAAATAAAGGTCAGTTAAGAGCCCGGGCAGGTGGGTGGGCCAAAACAGCAGCAGATATAGAACCGGGTCTATATATGCTCTCTGTTTGCTGCTTTTCAGAGCAACCGGTTCTACAGAAGTGGACAGAACCGGTAGAATCCCACCCCTGCTTCTATCCCAGGGCAGTAGCTCTGTTGAATTCTTCTGCATAGTGCAATATTAATGCAATAACCGGGGTTTTCAATTCAATGTATGAAATGTGAAGGGTGTGTTTGTGTTTATTTTCATAGTCATAATGTACACTTAAGATGGTATTTAATTTCGTTGTACGAGGTACAATGACAATAAACTAAACTAAACTAAGTGAATTGTAGTGGGCCTTGTCTTGCTTGATTTGAACCTTCTCAAGTTACAAGTCCTCGAGGCTGGGGTGAGCTGCAATTCACTTGTCCTACTCTTGAGTTAACCCACGTTCAATTGTTCTGTGGCAAGTGGTCCCTGTGGTGAGTTGGCCATGGCAAATTGTCCCACAGCAAGTTGATAAGTTGGCCGTGGAGAGTTGGCTGTGGTGAGTCGGCCATGGTAAGTTGTCCCATTTTGCATAAATCAGTAGGCAGAATGCGGTAAGCCTTCCCGCAAATGAGAACTGTAACAAAAGCAAGATGGAAATAAGCTGAAAACAAGTTCAGACCCCAAACAGGGAAGATACTTCAAAATTATAGGGAAGACAGCCACATTAAAAAAGGATATGCCCACCAACATGAGGGTACTGGATCTGTTTTTAGTGCTCTCTTATTGTGATAATTATTACTAATTAGCCTGTATTACACAGCAAACATAGGAAGTCAGGGACAGCAATAAAAGAGTAAGACAACTTCTAGTAAGGGAGTCCAATAAGATTTAATTCCTATAGCATTTGTTAAATAAAAGAATGATCAGAAAATATAATATAGTAAGTGTTTATTGATTAGCCCTTGGGCCATATCAAATTGCAAAGTTCCAGCAACAAATTGTTACTAAAATTTAATAAAAACAATTCAAAATGAAATTTAATAAAATACTATTTAAAATGGAACTTGATAATATACAATTTAAAATGGAATCTTAGACAAAATACGATTTAAGGTGAAATAGTAATAAAATGCAATCAAAAATAAAATTGTAATAATGTACAATAATTTAAGATATAGATAAAATATAATAATGTTATATTTCGGAGTCGCCCTTGCAGTCTACCCCAATCAATCCCACATATGCAGATCTCAACCGTATCATTTTGTTTAAATACTATGCTACTTTAAGTGTTATTTTAAAGTTCTGGCCGGACATAAGGTAAGTTATTTTGATGTGGGTATCCCAATGGGTCGTTCGTCTGATATAAAGACCAAGATACTTATCTCTCATCCTCTTATACAGGCAACAGTCAAATAGGATATAAGCCAGGTCCTCTACCTCTGCCGCTCCATAAATGCAGAGCCACACATTGTATGGTATTGCATGAAATCTCCCATATCTAACCATTGTGTCAAGCTGTTCAAATCTCGCTCTCGTGAATATCTCCCTAAGACATTTTGGGAGTTGTGACTTCAAGTAGCTATCTACTTGGAAAGTACATTTGATCAGAAAGTATGGGATACTAATGTTTGTAATGATTAGTGAATTTGTGTGAAAATGAACAATTCTTCCATGTGTGGTACCTGCCTGCCTATCATCTGTCTGTCTGTCTATCATCCATCCATCCATCCATCCATCCAGTACATATTTTAGAAACTGTAAGCTGTTGTCTTATTTCTCCTCTCTCTAACATCGGTCCAATATCTTATTTTATGTTTGTATTTCCAAAAAGATTTGTCAAAAGTAAAATAAAACTTGAATGTACCTGCTGCAATTGCAAACTCCATAAGCAAACAAGGATAAAAGTGTGTATTATCAATAAATAACAAACAGAAGCTATCAAATGCATCTTGGCAGGCAAAGAAATGCATAAATGTCATCATCTCGCCTGCATCTTTTCTGCACACCATCCGATTATTCCTTCGGAAGCTGATTTTGTTTTCCTATGAAAAGTAACTACTTTGGGAGGAGTGCAAGTGCAATGCGTCATTGCAAAATCTGAGCCAAAGGAATAGGTGCCACGCAACACTTTGGTGACAGGGACCATATTTTTGGTGAGATTGCACTTTGTGATTATGGAGTCAGAAGGCCTATGTTTTTCAGGCATTGAGAAATTAGGGGATTTCATATGTTTTATTGTCTCTGGTTTGTTTTTCTTCTTTTATAGTAAAAAAAAATAAACCTTCAGTTGCATCTTCATAGTTTATCTCTTTGTCCTTGATCTTGAGGAATGCAAATTCTGGAGGCTCTAGTGGCTGCTGAAATATGATATGGCAATCACATATGACCTATGCTTTCCTTCCTTCCTTCCTTCCTTCCTTCCTTCCTTCCTTCCTTCCTTCCTTCCTTCCTTCCTTCCTTCCTTCCTTCCTTCCTTCCTTCCTTGTATTTGGAAGCCCTCAAGTCAATTTTGTCTCCTGGTGATTGCCTAGAAAAGTCCCTGCAGTTTTCTTGGCAAGATTTTAAAGGTGGTTTGCTGAGAGAATGACTGGCCCAGTGCCACCCAGCTGGCTTCCTATCTAAGCCAGGACTAGATCTCACATTCTCCTGTTTTCTAGCCCAGTACCTTAACTGTCTACACCAAACTAGTTCATCCCTGCTGTATCTTAATTTTTGTGCACTTTAATGGCTAGTATATCATGAAATATTGAAATAATGTCTATTATCTTTCATTCTTCCTCTAAGGATGGTATTTATTAATGTTTCTAATGCTCCCAGTACCAGATAAAATTAAACCTCACCTTTTGATTAGCATTGCTATTGAATTCCCCGCAGTACAGAAAGTTGGCCTTGGTTGAGGTCACATAAGAACCCAGCAATAGAAAAGAATGTAAAATGTGGAGCCTATTAGATGACAGCAACCGACTTTAATCATAACTCAAGCCTTGGCAATTTGAAAGGAACCAGTCTCTGAAATAGCACTCTTATTATAGATAGCCACACAGACACTTATTTTCAGGGGCTGCATTGCCAGCCCATCTCTCATTTCAGCATCACAGGTGTTTTCCAGTATTTCTGTTCTGACCCAGGCTTTGTCAAAAGTACTTAAACACAAACTGATTTTAAAAGCAAAACTTATTTTATTGCAACGCCAGGAATTACTTGCATTCCCAGCCAGAACCAATTAAACACAGTTCCCCAAGATAAGCCCACGCTTATCAGTGCTGTGGAATGCTGCCAAAAACATAAGTCTTCAAAGTAATTATAACAGAACCCTCCCCTCCCCGAAGTATCAGAAAAAACCCGACCAGAGTACGCAGAGCTTCGAGAAGGATTCAGAATCTAACTGAACTTCTTTGCTTCCTGCAAAGCGTGCGTCATTGAGGTCTGACTTTTATCCCTTACGGGAGGGGCAATCACTCCCGAATCGCCCCTGCTGCCTCAGCTGCTCTCACCTTCTAGCAGCTCTGCGCACATGCGCACTGAGACAGGCTCCCCTTGGTCCTCTGCCTTGCTGCTGCCAGACTCCAAAGGCTTCAAAGGCAGCACCCCACTCCCAGATGGTCCTGGCTCCATCCCTGCATTGGATGCAGGACCCTCGTCTAAGTCCTCTCCAGACTCCCTGATTGGTTGACTCTGCCGCCGTCTGCATCGGCTGTTGGCGAACCACAACAATTTCTCTCAAGTGTTTGGGATATATGCCCCTTTAAAAAATAGATAAAATAGGAATAGGATATCAGTAGGGACTTTAGTCTATCTTCCCATGGTTTTAGAAAAGTATGTATATTTTTACTTAGATATGGTACAAAGATAGAACAAACCAAAAGTTTTATGACTTTATAAAATAGATGCAGAAATTCAAGAAAGAGTGCAGTAATAGGAAGAATTATGGATTACATCTATAAATTTTACACCTAGTAATAAATTAAAGGAAATATGGTTCAAAATGTTTTATAATTGATTCACAGTTCCATCAATAGTAGCTGCGATGGACAAATCATACAATAATAAATGTTGGAAGTGCCAAGATACAGAAGGAATATTTTACCATTTATGCTGGGCATGTAAAAGAAGTCAGAAGTATTGGAATATACATAACACTGTATAATGCAGAAAAGTTGGAAATTAAATTGGAAATGAACAATTGGAAAGAACAATGGCTCTTATTAGAAAAATACTATCTTAGAAAAATATTAACAAGAAAGTTTCATAATTTAATGAGATATATACATGCTTAAAGCAGTAAAAATAAATTTTGTTCAGTTTTGGAAGAAAAACATGAACTTAGCAATATTTAACAGAATAACAGAGTCTCAGTCAGTCCTTGAGTATTGAAGATTTGTATTTAAATGAATCCAAACTCCAGCTCCTCTTTAGGACAACGATGGTTTATTCAATATAGCATCAAACAACAAATACTCTAATCAGGCAAGAATGGCTAAAAGCCAGGCAAGGTTAGAGTTGGGTTTGAGTTTGCTCCCTTTCCTTTTATTACCACACCATACCACACCCAGGCCTATACTCAGTTCTAGTTCTGGTCACACCTAACCCATTATCCCTAAAAGCTATTAACCCTATAACATGTCTGCATTCCCACCCTATTCCGACCCTCACTAACTGATCCCCACCTGGTGCCACCTTTACCATGTTTTAATCTAAGGCTTAATTACCACCTATATGTACCCCAACCCCCTTTAACAATAGGTACCACATCAATACATGAAAAGAGCCATTTCCAGCCCTACAGTTGCTTCAGAATCCATCCTCCATCCCCGCAGTTGTTGCAAAATCCATCCTCAGCTCTGCTGAGTCATTCCAAAGTCATCGGCCAGCACACAAGCAGAAATACAGATCTGGCAGCAGCAGAGATAAGGTGACATGGCCAGCTGACTGGCTGCAATGCATATTTGGAGCTGACACTTGGAGCCCGACACAGAGTTTGAAAGGACCATAGAGGTCTTCCAGTCCAACCTTCTGCTCAAGCAGGGAACCTATACACTTTCAGACAAATGGTTGTCCAATCTCTTCTTTAAAACACCCAACGTTGGAGCACCCACAACTTTTGGAGGCATGTTGTTCCACTGATATTTTGTTCTAATTGTCAGGAAATTTCTCTTTAGTTCCAAGTTGTTTCTCTCCTTGATTAGTTTTCATCCATGGCTTCTTGTCCTGCCTTCAGGTGCTCTGGAAAATAGCTTGACTCCCTCTTCTTTGTGGCAGCCCCTGAGATATTGGAACACTGCTATCATGTCACCCCCTAGTCCTTCTTTTCATCAGACTAGACATATCCAGATCCAGCAACCATTTTTCATATCTTTAAGCTTCCAGTCCCCTAATCATCTTTGTTGCTCTTCTCTGCACTCTTTCTAGAGTCTCAACATCTCAACATACATCTCATTGTTTTTATATCATGGCGATCAAAACTGGATGCAATATTCTAAGTGTGGTCTTACCAAGGCACTATAAAATGGTATTATTAACACTTCACGTGATCTTTTTGATCGGACACTTAAATTTGGAGAACATACATATACAATATACAAAACTAATAGTATGTAAACATATACAATAGAAATGTAATCAAACTTGAGCAAGAATGGTTCCCATGAATAAAACACATCAAATATAAAAATATACAATCTGGCTTTAAACAAGGCCTAAATGCTAGCAAATATAGCAAATGAGCAATTGTATAAAAAGGGGAGAGACATAAATGATTTCCTTTTTTAAAGTATTATTACTTTGTTTACGTTTTTCCACTTTTAAGTATTTTAGGTGCTGTTAAATTTGCTTTCCCTTTTTTATTTCCTTTTATCAACATATAAATATCTAGAAATTCATGAATATGTAAAATAGATGCCACTTCAAATTCCATTAAGGGGTTTTGAGCAAGGCTTAAAATTTAAAAGTACATATTACAAACACTAGCTGAGAAGCAGTTCTGGTGCTCTCCGACAGAGCTGTTTTTATAGCTTCTCTCTTTCCATCCTTGTCCCACAATATATTAGACAGACATACAGATGGATGGATGGATGATAGGCAGGCAGGCAGGCAGACAGACATGGAAGAATTGTTCATTTTCACACAAGTTCACTAATCATTAGAAACATTAGTATCCGATATTTTCTGGTCATTCATTTATTTAACAAATGCTATAGAATTAAATCTTACTGGCCTCCCTTACCAGAAGTTGCCGTATTCTTTTATTGCTGGATGGATGGATGGATGGATGGATGGATGGATGGATGGATGGATGGATGGATGGATAGATAGATAGATAGATAGATAGATAGATAGATAGATAGATAGATAGATAGATAGATAGATAGATAGATAGATAGATAGATAGATGACCTGGCTTTACTTTGCAGTGGCCTAATTAAATTCAACTCTCTCCCTCCCTCTCCCCTCCCTCGTTCCCTCCCTTTTGTCTGCATGAGAATACAGGACATCTCAGATAAGATTATGAGGGAACATTTCCAAAGGTATGGAACAAAGACATGTTCTAGTGATGAAGCCGTGGCCAAAGAAGATCAGGAAAAAAGATTTAAAGCTTGGGTGGTATGGTCATTCTGTTTTAAATCTGTTTTTGTGCCCTTAAAACCTAGGTTATTTCCCCTCTCTAGTTATTTTTTACACTGAATCCACTCTTTAGGTCAGATAGTATCATGAATACTCCCCACATAGTTGGAGCTCTCTCTCTCACTCTCTGTCTCTCTCTTTCCCTCCCTTCCTTCCTCCTCCTCCTATCTCTCTTTCTCTCTCTCTTCCCCTCCCTCAAATTAATGAGTTAGGCCACTGCAAAGCCAAGCCAGGTCATCGGGCCATATATTTCCAAGATTGGTAGCGGCAGCCCAATTAGCATAATACTTTGCCATTAAATATTAGACTTAAATTTGAACAAACATAAACATAAATGTACTTCTGTTTCAGTGGTTACTACTCTAGCAAATTACCTGATGTTGCAATAGTCTAAACAAATAGCTTACCACAAAACTTTTTTTGCCATGTTGCAGGCTAGAGGAACAGGCAGAATAGAATTAATCTCTGCTTGCATTCAATAAAGCCCTTGTATTTTGGACGCATGTCTACAAAAGAATTTTTTGCTGGATCCAGCTCTGGATTTCTACATTCCAATGAGATTTCAGAGGTCTTCAAGTGTCAGCTGTTGCATCCTTGAAACTGCAATAAGAGCTTACATTCTTTAAAAATTCTGCAGATCTGGCCTGAACATTTATGGGCAATTTGTTTCTCCATTTGCAGGAATCCTTAGCTCATTCTACTTCCCACTCCTGGCCTTGAGGACAAATGAAATGACCTGATGGTGTTCAGCTGTTTCCAACTCAAGACCCACCCAAAATAGATAGGGTGTGTCAGTGGTGAGATTCAATTTTTTTTTACTACCGGTTCTGTAGGTGTGGCTTGGTGGGCATGGTGTGACTTGGTGGGCATGTTCAGCTGGTTTCAGGAGTTCAGGGTCTTTGTACGTCAGTATTTAATTTATTGAGAAACATTTTATTTATCTCACAGCTTCATAATTTTCAAAAATCTTATGAATCTCATGTCTTTTTTGGATAAAATTGGAAAGATCTTTCACTCCTGAAGAAAGCAAATACAGAGGCAATACAATTATTTAATAATAACAAGAAAAAGATAGATGAACTTATAGGAATTGGTGTCCATCTTCAAGAATTTCTCTTTAGGATCTCCATAAGATAAATTTTCATGTAGGTTTGAGATGTATCTTCCTTTTTATGGACATTATATAATGGGTAAAACTTTAATGTATGAAATTGAATACATGCATTAAGCAAGTTATTAAGTGAATCTTAAGTCACTGGTCGAGCAAAATAATCTTCACTACTTTCATCTTCTGAGAGACCCAAGTTTTCTCAATGAATGGGTTGAACACAGAAGGTAAGAATGGATTCGGTTCAGTGAAGATGATCCCCAAAATGATAAAGAGTTTTGTAAGTTAACATCAGCACTTTGATCTGTACTTAGAAACTGTCGGAGTTTGCAGCACATCTGACCAGCACACAAGTAAATAATTCTGCAGGATTCGTTTAAATAAGAAACTTCTTTATATATAATACCATACAGCAGAAGTCAGCATACAAAATCAGGAACACGGAAGCAATATTCACAGAAGCAACTCATTATAGAGTAGAGAAATACACAGGTGAGAGTAGCAGAGGGCAAACCAACTCTTATATACAGTCCAGCAAGTCTAAGCCATGCCCAGACTCCAAACTGTCTCTTATGGCCCCATACAAACAAATACTGTTTCAATTTCCAAACAGTTCCCATTGGCTGACCTGTTGCCATATCTATTCAAACAGTCCCCATTGGCTGACTTGTTACCGTGTCTATTCCAGCTCATAATTACTTATATACTGACAGAAACAGGTGTCATGTTCTGCTTTGCCAGAGGGATCCAGATTCTGAACCAACTTCATTTTTCAAGTCATCTTCAAAGTCAACCCCAATCAGCGTGTGTTGCTGTAGTCCAAACTCAAGGTGATGAAGGCAAGAGTTACGTTGCGAAGGCCTTTTAATCCAGAACGTGCTATAATTGGAAAACTAGTCAAAGAATCCCAAGAGATCATAGGGTCCCCAAGAATGAGATGTGTCTCCAAGAGAATCCCTAAGGTTGAGAGTAGTCTAGGACCTTTCCATTTGTAGCTCAAGATCTTAGCTGCAACTAGAATGATAGCGGTTTTCATTTGCACAACAGACTTTTTGCCACGGTGCATGCACATTGCATTTTTTTTTTATTATGTGCTTTTTAATGATTGAAAGTTAAAAAACAGTTATGAATAGTTCTCTCCATTTGGCTTTGTTCTTTAGCCATGTGTTCCTGGAGCATTGTTTTACTTGTTGGTGATGATGATGAAGAAGAACTTGTTACCAAGATGGGTAGATAAGTCGCGAGGAAGTGAAGATACCATGGTGACAGTTTTGGTGTAAAAATCAAAATAGAACAGAACAGCCTGTCCTTGGGAAAGCATCCCTGGTGATAATTAGGAGATATGCCGGAAGAAAATTTGGGTTCATTGCACTGCCCTCTGCTGTGAAATTCTAGGTGGGAAATATCTATTAAGTTTGTAATGTTAAGGAATATATTTAGTTCACTGGAAAATGTTTGATTATCAGGATCTTTAATTTGAAACAATTCAAAGAAGTAAGAATACCCATCAAGCTGGAACATAAGCTCAGCATCAATATCTAAATATTTCCATGCAATACTTCCACATGCTTTAGTTATAAAACCCACAACAAAATAAAGTTTGGGAATTTTCATGAGCACACATTCCAAGCTAATGATAAGGCTGTTTTTATTCATGTCAGGTATTATCAGCTTGAAGCTTAACCAACTGCTTTCTCAGATGGATTGAGACCAAAGAAGGATGTGTTTGCATTTTGCAAGATTAAGAAATAATACTTTAGTGCCACAAATTCCTGGAAAACATATGGGGCACCCATGTTGATTCTTATAATCTCATGAAGATATATTTGATGGGCATAGCTAGAGTTGGTACCAAAGCTGATCAATGGGATTTAGCATAATCTCTGTGGTTTGTATTTCCTCTTGTTTGCAAAGTACAACTAAAAAAAACCAAAGGAATATTTTTGCACAATAAATTAGGATTTGGCATTTTTACTTCAGAAATCTAGGTCCTTTGGCATAGTCACTGAACTGGTAGTAACACCAGTTGAATCCCATCCCTGCCCGTGGGCTGGGAGTTTGACAGCCCTGATCTACCTATTTGAAAATGAAGGGCTTTGTTTTGCCGCGGTTGTGTTCATACCTGAGCAGATCATTCCAGCTAGTAGTCATGGGGGAAATAAAAGATGGTCAAGTAAGTTTTTGTTATGGTACTTAAAAATATTGTGATAAAAGTCATGTTCTACTTCTTCTGCAAAGGCTTTTTACCCCCGTCTTTTACAGAACATTTGTTCCCAACAGTCCTGTGAAGAAGGCAAAACAGAGTCAAAATTCAGAGCAGAAATTTGAATGTTGACCTCCTCGGTTCATAGAGCAAAATTCAGCCACTGCCATGTACTGGTATTCTGTGATCCTGTTAGAAAACCAGTGATAGGATTTGACAGCACCTGCAAGTGAAAATATCTTCTCATGCTTACATTACAGAAGTTGGGCCAAATCTAATATTAAGCCTGTTGAGATGCAACTTAAGCTTTTCTCCCTCTGGTACCATGTTGGCCTCATGTAGGAGTGTCAGAGGGAAAAACTGTGTGTTCCATCTCCAGCTGTAAAATAGTTTTGTTGTTTTGATTTCCCCAATCGACAACCCTCTGAATGGGAAAAAAGATCCAGCTGTTCCATTCTCCAAAGCAGAGGAAGGGGAATTCTTTGACCTTTTCTTACTAGAGAAATGGATGAAGAGTGTTTGATTTAGGGGTTCCAAATGCCCCCTGCTGCCTCCCCATTTTATACCTTTTGCTGCCTCCCCATTTTATACCTTTCAACTCCTGAAACAAGCGATGTGCTCGTGAGAGAATTGCCCTGCTGCACGTTCCTGACCCACATCGTTAAGCTTGTCATTGTTGCTCTGCATGGAACTGCTATGAAAAGATAATAGTTCCATAAGCAGCTGGTTTCCTTCCCTCCTCCTGAAGACTATTTGCATACGCTGTATTTAAGGCAGCCCTTCCACTTCTTGGCTGAGGTCCTCGTTGCTAGCCAAGCTACTAATACTGTAAATATTTGTCTGTGCGTTCTTCCAAGGCTTGGCAGTTCCCAGCTTTCTCTGCAGAGAGGCGAACTTCTGTCAGTTCAGGCAGCAACATCCATGTGGCTGCAGACCAAGTGGCAATGAATGCCGCACCTGCTCAGGTGAATCAGACAAAACGCCCGTCTTCAGCGTCAGGGTTTCCATAGCTGCTCACAGAGGGCGTGCAAATAAGAGCTGAGGAAATAATACAAACATACCCAGTCTGCTTTTGTCAAGCTACCAGATGGCTCCTACCAGGAAGCTCTTTTATTATTACTCTAGGATGATGCGGGAAGAATTCTGAGTCAAAGGGTCAGATCAGAGTGTCAGAGGTCAGTCTCTGACTATTTGAAATAATTACAAGATACAAAAGCAAGCAGAGATTCAGCATGAGAATAACGTAGCCAATGATACATCTCTTGATAGCCTCCGAGAGACTTCCAGAGATATTAGACCAAAGACACAGTGAAGGCTCAATGAATGTATTTGATCCAAACGTGCTTTTATGTTTTCATACAGCATTGCCTAAAATCTGTTCCGAAGCAGAATCTGTATTTTACCTATCATATTCCTGTTCAATTGTTTTAATTTCCTTGCCTCCTAGTTATTGTTTTCTCCCTTTATATTATGTAAAATATTCTTACTTTTTATACTTTGGTGACATTTTAGATTTAATCATTCCCACCAGAGCCATGAACTTATTTTTGCTGAGTACACTTTGTTATAGGAGATAAATATATTATTTATCATAAATTATAACCACCCCTTAATTGACCTCTTTGTCAAAAAGGACTCAACCCTGATACATAATTTAGGAAAGGAGACTAATTCTTTCAAAGGCATCTTCTTTTTATTTTATTTTCTAAAATGTGTGAACTTTTATTTTCTACCCTCCTAACTCTCTGTCTCTTGCTGCCTCTATTTTTTTTAAAAAAACCTCTCTTGTGTTGTTTTTCTTTTTTTTTTTTTAATTTGGAAACCTTTGCAAGGTGGCCCAGAGATTATATGGCATAAGGACACCATCATCTGTATAAGTTGTTTTGGAAAAAGCTTAAAATAACCCCTGACCCACTGAAGGACATTCATTAATTTCTGAAACATTATCTTGTTAGTAATTAAAGCTGTTCCATGTATTGTATCCAACATTAATGGATCTAGTTTATAATTAACTGGTAAAGGTCCTACGGATTATGAAAGATGGCACCTATTGTTGATAATTTGTACATTGGCAGTCTGCATCGTTTGACTTTTGCTCACCACGAAGTTATTTTCAGATCAATGTTAAAATAAACCCCATCATTAAGACACTTTTCCAACATCCACAGCCTCAGTAAATGTTCTATACCCACAGCAGGAACACAGATGTCTCAATTCACATATTGTACTATTGCATTCAACGTCTGTGTACAGAATGCTTAATAAAAGCCGTTCAACATTATGGAGTTTTTTTTGTTTCCATGGATGATGGGGTGAAGTGTCTCTATCCATGAGCGATCGATGCTTTCAGAAATGAATCTGTTACCCAGCCAGATGGCATAGTGATGCTACAAGGAACTCAGCTAGCAAAAAATAAACATAAAATAACAAACTGATACAAGGGATCCCCCCAATGTGCTTATGACAGGAGTGATGCCGTCTGCAATAAAACTGTTGACTTTCTTGTTTGGTTCTTGAATCAGCCCTTTGAAGTTGATACTGCTGTTGATCAGTGTGATACAAAAGCCTTTTGGTATTTTTCCCTGGAAGGAGTCCTCACTGGGGGTGGGGGGCTTGAGTTGGAACAGATATTCATCTTGCAGAAATGTCACCAGAATTCAACTCTTTGATAATATCAATGGAGTTTGCAAGATCACATCATCTCATCTAATCCTTGGTTTTCTACTGTCAAATGAATGGAGGCAGATGACAATGTTCCTGGTGCACCTTTTTGCATCTAAGGTTCATAGCAGGTAGTTCTTGATTGCAACCATTCATTCAGTGGCTGTTCCAAGTTATAAAAGCACCAAAAAAAGTTAGTTACGACCATTTTTCACATGACTGTTGCAGCATCACCATGGTCTTGTGATCAAAATTTGCATGCTTGACTCAGTTTTACAAAGATTGCAGTGTTCTGGGCTCATGTGATTACTTTTTGCGACCTTCTGACAAACAAAGTCAATCATCCAATTCACTTAACAATCATGTTACTAATTTAACAATGCAGGGATTCATTTAGCAATTGGAGCATGAAATTTCATAAAATGAGGCAACACTCACTTTAAATTGTCTTACTTAGTAAAGGAAATTTTGGGCTCAGTTGTGGTCATACGTTGTGGACTACCTATATCCCATTAGCACAAGGACCATGTTTAAACCCATAAAGAGAAACAGAATCCCAACTGAGTCATACATATGTGGCAGATTGTGAAAGATATATATGTTCTGACCCATGCCCTTTTCTGACAAATCAAACACAATCCAAAAGGAACAAAAACCTTGTAATGCTTTTACAAAATAATTAGCTGTGATAAGCACAAGCCTTGCCAAACTGTGCGAGACTTGCCAAAAGATAACAGACAAGAAATGATTTGCAAGACAAAAATGTTCAAATACAAACTCAGAATTATTGAAATGTCCACGAAGCTGTAGTTTCAATATGTCTTTGCCTTCTGCAAAGAAGGTTTGTTTCACAGCTGGCTTTTATCTTCTTGAGGGAGGGGCCATTACCTTGCAGCCTTACTCCTGAATCACCCGTGATGTTGTAGCTGCTCTTTCCTACGAGCAATTCTGCACTCATGCGCACTTGGCACAGGCTCCTCAGGAACCTCCTCATCATGGCTGCCAGCCTCCACAATCTCAGAAGGCAGCAGTCCACTCCCTAACGATCCTGGCCCCTCATCTGAGTCCTCACTCTCCTCAGCCGTCCGCAGCTGCTGCAGGCTAACCACAACAATATATGACCACATTTGAGCCCAAAATTTCCTTCTAAGTAAGACAATTGTAAAATGAGTTATACATATATTTCACAATCTTCCACTACTCAATGAATGGATCTTAAAGTATTAGCTCTCTTGTGTATGACTAAAGAAGATCACAGAATCAAAGTTACAGTTAGAACAAGGGAGCAGTTGTGCTTTACAGAAATTTTGTCAGAGAACTGTATGCACTGATGTTTCTCCCACCTATTTCTAGAAAGTAATGATCCAGCCATCTCGAAACACAGAAGATGTTGAAGTGCTCAATATGAGAAGGCCTGGCACCTGGTCTTTAATTAATAATAAACTAATAATGGCAATTAATTTTTGCTACTGTTATATAAGTGTATATCTTCTGCTTTTGTGTAATTCAAATAGTTAATAAATGATTTTGGCTAGTTAAGTGACCATTCCAATAATACACAGATAAGTTATTGCAATGGGTAAGAATCAATCTTAGTTTTGTTTATTTCACTTTTTTCCCTCAGGGGGAAAAAAAAAATTCTACAGTTCTTGCTTGACTAGCTCCATATTTTCAACTGCAGAAAATTCTAGTTCCTCCTGCACAGCTTTATTACAACTGCCCCAAATTTGTCCAGCTGCATGTTAGAATAAACCCTGAGTTTAGTGAGAGGATGTGGAATCCAAGACCATTAAACATCAAACTCTTTCAAAACCTGGGGTGATCTTGTTGATGCCTGAAATAGTCCCAGTGGCTCTAGGGTAGTGTTCCTCAACCTTGGCAGTTTTCAGAAGTGTACCAATAGAAGAGAATATTTAAAGCTCAGGGTTGAACCTCTGTAGAGAAACCTTTGATGTCCTACCTAGCAATAAGCAGCACATCCACAACATTGGACATTGAAACAAACACCAGACCTCCAGCATCAAAGAGTTACCTGTGGCAAGGTACATGGTCAAACGAAAGCAACACCATCTTATTCTGCTCGTGGCTGTTTCAGAGTTCTCCTGCTTAGAATTGAAGTTGCAAAGTAATTAGGGAAGGTTTACCTATTCTGGCCATGACTTCATGGATAGTGGCCAGAATTGTTGGAATCAGCTGCAGGATCTGATGATCACATCACTTTCTCTCTTCATGTATTAAAAAATAAAAATAAAACACTAAATGTATCATTTAGTATCATGCTAAGGATAAAGTTTATTTGATTTTGCCTTAGCATCATGCATGAACCACATGGTGCTTGTTTGTTTATCATTTACTTGTACAAACCCAGCCAATTCTGGATTATTCAATAAATCATTATTTAAATCAGGTGTCTCCAAACTTGATAACTTTAAGACTTATGGACTTCAACTCCCAGAATTCTCCAGCCAGCTGGCTGGAGAATTCTGGGAGTTGAAGTCCATAAGTCTTAAAGTTGCCAAGTTTGGGATTCCCTGATTTAAATGAATCTTCTTTGTTTTTGCACTGTGTATAAGCACAGCCTTTTTTTCAGAGGAAACCTCTGCTCCATGGGTTGCATTTTCTAAAGGAACTGTTCTCTTAGGCTTTGATGTTGGAGCCACAGTGGTACCTTCTTATCCAGTCTTGGTTTTTTTTTTCCAGGACCCAAAGAAAATTCTAATCCTTTTCTTCCTTACTTGGTTCAAACGGAAGTTGCAACTGAAGTTCCACTTGTTTTTTTTAATATACAACCCTTTGTGATGACCCTGGGGACGCCTCTGATTTACCCATTTGCTGAAGTAAGATAAATCCTAAGTCCACAGTTGGATAATCCTGGAAAACCCATAACGCTAGGGCCTGTGTGGTTTCTTTATTTGTTTTTGGTTTTATGTGAACTGTGAACTGGCCATTATGTTTGAAAATATCTCCTGAGGTACTGCATTGCTCATTTCAGTGGAAATTTCCCATCTCATATTCTGCTTACTGGCATGGATGGCTGAGTCATGTTTTGGGCATATCCTAGGTAGGTGAGGCAAATGACTAGATAATGACAGAATGTGAACAACTGTAAGTATGAGCATTATTCCAACCCTCTGGGAGTTGCTCACATATCTACATTCCTTCTTCAACCAACACAGAAATATAATCACTCCATATCAAGTTATCTGTCGCATGCCCATCACAACAACTAACATAAAAATTTTGCTCTTTGCTCCAGTGCCACTAAAATTGCTGCCTGCCCATTGGACCACCCATAAGGCACCCACAGGTTCTATCCAAATTCATAACTTTGGAAATCAAAGGTTGGCAGCCATATTTATAATATCTTCTGGAAACATTTGCTTAGCCATGCAAATAAACCAGAGGTGGTATTCAGCAGGTTCTGACCAGTTCTGGAGAACCAGTAGCGGAAATTTTGAGTAGTTCGGAGAACTGGCCAATACCACCTCTGACTGGAGATTTTACAGTGCCCTTCCCCTGCCACACCCACCAAGCCACACCCACAGAACCGGTAGTAAAAAAATTTGAATCCCACCACTGAAACAAACCATTTGCTTCACTAAGTGCAGGGAATTCTCAATTTACCATAGTTCATTTAATGACAGTTCAAAGTTACAATGGCACTGAAAAAAGTGACCATTTATGACCATTTTTCCCACTTATGACCATTGCAGATCCCCCATGGTCCCTCCTGAACCATACTCTGGCATACTGAGATTAGTATTTTGTAGAGTGCTCTTCTGACCAGAATAAAATTGCACTTTATTTTCTGCACTATGTATTTATTTACAACGTGGAAGCATGAGGGTGGACTAGTTTTTATGGCAGTGGCTCTTGGCTTCATTCCAGGATAAAAGTATACAAAGAACTCCTTGATAGATGTTGACAAAGACCTACAGCCATATGATCCTTAGTAACACCATGCAACTGAATTGCACTTTATTATTACGGTGTGCTTTTCAATTTGTGGGAACACACCCATTTTCCCATTCACATGGCAGCAGTGCAAATAGTTTACAGTGTACCTTAGCTAACAAAAGGATGCTATTCAGTTCTATTGAGATATATCCAAGAAGGAAAGATGAACATGCTATAACAAGAGAAAGGACTGTTTCCATGATAAAGTTAAAGGGTAACTTGAAACCTCTTTATTATAATGGACATGACATCCAAAGCCACGGCCTCCAGTCTTACTGTTAGGACTTGTCCCCGATGTTTGAAAAATTGCCGTGCCAACATATTTGGAAGATATAAATTTGAACATAGAAAAAAAAAACATGAGAAAATCTTGTCCATGGAATAAAATAGGGTGACCGCATATATGCTGTTTGTGCCAATCAAGTCTGGTCACTTTCTACAATCTTTAGGCAGCCATATTTAACCTTTGAAGAGTTAGCCACAAAGCCAAGGAAATGGGTGAAGAAGGCTGAATCTAATCTCATTTCATTTACATAGAATTAATTTGTATTGATTATATGAAATTCGTATTATCTCTTACAAGGTACAGTATTTAATAGTTTTTCCTCTTCTATCCTATCACATGTTACAATCCAATAACAACTGGAGCTTTTAAAGAAGAGATTGGATGGCCATTGGTCCAGAATGATGTAGGATCTTCTGCTTGAGCACATGGTTAGACTAGTAAACCTCTAAGGTCCCTTCCAACTGTGTTATTTTGTAATTCTGAAACACTCCTGGAGAAGTGTTGAGGACTGCAGTCTGTACACCAAGATATTCTGGGTCATATACAGTCCAGGAGTTTTAGGCTATGTGTCACAACATTGGATAGGGATTTTAGAAAAGTCATGAGATCAAATGAAGTCCCAGCAGTTTGTACTCCAATACCATTTTTCCAGTTCTTTAAAAGCAATGGGAGGGTACATGAAATATCACTGAGTTCTGTGCTATAAACTGAATCTCATGATTTGCATACATAGTGGTGTTGTATTTAGAAGAATTCCTAATGCTGCAGTTTTAAATGTTATTTTATGCTGGTGTTGGATTGAAATAAAATAAATGTAAATTATTGTTAAAATGAGAACAGATGTATATCTGACGACATAAAAATGAAGTGAAACCCTGTGAAATCATGCAGGATGAGACAAGAAAGGCTTTGCAGTCTGAAGTTTCTGTTTGAAATCCATTTCAAACAAAGTTCCTATTGATCTCTGTGGAAACCTCCCATCAAAGTATAGAGTAGATGCAGAAATAGAAGGAAAAGGGGGGGGGATCTTTTCTATTTGCATGATGCCAAGGTTGCACAGATTTCCCCCCCTCGAATGCTATTAACTTGATAAAAAAAATGCATTTGTATCGCTGATTCTGAGAACACATGCTAGGATAGGATAAATTTTATTCTTATACCAAATTTGCAAAATCCTGAAATCAATTATTTTTGGCCATAAACAATCTGCTTTAAATCTGGTGAAATATAGTTGCTCGTTTCTTGGAGCAGATTTCTGGGAGATACGCGTGCAAAATACATGGCTGCCATTATTCTGAAGATGCTTCTCGCATAAACCTAGAAGGAAGTAGTTGATTATTTCAAGGGGTACTAGGTCCTTTTTTTTTGCTAAAAAAGGGAAAAGAAAGGTCCAGCTGTTCACCATTCCACTCTTGGGCCAGTGAAAAAGAAAAAGAACAATAGGTGCAGCTATGCACTGATCTATCTTTCCACCAAAAGAAAGGAAGATCCCAGCCTTATGTAAAAAGATCCTTTGAGAATATTCCCAGGAGCCCAAGATGAAATGACCATGAAGGTAGGTCATAACCCAGTGATGGCGAACCTTTTGGTTGTGGTGTGTTGAAAACGCGTGCGTGTGTGTGCCAGCACCCACAATGCAATGCAACTCCCCTGCACACACAACACTGTCCACCCCCTTACCTGCACTGCGCATGTGCGCACCTCCCAGCTGATTTTCGGCCTGTTTGAGGCCTTTTTCGGCCTCCCAGAGGCTTGAGGGAAGTCTCTGCAGCCTTTGGAGGCTGAAAAATGATCCCGTTTTGTCACTTCCATTTTCATCACTTTCGTCACTGCCAGTATTTCCGAAAGGCCTGTTTTTCGGCCTCCCTGAGGCTGCAGAGGCTTCCCTCGAGCCTCTGGGAGGCTGAAAAAGGCCTCAAATGAACCAAAAATCAGCTGGGAGGTGCGTGCATGCGCAGTGCAGGTAAGATTGGCTGGGGCTGGTGTGCCTGCACAAATGGCTCGGCATGCCACCTGGGGCACGCGTGCCATAGGTTCACCATCACAGTCATAATCAGTAAATGGAAGGAAAGGTGTCTTCCAGTGGTGGGCTGCTGCCGGTTTGGACCAGTTCTAGAGAACCGGTATTTCTGACCATCAGCTGGCCCCGCCCACCCGCACCCGCCTTATCCTGTCCTATATTTCCTTCTTTCTAGCTCAGCTGATTCGCGTGGCACAGCTGACTTCCATACCTCAGCTGTTTTACTTACCAGGGCTGCCTCAGAAGGTAAGCAGCTAAGCTTCAAATTGCTGTATTTTGAATGCTGTGCACAGGTGGGAAGCGTGCACTCAACAGAACCGGTTGTTTAACCCAGATGCAGCCCACCACTGGTGCCTTCCCACATAATGGGCACAAGGCCACTGGAACCAAGGCCTTGCCACCAACAAAGTACAGCAAGACTGCCCAGTTATCCCAACAGAAGGAAGAAAACACTTCTGTCATGTAAGATGGATGGAGGTTGCCTTCCTGGTGGGCTAGGAACAAGTTCTTGCTCCCAAGAAGAAGTGGCCACATGGGGTTAGGAGACTGTGCAGATGGACTCAGAGTGAAGGCAAGGAGGAACCAAGAAAAGGAAGAAAAGGATTAGAATTTGCTTTAGGTCCTGAAAAAACACACCCAAGCCCGGATTAAAAGGCATCACTTGTGGCTCCAATATGTAACATCAAACCCTAACAGGACACGTCCTTTAGAAAATGCAACCCACAGAGCAGAGTTTCCTCAGAAAAAAGGCTGTGCTTATACACAGTGCAAACATAAAGAAGATTCATTTAAATGATGATTTATTGAATAATCCAGAATTGGCTGGGTTTCTACAAGTAAATGATAAACAAACAAAGCCTCATGTGGTTCATCCATGATGCTAAGGCAAAACCGAATAAACCTTATCACCCTTAGCATGAATAAATGGGAAAAGGGCCTTCCCTCTTTAATTTCCTTCATTTCAGGGTCCATAGCTTTTTTTGCAGCAGGAAAGTATATCTATAAGGGGGAAAAAATGACAATTTCATCAGAAATATTGTTCCTTGGAGTCTAAAGGAAAAAGCAAACGATGGGAAGAGACTGAAGAGCATTCTTCCCACTAGGCATGGTTGTCTTTTATATGCCACACCATGCAAAAAAAAAAGTTTCAGCTGCTTTGAGGAGATATATCACAGCAGACATATAAAGAAATCTACATCTACCATAACTGACAGGCGATTAAGTCTAATTTTAGATCTGCTTATCTTAACGTGGTTCCTTTGTCCTCTTCTGCACTTGTGCTATAGAATTTCAATGTACCCTCAGTTTTAAACATGCCCGTTTGCCCTCTAAACAAAAGTTTGCTATTAGTATTTTTTTTATAAGTTGTTTTAAAGGTCTTCAGACAGGTTTTTAAAGATATGGTCTGTTACCGAGAGACCATCCACGCATCTCCCTAACATACAGCTTGAAAGGGGATGGTAATTGTTTATTAAGAGCATGTATCCCAGCCTGACACTGTCTAATTTTGTATTTAATCAGAATAGAGCTGGAAGGGACCTTGGCGGTCTTCTAGTCCAACCCCAGCTGAAGCAGGATCCCCTATACTATTTCTGACAAGTGGCTGGCCAGTGTCTTCTTAAAAACCTCCAATGATGAAGCTGCCACAACTTCTGAATGCAAACTGTTCCACTGATTAACTGTAGCCTTGGAGCCAATTGGGAAACGCCTGATCTTTAATATGCACAAATGAATCAAATCTTAATGATGATTTCTCGCTTTGGCAGTCTGGGGTGAGAGTTGGGTTGCTTTATTTTCTTCTTTATTATCAGATGATGCTTTTAGAGGAACTCCTTGCTTGCTATTGCTTAGACCAGTGGTCGCCAACCGGTGGGCCGCGTGAGAAAATTTCAGTCGGCTACAGAGAAATCTCACCGCCAGAGAACCCCCACAAAGCAATTAATCTAGGCTGTGCAGAAACACAAGGCTGCACAGCCCACATGGCCCGTGGGAATCCTCTCCGCCAACTCATTCCTTACCCAGCAAATTTGCCTGCTAAATTTCTGATTTTCCTTGTGCCGGGAGATTTAGATTATTTAATTTTTTTATTTAATTTTATTTATTTTGTCAAACAATTATTAGATAACAGGTATAAGTATAAACATGTTTATAAATACATGAAATGGATACGAATAAGAAAAAAAGAAACAATAGGACAGGGACGGTAGGCACGTTTTGGTGCGCTTATGCACACCCCCTACAGACCTCTAAGGAAAGGGGTGAGGTCAATAGTAGACAGTCTAATGTTGAAGATTTTGGGGTTTGGGGAAGAAACCACAGAGTCAGGTAGAGTATTCCAGACATTGACTACTCTGTTGCTGAAGTCGTATTTCCTGCAATCAAGTTTGGTGCGGTTTATCTTTAGTTTATATCTATTTTGTGCTCTTGTATTGTTTTGGTTAAAGCTGAAGTATTCATTGATAGGTAGGACATTGCAATATATAATTTTATGTACTATACTTAGATCAAACCGAAGGCGGCGTAGTTCTAGGTTGTCTAGGTCTAAAATTTCAAGTCTGGTGACATAAGGTATCCTGCTATGAGTAGAGGAGTGGAGGACTCTTCTCGTAAAATATTTCTGGACTTTCTCAATTATATTAATATCAGATATGTAATGCGGATTCCAGACTGATGAGCTGTATTCAAGTATTGGTCTAACAAATGTTTTATATGCTCTAGTTAGTAGAGTGATATTACCGGAGAAAAAGCTATGCAGAATTAGGTTAACAATTCTTAATGCCTTTTTGGCTATGTAGTTACAGTGGGCTCTAGCACTTAGATCATTTGAGATGAGTACTCCAAGGTCCTTGATAAAGTTTGTGTCATCAGTAAGGTCTTGACTATTCAGCTTGTATTTTATTTTTTGATTTTTTTTTGCCAACATGCAAGACAGAGCATTTACTTGTTGAGATCTGAAGTTGCCATTTGTTTGACCATTCTGACACATAGTCGAGGTCTTTTTGAAGGGTAGCAACATTGTCAGTGGTGTTGAATAGCTTTACATCATCAGCAAAAAGAATGCAGTTGCTCTTAATATAATCACAGAGGTCATTAATATAGAGTATGAAAAGAGTTGGTCCTAGAACACTGCCTTGGGGGACACCACTTTTGACAGGTACAGGATTTGATAGGACACTCCCAATTTTGACCATTTGTGGCCTGTTTGACAGGAATGCTTCTATCCAGTTGTGCAGGTATCCAGAGATTTAGATTAGCTAGTGTTGAAAGAAATATCCTTCTGGGTTCAGTTCCAAGTAGGGAAAAAGACACTGGAAACATGGGGGCTATTTGGAAAGATGGTTTAATGGTGGACAGTAGGACCACATGCTTCAAGGTGAAGGGAAGAAGGAGAAGGGCTGAACAAGATGCTGAGAGACCCTTATATAACCTCTGTTGGGCCCCACCTTAGTGTTTCCTGTTCCTGTGCAAGAAATGAATCCCATTGGCTGTCTGACTCCCAGGGGCGGGAGTCTTAACTTTGTAGGCTTGGTCTGGACCACATGGCTTCACCTGAGTGCTGGCTAATGCAATCTTCCCAGAACATGAGGTGAGATGGGTAATCCTATCATTTCCTGAGGGCCATCCTTAATCCCATCACCCTGGAGCTGAAGGGGAGGCAGGGAGCTGCAGGAAGCTGCTTTGTCTTTAAAACATGTTTCCTCTTTTCTCATCCAGGGAAATATAATATTCTGCCTTTTAAATATTTCCTAGGCTATTTCAATTTTCTAGGAGAGGGGTGGGTGCTAACTTCCTACACTAGGAAGCAGAAAATGTTGGATTTCTTTCTTTCTAGCTAGTCTTTAGATCTTCGGCTCTGTTTTTAAGCACAACCGAATGTCCCCTAGGACTGAAGGTTTGCTTGCAAGCAAATTCAGTGCAGACTCATGGCAAGCAAATTTCAGAGACTGAGCTAGCTGATGGCAGATAGATAAATCACTGAATGATTCTGTGAGCAACTCAATCTGCCTGCCTGCTTTGCCTGATTTTGGGTAAAAGTTGCTCTTTTTTATAAAAAAAAATCAATATTTATATAAATATTTATAATATTTACATACAAGCCATGCCCAGATAATTAATGACCACCAAGCCACACCCACAAATTAGGTCACGCCCACAGAACAGGTTAGTGGTCCCTGGAATCTAAAATTATGAGTTTGGTGGTCCCTGAGGTCCAAAAGGTTGGCGACCCCTGGTTTAGACAAATACCCCATCATTTTTTGTAGAGTTACTTTATTAGATGAAGATGGTCAATATATCAGTACTGAGTGCCATCTGAGGTAATGCACATCTCAAAAAGTTTACCATCCGTCGCTCTTTGTCAGTCACAATTTATGGATTCATGTTATGCATGAACTTGGCATTACCACAATGGGTTTCTCAGTGTGTAAATCAAGCCATTGCAAGCATACAATCTATTTTTAACGGCTAGTAGCCGAGCAAACTTTTTTTTTTAAGTGGATGACTTCCATTTCCTTCAAACTGTTCAAGGTGACATTTTATTGTCATCCTCCTCCTCCATTTTCACAACAGTCTTGAGGGAGATGTGAGGCTGAAAAATAGCAATTGAGTGATTGAAACTTCAAAAGGTGGCTTAATGTCAATAGAGACCTCGGGAGACTGAAACAGCAGTTCTGAAATACAACATTCTTACTGCTGTTGTTACATGACAAAATGTATGCATATACACATTATGTCCTGATTCCAGAACAGTATTAAGCTGCCAGATTGTAGATGGACTACACTCTCGACCTCTCCTG
Organism: Bungarus multicinctus; assembly: GCA_023653725.1. Lineage (NCBI taxonomy): Eukaryota > Metazoa > Chordata > Lepidosauria > Squamata > Elapidae > Bungarus > Bungarus multicinctus. Next base: position 81,412,557 of record CM042844.1, on the reverse strand, counting down.
TAGATATTCCAGTAATTTGGCATTTTCTAGGCATTGGTTAAAATACTTCCTAGATCTATTGAGTTATTTATAAGTAGTCCTTGACTTACAACAGTTTGGGGGTTGTTGGTCTGAGCTCTGAGCTTGGCAATTTGGTTGCAAATATTTCATCCTCATTCAAGGAGACAACATCAATGCACTTAGAATTGAGTTCGTCTGTTAAGCATAATTCCAAGATGGACAGATGAGCAAGGGTGGGATTCTACAGGTTTGCATCTATTCGCTACAACCGGTTGTTAACATTCCAAGCAGTTCGGAGAACCGGTTGTTAGAAGAAATTACTGGCCTAATCCTGTAAGGAAGGCAGGAAGGAAACATTCTGGTGTTGCTTACAGAAACTGCCTCTCCATTAACCCTTATTACATTCTTGGCAGGCCTAGACTTCCTATCTCTGGAACGTCTCTGGAGTTTTTTTCCCCTCCTTTGCTGGTACTTTGCTTGTGTGGAGTGACCATTCAAAGTTACAATGGCACTGAAAACAGTGACTTATGACCAGTTTTCACACTTAGGACTGTTGCAACATCCCCACAGTCATGAGAGGCCAGTCGATGAGATGCGTGCCTCGATGTGAGTGATATTGAGTTGGCCACAGCTAGCCAATAACAGGACCACCAAGCTATGTTTACCCAGTCACATGACCACCAAGCCACACCCACCACCTAAGCCACGCCCACAGAACTGGTTGTTAAAAATTTTGAATCCCACCCCTGCAGATGAGCACAATTGCAAGAGCACTGATGATGTCTCCTCGAATAAGAACAAAATGTTTGCAATCAGATTGCCAGGCTCGAAGCTCAGACCAACAGCTCAATTACCAACCCGAGCTACTTACATTCAACTACATTACAACAGTTCATTTAGTGACCATCCAAAGTTACAACAGCACTGAAAAAAGCGACTTATGTCTATTGTTCACACTTACAACTGTTGCGGTATCCCCATGGTCACATGATCAAAATTTAGATGCTTGGATACCCCCAGCAAGAATAGCAATGTTGTTCAAGGACGAATCGGCAAACTATTGGAAATGTCATCAGATACCTGGATCATATTATCATATATAGTGGACGTGTGTGGAAGCCAAAAGATACTGGTCTAAAATTCATACATGGTTGGAAAAAATGACAAAACAACATATAGACGTGAAACCTGAAATCTTTTGATTGGGTATCTTACTTGAAGGATACAGTAGAGAATTGATATATTTAATTATTAATGTTCTGACAGCTGCTAGAATTGTATTTGCGCAAAACTGGAAAAATGAAAAAATTCCAAGAGAAGAGGAGGTGATAAAGAAAATAATGGAATGTGCAGAAATGAGTAGATTGACATCTGCTATTAGAGAGCAAGAAGAAAAAGAGTATTATAAAATCTGGTATTTATTTTATCACTGGCTAGATAAGAAAAAAGAGAAATAAAATACATTACAGTATTAATACAATATAATAGTAAAGATAATACAGTGTAATGACAGGTTATAATTGTTTATTGTGAAATGAATGACAATATGAACCAGGCTTTGTAAAAGTTGACAACTGCTCGAAAAGGATGATGTGAATTTGTAATCATAGTCTAATAATGATTTGATAATAATATGATATCAAGTGGACAGTAGCTCTATACATTATGAAAGGTAACATAAAATTAAGAGGGAATGACTGTTGACATTGTGCACAAAGGATATGTACCAACCGACACACTGTACAATGGAAAGAAAATTTTATTTTGTGTTTTGTGTTTTTGTGTTTGTTTATGTTTGTTGTTAAAAATAAAAATTCTAAAAAAATAAAAAATTCAAATACTTGGCAACTCTCATATTTAAGGTGGTTGCAGTGCTTCAAGGTCATGTGATCATCTTTTGCAATAACATGGGGCAAAACTCACTTAATACTTGTATCACTTAGCAACAGAAATTTGGGGCTCAGTGTGGTCATATGTCAAGGACTACCTGTCAATAGTAAGGAAGAGCCAACAAGGTAGTTTCAAGTATGGATTTAATCAGTGCATTTGCACTGTTAATAGACTTACTACCACCTGTGACTTTCTCAATTTTTGTTGTTTTCTTTTCAATGCCTTCATTTACTTATTGTTTTCGAACTGAAAAGTGATATTTGTTCTTGGCAGGAGAAATATATGCTGTTTCCCAGGGTTTGCTATCCAGTTCAGTGTAATATTTACATATGCATACCTAGGTTTATTTCAACGTTTTTAATGAGCTGGGTTTTCAAACTTATAACATGCAGAAATTGCTTGTATTGTTTGGCAACTGTATGAATGAATGAATGGAATTGTTCTAGAAGGATCGTTTATCCTAAGCTGCATAGATGCCCTCAATTTTCCAAAGAACACTTGTTTTTCAGTGTAGCAATAAGACAATTAATCTGAAGATTATGGATATTGGGGAAAAAAGAGCTCTTGATAGGTAGGTCAAGTTTTTTCTCTTTGTAAGATAAAATATTCACGCTCGGTTGGAAAGCTCCAAAGTCAGAGCTCTCCACTATGCTACAAGAACTTGGAGATTGCATGGTGGAAAAAACAAATCCAGAGCTTTCAGACAAGCAGAGATAAAACAGAATTGTTGCCTTTTTCTTTTCTTTGTTTCTGAAACTCTTTGCATCACGTTGCAGTGCAAGGGAAGGGAATACGTCTAACTCAGTTCTCAAGGAATGAAAGAAAGGAAACCAGAAATGTTGAATCTTTTTTGGTTCTTCAGGGCCTTTCAGAATCTTCAAACTTTATCAAATTCTTTTTCCAATCCAGCTAGGGTGACTGGTCTATTAATTGATTTTCTTCCTCTGAAGATGGAATTCTACCCTGAACATATAAAACTCTTGGCTTTGGAAACTGTGAGATTGCAAAAAAAGAAAGAAAGAAAGATAAAAGTTAATTGCACATTTTTCAGTAGAAAATAAAACTCAAATATATTTTCTCAGTCTCTTCCCCCGCCCCGCCTCCCTTCAGTTCTATTGTGTCTAATTCTTGGTCACTGCTGGGATGAAACCATTCAGTTTTCCTGGAAAGGTTTTTCAGAAATGATTTGCCATTGCCTTCTTCCTAGGGCTGAAAGAGAGAGACTGGCCTGAGGTCACCCAGTTGGTTTTGTGCCCAAGGCAGGACCAGAACTCATCATCTCCCAGGTTTTACCCTAATGCCTTAACCACTATAATAACTAGTCTTAATTCTCAGCCTAATCACAATCAAAAACAAAACATGGGTTCTATGAAATGTTTTTCAAAATGGCATCATTTGATATATCCATCCCAGTGGTGGGATTCAAAATGTTTTACTATTGGTTCTGTGGGTGCGGCTTAGTGGGCATGGCTTGGTAGGCATGGAAGGGGAAGGTTACTGCAAAATCCCCATTCCCTCCCCACCCCACTAACCTGCTTTCCAGTTCCGTTCTCCTGCGCAGGGCAACAAAAGAAGACCCAGCCAATCAGCTGGGATTCAGGAGGCAGAGAATAGATGGGGGCAGGGCCAGTCAGAGGTAGTATTTGCCGGTTCTCTGAACTATTCAAAATTTTCGCTACCTGTTCTCCAGAACTGGTCAGAACCTGCTGAATACCACCTCTGATCCATCCTGTTTCCTGCTAAAAGTTTCCTGCTTGCCAAAGGTTGTAAACTGCACTTGGGGAAGGAATAATGGAGTGGAGAGATTGAAAACAGGCAGGAAAGAAAGTATTTGAAGAGAGAGGTTTTCTTAAAAACTAAAGTGGTGAAAGTTTTGTTAGCTTTTGAAAAAAAAAACATGTTTAACCTTACACATAGTCTACTTGGGCTTTCAGAGAGAAAGTAAGAAGATGTAAGAAAATTATATTTTTATTAGGTGATGTGAAAAGAAATGGAGCATTCAAACTAATATGTTATCCTTAGCCTACTCAGAGTACCCCAAGCTATCACGATAAAGGGAAAATAATCAGCTAATATTGCCTACAGAAAGGAAAGGCCAATTACAACAGAAAGAAACACCCACACATTTGTGCTGTTTGTTTTTGTTGGGGTTTTCTAGAAGTAATTAAATCTTGGCTTCATCAGCTTAACTGGATATCTCTTTATTAAAGATATTTCTAGAATGTCTTCATTGCAACATTAAACATTATCTAGGGCTGCCCCTTTTTAGTGAAAAAAAAAACAAGGAATCAGAAGTGACTACAAGTTGTTTACAACAATTTTAACTAATAAGACTGAAAATAATTTTGCAAGAATTTATTCATAACGATCAATGAAGACATTTACTTGACTAAGTAAACAATTTCACCTAAAAGACCATTCAAGAACAATATTAGAAATGTATTGGATGTTCTGGAATATTTGGAGCAACTTAATGATTCTATTATTCTATAATGAAAAACAAGCTGCACTGATTTTCTCAGATGGAAAGAAGATCATTGATAATTTGAACAGGATTTTTTCATTCAAGGTTTTGGAAAATATGAATTTTGGAAAGAACATATAAAATGTGTAAGATTGATTTACACTTTACAGAAAGAGCAAATCTATGTTTATTAATGGAAACCTAACAAAACTTTGTGAAATACTGAAAGGAATAAAACAATGATGCCATTGCCTTCCCTCTTGTTTATTGTAGTTCTTGAAATACTGAATAGAGATATAAAAGAAGATTGGAGGATTATGGGACTTTTTTTTTTAAAGTTATAAGTTAAAGGCTTTTGAAAATGACTTGGTATTGGTTCTAGATCCTTTAAAAAGAACTGAAATTTTAATGCGCAAATTAAAAGAATTCGGTACATTATCAGATTTTTAGGTTTAATAAGCAGAAGATGAAGATGTTAACAAAATATAAAAATAGAAGATCAGAGGGAAATGATGAATAAAATGGATTTTTTAAGGTTGAGAAGAAGATAAAATATATGGGTGTCACAATATGAATGGTATGGCATTTCAAAATTATTATATTAAGACATGGAATGAAGTTAAACAAGTCATGTTCTGTTATTTCTGGGGAGAATTTCTGTGATAAAAATGAATGTCTTGCTTAAGAAGAATGTTTTTATTTCAGACAATCCCTTTTTTTTACAATTGATGTATCATTTAAACAGAGACACAAGGATATATCTAAATTTGTGTGGCATCAGAACCCACCCATCCCAAGAAGGATTTGAAATTGTATTTTTCAGCTTGCAGTTTGGTTTGCATGAAAGATTGTTGCTAAGAAATAGAAGGCTCTTGAAGGACACAACCTGATATTCATGTGACATGGATATTTGTTATACAACAAAGTCAAGGTCAAGGTACATTTTGAAAATCATTGTTAGACATGCCATATTTCATGAATATGAAATAGATTAAAAAAAAAACAGGTTTGCCTGAAAACACCCTTGTGATTCTCAGGACAAGAAGCATTTTATAGACAAGAAATAAAAGGCAAACACAAATGTCTAACTTATTATGAGATACCAGACTTTTGTCAAGGGGAATATAAAATAAAAACAAAAAAAGAACTGGTTGCAGAAGGATATATGAGTTCTTTGGTCAATCGTTCTTTTATTTTCTGTTTTTAGAAAGAGCTTAAGGCTTGGAACATTGTAAGATTGAGTTTGAAATAGAATTGTGTACCAATGATGAACATGTAATTGCTAAAATGTATAAACTTTTATTAAAAATTTGAAATAGAAGAAAGTTGAAACAGAAGAAATTTGAATAAAAAGAACAAATGAAAGAATGTGTGATAAACTGGATTAAAATTCTGATTATAGTATAAAGATGGAACAACATTATAATACACTATATTATAATCTTAAAGAATTTCTTATAACAGGACATACTGTTGGTATATGTCACCAGAGACACAGTATCTCTTCTACCATGTGGATCAGAGAAAGATAGGATGAATTTAGAAAATTCTATGGATCACAAATCCTAAGTAGATTCACTAGGCTTAGTTGTCACCCTGACTATAAACCTGACTCTTGCTTATCTCACACACACATATTCATGTTTTATAAAGCTCTTTGGATTGCAGGACAGGTGTTGATGGGTTTATATGGCTGAGTCATTCAAGCCAAAGGGAGAATAGAGAAGCACAGTTGTGTCTGTGGAAACCAAAATTCCTATGACTCTCCCACCTTCCATTTTATTAACATTCTGTTTTATTATTTTGCAATTGTATGAATGAATTAAAATGATTTAGGATTGCAATGAATGTCTAAAAAATAATTTTCTAATTTGGTGGACATTCATACCTTTTTAAAAACAATAATCAGACAGGGAACCCAGAAAATAAAGTGTTCTCTGTAGAGGTTGTCTTATTTTGTAGAACCCACTATTAAATTTATATAGCCACCCATCTCACTGGAAGAAAATCTGGACAGCATACGTACAGCAATCAAATAAGACTATAATCTAAATAATAGAAAATATAAAAGTCTGCGTTATGGGATAAGAAGGAACCCAGTTAAGATGGTGATTTCCAGAAATTCATTAGACCTTTGTTGGGTCACTTGTTGCTAATAATATCAATAGCTATCTACAGTGTTTTTTAAAATGATGCTAAAGATTGAAAAAATATTGCCCCCTATCTCAAAAGTGCTTGTTTCTTCAAAAGGCAACTGGACTGTTTTTCCAAGAAGAAGAAGAAGAAGAAGAAGAAGAAGAAGAAGAAGAAGAAGAAGAAGAAGAAGAAGAAGAAGAAGAAGAAGAAGAAGAAGAAGAAGAAGAAGAAGAAGAAGAAGAAGAAGAAGAAGAAGAAGAAGAAGAAGAAGAAGAAGAAGAAGAAGAAGAAGAAGAAGAAGAAGAAGAGGTTTAGTTTCTCATCCAAAAAGCTTCATCAGTTCTGATGACAGGTGGACGAAAGGATAGGTTTTGATAGGATAGTGGTGGTGGCAGGGGGATGGAAGAATTGTATTTCTTTGTGGTCATCTGGTCTTTAGGAAATGGATCCTTCCAGCCCCCTACCATCAGAATTGATGAAGCTTTTTGGATGAGAAGCAAAATATTTTCTCCTTCTTCCTCAAGGAAAAAACAGTCCAGTTACCTTTTGAAGGGGAAAAAATAAGCACTTTTGAAACAACTATGATCTGGATGACACAGACATATTGCCTTCTCTGATTCACTGAGCTTAAATTATAACTTCATGAATTGGTTACCTACCTGCTACTTTTATTAGGAGTTTTGAAAATCAATTTCTATGAGTCGTGGACATGCATTTCATGAAAATGGGCATTTGATCCAACCATCCTGATACTGACAGAAGGATTTTAGTAACATGCTACACTCTGTTCTGTCCATCTTTTGCTTCATTATTATTCTTCCAGAACAATCACTGCAGAGACACAAACAAATAATATTATAAGTTGGCAGAGGGGTGTTTGCAGAACAGTAAAAGGAGAAAGAGGTACTGCCATCTGCTTCTGAAAAGCTGTAGGTATAGCCACATGTTGAAAGAGACTAATAACGAAAACAAATAACAGTAGCATTTGATTTATGCTGCCTGAGAATGCTATGTGAAATATTAGAATAGGCTAATCTTGGTCTAGGAAAACAGCAGAGGGAAGGAGGGAGAATAAGGGAGTTAATATATTATCAAAATGAACTCACAAAAGCACTGGGATAGATTCAAATGAGTTTATTCATACTTTTTGTACAGTTCTGATTCTTTCTTTTAAAATCCTGTACGTGTTTTAAAGAAACAGGTGCTTTTTTTTTTCCAGAAAGGTTATCAAATGCCACAATACGTATGGCACATTTTGCTAGCATGTACTCAAAGTCAAAATGGTTGCAGGAATTGGGTTTGTCTAATCTAGAGAAAAGAAGACTTGGGGTGACATGACAGCTGTGTTCCAATATTTGAGGTGTTGCCACCACAAGGATGGGATCAACCGATTTTCCTAAAGCACCGGAAGGCAAGACAAGAAACAAGGGATGGAAATTAATCAAAGAGAGAAGCAACCTAGAACTAAAGAGAAATTTCCAAAAAGTGAGAATAATTAGCCACTTTCAGAAGTTGTGGGTGTTCTATCAATGGAGGCTTTCAAGAAGAGACTAGACAGCCACTTATTTGAAATGGCAGAGGGTTTCCTGTTTGAGTAGGGGGGGTTGGACTAGAAGATCTCCAAGGTCCTTTCCAATTCTATTATTCTGTATTCATTCCAATTTCTTAAAGGAATTGTACAGAAACAAAACTATGCTAGCATGCTACTCCATAAAATATTCTGAAGCGAATCCAGTTCTTTGCAATCTGGAATTTGTTTAATGCTATTTCTTTAGCTAACCATTTATTTCTCATTAAGGTGATGTATGAATTCTTTTGCAAAACATTGACCCAAGCGAGATCTGTATAGATCTGTTGCAGCATTATGTGCCCCAGATTTCAGTCTGAGGATTGCCCATAATAGCAAAGATCCACATATATAATTACAATTTACAGAGGAACATTCACTTACAGTAGCTGTTTGTAAGATGCATCCTATCAATATTCTCATTCCTGTTTGTGTTGCATTATTTCCAAGTGAGTCTAAAGACACACACATGTACAGATCTACGTATACACATGCCCGTCTTGTGCATGAAATAAAAAGTTATAATTACCTGAAATTAGGGAAGAAAGAAAAAAGACAGAGCGGTCACTGGAGCGGTACATTCAATACAGAGGTGCACAGGTGGTATTCAGCAGGTTCTGACCAGTTCTGGAGAACCAGTAGTGGAAATTTGGAGTAGTTTAGAGAAACAGCAAATACCACCTCTGACTGGCCCCGCCCCCATCTATTCTCTGCCTTCCACATCCCAGCTGATTGGCTGGGTCTTCTTTTGTTGCCCTGCACAGGAGAACAGAGCTGGAAAGCAGGTTAGTGGGGTGGGGACGGAATGGGATTTAGCAGTATGTTTCCCCTGCCATACTCACCAAGCCACGTCTACCAAGCCACGCCCATAGAACTGGTAGTAAAAATTTTTTGAATCCCACCGCTGCAGAGGTTCAGCAGGTTCTGACCAATACTGGAGAACCGGTAGCGGAAATTTTGAGTAGTTCGGAGAACCAGCAAATACCACCTCTGACTGGATATTTTACAGTATCCTTCCCCTGCCATGCCCACCAAGCCACGCCCACAGAACCAGTTGTAAAAAAATTTGAATCCCACCATTGATTCAATCAGAGAAGCAGTTTGATGTAGTAGTTAGGGCATCAAGCTAGAAACAGGGAGATCATGAGTTCTAGTTCTGCCTTAGGCAGAAAGCTAGCTGGTAACCTAGGACTGGTCATTTTATCTCAGCCCTAGGAAGAAGGCAATGGCAAACTACTTCTGAAAAACGTCTATGGAACTTCTCAATCATCCAGTCATGGTTGTCCCAAAGGTATTTTTTCAAGAGGCAACTGGATTTTCTTTATTTTTCCTTAAAGATGTTTCACTTCTCATTCAAGAGAGTCTACTTCTCATCCAGAATTGAAAAAGCTTCTTGGATGAGAAGTGAAATGTTTTCAAGGAAAAACAAAGAAAATTCAGTTGCCTTTTGAAAGAAACAGCTTTGGGAACACTTCTGAAAAAACCTGCCAAGAAAACTACAGGGATTTGTCCAGACTATCTAGAAAAATCAGACACAATTGAATGGAAAGAAGAAAAATCCCATTCAATCAGCTTTTCCATCTACAGTAAGTTAAAAGAATGATTCAAAAATTACATTAAAATCCCAAAGTAGTAGATTTCCAAGTTTTGCAGTTACATTGTTATGTAAAATTGTATTTAATATGTAAACGCATTTGTATTCTTAAGTATAATATGCATGTGTTGTGTATAATTAAATAAGTTCATACTTTTTATTTAGCAGTTGGAAAGATAATGAAGCATATCATTAATCCAGAAGGGATGGAGGAGTGGTATACCCCTTCTGCAATGCCTTATTACTGCACTATATTGTACTTATGTATCTTCTAGAAATAGATTAGAATGTAATTTGCAAACATTTAGTCTTCCAAAGGGGCTTTAATTAGAATTACAATATATAAACAACTCCACAAAAGGTACAGTAAGATTCTATAAATCCAAGACTTTATAGCTAGAAATAAGACCTTTTTAAGACCTGCAAATCGATAAATTATTGGATTCCGTTCCTTAGGGCCTTGTCCTAAATAGTTTACTCTGAATTTTCTGTTTTTCAATTTCCTTTCCCCTCTGTTAAATAAATTTTTGTTTCTATATTTCAGTAAGTAAAGTTTCCAACTCTGTTTTTCTCTCAGTTCTATCTCTGCCCGCTGAGCCTCTCCTTGCCTCAAAGTTGCCTGAGATACTAACATTTTTTTACAGAGAAATTTCTTTTAAATCATTTTTAAATTATGGTAGCAAATTAAAATGCCTTTATAGTTGAAATTATGGATATTTGTTGATGATGTTATCCATTCAGTCGTGTACGAATGAAGAGTTGGAATAATGGAACACTAATCAATACAAGACTTTAAAAAATGTTGAAATTATTTCTTTGGACTTGAGGTTGAAATTAATTCATTAACAGGTTATGTTCTGATTTTATTGAACCCCGCAGAGAATGAATTTGAAAAGATGGATTATAAACATTCTTTTTATTTTACATATTTATTTACTTATTTATTCAGATTGGCAGTTGCCCAACTCCAACAGACTGTGGGTAGCTCATAATAACAAAAAGAGGCCCTTCTCCCCTTCCTATCTTTTTCTCTTAGTTTTTTCCTGCCTTAAACTTACTTTGCTTAGGGATCATTCAAAGTTACAGTAGCACTGAATTGAATTCTTTATTGGCCAAGTGTGCATGGACACACAAGGAATTTGTCTTGGTGCAAATGCTCTCTGTATACATAAAAGAAAAGATACATTCATCAAGAAAAGAATGAGTTATAATGTGTCCTCAAACTTACAACTATTACAGTGTTCCCATGATCATGTGACCAAAATGCAGTTGCTTGGCAACAGGCCACCATGAAGTCTCCTGAGGTCATGTGATCGCAGTTTGCATCTTCCCAGCCAGCATCCAAAAAGCAAAATCAATAGAGGAAGCTGGATTCCCTAAAATCTGTGTGATTCACTTAACATCTGCTGTGATTCATTTAAAGGACACGGCAAAAAGAAGTTGGAAAATTGGCCACGACTCACTTAACAACTTCCTTGCTTAGCAATGGAAATTCCAGTTCCAAATATGGCTGTAAGTTGGGACTACCTGCATTATTATTATTTTTTCCTTTGGGATCACAGAAACGTGCTTGCTAGGTTAGAGTAAGTACCCTAGTTAGTGCAAGTGCCAAATCCAAACCAATTAGATTTTTGGTCTTCCAAGATAAGCTGAACCTTGAGATGATTCTGTTCAAGGCACATAACCTTTTGTCTCACTGCTTTGTGCCTGCTATAGTAATATTATCTCCTCACCTGTTCAGTTTCTGCCTATCAAGCTATTTTTAAATAGCTAGGATCTGGGCCAATTGAAGAAAGCTTTGCAGATGGCTTTCCTTCCAGCTATGCTTAGGTTAAAATTAGGGAATGAAGAAGCTTTGAGTATGTGAAGGTAAAACTTTCATAGTATGAGCCAGAGGTCATGGATTTCATTTAACTAACATAATTTACGTTACATCGGAAAACAATGGTAACTTTTCCCAATATAGAATTTACAGCTGTGTGAAACTATTACTCCCAGAATTCCCAATTACCAAGGGAAGACATATTTGCTAATTGCTAAGGGAAGACATATTTTTATACATCTATTGCTCTTATTCTTATGTAGATGGGAAATCCAGAAATGTGGTTCTTGAGCTAATGGATATGTAAAGATTTTTTTGCAGAAGTGCACAAAACAGTGACTCATCAACTTGGCCTGGTGCTTATCCTGTTTTCCAGCAGGGAGTCAAAGACAGATGGCCAAGTTGGAGGAAGTGAATAAAAGCAGATAGTGATTAGACTGTTTCTAAAAGCATTAAACACTTCTAATACTTAACAGCAACTAAAATATATATTGGACACTTCCTACAAATGGTAGCCATCTACAAGTATTTTTTATAATAACTTTATTGGATTTTTAAACCAGAAAGATAAAAAGTAAAGACCAATATTTAAGATAAAATAAGGGGGGAGGTGAAGTAAAAAAAGAACAAAGTTCAAAAATGAAAGAAAGTAAAAAATATAAAGAAATGACTTACAGGTCTACATATAAATTAAACGCTTACTCTATGATTACAATATAACTTTCACTTTTTCTTCTCATCTATTTGTTCTAGTCAACAAAACTATCATCATAATTTCATTTTTCCTGTTTCATTAGGAAGGTCCAAAAGGAATTGACATGAATGAGGTGTGTGGTTTCTTCTTCTTCTTCTTCTTCTTCTTCTTCTTCTTCTTCTTCTTCTTCTTCTTCTTCTTCTTCTTCTTCTTCTTCTTCTTCTTCTTCTTCTTCTTCTTCTTCTTCTTCTTCTTCTTCTTCTTCTTCTTCTTCTTCTTCTTCTTCTTCTTCTTCTTCTTCTTCTTCTTCTTCTTCTTCTTCTTTTAAAAGCACAAAATAGAAATTAAAAAGTCCTTAAAACAGAGATAATCACAATTGAAATTTGTGATGTTAGTTGGACTAAAGAAGTACCTCCAAATAACAATATACAAAATATAAATTTTAAAACCCAAGAAACTGAAGAACAGAACCAACTAAATTGAAATTTCATATGAACGTGCTTGTGCAGCTGTCATTCTTGAAGCTATTGTTACACAGTTTGTGAGATGTCATGCTTGGTATTCTGGACGACAGTAGGAAAATTATTTTAGACTAACCGTCAAATTCACTTTGAGCAATCAAGGCTGGATTGCATACCAGCTGTCAACTCCATTGCAAGTTTCTGGAGCATCTCAGGAAGAATCCAGATAGCAGGATCCCAACCCAAAAATGTAATAAGGTGTTTTTTTTTCCCAGACTGATATCTTTCTTGGGCTCAGAAAATTTAAATTCAGGATCTCATATTTATTGGCAGAATTTATATGTGTCTGCAGTGTGTTTTAATGTGTATCTGAGGATTGTATAATTGTAGCAAGAACAGATGCATTGAAAATGAGTCCTGTATTTATATATGTAAGCTAAAGATGGTGATAATGTTTTCCTTTGAAATTTCCTGATAGTTAGAACAATTAATCAGTGGAATAACTTGTCTCCAGAAGTTGTGAATGCTCCAACACTGGAAGTTTTTAAAAAGATGTTGGATAACCATTTGTCTGAAGTGATATAGGATTTTCTGCCTAGGCAGGGGGTTGGATTAGAAGACCTCCAAGGTCCCTTCCAACTCTGTTATTCTATTCTATTCTATTCTATTCTTCTGATGGTGGTTCATAAATCACTGAAGGCTAGGCCCACACTCAGAGACAATACAGCAAAATCCAACTGAGTTTAACTTTAACTGAGTTTAACTTTAGCTGGGCAAGATGGTCTCCATCAGGTGTAACTGCTACCATATATTTGCTTATACCTAATGGACAGAATATTGCCAAACTAAAGCTATAATTTTCTAACCTTCTACATCTATTCTGAGATATTGTAGGGTGTGGCTACCCTGGACCTCTTCCAGCTCAGGACTGCACAGTCTCTTCATGTGGGCCTCTCTGTGTTGCCAAAACTCTCCTCTCTGTTTCTCCAGGTTCACAATCCAACACACTGCGGTTGGATACCATAAACTCTGAAGACCAGGCTGAAATTATTCCTTGAATCTCTTTTCTGAATTTAGATAAGGATAATATAAGCTTAATTCAATTTCCTCCCTTCTGTACTAGGAATAGTTTGTGGCACCTAAAGACAGTTCCTGGAACCAGAATACAGATTGCAGGATTTGGCCTCAAATATATCCTTTTAAGACCTAGTTCTTATTTGTTATTATACAGGTTTATATTTCTGATCATAGGTCAACCATGCTAATGCCAAAGCGACAAGATATGCAAGCTGTAAGAGATATATTTCATCATTTCCTCCTAAGCTCTAGATAGCCATAATTTTGAGCATGCGATCTTGAAACATATGACATATTAAGTATTCCTATGACAGATTAAGTCTACTGGGATACATAAACTGCCATTTTATCCCTTCCAAATGGCCTTACTTTTTAACTACAGTCTGTGTTTTTTTTCAGAACATAATATGCATACACATCCAGAAGGCCCATCATGTCTGGTTAACAAGGTGTTACTTTCAAGAGTTGCTTCATGCAAACTTTCAGAAATGAAAGTTTGAGCAGTACATTTCACCATAGCAAAGACATCTACCATGGTCAAAGAGGCTGTTGGTATACTGTTCCAGGGCCCAATTCAATTAACTTATCATTTATTTGATAGCTAGTCCTACTACTTCGATAGATATTTATTTCCATGCAAAAGGAAGACGGTGTTGCTGGCACATTTCATTGAAGTAATACATTCTACAACGTCTTAGAAAGAGCACAGTTGAGTCAGACATAATATCATCTCTAGTTTAGCATTCTATTTCTGACAGTAATCACCCAAGTATCTTCTCTCAACGGGCAGTAGCTAAGATGGTAAGATAACTGAACATAAGTAGGATTTTGCCAGTAGGTTTAACATGGAGGGAGTTTATAGCTGATGACAGTCTGGGGCTGATCCCCCAGTAACTCAAGCTTTGTACTTGAAGGAGAAATCATCAGAACTGAAGACTAGGATATAGGAAAGGAAAAAAAAAAAAAACTGGAAGAAAACAATGGCAGACACAACTGGGAACTGTTGCCTGGAAAACTACAACAATATTTTTATGTGCCTACCAGAATCATCTCATTATTTTCCCCTTAAGCTGGAGGGAAGAATACTAAGAAAAGACATACTATAATAGCACGTTTCATTTATCTGAAGAGTTGTTATTCAGAAAATTGAGCAAACGTATCTTCTATCATGTTAGAAGAGAGCTAATAAGTGGATATTTCAGGTTGGTAAGATTCCAGTGAAGGAACTCTTTGGCTGTAGAATAAAATCATGTGTCCATCAAATGTCTCTCTAGGTGTTTTAGTAGAGATTCTGTTGCCATCTGCCAGGGTTTCAAAACCCTTGAACTGCAGGTGTTCCATTGAGCAGCCTAGACCGGATGCCTGCCTTGACCCTTTCCACTTCTAACAACCTGTAAATGGATAGCTCTCTTTTGATGCTGTTTCTTTTACCAGACACATCCACAAGATCAAAAGCTTTCATCAAAATCAAGAGAACGGCATCACACTATCGCTACACACAATTTGACTCTTTTGAGCGTGCACTGCAAAGTCACAACAGAAGTACAAAAAGAGACAAGTTTGCATTGCAGCACAGTGTTGTAATGCTGCTTTTGTCATTTGGACTTCCCTTGTTCCTTCCTCTGTCCGTTACATGCTACATTTTTGAATACAAAGATTTCCCCTAGTTACTTTAACCTTCTTGGTGTAGCACAAGAACTGAAAACACGAAACAGTGAAATGACAGACCAAAGAAATAGCATAACAGTGTGAAAGTGTATGGCATTTTTTGGAATGGTAAGATCTTCCCTGCTTCCCAAAGAAAACACAGTGGAATTTGGAAGACAGTATTTCTTACTTATATATAAATAAATGAAAAGAAAAGTCTGGGTGACCCTAGCATTGCACCAGTGGTGGGATTCAACGTTTTTTATTAGCGGTCCTGTGGGCGTGGCTTGGTGGGCGTAGCGTGGCTTGGTGAGCATGGTTTGGTGGGTGTGGATGATACTGTAAAATCTCCATTCCCACCCCATTCCAGGGGAAGGTTACGGCAAAATCCTATTCCCTTCCTACCCCACTAACCTGCTTTCCAGCTCCATTCTCCTGTGCAGGGCAAGAAAAGAAGGCCCAGCCAATCAGCTGGGACTTGGGAGGCAGAGAACAGATGGGGGCGGGGCCAGTCAGAGGTAGTATTTGCCAGTTGTCCGAACTCCTCAAAATTTCCGTTACCGGTTCTCCAGAACTGGTCAGATCCTGCTGAATACTACCTGTGCATTGCACATGTAACAACTTTGCTATGCAAGCTGGATTAAGTTGCTTCTGGATTCAATTCAACGTGTTAGTTATTAGCTTTAAAGCCCTTCATGGCATGGGATCAGGTTATCTAAGGAACCATCTCATCCCAATTGCATTGACTCATTTCACTCCCTCAGGCAGGAAGAGTATGTTGCAGATCCCCATCCATTAAAGAAATTTGGTGAGATCCAGGAAGAGACTCCATTGCCCCAGACTTTTGGGATATTTGATCCTACAAAAGTGAGTGGCCCTTGACTCTTCTGGCTTTTTAGTTAAGCTTCATGACAGGGTTCTGCCAATTAGCCTGGAGGTGTAAGGATGATGTGCAACCCTGGAGATGGTTGGTGGGTTGAAGGCACTCCCTCCGTCTCTTTTAACCTTTTAAAACTTTATTCTCAACTCTAATTGTTTTTAACTTTGCTCTTTTAAAAAAAAAAATGACTAGTGGTTGTTGGGTTTTTTTTTTGCAAACTTAGGTGAGATGGGTGGTATGGAAATTTGAGAGGAAGGGAGGGAGGAAGGAAGAAAGGAAGAAAGGGGATGAATGGTGTTGAGTAATTTATGACTCAGCTCTCTTTGTGAGTCTGCTCTTTCTGATTCTGCTTTTTAAAAAAAAAAGTGGTGGCGAGATTATAATAAAATATGATGAGGGCACAGAAAGGAAGTTAGAAATAACACCCCACCCCACCTTATCCTTGCTGCAATCCCAAAATGGCTTGATCTTTTTCCACCAGTTGATGTCACAAAGACAGAGAACAGTCAGACTGAAGGATTCAACACATTGCTTTGCCATAATACACTGCACGCTCCAAATCAAGGTAAAAAATTCCTGTAGTCACTTGGCACAAATATAAAAGAAACAGTCCTGGCAATGTGGGCAGGACTCTGGGTTTTAGATGACTCAGAAATGGGTGGGTAACTCATTAGCTCAGGGATGGGAAGGGTCCTATCCTATGCGTGACAGGGTTTGGCTGAAGAAAAGAACATTTTCATAGTTGATAACCTTTTGTGCTTTTAGCCAGGTTGCAGATAACAGTCATGATGTAGAAATCAGGGTGTTGCAGTGAGTGAAAGTTGAAATGCTGCCAAAGGAAACATTTCAGATAAGGCATTTATTATGTAAGTCCTTTGAAGTCATTCATAGAATTTTACAGAGATCTGAGGTGGATAACTCACAGAATAGCTACATTCTATTCACGATAATAGAATAATAATATGCAATCAGGATGACAAATGCATATGCCATTATTCTGCCTTCTTGTTTTTTTTTATTAATGTGGTTTAATTGATCATAGGAAAACTAAAATGTTATTTGCCAGGTTCAATCCTTTCCGGCATCCTCCAATATTTCAGTCACTTCTGGTTTTGCTGCAGACCAAAACCCAGCATTTCTAACTCTACTGAGCATAGGAATTTATTTTTAACCTTATTGTAGCTAACAAATGAATTTCCAAGCTGCGTTCCTAGCGTGATTACAGACCTGTATTAGTATTAGATATTATTAAGTGGGATATGTGAGTTTGAGCTGTGCTGGTTGATTTTCTGTGTGGGTGGGAAACTCCATCAAATAAAGTAGAGGAATGAGAATGACTGCTTGGGGTGAGATTGGAATTAAAAAAAACTTCCACAGGTTTAAGTCACACACTTTGCAGTTAAAGTCCAAGTTGACTTACAATTACAATTGAGCCCAACATTTCCGTTGCTAAGTGAGATTTATATTAAGTGAGCTTTGCCCCATTTTACAGCTTTTCTTGTTAAGTGAATCATTGCAGTTGTTAAGTTAGTAACGTGGTTGTTAAGTGAACCCTGGCTTCCCCATTGACTTTGCTTGTCAGAAGGTTGCAAAAGTGAAGACATGATTCCAGGACCATCATAAATATGAACTAGTTGCCAAGCATCTGAATTTTATTCACCTGACCATGGAGATCCTGACACAGTCCTGTGACAAATGGTCACAAGTCACTTTTTTCAATGCCTTTGTAACTTTGAATGGTTACTAAGTGGACTGTTGTAAGTCAAGGACTGCTTGTATAAGGCTTGCACAGAGGAATGCTCAATTCAGATTAGGCCACCTCAAAACCATTGGTTGTTCCCTTGTTTCTTGTTCTTCCCAACCAACCAGGGAAGGCAAATCTGGTTAGCTAGCTTCTGTATGAACTGTCTTTTCCTTTTTAGGTATTGTTCCATTCTTGCTAACCTCCATGTCTTTCCTTTCCTTTCTCAGACATTTGTATACATGTATGCTGTCATATCCTCTCCCTGCATTATTTCTGTGATACCAAAGCAGATCCTTTCTTTCTCTCCCTTTATTGTAGCACTAGCTTCATACCCGTGCTTCGCTACAAAGCTATGTATGTGATCAGGCTTAGTTTTTGGGGAGGAAAATAAGGGGGGGAAATTGTGCCTCTGCCTACCAGCATCCATTGGTATTCATCTAGCTAGCGTCCTGTCAGTGTGTGAGAGAGTTGAGGGCTGTTTGAAACATGGAAACTGAAACAGCATTTGCTGTGTGAGCAAGAAGGAGACAGCAAGGAGCCTGGGCATGGCTTAGCTCAACTGTTCTGTACTAAAGCTGGTTGCTGCTGTGAAACTAAAACTGAAACTCGTCTCCTCTGCTTGTGTTTTGCATTTGGAAGAGATTTCTTTTCAGGTGGGGAGGGGGAGTAGAACTCCTTAGCATCAGAGCATGTTAATAATAATAATATATGAAATTTTAATGCTCTGATGGTCATTTCGGAAAATCCTTTCTTAGTGAGCACCTAGAAGCCAAGAGGAACAATACGTGCCAAATTTCAAGTTTGTAGGCTTTATAGTTCTGGAGATTTTGTGATGATGCATGAGTGGTATTTCGCTTTTAGATATATTGAAGATTGTCTTTCTTTCCCAGTTTTCCCCCCTGTAGATCTATGAAAATCTATGTAGCAGTGAAGAACGGATAGTTCAACTTCATTGAAGCAAAGTAGTAACATTCCAAACACTGATGGCATTACCTAGTTTGGTCAGGAAATGTCTTCAAGCTCTGAGAGTACCAAGGACCTCTCAGAGTAACATTTCAACTCTTCAATTTAAAGTTGTTTTTAAAATTGAAAAGGACAGGAAGGTCTGCAGTACTGAAGGCAGGAGGTGGGAAAAGAAGAAGAGCCGTACTGCACCCAGCCTGCGTTGCAACTGAAAAGCCCGCTGGGAGATATAATGGTTGAACAGAGCATGAGCTATTAACGTTGCAGATAGATCATTGATTGAACCCCATTAATCTTGGCGGTTAATTCATAGCTGAATTAACCCCAAGATTATAAAAATAACAACTGCTGAAAAACAGAGAACAGAGCAACCCAGCATGAAATGGGAGCCCGGGGCTGCCACCAACCTATGCAGAGAAAGGGCACACCAGCCATATAGCCACACAGAGCTGGCTGCTAGAGTGGAATGAAATGTTGGACATTAACTTCTCCAAAGGGCAGGACAGAAAACAGCATTTTTGAACTGAAGCTGGGAAAGTGCAATGGGCTAGATGTGGGAGGTGGATGAGGTCACCTGTGCCAGAAGGAGGGAATGACCCATACAAGTGATGGGCCAAGTAGATTGTGCAGATCTGACTTGGTCAGACATAAGAGACCAAACAAGGGAAGGAGAAACAACTTGTTTATGAACTGAAGATTGGTAGAGCTGATGTGATCAATACAGCACTGTGTAGCGGCTTTTACAGCAGCATCCTAGGTACCGAAATTGACCTGCTCAAATGAAGCCCTTTGGGGATATGCCATGCAATAAAAAGGACATAGCAGCAACTAATGAGGCTTAATTAGCTACAGCAGCAGGAAGGTATGGAAAGGTATCCAGTAATGGTGCTGGAACTGGCTTGTAGATGTGCATGAGAGCCAATAACTGAATTTTTTTTGGAAGTCTGCAAGCCAGTTGAGAGCACAGCTAAGTCACAACTGCTTGTCAGCCAATCATCCAACAGTGGGATCCTACCTATTTCACTACTGATTCGGTGATCACGTGTGCACGCACACCTAACATGCATGCATCTAATACACATCCAGCTTTCCAAACACCAGCTGAGGCCTGCAGCGCCAGTCAGCTGAGAGGATTAAAAAAAAAAACACAGGGGCAGGTTGGAGGGCCGATCCTGTGCATTTTTCTTTTCATTCTCCTCTCAGCTGATCATCGGAGGCCTTTTTTTACTACCGGATCAGCCAAACCGGTCCAAACCAATAGCATTCCATCATTGCAACCATCTATTTGGCAGTTCAAGGTGCAGCACAGGAGAAGCAATGGAGCTGGAAGAGCCAGCTGTTATGCATCAGCACACCACTGTAAGGTATCTCAAGATCAAGGGTCAGCATCAAGTTTATATACTCCCTCCTGGCTCAGAAATAGCCAGCCTTTGAATACCAGTTGCTCTGAAATAACTCCGGCAGGGAGTGGCATCTTATTTAATTGGTGTCTCATAAGTCAGAGTTCCATGACCTTTTTGGCTTTGCAGACTGGTGGGGGACAGGGGAGAGGGGATAATTCCGTGTGAGCGGTGGGCACACATGCCCATCGCTCACACAAATGGAATGTGTGGTGTGCATTTGCCCTCTGCTTGCACAAATGGAGATGTCCATACATGCATGCTCGCCAACTACTTCCATGGCTCAGTTCTGAATGGTTCAAGGCCCAATAGTGGGCTGTAACCTGGGGGTTGGGGACCCTTATCGTAAGTAACTGGTTAGCCAAGAAAAGAACCAAATGATAGACTGATTTTTACTAGGCATGCTAGAACCGAACATGAATAAGAAATATCAATACCTGATGCTTCATATCATAATGGCTGCTAGAATTACTTTCGCCCAAAATTGGAAGCAGGCTACGACCCCTTACCCCCAGAAACCATAATAATTAATAAAGTACATGGATGTGCTGAGATGGATAGGTTAAGTAAGTTATTGAAAGATAAGGAAGAAGGAGAATATTATAAAATATGGGATGTCTGGTACGAATGGATAAGGAAAAGGAGTTGAATGATAATTTTGTAACATCATAAAACAATAAGGTTTACATGTAAATAAATGTAAATAGAAATGTAGGTAGGTAGGTATATATAATGCTTAAAATGACGAAGAAGTAAATACAAAGATGTATAACATGGTAATAGAAGTGAAATGCAAATGTATACCTTCTTAGCAATGTTGTAAAATGTGAAAATTTGTTTTTAACTGACAAAACGTTGAATAAATAAATTTTTTTTTTTTTAAAAGATGATATTGGATGTCCCAAAGATACTTTTTATTCAAGAGGCAGCTGGACTTTCTGGTTTTTCTTTGAAGGTGTTTCACTTCTAATCCAAGAAGCTTCTTCAGCTCTGACTGGACAGTGGGGAATGGAAGGATTTAAATCTCCTTGCAGATAACTGGCCATTTGCAGTCTTTCAGGAAGTCGTTAAGGTCATCTGGAGGTTTATCTGTGTCATCAGGGTCACCTGAGGGGTGCAAATGAGTGTGGAACCATGACCATGATTGAGAATCTCCATAGACAGGCTTTCATGTAGTCTGGGAATCTTTATGTTCTTCAAATCATGGTTTTTGGAAGTTGACAGGCAAGTTCTAATCTAAAGTATTCATAGAATCACAGGGCTGAAACCAGAGGTGATATTCAGCAAGTTCTGACCATTTCTGGAGAATCAGTAGCGGACATTTTGAGTAGTTTGGAGAACCAGCAAATACTACCTCTGACTGGAGATTTTACAGTATCCTTCCCCTGTCACACCCACCAAGCCATGCCCACAGAACCGGTAGTAAAAAATAACTGAATCCCACCACTGGCTGGAAGGGACCTTGGAGGTGCTCTAGACCAACCCCCTTACCAAGGCAGGAGTCCTTATATTATCCCAGGCAAATGGTTCAAGTCTTGGAAGGCTGCTGCCATGTCTCCCCTAAGCCTTCTTTTGTTCGGTTAAACTTACCTAGTTCTCTTAGCTGTTCATTGTACAATTTAGCCTCCAGACCTCTTATCATCTTTGCTTCTTTTCTCTACACTCTTTCTAGGGCAGGAATGTCAAACTCGATTTCATTGAGGGCCGTATCAGAGTTGTGTTTGACCTCGGGGCAGGGGGGGGCACATGGCCAGGGTGGGCGTGGCCAGCATGATGTCACTTGTGTTGGGGGGCACCTGTGGTGGCCCGAGCACTCTGCCACGTTCCTGAGCTCCATTTTCAGCTGGGACGGCCTCCTGCAACCCTCTGTCAGTGAAAACAGAGTTTGGGGGCCACCTGCGGCCTGGCAGAGGTGGTATTCAGCAGGTTCTGATCAGTTCTGGAGAACTGGTAGCGGAAATTTTGAGTAGTTCAGAGAACCAGCAAATGCCACCTCTGACCGGCCCTGCCCCCATCGATTCTCTGCCTCCCGAGTCCCAGCTGATCGTCTGGGTCTTCTTTGGTTGCCCTGTACAAGAGAACAGAACTGGAAAGCAGGTTAGTGGGGTGGGGAGGGAATGGGATTTTGTAGTAACCTTCCCCCAGGAGTGGGGAGGGAATGTTGATTTTGCAGTATCCTTCCCCTGCCATGCCCACCAGCCACGCCCACCAAGCCACACCCACAGAACCGGTAGTAAAATTTTTTGAATCCCACCACTGCACTGCAGGCCGTTCCTTTGCTATTTCCAGGGTGGCCCCGTGGGCCAAATCTAAGAATCCTATGGGCCGGATCCGGCCCCGGCCTTGAGTTTGACACCCCTGTTCTAGGGTCTCAACTTCCCTTTATGTATCATGGTGACCAGAACAGGATGCAGCATTCCAAATATGACCTCACTAGTGCAGTGTAGAGAGGTACTACCACTTCCTGTGCTCTTGATACAAGGACTCTACTGTCAGCATTCTTCTCTATCCAAGGTCAAAAGTGGCATCAGGTAAATAGGCAACAATTTTGGTGGATATAACGATTTGGGATCCAAAAGTTTCAATTCCTACATTGGGTTCAGTGGTGGGATTCAAAGTTTTTTACTATCGGTTCTGTGGGTGTGGCTTGGTGGGCATGGCATGGTGGGCATGGCAGGGGACAGATACTACATCCCATTCCCTCCCCACCCCACTAACCTGCTTTCCAGCTCCATTCTCCTGTGCAGGGCAACAAAAGAAGACCCAACCGATCAGCTGGGACTCGGGAGGCAGAGGATAGATGGGGGCTGGGCCAGTCAGAGGTGGGATTTGCTGGTTCTCCAGACTACTCAAAATTTCCGCTACTGGTTCTCCAGAACTGGTCAGAACCTGCTGAATACCACCCACATTGGATTGTTGGTAACCAAATGGAATTGAAATGATTCATTCACTGCATTTTGATCTTGCTATTTTTCCCCCTTGCAGGACCTAAAAGGCTGTGTTTACAATTTGGCGTATGCCCTAAATATGCTGCTCAGTGGATTAAAATATTTTTATGATGCCTTGTCCTGGTCTTTTCTTCTTGGCTTTTAAAAAAAATGATGCTAGCCTTCTATAACTTTCAGAAGTTTATATTCTTGGATTGGAAAAGCATGAAATTTAATCTTGGGATTATAATCAGTTCAGTCAGTGAGAGTAATGTATTGGTTTGCGATGTTTTTATTTTGCCTGTCATCTTCAAGTTATTTTACAGCTCTGAAATACATATTCTACATAAAATGTGAAAGCATGAAAAATATTTTTTAAAAAAGGATTGGGGGATTTTGCTGCAGTGGGACAAATATCAATCAAAAATATCTGGCTTGGATTTATCCTTCTGTAGAAAATGCTTGGAGGCTTTCAAGGATCCTAGTAAACTTCAAAGATAACAAGAATCTTTTTTTTTTTAATTAACCATTACAGCGATTGGATGTGAATGTAAATTGGATTTAATACATTACATCAATTTTCTGATGTATTTTATTGCTGTATACAAAACAACTACTTCATGAGAACCTAAACAGCTTCTATATCAGAAAGATCTCCAGCTCGTTATTTATTTATTTATTTATTTATTTATTTATTCGTACTTCTATACCGCTCCCTCTCCCAGAAAGGGACTCAAGGCGGTGTACACTCAACAAACAAGATAATACAGAAAACAGAAGCGAAAACAGGTAAATAATCAAGATGGCCAAGAATCACCCCTATAAATTTCCAAAATATAAACCCCAATGATCTTATTTGGCTAGACCGGCTTGTTTGAACAGCAAGGTCTTAACTGCGCGCCGGAAGGTTAGGGTGTCTGACATGGCTCGTATATCCGGGGGGAGACAATTCCAGAGGGATGGGGCTCCCACAGAGAAAGCGCGTAGTCTCGGGGCCGCTAGACGACAGCGATCCAGTGGTGGTACCCCGAGCAAGGCAACTCTGTGGGAGCGTACTGGGTGGCGGGAGGTTGTTGGTGGCAGCAGGCGATCCCGTAAGTATCCAGGTCCCGAGCCATGGAGCACTTTGAAAACTGTAAGTACCACCTTGAAACGAATCCGGAAGGCCACAGGAAGCCAGTGCAGCCAGCGGAGAAGAGGTGTTATGTGGGCGTCCCGAGGGGCGCCCAAGATCATCCGTGCAGCTGCATTCTGAACTAACTGTAACCTTCGGAGACTTTTCAAGGGGAGCCCCATGTAGAGAACATTACAGTAGTCCAAGCGGGAGATGACGAGGGCAGAGGTGACTGTGCGAAGTGCGTCCAGATCCAGAAAGGGTCGCAATTGGTAGATAAGACGAATTTGATAAAAAGCACTCCTGGTGGCGGCCGCAATATGATCATCCAAGGATAGCCGAATGTCCAGGAGTACAGCCAAGTTGCGTGCCCTTTCCACAGGGGATAATGTCTCTCCTCCTACGGTCAGCGATGGAATAAGCTGACTGAATCTGGGGGCAGGAAACCACAGTCACTCGGTTTTGGTCGGGTTGAGATGAAGTCTGTTATGACCCATCCAACTCCGTACGGCCTCCAGGCACCGGGTCAGCACTACGACGGCTTCGTTATGGAGGTTGATAGGTTACAGGATTTGAGATACAGATCTGTGAACTTTCTAGATACTAGCAAAGGTTCCAGTTTATCTAGTTTAGCTCAAAGAAGTAGCCTGCAGGGAAAATAGCTAAGGGATCCTTTTCCATAACCACAATGACATGCCTGCTGAGCATTTCGTAATGTGGGTTAATTGTGGAGATACCTTCATCTTAATTCCCCAAGTCCTCATTTGACTCTCAGGTGAACAGAAGCGGGGTCTTGACAGCTAACTATAGCCAAAGAGTTTATAGCATACTACCTTTCTATCATACTGTCTCTTCTCAAGAGTTCAAGAGGACAAAGTTGACTGTTAGAAGTGGGACTCGGCATCATTACGCCGATATGGGCTTCAAAGTTCACAGTCTCGGCGATCACAATATTACGTAAGAACAAAGAGTCACCATCTGGTCCAGAAAAAAAAAAAAAAATCAGGGAGACTTCTAGATAAATCAGATAAATCTGGGAGGCAAAAATACAGCTATGGAAAGGATTAACTGTTCCAGAAGTTTAGATTTGTTTGTGTGTGTGTGTGTGTGTGCGCACGCTCGCTGTCAAGTCAACTTTGACTCCTGGCAACTGCCTGGACAGGTCCTTGCAGTTTTTCTTGGCAAAATTTCAAAATGGTTTGTCTGTCAGCGTTTCAGCAAAACTCCATTCCGCCCAATAACTCCGAGACAGACACCTTATCAAAGGATTCCTTTTTATTTGGATAGTAACTGGCACAACCGTGGAATCCCGAATCTGAAAGTTCTGGGCTTCTTTACAATAAGTAAAAACTACAAATCCATCCCCTGCACCCGTCGATCACATCACATGGCCCAATCACCATCTGTCCCAAGTTAAGATTTCCTCTCACTTATGTGCAAAACAACCTGACCTTGAATCAGAAAAAGAATGTTATTAGGTCTAATTAGATATACTCCAAGAAATTCCCCTCTCCCACTTTCCCAGGCTCAAATGTGACAGTGTGGAAGCATCGGATCTCAATATGGCTTCCAAAGCTGATATTTGTCATTGCCTGTGTCCTAGGGCAGAGAGAGAGGGGGGAAGGAAGGGAGGGATGGAGAGGGAGAGGGAGAGAAAGAAAGAGAGAAAGAGATTGGCTCCAGATCACCCAGCTGGCTTGCTGTCCAAAGCAGGGCTAAGAGTTGTTAGTCTTCTGATTTCTAGCCTGAATGCCTTAACTACTACATCAAACTGGCTCCCCATTCCAAAAGTTACATCAGCCTTTTTGTGTTGTCAGGTAGAGACTGAATCCAGGTACTCCTCGAGTTACAACAGTTCATGGAGTGACCCTTTGAAGTTACGATGGCACTGGAAAAAAGTGACTTATGACTGTTTTTCACCCTTACAATCATTACAGTCTCCCCATGGTCATGTGATCAAAATTTAGACGCTTGGCAACTGAATTATGATCAGTTTTCACACTTACAAGTTGCAACCATTGCAGTATGCCCCCAGTCGCTTCGTGAAAATTAGGATGCTTGACTCCTATTTATGACACTTGCAATGTCTCGGGGTCACCTTTTGCAACCTTCTAGCAAACAAAATCCACGGGGAAGCCAGATTCACTAAACAACTGTGTTACAAGTGCAGTGATTCACTTAACAACCATGGCAAGGAAGGTCGTAAAATGGAGCAAAAATAATTTTAACAACTGTCTCACTTAGCAACAGAAATTATGGGCTCACTTGTGGTCATAAGCTGAGGATTACGTGTACTGTTACCAGTCAGCCAGTTCATCTTAAGTAGTTTCAGGAACAGGAATAGTTAGGAGCAATACCCCTAAGTAAACTACTAACTCTAAAAGTCTCTTCTAAATACATTGATACTCTTTTTGTGTTATACAGCAGTGAAGACACACTTACAGGATTGGTAGCCAGATCATTTGTTGGAGTGTCAGATTGGAGAATCTGAAGTTGTGAATGGAATAGAATAGAATAGAATAAGGAATAGAATAGAATAATGAATAGAATAGAATAGAATAGAACAGAATTCTTTATTGGCCAAGTATGATTGGACACACAAGGAATTTGTCTTGGTGCAAATGCTCTCAGTATACATAAAAGAAAAGTGGTGCTTGATTCCACTCTGTCAAGGTGCAAAGGATTGGGACCATATGTTAAGTTGCAGTTCAGAAGATTGCTGAAGTCTACATGCAAGAATCTAGTCCAGGGGTCACCAATCTTTTGGACCTCAGGGACCACCACACTCATAATTTTAAGTCCCACGGATCACTAATATGAATTTTGACTGACGGGGGCTTGCTGACGTTGGTGGGAAAGTCGGTCCCATATTCCAGAGCTGCAGTAGTCACAAGACTGGCCCTTTGGTCATCCTGGAGCAGCTGCTCCTCCACCTGGGTGCACCGGCCTGGAGGAGCTGCTCCGGGATGATCAAAGGCCAGTCTTGTGACTACTGCAGCTCTGGAATATGGGACCGACTTTCCCACCAGCATGAGCAAGTCACCTTGAGGCGGATTTCCTTCTCCCGCCGTTGGTCTTACCTTCCAGTTCCGGCTTGTGTGGCTCTACTCAAGGTAAGGTTTGCGCTCAGCCGAAGGGTGGGGGCCAGCGGGTGGGCGGGCCATGTGAGCGGCGCAGCCTTCTGTTTCCACGCAGCCTGGATTAATTGCTTTGGGGGGGGACATTTCTCTGCGGACCACCAATATTTTCTCGGGGACCACCAGTGGTCCCCGGCCCACCGGTTGGCAACCACTGATCAAGTCAACTAAAATTCAAGTCTCAATAGATAAACAGATAAGGGTCAGTGGGATTCAGTGTCTGTTAAAGACATTGGACTGTTTATGGTAACATAATGATTCTAAGTTGATGATACACTTAAGTCTGCCTCCAGTTCTGCCTGTTCTCTTTTCCTTCATCTCCGGAGTCAAGCCTGCTTTGATGTCTCTCTCAGCCCTTGTTCTGTTTCAGATAATAATCCATCACAGGTGCACCTGCAGACAAATAATTCCACTTAAGCACTCTGTGAGCAGAGCTTTTGAATAAGGAAATATTGACCCAAAATGCAAAAGACCTTATGAAGAGGGTATAAGACTGGATAGAAATCAGAGCAAGAGACACACGATCGAAATAAAAGGGGGGGGGGGGAAACGCTCTTTGCAGCGGATTGGGTGGAAATCTGCATGGTGAGAAAGCGGACATGAAAAAAATCTCCACCATTTTTTTGCCATAAATCTTCCCTGCCAAATGAACACTGTAATCCATTCTCATTAAGAAACCAGTCATTCTAATTTTTCATTTGTAGAGCAAGGGACGGGGAAAGTGGAAAAGCCAGGTGCTTGGCATCAAATGTTTTCTTTCATTCACAACCATCCTGACACATGTGGGAAGAAATAGTATATTTCTGCAAAACAAATTACTTTAATGCACCAGCTCTGGGTAACGTTCCAAAAATAACATTGATGTTTTTTAGATGTTGTGCCTTGTAATCAAACCAGCACTACCCAAAGAAAGAAAGAAAGAAAGAAAACCTTCCTAAGGGAGGTCAGCCAATCGAAGAATCTGTTGTGGCCCATGGTGGTTGGGGAGGAACATGGTCCAGTCCTGGAGTCTGGGGAAGCCTCTGACAAGTGTTCTGCATCGGAGGCAGAGATGAGGCCAGGACCGTCTGACAGTTATTGGGGTTGGAGATCAGTGGGGCAGAAGAACAGCTGGAGCCTGTTCCCAGTGTGCGCATGCGCAGAACTGCCAGGAGAAGGGAACAGTTAAGGAACAAGGGTCAACCCGGGAGTAAAGGTTCAGGTGGATGGTGAATGCCTCCCCACCGATAGGGAATAAAGAGGAGCGAAAGGGGAGTGGTGTTTGCAGGAGACAATTAGTTCAATTCAATAGTGCAGTGGTGGCTAACCTTTTTGGGCTCCTGTGCCAAAAATTGTGCGTGTGCTGGCACGTGCGCGCTTGCGTGCCAGACTCAGAAGGCAATGTGCGCACATCCCCTGCGCGTGCGCTTACAATCCCCCCCACGCTCCACATCCCCTTACCTGCACTGCACCTCACAGCTGATTTTCGGCTGGTTTGAGGCCTTTTTCGGCCTCCCAGAAGCATGCTTTGCAGGATGAATAGGCCCGTTTTGTCACTTCCGGTATTACAGGAAGTGATGAAATGGGCCTATCCGGCCTGCAGAGGCTTTTTTCAAGCCTTTGGGAAGCCGAAAAAGGCCTCAAACCAGCCGAAAATCAGCTGTGAGGCACGTGCATGAGCAGTGAGGTAAATTTGCCTGTGGCTCGGCTGCCGGCACAAATGGTTCTGCGTGCCACCTGTGGCACGTGTGCCATAGGTTCGCCATCACAGCACTAGAGTGAAGATCTGTTCCTGACTTCTTGCCAAGTAATTGCTGCTACAGTTTGGCGTTTAGAAGATATTGGCCTGGCAACTCTCCAAGCCTGATAAAGGTCTATAGTTATGAAATCTCATGAAAAACTGTTTGCTGGAGAGGAATTCACTTTAACCTAAATAAAAGGGGTTTTATTGGGACAAGGAGTTGGCTTCATGATCTTGGGAAGCCTAGGTCATTTCTCCTGTGCACATTATGTTCTAGGGAAGGAATCCCAACTATTGTTGAGTCAGATCTATTTCCACTGGCGAGAGAGAGTGAAAAAACCATGTTTGTGATCTATGTACTCACAGGGTACATATCCCAACCAACCTGCTTGTTAACAGTCCTAGGTGTGTTCACATTAGAAAGTTTGTTATATTCCTGGGGATTCCCCACTTCACATCCTTAGAGATTAAGTACAGGCTGTCCTCCACTTGTGACCACAATTGAGGCCAACATTTCTGTTGCTATGCGAGACTTTTAAGTGAATTTATTTTTAACCTGATCTTAGCTAACAAATGAATTTCCAAGCTGCATTCCTAGCATGATTACAGACCGGTATTAGTATTAGACATTATTAAGTGGAATATGTGAGTTTGAGCCCTGCTGGTTGATTTTCTGTGTGGGTGGGAAACTCCATCAAATAAAGTAGAGGAATGAGAATGACTGCTTGGGGTGAGATTGGAATTAAAAAAAAATGCCACAGGTTTAAATCACACACTTTGCAGTTATCCTTGAGTTACAACTGCAATTGATCCCACACTTTCCATTGCTAAGCGAGACTTTTATTAAGTGAGGTTTGCCCAATTTTACAGCTTTTCTTGTTAAGTGAATCATAGCAGTTGTTAAGTTAGTAACATGGTTGTTAAGTGAGTTTGTCTTCCCCATTGATTTTGCTGGTCAGGTCACAAAAAAGGATCACATGACCCCAGGATACTGCAACCGTCATAAATATGAGCCCATTGCCAAGCATCCCAATCACATGACTGTGGGGGTATTGCAACGGTTGTAAGTGTGAAAAATGATGATCTCATTTTTTTCAGTGCCATTGTAACTTTGAATGGTCATTAAATGAAATATTGTAAGTTGAGGATTATCTCTATTTCTTAGTGCAAACTAGATCCAGCAAGAACCTCTAGAAGGTGGCAGGTCTCAAGCAGGAACAGGCCAATTTTGCATGAGGTTGAAAAACTCACCAGAAATCCTTCTATTCCCCACCATCCAATCAAGAGTTGAAGAAGGTTCTTGGATGAGAAGCGAAATATCTTCAAAGAAAAACAAGGAAGTCCCATTGCCTCTTTAAAAAAGCACCTTTGGGACAACCACCATGTCAGGGCTCCAACAAATCCACCCTCATTCAAATCAAAAGTCTCTAGCCGCATCTCAGAGAAAAGAGAATTGATTTATTAGAGGTTGCCCTGTTGGCGCGTGGCTGGGTGCAGCTGGTATTAAATCATACCCTACATTTCCCCCTTGACCCTGGTCTTCCCCCAACCCCCTGGATATGACTTCTCCAATGGGACACATCATCTCCAAGAGTCATCCATCATGCTCTCCAATAACCTTCTTATGCTCCGACAACTTTGGGCTGCCGAGGTGATTATCTAGGCATTTCAAGAATGCCTTGTTTCCCCCCCCCCTTTTTTTTTCTGGCAGCTAAAAAGACCAAAGGAGTATCTTTTTAGTTAACACATGACCTGGATGACTGTGAATTTCCATAGATACCAGAAAATACCAGTGTTAGACTAGAGGTAAATAAATTAACCAGAGACCCTAAGACTATATGCAACATGTAACATCCAAAAGTTATTGTATGGTATTTTCTATTATAATTAACAGGAAAAATGCATGGGTATATTAATTTGTATTCATTTTAAATGGAAATAAAACAAATTATAGCTTTTGTCCTGGCCTTACCTACTTAAAAAAAAAAACATCTTCAAACATGTTGCTTAAAGGCCAAGTAAAGCCTTAGCTCATTATTTACTCCTATTTTTACAGAAAGGTGTGCTGTACAGCTTGGCTTCTGGTCCATTGTATTTTGGAGATTCCTGGTGTAAATATCTGAATAATCTACATGGAGGAGGCTCCTTTGATTAAGATTCTGCAAGGACTAGAAGCGTAAAAAGGAAAGTACTGTAAGTGCTATATCAGGGTTGTTAACTTTTAAGACTTATGGACTTCAACTTCTGATGGCTGGCTGGGGAATTCTGGGAGTTGAAGTCCACAGGTCTTTTACCAAGGTTGGACATCCCTGTGCTGCACCACCCTCTTATAAAGAAGAGCATAGGTTAGCAGACAAGAGATTTGTGGGTATGGACTCGCAATAGACAACAAAAATGGTATTGAGATTGGATGGATGCCCAATTTCCATGGTGATGTGGTCACAAACAATGTCTCTTGTGGGAAGTCAAGAAACTATTAGGATTAAGGGCAGTTTACAATGTCTATTTTAGAAAACTAAACATGTGCTTGAAATCATGTTGTCTAGTCTTTCCATTATATTGACTAAAGAGCCCATTTCAAGAAATTCACACTTCTTGATGTCAGCCTTTGTTATATGGTGTATAAGAACAAGAACACATCACAGTCTTTCATGTAACTATTCAAATACTGATCCACATTTCTTGTTGGAAAATTATAATTTTAAGAATACAACTAACCAAAACACTAGTATCTTCTACTTTTAACTGTGTCCTATGAGCACATCCACTGATATTTGTTAAGCATGGATTATGGTCTGTCAACAAATCATGATCAAGAATAGGGTTTAGTGCAGTGGTTCTTCTTTAAATACCTTTAAAGATTATGCTCTGTGGCCACAAGATATTTAAAAGGGGTATTTCAGGGCTTCACAGACCCTTTGTGATGATATCATGCCTCCCACAGGAGTCTGCCATCCACAGGTCGAGAGCCAATAGCTTAGTGCAATGTATTCTGCCTATGCTCAAATTCTTCCTAGAGGGCCTTAAAATGATTCACTCATTTAATTCACTGTCCTATCTTTAACAGAAAGTTAGTTAATTTGTGCATCTACTAGCACATCAGGGTCCACAAGCAGCAAAGTGTGCCTTTTCACATGGGCAACAGCCTCACATCCTAAACCTGCATTACATGTGAATGCTTTTTAATTCCCTACTGGTGGAATGTAGTCTGGATTCCCAGGAGAGAAGGGATGCTTTCCAAAGGGTGAAGAGGTAGACTAGCTTGGGAAGTTTCATTAGCAGGAAGAGAGTTAAAAATGGCTCCTCCCTAGCAATTCCCAGAGTGTACGTACCGTTATGTATATGCTTGTTTAATATGGCAAGATTCTGTCTATAGATAAAGAGCCATAAAGGAAACTACTCAAAAGGAACTCATGTTGTTCTTGGTTCTCAGGACCCTTCAGCCACTGTTTCTGCTCAGCATGATGCCAATTCTAGGCTCTTGTACCAATTATGCAAAATTGCTGTATGATGTGGCAATGAGCATATGTTGCTAGAAGACCACAAGGTTATTGTCTGATTTCCAGCCTATTAACAGAACCACGGGAAATGCTTCTGCGCTTATTCTATCCCACTGAAATAGAGTTGTCAGTCAACTGACCAAGAGTGTGTGTCAACCTGTTTCCCATGAGATTCACGGCGTACAGGTTCTGTTGGAAAATTTCCCTTAACCATTTGTGGTTTTATTGTACTTCCTCTTTTGAGCTTTTACTTTTGGTGTGTTCCATCTTTGCAGATCCATTTTTTTCTGAGGGTTAGTGGGGTTTTCCCTCCTTGTCATTCGTCTTGCTCCATTTACCCCTCTAACGATTTCAGTTTTGTAACCCTGTAATGAGCTGTGCATTAATCTCTACTTTCAGCACACTGCAACTGCCAGGATTGTAGATCCCAGCCAGATTTGCTTTATTATACAGAAATGCCCACAAATTCTTCCTGTCACCACATCCTTTGAGCTATTCAACTCAACCGATCAATTCATTCTGGGTTGTTTTTCTCTGATGTACTATTTTAAATTCTCTAATGCACCCCCTGCCCCCCCTTCAATGATGCAGTAGCCTATTCTGATCTGTGCAAGAGCTAAGGAGGGGGGAGGCCATAAAAGGGACGTTTCTTTCTTCTATAGCCAAGATGTGTCTAAAGACCTCCATTAATTTATTCTGAATTTGTGATAGAGTTTGCACTTTCGCTATTTGATGTTGCAAGAAAGTTCAGAAACAGCAATTTTATTTAATCAATCTTTATGTGGATTTTGTTTATATTCATACCTGCAAAAGGATTTGAGTACCTTCTATCATAGAGATAGATCTAAGACTGCAAATATTAGTTGTTTATTTTAATGCTGTCCATCTTCCCTGCAAGGTGACTCTGGGCGCTAGTTCCCAATCCTACGTTTTTGCAGCTCCCACTTAGAGCTGGATAGAAATCCAGGTTAGAAAGACAAAGTGTGACTTAAGAATAAAACAGGTGAGACTTATGACCGTAATTGAACCTGGTCATAAGTCAGGATAATTGTAAAATGGGTCAATCACATGACTGGCTCGATTTTTCTACCTTTTGTGAGAGGGTTGTTAAGCAAACCAATGTTTCACTCTGGGCTGTCAACTCGTAAAGCATTCTTGGCCTCCTTTTGAGTTGCCATAGGGAGGGGGTAACCTTGAAGGAGCAGAAAGGAAATAATAATAATAAAAAAACAGAAGTACATTCCATGCATGCCTCACCATAGCGCCTCCCAGGTTACCGATCCAGTTGGAGGGGCATGGAAAATCCTCAGTTGGAGAATGTGATTTATGACACACCCGGTTGAGAGGGAGAGGGGAAACAGGGCATAGGCAAAGCTGGCTTCATTAGGATAAGTGTCTTGGCCTTTGGCTCAAGGCTTCTGATTTGATTAGGGCTTCCTTCAGAATCTTGACATGGGCGTGATTTTGCTGAAAACCAGATATAAAAGCCGGTTTTCAGCAAAACATTTAAAAATATGATTCCATGATTGCAGAATGCTGCCAAGTCGTAAATCTGGCCTGGTTACCAAATGCCCAAAGTTTGGTCACGTGATTGTGGGAGGGGCCCAATCATCAGAACTTGGAATCCAGCTTGTAAGTAACACCAAAGCAGATGCGTTGTAACTTCGAACAGTCACTAAGCAACAGTCCTCGTAAGTCGAGGACCACCTGTACACAAGTATGCATATTGGTACCATGCACTGCAACTCCTTCTTCCCCAGTTTGCATGGCTACCTTCCAATCACACACTTGTTCCCTCACAGACTTTGCTTGTAAGACCTTGGCTGGGAAGGTTGGAAATGGTGATCGCATGACAGATAGATAGAAAGATAGATAGAATGTATCTTTTCTTTTATGTACATTGAGATCATATGCACCAAGGCATATTCCTTGTGTGCCCAATCATACTTGGCCAATAAAAGAATTCTATTTAATATTATCAATGCTGATGATATCTCTTCTTTCTGATATATGAATTTCTTTGGTTGATTAGGAAATTGCGTTGCTGCTTATACATTGCTTAGACTCTCACACCTGCAGCTGCATAAAGTATTAGTAATGAATAAATAAAAAATTAGTTAGTCCTCGATTTGCAACTGTTCATTTAGTGACCATTCGAAGTTACAACAGCCCTGAAAAAAGTGACTTGTGCCCATTTTTCACACTTACGACTGTTGTAGCATCCCCATGATCAAAATCGGAGTCCTTAGCAAATGGCATGTATTTATGATGGGGTCATGCGGCCAACTTTTGTAACCTTCCCAGCTGGCTTCCAACAGGTCAAATCAATGGGGGAAGCCAGATTCATTTAGTGACTGGATGATTGACGGAACACCTGCAGTGATTCACTTAACAACTGTGGCCAGAAAGGGCATTAAAATGGGGCAAAACTCATTCAACACCTGTCTTGCTTAGCAACAAAAATGATGGGCTCAATTGCAGTTATAGGTCGAAGACTACCTGCACTATATAATGGGCACCATTATCTATCCAAGAAGAAGGATTAGGGGTGACATGATAGCAAAATTCCAGTGCCACAAAGAGCATTTTCCAAAGGATCAGAAGGCAGGACAAGAAACAATGGATGGAAATTAAGCAAGGAGAGAAGGAACCTGGAATTAAGGAGAAACTTCCTAACCGTGAGAACAGTTAACCAGTGGAATAGCTTGCGTTCAGTAGTTGTAGGGGCTACATCACTGGAGGTTTTTAAGAGAACATCCCAGGGAACCAAAATGACCCCAGGCCTTCGGAACGAGACCACGGCATTTATGCACGCAGCCCCGGCACCTCCTCTCCAGTTCTCAAGTATGAACAATTAATCAGTGGGACAAGTTGCCTGTGGAAGTTGCGGTGGCTCCATCAACGGAGGTTTTAAAGAAGAGATTGGACAGCCCTTTGTCCAGAAGGGCCTGCTGCTTGAGGAGGGAGTTGGACTAGATACAGGGGTCTCCAATCTTGGCAATTTGAAGACTTATGGACATCCTCAACTGGCTGAGGAATTCTGGGAGTTGAAGTCCATAAGTCTTCAAGTTGCCAAGGTTGGAGACCCCTGGACTAGAACAGCGGTCGTCGATTGGTGGGCCGTGAGAAAATTTTGGTGGGCTGCAGAGAAATCTCACCCCCACAGCACCCCCACCCAAAGCAATTAATCCAGGCTGTGCAGAAACACAAGGCTGCTCAGCCCACATGGCCTGCGGGAACCCTCCCTGCCCACTCACTCCTTACCCAGCAAACTTGTCTGCTAAATTGCTATTTTTCCTTTTTCCGACCATCATCTGTTCTGCTGCACCGGGAGATTTAGATTAGCTAGGAAGCAGGAAATGGTTGGATTTCTTGCTTTCTAGCTAAGCACAGCCAAACCTCCCTTAGGATTGAAGGTTTGTTTGCAAGCAAATTCAGTGCAGACTCACAGCAAGCAAATTTCAGAGACTGAGCTAGCCAACGGTAGATAGATAGTTCACTGAATGATTCTGTGAGCAACTCAACATGCCTGCTTTGCCTGATTTTGGATAAAAGTTGCTTTTTTAAAAATAAAAAATTCAATATTTACATACATGGTGTGTTGTGAGTTAATTTTGTGAGTTTGCTAGCTAGCAAATTTTATGAGTTTGCTTGCAAGCAAATTTTATGTGGCAGACTGAGCTAACCAATGGCAGATAGGTAGATTTCTGAATGAATCTGTGATTCTGTGAGCAACTCAATCTGTCTGCCAGCTTTGCCTGATTTTGGGTAAAAGTTGCTCTTTTTTTATAAAAAATTCAATATTTATATAAATATTTATAATATTTATATACAAGCCATGCCCAGCCAGTCACATGACCACCAAGCCACACCCACAAATTAGGCCACGCCCACAGAAACAGTTAGTGGTCCCTGAGGTCCAAAAGGTTGGCGACCCCTGGACTAGAAGACCTCCAAGGTCCCTTCCAATTCACTGTGTACTCTATATTCTGCAAAAGACTGGCCAGCCCCGTCTGAAATGGTCTAGGGTCTCCTGTTGAACAGGGGACTGGACTAGTCCAAGATCCCTTCCCATTCTGTTATTCTGCATTCTGCAAAAGAATGGACAGCCCCCTCCATGTGAAATGGTCTAGGCGGGGTTTTCCCGCTCGAACAGGAGGTTGGACTAGATGACCTCCAAGGTCCCTTCCAGCTCTATTCCGATTGAAGTCAGCAGTGGGACTGACTTCCAGGTCAAAGTTTAATCGGGGAAGTCCGAGGTTCTCTCATCTTTTCACACCTCGCGTTTCCCATCCCCCCCACGCCCGTGTGTGTGAGTCTTGCGCGTCTCCCACGGTCCTTCCCTTCCTTCCCTCCCTCTCTCCCTGCTTCCGTGGCTCCTTCCCCAACGGAATCTCTTTCTGAGGAAACCTCCTCGTTCTCTCTTCCTTTCCCACCAGCGGCGTTCTCCCGGCTCTCCTGCAGCCTCTGCAGCCTGGCGCCTGGGCGAGAGGGTAGAGAGGCAGAGGGGGGCGGGCTCGGGCCTGGGATTGACACGCCGGGGCCCGCGCCCTGAACGCGGAGGGCCGCCCGATTGGCTGGCGCGCGCGCGCGGGGAGATCCTTTCCCCACCCCCTCCACCCCACCCCCGGCCCACCCCCCTCCCCCCTCCCCACCTCCCCACCCCTTTCGAGCAATCCCGCAGCGCTGCCTGCCGGAGAGCGGCGACTTCCAGTGGAGAGATGGCGGCCACCGCGGGCAGATCGCTGCTGCTCGTCCTCTCCAGGACTCCCGGCGGCGGCGGAGGAGGCGGCGGAGGCGGCGGCGGACCGGCGTTGACCGCCGCCGGCTGCTTC
Organism: Bungarus multicinctus; assembly: GCA_023653725.1. Lineage (NCBI taxonomy): Eukaryota > Metazoa > Chordata > Lepidosauria > Squamata > Elapidae > Bungarus > Bungarus multicinctus. The sequence goes on along the minus strand of CM042844.1, from coordinate 81,374,985 downwards.
TTGGGAATGGAGAGGCGCCGTCAGCAGCAGCACCAACAGCGGCACAGGACGGTGAGTCCCCGGGGCGGAGGCCAGAACCCGGGGACGGGCAGGCGAGGACGCCCGGTCGGGGGCTGCAGGGCTCGGATCGTTGCCCTTCAGCTGAAGGGCTGGGACGCGCGGGGGAGCCGTCGGGCGGCGCGGCGCGGTGGGGAAGCCCTTGGACGCCGGACTTCCCGGTGCCGCCCGTCGGAGCCTCCTGTTCTTCTTCTCTTCCCTCGGGCCGGGAGCCCTGCCCAGTCCTGGCTCAGGGTCCGCCCCGCCAGCGAAGGGACCGCCCGCCCGGGACAAGGACGACCCTCTTTCCCCTTCGGCTCCTTTAGTCTTTAGTCCCGGCGTGGAGGAAGGAAGGCGGGCGGGCGGCTGGAGGGGAGGAGAGGAGAGGGTGGGTGGGGGGGGACGGGTAATAGAGGCGACCCGCAGGCTGCGGAATAGGAAGGAAGCGCCGCCGCCGCCGCCGCCGCCGCCGCTGTGGCTGCTGCTTTGCTGCAGCGCCTTGAAACCTCTTTTTTTATTTCCTCCCCCTCTCCCCTCGCTGCTGCTTTGGCTGCTGCATCTTTTTGGGGGTTATTTATAACACAAATTATAATAATCTTGGTCGAGGAGCTTCCGAGAAAGCAGCTGCCGCCGCTGAGGAGAGCCGGACGTTAGGTGCGAAGCGGTCGTAGCTGCGAGGAGCGCAGAAGGAAGCGCGGACTCTTCTTTCTCGCCCTCAGCCCCAACTTAGGGGGAGGGGAAAGGGAGTGAGGGGGGGGAACCTTTCCGAGAAACAGCTCAGGTTGGACTCTGGTGGTTTTTTTTTTTTTTTTTTTGAGGGCGGGGAAATGAACGGTGTTCAGACGTGCGGTGTGGTCTCCGCTTTCCCCGTATCTCAAGCGAAGATGCGGATGAGAAAGCTTAGCCGGGTACGATGTTTGCCCCCCCCTTTCCTCCTTGCCAGGCCGTTTGGCTTGTCGCGTCTGAAGGCTCAAAAGGATGACAACGCGTCGATGATATGTCAGGATTTACAAGCCACCTTGAATTCCAGCCAAGCGTTTCAGAAAGCCCGGCTGCTCTCCAAACCCACCCCGTAGGCTGTGGATCACAGTGTTGTGTGAACCCAGGAATCGAGTTCATAGAGAAAGCCAATAAGCAAGGGTGTCTGTCCTTCAGATACAATGAATTTTGTGTGTGTGTGTGTGTGTTGGAATAAAGCCCTAATAAATGTGCAAGTTGACAATCAGAATCATGTCACTCACAAGTGGTCTGGTACTTCTTATGCTTTGGCTTGCATCTAACTATGTAGTTAAAGATGGGTTCGTATTTAAGTTGGTAAAAATTCACTCATTTTTTTTCTGTGTTTTAAGATGGATGTTAGAGTGCTTTTGGCTGCTGCCTCTAATCTTCTTAAGAACACTGTCCACAGTTTCCTGCTATCTTGCTGTGTCTTAAAGTTGTAAAAGTAAATAGTACATGTTGTACGTAATAATATTTTTTACAGTAAAGCATTTGCCAACTCAAACTTTTACTATGTTTTAGCTTATTCATTCTTTATTCTTCCCACTTTATAAGTTTTTTTCTTTTAGTTTCTTTACTCAAAACAAATACATGTTATAATCCACTTTGTGCCAGAGTAACTTCAGCATACTTTGTGGTGGTGACCTCTGCTTTATTTTATTTTTTTTTGGTGACACTCTTCAAATGAAACACTGTGTGAGGCTGCTACAGGTAATCCTTCACTTACAATAAGTCTGAGCTCTGAGAAGCACAGAAGTTTGCAACAGCACTGAAAAAAGTGACGTATGACCGTTTTTCACACTTACAAACCATTGCAGCATCCCCATAGCCACATAATCGAAATTGAGCTGTTTGGCAACTGATTCATATTTATGATGGTTGCTATGTCCTGGGGTCATGAGATCACCTTTTGTGACCTTCTGAACAAGCAACCTCAGTGGGGAAGGCTGATTCATTTAACAACCATGTTAGTAACTTAACTGCAGTAATTCAGTTGACAATTGTGGCAAGAAAGGTCATAAAATGGGGCAAAACTCACTTAACAACTGTTCTGCTTAGTAACAGAAATTTTGGGCTCAATTGTAGTTGTATACAAGGACTACCTGTATGTAGCAATGATTTTTCAACAAGAGTCATAGTTGTAAATTTGTAACTCTTTGAATGGGCCAGAGAATATATAGGCCAGGGTTATAAACTTTTTCAGGAATCTGTTACTTTAAAAAACAAAGCAGCAGAACCCCTGACAAAGTTCTAATGATAAAAAACTGGCAATAAATTGAAACTTATATCACTGTAATTTGTGTATGCAAATGTGTGTGTTAAATTTATTTCAATTTCACAAAAATCAATGCATTGTTCCAGAAAGCTGTCCACTTATTTCAAATATAAAAAAGCAAACTGAAAAATTAATATTTTGGTGTAAAAAAATTTAAACTTTGAATTTCAAAGTGACATGACAATTCAATATTTCAGTATTTAATATTTTAACAAAATTAATATCCACTGAGTGGGTAGAACTGTATTTCATTAGAAAAATAGCTGTGGACATTTTTGGCTGTGTTCACTTTTTTGCCATTACAGAACTCTATTTTTACTTATCATAGACAATAGTTTTGATATATAGATGCCAAAGGGGAAAAAAAAAAACTTTTGCCAGCGTTCAGGCAAAAAAAAGTTTTTATAGTGCTATAGATGAGTGACAGTTTTGTCCAATATAATTTATTTTAGCAGAATATTGCTAGTCTTCCTTATCCTAGCTGAAACATAGTCTGAAATGAATATTTTTCAGTCTGAAAAAGTAACTGCTTATTAAAAAAATAAGTTAAATGAAACATAAGTTAAATGACACAGATTTATTGATATGGTATTGATATAGTCAGTCATGAGGTCAGTTTTGTACTGGTTTGTTTGTTGACAAATAAAATAATTTTCAGCTGCATAATAACCATGTGAAAACATTCCTTGATTCTTATACATACATGCAAATAAGTTATATTTCTGTAACCAGGAATTTTATTTATTTATTTTTATTTGATTTGATTTGTCAATTGCTTACAAGATAATAGGTATAAGTAAAAACATAGTTAGGAATACATGGATACATATAAGAAAAATAAAAGAAACAATAGGACAGGGACGGTAGGCACGTTGGTGCGCTTATGCACGCCCCCTACAGACTTCTTAGGAAAGGGGTGAAGTCAATAGTAGACAGTCTAAGGTTAAAGTTTTTGGGATTTGGGGAAGAAACCACAGAGTCAGGTAGAATATTCCAGACATTGATCACTCTGTTGCTGAAGTCGTATTTCCTGCAATCAAGTTTGGTGCGATTAACCTTGAGTTTGTATCTATTGTTTGCTCTAGTGTTGTTATGGTTGAAGCTGAAGTATTCATTGACAGGTAGGATTTTGCAATGTATGATTTTAAATACCATACTTAGATCAGACCGAAGATGGTGTAATTCAAGGTTATCTAGGTCTAGAATTTCAAGTCTGGTGGCATAAGGTATTCTGCAATGAGTAGAGGAGTGGAGAACTCTTCTTGTGAAATATTTCTGGACTTTTTCAACTGTGTTAATATCAGATACATAATGTAGGTTCCAGACTGATGAGCTGTATTCGAGTATTGGTCTAGCAAATGTTTTGTATGCTCTAGTTAGTAGTGTAATGTTACCAGAGAAAAAGCTACTTAGGATTAGGTTAACAATTCTTAATGCCTTTTTGGTTACAGTTACAGTGGGCTCTAACACTTAGATCATTAGAGATGAGTACTCCAAGGTCCTTGACAGAGTTTGGATCATCAACAAGGTCTTGACTATTCAGCCTGTATTTTATTTTATTTATTTTATTTTATTTAATTATTAATGCCGTGCTCAATTCTGTTATTGTGTCAATCAAGCATATTTGTTCATCCTTAAGAATTTTTTTTTAAAATGTTCAATGTTGCATTCATTTGGTTTGAAGGTTATAGTATATTTCACTCAGCAATCAACCTGTGCGTGCAGTAGATGGCACTGCACTATTCTGGTGGATTTCACAAGGTCAGAAATCAGATACTTTTCACTCTTTTCACTCCTCTGCTATTCAGTAAAAGGCACATTGAATTAAGACAGACAGTTCGAGGATCACAAGTGTAATTTATGTATAGTACGTAGAATAGCGCCCTGCACTGGATTTGAAAGTCTGGCATGTGTGTTCTTTTAAGCCTGTTTTATTATTTATTATATAATTTGGCCTTGTGAATATGTAAACTTTAAAAGCCAGGCCACTTGAGACATGCCTCCATGTTCAGTTATTCATGGCACTTTTTTTTTTTTTAAAAAAAGCAAAGTTCTCTTGCCTCCTTCACAATGAATAAATGAACTTAACAAAGAATTGGGTCATCTGGGACAGGGAAAGTTTTCTGACCTTCCCTGATGTTTACTACAATTGCTGCTATCGTTGTGAGATCTCCCCAGTGTCGTTGATCATCATCTTCAATCTTGTAAAAAGGTCAGGTGGCGGTGAAAGCATCTTACCTTATTACATGGTTATATTACCATCATAATGATATTCAAGGTTGCCATGGTGGTAATATGATGTTTGTGTCTTAACCTGACCCTATCACAATGGTTGTGTAGATATCGTTGCTGCTGTTGCCAGCATTTTAAAGGAAGAGCAGGGAAAGAACAGTTGCAGTAGAGAGCTTTGTGCTTGTAGAACATGCTTTTTGCTTAAGAAATCAAATAAAATAAGAAAATCTTCCTTGTCCCTATTGTTCCCGTGTTCAAAAACTCAATACTTGATGGAGGAAAAAAAATCAGTTCGATTGCATGGAAAATGAGGCCATGGACTTTAAGAATTATTTGGCCTTCCATGAGTTAGTTTATGAATTAAGTCTGGAATTCCTTCCACATTATTGACTTATGCAGAATGCATTGATCCCAGTATAAATATATATTAGTCCCATCATTCAAGAAACAGCAACCAAATTTTTGCATGAACATTTCTGTGTGGTATTTTGCCCAATGAAAGACATCACTCAAAATTTGTGCAAAAAAAAAAAAAAGGATTTATTTTCCACAAGTCTTACAGTATTGATGTATCGTCTAGCTTGGATCTTTACAACCATAATGTAGACTTGGTAGTTGTAAAGAATTCTTTTTGCAGGGCTTTTTATGTATGTGTGTGTGTGTGTGTGTGTGTGTGAGCAAGTGTGTATGAATGTGCATGTATGATTGATAACCTTCTCGTTTTTTCCCTGTCTAGTTACAAAATTGTACCAAAAGTGAAGCTGTCGTGCAAACATGTCCTGTATATTAATATTTTTTCTAATTTTGCAGGTGACTATCAAAAGTTCCACTTTACTAGACTGTGTTGCCTTTTGTTTGTCTTGTGAGTCAGTCTCCATTGCAGCCCAGTCCTTGCAGTTTCCTTGGCAAGATTTTTTTGAAATGCTTTGCTTGTTTCCTTTTTCCTAGGGCAGAAAGAGAAGGACTGGCCTAAAGGTAGCCAACTAGCCAGGTATTTTAATCATTAAACGAAACTGGCTCATGTTGCCTCTTACTGTATGAAATGAACGATTTTGAACTACATTTGTATGAAAGATGTAAATTGTTGTTTAAGACTATTAGATACAATTCAAAAGCCACACTACTGCTATGATTTTTTTTTTAAGTTCAATAAATTGTCACAAAACAAGCACATTTGCTGTTATTTAATGCCAGTGGTAGGTTACTAACCACTTATGGATATTGTGCGGCCTTTATTTTTTCAGGGATCCTTATCACCCATCCCCTCCCACTTGTGATTGTAGGACTATAACTTTGTCGCTTGTATCCTTACGATTTATATTGACTGTTTCCTAGTATGATTTGATTGCTGATTGTACCCTATGTCTATCATTAAGTGTTGTACGTTATGATTCTTGACTCTTGATGAATGTATCTTTTCTTTTATGTATACTGAGAGTATTTACACCAAGACAAATTCCTTGTATGTCCAATCACACTTGGCCAATAAAGTATTCTATTCTATTCTATTTTTTTTGCACTAAAACAATTCAACATCAAACTGCTAAAGAACAGAGGCATGATTTCTTATGAAACTTTGTGGGGGAAGGAATTTGAAGTGGTAAACCTTAGATATTTTTAGCAAAGCAAGCTCTTCAAATAAAATATTTGTCCTGGGGTGAAAAAAGTTTTGCATCAGCAATCTTGACATTATTGTTCAATGGCAGTCACTAAACAACTATAATAAAAAGTGCAGCCACTACTGCAAAAGAATTGTCCATCTTATTTTAAGATAAGAACAAATATTATTCTTTCTATTTTTTTTTAAATTGATCGCCATATACATTCCCCTGAAGATAATTAGTTTATGTTTTTAAAAGATATTTATTGAAGTTGCTGAACACACCAAAATAGCTTAGAGAAAAGGATTATGTGTTTCATATAAGTTCAATAAGAAAACTGTAATGTAAACTTAGCTACATTGGTGATGGTGCATTGTTGGACAACTTGAAAAACCAACTTATGGACAGATCGTCATGGAGAAAATCTATGTGGCTTCTAAGAGTCACCACTGACGTGATAGCACATAATCTGCTTAATACAATCTAATACATAAATTTTTTTCATAAAAGCTTAACAATAATAGCCAACTTCTACAAGGAAAAAACATTGAAGATACAGAAGATTAAAAACAAAAAAGGCAAGCCCACCCTCTATCTAATGTAAGAGCCAGAGTGGTACAGGGATTCAAGTGTTAATACTGGCACTAGGAACATTCAGGTCCAAATCCACCCCTAATCACCAAAGCTCCCTAGGAGATTTTGTTTACTTTCTCCTTCAGTTCAGTTTACCTCAGAGGTTTATTGTGGCAGACATAAAGACAGAGTGCTGGGTATCCTACCTTGAGTACCTGAATAATAAATCTAATATAAAATCTAATTCATACATAAAGTCTTCTTTGCTACTAACACTGCTGGTAACCCCCCAGGCTGTTTGTTATTTAGCTACATTTGATTATAAAACGAACACTAGGGATGCTCCATTTTAACATTTGAATGAAGTGCTGCTTTGAAGGCCCTCTGATGTGGTACCCTATTTCTAATTCTCAGAATGCAGCCTCCTTTTTTAAACTTAGCAACAGCTGTGCTCAACCCCTGGGATCAAGCAGTCTTGCCTTGCCTTTATACATTTACTAAAGTCTATTATTTATTATTCTAAAGACTTCCAAAAGCTGAAACTCCTTTTATGCTATATTACCTTGAAATGATTTGTCTAATGTATACTCTCCTGACATGGCTATTTAAAAGATTTGAAGAACTTTATTACACATAGAAACACAAGCATCCCTGCCTGTTTTTAACAGCAGTATCCAACAGATAAACAAGTTAAAAGTTAAATTTTCCTTCTGGAAAATCTCTTTCAGTCTTGTAAGTTGTAACTTACACCCTATAATGTCTCATAGCTAACTGTTTTTTTAATACTCTGTAGGAACTATTGGGTAGGTTCAGATGTGATTTTTAAAATGTTGACATCTTAGGACCAAAGAAAGAATAGTGAGATTCTGGTAACTTCAGGGTTTTTATGGATTTACTTGTCAGTAAACTTGGTTCTTTTAGGATTGCAAGACTTCAGGCTTGTGAAGGGAATTTTGATGAATAGAATCAAGTTTTATTGCAATCATTGGCCAGGTTTTTTATTTTTTGGCTAGGATCAAATGAGTTTGAATGGGTCTGTTCATACAAATGGTTTAGCAGCAGGTCATAATGAAGGCATGAGAAGTGCTACAAGTGTCCTGAATATGCTGTTTATCAGTGCTCTTAAAGATGTAGCACCATGCTCTTGTAGTTATAGTTAGACCAGGAATTGGTTTCTATGAAGTGTTGATTATGTGACAAATTGGTTTTGAAATAGTGCTGTTAGCTTTGTGTTGGTTAAAATTATGAAAGTCAAGGAGGATGCATATATTCTTTAAAAAAAGAGGAACCATGAGTGTATTAGAAAACTCTGATGTTCATGATATAATTGATTTGGTCAATTGAAGAGAATAAATGTCTTCATGTTTTTAGTCATAGCACTTCAGATAAGAAGCATGGCATCTAAAAAGCTCAGCAGTTTCATTAAAGTACATGGATCTTAATAGAAACCTTTACAGAACTAAACAAGAGGCTTTAGCAAGTCACTGATAGCAATTAAACCACCACAATATCTTTATTCTGGAATAAATTATGGGTTTGCAAAGCACTGTGTTCTGAGCTTGGAATGGCTGCACTGAATACTCTTAACGTTGGACTAAGATACACATTCAGGAGAGATTTGCTGCGATCCTGGCTTAGTGTGCTGTGACTTCTTCAACAAACCACAGTGTAAACTCTGTCCTCCTGAGACTAGTTTTGCAACATAAATGAAATCACTGGGTTTTAACAGTGATGTAGTTCTTGTTAAGGTGGATTGCAGCTTTTCTAAATCTGAAAACTTGCTAAAGATACTTTCTTATGTGGAACAAATTGTAATGATCAAACATGATGTCACCAAAGCATTGTATTACTGAGGTCAGACTGCATTCTTCAAGAATAAATATTCTGGGCTTGATTCATTTTAGGTTGTAGGAAATTAGCACCCACCCCTCTCCTAGAAAATTGAAATAGCCTAGGAAATATTAAAAAGGCAGAATATTTCCCCTAAAAAGAGTAGAAACTCAAGAAGCAGAAACTCACCTCGGAAGCAGAATCTCACCCCCACCTTTGTTAATGAGTGGGCCATTAAGGCCTGGGCCAGAATACTTTACATAACAAGGAACTCCAGGTAAAGCTATAGAAATTGCCAAAAGCCCTTTTAAGGGCATAATCATGCAGCAAGGCTAGACCAAGTTTGGAACTTAGGACAGCCTACAGAGTTGCCCCTGGGAGTCTGACAACCAATTAGAATACAAGCTCCAATTCAAATCCCAACAGAGGGTATAAAACCCAGACACTCTCAGCACCTCAGTTCTTTTTTCTTGACCTTCTCACCTTGAAGCATGTGATCATCTTTCTCTGGAGCTCCAGGCCATGTGGTCCTGTCCATAATTAAACCTTCCAAGCAGCCTCCATGTTTCCAGTGTCTTTTTCAGTTCCACTTGGAACTGAACCCGGAAGGATATTTCTTTCAACAAGGGTTTAGCTGAGCAAAGGCATTTCTGTCCTCTCTAATAGGTGGGGCTTATACATAATACTAAGTCATTACTTGTTTATTGAATGAAACAAAGAATGTTATACCAGTGATGACTCAACCCAATGTATCCAACCACAGGGTTTTTCAACTGCTAGTACTTGATTAGCCTTTTTTGCATATAGTCTTAGATGTAATTATTTAATTGTTTCAGCTGTGAATTGTTTCAGTTTATTTGCATTTATGCTAAGCTTTCATATTCCTGTATTCTCAGGAACAGGTTGCCAAGCTGTCATTTAAAGTGAGAAACAAGTATTGAATTTATGTTAAAAGAAGTTGGAGGAAGTGAACAAAAATGTTCTTGAAATTTTAACCCTTAGTTTACTCTAACTTTATTTATATGCCCTCCCTATCTCACTCTGCAAAGCGATTCAGGGTGGTGTACAATTGTAGTCATAAATACAAAATTACTAAAAAAAGCGTTGAAAACATTAGGAAAAGTGCTAAGAAAAGGCAAGATTGGGATGATGGAGGCATCTTCTCTGTTAGTTCACCAGCCACTTCCAACATAGACATCTCCATCAGGACCAGTGGTGGTATTCAGCAGGTTCTGACCAGTTCTGGAGAATCGGTAGCAGAAATTTTGAGTAGTTTGGAGAACCAGCAATATCACCTCTGTCTGGCCCTGCCCCCATCTATTCTCTGCCTCCCAAGTCCCAGCTGATTGGCTGGGTTTTCTTTGGTTGCCCTGCACAGGAGATTGGAGCTGGAAAGCAGGTTAGTAGGGTGGGGAGGGAATGGGATTTTGTAGCAACCTTTCTCCTAGAGTGGGGAGGGAATAGAGATTTTACAGTATCCTTCCCCTGCCACGCCCACAGAACCGGTAGTCAATTGTTTTTAATCCCACCACTGATTTCAGGACCCCAAGCCACTGGAATGCCAAAGGGGGGGAGGGTAGACTTTACACAGGAAGTAAGATAACCCAAAGAGCAGGAGCACAGCAGAAAAGGCTGTCCTTTTTGACCCCCTCCAGCCAAAACTCTTTGATCAATGGGGGCTGTAGAATGCCCCTTTTGCCAGATTGAGTGGGGCAGATTGATTGATTGGGCCGAGAAGATGCTTCATAAACCGTATAATCATCAGTTATGCCAGCTGATATTTTCGAAGTACTTTTACTACAAGGACTTGATGCCTGCCATTGCTGTGACTCCTTGTAGATAGTTTTATGATGATGATCATTTAGATCAGGGGTGTCAAACTTGTGTCATCATGGCAGCATTTCGGGACTTTTTTCCCCTTTGCTAAACCGGGCATGCGCGTGGCCAGTACATGACGCATCCGGCCCTCAGGCTGCCAGTTTGACATCCTTGACTTAGATCAAATATGATACATTTTTATATCTACATGGGCATTGAATATTTTTCATACTATTGTTGGCCACCTGTGGGAACAGAGAAATTTAGATAGAAACCTTAGCTCTTTTACTAGCAAAGCTGCATATCAGACTAGAGAATCAGAAGAAGGGGAAAAAGCATTAAGTGTATTAAGATAAGAGATGAGAATGAAATCCAGGTTGTGCACCGCCAGCAACCTCAGATAATATATCCGTTGCTGTATTTTGCACTTAAGAATGGGGAGACTAAAGAGGATCAGTTGAGAAAATCAGTTACAAAATCAGAAAGTGAGAGTTGACACTTGAAGATTTGTCACAATTTTATCATAATGGCTGTTGGGGAAAATAGGAAGAAGTTATGTTCATTTGCTGCCTTGAGTTATCTATAAAAATAATAAAAGCAGGATATAAATAAATAAGCATAATTGTGAATGAATCCTACAACCCTATTCACACATCCTCTTCAAAAAGTATTTTCTGTAAAACCCAACCTCTGTCATTAGATAGAACTATTATAACTATTATGTACAAACCATATAAAAGAAATAGGTGTTGTACTTCAGGATAAAAGCATGGAGACAGAGTAGAGAAGATAAATATATAAGACTTTATTATGATAATAAACTAAGAGAAAGAACCGTGGTAAAATATTGCATAACCATTCGGAATTATAGCTGCTCGCAGGCCAATATTTACCTACAGTAGAAAAAGAATGGGCAACTTTTAAGACATAGATTTGTTATCTAACAGGTAATGCAAGTGGAATAAATCAGAATGTCCTGGGAATTTAGAAAGAAGAGGAAAGATGAAACTGCAAATGAGTCTCCCTGTAGGACTGGCTACATAACAAAACACGAGCCACATTTTTTTACTGTACCTGCCTCACAAAGGCACCATTGTTTAGCGAAGAAGATTTTCTGTGCTTCCAGCCTGCTGTAGGTAGAGGGAAAAGGACAGAGTTTTAGGGACAATGTCTGTTTGTCAACCTGCAGCTTAATCTGCAACTGCCTTGGCAGTTCCTGTTTACACATTATGCTCAGGCATGACTTGTTTAAGCATAGAGTTTGCTGTATAGAATTTAGTTGCTTAGTTCACACATCATTGGAAACAATGCAAGCATTGTTTGCATGAAACAATTATAGTTATTTATTAAATTGAACGCATAACCTTCCACTCTAGTGGACTCTGGGCAGCTTACAAAACACAATACAGGTCCTCGACTTACAACAGTTCATTTAGCGATCATTTGAAGTGAAGTGAAAAAAGTGGTTTGTGACCGTTTTTCACACTTATGACCATTGCAGAAGCCCCATGCTCAAGTGATCAAAATTCAAACCGTTGGCAACTGACTCGTATTTATGACGGTTGCAGTGCCCCAGGGTCACATGATCACCTTTTGCAACTGTCTGACAAGCAAAATCAATGGGGAAGCCAGGTTCACTTAACCGTGTTACTAACTTAACAACTGCAGTGATTCACTTAATGACTGTGGCAAGAAAGGTCGTAAAATGGGGCAAAACTCACTTAACTGGCTCATTTAGCAACAGACATTTTGAACTCAATTGTGGTCATATATTTTCACCTGTACAAGGTGAAAATAGTTTTAAGAATGTGAACAAGATGAAATAAAAATTATTGGATTTGCACTGTACACAAAGTAGGCTGTATAATAATAGTCTGGAATATAAGTAATCCTCAACTTACAATAGTTTATTTAATGACCAAATTACAAAGTTTTGAACTGTTACGCTTAGCAACATAAATTTTGGGCTCAACTGTGGTTGTAAGTCAAGGAGTACCTGTAGTTATAAATCTAGCCTGGGTTCTCTTCTTTTGGTCTTGGGTTTCTTCTGCTATATGCTAGTTTAAAGTAAAGCGATCAGGATAAACAAGCGGGACCCGCAATGCTGATGTTTGCTAAATTAGAGTTCTCCTGTTCAGATGTCATGCAAATTAAAATCTTAACACAAAAAAACCCAATATATGATCAAGAAAGAAGGTAAAAGAAAGATTAATTGATTATGTCATAAACCATGGGCATGATGCAGAATTAATTGGATTCCAGACTCTTTTAATCAAGAGGCGTGACATGCAACTTCAACAACTTGATTTGCATCAATATCCAAATTAGCAAAAAAAAAAAAACCACCTCCATTTTTATTAGGCTAACATCTTCTATATTATATGTTATATAAGAGGAATGGCCATTTTCACTAATTTTCATATGTGTAGACAAAAACATTCCCTTTGAACAGGGAATTAAAATGCACTGTGAGTGAATGTAATACACATTTAAAGTGTTTGCTGTGTACAATTAATTTGGCATAAAAAACCCTTCTGAAATGAGCATTAAGTATGAAATGCTCGATGTTATGATCCTCATAAAAGTTGCAATTGGAGTTTTCTTCATTTATTTCTATATCATAGTTATAGTTTCTGCTAGATATTTTTGTAAGTTTATTTATTCTATTTGTTCTGTAACAGAATACTGTCAAACCAATTCATTTACACACACACACGTGTGTATATATATGTATGCACATATAAAAGAAAACAACCCCAACTTTTTAAAAAATTAACACAATTCATACAAATGGGAAAATATAGCAACTGGAAAAAGAACTCCAGAATTAAAAAAAATCAGCAAGGGTGTTTTTATATTAGAAAATCATCGTTGTACTGAATGATTAACTAGCAGGTAGAAAAACTGCAATGCTGATTAGCAATCTCTCCCAGCTAGCATTATGCATCATTTAAAACTGTTCAAGCTGTAGGAGGAATTATCTCTTCAGGAGCTAGAACTAAAATGAAATTGAAATGAAACAAGCTGTAGTATATCTACTTCTCTCTCCTTTTATCTATCTCCCACTGCCCACCCCAGTGTAATCAATCAGGTTCAGGCAAGATGTTTTCATAACGTCCAAGCGCATTTGGGTATACATCTCCATCCTTCTTCCTGCTGGATGATCTTGAGGCAACTTCTTGAGGAGACACAGCACTTACTTTCATTTCCCCAAGTCTTCCCTCTCCCACTGTTCATGGCAGTCTGTCACTGCATAGCAGCAAAACACAAGAAAACATAAGAGGGGCAGCTGACAGCTGTTCTAATGACTGAGGATACTAATGCAGTGAAGTGGGCGTTGAATTTGATGACTTAAGAGAAGAGTTTTACAGTGACTTAATTATTTTGACCAGGTATAATTAAAAACACAAGCAATACCCCCCCCCCGAAAAAAAACCCAACTTTAACCAAGTACTTCATTGAACAATAACACCTGAGATCCATATTTATAAAGCCTCTCCAGAAAGATTTAGAAAATTTCCAGAAATAAAAGTCCCCATTTAATTCGGCAACTCCTATCTTTTAATTTTATTGGTTAAATTTATATGCCTCATGAAATGTATATGCTTATTGAAAATAACCTGATTTCATTGATCTATAGCTCATGAAATAGATAGTTCCATCTGTCCAATGAATTCTAGAATGAAAGTCATTAACAAGAGTTGCTCAAACCAACCTAGATATCATTAATTGAAGTGAATTACAACTGAAATTCGTAAGGACCCCAATCAGTAATTTTCTTTTAAACTAATTCTCTAAATTTCTCTTTTAATTTAGACAATACATACATAACCCTGAATTTAGCTGAATAAAAATTGTATGGACATAAAGTCAGGTTAGTTTTTCCATGTTATTAAAATAGGAGTAGAGAACACATTAACATCAAAGCAGGTTTTACAGTATGGAAGGGAGAGCTGTCAGTACTACCATTACATATACTTTATCTCTTGTAATGATGGGATATGGGTGAGAAATTGTATCTGTTCTTGAAACTATCTGCTCATTTAGCTATTTAGGAAGTTCCTAAAGCTTGATATGGAGCCATAGCATTGTGAAAATGTGGGTGTGATTTTCTACAGCAGGGGTCCCCAAACTTGGCAACTTTAAGACTTGTGGACTTCAACTCCCAGAATTCTCTAGCCAGCATAGATGAAATCTAGGTCACGCAGCTGGTTTTGTGCTGAATGTGGGAATAGAATCGGGTGGGCTACTGGGGTTTCGGGAGAGCCCCTAAGCTATGATTCTGTGCAGTTCGGACAACCCCCAAATCTTATTCCTGGCTGCCCCCCATCCCATCCCACCCCGCCCTGCCTCACCCAGGAGTCCCCACACGCCCATTTTGGATGCAGGTAAGTGTAGAGTACACACGGAGGCTGGGGGAGGGCGAAAAATGAGCCTCCCAGAAGTTTGGGAAGGCCAGAAATGGGTCCGTTTCCAGCTTCCAGAGAGCTTCTGGAGCCCAGGGAGGCTGTTTTTGCCCTCCCAGAGGCTCGAGGAAAGCCTCTAGAGTCTGGGGAGGGCAAAAACACCCCACAGGTGGTGCAGGAGGCCGACTAGGGCACAACCACCATAGCCATGCCCACCCAGCAACCAGGCAGAGAACTCTTTGCTAAAATTTTTGAAGCCTACCTCTGAATAGAACTTATAGTCTCTGTTCTGACCCAACCGGGTTCCCAAAGAGCAAACACAGACAAAGGCAGCAGCCCCCACCTTTTATGGTTTAATAACAAATTCTGTTCTGAAGGCTGCTTTCCAATAATTAGCTCCGACAAGAAAGAGCCTTGCTAAGTTGTTTGTCAAGGCTGCCAAAAACCCAGAGATAAGAACTAATTTACAAAATTCTCCAAACACAAACTAAGATGCCCACCAGTTGAGCTTAAGAACTTCTTTGCTGTCTGCAAAGAACGCTTTTCCAAACCTGGCTTTTATCCTCTTGAGGGCGGGGCCATTACCTTGCAACTTTACTCCTGAGTCACCTGTGCTGCTGTAATTGTTCTTTCCTCTGAGCAATTCTTCACACACGTGCACTTGGCACAGGCTCCTCGGGAACCTCCTCGTCATTGCTGCCAGCCCCCACAATCTCTGAAGGCAGCAGTCCCTGATGCTCTTGGCCCCTCATCAGAGTCATCGCTGTCCTCAGCCATCTGCACCTGCTGCCGGCTAACCACAACAGTCACCCTGTTTCTAACCTGATACTTTAGCCACTATAGTAAAGTGTCTCTCAATAGCATTTGGTGTGGTGGTTAAGGCTCCAGGCTAGAAAGCTGGAGACCATGAGTTCAAGAAAGCCAAGTAGATGACCTTGGGCCAGTCACTCTGTCTCAGCCCAATCCACCTCAGACGTTTGTTGTTTTTGTAGGGAAAGGAGGAGGAAAAATGTATTGGATAGATTTGCCACTTTGAGTTGTTTGTAAAAATAAAAAGGTGGGATATAAATAAATTAAATTTAGTAACATTTCAATAACTTTTCAGTAGCATTCATCAAAAGTAATGGTATGAGGTATATGTGAATACAATCAACAAGATGGAAATAGAACTTGGTGGTCGATCGATATTTTAGAACTGTAAACTTTTAAAATAGTTTAAAAGTTATTAGAATTGGTACCTAAATTCATACCTTCTCCGGTGTGCTGAACGGAGAATCCAAGGGGTAGACGCATCATCTTCCGCTCAGAGACTCTGTCAATCAGGTCTTTGGCCACGCCTCCTTGGTCTGAGCATGCCCAGTTTTGACTCAGTCTTTGAGTGAAGGAGATGCATGTGAGAAGTTCTGGTGATCAGAAAGTTAGAAAGTCTTTGGATGCTTCAAAAACTGTAAGATCGACTCTGCGCAAAGCTATTTGCGCGCTGTGAAAAGCTAATTGACTTATGTATTAACGGAGCTGCATTAAAGCAGCTTGTCTACTCATTTGGGGGTGGGACTCCTGAAGGGCCGCCTTGGCAATTTAAAAGCGCCTAGAAGTAGTATTACTACTGATGCTACGTTACAGTCTCTACAGCCTCTCTTTTCTTTAATATCCTTTCCTCAGGTGAAAAATGAAAAATGGGATTCAGCTATCCGATAATGAGACTAAGAAAGCAGATAGTTTCCTAAGGCTGACTTGGGATGGTCTCAAGAAACAAAGGAGGATCAGATATAGTTAATAGTTTTGTGGGAGAATTTTATAGGTTGGAGTGGGAAGTTGGAAGCACATTCTTTAATAGGGAGATGGCCAGAGCTGGCTGAAAAATGGGCAGCTCTATAAATGTTTTAAATAAATAAATAAAATTTGAAAGGAAACAGCGACAAACCTCATCCATGTTGTTAATGCTGAGCTTGATTTGAAGGAAGGAAGCTTTGTTTCGTTTTGAAATAGAAGTTGCAGGGTTTTATTATAGAAGTGGCCGGGTTTAATATTTTCTTGTATCTAGTATTTCAGGCAGAACAACTGCAAGTTCCAGTCTTTTCCCAAAAAAAGGGAAACTTTGAAATTTAGTCATCCATAATTTGGAACTGAACCATATGAAGCAACCGCTCTGTTAATGCAAAGTTTTTTTTTTATTAAGATAAAACTTAAATCTATTTTTTAAAATATTTCTACAGTTAGGTTCATTTAAATACATTCACATAAAATGTACACTTTTGCCTCTTGACTTCTCCTAAACTTTTAGTTTAATTAGAGAATTCATACTTTCAAGATGAATTTTGACATTGCCCATGTAATACGTTATAAGGAAGCTCAGATGCATTATGTGAAAAAATAATCTTTCCAAGAAAACGTTTTAAGAGGATATTTAAAAACACATGTACCTAAATTTTTTTTAGGGGGTGGGAATGGTTTCTTGTGGAGGGAATTGAAGAACTAAAGATTTGCTCAGATCTTGAGCAATACGTTTGAATTATTCAAAATGGTATTTTAAAATAGAAATTGGCTTCATAAACCAATTAGTGGCTGCAAGCAGCACTCTGGTTTTCTTTTTCCTAACATCTTCATGAAAAACATTATGGCTGTTGAGTGCTTTTAGTACATCTTACAGTTATAATGCCAGGTTTATGCCCAGTGCTTCAGAATGTGGGAATACAAATAGTCAAAACAGAGTTGATTGAAGTGATTTTATATTATACCTAGCCTGTGCCATCTTTGCTAACAGCTTGTTCTGTTTCAGTGAAAGATTGCAGCATTGACCTTCGTAGCCTAAATAATCTTAACCAGAGAATGCTGCTTTTGTACCTTTGTCTCTGATCTAGGAAAGTTCCCTGCTTGAGTTTTTGGATTCTATCCCTGGGTTGGCAGTAAAATTTCCAAAGCTGATTGTTCTTAGAGATATCAGCTTGCCTTTCTTGGGAGAAGAGTTAGAGATGGTTCAGTCATTCATGGTACCCATGATAGCCATGGACCTGTTCTAGGTCATATAGGACCCAAAAAGAAATGGATGTGGATTTTGTGATGTGATTGAAGGGTTGGCATTGTTAATATCTCCCCCTTATCATAGTCAATAGCCTTTGACTACTATAGAGCAGGAGTCTCCAACCTTGGCGACTTTAAGCCTGGAGGACTTCAACTCCCAGAATTCCCCAGCCAGCTGAGGAATTCTGGGAGTTGAAGTCCGCCAGGTTTAAAGTCGCCAAGGTTGGAGACCCCTGATATAGAGCAGTGAGGTGCCGTTAACCTTCATGGAGAGGATACGCCTATTTAATCAATATCTCCCAGGTATCTAATGGAACTGCTTTGTTTTCAGAAGCATTTGGGAGAGTTACCTGTTGGGCCATTCTATTGAAGCCTTAGCTACCTGTTGGAACAGGGAAAGTACGGTAGCATCAGATTAAATTCCTCCTAAATGGCCTATCATGGCTTACTAACCAGAAGAGACTTCTGAGAGTTCTGGGAACTTTAAGGAATGAAGTGAACCAAGAGATATCTGGGCTGCCACTGACATTAATCAAGGAATGATTTTGACTGTCCATAAGTAAGAGCCCATACTGGGGCCTTTACTGATAATAAGAGTGTGAACCCCGCTGTTATTGCATGCATATATAGCTGCTCAGCAGCTTTCTTTTAGTGACACAGCATCTAAATCAGGGGTCTTCAAACTTGACAGCTTTAAGACTTGTGGATTTCAACTCCCAGAATTCCTCCTCCAATCATGTTAGCTCAGGAATTTTGGGAGTTGAAGTCCACGTGTTTTAAAGCTGTCATGTCTGAAGACCCTTGATCTAAATAGAGAGGCAGGAGGAATTCCTAAGCAGCAACTGTGAGGAATTTTGTAAAGATCTGGAGGAAAAAGTCACTCAGATTTTCTTGGAGTTGGGTGCTAGCTGGACAGGTTCAGTGGAGATCCTGAGACATTGTCTTATGAAGTTACCTGCAATGAATTTCATCCTTTGAATCCAAGGAAGTGATCAGCGTTCTCTGCAGCATCAGTTTGTCCGCTTGAAGTCTGGATCTTTGGCCTTGTTGGGTTGTAAAAACTTCCAAAGAGTTAAAGAGGAGCTGGTCTGGTACAGTGGTGAATATATCTATGAGACAGGAAGTGTTACCGCCTTCTTTCAATGAGCCGATAGTATGTCTCCAACAGATGTGGCTAGATCAAGCCAAATTGGACTACCATCCACTTGTTTACTGCATCTCTTTTTTGAGGAAAGTTGTGGAGAAAGCTGCAGAAAATGCTGGAGGGAACAAATAGACCCTTTTTCAATTAGATTTCAAGTCCATGTATGGAACAGAGACAGCATTAATTATGCTTATTGATGATCGCTGTCAGGAGTGGAATAGGGATAATAGATTCCTCTTTTCTTGCTTAGCTTTGGATTGGGATATTCATTGTGGTAACCTGAACCTTCTCCAAGGCTTAGGAATAGAGGGCGCTATTTTACAGCAATTCTCCTTCCTGCTCCTTTCCCCCCTTTCAGTTCAAGGAGGGAGAAATCAAGCTCCATGTCTGTTAATTGTGGGGTGCTGCCACACTCAACACTTCCCCTACTCTTATTTATTTATTTATTTATTTATTTATTTATTTATTTATTTATTTATTTATTTATTTATTTATTTTATTAAACTTATATACCGCCCTCTTTCCCTGACAGGACTCAGGGCGGCGTACAGCTGATTAAAAATACAACAACAATACAAAATTAAAAACAATTAAAATCGAATATAGTGACTGAAAGATAAAAACATATAAGGGGAATTAAAAAGACTAAAACCAGATAAAACCAGATTAAAAACCCTAAGAGAACCCTAGGCCAGATCGGCTTGGCGAAATAGATGAGTTTTCACCGCCCACCGGAAGGTCAGGAGATCAGGGATGGTCCTCATCTCCGGGGGTAATTCCTTCCAGAGGGAGGGTGCCCCCAACGAGAAGGCCCGCACCCTCGGGGTTGCCAGCCGTCCAGACAGCGGCACCCCGAGGAGACCCACTCTATGGGAGCGTATTGGCCGGCGGGAGGCCAATAATGGCAGGAGGCGGTCCCGTAGATACCCCGGCCCCAAGCCATGGAGCGCTTTAAAGATGGTAACTAATACCTTGAAGCGCACCTGGAGGACCACCGGGAACCAATGCAGCTCATGCAAGAGCGGCGTGACATGGGAGCCCCGAGGAGCCCCCAACACCACCCGCGCGGCCACATTCTGCACCAGCTGGAGCCTCCAAGTGCTCTTCAAGGGGAGCCCCATGTGGAGAGCTTTGGCATAGTCTAGGCGGAAGATTACGAGGCAGAGGTGACCGTGCGAAGTGCATCCCGATCCAGAAAGGGCCGCAACTGGTAGATCCTACAGACCTGACCAAAAGCCCCCCTGGCGACAGCCACCACATGGTCATCCAACGACAGCTGTATATCCAGGAGGATGTGTGACACGTTTGTGAAACTGCAGTGTGAAATCATCCATCAGCAAGAGGATAGGCTTCAAAGTATCGTAATGATGCCCAAATTTATATCATGCTTGGCCTTTGACCAAATGGTACTGTGAAGCACTATCCACATCTGGACAGTTGGCAGGATGCAAACAGGAGACTCAATCCCAGCAAGAGACTGATATCTACTTTTTATTTTATAATCTGGTTTAAAATAAATGACATGCTGTTCATCCAAACATTTTAGAAATTTTATCGGGAGAGCAAAGAGTAATTTTTCACTATGGTAAAAGAGTCAGTGTGCGTTTGTATGTAGGGTGTGTGTGTGGTTTTTTGAAAATATGTGATATATAGTGGAAAGATTTGACATATCCCATACCACAAAGATGCTTAGTTGCACGGTAGAGAATTTTAGCTTATCTTCTTTTATCATGAAAGAGCACTAGAAATAGGTAATGAAAGAATCCTCCTTTGTGTGAGAATCAACAGAGTTGTAAAACAATTTGCTATTTTAAAACTCTGACTTTTTGCTCTATGCTAGATCGTTCTGTCTATCAGTATTGATCAGATATTGTCTGATCGTGGCCTCTGCTTTTGAGATCAAAGAGAAACAGAGGCATGTGCTAATGGAGTTCAATGTCCCTTTTAAAGCTTATTGCCACACATTCATCTCATAATATCAAAGCAGCCAAGCTGACAGGATGAAGTCTTAGTTCAAGCCCAGTAGTTGTAGTAGGACATGCATTCTCAAGACTGTAGATTGCTATCAGAACTGCCACCTCACACTCACCTTCTATCCGTGCCAATCTGCCATAAATTATGGGGGGGAGGGAGAGAAACAAATGGGAGGGGGAGGGAGTACCCTGCTCTTTATTGTACCAGTCGGAGACATGAATTCAATGAATAAAGGACAATATTTGTAGCTTGGGGTTGACATCAGGGGTCCTTGGTGTTCTCTGAGCTGGCTTGTTTTCTTGCAGACATTTAATTATCCAAACTAGGTAACCTCATCAGTGCTAGTGATGATGTTACCTTGTTTGGGTAATGAAATGCCTGCAAGAAAACAAGCAAGCTCAGACAGCACCAAGGACCTCACACGAATTCAAAGACACATGCCTGGGAAGAAATACAGCTGCATACCAAGAATGACCATTCCAATAATATCTGGTTTGAATATGATTGGACAATTGGGGGACTGAGGGCGGAGTGAATGCTAGAAGAGGAGAATTACATTTGGGAATTTGGCATGCGAATCTCAGATCTGGTTTTGCTCTATTGTACTAGACTTGACCTTTAGTAAAGAATATCCTTCTCTTAAAATGGAGTCATGGATCGTTCCTGCTTGAGGTTTGAGTTGAGGCAGGTGACAGTTGCACGCCAGTTTGGTATAGTGGATAAGGAACAGAGCTAAAAACTGGGAGGCTGTGAATTTTAGTCTTTGTCTTAATCACAAAACCAATTGGGTGACGTTGAGCCAGTCAGGCTCCCTCAGCTGCAGAAAAGAAAATTTTGCCAAGTAAATCCCAAAGGCTTAGTCAGGAAGTCACCAGAAATCTAGACTGATTCTAAAGGAGGGAGGGAGGGAAATAGAGAGAGGAAACATTTTTTCTTTAAACTCAAGCAATATTTCTCTGGCCACTTGCAGTATCCTCCTCAAAAGTATCCTCTTTGGATTACAGGTAGTCTTAGACTTACAACAATTTGTTTAGTGACCGTTCAAAATTACAACAGCACTGAAAAAAGTGACTTATGACCATTTTTCACACTTATGATTTTTGCAGCATCTCCACAGTCACATGCTTTACATTCAAATACTTGACAGGGTCGTGTGACCTCCTTGTCATGTGACTTTCTGACGGGCAAAGTGAATGGAGAAGCCAGATTCAATTTACAACCATGTTATTTTAACATGTGTGGCAAGAAAAGTTGTAAAATGGGGCAAAACTCAACAAATGTGTCACTTAGCAACATAAATGTTGGGTTCAATTGTAGCTGTAAGTCGAGGAATATCTGTTTTGCAGGCAAGAGGGAACTGTTGTATGGTTCATACGGTGCATCATGTATTAGTGGAAGTATGATCTCAATTTAAGGTTTAAGATGCTGGAGAAAAATGGCTACAATTGACCTTTTTGTGTGACAAAAGAGTTTGCTCTTTTTGAGCTGGTCTTATACTTAATACAAATGTTAATGTGCCCCCTAATATCTCCTACAAATGTGCTCAGATACTCCTGTTAAAATGTTTTTAGTTGATTGAATCTAGAGAAGGAGAATTTTCCATTTTGGCTTCTAGATATAGAATGTTTTTTTCCTGTGAAGTTTCTTTGTCCTTCATTTTTTGCTTCTTGCATACTTTTTAAGGTTGATGTGCCCAGCTCAGTGGTGCAATTCAAATTCTTTTACTGCCGGTTCTGTGGGCGTGGCTTGGTGGGCGTGGCAGGGGAAGGACACTGTAAAATCTCCAGTCAGAGGTGGGATTTGCCGGTTCTCCAAACTACTCAAAATTTCCATTACCGATTCTCCAGAACTGGCCAGAACCTGCTGAATATCACCTCTGGCCCAGTTAGACAGTAATATAACCTAACTTAGCTGATGTTAGTTAATTAGTTTACTTTATTGTCATTGCACCTCGTACAACGAAATCAAACAACATCTTCAGTGTACATCATGACCATGAAAATAAACACAAACACATATCCTTCACACTCCACACATTGAACCGAAAACCCCCGACACCGCACCAACATTGCATTATACAGTGGAATTCAACAGAGCTACTGCCCTGGGATAGAAGCTGTTTTTCAGCCTATTTGTCCTTGTTTTTATTATTCTGTACCGTCTGCCAGATGGTAATAGTTCGAAAAAAGGGTGCCCAGGATGAGATGGATCTTTGAGAATGTTTTGAAAGTCAACATCTAATAAGGGTTAGATCAAATTAGCATTCAGGTGGCAGAAACCAGGAAAACCTAGTCTGTAGAAACAAGCCAGAAGTTTCTATATTGTCAAGAGAGGCACATGGATGTAGCCATGAAATCATTGAGCACCAAGCTCAGTTCATGAGGTTGTGGTGGTTGTTTTAAAACAATTTCAGAAACCATTTGAAAAGAGGAAAAGCATACAGGTAGTTCTCAACTTATGAGCATTCTTTTAACGAAGGTTCAGAGGTACAATACTGAAAAAGTTACTTATGGCCTGCCCTCAAAGTTATGACTATTACACCATTCCCTGTGGCCATGTGATTGTGATTTGGGCATTTGGCAGTTCACATTTATACTTACAACATTCTACAGTTATGCAATCATGATTTTAAACTGTCCAGGCAGTTTCTGGCCAGCAAGCAATGGGGGAAGCTGGGTTTAGTTAATGACCAGTTGATTCACTTAATGACAATAGTGATTTTTTAAAAAATGATTGCAATAAAAATGTTTATAAAATTGAGTCTGGTCATCTGATGATTTGCATAATGGTCACATCATGTAGAAATTGAAATTCCAGTCCCAAATGTGATTTTAAGTCAAAGATTACTTGTTGTTTTGTTTGCCTCTATATTGTATTGTAGTTTTGGAGTGGCATTTTTTTATTGAATGCTGCTTTGTATCAACTCTCAGAGAAGTATGTTGTAAAAAGGGAATCTAAAAGTATGAAAGATTATAGCTTCCCAACCCTGTGGCATGCACCATATCTGTTAAAAAATAAAAAACCTGGGTTTTTTCTTTCCTTCTTGTAATAGCAGGACCAAAAAAAGCAAGATTTCCTGTCCCATGGCATTATTTTGGAACCAATAGCATTACATTGCATTAGATTACTTCTAACAATCAGTTATTCAAAACTGTTGAACTCATACTTTTAAAAGGAACAAACTGAAACATCCTTTAGTCATTTGAAAACAACATTTAGTCTCTAGGGGCATGTGAAGAATGGTTGCAAGAATTGAGTATGTCTAGTCTAGTAAAAAGCACTAAGGGGGACATGATAGCAATCTTCCAATATTTGAGGGTCTGCCACAAAGAAGAGAGCACAACCTTTTCTACAAGGTATCTGAAGGCAGGACAAGAAGCAATGGATGGAAACTAATTAAAGAGAGGACCAATCAAGAACTATGGAGAATTTCCTGATAAAACAATTAACCAGTGGAAAAGCTTGCCTTCAGAACTTGTGGCTGGAGGTTTTTAAAAAGAGATTGGACAACCCCTTGTCTTCAATGCTATAGGGTTGGACTAGAGGATCTCCAATATCCCTTCCAACTCTGTTTTTCTGTATTCCATTCTCTCATCTCTTGAGAACACATTTGAAAGTGAAAATTGTATAGTTGGGTTACTTCAGTTGAGTTTTCTGGTTTATAAGGTGCCACGAAATTATTTTTTTTAAGATGAAGGATGTTTAACACAACCACCGTTCTTCAGTTTTAATAATTTCTGATATGTTTTCAGAGTATTCTGCATCATATTCCTACATGGATAAACTTTCTGAAGAAAACTAAATTACTTGACACACATCATTGAATGGAAACTGTAGTTTGTCCAGATGGATATACTGAAGAAATGCAGTTCTTGAACAATTTGGGTCTTATTTAGATTACCAAATATATAAAAAGCATAATATATTGTAATGTCCTTGGGAATGAGATGCTGTTTTGGGGGTGGAAACTTTAATAGCTTTGATTGCTATGGCCTTGAAGGTTTATATTTACTTTTAAGCAGTATAATTGCTTAATTTTACTGCTGTCAAATGATTAGTTCCTGCTCATTTCCTTTTTAAAGTGAATTTTTGGAAATAAATCACCATATTTTTAAATTAAAACTTAACTAGATGATTATAATACCATTGAGTTGTAAAAACAAATCTTTGAACATCAGTATCCAATTTGAATGAACCATAGCTAGGAAACTGCAATTCTGCCACTGATTTTTTGCTTGGATTTCTGGGCTTACAGGCTATACTAAGTTACTTTTAAATGTGATAAGTCTAACTTGGGTTCAAATCATACTAGCTAAGTATTGCTTTATTGAATGAATGTAGAAAAAGCAGCATTCTTAGGCAAAGGAGATACATTTTTAATAATTATTATACCTGGCCGTTTTTTTTAATGAGAGGGCTCAAAGCATTCTTATAAAACCTTTCTCATCTTTTTTTTTTTCCTATGCAAAGAAATGTAAATAGTCTGATCCATTAATTTACAATGCAAATCACTTAATTGTTTATGTTTGGAAAATAATCTGAATATAAATAGCAAGGTAGACGGTAAATATCTGCCAGGCAATTTTTTAATTTAGACAGTTAAAAGTATCATGTGAAATAAATTAACCATAGGGAACTTTTTTGCATCTTAACCACTGCAATTCACCGAATCTCAAACATATTGAAATGAGGTTCAAAAGCAGCAATATCTATTTTAACATTTTCTTTTTGGAAAAAAAAAAAAACCATCCAAATGATATTTTTGGCAGATTCTTGGCTATTTAGTTACAATGTCACTAGACTAGGAGTTCACTTTGAAGGGTGTGAGAGATGGAAAAGAAACATGTG
Source organism: Bungarus multicinctus (assembly GCA_023653725.1). Classification (NCBI taxonomy): domain Eukaryota; kingdom Metazoa; phylum Chordata; class Lepidosauria; order Squamata; family Elapidae; genus Bungarus; species Bungarus multicinctus. The sequence continues at coordinate 81,349,227 of CM042844.1, read as the reverse complement.
AGAGGAGGCAACACAATCTCACAAATGTAAGAACCAAACAAAGAAAATGTTTCTTACTTTAATTGGCTCACTGTAATTCTAGAGATTCAGTCATTATGGGGTTCATTTATTCTTTTTTATCTCTGACAAGGATTAAAGATACCTTCCTAAAACTTGTGTTTCTTGCTTTTTGAAAAAAATTGCTGTTGAGGCAATATGCTAGCTCCCTTAACTGCTTAGAGCAGGCTGTAAAATACTGTGAAGTGGTATATAAGTCTAAACGCTATTGCTATTGCTATTCAAAGTTAACAATAGCAGTAGCATTTAGACTTACATATCGCTTCACAGTGCTTCACAGCCCTCTCTACGCGGTTTACAGAGTCAGCCTATTGCCCCCAACAATCTGGGTCCTCATTTTACCGACCTCAGAAGGATGGAAGGCTGATTCAACCTTGAGCCTGGTGGGATTTGAACTGTCAAATTGCAGGCAGCCAGCAGCCAGCAGAAGTCGCTTGCAGTACTGCACTCTAACACTGTGCTATCGTGGTTCTTATGACAAAACAAATGGCATGATGAAAAGTGAATTACAACCAGACCTTGTACTTAACGACTGTGACAGCATCCACACAATCATGCCATCAAAATTGGGGTGCTTGGAAATTAGAAATTCTACTTCCAATTGTGGTTGTAAGTTGTAGGCTATCTGTATACAGAATTAACATATCAGAGAAGAATTTTCTGTCCTGCTGTGCAGTTGATATTTTAAAAAAGTATTTATATTGTTATGAAACATTCAGATCCTGCATACTAAATACTGAACTGTATGTTTACAACACAGCTACAATTCCTCTCAATCCCTCCCTATTATAGGAAAAGGCACCAAAAATGAAGGTTTAGAATATTTTTGAAGTTTTTAACATCTCTGAAATCATCAGTATTAATGTTTCCTGATGTGAAAATTAGTTTTTAATACAAGATATCTGATTATTAGCCTAGTGTTATATGATTTAATAGCCAAACAGGAAGTCTAAACTATGAGTGGTATTGTTCTATCTTGCTATAATTGTTAAAGATATTTGCAGTCCTGAGTGCTTACTCCTGTTGAGAGTAATCTAGGAACTTAAATTTCTAAGAATGACTACAATAAGCGTGAATCATTCATAGATTGCATTATTTTTTTATTTGTTCATTGACAGGGCTTTATGGCCACCTATATATGTAATGACTCTAGTGTGTGGTGGAACCCGGCACCGAGTTGTGTGAGAGAAGAGTAAAGAGAACCATCAGCCTTGAATCATTGCTAAGCAAGAAGAATCACAGGAGGGATTTTCCTTAATTTTTTCTTAGGATTTATCAGATAGATATGCAAAAGTATGCTTTAGTCTGTCAAGATTTTGTCAGACACTGGAAGCCAAGAATAACAACTGTAAAAGTTCAAACAATTTCTTTAAGGAGTTTGCCCATAGGCAAAATAGATAGGTAAATATATTCTACACTAGGGACTCACAAAATCCATTAAAACATGTTTAAAAATAAAAGCTCCTTTCCCCAGGTGCCAAACAGTTATCCTCATGGTTCAATCCCCATCCTAGCCCAAAGCATGGGAGAAGTATCAGGGAGAAGAGAGGTCTTCACAACTCTCTGGAAAGTTAAAAGAGTAGGGATTCATCAATTCTGAGATAGGAGTCTGTTTCCAAAGGGCTGGGGTGGCCACTAAGAAGGTTGGCTTCCAAGATCCTGTCCAACAGCAACATTTAAGGGAGGGTATGGGGAAGTGCCCTCAGGGAGAGACAGTCCTGCAAACAACTGGCCCTCTGCTAGGTAAGGCTTTGAAGGTAATAACCAACATCTTGAATTGCCACTGGAAAGCAACTGGAAGCCAGTAAAGCGCATGCAGCAACGGTGATATTACTTGGATGAACCCTGGGGCAACCAAACTCTGCATGTTGCTGCATTCTGGATCAGCTACAACTTGTGGGTGGTTTTCAAGGGCAGCCCCATGTGGAGCACATTGTAGCATCCCAAATGGGAGGTGACCAAACACTAAGTTTAATTAAACCCTACAACTTAGTAAAGGGAAAGGCAGTCTTTTGGGGCTGGAGGCATCTTGGACAGACTTATACACCAAGAAGCCTAAGTTTTTGGATTATTGAGAGACATAGGATCACACAAGCTCTGCATTTTGAACACTTGGAGGCGATTCTCCATGTCTTTGGCTCTGGAATGGCTCACATGACAATTTCACTAAGATTGCACTTTATTCCCAAGATTTTGAGATCAAGAGGTGGTCAATTTTTTTCTCCCAGTTTTGCCCCACTGGAATTGCTTCAGTCCAAATATCTCCATGAAGCTCCCCAGTATTACAGTGTTTCTCTAAAATTCACTCAGTTTTATTGAAGGCGGAGAACACAGTCTGAATGGTCATTGTCAATTATTGGCTTAAACTAGCTCTTTACTCTTACAGCTTAGCCCATCTGACTTTGCAGAACAATGATCAGTCTCCTACAAAAGAGCTCCATGGTATAAAAATCACATGGTTTGATTCTTTGATGCCATGTAGAAATATGAATTGTTCTTTGACCACAAACTGGAACTTAAACTACCACCTTTAATCCTTCCTTCCTTCCTTCCTTCCTTCCTTCCTTCCTTCCTTCCTTCCTTCCTTCCTTCCTTCCTTCCTTCCTTCCTTCCTTCCTTCCTTCCTTCCTTCCTCCCATCCATCCATCCATCCATCCATCCACTTTCTATAGCTATCCGTCTTAATCCGATTGACTCTGGGCAGCAAACAATACCACAATAATTAAAATAATAAAAACACAAAAATTACACAATGATAATCAAAAGTATCATAGATAATGAGATCTTTAACACTTTCAGTACCCCGAGCTCAGGTACATAGTCAGGTCTTTAGAGCTTTACGAGCTTTTAGACCAGGGGTATCGAACTCACAGGCCACAGGCTGGATGTGTCACGTGCTGACCACACCCACATCTGGTTTAGCAAAGGGGGGGAAAGTTGCAATACACCATGTGACGACGTGAGTGTGACACCCCTGCTTTAGAGGTTAACAGGGCCAGGGCCATCCTGAGTTCTGAAAGAAGAATTTTCTAAAACTCAGAGGCTATTGCTGAAAAGGAACGCATGCTGGTCCTCACCAGCTGACATTCCTTGGCTGATGGGACCCGTAGCATCCCCAATCTAGTACAATGAATTTGATGAGGAGAAACTATTGGGAAAAGATGATTCCTTAGGTAATCGGGTTCCAAGCCATGAAGGACTTTAACAGGTGACAACCGAAACGCATCCCATTTGTGCAACTCCCATAGTAGTGGTGTTATACGTGGTGTATAACCGGCCCCATTAACTACCTGTACAGCTGCCTTTTGTACATCCTTATTTTATATTTGTATTAATATTTCTAAGTTTGATCTTGAGCTTTTGTGACATATAAATGACAAGCCTTCATCATTTTGTCAATTTGACACCTATTGAATCCTGCTTTCACACGGCGATTTATTTATTTATTGAATTTATACTGCCGCCTATTTGCCCATGGCGACTCAAGGCAGCTTACAGAATGTAAAACCATATTTAAAATTAAAAAAACAATAAAAACTAACAAAAAGAATCAAATAAATTAATAAAGTACAATAGAACAAAATCTGGAAAATAAATAAATAAAAAATCACCCCCAACTCCCACCCCCCGCCCCGACGACAGCAGATCACACTAGCCATTTGATAGGTTCCATCCCTTTCTGGGTTCCCCAGGCCTGCTGGCAAAACCAGGTCTTCAGTGCCTTTCGGAATAGTATTAATAAGGGGGCCGTTCTAATCTCTGGGGGAATGATGTTCCAGAGAGAGGGAGCCACCACAGAGAAGGCCCTTCTTCTGGGTCCCACCAGGTATATCTCCCTCAGGGATAGGACCCGCAATATTCCCTGCCTCCCCGCTCTGATGGGTCAAGTAGATGTGACGAGCAAGAGATGTTCCCTCAGATAACCTGGTCCCGAGTCATGAAGGGCTTTAAAGATGACAACCAGCACCTTGAATTGTACCTGGAAGCAAATCGGCAACCAATGAAGCTCCTGGAGGAGAGGTGAAACATGCACACCAGGGTCTGTAAAAATCCAAGGGGGCCGCTGCATTTTGCACCAACTGGAGCTTCTAGATGCTCTTCAAGGGCAGCACCATGTAGATCGCGTTGCAATAATCAAGATGGAAAGTGACCAGGGCATGAGTGACTGTGAATAGAGATCAATTTACTAAGAATAAATATGAACAACATTCAATGATGTTCAGTGATTACTAATTTTAATCCTCAGCCACCAATTTAATCTTTTTTAATATCTATTTTAAATTTTTCTATTTTGATTGTATTGTTTTTATTTAGGCTGTACACCGACCTGAGTCCCAATTTGGGAGAGGGGATGGTATAGAAGTTTAATAAATAAATAAATAAATAATTCAATGAAATGCTCTTTTGTGATTCGTAGTCAACTTTGTTTTTTGTGGGGAAAAATTTCCAAGTGGAATTGATCAAAGTTTCCAAATGAGATTAATCAGCATAGATTCCACTTCATAATCCAATCTTAATGGTTAATCTTTTATTTTATTTACAGCCCTGGGCCAATAAAAACACAAATATAAAATTAAAAATAGTTAATCTTTGAAAATAAGGTTACCTTTTGATTAGGTAATTGTGGGAAAGAGTAGAGTTGAAAGGTGACTCAATCAATATGGATCTTCTTAAATAAACAAGGGAGTTGCTTCTTCCAGTGGTTTTCACTGGGACGCACAAGTTGTGAGCCTGTAGCCAAACCATACCTGTAGGATGCTACTACATTGATTTTGCAATACACCATTGTGCAACAAACAGCAGTAGAAAAAACTGCAGTAGAAACTCTGAACTCTGATGAAATTACAGTGTGCAACCTGGATTTTGATTCTTGTTCATGTTCTTAAATAGATACCTGGGTGGTTAACTATCACAAATCTGACCATAGAAACACCTTATGAGCAAAATATCTTTTTTTTTTTAGTTTCTAAACAGTTATCTTCATACATAAAATACAGAGAAAAAAATATTTCTCCATTGTGAGTTTGACATTAATTCAATAATTATATTCTATTATTATAGGATTATGAATTGCCCTCACTAGAAGTGTGTTTTAGTAGCAGTGAACTCAAGGAATATGTATAATGAAATTGACATTAGAAAGTAAGTCATTATATTGTATTTATTAATCAGGAGTTTTGTTGTTACCTTTTCTTCATTCTGTCTTTTTAGATCTTTCCTTGTCTGTAATTCTCCAGCTATTTGGCTGATTTTAACTGGACTCTAGAAGATGACAATGTCTTGATTATATGAATGCTTATATACTAGGAAGTAGTGAAACCCTCACTAGCTTGTTCCGTTTTCCAGGTTGGCAACTGTAAACCATTGTTTTATATGGTAATACTCCAGAATAAAATATAGCACATGAAACAGGATAGAGCACTGCAGAAGAGCAAGACATGTAAAAATAATTAGTGTTGGGTGTAAACTAAGCGTTTGTACCAAGATGAAGTGATACTTGGGTAGCTTTAAAAAATAGAGTTATTTAACATTCAAATAGGATATAAGAATAGTTGACAAGAATGTTAATTTGGTAGCTAAGTGACCTGTTTTTGAGAAATATAATTGGTTCTTTTAAATTGGAATGTAAATTGCCCCAGAAAGCTATAAATAATTAATCTTGCATGCAGTACATATTTATTTTGCTAAAATATCTTTCCCCATCTGACTTGCTAAAGATTTGTCTTAGTTTGGCAAGAGGAAGAAGTAAGGATATGCATATACAAAATCTTAACTACTATTTTCTTTTCAACAGCAATTTTCTTTACTCTTCTATCTGTGAAAGTGTTTTCTTAACAGATATTGGAAAGGATTTTAAGGGCATATATTAATTGTATCTTGATTGCATTTATAAATGTCTCAAAGGAGATATATTGAATATGATACTTCAGCAGCAAACGATAGCATGGCTTGTTTAAAAAGTTCCTGAGTTGAAATCGAGATTGTATCCTAAACATTCTTTCAAATTATTTGTTTTTGCACTTGAATCCATTTTTTAACTGTGATTTTTAATCTTGTAATGCAAAGGACTTTATTTATTATACATTTTGGTAATTATTGTTTCAATTGCATATATAAATTCATGAAAGAGAACAATGCTGAAGCCACAGTACTATAATGCGACCAGTTTGTAAGAATAGTTAGTATAGAAAACAGTGCCTTGACATGATGGAAAGTAATTAACAATATATTTGTTTCTCAATGTTGAATTGTCTTTTAATGTTCTTGGTGTTTAGAAATTATGTTCTGTTTTTGCTGCTTTAGTGAGGGTAGCTCTGTTAAGAAAAATTCAGAAAAGGCCTTAGTTGTAAACGTTATGTTCTCAGTCTGTGTTCTTCTAGAATCTAGATGTTGCCAATCCTATAAAAACCCTGAATCCCTCCATCATAGCCAAGAGTACTGGGTGTTTTAATTGATAAAATCTTGAAGGCAACAGACCTGTTCCCTGACCTTTCTCTAAAGGTTTTCTTCTTTAAAATATTTATTTAATAAAGTTATAGCTGAAAGCCATAAATATTGCTCAGAGCTGCATTTGAGAGGAACTTGTAGCTGAATCAACAATATTTCTTAATGTGGAAAGTCTTGTATTATAGAGACTAGAAGGAATCAGCAGTGTAATATTTTTCAGCCATGCAGTTCTAAATGGGATCATCAGATTATACCGGAATAAATCTAAAAACATGATTTTCAGAAAATCAGTATATAAAGCTGCTATTTTCAGGTAATACCAGCATTCTGTTGTAGAAGTAGACAGTTAAATGTCTCTGGAAAGTGATGGCAGCAGAGGGAGGGACTTTTGTCATTTATTACCAGCTATATTTTTGAGAAAAAAATGAAATGCATACTGCTGAAAATTGGCAATTTTGCTGCCAAAGTTCAGCCATGCCCTCTCAGTGCTGGAAGGCTGAACATATAGCATGTGGGAAGTTACCCTCTTCAGCTATGATTTGTGATATGTATCTGTAAAGACTTCCAGTGCAGCTGCTTTTGATATGGGCTGAACTTTCTGTTTTAATTTGGCACTTGGATTAATAGCTGTACTGCAGTGTTATGCAATAGAAAATACTATTCTCAGACCTTTGAGTGAGCATGAATATGTTGCCCATTTACAAACTATTGTTGTGCACAAAATGAGTGGCCATATACATTTGATTAATAAATAAAAAAATAAAATATATGTTATTTCATACACCCACCCACCCACCCACACACACACGCACACACACACTGAATGTATATTTACATATACACTATAAGTGATATACTGCAATTGGGGTAGTTCTTTGTTTTCTTAATGAAAACATGCGAGTTGTGGGCACTTAGGCTCATGCGCAAAGTTCCACTGCTTGCGGGCAAATGCTGATTTGTGCAGGCACAGGCATTCTCTGCTTGCACAAATGGATCTGTGCGCATTTGTGCATGTGCCTACAACTCGCATGGAGCAATCCCCTCTTTCCACCGCCCTACACTGGGCTGCCAGGCCGGAAAGGTTGGGGACCACTGGCGTAGAGAATTTACTATTATATTGGCAATTCTTAGTAGACCTGCAGGTAGCTCAAAAGTCTTGAGAGAAGTATCCAAAGAATTGATGAAATTTCTGTGGTGATTCTTAATCTTAAAGACAAATTTTAAATCATAATTAAAAACTTCAATTAATCCTGTATTTTTGCAGGTGCGTTTAACCTTGGCAACTTTAAGCCTGGAGGACTTCAGTTCCCAGAATTTCCCAGCTGGTTGGGAATTCTGGGAGTTGAAGTCCTCCAGGCTTAAAGTTGCCAAAGTGGGAGACCCCTGGTCTAGATGATAACACAAGTCTTTTGGGCTTTGATGTTCCAACATTCACAATTTTATGCAAATCCAGTAATGTCTTTGTCATAACTTAGAAGAAAAGGTAATGTTTACCTTGATGGAGCATTGACAGTCACTGAATGCAGAGTTCTTTTTTTCATTTTCTTTCACAATTGCTTTATTTTCTCTCAAAGGCACATTAAAAATCCACACTATTTGCACGGAACCTTATTTTTTCACAGCTTGAGTAATCTCTGAAAGACAACTGATTAGCCACCAAAAATTAAATTATTTCAGCAATGCAGTTTACATAATAATTTGATTTTTTTTTTTACATCTCCAGTAGAGATTTTTCTTCCATTTTTCCCCCATTAATGCTTTCTTTCTTTCAAATAATTGTGGGGGATTTATGGGGTTTGTAGCAGTGCACAGTTGGAAGGCCCTTTGACTCATCTGCCATGCGATTCTAGACAGTTTATCATGTATTTATCATGTGTTGAATCAAGAGTTTGCAACAAGAGATTTTCTACAAACAAGCCAAAAGACAATATCTTTATGGAGTAGTCAGCATCATTGACATAAAACAAGCCAGGAAAGATGATGCTTTCAAACACGCTCAACTATTGTAGTAACTATTCACAGGCTACTATTCTATGTGTAACATATGAGTCTGTCTAGTTCAGTGTCAGCTAGATCGTAAGCACCTAGAAGACAGAGTCTCAATAAAACAAACTTCAGCCTCAACTGCCAATCAGCCCCAAGGCCTGGGAAACTAACCAAATTTTCAGTTACTTTCTGAATGTCACTGAATTGCACAGATTTTAAAGAGGAGATATATTCAGATAGCTAGTACTGCAACAGAGATGGCATATATTCTATCCCAACAGATGACGTTGTTTTATTGATTCTACCAGCCAGATACAAAATTCAGAAATAGGTAGTCCCTCAGATAGCAAGTCCTTAGGCCAGCGACTGTTTTATATGTGGTAGTCAGCACCTCGAATGGCACCTGGAAGCCAAGGAATAAGTGGAAATGGAGCTTGTAAAACTGGCTTTTCATGCTTATAGCACGGTACACTTATCACTACCCCCACACTTCTGTGTTGTGGACCAACTCTGTAGCTTCTGAGTGATCTTTAAGGGTAGCTCCCTATAAAGTGCACTGCAGTAGACCAGGGGACTAAGGCATGACTGACTGACTGGCTGAAGAGTCTCCCAGTGAAAGAAAAGACTAGGTATTCTTCAGAGGCACTCTTGGCAACTTTGTGCCAACCAAGTAGACAAACATTGTACACCTATGTAATCAACTATTAAAAGCTCCAATCCCAGGAGAAATAACAAATAAATGATGCCCAAATACAGATGGAGAGGGCAATCTTTTTCTCTCAAAACTTCCAATGGATTAAATCAATCCTCAGATAAATTTATTTATATTAGCTGGTTTCATTTATACTAAAAAAAACTGCTTTTTTTCACTTTTGTTGGCCTTTTCCTCCTTCCCAACATGACTATCTTAAATAGAGTTGTTGGACTGCATTCTTGTGATGCAGTAAATTCAGGGTACAGTTATACTTTGCCATTCTTATTGCCAAAATCTCAAATGTGGGCATCTCATAATTGGTGCAGGAGGAGGCTGCTCATGAACAATCAAATCCAATGCTGTAGACTTCTCTGAATTTCAAATAAGATTACCCACATGGTAAAAATGTCTGGTAAATTATACCAAGAAAATATTGAAATTCTCATGGGAAATCAAAAAGATCCATTAGGTTTGTAGGAGAGGCCATATTAATTATAGACCCTAGATCTTGAAAGTCCCAGGTAGTAATTAATAATCCATACATTGACCCAGAAGTCATTTAGCTGCAATAAAGAGCTAAATATTATAATAATAAGGGAAATTAAATAGATATTTGGATTCAGAACACTGTAGTGATAGCTGATCACTTTTGGAATACTAATAACTATAAGCAGGACTTTGTTCCCTTGTTTAAAATCAAGTGAGATAATTATGTGCAGAGCTAGAAAAACATCAAAAATCTGATCAACCAAGCTGTTTCTTCAGTGCTGAGATCAGGAAATCAGATTTTTCTTTTCAAAATAAAATATACCTTTATTGTAAAACATTTTTCATATAGCTGTCACACTCTCATTGGCAAGCCACAATCATTTATGGGGATAGTGCATGGTGGGAACGACTAAGCCGATCATCAGCATAACTAATTTTCACATAAATCCACTGTACCAAGTGCTGTTATGGAAGTTATGCTGGAGATAGTAAATTCTGAGTGACTTCGTGTCATGAAACTGACACTAGAGAAAAGTTTTGGAGAACTTTGCTGTCAGGTGCAAGAAATCAGGAATCCAGGTTATTCAATGAATATAAGTTTATTCCATGCTATCTCTCTCCACAACCTGGGTGCCAAACTCATGGCGTCACGTTTCCATCATGTGATGTTTTCCTTCTTCATGGAGCTGGGGTGGGCGTGGCATGCACGGGATGCTTTATAATTGGGATTGCGAACCTATGGCACGCGTGCCAGAGGTGGCATGCAGAGCCCTCTCTCTGGGCACGTGAGCCCTCACCCCAGCTCAGTTCTGCTACATGTGCAATGCATGTCTCCCGCCGGCCAGCTGGTCTTCAGGTCTCTGCTACGCATGTGCAAGGCACATGTGGAGTGCATGTACATGTGCAGGAAACATGCGTGCATGTACTGGAGGGTGGGGTGCATGTGGAGGAGGTGGGGTACATTCACGGGGAACCACGCGCATTGCATTTTGGCGATGTGCACACGCTTTGGGCGCTTGGTGCCAAAAAAGTTAGCCATCACTAACTCTATAAGAATCTAAACTAATAGTGGTCAAGAAATTTTTGCAGTAAATAACAGTCAGTGGAATTCAAGGATGGCTAAAGTTAGATCTTTTGGGAGCATGAAGGGACCCCAAACTGCTGGCCCTCTTGATTCCTCCCTTGGGCTCAATCTGGTCATCATCTACATTTGCTTTCAAAATGAGTACAAAATTCAGTGCTTGGCTTTTCTTTGTCAGCAATGCTAGCAAGCCATTCTGTTACTTGTACATTGACTAAGACAGGGATGCCAAGAAGTCCTAGAATGTTAAAAGAATTGGTTTGTTTCTCTGAAAATTAATCTAAGGATTTCATTGGAATTACAGTGGGCATGGCTGAGGATGCCCGTGAACTGTTTTTTCCCATTCCTAGGTTCAGCACCTTAACCATTACATATCACAGTGGCAGTCATTTCTACCTTCTCACAGTTCTAAAATGAAGACTGGAAGGGGAGAATTCAGACCAAAATTTGTAATGAATACAAACATTGTGTGAGCTTTTTCCAATAAGCTGTTTTATTCATCGAGATTATCTAACATTAAATGAAATAATGCAGTTTTGAGCTTTACTTGAAACAAACTCTGTTTAATCAATTGCCTGTTAATTCTTACATTTACAGTGAGTTCATCAAGCTATTCCTGGAGATTTTCTGTTCTGTTTTTTTTTTTTTCCTTTAAGAGGAAGATAACTCTTTTTGGTTTTGCAAACTTTCCCTGTTCAAAGTTCATGCTGCAGCTGTGCCAGCAGAAATGACTGAAAGTCGGTTGAAAATTATTTCTCTCCTTCTAGACTAGAGAGAACTGCATTGCTTAAAATCAGTTCCCTCTTTATTTTTGTCTCTTGGATTATTTATGGAGTTCTGTACCCCAAAGAGTTCTGGGGAGGTTCAGCGCAGGATTTTCTTTTCTGAAGATGAATATTGAGAAGAACTTGGAAATATGTAGAATTTCCTCAGGACTGCACTTCATTTGAGGTGGTCCTATAGTTAACTGGGAGCTAATCTTTCACACCAGGTTTTAGTTCCTATTGCTCTGGGTAGGATCTGTCTCAGAAACTTTCTTCTGACTTTCTGCCAAATGCTCAGGAATGTCTTCCAAAATTTTCCAGTAACTTAACTTCCAAGCAAAATTGAGCTGAACCCATTAGTAGGGAAATAAAATTCATTCACACTATGCTCACCTTGCAAATTGATTTCTTTCTGCGGTCCTTTGATACTTCCAGATGTAGCTGAGGAACTCTTGTCACCATCCCAGGTGAAAAAAAATTCTCCTTTGTTCAGCTCAGTGAGATTAAATACCTCAAGTAAAGGGTCATTAGGACCCCTGCTATATCACAAAATAAGGGATCTATCTGTCTTTTGGCTTATTATTTCCTACACAGAGTGGAACAAATGGCTCTTAGAATTAATTCAGTGTTTTGTATCGAATTGTAGCAATAAAGCTAAAAGCAAAACATCTTGTTTCTCAGTTGCCACAGCTTGTATCAATAATATTTAAAAGTTTCATATGAGTAATATGACCTTAGAGTTCAGTTATGACAATAATTTCAAACATCCATTTTAACCTTATGGCTTCACTTGCTTAGGATTTTTTTTTAAAAAGAGAGAATAGAATAAGACTTTAACAACATGCTCTCTTAAGTATTTTTAGCCACTTCAGAGTCCAATATCTATACAATCTGTATAACCAATAACCACATTAGACCTCAATAAATGTTCACATTCTTACTGCTTATGCAGTAGGCTGCTTTAATCATTTTATTTTCAATTTAATCCACTCTAATCTTTTGGATTTTGGACAAGGCTCAACATCAAATAAAAGGAAATCACTAAATACAAATTAACTTCAGAAACAAAAAATCAACTGCCAAAGAAAAACCAAGATAAAACCAAAGATTGGCACCAATGATTAGTGAGTTGGATCCATCAGTAAGTTGGAATAAAACAACTGTATTTGTTTATGAAAATGAAGTGGAGCAAGGGAGTTGGATGTACTTCTAAGAGGAGAATATAGGTAGCCCTTGACCTATAACCACATTTGAGCCCAAATTTTTTGTTGGTAAGCGAGACAGTTGTTAAGTGAATTTTATCTCATTATATGACCTTTCTCGCCACAGCTGTTAAGTGAATCACTGCATTTGTTGAGTTAGTAACAGAATTGTTAAATAAATCTGGCTTCTCCATTGACTTTGCTTGTCAGAAGGTCACAAACAATGATCACATAGTTCCAGGACCACAGCTACCATCCTAAATATGAGCCAATTGCCAAGTGTCCAAATTTTGATCATGGGGATGCTGCTACGATTGTATGAAAAACAGTCATAAATAACTTTTTTCAGTGCTGTTGTAAACTTTGGTCACTAAACAAATGGTTGTAACTTGAGGACTGTTGCATTCCACCAAAGGCTGCTTTGACACAGAAGAATTGTCACATCAACCATGTTCCCCAAATGTCACAAGTGGAAGAAGTTTTTGTAGGCCCTTTCTCAATGACTAGACTGCATGGGCAGATTCATTTGTGACAATCTTGATAAGTAACTTGACTTAGCTTGAGATGGTTTTTATTTGTAAATATGTTTGTAAATTTCTTCTGGCAGGCTTAGCAACAAACCTAAACACAGTACAAATGTACAATGGTTTTAAGTTTTTTTAAAAAAACAAATCTGTGTAAGCATATTGGGACTTCAACTTGCATGAAGCCATTCTTGCTGTATTTCCAGCTCAGACTGAAACCTCAGATTGAAAGATTAAATATTCTTTATTCTGTGGCATTGAAGCTTCTGTTTATGCAGATGTAATTAATTCACTTCATATCAAAATCTCATCAGGGAGCAAAGGCTTAAATTCCTCTATTCCATGGATTAGGTTGTAATCCACCTTGGCTCCTCTCTATCTATAATTTATTTACAAAATGCCAAATTCGTAATTGTTAATTATGTGAATGGCTATTTGATCTAGTTTGACTTTGCAGGCACTTGATTGATGTAATCATCATCTTGTTTCATAATAGTTTGGACAATCAAGTGTTCTCAATTCACTCTTGAGTCACAAAATTATAACACTGAAAGGAACCTTCAAAGATTTTTAGTCCAACACGCTGACCAGATAAGGAATTAATAAAGGAGAATATTTGTAGCTCGGGGTTGAAATCAGAGGTCATTGGTGCTCTCTGTGCTTGGTGATTTTCTTGCAGATGTTTCATTACCCAAACTAGGGGACATCATCAGTGCCAGTAAGGAGAAGGGTTTGCTCTCAGTTTATATTCTAGCAGCTTGCCCTGTCAGTGTTAGTGAGGGAAGTCTTAGAGCAGGAGTGTCAAACTCAATGCTTGGGGGCCAGATACAGCCTACGAGGTGCTTAGATCTGGCCCATGGAGCCACCCTGGAAACAGCGGACTGGCCCGTGGTACTTCTGTCAGTGAAAACGGAGCTCTGGAGGGCCATGCGTGGCTCTCCTGAGCCCTGTTTTGATTGGCAGAGGGTTGCAGGAGGCCATCACTGCCAAAAATGGAGGCTGTTTTCGCTGGCAAAGTGCTTGGGCCACCACTGGTGCTCCTCGACATAAGTGACGTTGAGCTGGCTGTACCCACCATGCCACACCCACATTGCCCCCCGAGGTCAAACACAACCCTGATGCGGCCCTCAGTGAAATCAAGCTTGACACCCCTGTCTTAGAGGTTTTTTGTTTATTTTATTTATTTATTTTATTTTGTCAAGCGATTATAAGATAACAGGTATAAGTATAAACATAGTTATGAATTACATGAAATGGATACATATAAGAAAAATAAAAAGAAACAATAGGACAGGGATGGTAGGCACGTTGGTGCGTTTATGCACGCCCCCTACAGACCTCTTAGGAAAGGGGTGAGGTCAATAGTAGACAGTCTAAGGTTAAAGTTTTTGGGGTTTGGGGAAGAAACCACAGAGTCAGATAGAGTATTCCATTGACCACTCTGTTGCTGAAGTTGTATTTCCTGCAATCAAGTTTGGTGCGGTTTACCTTGAGTTTGTATCTATTATGTGCTCTTGTATTGTTAGGGTTGAAGCTGAAGTATTCATTGACAGGTAGGACACTGCAATGTATAATTTTATATACTATACTTAGATCAGACCGAAGGCAGTGTAGTTCTAGGTTTTCTAGGTCTAGAATTTCAAGTCTGGTGGCATAAGGTATTCTGCAACAAGTAGAGGAGTGGAGAACTCTTCTTGTGAAATATTTCTGGACTTTTTCAACTGTATTAATATCAGATATGTAATGCGGGTTCTAGACTGATGAGCTGTATTCAAGAATTGGTCTAGCAAAAGTTTTGTATGCTCTAGTTAGTTCTGTGATATTACCAAAGAAAAAGCTACCCAGGATTAGGTTAACAACTCTTAATGCCTTTTTGGCTACCGTATTTTCCGGCGTATAAGACGACCGGGCGTATAAGACGACCCCTGATTTTCAGTTGACTTTTTTTCAAAAGTCGTTTTATACGCCGGAAAATACGGGTATTCAAAATTAAGCTGCAAGGATTTGTAAACTAAGATGCTTCTCCTTAAGTGTGTAGGCAAATACATTTTTATTCAATTCAATACAGTCAGCATTATAAATGAACTCTACAACTTTCTATTAATGACATATTTTTTAAAATTCCGGCTGCTACTCCGCGAAAGAAAACAGCCCGATCTGCTGCCACTAGAGCTCCGAAGGAGAGAATAGCAGCTAGAGAGGCAGAAGCCGGGCGACCTCCCGAAGGTGTCAAAGAAGAGCAAAGCGTCTCTTTCACAGGGCGGGTGAGCGGCTTAGAGCTGCCCTCTGTTATCCCTCGCTTCTCGCAGGAGTCAAACAAGACAGAGCCACGCCAGAAGCTCCCGGCTTTCCGTGGCGCCTCCTCCCTTGACGTCCCTTCCATGCCGGCAGCTCCAAAGAAGCTCAAGGCGAGTGGGAGTGAGGGGGGATCCTTGTCCTTGTGAACCGCTGCATTACCGGATCGAGCTGACTGGTTCGCTTCGCATCTCTCTCTTGCCTTGGAGGAAGCGCCCGCAAACTTATTTCTCGGCTCCCTCAAAGAGGAAGCGTAAAAGCGCTCAAGCTTCACTCCTGCCGTATTTTCCGGCGTATAAGACGACCGGGCGTATAAGACGACCCCCGATTTTTGGTTGCCTTTTTTTCGTTTCAAAAGTCGTCTTATACGCCGGAAAATATGGTATGTAGTTACAATGGGCTCTAGCACTTAGCTCATTAGAGATGAGTACTCCAAGGTCCTTGGCAGAGTTTGGATCATCAACAAGGTCTTAACTATTCAGCTTGTATTTTATTTTCTGATTTTTTTTGCCAATATGTAAGACAGCGTATTTATTTGTTGAGATTTGAAATTGTCATTTGTTTGACCATTCTGATACATAGTGACCATTCTGATACATAGATTCCTTGCTTGGGCTGTTTACTGTTGGCTTGTTTGGTAGTTTCTTGATTGGGGTGTTGTTAACTTGATTGTTGGTCTGATGTTAATCTTAGAGTTAACATCAGACCAATGATCAAGTAAAACATATGCCATTAGAATATAAACTGATAACAAACACACTCCTTATTAGCACTGATGATTTATTTTTTTTATTTTTTTTATTTTTATTTGCATTTATATGCCGCCCTTCTCCGAAGACTCAGGGTGGCTTACAGTCTATGGGGCACCATGCTAAGTGCTCAGCAATAGCCTTCATTCTTACTTTGTTGCTTACTTTGGGTAATGAAACGTTTGCGGGAAAACAACCAAATTCAGAGAGCACCAAATAACTCTGAAATCAGTAATTGTCTAACCATCTCAAACAAACGGCTGTCCAACCCCTTCTTGAAAAATTTCCAATGATGGAACATCCCTGACTCCAGAGGGCAGGCTATTCTATTGCTTAATACCTTTCACAGTCAGGAAATTATTCCTTATTTTGAATTTGGAGCGCCTATGTAAAGCTTATTTTCCATTAGTTCTTGTCCTGCCCCCAAAAGCTGTGGAGAAGAAATCCATATCTCCTTCCCTGGGATAGCCTTCAAATATTGGAAGGCTGCTATCATGTCTTCTGATACCCTATTCTTCTTTTGATCCCCAGTTTAATTTTTTCATAAGATTTCACCTTCAAGCCCCTTGGAGTTTGGCTTAATGCATGTTCTTTATTGGATTGAGGATTCACCTTTATATTGATAGTGGTGTTTTGAAAGTCTTGAAGTTGTGGTTGCTTTGATGTGAGGTGTCAAAAAAACTAGAATAGAAAAACAGTTTTAAAACTTTTAAAACTTTTCCCTCTCTTTACTTTAGAATAGCACTTTCCTGTTTTCCTGTAATGAACATGAATTTTGTGTTGGATAGGAATACAGGTAGTAATCAATCAATCAATCAGAAGGGATCTTGGAGGTCTTCTAGTCTAACCCCCTGCTCAAGCAGGAGACCCTATACAATTTCAGACAAGTGGCTGTCTAGTCTCTTCTTAAAAACCTCCATTGATAAAGCACCCAAAACCCCTGAAGGCAACCTGTTCCGGTGGTTATTTATCCTCACTGTTAGGAAGTTTCTCCTTAATTCCAGGTTGCTTCTCTCCTTGATTAGTTTCCAACCATTGTTTCTTGTCTTGCCTTCTGATGCTTTGGAAAATAAGTTGACCCCCTTTCTTTGTGCCAGCCCCTCAAATACTTGATTAAAAACTTGCAAAAATGATGAAGGGACATAGTGTAAAACCAAATCCATGTTAATTTCTGGCATAGTTAATTTCTAGTTTCTAGAAAACTGCGCTGTATTGGATCACCTCTGAAGCTATTCTCTTTGATTTCCCCCACAAAAAAAAAAACCCTCTTCACCATAGGTGTATTTTTATTCTAAATATATTTCTGATATCTGTGACCTATGTAATCTGGTAACAATTTATTCCCTATTGATTATAGGAACTTGTAAGCATAAGGTACCTAGCAGCAATTTTTCTCTTGAGTGGATATACTGCAAAGCTACTGTAGTTTCAAAAATCCTAGCAATGGGTGATAAGGAGTGTGGTAGTCCTCGACTTATAACAGTTCCTTTAGTGACCGTTCAGAGTTATAACAGAACTGAAAAAAGTGAGTTATGACTTTTTCACACTTGCTGTTGTCACTGTTGCAGCATCCCCATGGCCAAGTGATCAAAATTCAGATGCTTGGAAACTGGCTCATATTTACAATAATTGTAGTGTCCTGCAGTCATGTGATCCCTTTTTGGGACCTTCTGACAAGCAAAGTCAATGGGGAAGCCAGGTTCACTTAACAACCGTGTTGCTAACTTAACAACTGCAGTGATTCACTAAACAACAGTGGCAAGAAAGGTCCTAAAATGGAACAAAACTCAACATTTGTCTCATTTAGCAACCTAAATTTTTGACTTAGTTGTGATGGTAAGTTCAGGATTTATACTCAGGGGTGGGATCCTACTGGTTTGTTCCTGTTCTATAGAACCAGTAGCTCCGAAGAGCAGCTGACACCGAACTGGTTCGCTGGGATGAGGTTTTGGTCTGCTGTTTGGCCTTCCCGCCTACCCGGGCTCTAGGCTGCCCTTTAATGGCTGTGTTTTCCTCCTCAGCTGCTTTGCGTACCACAGTGAGTGCCACTCGTCAGTTGGAGAAGGTAAATTCTTGCCGGAGCCGATAGCATGCACACATGTACAGCGCATGTTTAACGTGCATGTGCACGCTCCCCAAACCGGTTGTTATGCCGGTCGGATCCCACC
This sequence comes from Bungarus multicinctus, assembly GCA_023653725.1. NCBI lineage: Eukaryota > Metazoa > Chordata > Lepidosauria > Squamata > Elapidae > Bungarus > Bungarus multicinctus. Next base: position 81,330,771 of record CM042844.1, on the reverse strand, counting down.
CCGTCTATACTTTTATATTTGTACATTGGTAAATTAGACTTAAAAATTGGTGGGACCCAGTTGCCCTTGGTTGATCTCATAGGTTAAGCAGGATCGTGCTTGATTTGCATATGGATGGGGCACCATCTGGAAATTTCAGGGCTATTGGCTAGACTAGGAAACGGGGGGATATAACAATACAGATTAACTTCAGTACAATTATTAGAAGTACTGTAAGCTGATTTGATGGTATCTTTTACCTTTTTAAAATTGTTTTTGCTTTTGAGGGGACCATCTGGGAATTTCAGGGTTGGTAACTAGATTGGGAAAAGTGGGGAAAATCCCATATGGCAAAACCAAACCAATTCCAATACAATTATTAGGAATAAAATCACTTGATGGTTTCTTTTTAAAATGGTTTGTTTGTTTTTCAAAAGTTAGCATTTTCAGTTTAGAGTATATCTTCCATTAAATATAAAACCTGCATCTTTATCCAGAGAGGAATTTGGGACATGGGAACTTTTCTATAATAAAAGATTATAAAATGTATGCAGTAAAATCAGATATAACGTGAACCACAATATTTGTTAAAGCTTTTTATCTTCTTAAGCTGTTCCATTTGTAAAGTAATTCCAGATCCCTGCCATTCAAAAGAATATTATGTACTTAGATTCTATTGCACAGTTTGAAGATTCTTCTACTTGCATGATTTTTCCCCCATGCAGTTATATTCAGAGACTTTTATTTAACAACATTTAGCGTTTTCTTTCATTTAGGAGAAGAGGCTGTGACTTTTAAACCTGCTGAATCTCCTTAAAAAGTCTGAATAGCTAATTAATTTTTATAGCCTAGATTGGAAAGAAATAGCATCGAAAGGTAAATTATGATTGCCTGAATATCAACGAGAGGATATATTTTATGCTTCTGAGGTTGCCTTTATTTTGCTTATTTATATGATTATCTTTTCAAAGGGAACATACAATTTAAAGTCGTAGCATAACATTGATGTGAAAGGACAAGCCTTAGAGAAGAATTACAGAATTCAAAAATGGGTTTACTCTTTTCTCATAGCAGATGAAACTTTATGGTTAGGAAGACTGGAAAGGATTACATTTACAGATTGTCATTCTCCTTTAAGGTGATGATGGCAAATTATAGCAACCCATAGAAGCAACCCCTAGAGGTGGGAGATCAGAAATCAAATAAATCACAATTATTTGCCAGTCCTTGTTGAAAAATAACACAGTACTAAAATCTCATTAAACAATCATGAGATGCAGTAATGGCAGCAAATGCATCAATTTTAATTTTTACTGTGCTAAATATTGATAAATATAACCCATACAAATAAAAGTTGCTCAGGGTTTTCAATAATTTTTAAAAGTGGGAAGAGGTCTTAGGAGAAAAAAAGTTTAAGGAACATTGTTGTGGAGAGACCACCTATTGCAAAGAAATATTGGAGTAGAATTCATATCTTAATACAGAAGATTCTCAAAGTGAATATAAAGATGAAATCAGAAACTTTTCTTCTGGGTTTAATGGAAAAAGACTTGGGAGGAAAAATAGGAACTCTGATGTTACATTATGTTGACAGCAGCAAGATCACTTTATGCACAAAAATGGAAGGACACTTTGATTCTTACAATGGATGAATGGTTGCAAAAGTTGATGTAAGAGTTAGCAGGGATGGCCAAATTGACTGCTTTGATCAAAGAAAAAATACAATTATTTTTGTTTCTTGGAAACCGCTTCTGGACTTTGTGCTTGAGCTGAAAAAAAAGAAACTTTGATTTTGAATTTTGCCAGTTAGATAGGTTTGTTGTTATAGAAATGGCTAGTTTATATTATTAATGAAAAAGTAAAAAGTTGAGGTTTGATGTTATTACCTTATTCTACTGCACCCCAAAGGGAGTCAGAAATCAACGCCTTTTCTTTTTTTTCCCGCTTTACCGCATACTTTTTCCTTCCCTTTTTCCTCTATTTTCCTACTGTTTTCTTTTGTAGTTTTTGTACTGTATATTATAAAATAATAAATAAATAGATGATTTATAAGGAGAGACAACCTATATCACACCATTGCTGATTCTGGACATTTACGTTTTCCTAAAGACTGAGGCCATCAACTGTTTTATCTCTCTATGTGTTTTCTCTGAACTTAAATAAAAATAAATGAATGTCAAAAAGGATTAAATTGATATTCTTTGAGTATTAATGCAAAGATTATACTTAACGCCTTATCTCTCTCTAACAGGCCGTTGTACTTGGTTTGAGAAAAAAAAAAACCTTGATTATTAGATTGTGGCACGTAACTTCGTACCTTGAAGCACAATTTTTACAGACCATGTCATTATTATTGAAATGGGGGACAGTGGAGTATGTTAATGGCTGTAAAACTACCGAAGCTCTTTAACTGCTACTTTCTTATTCAGAATATTTATTTCCATTACGGTATTGGGTCAGTATCTTAAGGCAGGCAGTTGCTACCTTATTTATAACACTGCTCAGAAAAACTGTTATATCACAAGGTTCCTGGGGGTGATTGTAACAGTTATTTGGAAGCTAAGAGCTCTTACAATCAGCAGGATGCTATCTATAAATTTCATTTTAGGGCCTTAATTAGGCAGCTGGAAAATCCAGTGGTTTCATTACATTTCCCTCTTTAACTCTCTCTCCATGAAAATACATTCATAAACTCCATCCTTTCTTATTTCTGTCAACTTTCCCAGGCTTTATTTTTATTGGATGGGGTGTTCTCTTAACCCTGTTTTTCACTCTGCTTTCTAAAAATTAATTCAGCAATTCAGATAGGCCTTTCTAGTTGCATAATCTGGCCATTTAGCAATGAACTGGAGATGATAACATCTTGTACATTTCTACAGCATGGAATAATATTAGTATTAGGAATATGTTTTCTAAAAATATTCATGGCACGACTCTATATGGTGCATAGCAGGCAGTAAGTCAGGAATTTTTAATCATCATCATTTTAGCCATTGTCTATCCAGTGCAGAATGAAGCCTTCTTCTGCATGTTACTAATCAATATGGTCCTGAGCTTTCTTTTGCCAAGTTGGGCCCATAATACTTGAGGATGTCATTGATCCATCTTGTTTTAGGTCTGGAAATGGGCTGGTCACATAGCAAGAAGAAATGATGGCAGGTGGACCAAAGCAGTCATAGAATAGATTCTACTTGATAAAAAGCAGCCATAAAATACTTGTGATTCTTTGGGAAAATTTTCTTCTTTTCTTCAGGATATTCCATGTATGTCCTGTTAAAAGGAACGCCAATCCTGATGGCTGTCTTTATGTACTTTGCATGGATGTAAAGAAAAGAAACAATGGATGGAAACTAATCAGGCAACCTGGAATTAAGGAGAAACTTCCTAAAAGTGAGGACAATTAACCAATGGAACAGCTTGCCTTCAGATGTTATAGGGGCTTCATCACTGGAGGCTTTTAAGAAAATACTGGACTGCCATCTATCTGAAATAGTAAAGGGTCTCCTGCTTGAGCAGGGGGTTAGACTAGAAGACCTCCAAGGTCCCTTCCAACTCTGTTCTGATTGATTGATTGATTGATTGCATTATCTTGATATCTTGGTGAAATTATTTGTTTTATATCTTTGTCCTCATTCAGTACCCTGAAAAGTATTTCACTTAAAAGGTGGACCACTCAAATGTGAGATGCATGAATGAAGGGACATGTTTGTTGCTTTTTCATTGCTATTTGAATAAGAAATTACAAATGCAAAACATGATATTACTCCTATTTTAATACGAGACATTCATATCTCTGACTTCTGTGAAATATCTGCTGCATGATGCATTGCTTGAATATGAATGATTTGGTGTACAATTTGCTAGAGAACCTTTTTTCCTTCCTTCCTTCCTTCCTTCCTTCCTTCCTTCCTTCCTTCCTTCCTTCCTTCCTTCCTTCCTTCCTTCCTTCCTTCCTTCCTTCCTTCCTTCCTTCCTTCCTTCCTTCCTTCCTTCCTTCTTTAAACTGTCTCTCACACCTAATAATCAGAGGGAGATGGTTTTGCAAATATTCTATCCTCGTGCTTCACAGGTTAAAATCAGCCACTTCAATTGTATTTGCATGCCTATAGAACTATAGAGTCAGCACTGTTTGCAAAGTTGGGTAGTCAGTCAGTCATTTTATTTAGGTCACTGATCAATAAAATTATTTTTTTGGGGGGAGGGAAGAATGACACTTAACTCACTGAATACCAGTGTCACCTTTACAGTTCAACTTAAAACTTGACTAGAATAAAAAAGCTATGCCATCATCTAACATTACGCAAAGCAGAGGTATCATCTAGGCATGCTGTTGCATGCCTGTAACAATCTACACTGTTGCATTTTGGACCAGTTGCATCTTATAGGTAACTTTGATTTGATTTGATTTATTTGATTTGTCAATCGCTTACAAGATAATATGTATAAGTATAAACATAGTTATGAATACATGAAATGGATACATATAAAAAAAATAAAAGAAACAATAGGACAGGGATGGTAGGCACGTTGGTGTGCTTATGCACGCCCCCTACAGACCTCTTAGAAAAGGGGTGAGGTCAATAGTAGACAGTCTAAAATTAAATTGTTTGGGGAAGAAACCACAGAGTCAGGTAGAGTATTCTAGACATTGACCACTCTATTGCTGAAGTCATATTTCCTGCAATCAAGTTTGGTGCGGTTAACTTTGAGTTTGTATCTGTTGTGTGCTCTTGTGTTGTTATGGTTGAAGCTGAAGTATTCATTGACAGGTAGGACATTGCAATGTATGATTTTATATACTATACTTAGATCTGACCGAAGATGGCGTAGTTTGAACTTTGAAGAGCAGCCTTAATGTGCTGCTTGGTCATTAAATAGGGCATAACCGAGGCATTAGTGATTGTGAACAAAGGCTGTCCTAACCAAACCTGCTACTTGCATTTTGAGCAAGAATATGAGATTTAGAAGTATCTTTATACTACATAAAATTTGTCTGGGGAAATGTTACCCACCTACAAGTAATGTTGGAAAATACTCCAGATCTGGGGCCCTAAGACTAACAGAACTGGTTAGAGTTAAGTGAGAGTTGATTCTTCTCTATGCAGGCCAATAAAGCTGTCAGACATTTGGAGAGAACCTTGACAAAATCACTTGGGTTGGCCAAGAATGATGATGTCTAATTGAGAATCATCAGTAGGCTGATTATATTTTGCTCAGTACTGATGGGTGAATTCACTCAGCAATTTATGTGCATGTTAAATAAGAGTGAGGAGAAAATAGAAGAATCCCACAAGACAAGCATCTAGGGTCAAATTTATTCACACCAGATCAACAACAAATGGAACCAGAGGAAGAAGGATAAACCTTTCAAAACGATGCTCTCCATCTAAGCTTGCTACACTAATCCCCTAAACTTGTCCAAAAGGATACCAAGATCAATACCATCAAAGGCCATTGGAAGATCAAAGATGGTGAAATGAATGTATCCCCATCATTCCAATGGTGCTAGAGATCATCAACTAATGCTACCTCAATACTAGACTCATGTCTGAAACCCAACTGAAATGGTGCCCAGTAATCTGTGTCTTCTAGAGACCTTTGAAGCTGCAACCCAACTACCTCCTCAGCAGTATTCCACAAAAAGGTAAAGTTGGAGACAGGACAAATGTTGTTTTGCACCATCAAATCCAGCAATGGCTTCATAAGGAACTGCATCACAAAGTGGATCTCAATAACTTGAAAAGTCTTCACAATAGTCCTGTAAAAATTCAGGAAAGGAGAGATACATGTTTTCTGAACAGTTTTTATCCAAGAGCTATAATTGCACTTAACAATGAACTTAAGGACCTCCATCAATGAGCTGTTGTAGAGTATTACTTGGTCTGTTGTGTGGATGTTTGGGTGTTTTAGGGGGCTGGGAATTTTGGTGGGTGTGTGGGTGTTTGGGGATTGTCATGTTTGTGTGCGTGTTGGGTCTGGTCTCTGGGTGTTATGTGAATTTTGTTGTCCTGTAAAAATTCAGGAAAGGAGAGATACATGTTTTCTGAACAGTTTTTATCCAAGAGCTATAATTGCACTTAACAATGAACTTAAGGACCTCCATCAATGAGCTGTTGTAGAGTATTACTTGGTCTGTTGTGTGGATGTTTGGGTGTTTTAGGGGGCTGGGAATTTTGGTGGGTGTGTGGGTGTTTGGGGATTGTCATGTTTGTGTGCGTGTTGGGTCTGGTCTCTGGGTGTTATGTGAATTTTGTTGTACGTGTATACTGCGTATATATGTACAATGACAATAAAGTATTACTACTATTACTATTACTACTACTACTATTATTATTGTTGTTGTTGTTATTATTATTATTATCCTGGATGAGAGAGGCTCACCTGTCATGCATGACCAATGGACTGAACTGTTACAGATGTTCTACTAGCTCTTCTTTTTGAAATAAACCAGGTCTGTGCCCATTACATTTTGCTGTAGTGCTTCCATAGTAATTGTCAGCCATGCCACGTAGTTCAGACTAAGAAAACCACTCAGATCAAAACTACTTTTATAGTTGTTGCAAGTTCAAATGTGCTACTTTCCCCCTTCATTATGAGAATTGTGTATGTGTGCTCTATCTGAGGCAATAAGTAATTTCCCCAGGTTACTTTATAGGCTGGGATCAGGTTTATTTTATTTGACAGCTAGTGAATTGTGGTAGCAGATCTTCCTCCTGTCCTTCAAGGTCATTCACTTTTTCCACTATAAACATTTTCATAATCCCTGTAAACATTGTCTAAAGAATTGTAATTGATGTTCCATTAAACTTTTATTGTGATGTCGTTAGTTCACCTTGTATTGTGTGATAATTGTAAGAGTAAGCTTTACAGAATGCTTCTCATAAAAACGGGATGCAAAGTATTTTGGTAATGTTCCTGGTGTGATATTGTAATCGTCAAAAAAATGATCACTGCGATCCATTGTAGTGTTTTAATAAATATCTTTGGTGCTGGTGAAGCACCAGGATGCAATCAGACTGAAAAGGACATCTGAGTAGTTGCCATAAATAGGATATCACTAAACATGACAATATTAAGCACTGCTTTGTCGTAACAAATGTCCCTCCTGATAGCAGTCTAGAGTAGCTTTACAATACAAATTAATTTGTCATAGCTGTCATTTACAGCACTTAAAAATATAGTCCTATAGAGGTTTGAATCTTGCAGAGAATTCTATTAAAGACCTGTGATTGGTCCTCCAGGTACATGATGGGACAAGCTTTGAATTGGTTGCTTCATACTGCCAGTAGGCCAGCTCAGATGTGATTATCTTTATATTAGCCTTAAGAAACTCTTTGCATACCACAATGTCTTAGGCCTGATATCAACTCCATGTGAGACATGGCCTGTTTAGTTTACCAGGTCTGTTGGGTCTTCTTTTAAGCTATAATATTTGAAAATTATGTAGAATACATCAACCCTGTACTACATATGTAAAGATTTCCAGGCTTAATCCAGAATCAACTTTAAATGTATTGTTTTAAGAGAATTGCTAGCTGGCACTGAATATATTGTCTGTTGTTTCATGACAGTCCATTATCCAGCTGTGTGGCTACACAGAATAATGCCATAGTAGATTGGTTTTCCATGGCAGAAGAGAAGAGAACCAGGGAATTTATATCAAGATGTCATAGGGCAGTGGTGGCTAACCTTTTTGGGCTCTTGTGCCAAAAATTGTGTGCGCACTTGCACACTCACCCTTGCACACTCACACTTGCATGCCAGCACCCAGAAAGCTATGTGCCCCCATATGCATGCGTGCACAATCTCCACCCACCCACCCACCCTGCTGCCCTCTTACTTGCACTGTGCCTCACAGCTGATTTTTGGGTGGTTTGAGGCTTTTTTTTGGCCTCCAGGAAGGCTTCTGCAGGCTTTTCAGGACGAAAACTAGGCCCGTTTCGTCATTTCCAGTATCTCCGGAAAAACAGGAAGTGATGAAATGGGCCTAGTTGAAAAGCCTGCAGAAGCTTTCCTGAAGCCTTTGGGAGGCTGAAAATCAGCTGTGAGGCGTGGGCATGCACAATTTATTTATTTTATTTTTATTTATTTATTTTGTCAAACAGTTATTAGATAACAGGTATAAGTATAAACATCGTTATAAATACATGAAATGGATACGAATAAGAAAAAAAGAAACAATAGGACAGAGACGTATGAGGTAAGTTTGCCTGCAGCTCTCATGCCGGCACAAAGGGCGCTGCGTGCCATCTGTGGCACACGCACCATAGGTTCGCCATCACGGTCATAGGGTGACATAGTTTTATATATTAAGCTAAAACAAAATAGTAATGGAACAGATATTGCATGAGAGAGAGAGAGAGTGTTGGGGGATGGGGAGATTCTCTTCTAAGTTACCTGTTTCAAATATCCTATGTTACTGCAGGATGTTTGTAAAGGTGTTAATATGATATTGGATGCCAATTATAGGAAACAAGAGCATAATGAAGTATAGATGACATTGAATAGGTACATTTTAAGGAGGTAAAGAGATGTGGTGATGCAGTGGTTAAAATGCAGTATTGCAGGCTAATTCTGCCAACTGCCAGCAGTTCGATTCTCTCCAAGGCTCAAAGTTGACCCAGCCTTCCATTCTTCTGAAGTCGGTAAAATGAGGACCCAGATTGTTGGGGGCAATATGCTGACTTCAAGAATGCTGTAAAACACTATGAAGTGGTTTATAAGTCTGTTAGTGCTGTGAAAAGATTTATGGATAGTACAGGATAGTACCAATCAACAACTTTATGTTTAGATCAGGTCTTGGATTAGTAAATTGGCTAATTATTCAAATGCAGAGCAAGGGGACCTCTAATTTTGAGATGTGAATCAAGAACTCTCCCTGTTTCTCGTGGTTATTTGTTGTGCACATTAATAGAGCTGCCAAGCATAGTGAGAAAAGCGGCATTCAAAAAAACATACTTTTTCTATTTTGCACATGCCTCATGTCTCTAGCCTTGGAAAAATTTGCAGGGATTGCCTTACCTTGCTAAGACACAGTTGAGCGTTCCCTGCACCAAAAAGGAATTACTGGACTTTGAAATAAATTGTTTTCTTGGTGCCAACTGGGGAGCTGGACTGGTGTCTTCTGGAGAAGGGATTCTTTTAACAATCAGGGAAGTGGAGATTCTGGTTGCTCTTTCTTTCTCCGCACTACCTATTTAGCATGCAGAGGGAGTTTCTACCGGCCAGCATCTCTTTCTGTCTCCTACATCACATACTCAGTAAAGCAAGGAGCCTGCGGAAAACCCTGACAGTGAAAATGCTAGTGCTTGGGGAATAACCTTGATAGTGTTGCAAGGTTACTGGCAGTATTGACGGAAACTGCAAACTTTTATTTCACTTCTTTTTTAAGTCTTGCCATCCTGTGTGGTTTTTTTTTTTTTTAAAGAAAGCTTAATCTTTAGTTAACATCTCAGACTTCATTAAAAAAAAAAAAAAGCTTCCTGAATATCGTAGATATTAAAGTACCAAAGTGCATCTGGGACTGCTGACATCTCTTTTAAAACTCAGTATATTTAAATTTTGAGTATTGGAATGGGCTTCTCTCTCTCTCTCTCTCTCTCTCTCTCTCTGTGTGTGTGTATCATTGTTGCAAAATGATTTGCTAATGCTACACTGCTTTCTTCTTAGATCTTGCTTTTGCAGTTGTACAAAGAGTATATGGTTTCTGGTTCCCTTAATAGTGTGCAGCATTTTATAGTATAGAGTCTCACTTCCGATGCTTAATCTGAGCTGAATATAATTGTTTATATATTTCAATACTTGGCTGTCTGAACTTGACACGTGCAAATAATGTTATGTGAAAAGAAAGCAACATAAAAGAGTTTTTGCCTATTCTTCCTAATAGTGATATTTGCTTTTTACTGGTTGTATTTTGCTACGAGATGTGCCGTTTTTGAACTAATCTTGTTGAATGGTTCAATTGACTTTAGGGAATTCTGTACAAGTATATTGTTAAATAATAACATCATAAATGTTTCAATGCATTCAAGGTTTTTGTGCCCTCTGACCATTTTCAGAGGTTCATATTCCAACATCGGCTGTCATGATAGCAATAGCAATAGCACTTAGACTTACATACTGCTTCACAGTGCTTTTGCAGCTCTCTCTAAGTGGTTACAGAGTCAGCATATTGCAGTCTGGGTCCTCATTTTACCCACCTCGGAAGGATGGAAGGCTGAGCCAACCTTGAGCCTGGTGGGATTCAAACTGCCAAATTGCAGGCAGCAGAAATAGCCTGCAATACTGCATTCTAACCGCTGGGCCACCGCGGCTCACGATTGAAGAGAAATGAGTGTTCCGGCTGTCTTAAACTTGAACTTTTCAAATTTAACATTCTGCTAAAAAGATGTCATTTGAAACATGTTGAATGTAAAACACATTTTACATTTGAAACAGTTCTGATCGTTCTAAAAGCATTCTGGATGCAAAGCTGCTGTTTCAAGCTTGCAACATTTCCATTAAGATCAGAACAGCATTTTGGAGTTTTATAGTGAGGTTGGAATAGCTTTTTAAAGTTAGACAATGTATTTTCAGACTTGAAATGTTTCAAATTTAGAACACTTTCATACCTTTAGATTTTTTTTTAAAGGTAAAAATTGTCTGGAATTAAGGTCAACTCATATAGCTGCATAGACATTTTTCTAAAGTAGCCATCACTGAAATTACAATGCTCACGAACGCCAATATTTTAGCTTTCCTTCATGCTCATACAAAGTCATTTATTTTGTAGAGTTGCTTTATTAATATGAGAGTACTCCTCATTAATTGGAGAAAAGTTTTCTTCTGATAAGTTTCAAATTCTGATACAGATATCTAGCTTTTCAACTCTCATTCCTGGAGAACTACTTCTGAAATATGAGTCATACCAGAATTTGAACTCTGAAGGGTTTTATCTCCTGACAAAAATACGGATACACTTCAACTTACAACAGTTCATTTAGTGATCATTCAAAGTTACAACAGCACTGAAAAAAGTGACATGACCGTTTTTCACAGTTATGACATTAGTTAAGTAACACCTGCAGCCCTTAATGCCAAGTCCAGTTCCTAGCGTTGTAAGTCAAGAACTATCTATATTTATCATTTAAAGTTTGGCGTGTTTATGTTGCTGGTTTGTTTGTTTTTTGTTTTGATAAAAAAAAAAGGCAATAGAAAATTAAAAGAGTAAATTGTTAAAGCTTTAAAACAGCAAAGCTTTCAGTTTATCAGAACTTTGGAAGAGAATTAAACAGAGCAGTCATAAAATAGTCCACTAAGAACTGAGTTGAGTCATAAATCCATAAATCAGTCCATAGTCTTCCATCCATGTTGCAAAGGATCAGCCAGACAGCGGGCAGCACCCAAAATTTCAGCAAGCAGCAATGGCAAGGTTTAAAGGTGAGATGCAGGCAATGATTAAATCTGGTCCAGAGTGTAATAAGAACAAGTAACTAAAAAGATAAAAAAGACTGTGAGATAAGCCTTAAATCCCTCTGTCCTCTATAATCCTCACCAAGAATGAAGCTGGCTGGAACTGAAGCTTCACGGTATCCATCTTATTTATTTATTTTATCAAATTTATATAGCCGCCTATTTCACAAATGTGTAATGAAATCATACCACAATCTTCTCTTGAAGTGCTACCAGGCTCTACATGGGTTTGCCTACATTTGTGTGTGTATGGAGGTGAAGGGGTGTCTTCATAGGCCTTGAATTAGGTTTCATAGGTCTGGAACTAGATTTCAAGCTTTCAGCACTGAGGTATAATTGAAGCTGCATCTGGCCATTCATTGCTAGAATGGGGACTTGACTCTTTAGTTGAAATGGTATGTAGGAATGATCTTAGGAAACAGGAAGAAGAGCTGCAGATTAGACAGCAGTCATGTAAAAGGTAGCTCACCTTGATGAGCATAGATAAAACTCCAAGATTAACATCAGACCTACAGTCAAGATGTAAACAGTATCCTAATCAAGGACCTGCCAAAGAAGCTAACAGTAAATAGGATCCCATCTGGATTAGTCACTAGGATCAGAGGTTTAGCATTCCACACTTTCAGACTTATGCTAGAACTCATTTTCAGGGAACTTCTCTCTGGCAGAGTGTCTGGTAGTGTGTGGTATTTATATGGCGCCCGTTGCGTGTGGTTTTTTAGATGTTGATTAGGGTGTTGATGGCTGGCTATTAAGTCACTGGCTGTTCTTTCCTTGTGCTGCCAAGCTCTTGCCTCCTATGTGCTTGATAAGCTGGTGATAAATCAGCACTCCTGTTGCCTGACAAGAGGCCCGTTTCCCAGGCTTCCATCACTTCCCCGGCTGTTTTTGCGCCTGCTTGTCCAATAATCTTAGTAGCTGCAAAATGGAATGTGTATCCTTGTTTACTGTAGTATATTCGCCTTCATTTATAACAGTAAGTAGCCCAACCGAAAACCACCAAATAATGACAGGTCGAGACACTAGAGTATAACCAGAAAGTCCAGTTGCCTATCGAAAAAGCACCTTTGACTGAGAATCTCCATGGACACTAGAATATAAATTGAGATCAAAACCCACTCCCTATCAGCATGATGATGTTACCTAGCTGGGGTAATGAAACGTCTGCAAGAAAACAATCAAGCTCAGAAAAACACCAAGGACCCCTGAAAAGTATCTTAGTCCACAGAAAGAGAGAAACAGGGGTGGGTTTCTACCGGTTCTGTCCACCTCTGTAGAACCGGTAGCTCTGAAGAGCAGCAGACATAGAACCGGTTCTATGTCTGCTGATGTTTTTGCCCACCCACCCACCTGGGCTCTTACCTGACCTTTATTTCCTGATTTTTTCAACTTCAGCTGTTGTGCGAGGCACAGCTGCAGTTAAAAAAGCAGGAAAAAAAGAGGGCTTTTTGAAAGGCTGCTTCTCTGCACGCAGCATGCTGATGACGATTTACAGGCGCGCCAATGGCAGCATGCAGGGAAGCACGTCGTAAATCACCGAACCTCGTAATTAACCGAACTGGTAGTTAACCCTGTTGGATCCCACCCCTGGAGAGAAGGGATGCAGGAAGTGTTTCAGAAAAGTCCCTCCCCAGTTTTCTAGAGAGTGAAAGGCGATGGGAAAGGAGGAAGAAAATTATTTTAATACTCTTGCAAGATTCTGTTCGTGTAACCTTACTATAAAGATAGAGCTGATACTCATATTTTCTTGTCTAGACTACCTTGGAGGGCTATGATCAGTATATGATCTACCAGATTCCTTAGCCTAATTCTTCTTTCAGGAAGATTGTATGACAAAAAAAAATGCTGTGCCCTGACCACCACCACCCCCCAAAAAAAAAGTTCTTTAGTGTTTTGAAGATATGAGGACCAGCTATAATTCCGGACTATGCAATCCAGTTGTTAGCAGCACTGGAGGAAAACCTTTTCAAACAGCCAACAAACAGGATTCTGCCTGCAGTATCTTCAGGATAACTAGACACTTTTAAATCCCTTAAGTCTCTGGCTCTGTTTTCCATCTTCTACCTACACGTCTACTTAAACACCAGAGAAAAAGCCCCCAAAACATCTCTTGTAATTGTTAAATTGGCGGGTCAATTTGGTAAAAACTGTGTCTCAGCAGCTATTAAATTATTTGAAGCCAAAGTTTTGGATTTGATGCTATATGGTGCTCAATTATGAATTTATGAGACGTTTCCCAGTTCAGTAGCAAGATTCTTGAAAATCTTACTACAAGTTCCTTATTCAGCTAGAATTAGGCTGCATTTCTCTTGGGGCCTGATTAAGACTTTGTCATCTTATATTCTGGCAGAATCAAGTCTGTTGGGGAACTCCTTAGCTTATCATACACTGCTGGATAGGTTCTCTTCCAACCTAGAAAGACAAATTAATGACTGTTTGGCATCTTGTGGTGTCATCTGTCCCCACTACCTGCTTTGGGACTTGATAAAACCCTGGCTGAAGTAAACCAATGTTTTGGATCTAGTTATCCAATACGACAGAGGCAAAGTCCATTCCTTTTAGAACACAATTATTCTTTCTCCTTGACTAACTTGTAGATATTTCTTTAACATAGGAAAGTACTTTGCCCTGAAGTGGGGCACTACCTATGAGGACAACAACTGGTAGATATACAAGTATCTTGTGTGAAAGATGAATTTCTTTCAGTTCAGGATCAAAGGGTAGAATCTGTATTATACCTGTTATTAAAATGTCCATAGTGCATCCAGTGGCAATTATCAATTGTTAATAACTCTAATTGCCCCAATTGTCATCGCAACCAGGAGGCTAATTATTCTTCTGCGTGGAGCCAGTTCAGAAACTTCTAAGAAGTTGCAATTTGCATCAGTAGCATTAGTTGTTGAAAATAGCGTTTGTTGTCTGGTACCTTCCTCATAATTATTTGCTGCTAATTGCTGTAGGATGTACTGTATGCTGGGGTTTTTAAATTTTTTTGTTTGGTATTGGAACATAAATCAGTTGATTGAAGTGGATACCTAAGCAAATAAATAGCAATAGCAATTAGACTTTTATCTGCTTCACAGTGCTTTACTCTAAGTGGTTTACAGAGTCAGCATATTGCCCCCAACAATCTGGCTCCTCATTTTACCCAGTTTGGAAGGCTGGGAGGCTGAGTCAACCTTGAGCCTGGTGAGATTTGAACTGCCAAATTGCAGGCAGCTGGCAGTCAGCAGAAGTAGCCTGCAGTACTGCGCTCTTAATTACTGCACCACTGTGTCTCTTTAAAGAAGAGAAGCCAGTCCTTCAGACAACCATGCTGTAAGCTATTTAAAATCTCGAACTGGATCTACAAATGGATCACTGGTTTATTTTTCTGTATTGGGTCATATGAGCGTGCTATCATGCCACAGATAGATTAGAATTTGTGCCAGTTAATGTAAGGGTTAGGTTAAAGTTAGAGGGCAGTGTGATAGTCTAAATATGTTATAAATAGTGAAATCTTCTCAAGTCCAACTAACTCAAGAACTATCAAAATTAATGCACTAAATATAATTATGTCAACATGCTCCTTGTCCAGTACTGTATCGCTTTCATCTCTTTGGTATCTGCTATCTTGAGAGCCCCACCTGAGAATATAATTTTTCATTCATAAATATTTCTTGCATATTCCTTTTATCTGATTTTTGTTTGGCGTCCAGAGTCACCTCACCTTTGTATAGCATTCAAAATTTGATATATAAATGAATAAAATTTACCTTAATATATTCATTGTAGCCTCTGTTCCATGGATTTTTTTTAATTTTGTAGTAATTAAAACTGTACTCATTGAGCTTTCTGCTAAATCACTTCAGCAAATTATTTTTGCAGTTGTTTGCAAAATAATTTGGTGTATTTCAGAATTCTACTATTTATAAAAGATTACTCTGGGACAGTGTTGAGAGTAGCCTGAGACAATTGTTACGAAACCAAAAGAAAAATGTATTTTCTATGAAAGGCCCAGCTGTTAAGATTCTGCACTTCTGCCAACTAGTTGGGATGCTATAGGTAGCAAAAATATTACTTCTGTGGCTGTCATTGTTACTTGTAAAATGAAGTTGTTCTATGCTAGCAGGCTTTTAGATCTATTATTTTCCTTGGCAGAGGGGATAATATTAGGCAACTTGAAAGCAAATTTTGTTCCTTCAGAAGGGGGACTGGTAAAGTATATGAACTTTTTGAACTGCTTTTATCTACAATTCTGTCAAGTTATCATTCCCCTTTCAGAGAAAAGAGGGGGGGAATGCACAAATTTTATGCACTGTTAAAACTATAGTTAAAGGCTCTAGGTGACAGGTTTTGTGAAATAATCAGTCATGCTGCAATAGCCAGAAAAAGTTGTACTGTTGTAGCTTCCATTGTAAATAGTCTTGCAAGATGAGAAGATGAGGCTTTTGTGGAAAATCTGTACTGCATTCCCATTTGTTTCATGTTCTTTGGGCTGAATATCTTTAAACAATAAAGGAAGGAAGTTTTATTTAAGAAGGTTTGTCTATCTAACGCAAAGCAATAGCACTTAGACTTATATACCGCTTTACAGCCCTTTCTAAGCAGTTTATAGAGTCAGCATATTGCCCCCAACAATTTAGGTCCTCATTTTACCCACCTCGGAAGGATGGAAGGCTGAGTCAACCTTGAGCCTTGTGAGATTTGAAATGCCAAATTGCAGGCAACCGGCAGTCAGCAGAAGTAGCCTGCAGTACTGCACTCTAACCACTGTGCCACAGTGGCTCATCTATCTTATCTGACCTGACCTGACCTGACCTGACCTGACCTGACCTGACCCGACCCAACCCTACCCTACCCTACCCTACCTTCCTACTACCTATCTATCACTTTAAGATTTGGGGGCTTCAACTAGACTTCCCCATGTTGCCGGGGTATTCTGGGAGTTAAAGTGCATGGATCTTAAAGTTGCCAAGGTTGGACTCCTCTGATTTAAATGATACATCTCTAAATAGAAGCATTGCATAGTACCATTACTAACTTCAGTACTATGAATTAGTTTTTTATGGTATTAAAATAGTTTATTTGCTATTTTTAAGTTCTTTTACAATTTGTTAATGAAATAATCCAGTTAAAAAAGTGTTCAGCTTCTTATTTATCATTAAATATGAAAAGGTAAAGTTTTGCAATTCTTTTTCTGGAATCTGATACATTAGAACTTTACAGTAAAACCAGCAAGCATGAGTGGTTTGATGAATTATATACAAGTAGTAAGTGAAGTGGCATTTATCAATATTCTTTGCAATTCTTTCCCACATAACTGATGGTTAGATGAAGCAAGCATGTTTAACAGTTTGTATTGAGCATGATTTTTACCCTGTATTGGCAGAGCCTGTTGCTGTTCATTTCTTGGTTCTAGGAAAACATCCAGTGTCAACATCCAGTGCATCTCTAGAGACTGTTAGAGAAACAAAGGTAATTAGGGAACTGGAGGCTAAACCGTACAATGAATGGTTATGGGAAGTGGATATATCTAGTCTAACAGAAGGACTAGGAGTGACATGATAGCAGTCTTCCAATATCTGAGCAGCTGTTACTGTTCTGACCCAGGCTTCATGAACCGTGACTATTCACAGACTTGTTTTAAAAACAAAACCTATTTTATTGCAACACTGGGAATTGTTTTCATTCCCAGCTGGAATTAAGCT
The DNA here is from genome assembly GCA_023653725.1 of Bungarus multicinctus. Classification (NCBI taxonomy): domain Eukaryota; kingdom Metazoa; phylum Chordata; class Lepidosauria; order Squamata; family Elapidae; genus Bungarus; species Bungarus multicinctus. The sequence goes on along the minus strand of CM042844.1, from coordinate 81,313,651 downwards.
CAAACAGTCCCCCAAGATAAGCACACACCTTTCAGTTCTGTGAAGTGCTGCCAAAACAGAAGTATCAAATTAACTAGAAAAGAAACCAACCGAAGTACAAGAAAAACCAACCGAAGTACAAAGAGCTTCAATGATGATTCGGAACCGATGGAGTCACTTTGCTTCCTGCAAAGGTTTCATCATCTTGGCCTAACTTTTATCTCTGATGGGAGGGGCAGTCACCTTCCAGTCTTACTCCCGAGTCGCCCCTTTTGTTTCAGCTCTTGCCTCCTAGCAGCTCTATGCACACACGCACTGGGAACAGGCTCCCATGGGTCCTCTACTTCGCTGCTGCCAGATTCCGAAGGCTCTGGAGGCAGCACCCCACTCCCAGATGGTCCTGGCCCCATCTCTGCATTGGACGCAGAACCCTTGTAAGAGTCCTCTCCAGACTCCCTGACTGGTCCCCGTTCTTCCCCACTGTCCGATTCCGCTGCCATCTGCACTGGCTGCGAACCATAACAGTTACAAAGAAAAGAGGCTCAACCTCTTTTCCAAAGCATCTGAGGGCAAGACAAGTAGTAATGGATGGAAGCTTAAGAAAGAGAGTTCCAACCTAGAACTTAGGAGAAATTTCCTGTCAGTGAGAACAATTAATCAACGGAGTGGCTTGCCTCCAGAGGTTGCGGGTGCTTTAAAGAAGAGAGGCTTTTAAGAAGAGATTGAACAGCCATTTGTCCAGAATAGTATAGATTCTTTTGCTTGAGCAGGGGGTTAGCCTAGAAGACCGCCAAGGTTCCTTCCAGTCCTGTTATTCTATATTTTGTTCTGTGCTTTGCTCTGGCAGTCCTAAAGGAAGTCATATGATGGTGGGGGTAATGTTGCAAGAAGTAAGTAAACCATCCCAAAGATGCAACTTCTTCAACAGCTCCAAGCACTTATTCTGAAAGCTTTGCAATATTTGGGTTGGTAACGATGGCCTACAAGGTCCCTTCCAACTCTGTTAATCTATGAATCCCCATGTATGCACTGAAAGCCTAAACCTGCTGTTCTTTGGGCATTCTTCCCACAGAAGGACTTTCTCAACATTTCTTTGGATAACTTCTTACCATAAGTCCATGTGGTCTGATGTATGATGAGGTGCACTCAGTGTAACAAATACACCGCCACGCGTCTTTTAGAGCTAGCAAAACAAACAGTTGTGGTAACTTTTTTGCCAAAAATTCTTAACTTGATTTTGCTCTTTCGGTTCCAGTACTTGAGGGGCCGGTTACAGAGAATCAAAAAAAAAAAAAATCATAAAATGGGGCAAAACTCACTTAATAAATGTCTTACAACTTGTGGTTGTAAGTCAAGGACTACCTGTAATGAAGCATTTAACGCTCCATCCCTGGAGATTTCTAAGAAGAGGTTGGGCAGCCATTTGTATGTCTAGTATGGGGACTAGAAGGCCACCAAGGTTCTTCCAACTCTTCGTTATTCTGTATTCTGCAAGTTGTCATTTTACCAGCAATAGTATGAGGAGAAGAGAAGGTTGTACTAACCTGTGTTGTGCAATAATGAGTCAGCTTTATGCAGTTGTATTACTAATCTCAAAGGGCAATATAACAACGCCCAGAGAAATCCATAACTCTTACTCATTCAGAATTGTATAACTTTCTATCTCTAAGGGATTGAACTAAGAATAGAAACCAGATTATAGGAAGAGAACATGAAATGAAGTTGATATATCATTTATGTCATGGCATTTGGTTCTATCTCCCCTCTGGAAATAAGTAACATTTTGTGCGACAGGTTGCACCAATTTATCACATTTCTTTGACCGTATTTTTCTGTTTCTGCAGTCATTGAGATAGGGTTGGAAATGGGGAAGGTGCAAGTGCTTATTTTTCCTAAAAATCTTTGCAGCTAATTCCTCATCCTACGAAGCAACACAAAATATGATTTCACATGACATGCAAACTTTGCTACTGGCTGCAGAAGATTTAAAGAAAGTGGTCCAATTCTTGTCTCATCTAATATTAAATTCTTACAGTAAGCTAGATTCGGCTGCTTGTTTTACCTTTATTTTTTGCAAAATCAAGAACATGAAATGCAGCCAGTGCTCTGTTTCCAAATTCTCAATAGAAAAATAATTTTTCCCAGATAGGGCACTTGGTGGGCCAAATGAATCCATTGCCATTAGTGTCCATGTTTATGTGTGCTGAGTCAGCGAGAGTAAGACAGTAGTGCCTAATTAGAGCACTATTCTGTACGAACAGGCTGACGGCTGATATTAAGTACAGAAATGTCTTAAATTAATAATTAAACAATCCTTTCCACACAAGAAAGGATGGAAAATTCTTGCCATTTTGCTAAACATTGAATGGACAGAGGAAGCACCATATTAGGCTTCGCCTGTTATTTCATAGTCTACTTTTATCTGAAGAGAACTGTTTTATTTTTTCCTGAAAAGGTAGCTTCAAGTAACAATTAGCTGAAAATATGTTCAAATGTAACAAAGAAGGTAACTAAGGACATCCCAAAAGTGTTTTTTTTCAAAAGGCAACTGGATGTTCTTTGTTTTTCCTTGAAGACTTTTCCCTTCTCATCCAAGAAGCTTCTTCAGTTCTGACTCGGTCAACAGTTCTGACTCTGTGAGAACTGAAGAAGCTTCTTGGATGTGAAGCGAAATATCTTCAAGAAAAAACAAAGAACATCCAGTTGCCTTTTGAAAAAAAAAAAAAACGCCTTTGGGACAGTCATGACTTGGATGAGTGAGAATCTCCATAGGCATGTAATTAAGGGCATTGGCTGTTATGTAAAATATCTGTAATGAACTCTTGTGGGTTCTATTTTTTGGAGTGAATCTCTCACCCCAATTATTTTTACAGACTAAAGAAGCAGTGAGGGTCTGGCTTAATTGATCATATCATTGCCAGTTATTTTTCCATCAGTTTTTCCACTTGTTATTTAATATAGCCATATCTCCAGATTTCAAGTAAACTTATAAAGAACTTTGTGCCCTAAATCAATTGTCAGATCATTTCGGTAGGTTAGGGGTATTTCTAATGTGAACTAATTTTTGAGGCCTGTGAGTGTTAAATTTTAAACCATAGCTTAAAGGTAAACCGAATTAAACCACATAACGATTTTTTTGTTCCCAGGGAAATAATTGAGTGACTTTTTTTCCCCAGTTAAAACAATATATATGGAAGAAAGGTTCCATCAAAACTTTTGCTTTTTAATATTGCTTTATAGGCAGCCAAGATTTACTAACATAGTTAGATGCACTTGGCTTGATAACATTTGCTTTAACTTAATATAAAATCCTACTGTAAATGTTTATTTCTTTTTTTGAAGGGAAACATTTCCTATCTGCAGACATGAAATTCAGAATGCCATTGCTGTCATCCTGATGCTTTTGTTTGATTTGCATTCTCTGTAAATGGTTGTCAGATTGATGTGTTAATGTACTTAAGTATACACTACCATAGGGAACCGCATGTTTTCAGTTTCATATCTTCTTCGCATTTATTTTCTCTTAATATTTTACTACTTTAGTAAACAACATTGACAAATACCATAAAAATATTTCAGAACTGAAAAGAACTATTAATAACCTTCATTTCTACACACAGAATCCTTCCTACAGGGGTTTATCAAAATATGTTTAAATAAGCTGTCTCTGTGTGATTCCATATTTGAATGATTATCCAAAGCTCTTTAAAGAAATCTTGTGCAGCGGAGTTTGTTAAAAAAAAGCTTTGTGAATGAAATGTGAAAAATGAGTCAGGCAGAGTGCAAGCCCACACACCCTGTTTACATTGCTTATTTTCCTATTTCTGCAACAGAAGTGGTATCCGCATTAGAATGAATAAAATCTTTTACCAAATCAGTTTTTGCAGAATTAAAACTGTGCAATTATTAAGTATTAATGGGATCCCTTATATTTCATTTTAAGCTCTATCAATAAGCACATCTCGGAATGCATAATTGGCTAATATCCAAGCTGTTGCATATTGTTCTGCTGTCAATTGCTCTCATGCCCCTGTCCGAATCTGATTCAGAGGGGGAGGCTGAGCAGCTGACAGGGAGTGGGACTGTGGCTCCGTTGGCTGTGGAAGAAACTGGGGAAGGGCAAAGTCCGACTGGGCAGAGCAGGGGAGAGGTAGAGCAAGGAAGAGGGAATTCGGAGGAAGACCCAGGCTCACCCCCTTCTCATCCTAGGGCACGCAGGGAGGAATGGAGAAGGGAGCAACGTGAGTTGCATGGCTTACGGGGGAGGAAAGGGCCCTGATTCCCTTCATTAGCTGCAGCTGGGAACACAGTGTTTAAAAAGGGAAGCTGCGCACAGCAAGTTGTTGGGAGGAAATCGTGAATTATTTGGTTTCATCGAGACTTATCTGTGTTCCTGGGGTCTTCCCAATTGTGTGTGTTTTGCTGTGCTTTCAAGGCTGCAAAACTAGACATACCCAATTTCTTCAACAGTTCTTCATATATTTTAACTTTTAGTCTCCTAATCATCAGTATAACTGATGACCTGAAAACTATAACTCTTTAATGACGGTCTTTCAATTAGTTTGCTTAAGATAGCCCCACTGAAGTCAATACTAATTCAAAGAGTTATAAGTGGGTCTGTTCTGTTCTGGATCCAATCCATTAATAGTATTTTAGTGCTCTAATGACTAACTGAGGTGTGTGATATGAATTTGTTCTGTGTGCAATGGATTTTAAATAATGTTTCTGTAATTTGATGTTCTTTATCAATAAGTTTGGTGAACTTTCAACAGTAGATATAGATTGAGTACAGAAATAGTAATTTTATGTTTCTTTATACTCTTGCTTATAAAGCTTAAAGAGGCTGCATTCATGTAAGGAATGCAGTGTTCATGTACAGTACCTATAAATGCAGAATTTGGTATAGCATTTTTGATGGTTTCTGAAGTTAAACACAAGTTTATCTTGTGGGTATTGCTGAAAAGGATCTATTCGTGTTCAGGATTAAAAAAAACATTTGCAGCAACTATTTATACATATGCTTATGTATTCATCATATACTTGTGTAAATACAGGTTTTTTTTTTTATAACTCATCTACTTTTAATTTTTGTCTCTTTTTTCCCACTCTGGAATATACTGTTAACAAGACGAAGATATAAAACATGTTTTTATACTTTAATTTATTTATTTATTTGTAATTTTGTATTTATTAAAAAATACAAACTATTTAATTATTCAACCCTAGTTTGCTGCTTTTGGACTTACTTCTGACTCAGTGTTTATCTTAGTGTTCTGCTTCAAGGTAAAATGCAGCAGCATCTAGAGCCAATGATGGAAATTATCCTAGAATCAGAGAACTTCTAAGTCAATAGCAATCCTTCTAACTGAGATTAATCTTTAGCCTCCATCTTCCAATCCAGTCCCTCACAGCCTCCAAACACTTCCACTGCTTAGCCCAGGGTGTAGTAATGCAGAAGTTTCCAGTTATAGTGATAATGTCTCAGTTTGTGCCAAGAGATTATTTCTTCAAGCTGCTTCTTCATGTAGATGTAAAATAAAATAAGGGACGTAGCTGAATCTAAGGACACCAGACCTTGATTTTTTTTTACCTGTCCTTAATTTTGAAATTTCAACCAGGATGGAACAAACAAACCAGCATTTCCAACTTGAAGCCCTTCCAGGTAGTGTGGTGTCTATTTGTATTATGTGTATAATCATGTGTGTGTGTGTGTGTATACATACACACACAAACAGATAAATAGTGGACTAGAGAAAGAACTGAAATTTTGAACCAGAAGGTTGAGCTATGCCATTTTGAAAGGATATTTTTTAAAAAAAGTTTAGGGAAGTTTTTTTTTTTAAGGTAGTGAATATAAGGAAAGGGCGATGAGAAAATGAAATATTAGAAATTATTTCATTTTGCACCACTGGAATGACTTTGATAATTTAATTATTCATTCTCCTTATGTTTTGCAATAAAATGCAGAATCAAAATTAAAACCTTAGATACCAAAATGCATTTAAGAAGCAGTTACATTCATTTCATTTAGAGTTACTAATCCCAAATTTTACATGACATTTCCAGATCTGAACAGGCTATTTCTGTTTAAATCGTTCTGATTTAAACTGTAATGCTTCTTAAATATTAGCCAAAAAAAATCATTTGTTATTTATGCATGCCTTTAATGATGTATTGAAGCTTAATTTGATGCTCAAGTTTCCAGGGGGTATATTCCCTTTAGACTCATGGAGAGCTTCTTTGGCGCTGATATCAAAAAGACCATACTGTTAGATAAAAGCAACTTCAGAGATTCAATTTAGTGGTGACTGTAGGGTTTATGATTGATTCAGAAAGAACTGAAAGTGGGCGTACATAGCCTGATAGCACAACACATTTTTTTAAAACTAGAAGTATCAGATTCTTTAGTTAAAGGCCTAATGTATTGATAAAAGGATACCTACCTATTTTTAATTATTATTAGTGTGACTTTCTCTGGCAAATATGACATATCTCAAAGTGCTAAATATGACATATCTCAGAGAAAGCAAAAGAAGCTTGCTGGTCCAGTGATTATCCCTACGTATATTTCAAAGAACAAATTATTAAATATATTTAATGTGTTCGTGGAAGACAAATCGTAATCTTTTTCAGAGATACAGTTATATTACAAGTCTTTGTTCTCTTATTAAACATTTCTCAAGGCCCCTAGAACAGGTTCATTATTCTTCTTTTTAATAAGAAGAAACATTTTAAGATATAGTTTGCTAAATCCTTCTCAACTGTTATCTATACTGGGCTACTTCAGTATTCGATTGGTGTGCTCCTTGCCAGCCGTACTGTAATATACTTAGGAAAAAGAAAAGTGGATATCCAAATTAATTAGCCAGCTGTGCCTGCAATTAGGGCTCAAGGCATTGAACTAAAGAATAAACATGTATTGATTTTCATGTTCTGTTATCAGTCTGTTTCAACCAGAAGAGGGAAAGACACTAAGTATTTTCAAAATTTCTTTCCTAGAAAGCTAAACTAATACATTCCTAAAATGGCAGGAATAAATTCATACAGGTTGTATCAACATATAACCACAATCGAGACTGTAATTTCAGCTAAACTATAAAAAAACACATTGCAAATTGCAATCATGTGACCATAAGATGGTGTAATGACCAGTGGTGTGATTCAGCTGGTTCACACTAGTTCACTCAAACCGGTAGTTAAGTTTGTGTGCAGTTTAGTGAACCAGCTGAATTACCACACCCAGCCCCACCTCGCGACTCCCACAATGGCCAACCTGACTCTGGACGAACCGGTTGTTAAGTTATTTGAATCCCATCTCTGGTAATGAGTCATAAATGCAAGCCAAGAGCCTGAACATGGGATAGAGAGGCCCTTGTAACTTTGAGAATAGGTCAAAAGTAGTTTTTTAAAAGTCCATCATAATTTTGAATGGTCGTTAAACAATCAGTCATTAGTTGAGGACTTACAGAATAAAAATCTATAGGATTTTTTTACTCTTCAAGTCAAAGTGTTGAAAGACGTGTTTATGCATGACTGACAATCAACCATTTAATTAGTTAAATCAACTATTTAACTAATTAGTTAAACTTACTAGTGGAATTAGGATGGTTTCATCACTTTTCAGTCCTTTATTGCCCTTTGCATACTGAAATAATGTTGTCTTGGTTTGCATTCAGTTGTGTGAGGTAGATATGGTCTTCATTTATTCCTGAGGATTTTAATGTTACTTTTACATTTGTGAAGAATTTATTATCATCAAATCTTTATTTGGTCATAGACCAGCCTGTAGAATACAGAAATTGCAGTTAGTTAAAATAAAACACAAGGTAAAAGAAATGTATACATATTTTATATATATTCTATTAAAAAAAAATACTAAGAGGAGTTAGAATTTCTTCTACAGTGTAAAATGGAGATTATTGAGCAGTACTTGAACTGTGTACCAGAGAGGTGATATCAGATTGATCTGATAAAAAGCATTTTAGCATAAAATAAATCAGAATGACCAGGATATTTAATAAAAATAACTCCTGGTGTGCTCCTGTGTAAAGGGGACAATAGATCATAATGTGTTCCAATCATTCAATCCAACAGTTCAACCAGTATATGGACACAGTCTTTGTTTGCAGGGATTTTCTTTCCCTCAATAGCAACTGATGTGAAGAATTCTAGTTCATTTTCACTTTCTATATTCTACTTGAATCTTTTCTGGAGGATCTTGCACTCTGCAGCAGATAGGGAGCAGAGTCTATCCATTCTAGTTCGGTTTAGGTTTGTTCTTAATCATAGTTTCAATAACAATACAAATAGGGTTTGTTAAGGCCAGAGGGGAGACAAATTAGGGCACCCCATTGCTAAACTCAACTCCCTTCAACCCAGCCTCAATTGGGCTTGGGGCAGTGGTGGGATTCAGCCAGTTTGCACTGGTTTAGACGAACTGATTGTTAATCCTCCACCCCCCCCCCCATCAAAGTGTATCCAGGGCTGCAATGGACAAATAGGCAACGGAGCAGCCTTTGCGAGATAAGGAGAAGGCCGCTTTCTGTCTTTTTTATTCCTGCTCCTCCTCCTTCCCTCGTGCCGGCGACTCCATTTCCTGTTTCTCCATTGCAGTGCAGCACCCAGGATACACTTTGAAGGGGAGGATTTAACAACCGGTTCACCCATGGTCAGGTTGGCTTTTGCGGGAGGCTAGTCCCGCATGTACGGTGGAGCTGGAGGATGGGGATGGGCCCTGCCTCCCATGACAGCCAATCTGACCCTGGGCGAACTGGTGGTTAAATTATTTGAATCCCACCACTGGTTTGGGGTGATAACAATAGCATTTATATACTGTTATATACTGTTTCTCAGTTCGTTACAGTCCCCTCTGTAAGCAGTTTACAGAGCAAGCTTATTGCCTCCAACAATCTGGGTGCTCATTTTACCAAGTTCAGGTGGATGGAAGGCTAAGTCAACCTTGAGCCAGTCAGGACCGAAGGAATCGAGCTCCCGGCAGTGAGCAGAGTCAGCCTGCAATACTGCATTCTAACCGTCGCACCACCACAGCTCCTCAATATTTTTATGTTTGGTTTTCTTTTTCTTTGGTTTGTTTTTGTGCTTTTAAAAAATATCTATAGGGTGGTTAGCATTTTATGCTTTGATTGCTAGGTAGGTTCTGATTTTAGGTGTGCATTGTTGATTACTTTGGGTATTTGCATAATTGGAAATGCACCTCAGCTATCATCGGTTGCTCAGTTTTTCAACCATGTTAATTGTGCTACTTTCCATCTATTTGGAAAATAGCAGTTTGATCTTTACCAACTATAGCAAGGGCATCTTCCATGCATGAAAGACGTTAGCAGCTCATTAGTGAAACCTGACTAAAGAGTTGCCATTGTGGTGTTAAAAGAACAATAGCATACCTCAGCTATTTTAAGGTTGAGTTATCCTGATGAGCATATGGGTGAGAGAGAAAGAGTATGTGTAAAATAACCTATTATTTAGAGCCAGGCTACAGATAGCAGATTGTACGAGATGTTTGAACACTTTTCGTTTTTTCAGTAATTACTAACTGAAGTCTTATTGGAGAATTTTCCCATTTCTGTTTTCATTTTGTACTCATATATTGTGGCAATAGTAGTGAAAATATGTAGCTTGGGGTTGACATGTAGCAATGCTGGAGTTCTCTGGCTTTCAGTTAAGTTTTACCTGCAAACTTGTCTCTCAAGCTTGGTTTTTCTTGTGAAGATATTTCATTGCTGTCCTAAGTAATATTAGCAGCTGTTTTCCTTGGGGCAGTGTGTTAAAAGGGAAGGCTGTGAGTTAAAGCTGAAGCAGCATTGTACTCTGGTTTTAAACAAAAATTAAGGACATTTTCCCTACATATATTGCCAACAGGTATAAAGTATAAGTTGAAAAAAGGTGAGAACTGACTATGTAAATTACATTGTAGGATCTTCTGTTTTACATATAACTCAAAGTATTCTATTCAGTCTTCTCTGGCAAATTTATTATTGAATAAGCAGCTTACTGTTCAACTTTCACTTGTAGCTTTCATTTATTAATCCAACCATTACTTTAAAAACAGATTATGTGTGAATTTAGAAGTAACACGAGTTTTCTGTTTTAAAATTCATTCAGAAGAACATTTCTGAATAAGGGGATTGTTATTGCAATGAGTATGATATTCATTATTTCTTCAGTATCTCACTATTAATTTTCTGTGGTGAAGCTTGTGGCTCTTTACACATTTCCTTTTTTGGGCATAGAAGTGTACTGTGCAGTATTTCTGAATATCTTTGAATAAACTGGGATATTTTTTGTGTGTTTCATCCCTAATCTGATACTGATTCTGTTTTGTGTTTATTAAAAAGAATGGAAGTCTTAATAGCAACATTGCATCTCTTTGAACAAGTGAATTAAAAAATGAAGAGTACAGAAGGACAATTATGTTATTCATTCATTCTTTCATTCATTCATTCAATTTATTTATTGAATTTATTTGCCACCCATTCTTGTTTTTTGTTTGTTTGTTTTAGATACTAGTTTTTCTAATCATGGGAAGTCATTAGAGAGTCTTTTGCAAAATCTTGTTCATTATTGTCTAACCTAACTTGCCTATGTTTAATGGTAAACATTTTTACTTTTATCCTTTAAGGGACAGGCTTGTGGTAGTTTTATTTATAGTTCCACAGAGGAAAGTTTTCTTAGATTCTTTTCTTGTGTTTATGGAAAAATATGGCCCAAAGCATCCCTATTTATATTTTTATTTACTAGCAACATGTTTTCCGTGTTTACTTATTTGAATCTTGTTTGATCAAGTAACTAATCTGCTGCATTTTGAAAAAAGTTGTATGAAGTGTGAATTTATAAGAATCCTACAGCTCTTTCACATTTTGTAAGCCTACCTCACTGGCTTTTATGCCATAAATAGGTTTATGTGAAGAAAGAAGACTTGGATTTTTGCTGTAATTTGGAGAAAGATTTATAGAAAACTTAATAACTTCAAGAGCCAGTTTGGGGTAGTGATGAAGGCATCAAGCTAGAAACTGGGAAACCGATGTTCTAGTCCTCACCTTAGGCACAGAGCCAGCTGAATGACCTCTGGCCAGTCCTTTTCTCTCAGCCCTAGGAAAGAAGTAATGGCAGACCACTTTTGAGAAATCTTGCCAAGAAAACTTCAGGGATTTGTTCCGGGCAGTAAATGAACACCAGACATAACTGAACAGAGGGGGAAAAAGTATACTTCATTTGACTGTAATCTAAGGGAACCATAACAATAATTCTTGGTTGTTAACGAAATAGAAGCCTTCTTTAGGGAGAATAGGATATGCAGCAAGGACATCTTCTCTTTCCATGCACAGATGTTAGCAGCTCATTAGTGAAAGTTGACTGACCACTACAAATGTGATATAGAGCAGCATACGCCAGCTATTTTAGGATGGGGTTTATCCTGGTGAGCATGTGAAAGAGAAAGAATCTATGTAAAAAATAATCTATTTTTTAGACTCAAGATATAAGTGATGGATTGCATGAGTTGCATGTTCATTTTTATTTTTCAGTGACGCTCACCCTTGCCATCTGCTATAGGCCACAAAATGACATCAGGTGTATCATGACATTGTTGCACAAATCACATCATCAACACCTATCACCCTTATTGACTTCAACTTACCTTGGCAGATGTCTTTGAATGTTGCCTTTTGGGATGCTGGTGTAGTCTACTATCACACCAAAAGCTAACACAACCTTCAGGTCATCTGCAATGCTGTTTGAATAGAAAGGATTGTATTTCTGGAATATCAGAAGTCACATTTTTGGGGGTGAAAAGGGTAGGGGTATCCGACCTTAGTAACCTTAATACTTGTGGACTTCAATTCCCATGCTGGCTTGGGAATTCTGGGAATTGAAGTCCACAAATGTGTATTAAAGTTGCCAAAGTTGGATATACTACTCAAGGACAGGGATGTCAAACTCAAGGCTGAGGGATGGTCCCGGCCCATGGGTTATTAAATTTGGCCCATGGGGTTGCTCTGGAAACAGCTTCTGCCATCAAAAATGGAGCTCCAGAGGACTATACACAGCTCCCCTGAGCTTCGTTTTTATTGGCAGAGTGCTTGGGCCATAACAGGCGCCTCCAATACGAGTGACGTTGAGCTGGCTACGCCCACACTGGCCTCTCCCCCTGGAGATCAAACACAACCCTGATGCAGCCCTCAATGAAATCGAGTTTGACACCTGCAGTTTCCTGGAAAAAAAGTAATAATAAATATTCATTCCATCAAATCGCCTGAAACTAATGATCAGATTATTTCCATTGATGGAACTTAGCTTTATTATTATTTGGGAGAGACATTCATGAAATTATTATTTTCCACACCCATTAATTAAAATCCATTAATGGATTTTTTTTTCAGTATCTGAGGGAATGATGTTATGCTTGCCCCAATCAAGGATAATTAAAGTAGTAGCAAATTAAAAAGTAAAATGTTTTCCATTGTCCTCTTGAGTCAGATTTAGGTAAAAATATTTGAATTTTCCAATATCTATCTAGTGAACTGACTTTCTACCCAGTTTAATGTTTTGGGGGCCCAAGTATAACACTGAAGAGGGTTTTCTGTTGATGAGAAGGAGTTAGAGAAATGAAAAAGAAAAATAGAGACAACGATTCTGCAAAGCCAAATTTCATCACACATGCTTTAAATGTTACAATGTGATGAAATCAATGGCTAAAGGAGAGGGATGAGTTAAGACCATGATGGCGAATCTATGGCATGTGTGCCGGAAGTGGCATGCAGAGCCACTTCTGCCAGCATGCGAGAGGTCACCTGGAAGAGCCCCGCTGTGCATACGCACGCCCCCCACCAGCCAGCTGATTGTTGGGTTTCTGCCATGCATGCGCGGGGGGAGACATGTGCGTGAGAAATGCACGCACATCACATGCACAGCGGCGTGCAATGCGAGGGGTCACGTGTGCATATGCAGGGGGTAGGGGAAATCGCACGTGCATTGCATCATGGGTGCAGGCATGCAAGCGTACGCACCCACACACACACTTTTGGCACACAATGTGGAAAAGGTTAGCCATCACTGAGTTAAGACATTCCAGCATGGAGTATCTCCAAAGGATGAAATTTCATAGACCAGGGAAGCCTTATCTACTGGTTCCTAAGGGAATGCAGCCAGTTAGGTGAGATTCTTGTGACATAGTTGATCTACGCTTTTGCCTATTCATGAAGTTGTTCTGGTTCTTAGTTACTGACTCACAGCCATGCTTGTTCATTTTGGCAATGAAACAGGATTGCTGCTGCTTTGCCTCAGGATATATTTTAAATTGCAGCTCCAGCCTACAGGAATCTGGAATTTCCTAGTGGCGTCCCACCCAAATATTAGCCAGGTTTTACCATTGATTGTTCAAGATTAGCCCAGGTGGTTAGGTGTTGGTTCTTGTTGGTGTAGCAGTGAATTAATGCTTATGTATGATGGAAGCAGTGAACAGTAATTCTGAGTAATAGGTGGAAAGACTTGAACGAGGTACTGAATGTTGATTTTATTTATTTAAGTGGGGGAAAATATAATTCAATGACATCTTTCAGAGAAATTTTATAAATTATGGGGAAATGATCATAGGTTACCTCTATACGTCGTCACGGCAGTGTCACGTGACGTATTGCGACTTTACCCCCTTTGCTAAACTGGGCATGGGCGTGGCCAGCGCATGACGCTTCCTGCCTATGGGCCGCGAGTTTGACAGCCCCGACATACAGCAATAGTAAAATGTCCACCGTGGTGACCCTTTCAACTGATTCTGAAAGTTGATAAAATAAACTTTTTAAAAATAGTACTTTTTGAATCAAATCTTTGTTAAGGCTAGCAGTACAATTTTGTTCCTAAATAATGAATGGGAAATACACAGCGCTATGAACTTTTCCTGCTGGTTTTACCTTTAGCCCCAAACTAGGAAAAAAATGGGCAACACCCAAGAAATGAACAGTAAACAAGTAGATTTAGTTATATGAAAGGATATATGACATGTGTATATAGGTCAGAGATTTAAAAACAGAAATAAATTGCTGGAAATCCAGCAATTTGGTTTAAATGTTGAAAGAATCATAAGAAAAGAGGGCTCAGATAATAAGGTTCTGTCCAAGTGTAGATCCTTGAATAAGTCAAAATGTTTAATTTGCATGTTCTTATTATAAGTAAAATGCAGAAGTTCAGTTCATTGCTTATAAACAAAATAATGCATAAGCTTTGGAGCACTGTTATTTAGTCTATATTTCTACATAGTCCATGATGTAACATTTTTCTTGCCACATACTCTTACTTTAGACTTAACATTCACTGCTAAAATTTCTCCACTTCCTAAATATGATTATTGTGTCTCTTTGTCATTACATGTTAAACTTTCAAAACATTTACTTTCATCAATGAAATATGTGTTTTTGATGTATGTATTTTTAGCATTATGGTCAGATTTGCATGAGTTCATTTATATAGGCATGATCCATCTACTTCCACATCAACCGTGCTGTGTTTATATGTGTGTGTGTGTATGTGTATATATGTGTGTATATGTGTGTGTGTATATATATATATATATATATTTGTATACAGTATTTACACTGCAAAGCATGTGTTTATCTACAAAATATAAACTCTTTGCTTTTATGACTCTATTTCTTGACTGTTACTGTTGATTAATCTTCTCAGCTACAGGTTATATTAATTTTATTGATGTTTCTATTTTTTAAATTTTTTAAAATTGTTTTATAATTTTAGAATTGTAAGCCACCCAGAATCTTTTGGTTGAATTGGGTGGCTATAGAAATTGAATAAGTAAACAAATAAATTAAACATTTTGGTATATCTTTTTAAGAGAAAGTGAGTTATAAAATTGAGAGTATAAAATACAAGACCAAGAGTAATTGTATTATCCAATATAATTACTATTTAAAACTATGAGGTAATCCAACATTTATGTATGCATGAACTTAGCTAACTAGATATAAAAGTGTATTTTTTCTCACGTGAATCTAACTATTGTGCCTGGTATAATGTAAAGCATCTTTAAATGGTGCTGTATCAACAGATTTTTTTTAATCAGATTTATTTTAGGTTGCTTCAGGTAGAACTTTTCCATCATTATCAGTCAAAAAAAAATGTACAAGAAATTTTTTCTTCTCCTTCATAACTGATATACCCTAAAAAAGAAAAAAAAAACCCAAAGCATTAGAGAAAATTGCGGACGAACATTCATAAATGATAAATGGTATAATGTGCTGTTATCATCAGTTATCTGAGTGTACCATTGATTCCATGTTGATGAAACATCCAAATGGTTCACACAACAGTATTAATTGTCATTAAAAAGCTTTTTAAGGCCAATCTATTTTAAACCTTTTAAATGTGACTTACAAAAATACATTGATGGCTTATATCTGACAGAATATATTGAGTGTGCCAAATACAAGATAATTCCTGTTTTTTATTCCGCCATTCCAACAACTAAATGCAATTCATGTTAATATCACCCAAGAGGAACACTCTTTAGACTCAGAGACTCTGATGTTACATAACGATGTTTCTGAAGCAAATTACACTGTGAATAATAACGTAACATTGTATATAATACACAAGAGATACATTGAATTATATTATTACATTGTCTCATTCACTACTCACCCAAAAGCACCTGCCATATTATAATTATTAATATTTCTAGACATGCATATATGAATGGTTTATAACATCACTTTGTCTTTTATTCTTTGTTTTAGTTTATTTTTTAAATACTTCTTGATGCATTTACTAACTATTTTAGCTCTGCTCTGCACCACCCAGAGTCCCTTGTTGGTGTATGTTGCTTCCATAAAACTTGTCAGTCTGTCTACTAAAGATTGTATAACGACGACTGGAATAGCTATTGTCTGAAATTGGAATCAAACAGATGGATTCCATCACTGGGAATAGAATAATTCGCCATGAGGCAATTGAACAATTCAGTATAATGATTTAAAATAATTTTATTTTTTGCCATTCACGCTTCATTTTGTTGTTCCTTTTGCATCCTTTCTTTAATGATTCTATTGCAACATTGCTTTGATATTAATTTAACTCTTATCCCACAGGGAGTTATCCTGCAGTGAACTGGCCAGAGTGAGTTAGCTATGGCAAGTTGGTGGTGGCAGCGAGTTGTGTGCCACTTCCAGCATATGTGCCATAGGTTCGTCATCACAGTCCTAAACCAAGGGTGTCAATCTCGATTTCATTGAGGGCTGCATATCAGGGTTGTGTTTGACCTTGGGGGGGGTCTGTGGGGGCATGGCCAGGAGGTCATGGCTGGCTCGATGTCACTCGTGTAGGGGGCACCTGTTGTGGCCCAAGCGCTCTGCTAGCAAAAATGGACTCCCGAGCTCCGTGTTTGGCTGTGACGGCCTCCTGCAACCGCATACAACCCTCCTGAGCTCCATTTTCACTGGCAGAGGCATCACGGGCTGATCCTTGACTGCTTTCAGAGCAGCCCCACAGGCCAGATCTAGGCACCCCGAGGGCTGGATCCAGCCTCCGGGCCTTGACTTTGACACCCGTGTCCTAGACCGTCAGTCACACCTGATGGGCATTGTCTCTTCAGTTCCGTCTGCACCACCATATATTAGGGTTAGATCTTATTTAAGGTAACTCTCCAAAGTATCTCCAAAGTAGGAAACTTACTTGTTTAGAAAGGGATATAAAATGAATGAAGATGAATTAGTCAAGGAGGGAATTATTAGAGCTTGCAGTGTTTCATATTCTGAGATTTTTTTAAAAAAAAGTATTTGTGGGGGGCAGGTAAGGGACACACATTTGACCCCTATCTAACACTTTTTTTTTAAAAAAAAAAGAACTTTCTCAGGCTTTGTGCTAAAATTTTGGAAGCCAGCAAAAGATACAGTTGCTTTCAAGGAGTTGCTGATTGATATTATATCAGGGAACATCATATATGCTAGCTGGGGAATTCTGGGAGTTGAAGTCCATACGGTATATGTTAAAGTTGCCAAGTTTGAAAAACACAGCACTATACAAATGCTCCTTCACATGTGTGTTTGTGTATGTGCGCACACACACAGACTAAAACACCACTTTGGCTTTGACTATAAAACACAGCTCTAAAAATTGCTTCATTAATGCCTGAATTTCCTTTCACAACTTCTTCTATACAGCTAATTACCATTTAATGATAAGTTAATGTATTGCTGCATTTGTTTTTAAGTGCTGATAAAGTAGGTGCACATTCTTACATACAAAGCTACATGAAAAACTATGTAAAATACAAAAATAAACATAGGGAGTGTAGTAGGCTTATGCTAACTTGAATTGGGTGTTTGCAGAAACTAAAATACTAGAATTATTTTAGTGGTTAATGTCTATAATTCTATATGGTTTGCTAAAACAATTGAACATGGAAAAAGCAGCATTTAGAAAGGCTAAATTGGCTTTTGTACATTGGCTCCTGGATATGATATAATTACTGAGGGCAAATCTTGTTAAAAGATTTTCTGTTTAATCCATGTTATAAATCTTTGTTTATATTATTTGTATAAAAGGTGCCAAGCTATTCCGTTGCTCTGGTGATCCAATTCTTATTACAGTCATAGGCCAGCATATGATTTTGCCATGCCTCTGTGGTTACTGAAAGTATTTCCATGACTCACCAGGTATTCTGGGACATAGTCCAAGAATAATTGAGTGTTGAAAGCTAGTACCTTCAATCCAAAATGAAAAGCAGTATATTCTCTATTTGCGAAAGAGAGAGAAAAAGAGAGATAATATCACTTAATGTTTCTTGTATAAAGAGAAGGGTAGGTATCGTCTTTTTGCAGTTTAATAATAATGTTGTTAAAGGTTATTTAAGATATTAAACAGTTCTTTATTAGTTTTTTTTAAAAAAACTAATATTTTGATTCCTTAGATATTGTTCAATCATCTACAACATTAAGAGCAGACATTGTTCACGCAATATCAGAAGCTTTAGGTTATAATACTGTAAATCTTAAAATTAAATCCTATTGAGCATAATGGGATTCAATAGTGAATGACCTTATTTGCCCCTTAAAGGCAGCCTGCAGTCATTGAAAAACTATGTTCAAAAAAAAGAAGAAGAAAAGGTTGCAAAAGGGTCATCAGCTTTTTAAAATAAATGGTTATTTTCTAAAACTATTTTTTTAACCTGAATAAATCTTGAAGTGTGTTTAAAGAGAACTATATATTGTTAAGCAGACTTGAATGTTTCTGTAGAATAAGGATGCAGGAAGTAGGACTGCAAATAATTATGATACAAAAATATGTTTCAGTTTTGGAAAACTGGAATGACATGGACTCATTAATCTATAATTCCTTTTCGTGAAGATGTCACAAAACAATTCAATGACTCTGAATTGTAGCATCGATAAGTACAAATTTTGTGCAACTTAATGAATGTAGCTTGCAAGTAGATAATGAGAATATAGATTTATTTCTGTTTCTGTGTCTATATCTCTAGGCAACTTAAGTTTAATATTACTGAGCCGGAAAGAAAGAAAGAAAAAACTGACCCTGCCTTCACTTTCTTTTCTTCAGCAAGAATACAGTAGATTATTTTCCTCTTGCATTTGTTGCTATTAACAACAGTGCCCTGGAGATTGATTCAAAATTAAATCCTACATTCAATGAATTAACCTGAAAGGCGAGCTCCTGAACTTAAATACTCATAAACCATCATGTAAAATGAGAAAGGACTAGTAGATGGCAGTTCATGTGGTAAACAAACTTCCTAAAAATATCATGTTTCCTTATATATTCTAAGTGATGTTTCTAATTTGTTTCTAAGGTGATTCTATGATAGGTTTTGTACTCCATGTGTATAGTCTTTGCCAGAGAAAGAGGCTGCCATGCTAAAGTACCATCATCCTTTCCTTCACCTTGCCCTGTACAATATCAATGAGAGCAAAATTCCAGTTCCCTCTGCAAAATACATGTCATTGTAGCTTACTGCACAAACCCAACTACAAGATATATGACTTGGTTGCACTTATTGTATGGGCATTGTCCTCAGAAGATCATTATTAATTAAAATAACCCTCTAATGTATAATAAAAAATGAAGCAAGTGCAAATAGGCAAAATAAGGTTTAGTAGACTTTTGTGCAGCCTTATAAAAATGTTGATTTTGAAATGTATGTATGTATGTATGTATGTATGTATGTACTGCATATATTCTCATTTGCAAGATCTTTAACTAAGGCAACCATTTTTGATTCAAGGTATCTCTAATGGGCTAACTTACACAATATGTCCAAAATCCAGAACCTATGACTCCTGAGGGAATGAAATTTGGGGAAGTTGTAGCTATTAGCTGCTGCTCTACTACTGATCTGTTTCTGCAGTTAAGAGATCCTCATTTTCAATATTTCATGACAGTTTCCCAGCCAGTCTTGCAATCCCTCACCCCCTTCCCCACCCAGCAGTAGCCACTTACTGTGGGAGGGGTGGAAGGGTGCTCCCCCAGATTCCCACAAAAAGATTCAATTAGAAAGCTGTCTGGATGTCAAACACATACCTGCTCCCGCTGTTTCCCCCCCTCGCCCTAGTCTTGGTCGTTCTATTTCTCTGTTTAGGTGAGGAAATGTTTCTGAAACAATGACGCAATGGAAACATGGGGTATCTAGTATTATTAACATTTACAGCACATTCAGATTATGATATATTTTAAAAAATGATTCCCTGAGGAACTAAGACGTTTATTGCTAAGCAATATTGGAGGTTTAGGATCATCATTACTGAACCAGAAATTACTGCAAGGAAGAAGAGTATTAAGGTTTATCATGTTGAATATAATGCCTTTAAAATTGATTTTCAAATATCTGCCCTGCATTTAGAAACCAGATGGGAGACATATATTCACATTCTTCTATTCACACCACTGAAATGATCATTGTCATGATGGGGATGATAATGGAAGAATTCCTTCAATTTTTTTATAGTTCTTGAGAACAATACAGTTGAAAATATTTTACAATAGATTGTAAAATATATACATTTATGGGTAAGGATAAAATGTACTGTGCATCATTTGGAGAATGGATGCTAAGGAATACTGTTTTAAGAAGTAGTGAAATTTATATTATTAATTCTATATATCCATAGATTATATGGTTTCTTAAAGAAAGTTTAATACGAATGGCAAAATTAACGTGTAGCTATGTTTCTTAAACATTTTTACTCTACATTATAGTACAATATATAGTACAATGAGCCATTGGTGGCGCAGTGGTTAGAATCTAGTACTGCAGGCTACTTCTGCTGACTGCTGGCTGACTGCAGTTTGGCGGTTCAAATCTCACCAGGCTCAAGGTTGACTGAGCCTTCCATCCTTCCGAGGTGGGTAAAATGAGGACCCGGATTGTTAGGGGCAATATGCTGACTCGGTAAACCACTTAGAGAAGGCTGTAAAGCACTGTAAAACAGTATATAAGTTTAAGTGATATTACTATTGTTATTGCTAAATGCTATATGGTACTTATATGTCTAGGAAACAATAAGCGTATTTGCAATCTGATGTATGTATTCATTGTTTGAGAGCTGATTTAAAATTTATTTATTTATTTAAATTTATATACCGCCCCCTCTCCCAAAGGGACTCGGGGCAGTGAACAGCCAAGATAAAATACACATATAAAACACATATACAATATTTAAAAATTAAAAGAATTAAATACATTGGCCCTTTCAAAAGATTAAAAATAAGGGAATTAAGAAAGTTAAAACCAGATTAAAAGATTTAAAAACCCCTAGGCCAGACTGGCTTGCTGAAATAAATGAGTTTTCAACACACGGTGGAAGGTCAGGAGATCAGGGATGGTCCTCATCTCTGGGGGCAATTCGTTCCAGAGAGAGGGTGCCCCCAATGAGAAGGCCCGCATCCTTGGGGTCGCCAGCCGTCCAGCCGGCGGCACCCCGAGGAGGCCGACTCTATGGGAGCATATCGGTCGGCGGGAGGCCGATAATGGCAGGAGGCGGTCTCACAAATATCCTGGTCCCGAGCCATGGAGCGCTTTAAAGATGATAACTAAGACCTTGAAGCGCACCCGGAGGGCCACCAGGAGCCAATGCAGCTCGTGCAGAAGTGGTGTAACATGGGAGCCCCGAGGAGCCCCCAACACCACCCGCGCAGCCGCATTCTGCACCAGCTGGAGCCTCCAGATGCTCTTCAAAGGCAGCCCCATGTAGAGAGCATTGGCATAGTCTAGGTGGGAGGTTACAAGGGCGGAAGTGACTGTCCGAAGCACATCCCGATCCAGAAAGGGCCGCAACTGGTAGGTCCTACGGACCTGGCCAAAAGCCCCCCTGCTTAATTTCAAACATTTAACTAGAAGCTTCGAATTAAACATGCCTAAAATTGTTTTTATTTTAATATTTAAAAAGCACGAATGGGAGAATTTCCTTTTGGCATTAGAGCAGGGGTGTCAAACTTGTGGCATCACATTGTCATCACGTGACGTATCGTGACTTTTTCCCCCTTTGCTAAAATGGGAATGGGCATGGCCAGTGCGTGATGCATCCGGCCTGCGGGCCACGAGTTTGACACCCCTGCATTGGAGCATATGTGGACTTCAATTCCCAGAATTCCCCAGCCAGCATAGAATTCTGGGAGTTGAAGTCCACATATTTCAAGTTACCAAGATTGAGAAACACTGCATTAAACAGTAGGAGTAGAATTAAATCCAAGGGTATAATTGTCTCTATGTGTCTCCAGTTTCATGAAACAGAAATGTAAACTACTTCATATTTAGTAATACAGATCTCTGTGTCTCACAGACGGGTTTGTTATTATCTTTTATATGGCTTTAAATGAGAGATGAAATAGCATACTCAAGGCAAAATTACTTAGAGGAATATTATCGTTCTTCTTTCAGTAGCTACCGTCTGTGAACAATGTGGTGGGGTCATTCTAGGGCTCTGAACATAGCAATAATTTAAGAACCTTCTTTGTGTTTATTATTTGCTTCATAAATATTTATTTTAAGTAATAACTAGCAGAAAGAGAAGAGGAACTTTGCACATATGATACGAAAATAGTTCTTTGAAGTTTCATTTCAATTGACAACTTCTCAAATAATTATTCATATACTGTTTACTAAGAAGAAATGTTCTACAGATAGTCCTACGATTTCAATGGACTCTATCCATCACAGTTGTAAGTCGATGGTTGTAAAATGAATCACATATGTGACTGACGCGATTTTATAACATTTTTTGCAGTGGTTGTTAAGAGAATACCATGGTCATTCACTGAATACCATGGTCATCAATCAAAGGAATGGTTCACTATGGATCAATTTTGCTGAAATCCAGAAGTAAATGACACATTTCAGCAAAAATGTCATAAAGCACAGTGTCAGCGTTCCAGAAAACTTCCACTCCAGCAAATAACTCCGAGATAGACATCTTCTCAAAAGTTCTGTTTTAATTGGATAGTAAACTGGCACATCTGAATAGAATAGAATAGGATTCTTTATTGGGCCAAGGGTGATTGGACACACAAGGAATTTGTCTTGGTGCAAATACTCTCAGTATACATAAAGAAAAGATACATTCGTTAAAAATCAAGAATCTTAATGTACAACACTTAATGATAGTCATAAGGTACAATAAGCAAATCATACTAGGAAACAGTCAATATAAATTGTAAGGATACAAGCAACAAAGTTACAGTCATACAGTCACAAGTGGGAGGGGATGGGTGATAAGGAGTGATGAGAAGATTAACAGTAATAGTAGTGCAAACTTTGTAATAGTTGGACAGTATTGAGGGAATTTATTTAGCAGAGTGATGGCTTTCAGGAAAAAACTGTTCTTGTGTCTAATTGTTCTGATGTGCAGTGCTCTATAGAGTTGTTTTGAGGGAAGGAGTTGAAACAGTTTATGTCTGGGATGTGAGGGGTCTGTAAATATTTTCACAGCCCTCTTTTTGACTCGTGCAGTATACAGGTCCTCGATTGAAGTTAAGTTGGTAGTAATTGTTTTTTCTGCAGTCCTAATTATCCTCTGACATCTGTGTCTGTTCTGTTGGGTTGCAGAGCCAAACCAGACAGTTATAGAGGTGCAGATGACAGACTCAATAATTCCTCTGTAGAACTGTATCAGCATCTGGAGAATCTCAAATCTGAAAGTTCTGGGCTTCCTTGCAATAAGTAAAAACTACAAACCCATCCCCTGTACCCATCATCACATCACATGCCCCAATCACCATCCCTCCCAACTTGAGACTTCTCACTTATGCACAAAATAACATGACCTTGAATTAGAAAAAGAATGTTGTTATGTCTAACATTTACATCTACACTTCAAAATCTACTAACATCTACACTTCAAAAAATTCCCCCCTCCCATTTTCCCAGGCTCAAAATGTGGCAGTGTGGGAGCATCTGGTCTCAATATGGCTTCCAAAGCTGTCACACAGTTATGTGGCTGTGACATAAGTGTAGCCACATGACTGTGGGGGCAATAGTTGGAGCTTCAAATCAGTCATAGAAACCCTTAGGGAGGGTCCATCACAATTTTGAATGGTTGTCAGACAAGGACTGACTATAAGAGTATGTTAGAGATTCTTCTGATCAATTTGTCAAAAATGGCTGTGCTTCTCTACAGATGTCCGTGCAAAACTAGGCACATGTTAGTACGATCTTCCTCTTGACTCCCCAACCCAATAATTTTTACTAGTCCCATTTTTCCTATGTTCTTATCTTCACAATCTGATAAGGCATTATACATTAGTTCAGAATGTGCATTAATTTAACAGGAAAAGAAGGAAAGCAACTTTCCAAAAAAAATACCATATTTTGACTCTATAGTACAGTAATAATAGAAGATCATCATTATCTTTTTCTTCTTCTAATGACCCCATAATCCCTTGTGGGCTGGAGTCTGGGCAATTAAATGGAGCTGAGTGTTTACTGGCCGGATGCCCTTCCTGTTGCCAATGCAGAGCTTTGTTCCACAGATATATTCTCATTGTGCCCAGAGAGAGAAATATCTGCCTTTACCTAGGATCAAATTCACAGCCTCCTGATTGTGAGGCGAA
Organism: Bungarus multicinctus; assembly: GCA_023653725.1. Classification (NCBI taxonomy): domain Eukaryota; kingdom Metazoa; phylum Chordata; class Lepidosauria; order Squamata; family Elapidae; genus Bungarus; species Bungarus multicinctus. The sequence goes on along the minus strand of CM042844.1, from coordinate 81,289,591 downwards.
AGCTCCACCTCTAGGCCACCTTATTACTATAACAGAAGATACATTATATTATACAGTATTTTGAAGTCTAAACCATTTAATTGTTTAAAAGTGTCCTATATGAATATTCCTTTGCAAAAGTATCCTATATGAATATTCCTTTGCAATATTCCTTTGAATTTGGTACTAACCAAAAGATATATATAGTGCTATAACTCAAGATTCATAAAATGATAATTACCAAGTTTGTCAATAGAGTGATTTTTGGCATAAATTCAATGGTGGTATTCTACCGGTTTGGCCTGGTTCTGGCGTATCGGTAGTGCCGAAGATCGGCGGAGACCGAACTGGTTCTCTCTGAGGAGCTGCTAGAGCTCTTGTTGGTTAACAAGTATCACACCTTTTGCCCAAATGTGTCAATCAGGTACACAGGAGCCGATCTAAAGAATGAGCTTTAAAAATGACGTCCGCATACATTACCAGTATATCATCAGCATAATGTACCAATTTATATTCTAATGAATTATGCAACGCAGAAAAACCCAGGAATATTTTATTGTTGACCAATATACCACAAACAAAGGAATCTAAACAAATCTCAAAAAAGGTTCTAAAGAACCTTATGAACATATCAGTATTGTATATTTGAAATATATATAATTAAATATTCAATATTTCTATCCACAATTACATTTGTATTGACAAAAGTCCAGATTTCATTATCTTAAGCTAGTCTAGCAGCTCACATTATAGCCAGATTCATTAAGATAAATATTTAATGCTTCTATCAATAAAGGGATATGTCTACCTCACGTAGGAGGGGAATAATTGATAAATTCAGTATATATGCTAAAATAAATAAACAAAATATTAATTTCAGTGTGGAGCAGTTAACAGAATATCCTTCAGTTTGGCCATTAACTTCCATTTTGGCTTGGCAGAGGGGCTCATAGAGAATATGGATAAATTATTTAGGTAATACACATTTGGAAGAGGTAACATATATATATATTATCTGTAAATTTCCACATTTAGCAATAGAATTGCAGCTTTGTATTTTTTATTTTGATTCAGCTGATTCAAATGTACAGTTGAATGTAATCTCAGTAGCTTTGATAAAGTTGATTATTCTACTGGTGAAGAGAATTCTTACTAAAATCTGTTAGCAATTAATGTTTTTATATCAACATTATTCAATAAATCAGATTGATAATTAGCATATAATGTATAAACTAGTAAATGAATGTTTTCTACTATTCCACAAGGAATGGTGTTCTAATATTATATTCCAAATAACTTTTTTCATCCCATCTATGGTCAAAAGAATAATAATTGTAAAGAATCCAACTGCAAAATGTCAATTTTACTTAAACCCCTCTTTATCTGCATCACATAAGTTCTCAAATTTTAATATATTTGCCTAATTGAAATATATGGTATTTCAGAAAATACGTGGTATCCTGCACAATCTTTTACCATTTTCTACTATTTTAATCTAACGTAAACTCCAGTTTGATATGATAATTTATTCTTCAATTCATATTTAGCTTGTTGTATTCCTGTGTAGGCTACTAGTGAGACATCTGTATCCAAACAGTTTTCAAATTGCCTTTCAAACTAGTTCCACATTTTTTTTAGATTATTTGACATGGGTGCAATAATGTGACTGCACTTACAAGTCTTGGAAGCTTCCTACTCAAAAATTAAGGAAGTAGCTTTACTGTATTAAATTCAAAATATTGAAGGGTCTCAGAACTCATTCCCTTTATAAATTCAATAGAAAAACATTGAAACATTAGCTTCCATGTGGTTTACTAAATTCATGCAGCTATTAATTTAAGCTAATTCAATTGTGATGTGTTGTCTAAGAGATGTTAAATATACATAGTTGAACTTGTTGAAATCATGTTGAAGAAACCAAAACATAAGTGGAAAAATTGTGTTGCGGAATAAGAAGGGTATTGGTGATTATCTATAAAGTTTTGTATTGCCTACATCATTTCTGACAAATGGCAGTCCAATCTCTTCTTAAAAGCTCCCACAACTTCTGAAGGCAGTTTGTTCCATTGGTTGATAGTTCTCACTGTCAGGAAATTTCTCCTTATTTCTAGGTTGAATCTCTCCTTGATCAGTTTCCATCCATTATTCTTTGTCTGGCCTTCAGATGCTTTGGAAAATAGCTTGACCCCTTCCTCTCTATGGCAGCCCTTCAAATATTAGAACATTGCTAACATGTCTCCCCTGGTCCTTCTCTTCACTAGACTAGCCATGCCCCAGTTCCTGTAACCATTTTCATATCTTTTAGTCTCCAGTCCCCTAATCATCCTGGTTGCTCTTCTCTGCACATTTTCTAGTGTCTCAACATCTTTTTTATAGTGTGGTTACCAAAACTGGATGCAGTACTCTAGATGTGGTCTTACTAAGGCTTTATAGAGTGGTATCAGTACATCACTTGATCTTGATTGTATCCCTCTGTTAATGCAGTTTAGGATTGCCTTGGCTTTTTTGGCTGCTGCTGCACACTGCTGGCTCATATTTAATTGGTTGTCCACTAAGACTCCAAGATCCCTCTCACAGATACTGCTATTAAATAGTTTTGGAGTGTGTTTTCCTGAATGTCAGTATCAGCACCTAAACATCTCAAATGCTTTAATCTAGCTGTGTCATAAACACTATTAATATATAAAACTAGAAAGTCCTCAGTTCTTCCTCGATAGCAGATTAAGTGACATCTAATCTGAGAAAAGATGCAAAATATAACATCAAAGGAATTTATTTAACAGTCAGCATATATCTTTCTAGGAATGTTAGTTTTCAGCATATCCACCATCTTTTGGGATGTAAAAGCACAACACGATTTTGAAATTATCTGAACAGGTTCTGCAGTTGTGTTTTACTTATAGCACAGATCCCGTTTGTTATCCTAACATTTTTTACCCAATATTCATTTTATTTAAATCTTGAATAAATTTCCTCTCTGTGGTGCTTTATGCATATCTTACGTAGACGTGAAATTATTAAAAATTTAAACTGCACAAAACTTTATAGACAGCATGTATACATTGTATGTGACTATCTTTAAAACTGAACCCCTTCAAAAATAATAGGTCCTAACTCATCCCAAATATGTAATATTGGAGTAAAGGGATCAAAAGGTCCTTATATCCTTTTTTAGTTACCAAGGATCTTCATTACATTATTGCTACAATTGAGTTGTAGCTTATTTGGAAGGAAAATTGTAATTCTAGTTGTGATTCTCTGTCCAAATTTTTCACTTGTCCTTAAACTCATTACTTCACCTTAAATGGTAAGTTCTGTGTATTCAGAGTCCTGAAGTAATCAAGCTATTGGAACAGACACTCAAAAGGCAAGAACTGTGAACGAGGATGGTTTGCAGGATTGAAGACAGTTATGTCTTGAGAATGTTTTATATAATTTCTAACTGAAGCAGAGAGCTTTATAATGCATAGGAATAGGACATAGGAATCAGTATTTGAATGAGCTGGAAAGATATTTTGTTGCCTGAATATTTTGGGATTGGAAGGAAATATGTACTGAGCCCTGCTCTCATCTTGCTGTTTCTCTATTTAAAAAGGAGAATATCATCTATTAATTGTTATAGGAATTTTATATTCATATATACAATACACATGCATATATAAAATATGTTTTATCTGTGTACTCTCTAGCCTCTGAATTAGCAAAATTTGATCTTCTGCAGTCAATGTAACATACAAATGAGATCTTTTTTCCAGCATTTTCTTTCAGATTCAAGATAAAAACAGTTTCCATATTCCATTGCATTCCAGCTATCAGAACAAACAGGTCGTTTCCTGTAAAAATTTAGTGGAAACAAGAACTGTATAATTTTAAAAACTTTCTGAGATCTTAAATATTGCCCTGAGCTGATATAATAGAAAGAAAATAACTCCTTGTCATGGGAGCTATTTGTTGTTTAACTGAAATTCATTTAGTAGTAATTGTTCAGTTTTTAAAAAATTTCTTAACCACTATACATGGTTTGTTAAATTACCCATATTAACCTAACGACTACTTCTCAATAAGATGTAAACTCAAACATAGATACATGCACACGTGCATGCACACAACTGAAGCATGATTTTGCACACCATTTACTTGACAAAGATTGCTTCAGAAAAGTTTAGAGCAATTTCTAATGTTACTGGGATTACAGCCAATACATTTTGAGGTACTACTTGTGTGAGCCAAAAATTGATTTTTATTTCAGAGTGGAGAGCTTAGAAGCAAAATCTTTTTTTTTTCTTTCCTTCCATAGGCAGTTAATTGGCTGAACTCTAGATCAGTAGAACTGCATTCATTTTTGAGGATCTACATACAACATTATGATATAAATATTTTTAACTTTCTTATCAACTAATCTTTGTCAGCAAGTACTACAAGTAGAACCTCTTTAGAGGTTTGGTATTTAACTGTTTGAATGCCCATGCTAGATTTTGGTCTTAAAATAAGAAATTGAAAGTGTACAAAATTATCCCCAGGGTTTTTTAGAATATGTTTACTGAGTGTGCTAAATACTGGAAGCAACTGTTACCAGCATGCACTTGCAATTACCACATGTACACATGTAAGTTGGTTTCACGCTATCTGGTAAGAGTGTGAATATACTGCAAAGAGAATTTTAATTCATTCTCAGCCAGGCCTAACTCATGGAAAATATTGAAAGGCAAAAAAAATATGTGGCTTCTTTGATACAAATGCAGTATTATGCTGTGAGGAATGCAAACATTAGTTTCAGAGTTCTTTGAAAATCAGATTTACATCCTGATTTTCAGTTGTGTTTTAATCATGTAGTAATTATTCAGTGCAGTTGTCACTGCATACCATAGATGAATATTTAAGGCAACCAGGAGCAAGGCAAGTGAAGGTACTTATTAATAATATCGGGAAGTAGCATTGTCATTAGTTCCTCATACTTTATTCAGAAAAGAAATTGAAAGTCAGAATACAGTCCAAAGCTCCTAATCTAATGGCAACCCCCAACACACACGATGCTCACATGTTCCCAGTTGAATTTTATTGAGCAATAAGACTTGCTCAACCACTTTGGTAGAAAAGATTTCCATTAGATATCCATATTAGTTTGCTGGTCGTGTGTATCTTTAATCTTTTTAATTCCAAATAACATTTCTGTCTCTGATCCAAACAGGCCAACATATACAATTTGGAATTTCTGAACTAGGGCAGGTAAAAACAGTATTACCAGGACAAAAAGAGTATAATTAACAGTGTTAGAGTTTCCAACAAGAAAATGCTGTTCTCCTAAAAAATACAGCAAGAAGCATGATTGGGGAAAGTTAATAAAATTAGGGAAGTTTATAACTCTTGTTAATCCAAAGCAGTGGTGGGATTCAAATTTTTTTACTACCGGTTCTATGGGCGTGGTTTGGTGGGTGTGGCTTGGTGGGCGTGGCAGGGGAAGGATACTGTAAAATCCCCATTCTCCCCCCACCCCAATAATCTGCTTTCCAGCTCCATTCTCCTGTGCAGGGCAACAAAAGATGACCTAGCCAATCAGCTGAGACTTGGGAGGCAGAGAATAAATGGGGGCGGGCCAGTCAGAGGTGGTATTCTGAACTACTTAAAATTTCCGCTACCGGTTCTCCGAACTACTCAAAATTTCTGCTACCGGTTCTCCAGAACTGGTCAGAACCTGCTGAATACCACCTCTGATCCAAAGAATAGAAGCTGAAAAGCTTTTAGTAGTAGCTTTTGATAAAACACACTTGTTTTTTTACAAGCGAGACGGTAAACCTGAAAGATCTGTGCTGTTTTAAAACTGAAACATTCATTCAAATTGTTAAAAAATGTATTGTTCTAGATCTTGCTGGTAGTACAGGCATTATATTTACAGATAATATAATAATTTATCAGAATAAGTATTATTTTCTCCTTCTGGCATAGCAGAGGCTGTAGCAATGAAAATATTACCTAAATGAATATGGACCAATTTATAAGTTAGTCAACAAGACTTTAAGATTATTTGTGAATTTTCCTGCAGGAGTAGGTCTTAGTGCCCTTCAATATTGAAGCCCGCACTTTTCTACACGCTTTTTATATTACACACTTCTTATTTTAAACTCACTTCTTCACAAGTCATCTGGAAGATGGGATGAACAAAAATGTTGGTCAACATGAAAATAATGTAGAGATGCTATATCTAATACATTGGGGAGGGAGACTGGGTTTTTTTTCCTCTTTGCTCTTTAGAGTCCTTTAAATTTATGTATTTATTCCATGGAATAAATTTATTGGAATAAAACAGGGGCCATTAAAAAATGCAAACAAGCCCAAGTTTGGGAATCAAAGCCAATTTCCAAGGTTTTCCTAACAGTGAGAGCACCATTCTTATCTCTTATACATTGCTGTTTCCGAGGGTGGTTAATCCTGTATTTATACAAAATAGCAAGAAGATTTCACTTTGACTGCTCTTAGTCTTAGAAATGCTGAATTTGGACAACTAGCAAATGTCTACTAAACTGTTGATTAGTGATAGGCTCTCATAAACAGGCTCTCATGAACATGATAGGCTCTCATGAACATGAAGTTCAGATCCTGTGCAAATTAGAAGAACTTGTATTTTTTTCAGTACTAAAATAGTTTCCTCAGAGCACAGAATGGTGGATAGTGCGCCACATTAAAGTACTTTTCATAATATTAGTGTTTGTTCTGAGTAAATATCAAAGGCTTTTTACCAAGACAATTTTCCTTGTATCAGATATATTGATATAGATGATCTTAACCAAATATAAATACTGTAGATTTCAGCACAGTCTTTTTGGACTATTTCTTGAAAAGCAAGAATTTCATTAAGAAATAAACCGTAGAATTAATCAAAGCTATTTTAATTGTCTTATTTGTAAACAAGCATTTTCAAAATAGATCTCATATCTGCTAAAGAATGTTTTAAGTATGCAAGTGATTCATAGAATGACTTAGATTGCGGGTTCTTAATATTTAAACATTTGTGTGAAAGAAAAAAAAATGACTTGCAACAAGTCCTGTAGTTGTTTGTTTGTTTTTGCAAAACACACAGATTTATTAACAAATCTTTGGTGGAAGGATTATTTGATCACTATCCCCAATGTATGAAAATCATGCTTTATTTAACAGATGCATATGACTTTAAAAAGTAGCACACTTTAATCGGAATTATTTGCAAGCTCCATATCTTTGTGATGTGGTTTAATTTAATAAACAAGGAAAATGTGTGCAGTTAATACAGATTTATCAGTACGTCCTAGTGTTCTTACTTTTTCCCCATTATAATTCTATTTTAGTGTGTGTATATATTCACATTTCTCTTGTAAGTTTGCTTACATAAAATGCAGCACACTGATCAGTCAAGGTGTTAGATATGGTGGCTGGGATTGCTGAATATACCCCCTTCTCCTCTTTTAGTGATCATCTTGGTTAAAAACCATTTGCAAATACAACGGTAATGAATGGTAATAAATCATTTTCTGGCCAATGTGCTCATTTACAAACAAATTTCATGGGCATGCTGGAATGGCTGCTTGGTATGAATGCAATAGAATTGTGGCTGTTCCATCACTGCAGGTTTTCAAAAAAAACCCTGGACAACCATTTAACCAGGATGGCTTTCCTGCCTTGAGCAGGGGATTGGACTAGAAGGCCTCTAGGGTACCTTTCAGCCCTATGACTCTATGGTCTAATGCAGGGGTGTCAAACTCAAGGCCCAGGGGGTGGATCTGGCCCATGGGGTGGTTAGAACTGGCCTGCGGGCCCACCCTGGTAACAGAAGGACAGCCTGCAGTGCCTCTGCCAGTGAAAATGGAGCTCGAGGGGGTCATGCGCGGCTTACCCGGGCTCCGTTTTTGGCCACAATGGCCTCCTGCAGCCCTCTGCCAATGAAAACGAAGCTTGGGGAGGCTGTACACGAGCCGCCTTGTCTCTGTTTTCAGCCACGACAGCCTCCTGCAGCCCTCTGGCAGCGAAAATGGAGCCAGGGCCATTGTGGCTGAAAACGGAGCCTTGATGAGTGACGTTGAGCTGGCCATGCCCCTGGCCACACACCCCAATCCCCACACACAAGATCAAACACAACCCTGATTTGGCCCTCAGTGAAATTGAGTTTGACACCCCTGATCTAATGAGATTAACACCAGCATAGCCGTGTGAGGGAATTTTATCTGAATGAAACGTCAATAAACAATGATCTTCACGTCATCTCTTTCTGTCTCTCAGTCATGTGTTCACTTAGCGACTATTTCACTTAATGGCCTGGTCACTGGAACAGAATGTGATCATAAAACCAGGAGTGGCGGTATATTGACTCAATTTCTAGCCCATGCTGTTACTGCAGCATTCCATTCTTAGTTCTGTCCAATATTATAAAATGTTTCTGCCATGAATGTCTTTTCTCCATTTGTTAACTCCAAATGGGAATTAACCCCCAAAGTACACTCAAACATTTACTGTCTGCCTAATTTGCCTTTTAACAATCTGACGATCAAAATTGAAAAGTATGAGAACTGGTTTAGGAGAATATTTACATCAAATGATGATTTCTCCCCCCCCCCCCCCATTGTTAAATCTGGTTTACTATCTTCCATTCTGTAGTTGTTAGGAGATGGCAAGATTAAGTCTCATGGCATGGGTCATCTGAAGCAACCAAGCATTTCCTATTTTAACAAAAAAAAAAATGCTCATTTTTTTTTCTAGGCGCACCAAAGATTTCCTCCTTTGCAGACTATGGGAGCTGTCTATTGCAGTACTGTAGTGCCCTCTAATGGTGAGTACCATATCTATAAACCTTTCCTTAAAAGGATTTTTGTTCAGATGTTCAAGGAATTTGTGTTTTTTAATCTTAATTAATAATTCTGCTTTTTAAAATTATTATTAATCATTAAGTGTTGTACATTATGATTCTTGATTCTTAACGAATGTTCCTTCTTTATGTATACTGAGAGTATTTACACCAAGACAAATTCCTTGTGTGTCCAATCACACTTGGCCAATAAAGTATTCTATTCTATTCTAAAATGAAAAAAAAATGTTAACTTAGAACTGGTACAGTTCTTGGTTTTCTGTTCAAATATATTAATGAGGCATCTTGCTTGCTTTAGTCTTTCCACAATACTGAATTGCAAAATGCGGTGCACTATTATTTTTGGGGAGGGGTCATTTGTTTTTCCTTTGCATGTATCTGCTTTGTTAAGGATCTTTCTCCACGACTATTTGTTCACGACAAAAAACAACAAATGATTCCTTTTCCAAGATCCCATCTTTGTAAGCTGTGAGAAAGCTGTTTGGAGCTTCTGCCTTTGTTCTGAAGGTCAGCTTTGTTTTGCAGACAGTCTCAGGCACATCTGTGCTTCTGCTTCTCCTTCAAAAGCCAGCTTGTGTATATAACCTGTGCATTTATTACAGTTCTGCATTCTTTCTGTTTTGCAAATATATCCGTGGATGAAATGTTCACAACCGGTGCTTTTTAAGACCTTTGCTTTATTTTCGGCATCTCGGGTTGAATCTGAAATGCAGATGTGATCTTAAGCTGACAGATTTCAGCTTTCTCTGCTGTGCAGAGTTCACCTCATCTATCATGTGTGACTAACAAATATTGGTTGAGTTTCTTAACCAAATTCCTTTAGTGGTATTTGCTTCTTAATACACCTTAATCTGTATTTAGGGAAGGTTGTGGTCTGTGAATCTTTGTCCTGTCTGCCTGTAACTCACCTGGTTGTGGAAAAATGCTGAGAAACAACCAGGTGAAATGTGAAATAGTGGTAAGACATGGAATCTATACCTCCATGTTGGAATGTTATAGCAGATAACTTATTTTCCAAAGCATTTGAAGGCAGAACAAGAAACTAAACAAAGACAGCAATGGATGGAAACTAAACAAGGCGAGAAACAACCTGGAATTAAGGAGAAACTTCCTAACAGTGAGGACAATTAACCAGTGGAACAGCTTGCCTTCAGAAGTTATGGGTGCTCTATTACTGGATTTTTTTTTTTTAAAGACTGGACAGCCACCTGTCTGAAATGGTATAGGGTCTCCTGATTGATCAGGGGGCTGGACTAGAGTACCCACTGAATAGTTCACAAAAATATAAAATCCAACTAAGGAAAAAAAATAACTTTATGGCTGTCTAAAAGAAGACTTGCATGGTGTAGATAAATTTCTGGTTTTAAATTTCTAAACATTGCTCTATCTTTTGAATATATATATTTTGAATATATATATATTATGATAAGGAGGATATATTGTTGGGAACTTAAAAACTTCTTTCCACTCTAAAAATGCACTTTGAAGCATCATATTATTCTATAAAAAAAGAGAGAGAGAATAATCAGTGCTTAAAACTGTTTGTTTTTCAAACTGGTATGTTAAAAAGCTAAACAGCCTAAAGAGAATACAATGTTGTAGAAATAAAAATAAAATGACATTTTATTGTAATTAATAGGCATTGGCCATTTAAAGTATTTAAAAAATGTCATGCTATCAACATTAGATTTTTCTTGGGGATTCCCTGTTACTATTTTACTGGTAGGATATTAAAATTAGTTGGCTATCTCATGCAAACTTCCAACTTCCCAGATAGGCTATAAAATCAGTGCACACTAGTCTGTTGATAAATATCTAGTGGTGTGTATGAACAGCTGCCTGTTGTGCTATAAAGCTGGAAATGAGCCCTTGCTTACTACAATTTTGAGTAGCTCCATTTAAATTACTTAGCATTCGGACAGGTACTATTGCAATATTTCCCTTAGAGGAATAAAACAAAAGAGTTGTACTATATTTAATTAGGAGAACAGAAAGAATAAAGTTATTGCTTCGTGTCTGGATATATTTTTTTCTGTAAGCAACTTAGTTAGCTGGAGGATATATATTTTTTCTTTAAGAATCCAACAGATAGGAGAAGGCAGAAGTACCCAACTTTTTTGGGCACCAGGAACTAGTTCCATGGAAAGAGGTTTTTCCGCAGACCAGAGGGAGTTTGGTTTTGCACGGTGGCTGCATCCCACACTTATGGGAAGACAAATTGCTAAGCATGCAAATCATGATCACATAACTATGGTGGTGGTGACAGAATGCTTTGCAACAACCATTTGTCCAGAATGATATAAAATCTCCTGCTCGAGCAGGGGGTTGGACTATAAGATGTCCAAGATCTTTCCACTCCTGTTATTTTATGGTATTCTGTTCTGACCCAACCGGGTTCCCAGAGAGCAAACACAGACAAAGGCAGCACCCCCACCTTTCAAGGTTTAATCACAATTCTGTTCCTTTACAGATAAAAGGTTGCTTTCCAACAATTAGCTCCGACAAGAAAGAGCCTTGCCAAGTTGTTTGTCAAAGCTACCAAAAACCCAGAGATAAGAACTAATTTGCAAGATTCTCCAAACACGAACTAAGATGCCAACCAGTTGAGCTTAAGAGCTTCTCTGCTGTCTGCAAAGAATGCTTTTCCAAACCTGGCTTTTATCCTCTTGAGGGCGGGGCCATTACCTTGCAGCCTTACTCCCAAGTCGCCTGTGCTGCTGTAATTGTTCTTTCCTCCGAGTAATCCTTTGTGCACGTGCACTTGGCACAGGCTCCTCAGGAACCTCCTCATCACTGCTGCCAGCCCCCACAATCTCTGAAGGCAGCAGTCCACTCCCTGATGGTCCTGGCCCCTCATCAGAGTCCTCGCTCTCCTCAGCCATCTGCACCTGCTGCCGGCTAACCACAACATATTCTAACTGGAAATGCTTTTACAGGTTGGAAAGCACCTTTTCCGAGGCCCTTGTAATTCTTGACTATTATTAAACGAACAGTCACAAGTTGGGGTCCACCTGTAGTTCAAACAGAAAAATCTTACCTTTTTAAGAAAGAAAAAATAATGAGAAGAAGTAGATCTTTCATATCTTCTTATGTAACCAAATTTTGCCACTTGTTTCAGACTATGATTTGCTGACGCTGCAAAAAATGGTGTTGCCTAAATTCAAGAGAGAAAATATTGCAGAATTAGAACGCGGTATATTTAAAATGTTTGAATGCAAAACCAAAGTATAAAATTTCATATGGGACTTTACATGGGGAACAGGAGAGGAAGAAGAACAATAGCACAATTTTTTAAAAAAAAAGATCATTTGGTTGCTGAAGACTCAGCCTGTGTTTCGCCCCAAGTATTTGGAGTTATTGATCAGCCCTGGTTCACTGCCTTCTCCTTTTTAATGGCACTGCTTGTGCTCTGTTTATCTCTCAGCTAAACCTAATTGGTTCACAGATGCCAAAAGCTAACTTTCCACAGGGAATATCCTTTTGAAACCAGAGGTTGCATCATCTTGTCAACATGCAAAACCTTGTTTCAATAATCAATAGTTTTACTGATTCAGGAATGGATGAAATTCAAGGATGCAAAAGCAGGATGACCGACGAAATATACAAGTTTGTGACTTAGGTTTTTAATATAAAACAGTGGTGGGTTGTTATGTCACAGTCTGCATATCTAACACAGATGATGGCAAAGCTTCTTTAACTGCATCTGAAGGAATTATTTAATATTGGTGGTTTTAGAGTTTGGTTCTCCAATACCTTTGATGCTATTCATCCCCATTTCATGAAACCACACCTGCTACTTAAAGCAATTGTCTTATTTTGACTTGCATATAAAACTCTTGTCAATTCTTAAAAAACATTGCAAAGTATGGGCAACAGAGGGCTTGCAGATCATGGAGTACCTAGCCTTACTATTACAACAGTTAGAATGTGCTGCTGAAATTGGTAGTAAGACAATGCTTTTTTTTCCATTGGGGAATCAAGTCATGCATTAAGCTGCCATGAAATATTTACACTTCCCTTAAAAGCTATCCAGATCCCAAATGGCTGAAATGGCGGCCCTATCTCTCTATGCGTGTCAGTTCTGCTAGATGGAACAGGCCAAGAAATCAATTTCACATGAAGTCTAAAACTACTCTTGCTTAGATTGGTTATGAGAACAGAATCTTCCAAATTGGAATAGGTTGCACTGCCTGTTTCTTCCTATAATTCAGTGAATTAGGATGCTATCTGTCTAAACCAGGAGTCCCCAAACTTAGCAACTTTAAGACTTGTGGACTTCAATTCCCAGAATTGCTGGCTGCAGAATTCTGGGAGTTGAAGTCCACAAGTCTTAAAGTTGCCAAGTTTGGAGACCTCTGGTCTGAACTATTTCCCAGTATTATCTGGATGTTCTGGACTTTAAAAAAAATTAACCCCTTCTTGATGTTGTGATGGAGCTTGCAAATTTCCCTCAAGGTCATCTTCTTTACTGTCTATAATGTGACTCCAAACATTTTAGAAACGAATCCATTTCCCCTAATACTAAAGGACAAATTCCATTTTCTATATTCCACAGGATATAGTATTGATCTCTGCCTAGAAGTGGAGCTCTCGCGTTACAGTCAGGAGGCTGTGAGTTCAATCCTAAGTAGCAGCAAATATTTCTCTCTCTGGGCATAATGAGCAAATATCAGCTGCAAACTCTGCATTGGTGATAGGAAGGGCATCCGGCCGGTAAACACTCAGCTTCATTCAGTTGCCCCAATTGCACCCCGATGCAAGGGATTATAGGTCATTAAAAGACAAAAAAAAGAGCATTGATCTCTGCAATGATCTCCTCCCTTCTGGGACTTGGATAACATTTACTTAGAATGAGGTAGCTACTACTTCATGACCTTTGCTAAGAAATGATTGTTACGTGAAAAACCCCTTTTCCTAGGGAACGCTTCTCAACTAGGAAGTGTAACATTGATTTATTGAAGCTTCATATAGAGAAAAAAATTGAAGTCAATACTTAACGATCTTCTAGGAATCTTAGAAGTTCAGAATTGGAAAGGCCCTGAAGAAACCTCTAGCCCAGTCCTCTGCAGTGTTCAGAAAAACCAATTAAACTATTTATGATAGGACATCTAATTATATGAATACATGTGCCTTTTGTCTGTAGGCTTCAACGTAACACCAGTGTACATCTTAATGTGCCTTTCTGAATCTGTTTCAATTGTCCCTTTTTAATCTTTCTCAGACGTTACAGTGATTTACCAAAACGGGCTACCAGTGATATCCTTGAGTCTTCCTTCTCGTCGTGAACGCTGCCAGTTTACACTTAAACCTCTCTCAGACTCCGTTGGCGTATTCTTACAACAACTCCAAGCAGAAGACCGGGGAATCGACCGAGTTGCAATTTATTCACCAGGTACTATTGAGAGTTGCTGGAGGAACCCAATGACCTCCTTCGGCTTTAGATTAGATCACTATTTCTCAACTTAAAAGATTTCTGGAATTTCAGAATTCCCCAGCCAGCATGCTCTTGGTGGATTATTGACACTCAGAGCTATTGATGTGGCTATATTTCACTCTTTTGTTGACTTTTTTGTTGTTATTGTTGTTGTTACATTGTGCTAATCCTATAGAGATTGGTGTTGTGTAAGATTAGCTGCTTCGTTTTTTGGAGAAAAAAACTAATATGTCACTTTTGGCCTGTGGTTTGCTACAGACAAGCCGGAGTTACAAAGAAGAAAATATTAAATCACCCAGCGGAAGTTAAATATATAATTGAAAAAATCACAGTAAAGTATAAAATAGTAGGCCTTAATTATATCGAACATACATACTCTCTGTATTGACCAAAGATTTGTCAGTGGATCAGGATAACAACAGAAGAAAAGTGGACAAAAGATATTAAAGCTATCTGCCCACTTGCCATTTCTTGCTTGTAATAGTATCTGTCAGTAAAAAAAAAATCTCTTCCCCTCAAGTCTGTTTCTGGTCTTAGGGCTCCAGGGGGGAAAAAAGCAATTGAAATTGGAAAGTTGTTTGCAACTAAAAAAGGTAGGAAATAGGTGCCCTACCACTTTTGTGCTCCTTTAACTCTCTACCCACTGATTTTGGCTGATGTTTTTGCTCATGATCTGTTTTGTGTGTACACAGCTCTGCTTCCATCAGGCGGAATTATACAAAGAATAGTTAAGTTTCTAACATACAGGTAGTCCTCGACTTTACGACCACGATTGGCACCAGAATGTCCATTGTTAAGCAAGGTGGTGGTTAAGTGAACCATGCCCCAAATTTATGACATTGGTTGACACCGGTTTGTCCAGCTGATTACTGCAGCCGTTAAGTGAACTACATGGTCGCTAAGCTTCCCTCATTGACTTTGCTTGTTGGAAGTCACCTGGGAACATTGCAGATGGCAGTCATATTACCCTGGGATGCTGCAACCATCGTAATAAATAGATTCCAGTTGCCAAACACCTGAATTTTGATCATGCGACTTTAGGGATACTGCAGGAGTCGTAAGTGAAAGGACTGGCCATAAGTCACTTTTTTTTCAGCGCTGTTGTAACTTTGAATAGTCTCCAAGTCAAGGTCTACCTGTATTTTGAGATTATAGATTGGAACCCTTAAAATATTGTTTCAGTTCATTTCTCTGAGGTAGAATATACTAATTTGCAGTGGAACACTGCTGGAATTTTAATAAGTCATATCTAGCTCTTAATACGTCTATTCCTGTTTTCCTTTCAGATGGGACACGAGTAGCAGCTTCCACAAGCATAGATCTCCTACTTCTTGACGAGTTTAAACTAGTAATTAATGACTTGAGTTACCACGTCCGTCCACCAAAGAGAGGTAACAACTTCATGTACTTGGGATAGATTTCCAGAAGTTATTTGCATGAAATTCCTCCATCTAATACTTTAAAAGATTTGGAAACTTGCATCTTCTCCAAATATACTATGGCTGGCCATCATGATATCCAGGTCAGCGGTGGTATGTTACCGGTTTGGACCGGTTCAGCCAAACCGGTAGTAAAAAAAAAAAAAAAGCTTCCAACGATCAGCTGAAAGGAGGGGAAAAAAATCCTCCACAATCAGCTGAGAGGAGAAAGAAGAGAAAAGCACAGGATCGGCCTTCCCACCTGCCCCTGCGCTTTTGTCTTCTTTATCCTCTCAGCTGATTGGCACTGCACACCTCAGCTGGTGTGGGGAAAGCTGCATGCACGCATTAGGTGCGGGTGCGCACACACGCACGATCACCGAAGCGGTAGCGGAACAGATAGGATCCCACTGCTGATCCAGGCTATTTCTCCAAGCTTTGAGAATAATGGTCCTATATCCTGTTTAGTTGTGTGTTCTCCTGAGTCTTGACTGACATTTTTTCCTATATACATTCTTCTTCTTCTTCTTTGGGGCTGTAAAATGAGTTTTAGTTTTGAGAAGAGAAGCTGTTGCAAAATATCTTCAAGCTGCTGGGGTAGAAGAGGAAAGATTGTTTTGTAAAAGCTGTCTGTTTTAAATGTGACCTTAAGGCATGATTTTCTGGGACTTGATAGTTTGGCTTTATGCCTTAATTCTTTTCCATGTCCAAGTTGTTTCAAAGCATTAGGCTCCTGCATTTTTTTTTTTTATCCCTGTTATATGATCTTAAAATCCTTTTGTCATAACAAAAGGGCTTGCTCTTTCAAATTGTCACGCATGCTTGTTTCTTTGATTTTATTTATTTATAAAGGGGATTTACATGGCCATCTACCATAAATGCATAAATCTGGGCAACTGACAACAGTTCATAAACAATGAAAAAAATAAAACCTCAGAATAATCTGAATTAAATAAAAATAATCAAAATACAGGTAGTCCATGACTTATGACCACAAATTGGCTCAAAATTTCTATTGCTAAGCGAGACAGCTGTTAAGTGAGTTTTGCCCAATTTTACGACCTTTCTTGCCACAGTCGTGAATCACTGTAGTTGCTAAGTTAGTAACATGATTGTAAAGGGAATCTGGCTTCCCCACTGACTTTGCTTGCCAGAAGGTCATAAAAGGTGATCACATGACCCCAGGATATGGCAACCAACATAAATAGGAGCCAGTTGCCAAGCGCCCAAATTTTGATCACGTGACCATGGGAATGCTTCAATGGTCATTAAGTGTGAAACATGGTCGTAAGTCACTTTTTTCCAGTGCCATTGTAAACTAAACCTTTTGTCACTAAACAAAAGGCTGTAAATGGAAGGGCTACTTGTACAACAGTCAGTGTTTTATAAAAACCTTGCAACTGGACCCCTCTATAGTGGACTTAACTAATAACCTGGCCAGTGACTGGTGCAAGGGTTGGATCTTCTCACCTTTTGGTGGAATGGAATGGAATAGGATAGAATAAGGAATAGTGTAGAGTAGAGTAGAGTAGAGTAGAGTAGAATAGAATAGAATAGAATAGAATAGAATAGAATAGAATAGAATAGAATAGAATAGAATAGAATAGAACAGAATAGAATTCAATTCTTTATTGGCCAAGTGTGATTGGACACCCAAGAAATTTGTCTTGGTGTAAATACTCTCAGTGTACATAAAAGAAAAGATACATTCGTTAAGAGTCGAGAATCATCAGGTACAACACTTAGTGACAGTCATAGGGTACAATAAGCAATCAAATCATACCAGGAAACAGTCAATATAAATCGTAAGGATACAAATGACAACGTTACAGTCATACAGTCGCAAGTGGGAGAGGATGGGTGATAAGGAGTGATTAACAGTAATAGTAGTGCACTTTGTAAATAGTTGGACAGTGTTGAGACCAAAACGATTGGGACCATCTGTATTTAGGGGAGACTGTTCCATGTTATTTTTATCTTTAAAATGAACCATCATGGTCACATTTTCAGTAAAGGCAAAAGAGAAAAACAGACTTGAAAGTGATTGTCATTTGTTATTTATACAAAGATTAATCTTTTAACCAAAGATAGATTTCATTATCCTTTTTTCCCCCTGTCCCATTCAATCGTGTCTGATTTTTGGAGACCTCCTTACTCATTGTCTATAGAGATTCTTAGTCATCCAGGTCATGTTGTCCCAAAGGTGGTTTTTTTTCAAGAGGCAACTGGACTTTCTTGTTTTTCTTTGAAGAGGTTTTGCTACTCATCCAAGAAGCTTCTTCAGCTCTGACTGGGTGGTGGGGAATGGAAAGATCCAGTCAGAGCTGAAAAAGCTTCTTGGATGAGTAGCAAAACCTCTTCAAAGAAAAACAAGAAAGTCCAGTTGCCCCTTGAAAAACAACCACCTTTGGGACTCATTATCATTGGAAGGGCTTAAAGAGATGTTTAGGGCTTCATAAATGAAGATACAATATCTGGTAAAATGTGTGTAAAGTTAAGCATGAAAGCTCAAATAAATTGTCTTGCACTCTGGGGTATAAAATGTAAATTAAGCTATATTAGCCTGGATCAAAGTCCTATCACTTTAGCTTTCTTGGGACTCTTCAGATCAAATGCATAGCTGGAAAGAAATCTACTTGTAAATGTTTGCTCATTCAAACATTTCTTATGCTGGATGATGCGTCCTGTCCATTGTGTATTTAAGCTCATCTTCATATATTGTTGTTTTTCTTTCTGATATCAGAAGTTCTAATAGGATTCAGATGATGCAGAAGCTCTATATTCACAGTTCAATAGAATACTGCATCTTGAAGTCCTTCATTTCTTTCTCCAGACTTAAACTTCTCCCAATATGAACCAAGAATGAGGTTACCTGATGATCTTCAGACATGGCCCTTCTCTGCCTTATAATTTGTTTTAAGTTCTACTTTTATTATTACATAAAACAAGACAATGTTTTCATACATTATCTGTTTTATGTTGATTTTGTTTTGAAAATAAAAGTCATCTTCCTTTATATATACCCTTACAAGCGTTAAAGTATTAAGAGGGAAATGTAATGTGAAGAATCTGAAGTACTTTTTTTATTTGCCAATCCATTTGAGTACAAATTTCACATAGTTATGCATTCTGTATTATACAAACGCACACACACACACGAACACACACACACACCTAATAGTTAAGGCACCAGGCTGGAAACCAGGAGACCATGAGTTTAGGAATAGGAAGGTGCATTGGATATGTTCACTGCCTTGAGTTATTTGTAAAAATAAAGGTGGGATGCAAATAAAATAAAATATTCTATTTCTACCTGTTGTTTACTGATTGAGTCCAAAAGCCACTTAATGTTAAATATTAAACACTAACATTTTCAAGTTAGTTTGAATTATTTGCTGTAGAATGGACTTTTAGCTTAACAAATAAAAAATAAAGGCAACCTTAAAACTTTGACCCGATTGTCACATTTTAGATACTGAAGTTTAAACGGAATTTTAAGCTTTCCTATTTCTGTAATATGCCAATCCAGCCTAGAAGAGTTTTATCAGTTTTTATTTTGGGAGAGGCCAGCATAAGCCAAATCTATATTAGAACAGTGTTTGTTTTAAAAACTTGACAGAACGTGAGTTGCCATACTATGGATCGAGTAATCCAGTTAATTCCATCCTCTGCTTTATTTGATTTTGTAAATTTCAGTCCTTCAGTAAGTAGGACATTCTTCACAGTACCATCACACTGTGAAAAATAAGGATATTAAAAGATCTGTGTTCTTCTTCAGATCTCTTAAGCCACGAAGATGCCACCACGTTGAATGATGTGAAGACTTTGGTTCAGCAGCTCTATACTACACTGTGTATTGAAGAACACCAACTGAATAAGGAGAAGGAATTGATTGGGAGGTTAGAAGACCTGAAGCAGCAGTTGGCACCCATGGAAAAAGTGAGGGCACTGAGATTTGTTTCAGTAGAACTGGCAGCAGAACAAAGAACCTATATATTACATTAATGGCTTTAGACAACTCTTTGTGAAGGGTTTTTTCATATTTAAAAAAAATCATATGTAAATTTATTTCTTGGACTAATTTTAAGTCACCAAGGAATATCTATTAATATATGTATTGTAATCATTGATTCAAAAATCATATAAAAGGAAAATAGACACCCACAAAAGTATTGTGATCTGCACCCAGCCACCCAGGCAATGTTTACAAGTGACTTCCTTATCAGATATTCTTGAGCTAACTCTTCAGACTGCAAAATATTGAGACTTCTCTATTAATAAATGGGTCTAGGTCTTAGCATTTCTATTTAAAAACTGGTAAAGGGAGGGAGGAGGAACATTAGTTGCTATGAAGCACTGTTTCCCAGTTAATTGAATCATGCTGTCAGGATTCCGGGAGTTACCCCAATTAAATCAGGAGTCTTGAGCCAAACTTCAAAAACTTCAAAGGGTTTATTGGGAGTTAGCATGTCCAGTACTGCCTGGGTGTACCCAACTCTGACACATGGTTAGTTGGTCCACAGCTAAGTATAAGATTCCCAAATACTGTTCACAAATACATGGACTCCTCTTGCATCTGTATTGGCTTTGATCATCAATCTTTATTACAGTTTTTTTTTTTCCAACCTCGGCAACTTTTAAGATGGTGGACTTCAACTCCCAGAACTGAGAGATCTGAGAGTTGAAATCCACCCATCTTATAGTTGCCAAGGTTGAAAAACTCTACAAGGAACTATTTTAATATCCGTTTAGTCCTCAGAATCTGAAAACTTTGTTTTGAAAATTGTGTTAAATCACAGTTCTTGGTGTTGGATTAAACAAGATTGGTGAACAAGAGTGATATAAATGCACCATGGAAAGGGAATAAGAAATTGGGATTGGCTGTTCTTTCAAATAGATGAAAAAAGCTTAGGGCATGTAGAAATGCCAAATCCAAACCAAGAACATGTAGTGGGTTAGCCTTCTGTTTGTAATTAGTAGCTAGAATCTTTTGGCTGATTCCTTTTACTACAAATAAGAAAAGAATTCTAGTTCCTATTGGGCGAGGGATTATAACGAGGGAGAAATTCTGTTCCACTATTGGAAAAGAGGCTCCAGTTCTGGAATTCTGGGAGTTGAAGTCCATACATCTTAACATTACAAAGACCCTTTTCTAGTCAGACATCCGTATTGTTGACAGGGGACAAAATGAAGGATTTGGTGATATTTTTTCCATCATAGAGACTGAAAGTAAACATGATGTGGACATATACTCTCCTTGGGTTTATCTACAAGCCTTCCCTTCTTTCTGTAAAATTTGGAAGTGAGGCCATCTTACTTCGAACTATTTTATTTTAAAATGAATAGGTGGGATAGGGACATATTAGAGCAAGAAGAGTTTGGAAACATATAGTAACAACTCAAAAAGAATGGAAAATGGGTTATTCTGCATTCGAAAAATCGGTCATTTTGTCTCCCATCAAAAAATATTGTCATTAAAAACACTTCTGACTAGACCAGTGTTCCCTCAACCTTAGCAACTTTAAGATGGATGGCTAGGGAATTCTGGGAGTTGAAGTCCACCCATCTTAAAGTTTTATTTTAAAATGAATAGGTGGGATAGGGACATATTAGAGCAAGAAGAGTTTGGAAACATATAGTAACAACTCAAAAAGAATGGAAAATGGGTTATTCTGCATTCGAAAAATCGGTCATTTTGTCTCCCATCAAAAAATATTGTCATTAAAAACACTTCTGACTAGACCAGTGTTCCCTCAACCTTAGCAACTTTAAGATGGATGGCTAGGGAATTCTGGGAGTTGAAGTCCACCCATCTTAAAGTTGTTAAGATTAAGGGAACCCTGGACCAGACAACATGCTTGGGTTATGTTTCGACTTGTGTTAAAGGCCACTGCTCACTACTGTACTAGCCCTGGACAATTTTCTTTTGCAGATCAGGATGGAAATTTGCAGAAAAGCAGAAAAGAGGACAACCTGGCTACTGTGGGGTGGGCTGGCTTACATGGCAACCCAGTTTGGAATCTTGGCTCGGCTCACCTGGTGGGAATATTCTTGGGACATTATGGAGCCAGTCACCTACTTCATCACATATGGCAGCGCCATGGCAATGTATGCATACTTCGTAGTAACGCGTCAGGTAAGATGGGCTTTGCATTAAAATGGTGATTTCTTTGGAAGAAGGAAGTTGCATAATTAAGGGCAATAACACACGAAGTGTTAATACCACTTCATAACTCCTTAGAAAGACCACACTTGGAATATTGCATCCAGTTTTGGTTGCCATGATACAAAAATGGTTTTGAGACTCTAGAAAGAGTCAAGGAAGAGCAACAACGATGATTAGGGGACTGGAGGCTAAAACATGTAAGGTACGGTTGCTGGAATTGGGTATGTCTAGTCTTATGAAAAGAAGGACCAGGGGCAGGGGTGGGATTCTACCAGTTCACATCTATTCACTAGAACCGCTTGTTAACATTCTAAGCAGTTCGGAGAACTGGTTGTTAGAAGAAATTACTGGCCTAATCCTGTAAGGACGGCAGGAAGGAAACATTCTGGTGTTGCTTACAGAAACTGCCTCTCCGTTAACTCTTATTACATTCTTGGCAGGACTAGACTTCCTGTCTCAGGAACGTCTCTGGAGTTCCCCCCCCCCCCTTTGCTGGTACTTTGCTTGTGTGGAGTGACCATTCAAAGTTACAATGGCACTGAAAAAAGTGACATGACCATTTTTCACACTTACGACTGTTGCAGCATCCCC
Organism: Bungarus multicinctus; assembly: GCA_023653725.1. Lineage (NCBI taxonomy): Eukaryota > Metazoa > Chordata > Lepidosauria > Squamata > Elapidae > Bungarus > Bungarus multicinctus. The sequence continues at coordinate 81,267,173 of CM042844.1, read as the reverse complement.
ACAGTCATGAGAGGCCAGGCGAGGAGATGCATGCCTCAATGTGAGTGATATTGAGTTGGCCACACCCAGCCAATAACATGACCACCAACCACGTCCACCCAGTCACATGACCACCAAGCCATGACCATCCCCTAAGCCACGTCCACTGAACTGGTTGTTAAAAATTTTGAATCCCATCCCTGACTAGGGGTGACATGATAGCAGTGTTCCAATATCTCAGGGGCTACCACAAAGAAGGGGGGGGTCAAGCACTGAGGGCAGGACAAGAAGCAATGGATGGCAACTGATCAAAGAGAGAAACAACCTAGAAATTTCCCGACAGTTAGAACAATTAATCAATGGAGCAGCTTTCCTCCAGAAGTTGTGAATGTTCCAACACTGGAAATTTTTAAAGAAAAAATTGGACAACCATTTGTCTGAAATAGTATAGGGTTTCCTGCCTAAGCAGGGGGCTGGACTAGAATACCTCCAAGGTCCCTTCCAACTCTGTTATTCTATTCTAATTTATGTCAAGCCTGGGCAACATGACATAGATTCACTTTAGCAGAGAGATATGCACCGTGGAACTGATACGATTCGTTTTGCCAAGAAAAGCCTGAAGGACAATGGCAATTGACTTCCAAAAGTCAAGTACACAGCTTCAGAGGTCTGCCTTCCAGTTTTAGATTGACAAAGCTACCTGCTCAGAAAATATTTGGGCAAAAGGGTAAGAAGAGCTGTTTTTTTCATCCTGCTGTCTTGAAGAGGTTTGAAGTGATGCTTCAAGTTGAACTGCAACTTCTCAAAATATCCTCCTTCAAAATTTGCTGGAAAAGATTCCTCTTCCACTTAAGGGAGTGCCCTCTCAGAAAGTTAGTCCTGCAGAACAAAACCCAGAGAGGCTGCAAAACAGGAAAAAAAATGCAAATAATCTAGTTGTTTCACCCTTTGAAGTAGGCAGATGTGGGGGGACGACATTTTGTTCCATAAAACAGTTATGAAAGGGTGCACCCCTCTAACCTTTGTGAGAGAAAAGTATCGCTCAAAGTATTGCATAATTCTAATACACATGCAGTACATGTATGAATTAGTTTGTAAGGTTCTAATTTTGGACTTTAGCTATTGTTGCACAGAAGTTCAAAAACTCCTTTAATAGGTAAGGCATGCACTGAAGCTAAAGGACAACTGCATGGGGAGTCCTTCTCAGCTCATTACATGCCACTTTCAGACTTTTGTCTAAATTTGTAGGCTCGTTTATGTTATGTTTTAAAAATGCAGGGCAGGAACCATGTTCTCTAAGACTTTACATATATATTATATATATTTATATATATATATATATAAATATATATATATTTATATTTGTATTTATATTTGCATTTTATATCTTAATCACAGTAGAATGCACATTAATGGAAGGGGTGCGTACCTTCTGGTTCCCATCATACATTTCCCTCTTACTCTGCTACTCCTAGGAGTGCCCCACATGATTATACTTACGGGACCGCCTGCTGCTACCAACAGCCTCCCGCCGCCCAGTGCGCTCCCACAGGGTTGGCCTCCTCGGGGTTCCGCCGCCTGGTCGTTGCCGGTTGGCGGCCCCGAGGGTGCGGGCCTTCTCTCTCCCTTTGGAACGATTTGCCCCCGGAGATACGGGCCATTACCGACATTCAGACCTTCCGGTGCACAGTAAAGACCCTGTTTTTTCAACAGGCCGGCCTGGCCCAGTAACAATTTTTGGGGTTTTAAATTTGGTATTTTAAATTTTTTATCAGTTTTATATTTGCTAATTGTATATTTGGCCTCCAATTTAATCGTTTTAATTTGCTTTTAATTGTATATATTGTTCTGTTTTAGTTGGCTGTACACCGCCCCGAGTCCCTTTTTTGGGAGAGGGGGCGGTATAGAAATTTAATAAATAAATAAATAAATAAATAAATAAATAAATTGGTTTCCTGCTGCTAAGAGAATCAGAAAGTCCTATACAATAGCAATAACACTTAGGCCAGGGGTCTTCAAACTTGACAGCTTAAAGACTTGTGGACTTCAACTCCCAGAATTCCTCCTCCAGATGTTAGTTCAGGAATTCTGGGAATTGAAGTTCACAAGTCTTAAACTTGCCAAGTTTGAAGAGCCTTGATTAAGACCTACATACTGCTTCACAGTGCTTTCCAGCCCTCTCTAAGCGATTTACGGAGTCAGCCTATTACCCCCAACAATCTGGGTCCTCATTTTACCAACCTCAGTAGGATGGAAGATTGAGTCAATCTTGAGCCACTGAGAATTGAACTCATGGCTGTCAGCAGAATTAGCCTGCAGTACTGCATTCTAACCACTGCGCCACCACTATCAGAATGGTATACTGGTAATCCTCGACTTTCAACCGAAATTTCCATTGCTAAGACAAGGCAGGTGTTAAGTGAGTTTTGCTCCATTTTATAGCCTTTCTTACCACAATTATGTGAATCAGTGCAGTTGTTAAATGGGTTTTAAAGTGAACCTGGCTTCCCCATTGACTCTCCTTGTCAGAAGGTCACAAAAAGAGATCACATGACCTTGGGATGCTGCAACTGCCATCAATATAAGCCAGTTGCCAAGGGTCTGAATTTGGATCCCATGACAAGGGGAATGCCACAACAGTTCTTAAGTGTGAAAAAAAATGGTCATAAATCCGTTTTTTAGTGCCATTTTTAACTTCGGTCACTAGATAAATGGTTCAAGCACTCTCTGTATACAGTCCACTGATCAGAGCTGAAGAAGCTTCTTGGATGAGGAGGGAAACATCTTCAAAAGAAAAAAAAAATAAGGAAGTCCAGTTGTTTCCTGAAAAAGCACCTTTGGGACAACCATGACCTGGATGACTGAGAATCTCTACAGACTTTTAGCTTTACAATTTGGGATGAACAGCCTTTGAATGGTGTGGGAGGAGGAATGGATTTCCAGAGGAAAAATTGCAGACTACAGGAATCAGGAGTATTATTCAGGTGCCCTGAGGATATAGATAAACCTCCGAGTGTTTCAACTCCCCTCTAAAAGGATGCAAATGACCAGCTGTCTGCAAGAAATATAAATCCTTCCATTCCCCATTATCCTATCAGAGCTGAAGAAGCTTCTTGGATGAGAAGTGAAACGTCTTCAAAAGAAAAAACAAGTTGCCTCCTGAAAAAGCACTTTTGGAACACCTACAGTGTAATGACTTTGTAATGCCGTAAACTCTCTTATCTTAAGAGCTTATGGGGAGTTGGGCTCCTATATGCCATTCTTCTAGATACCCCTTTCATCAAGGTCTGAGTGCCAGAGACAGAATGGCTTTGAAAGCTAATGGAAAGCTTGTTTCTTTCTTCCCTATTTTGGCACAATTCAGGATTGCTGAATATGAAGATATGCAAAATGGCATATGTAGCCTATGTGCATCTACAGGTCTAGTAATCTGTTTGGCATTTAAGACCAAAATCATTGGCCATTTATGGAGTAGCTAGTGGTGGCAATATTTTGGCACAATTCAGGATTGCTGAATATGAAGATATGCAAAATGGCATATGTAGCCTATGTGCATCTACAGGTCTAGTAATCTGTTTGGCATTTAAGACCAAAATCATTGGCCATTTATGGAGTAGCTAGTGGTGGCAATATACTAAAGATCAAATAACCATATAGTTCTAGCTCCTGTCCCTTGTCCACAATAACTTATTCTGCATTATTGCACCCAAGCAAAGTTTCATATACTGCCTGCTGCTCTCCAACAAGCCAGTTAATCATTTGTTTATTTATTACAGTAATTTGTAATATATCACTCAAACTCTAGGTGGCTTAAATTACTCAACCACTGTGGAGCAAAATTAAAATTAAATTGACTAAGCTGTCAAGAATTGCTTTCGGTGGCATATTTGAAATGACACAGTGTCTGTTACACTGCTCAATTCCTGCAAATGATCATAAGTAAGATGATATATCAAAAAAAAAACCCTTAATATATTATCACTATTCAGTTGATAATCAGATCTGCTGAGCATCATGTGGCAATTTAGTTTGTTTCATATTCCATGTTAAATGAATGCAGATACAAATTAGTCCAGAGTTGAGTTTCCTGTCCTTTCAAATTGGTTATTGATATATAAGTGTTTGCATCTAAGGTTTTAATTAATTTATTCTTTCATTTAATAGGAATATGTATATCCAGATGCTAGAGACAGGCAGTACTTACTATTTTTCCATAAAGGAGCCAAAAAGACACGTTTTGATCTAGAAAAATACAATCAACTCAAGGACGCTATTGCTCAGGTAATAAAAATAAATCCTTGGAGGAAATTGGGGGGAAATAGGAAATGGTCCCGTTATTAGTTCTTGAAAATTCAGTAATTCTTTGATCTGCTTTCCTCATGTTTCTGTCGTTTGTATTCCAAAAGACACTGTTATTTACAGCTGATTTTATGACAATATAGATTTCAACCCAGAAGAAAGTTGAAATAGCTGATTAAACCTGCAGCACATTGGAAAGATAAAGCACTACAGGTAGTTCTTGACTTATGACCACAATTGGGACTGGAACGTCCATCATTAAATGATGCAGTTATTAAGTAAGTTACATCCAATTTGACAGCTTTTATTATGGTCATTAAGCAAATCACATGAGCGTTAAGCGAATCTGGATTCCCCTACTGATTTTGCTTGTTGGATACCACCCCCTTCAAAAGGGTTGTAAATGGAGATCACGTGACTTCATAATTATGATTCATTTATTTATTTTATCACATGACTCCTAGGATGCTGCATTGGTTGTAAGTCACCTTTTCGGCATTGTCATAACTTTGAATGGTTGTTAAAGGAACGCTCATAAAACAAGGACTATCTCTAGTGTATTTTCCAATGTAAAATAAGCAAACATGCATTCAGAAATGTATGTTTTTGCCTGTGTATCTGAGGTCTGTTTCTTCAGGCAATTGATTATGTCTAATAATAACAACTAAACTCCCTATATTTTGTCTACCATATGAATCAGTGTTTCTAAGGCAATAGAATAGGGAGATCAAATATATAGAACAGCGAGAGAGAGAGGGAGATTAGATATATAGATAGAGATATATAGATATGTATGTATGTGTGTGTTATATGAAGAAAGAAGGAAAAAGAGTAGATGAAAATTTTTCAAGAGAAAAAAGTCTGTCCTTAGAACCTCCCCGTCCCTTAGAAATAATTGTTGTTTTCAATGGATGGAAGCTGATTTTCAGGATTGCCAACTAGCCATTATTTTACCAATCCAATGACTAAAATAGCTGCATTGCATGATTGATCTGTATTACAATGCATTACATGATTGGTCCGTATTAAATTTCAAAATTGAGCCAATATGGGTTCAGTTTCATCGTGTCCACCATGGTTTGTCTCTACTGATATTTCCTTACGTAATTCACTAGTTTATTTGAAACTGTTGATGGCCATTCCTTCCTGTTGGAAATGCTAATCTTACTGCCTCTGGCATTATCTCAGCTTCCGTAGAATGTTACAGACTTTGTTGATATGACGAGTTAAGCATTCATTGGAATGGGATCTACAGGGGGTATAAGCTCACAACCGTCACTGAGCCCAAAATTTCCATTGTTAAGCAAGACAGTTGAGTTTTGCACCGTTTTATGACCTCCCTTCCCATAGTTGTTAAGTGGATCTCTGAAGCTGTTAAGTCAGTAACACAGTTGTTAAGTGAATCTAGCTTCTCCATTGATGTTGCTTGTCAGAAAGTCGCAAAAACCTATCACATGACCCCGGGACACTGCTATCGTCATAAATACAGGGCAGTTGCCAAACGTCAGAATTTTGATCAGGTGACCGTGGGGATGCTGCAATTTACTGTAGAAAACAGTCATAAATCATCTTTTTTCCAGTGCCACTCTAACTTCAAATGTTTACTAAATTAATGGTTATAAGTCAAGGGCTACTTGCACATACAGTCTAACGTGGGTTCAACACTTATGTTCACCTCATGAGAAAGTCCTGGTTTTTTTATGGTGACCATTTGTGAATGTGGATATGTCGACTTGGAATGAGATTACCTGTAATGCAGCTACCCCCAACTTTTTCGACTTCAGGTTATGAGGGAGAACGTGGTTTCATGTGCTGCCAGCATCCCACATGTGTGTAGATGAGGCTTCTTGTCACTTGCGTGGCCTGCTTCGTGGCAGATCACGGACTGCTGCTTGGTCCACAGTCCGGGAGTTGGGGACCCCTGCTGTAGTACAATACTAGAGCAGGGGTCTTCAAACTTGGCAAGTTTAAGATTTGTGGACTTCAACTCCCAGAATTCCTCTTCCAGTCATGTTAGTTCAGGAATTCTGGGAGTTGAAGTCCACAAAGTCTTAAACTTGCCAAGTTTGAAGACCCTTGCACTAGAGTATGATGGAGAGAAATGTGTTACTTATACCTGCATTTTATTGATTTTTAGGCAGAATTGGACCTTAAGAGACTTCGGGATCCCTTACAGGTACATCTACCTGTCCAACAAATCAACGATAAAGACTGATTGTCCGAGGAATCTCTGTATTGTGACAGAAGTGGCAGATCTTTTCAAGCTCTTGCCTCTTTCATTAGAAAGCATTTCAGGTGCAAGCTGGAAGTTCTTCTTGGGGTGAAGGGTTTTTAAATCATTAAAACAGAGACCTTGGCTTGGGGAGGGGCTAATGTGTTCAGTCAAATAATAATAATAATCAGGCACTGTGGAATGCTAAGTCTTTTCAAAGGGCTTAAAGATTGTCTCATTCAAACGTTTTTTCTTTTGGATGAAAATATATATATATATTATAAAGGTGGGCATTTCATGAAGAAATTGTATCGAGGACATATTTTTCCAAGCTTTGCAGTGTCTGCCTCTTGAAGAAGCAACAGCAGCCTGCTCAGCATTTTTTTTTAAATCTCTTTCAAACTATTGCACAATAATAGTGCACTAAACAAAAGAAGGAAACAATCAAGCCATTTTAAGACACCAGGACTGGTGATCCAGATTTGAAGTATCTCCATTAATATGTTACCCAAGATTGGACCGTAGTGTGTCTCTTTTTTTTTTCCTCTCTCTTTTGTTTTGTAAAAGCAATGCAAAATTTCTTTTTACTCCACAAAAAACAAAACAAAACAAAAACCCACCCAAAACATTTTCCTCCCTGTCTGTTTACTGTCAAACAAACTTTCTCCTCTACGGAAAGATTATCGATGTTATCAGTTTTATCTGGATCACAGACTGAATAATGCTCGTGAACATTTGAACATGGAAGTATTCCCACATATCTTCTTCAGCTTCGCTGCCCTGATCAACTTTTACACATAAATGGTGATGTTGCATGAGAAAAAACTGTTCATATACAGTCTTAAGGGAGGAATGTTTTTTCCCCCTACTCTTTCTCCCTCCAAATAGAGTAGTCATCTGAATTAAAGCAAATCAAAAGAGTTTGGGCCTACGGTAATGCATATATGTATGCGGTATTTGGCTTGAGATCATGACGCTTTATGAAGTCCCTTTGAAAGAGGGATGGTTAAATATTATGTTTGCCTAGCAGAATAACTATGTCTTGATAAGCAAAAGACTACAGTTGCACTTTGATCCACAATCCTCTCCTCTTCTTTAAGTAGCTTTAAAAGTACGGGCCGGTGCTGAAGGGTTAGAGTTTCTGCACAGTAGCAGTTCTAGTCCCTCCATCCTTAAAGGGCGTGAGAGAAAGGCAGTGGCCTCCACTAACTGCTAGAAGCCCGATGATCTTGTCTGAGGAGAATGTACAACTTGTGCTAAATGGAATCCATGGCTGCCTTCATTGTCCTGTTTGATAGATCCTGGGAAGGCAGGATAAGAGATGGAAGAAGTTCTCTAAAGCTCATTCTCACAAAGCTTGGGATTTCCCTTCAGCTCACTCCTTTTCACTGTGTCAAGGCAAGAGGCTCCCACTTTCGGAGGAACCGTGTTTTAAAGTGTAAAATAAATATAAACCAGTTGCCTTGCAAGATGGGATGGTCGCTCCTCCTTCGCCCTCAATGGCATGTTGAGCTGAATGGATGCATGTTCCAAGATGTTTCCCTCTTCCTACTTCCTTCCCGTCTTTCTCCTTTCAATTATGTGGTGATTTTTTTTTAATTTTAGAAAAAAAAAAAAGTTAAATTATCTGTTCATCCTCTTTGTGTGCAGCATTTTAAAAAGGAAGAACGCAAACAGTCCAGTAGCAGAATTCTCTTGAGTGTGTTTGAGGGTGAGGGAGTGGGCATGGAGAAAAGACCTTAAAAAAAACCAATAAAATAAAATAATGAACATGTGTACAATCCTGTATCATTTATTAAATATGTATAAAAGAGAAATGTACTTCTGGAACAATAAATAATTATTCTGTTTTTGAACTGTTGTCTTGAAATTGTGTCGCGTCCAATTCAACGGAGGGTCAAGGAATGTGTGAACTAAGGTGTAGCAAACCTCCATTCATTCTGTCTATAAACAACATTTATTGAGCTTTTGATGCGTCTCCATGCCTCTTCATGTGTTACAAAAATGCAGCACAAAAATAGTTCAATATAGAAAATTAATCCCATAAATCATGGCATATCATTTTATTTACAGACTTTTATCATGTGTTTTATCTACACTGTAGGTAGTTCCATAATGGATTTGCTTCATCTTTCTCTCTCCGCCCACCTGCCTCCTGGTTATTTAAGTATCTTTAGAAGTCATTCATATATACTACATGATATCTCTTTTAAGTTCTCTAAATTAAGCATTTGTCATTAGGGATGCTACATCTTTGGCACACAGTTTTATTATCTAGCCAATTGTCAATCGAAGGGAAAATCAAAGTCTTGGACATGGTGCCAGTGACATAGAGAAGCACGCAGGCAAATTTATGGGATGGAGGTATCAACAAATGATATTCCAATACTTTCTCAATTACATGGTTGCAAAATGAATTGCTAGTCAAGGGGCTGCATAACAAAAGCATAAGATTTGGGGAAAATGAAACAAAGCTGTATATCTTCTTTCTACATAAAGAATGATATACCAAGGAAGAAGAATGTTAACCCTAGCATTATCCCTAATACCACACTCTCTGTATGAGCAATTTTTAAATACCTTTTTTTTTTAGTTGATACCACTTTCATATACAATGTGTGATCGTATAGCATCTGCAGACACTGGGGCAAAAGTGAGAGCATGAAATGAGGTTCACTGCCATTTTAATGGTGTGTGCAAGTGCTGCTTATGTTGATCGCATCATTTTGAAACGTAGTGGATTCATACAATTTACAAACAGAATCAAGATCACATGGAGTGTTAATACCATTTTATAATGCCTGGTAAGACCACATTTGGAATATTGCATCCAGTTTTGGTCGCCACGATATAAAAAAGATGTTGAGACTCTAGAAAGAGTGCAGAGAAGAGCAACAAAGAAGATTAGGGGACTAAGGGCTGAAACGTATGAGGAACGGTTGCAGGAATTCGGTATGTCTAGTCTAATGAAAACAAGGACAAGGGCAAAATAATAGCAGTGTTCCGATATCTAAGGGACTGCCACAAAAAAGAAATGGTCAACCTAGTCAGACAGACAATACTGCTACCCTTCAAAAAGATCTTGACTATGTATCAGAATGCTCAAACAAATGGCAACTTCAAGTCTCAACAAATAAATGCTCTGTCTTACCTATTGGCAAAAAAAATCAGAAAATAAAATACAAGCTGAATAGTCAAGACCTTGTTGATAATCCAAGCTCTGCCAAGGACCTTGGAGTACTCATCTCAAATAATCTAAGTGCTAGAGCCCACTGTAACTACATAGCCAAAAAGGCATTAAGAGTTGTTAACCTAATCCTACGTAGCTTTTTCTCTGATAATATCACACTACTAACTAGAGCATACAAAACATTTGCTAGACCAATACTCGAATATAGCTCATCAGTCTGGAACCCACATTACATATCTGATATTAGCACAGTTGAGAAAGTTCAGAAGTATTTCACAAGAACAGTTTTCCATTCCTCTACTCGTAGAATACCTTATGCCACCAGATTTGAAATTATAGACCTAGAAAATATAGAATTACACTGTCTTCGGTCTGATCTAAGTATGGTATATAAAATCATACATTGCAATGACTTGCCTGTCAATGAATACTTCAGCTTCAACCATAACAACACAAGACCACACAATAGATACAAACTCAAGGTTAACCGCACCAAACTTGATTGCTGGAAATACGACTTCAGCAACAGTGGTCAATGTCTGGAATACTCTACCTGACTCTGTGGTTTTCTTCCCAAACCCTAAAAACTTTAACCTTAGACTGTCTACTATTGACCTCACCCCTTTCCTAAGAGGTCTTTAGGGGGCATGCATAAGTCCACCAACGTACCTACCATCCCTGTCCTATTGTTTCTTTTATTTTTCTTATACAGTATGTACCCATTTCATGTATTCATAACTATGTATATACTTATACCTATTATCTTGTAAGTGATTGACAAATCAAATAAATTCTAAATTCTAGTCTCCAGAGCACCTGAAACCATAACAAGAAAAAGCAAAGGATGAAAACTTATCAAGGCGAGAAGCAATACAAAACTAAGAAGAAATTTCCTGACAGAACAATTAATCCATGGAATGAGTTGCCTCCAGAAATTGTAGGTGCTCCAACACTGAAGGTTTTTTAAAAGAGATTGGGCAACCATTTGCCTGAAATGGTATAGGATCTGCTTGATCAGGGAGTTGGACTAGATCACTAGAAGAATTCCGACGTCCCTTCCAACTCTTATTCTGTTAAGTCAATGCAGTCAGATCAAATATTGAATCTCCATTATCCAGATGCATATGGAAAGCCCACAATCAGATAAAGATCTATTTCAGAGTTATACATAGCTTTCAAATTATCTTGGCAGGAATTCTTATTAATTTATCAAATTGGTACCCATGGGCTCTGATCATTGACAGCTTCCAGGTATCTGTCTTCTTCCTGTATATTTTCCAGTTTTTCAATCTAGCCAGCAACTCTTCTTAGCTTTTTAGGAGCAATGAAGCTTGACTCAGTGCTGCTATTTAACTGGGCTTACTGTAAAATTATTTTCAAAGCATGGACACAGCAACTAATCATGAGAAGTAAATTACATCGGATGCTGAAAGTGACTTTTGAGGTTTTTTAAAGTTGCCATGGGTGCAGTCACAACTAATTATGCAGCTGTAACAATCTTGCGGTTGTAAGTTTGATGGATGCTATGCAAAAAAGGACTCAGTTTTATATGCTCAAATTAGTATAGTCCTCATTGCTGTTTTCATAACAACAGCAAAAATCCTCAAACACAAAGAAAGCGTGTCTATGTGAGATTCTCAGTCATCCAGGTCATAGTTGTTCCAAAGATGTTTTTTTGCAAGAGGTAACTGGACTTCCTTTGTTTTTCTTTGAAGATGTTTCGCTTTTCAACTAAGAAGCTTCTTCAGTTCTGACTGAGTCAGAATTGAAGAAGCTTCTTGGATAAGAAGCAAAATGTCCAAGAAAAATTGTCTCTTGAAAAAGCACCTTTGGGACAAGGAGAGCATATGAGTTTCTTTTTCCCAGCTGTTAATCTTTCTGCTTTTTTTCAGCTCTGTGTAAACATTTTGAGGTATATAAACATTTTGAGGTAGGTTTATAAGCAGAACTATATTAAAAGTATGGGTGCACTATAGAATTAGATAAATACAATGTGAGTTGACAGATTTGTTTTAGGTGCCTAATTATCCCCTAAGTGGTATTTGTGTCTTTTACAGAATGCATACATTGGCACAATATTTTCTGGGACTCTTCTGACTTCTGCCATTTGAGACTCAGCGATAGAATCTGGATGTTGCTTTTTAATAATTTACAAATTCGCTCTTCTTATCACATTTGCTAAGTTTGCTAATGGACTGTGAAAATTTTTTTGAAAATCTAAAGAAGAATACAGTGCTGAATTTCTATCCACATGCCTGTTGATCTTCTGTAGAATTCTTAGGATTTGTGAAGTAGGACTTCCAGATGCTGCCTTGTTTTTCTTTATATCCTTCATCATTGTTCTTTTAATAATGACTTAAGTAAGTTGATCCAGAAAAACAACTTACTTGTAGTTTCTTTCATCAGTGTGGGATACTCCTTTACATTCCTACAGAACCGAGTGTAATATTAGAATACTGAAGTTCTTATAAAAGAGAATATAACTAGTTCAAGATTGAACTTTGGAATCCTTGGTGCCCTCTAATGAATTTGCTTGCAGACAATTCATTACCTGACTGACATCAATGTTAAAGAGTATGGGGTTTGTTCTTTGTTTACAATTTTTTGCCCTGCTAATGTTAGTGTTTTTCTTTTGGGGTACGCAGGAAAGGAGGGAAGTTTAGCACAGAAACCAATTAAAGTTCGCCAAAACATGTTAAGTAAACCAAGAGGATCAAACAGGAGTCATTTACAACATTGTAACAGGCATTATGTAGGACAAACAAGAAGGTTAACAGAACACATCCATGAGAACCAAGTTAAGACATGATGAATGTCTTAATTCCACAACTCATGGACAGACTCAATCATTTTAGTTTCAATTGGGAAACAGTCGACATTCTAGACCAAACCAAATCCAAAAAAATCAGGGAATTCCTGGAAGCTTGGCATTCAGACAAATCAGCACCAATAGACACATAGAGATAAACCACATTTACATATCAAGGCGATCAAACTGGTCAGTCCTAGAGGAGATCAACATCGACTGTTCTTTAGAAGGCCAGATCCTGAAGATGAAACTCAAATACTTTGGCCACCTAATGAGCAGGAAGGATTCACTGGAGAAGAGCCTAATGCTGGGAAAGATTGAGGGCAATGGAAGAAGGGGATGATGACAGAGAATGAGTTGACTGACTGGAGTCACTGAAGCAGTCACTGTGAGCTAAAATGGACTCCAGAAAATGGTAGAGGACAGGAAAGCCTGGAGGAACATTGTCCATGGGGTCGTGATCAAAGGTGGATCAGGGCGCTCTTCGCACAGTCACTTCTGCTCTCATCATCTCCAGCTTAGACTATTGTAATGCTCTCTACAAAATGCTTAGACTATTGTAATGCTCTTCCCCTTGAAGAGCATCTGGAGGCTTCAGCTGGTGCAAAATACAGCCGTGCGGGTGATCTTGGGGGCTCCTTGAAGCTCCCATGTTACACCGCTCCTGCGCGAGCTGCATTGGCTTCCAGTGGCCTTCCGGGTGCGATTCAAGGTGCTGGTGGTCACCTTTAAAGTGCTCCATGGCTTGGGGCCCGGGTACTTACAGGACCGTCTGCTGCCACCATCGGCCTCCCGCCAGCCAGTGCGCTCCCACAGGGTGGGCCTCCTTGGGGTGTGGCCCCAAGGGTGCAGGCCTTCTCTGTGGGGGCTCCCTCCCTCTGGAATGAATTACCCCCGGAGATGTGGGCCATCACTAACCTGCAGACCTTCCGGTCTGCATTAAAGACCCACCTTTTCCAACAGGCCGGTCTGGCCTAGTATTAATTACTAGGGTTTTAATTTTGGAAATTTTTAACTTTTTTACCTTTTTTACTCTGCTTTTATAATATCATTCCAGCCACTAGTTTAATTTCTTTTAAATCTCTTTTAATTTTTTTACTATTTATGTTGTTTTTATCTTGGCTGTACACTGCCCCGAGTCCCTTTTTTGGGAGAGTGGGCGGTATAAAAGTGTAATAATAATAATAATAAAAAAAGGTGATAATCAGCAGGTTCTGACCAGTTCTGGAGAACTGTTGTATTGTGTTGGAAGGGGGTGCACGAAGGGAGGCTCAGCCAATCTCATCGTATATATGTTGTACTCTAACAATAAAGGTTTGAAATTTGAAATATACCACATTTACAGATCACTCAGAAGAGACAATAAAAAAGCTAATGTACCAAAAAGGCCAGCAGCCGACACCCAAGGATTAACGTCAGACAAACCAGCAGAAAACAATTTTTTAACCAAGGGACTGCAAAGGAGAAAACCACACTCCCACCAATACTTGGCCCATCATGCTATTGAATGTAAACAAGGAGAAAACCTCACACCCAATTGCACTGAAGATGTCACCTAGTTAAGTAATGACATGCCTGCAGGAAACAAGTTCAGAGAGCACTAAGAACTCCACAATGCTGCATCGTATTAAAATTCCTTATTGAAATTCATGTGATTCTTTCTTCCTTGATTGTTCCTTGCAATTTTTTGTTAATTGATAACTAATGATAATTATGTCCAACAGGTTGGTATCAACTCTTAGCAATCATACAGAAGAACTTCCATCAGGCTGATCTGTCTCCAACTTGATCCTTCAAGTCTTTCAACATTGCACCCATTGTTGCTTTAACTGAATCTGTCCACCCTGCTGTGCTCTGTTCTCTATCATTCTACTTTTCCCAATATTATGGACTTGTCAAGGAGCTAGATCTTTACATTTTTTTTTCTTTTAATGACCCTGTAATCCCTTGCATTGGAGTGGAGTCAGGGTGACTGAATGGAGCTGAGCGTTTACTAGCCGGATGCCCTTCCTGACATCTATGCAGAGTTCACAGCAGATAATTACTCATTGTGTCCAGAGAGAGAAATATCTGCTGCTACCTAGAATTGAACTCACAGCCTCCTGATTGGGAAGCGAAAGCTCCACCTCTAGGTCACCACATCACTCTGAGCTAGATCTTAACATAATGGGTCCAAAATAAGATAATTAAAATTTAAATAATTAAAAGGGAGAAGTCTATGGAGATTCTCAGTCACTGTTGGTCATTGTTCCAAAAGTACTTTTTAAAGAGACAACTGGACTTTCTGGTTGGTGGGAATCTTTCTTCACAGAATCCAGTTGCCTCTTGAAAAAGCACCTTTGAGTCAATTAAAAGGGGGGTTAAGATGTTCTTGAATCCATCCATTGATTACTCAAGAAAGCTAGTTCTTCACAAAATTTTTAGCATTATACTTCCATTTTATTTGTTACTATGTTAGTCACTCTTCCTACTTGTTCAAATAGTCTCAAAATTCACAGTACATTCAAGTGTCATTTAGGGTTAATTCTGCAGTCAGTTCTAGGATACAATTACCCTATGTATTTGTTCAAGCTACAAGTAAACCAGAGTGGTGGGATTCCAATTTTTTTACTACTGGTTCTGTGGGCGTGGCTTGGTGGACGTGGCAGGGGAAGGATACTGTAAAATCTAGTCAAAGGTGGTATTTGCCGGTTCTCCGAACTATTCAAAATTTTCATTACCGCTTCTCCAGAACTGATCAGAACCTGCTGAATACCACCTCTGTGAAGCACCCATTAGAACACTTCTTCATTTAAGTGTTTCTGCTTTCACTCTCTGATTCAAACTCCTGATAGTTACTTTTAACTGGCGTTGTCATTTTAAGCTTGTATTGTCACTCATAGCAATTCTGTGAGGATGTCTACTGTCTGGATTTTTAATTTGTTCTGCTCTCTAGGTTCCTATGGGATATTGTGCCATACTTGATTATTGGTTCTGTGTTTAGAGCAAACGCTTGAAATCCAGAGTTCAATGTTCTACGGTGGTATGTCATCTATCGTACAATACTGGATTTGTCAGCAACCAAATACATCAACAGCACAGGATATACAGATCCAGATGCACAAAAACCCATCAGGTTTTCTTTCTTTTTCAAATTGACGTGCCATCAACTCCCACTAGATTCATGAGAGCTTTCAAACAATCATACAGAACAAACATCTACAGTTCAGGCAGTGCCTGCCTTACAACCACACAATTGAGCCCAAAATTTCTATTGCTAAGTGAGACAGTTGTGAAGTGAGTTTTGCCCCATTTTATGACCTATCTTTCACAGTTGTTAAGTGAATCGCTGCAAGTTGTAAAGTTAGTAACAAAAGCCCATCAAACCACGCCCACCAAGCCATACCATGCCCACCAAGCCATGCCTAGAGAACCAGTAGTAAAAAAATTTGAATCCCACCACTCTGAATTTTGATCACATTGTTACAACAATCGTAAGTGTGAAAAATTGTCATAGGTTACTTTTTTCTGTGCTGTTGTAACTTAGAACTGGTCAATAAGTAAACTGTAAGTAAACTGAGGACTACCTGTACATATACAAGAACAACAGAATTTTAATAATATCACATATTATAAATAACAATATTACAATATATAAATAAGGACAATCACCTGAGCAAAGAAAAAAAATTCTCAAAGGCTGTTTGGCAAAGAAGCTTTCATTAATCTCTGGGAGGCCTATTATTAAGGACTCCATTGCTAATGTAAGCACCACATAAATAACTTATTTCTTTAAGTTTCTCTCTTCTCTGTGGTTTCTGTCCTTTTTCAGGAAGCAAAGTTAAATCCTTGAAACTTAAAGGAGAGGAAGTAGAATGTAGAATGTAGATTCTATTAAAGCAAGAAAGATGTTGACCTTCAGGTGACTTCAATTTGCCTCTAGCAAAACTCTGGAGGTATTCGGTTTTCTCACAAAGACTTAAAAGTGTTCTTTTGCTACACTCTCCAATCTCAATGTGGTCGAAGTCTTTAAAATGGTGCCACTTTCCAGTGAAATCCTCACAGGGATGACATGAGTGGAATTTAAAGAGAGCATTGAACGCAAAAATTTCCATTCAATGCATAGTGCATTGAAAATAAAAAAAAAATTAGATTTAATGCTTGCTTTTTCCTGGAACTTCACAAACCACTATGTCCAACTTAAACTGATTGTGTTTCCCATTATGTGGATTAAATGGTGATAAGATAATAACAGATTAACAGAGTTGGAAGGGACCTTGTAGATCATCTAGTTCAATCCACACCCCCACCCAAACAGGAGACCCTACACCATTTCTTAGAAATATGCAGTCCAGTCTCTTTTTGAAAGCTTCCAGTGATGAAGCTCCCACAACTTCTGAAGGCAACTTCTGTTCCACTGGCTGATCGTTCTCACTGTCAGAAAATTTCTCCTTATTTCCAGGTTGAATTTCTCCTTGATCTGTTTTCACCTATTATTCCTTGTGTGGCCTTCAGGTGCCTTGGAAAATAGCTTGACCTCTTCCTCTCTGTGGCAGCCCCTCAAATATTGGAAGACTGTTATCATGTCTTCCCTGGCCCTTCTCTTCACTAGACTAGCCATGTCCCAGTTCCTGTAACTATTCATCATATGTTTTAGCCTTCAGTTCCCTAATCACCCTGGTTGCTTTTCTCTGCACTTTTTCTAGAGTCTCAACATCTTTTTATTGTGTGGTGACCAAAACTGGATGCAGTACTCTAAGTGTGGTCTTACTAAGAAGACAGATAGAAATGCATTCAGGTCCAGGGACCCAAGTAACTGAGATATCAACTCCAATTAACATAAAGCTGTGCAGAAAGATTTGGATCCTGTCTATATGCATTGAAATAAATAGAATTTAAGGCCTAATTGATCTTGTTGATATCAATAGGACCCAAGTTTATCTTATATAGCTTGCATGAAGTCTTATAAAAAAATAAATAATCCTTACTATGTTCACAGAGAAGGAAAGATTCGACATTACCTACTCTGGAGGAATGGTTGGTGAAGTTGATAGATTTTATTGAAATGGATAAATTGATGTCTTTGAATTATAGAGGAAATATATTTTCTATATTTATTGTTGACTGAAAACCTCTTATGGGCTTTTGCGGTAAAAATGAATTTATAATATATGGATTGATATTTGCATAGATTAGATTATAGAAAGAAACGTACTGTGATATAACTTTAGAGAGAGAGAAAAAAATACATTTATCCATATAACTGTTGTGAAGAATAACAGAAATTACTTCTTTATTATTTGGCTTTTCTATTTTTCTTCATCTTTTCTTTTCTTGTACTTTTTGCTTTTTGTTTGATTTCTTTTTTTCGTCTTTATTTTATATGATTGTACTCATTTTTATCTTCTTGATTAACAATCTTAATAAATTTTTATAGGATATAAGAAAACTATCCAATATGTTATAAAGGAGATATGCAAGTATCCAAAGAGTCAGGAGGCCTCTCTAAGCTTTGAAGACTCCAAAATCCCCTTTTAATGTGGCAGAAGGAGAAACTATTTCTATGCAAAATCAATCAAAATTATTATTTTTTTCCCTGTTGTGCCCATAATTGAAATGCAGTTCTGGAATGACACTCACAGACCCACAGCCAAAGAAACTTTGTGTTCTTTCTGGCAACTCATTTTGTCCAATACTTTTTGGCTCTTTTCTATATCCTATTCAGGCTCATTGCTGTTAAAAGCTGCTTACATCCCCCTTCTATACAAACATTTTTCTGAAAGATTCTCTCTCCTCTTTTGCAGATTATTTCTTATTTGGCTTTAAATACTTCGACGAAGTAAATAATTTAACAGGCAAACACAATTACCATTCCAGCTGCTTGTTTTTACAAAATTTTTACCCGTGATAGGTTATATAGTATTTCATCCTTGGTACTCTCCTTTTCTCTGTTACTATCATTTACCAAAGGGCAGTTGAGGATTCCTGCACTAATATTAGCAACAAGCAATTAAAAATATGATGTGAGTATTACCCCCAATGCAAAGTATAATGTTGGAGCGTAAGAGTATAAGAGTGGGTTTTAGAGATTTAAGTGTAGAAGTCTAAGAGGGATTTAAGGAGATGGATTTCATTTCCTACTTCCACATCTCATTTATTTCTCTATTTTAACAAAACGCTTATTTGTTTCAATTTTTTATTTTATTTTTGTATACTGCTGCTTCATCACTTTGCCTTAGATTATTTTTCTATTGTCTATCTTGGTCTTTAGTTCCAGTAATGTTTCCGTTAAAGCCAAGTACATTTTCCCCCCTTGCTTTTCTTGCTGTTTTTAACTTTTGTCATGGTAGAATGTGAGCTCATCGAGTTGTAGTCTCACTTGTTTTTTTTCCCCTCCCTTTAATGTGATGCCTCTGCCCCCCCCTCTCCCCCCCACCCCAGTTCTTTGACCCTTAGCAATCAATTTTGGAAGTATGTCTTATCTGCAGTGTTCCAGCCTTGAAGTAAACAACACCAGGGTATTGTCACGGAAAGTCAGTTCTTGTTGGCTTCACCACAGCTACAAAACGCCAATGCTTCTCAATCCCTGTTCTTGAAAGTTATTACTTCGGCTTACGACCACAATTCAGCCCAAGTTTTCTGTTGTTTATTTGTTAAGTGAATGTTGCCCCATTTTACAACCTTTCTTGCCACAGTTGTTAAGTGAATCACTGCAGTTGTTACATTAGTAGCACGGTTCTTAATTGAATCTGACCTTCCCGTTGACATTGCTTGTCAAAGGTCGCAAAAGGTGATCACATGACACAGCAACAATCATATGCCCAGCATCAGAATTTTGATTACCTGATCACAGGATGCCACAACTGTTATCGGTATGCAAACCAATCACAAGCTATAATTTTCAGTGCTGTTGTAACTTTGAGTGGTCACTGAACAAACTGTCATAAGTTGAGGACAACCTTTACTTAATATGGCTATTTAATATATAACACACAAACACACACACACACACACACACACACACACACACACACCAGAGGTGGCATTCAGCAGGTTCTGATCAGTTCTGGAGAACCGGTAGCTGGAAATTTTGAGTAGTTTGGAGATCTGGCAAATACCACCTCTGACTGGCCCCGCCCCCAAATATTCTCTGCCTCCCAAATCCAATGTGATGACCCGGGGCATGACACAAAAATAACGAAGGCACAAAAGTAGATAAATTCCCCTTAATATCTCCAACTTGGCTCCCAATGTCCAGTTATCCTCGGCTGGAGATCAAACTCTTCCAAAAATAGTCTACAAAGGGAAGAAATGCAGTCCAAACCCAAAGTACAGATAAATTAAAAATAAAAAAACCAACACAAACCACTCTGAAGTAATTAACATAACAGGCCAGGATAATAAATTGCAGACTTCCAAAAGATAATGAAGCACACACAGTTGGGAAGATGCCAAAACCCAGATAAGCCTGGACAAAGATAATGCGCACTTTGCTTCCAGCAAGGTGCTGCATGCAAATGCCTTTCTTATATCCTGTTCTCCCAGCTGGAACTAATGAAAGGGATCAGGGCCTTTTTCTCTCCCGTAAGCCATGTTGCTCCCTTCTCCGTTCCTCCCTGCGTGCCCTAGGATGAAGAGGGGGTGGCCTTGGGTCTTCCTCTGAATGCCCAGCCGGACTGTGCCTTTCCCCTGTTTCTTCCACAGCCACCAGAGCCACACTCCCATTCCCTGTCAGCTACTCAATCTCCCCTTCAGAATCAGACAAGGGCATGACATCCCAGCTGATTGGATGGGTCTTCTTTTGTTGCCCTGCATAGGAGAACAGAGCTGGAAAGCAGGTTAGTGGGGTGGGGAGGGAATGGGGATTTTGCAGTAACCTTCCCCTGCTATGCCCGCCAAGCTACCCCCACAGAACCAGTAGTAAAAAAAATTGAATCCCACCACTGACACACACACACACACACACACACACACACACACACACACATACACATTAATGTTTAAGGGATGCTGCCTGGGATGCAAAATAGAACAGGGGATTAGCATCAGAAATGATCAAAATTTTAAAATGTGGACGAAAGAACCTTTAGTTGATTTTAGTCTTCAGGACATCTGCATTGTTGTGTGCTGAGAATCTGTGTTTCTAAATAAACATTTTTATATCAATAGGAAGTTTGAAGCAATCCTCAGTTTGAAAGTGATAATCTTCTGAGGAACATCACTCTTCCATTATGTCCTATACTGTTTCTATCCAGAAACAATGCAAGTCGTAGACAATACCTCTCAGAAGCTTAGAAATCACATAACATTTTTCTAGCACAGAATGGGAAATGGTAACTTCTCTGTTGCGGTCTTTAAAATAGGACAAACCTGAATTAGAGGCCACTAATCTTTTAGTTATGCTCATTTCTCTCTAAAAAACAGAGAATTGAACCTAGTTTCAAAATGAATAATATGAGCTATCAATGTATGCTGGTCAGGGAAAGGAAAACCAAGCACTAGAATCTTAAACAGGGCTGCTATTTCAAACTTGACGTTTGTCATTTTAAAACTGAAAAACGCAGCAGCTTTTTAAGTCATTGTGGCAACCCAGCATTTGTTCTGTAGTTGCTTTTCCCGTATTGTTCTATTTTCACAATTCAAAACCTACCATTTTTTTTTTTCAGGTGTTCTGCAGCAGTGGTGGGATTCAAATTTTTTTACTACCCATTCTGTGGGTGTGGCTTGGTGGGCGTGGTGTGGCATGGGTTGATGGGCGTGGCAGGGGAAGGATACTGCAAAATCCCATTCCCTCCCCACCCCACTAAACTGCTTTCCAGCTCCATTCTCCTGTGCAGGGCAACCAAAGAAGACCCAGCCAATCAGCTGGGATTCAGGAGGGAGAGAATGGATGGGGGCGGGGCCAGTCAGAGGTGGCATTTGCCGGTTCTCTGAACTACTCAAAATTTCCGCTACTGGTTCTCCAGAACTGGTCAAAACCTGCTGAATACCACCTCTGTTTTGCAGTTTAAAAAAAAATCTGTTTCCTAGTATGATTTGATTGTTGATTGTACCCTATGACTATCACTATGATTCTTGATCCTTAACGAATGTACCTTTTCTTTATGTATAGTGAGAATATTTACACCAAGACAAATTCCTTGTGTGTCCAATCACACTTGGCCAATAAAGTATTCTATTCTATTCTATTCTATTCTATTTCATTTGCTACTATCAGTTTTTATCACAGGCATTTTCCCTCCCCTTCCCATAACCCACTTATACACAGAAGGAAATATGTGGCCTCTATGTTAACCATTTTCAACATCCGTCTCCAATTACTATCCTGGTTCAGATTGCCACTAATAGTTCTTCAGTTATTTCAGCTTGCCACAATTTCCCCACCTGTCATAGTCTAAGAAGAATCACTTTTTTTTCCTTGGTGGATCGAAGGATATCTGGCTTAATCCTTTCAAATTTGCAAGGGACAAACTTATTTCCCAACATCTTTAGGGACAGATTGTTCCCCATGGTTAATCTCTTTTCTTAATTCACTCCTCCACCATCGACTCCTTTCTAACACCCAACTCACCCATTATTGAGTAAGACACTTCTGAGCTTTTCTAAAAGAATAAGAAAATATTGCTTATTTCTTATAAGAATAAGAAAAAATTTCTTCCTGAACTATCGTTGCTTGCATTAGGTAAAACCAAGTAGGGCTGCCAGAGAGATTTATGATACTTGTCTCCTGTTAGATCAAATAATTATAGGTAGTTAAGTGAGTCTAAATTCATAACAAGGCATGTAGAGATCACACATTTTTGGAGAGAAAGTGGGTGGGCTTGGAAGAGAAATGTAGTCAAAATGACTAAATGGCTTGGTGATCAGAATAGGACAGCTCGCCACAGCCAATTCACCCTGACCAACTCAACTTGGCACAGCACAATTCAACAAATACAAAAGTCAAATTAATTTCAATGGAATCATGGCCAATAATAATAATAAAATAAAGGTTAATTTTGATGAAAATGTGGTCACCAATAATAAAACTACACAAATGAAACAATTAATGCAATGTTGAATTGTCCCATGGCAAATTGTCCTGTGGTGATTGACCGTGGCAGGTGAGCCATGGCAAGTTGGCCATGGCTAGTTGTCTTAGATTTGGTGACAGGTTGGGAAAGCTTTAAAAAATACAAGTGTTTGCTTGTTTTCTGAGGCCTTAATGCAGGAGATTCATTTGATTCCCTTCCCTAATACCATCAGACCTTTATTATTGTGGCCTGCTGAATGTATGAAATATATATTTCTGTATGTTAGTCTGCATTCTCTTTTTCTTGCTTTGCAATGCTGTTTTTCAGTATTCAATGTAGTGTTGAGTTGTTTGAAAAGAATTTTTTTTTTGCCTGTGCTGTGAATGTTTCTTAAATAGGCGAGGAAGAGGGGTTGAAATTCCCAAATAACATTCCTTGCAGTAGAAGTATTACTTGGTCCAGCAGGCCCAAGGAAACCAGCCTCCTTTTCAGTTTGACTGACGATCGATGTTTACGGGATTTGCAACAGCATGCAAAATCACCGGCTACGGATAATGTCAATCCATCATAACGAAGGAGCAAGGACAAATTGGGGCAGGAAAAAACAACCTTCGAAGTCTGAGTTCTGTGTGCTCTAGCCTAAAATCGCTGATTGCTCTTCCTTGAATTCCTTGCACAAAAGTTCTACAACGACACACCGGAAGTAGATTACCTCTATAAGAGTGGAAAATACTTTTAGTTTATTCATTTTGCTTGGATGTATTACCTGGTTATCAGCCAGATCTGTCATATTATAGTCAGCTAATGAAGGAATTGGCAGCTGTACAGTGGTGGTATTCTACCGGTTCTGCAAACTGGTAACGACGATGAGCAGCCTCTGCGCCTGTGCAAAGTGTGCATTTGGCGTGTGCATGCACACAAAGTGTGTGCACGTGCATAAAGCGCGCCCGTCAAGCCACGCTCACTGAACCAGTGATGAAACTTTTTGAACCCCACCACTGCAGCTGTAGTTTTCCACATTTGGAGAACACTAGATTTGGGGAAGGCTTCGTGGGGCTCCCTCCGTTCCAATCTGCTTTCCTCCATTTTAGCAAAACCAGGAGTGGAGTCTCATTCTCCATTGTTCTTCCCCATTCAGAGTTGCTTTTCTTATTCACAGAAGCAGAAAAGACATCCACAGGATGTCTGCATGTCTCTTCCTTAGTTGTCCTTCTGGATAAGATAGCAGATGGGTCACTGCAGGGCACATTGCAAGCAAACAATTGGAGGATGGCTTTGCAAACAAAACGAATGACTGTGGGGAGAAAAAAATATTCCCCTTTTGTCTCTTAAAAGCATTGCTGCTGCAGGCAGGTCAAGGCTACGGTGGAAGTTATTATCATCTTGGCCTCTTCCTCTGATAAAAGCCCCAGTGCCCACAAGACTTTCTCTCCATATGCACACTTTGCTTCAAAACACCAGAGCCCGAAGGCACCTGGTGGGATTATAAAAAGTAGGCTCACCTTGTCTTCTTCAATGGGCCCTGCTGGGATTTCTTGCTTCAGATGCCTTTGCCACCGAGAGATGCTCCTGCTGTTCATGTTGTCCTTTGGCCTCCATGCGAATACGCAGTCCTTGCAGGAGAATACAGTGGGTGAGTACTTGCAGACGTCCATTAACTAGAAGCCCCAAAGTCCATGTTCTTGTGCAGAGTTGCCGTTTCTTTTGAAGCCTTTACAGGCCATTCATATGTCGTGAACAAAATGCTCAGTTGCTTGCCTGCTGCATGCAATTTGGAAGAAAATTTGCCCTTTC
The DNA here is from genome assembly GCA_023653725.1 of Bungarus multicinctus. NCBI lineage: Eukaryota > Metazoa > Chordata > Lepidosauria > Squamata > Elapidae > Bungarus > Bungarus multicinctus. Next base: position 81,242,898 of record CM042844.1, on the reverse strand, counting down.
TGTTTTGATTTGCTTTGCTTTGCAGGGAATGTGAATTTCTGTCACATTTAGTCCAGTATATTGTTCTTGTAAATTACTTAGTGTAACTCCAGAGAAGTTAGAGCAACCAAACCTTCATATATTATGTGAAAGGAGGACTGAGATGATTCAGAATTCTCCCCACATTTATTGTTCCCTGCTTGCTTATGCCATAGCTGGCTAAAGAATCCTATAGACTCAGTAGCAGAATTTCAGATAACTTCAGAAAAAAGTAATGAGAAGTAGGAAGGACCCAATATACAAATGGAATTCTGCTCCATTTGATGTGTAATAGAGTATCACCACTCACAAATATGGATAATTTCTCCTTTATTTCCGAATAAGACCAACATGGCTACACCTTTCTGTGGTAAATAATGCCCAACAGTTTCAGTATGTGCTATTTTTATTCAGTTCTGTGAAAGTGAGACTTTATGCCATTCTAATGCTAAAATATACAAGGAATAAACTGGATTCTACAATTGTCCCAGAAATCCCCATCTTCTCTCTCTCTCTCTCCCTCTCTCTCTCTCTCTCCCTCTCTCCCTGCCTTCCCCATTCACTCACTCACTCACACAATGTAAGGGATGAATATTGAGCTGATATATTAAAATTAAATGAGATTATCTGAGTGAAGCATAAAATGAAATTAATGTAAGTAAAGAATTATTGCAAATAGATGCTGCTGATTTAAAGCATGTTATTAGAACATGATTCTGTGTGAGTTGTAAATTTCTTTCAAATCATGAACTAGCATACATAACAGCTGAGCAGGATCTTCTATATTTTAACATACAGTATTTTTGAATACTCTGATGTATTTGTGTGATATCTTTTATTTGGAGATTAATACTGTGTGCCTAGAAATTTACTTATTTTATTTTTACCTCAGATACTGTAGGTTATACACAATAGTTCAAAAGATGGCTTTCCCACTGCCCCCATAAGGTTCATGACAGATATTTCATTATACTTGGGATAGTCAAGCAAATATTGAGTGTTGCTATATTTCCGTATTTATTTGATGAGCAATTCTACGTTAGAATTCAATGAAGATGTCTCTAAAGTGGGTGACAAAACACGGGAACATACACACACTCTCTGCTATTTTGAAATCAAGGAGTGATTTCAAAAGGGAAATTGATTTATTGGTTATGTGACATCAAGTCAGTATTCGTAGTTGGATCTCCACTAGGATAAACAATTTTGAACCTGGTCCTTCAAGTTTTCCAATGGTCTACTCATCACTGTGAGTCCATCCAGATTGCCGCTGGTCATCCTCTTCATTTCTTCTGCCTTTCCCAGAATTATAGATTTCTCAAAGGAGCTTGATAATGTGTCCCACATACAATTAAAATAATTAAATGGGAGATTAGCGTTGATAAATTCCAGTGGCAACAATCCATCTTCAAAAATCTGTCCATTCAGAGGTTTGTGGAAATGGCCAGCATTATATGAAACATAATCCATATTATTATCATATTCACTAGGTGAAATTAATTATTCTAAATTCTGTGCAACCAGTACATGCAGAAGAAATTTAATTTTTAAGAAACATAACGGTAGAAAAAATCCACCAAACTATAGACCAGCCAATCATATTTTAGTCTTGAATGAAGTTACTCAATCTGGACTGCAAAATCTGGATGTTTACTTGTATCCTAACATTTTTTTTACTGTTTCCTATTTATTTATTTATTTATTTCTGAGTTTTATATACCGCCCTTCTCCCGAAGGACTCAGGGCGGTGAACAGCCAACTAAAATACAAGTAGACAAAGTATAAATTATTTAAAAGAGAATTAAACACTAGACTGTCCCAAATCTAAAAACCCCAATTAAAATCAATAAAACTTCATACCCCGTCCCAAGTAATCTAAAAACCCCATTTAAAATCCCATTAGTCAGCTCAGGCCGGCCTGCTCGAAGAGCCAGGTCTTCAGGTCACGTCTGAAGGCCCTCAGGTCACTGGTCGTTCGTAATCCAGGGGGCATCCCATTCCAAAGGGCGGGTGCCCCCACAGAGAAGGCCCTATTCCTCGGGGTCACCAGACGACACATAGAAGGCGTCGGGACCCGGAGGAGACCCTCTCTGTGGGAGCGCACCGGTCGGTGGGAGACTACTGGCAGAATGCGGTCTTGTAAGTATCCTGGTCCGATGCCATGGAGCGCTTTAAAGACCAAAACCAGTACTTTAAAGCGAGCCCGGAAGGCCACTGGCAACCAATGCAGCTCGCGCAGGAGGGGCATCACGTGGGAGTATCTCGACGCCCCCGTAACCACCCACGCGGCTGCATTTTGTACCAGTTGAAGCCTCCGGGTGCTCCCCGCAGGGAGCCCCATGTAGAGGGCATTACAGTAGTCCAGACAAGAGGTGACCAGGGCATGAGTGACTGTGCGTAAGGCGTCCTGATCAAGAAAGGGCCGCATCTGGCGTATCAGGCGAACCTGATAAAAAGCCCCCCTGGAGACGGCTGTAATATGATCTTCCAAAGACAGCCGTACATCCAGGAGGACACCAAGATTGCGGGCCCCTTCTGTGGGGGTCAAGATCTCATCCCCAATAGCCAGCGACGGAGTCAGCTGACTATATCGGGCCGCCGGAAACCACAGCCACTCGGTCTTGGAAGGGTTGAGTCGAAGCCTGTTCTCGCCCATCCAGTTCCGCACAGCCTCCAGGCAACGGGCCATAGCCTCCACAGCATCATTGGGGTGGCTTGGGGTGGAGATGTAAAGCTGAGTGTCATCAGCATAAAGATGGCATTTCACCCCAAAACCATGGATGATCTCTCCCAGTGGCTTCACATAGATGTTGAACAGAAGAGGGGAGAGGACCGACCCCTGAGGCACCCCACACATGAGGGGCCTAGGGGTGGACCTCTCCCCCCCCGTCAACACCAATTGCGAGCGGTCCGAGAGGAAGGACGAGAACCACCGCAAGACGGTGCCCCCAATTCCCAACCCCTCCAACCGCCGCAATAGGATACTATGGTCGATAGTATCAAAAGCCGCTGACAGATCTAAGAGGACCAGGACAGAGGAATAACCTCTGTCACGGGCCCTCCAGAGATCATCTACCAACGCGACCAATGCTGTTTCAGTACTGTGCCCGGGCCTGAAGCCCGATTGGAACGGATCTAAATAGGATGCTTCCTCCAGATACTGAGGGAGCTGACGCGCCACCACACTCTCAACAACCTTCGCCACAAAGGGAAGGTTGGAGACAGGACGATAGTTATTCAAAAGAGCCGGGTCCAGGGAAGGCTTCTTGAGGAGGGGCCGCACCACCGCCATTTTCAGGGCGGTCGGAAGCGCCCCCTCTGTCAACGAAGCGTTGACAATCCCCTGGAGCCAGCCTCGTGTCACCTGTCTGGAGGTAGAAACCAACCAGGAAGGGCACGGGTCCAATAAACATGTGGTGGCATTCAGCCTCCCCAGTAGTCTGTCCACACCCTCGGCGGTCACAGGATCGAACTCTTCCCAGATAACCATCTCAAGACCTGCCCCGGACACCTCCCCCGGGACCACCCAACTGGAGTCCAGCCCATCCCGAATCTGGGCGATTTTATCATGCAGAAATCGGGAAAACTCTTCTGCCTTACCCTGCAAGGGGCCAAGGATGTTCTGCCTTACATCCTTAAAGGGGCCAAGTTGCCCAGAAGGATGGTCTGGGTTGGACAGAGTGACATCCAGGAGGGGCTATGAGTGAACAGAGTGCCACACTCAGTGAATACTGACTAGACTGACCACTAGGTGGCAGCAAAGAGATACAGCCTCCTCATTGCTATCATCTTGTGGTCAACTGGATACTTACAACCTATATCTGATAACTTAGTACCGACACAACTTAATGGCACCGACCCATCCCAAAGAGAGTGTCCTGAACTGCATTGCTGCAGTTCCTCCTCAAAAACATTGCATGCGCAAATCCTAGTCACTAACAAATCCAATCCCTTGAAATTGGCCATTAAGTCATAAGCTGATTCCTAAAATTAACACAGAGGTTTCACCTGAATTTTTGCCCTAAAGCCCAGAAACCTTAACTTACTTCTCCACTAGTATGATACCCAGATTTAGCTCCTATGTTGATTGCAACATCAGAAAATTGGTTTAAATTAAGTAAATCATGATTAAGAGTCCTGTGAAAACAGCAATTGAGACACACACACGGTCAGTCAGTTACAAGATATAGATAACTGCTGAGCTCATATAACTACAATGCAGAAAAGTAAAACAAGACACTCAGAGTTAAAATCATCACACATAACCAAAATGCTGCAGCACTCACATATCATGTGCATTGGGTTCATTTCTCACCCTGACCCACATAACCATCTATTTTTTTAAAAAGCCAAATAAATCAGAAATTATGTACATAATGCAGAACATTCAGTGACAAGAGATACATGTGGAACATCCAATATCAACATATATCAATGTTCAGTTTATCAAGCAATTGTTCTTTTCATATTTTGTCACTCCCTCTCCAATTTTTCATTCCGTTCCAAGCTTTGGGTGCTTTTGATGATGCATTTCATTTTACTTTATGGCTCTTTTCTTTTATAGATTATTTATACATCTGCAAAAGTTGTGGTGGTTTTTCTTTTTACTCTACCAAGTGGCATGCATTGTCTGAATACTGGAAAAAAATAATGTGATGAATTGCACCCACTCCACCATCTACTCATAAGCAAATGAACCAACAATAAATTACCAGCCATCACAGTATTTTCTCATTAAGTAACAAGGCATTTTTCTTTCCAAATTAAATCAATATTTCACTGTTCCTAAAATACAGGTTGAATCACGTAAGAATTCAAGGCAGCCCAGCGGCCCATGAAATTTTAAAAGGGAGGAAAATATTTTTGCTTCATTTTGATGTACCAAATTAGAGCAATTGACTTATTTAGCAAAAGAAGAAGGAAAAGCAATCCATTTGCTTCAATCCAAAGTAGATTAATAATAAATCCTGCTTTAATCCCACAGTCAGCTGGAGTTACCTGGTGCTTAATCAAGTGTTAAGTATATACACAAATATATATTTATTTTTTAAAAGTTTTTTTCATAAACATTTTTTAATACATCACTTTGTCTGAGTATACTGTTTACAAGAAACAAAAAACATAGCTATTACTATAAAATGTATCTTCCCATTTACTAATAATAGTACTAATAATATAATAGCACATAAACACATGTCTTCTTTATGTTTAACTCATTCATATTTTAGTGCTTATAGCGATTATAGTTAACAGATAACAAATAATCAGAGTTGGAAGGGACATTGCAGGTCATCTAGTCCAACCCCCCCCCCCCCATCCAAGTGGGAGATCCTACACCATTTCTGACCAATGGCAGTCCAATCTCTTCTTGAAAGGCTCCAGTGATGTTGCTCCCACAACTTCCAAGGGCAAGCTGTTCCACTGGTTGATTGTTCTCACTATTAGAAAGTTTCTCCTTACTTCCAGGTCCTCCTTGTTCATCCATTATTCCTTGTCTGGCCTTTGGGTGCCTTGGAAAATAGCTTGACCCTTTCCTCTCTGTGACTGCCCCTCAAATATTGGAAGACTGCTATCATGTCTCCCCTGGTCCTTCTCTTCACTAGACTAGTTATATACCATCTCTGTTTTTAATAAAAACAGGCATCATTTTTCTTCCTCTAACTACTACCCCTTGTCTCAACCACTCATAGAATCTATTCCATATCAAGTAATATTTGGAGTCTTTTTTTTTTCTTTTAATCTGTCCATCTCGGTACGTTCTAGGAGTTTCCTGATTACCTCTTCATCTGACAGGGTATTCTCATTTTTCCAGAATTTTGCATAGCTAATCCTTGCTGCTGTCAATATATGTAAAATTAAGTATGCAATTCCTTTATCATAAGGAATTGGGATTATGCCCAGCAGGTCAGAGGTGGTATTCAGCAGGTTCTGACCAGTTCTGGAGAACCGGTACCGGAAATTTTGAGTAGTTTGGAGAAGCAGCAGATACCACCTGTGACTGGAGTTTTTACAGTAACCTTCCCCTACCATGCCCACCAAGCCACACCCACAGAACTGGTAGTAAAAAAAATTGAATCCCACCACTGCAGCAGATATACTTCCAGTTTCCAGTCTATCTTCTGTTTGGTTATTTTTTTCCAACCAGCTCTTCAATATTGTTTTGCTTTGGTGCAAATCCGCCACATATGGTAGTAAATCCCTAGGTTATACACAAATATAAAGGGCAAATTTGGAAGCTGCAGCAATGCATCCCGGATGAAAAGTGTAATGAATTTTTTTTATCATATACTCGTTTGCAGCCTTCACTTTAAATCTTGGGAGTTTTCTTAAATTTTCTTTGCTGGGAGGAGATTGACAGAGATGTCCTTTGCTCACCCAAATGTTTGCATCGCAGGTGACAGGTTGTTGGGTAATCAAGATCTGAGAATTGTTCAAAGGCAGTTGCTCCTAGGAGATCTGAATTGCAAGAAGGCAGACAGGGAGAGCTGGAAAAGAAAGCATGGCAAGGATCAATGTTTGAAGATGGCTCATTATCACCAAATGACACAGAATGCTGATTCTTTCATTAGGAATGTTGATCCTGCATTCTTTATCTGCATAAACTGGAAGTCTCTAGCTTTCAGGTATAAGTCAGAATAACAGAATAGCAGAGTTGGAAGAGACCTTGAAGTTCCCCTAGTCCAATCCCCTGCTCAGGCAGGAGATAAAACCAGGGGTGAGATTCAAAATTTTTAACAACCGGTTCTGTGGGCATGGCTTAGGTAGTGGGTGTGGCTTGGTGGTCATGTGACTGGGTGGACATGGCTTGGTGGTCATGTTATTGACTGGGCGTGGCCAACTCAATATCACTCACATCGAGGCATGCATCTCCTCGCCTGGCCTCTCATGACTGTGGGGATGCTGCAACAGTCGTAAGTGTGAAAAATGGTCATAAGTCACTTTTTTCAGTGCCATTGTAACTTTGAATGGTCACTCCACACAAGCAAAGTACCAGCAAAGGAGAAGAAAAAACTCCAGAGAAGTTCCTGAGACAGGAAGTCTAGTCCTTCCAAGAATGTAATAAGGGTCAACGGAGAGGCAGTTTCTGTAAGCAACACCAGAATGTTTCCTTCCCGCCTTCCTTACAGGATTAGGCCAGTAATTTCTTCTAACAACCGGTTCTTCGAACTGCTTAGAATGTTAACAACCGGTTCTAGAACCTGTAGAATGGATAAGACATTCCAGACAAGTGGGAGCTTCATCACTGGAAGCTTTCAAGAAGAGACTGGACTGCCATCTGTCAGAAATGGTGTAGGGCAGGAGTGGGATTCAACTGGTGTTACTATAGGTTTGGTGAGAGTTGCGCGCGTGTGTACAGCCTTTGCAGAAAAGCCTCAGCTGTGCCACCCGGACAGCTGACAAACGCTGCGCGTGGGTGTCCAAGTCTTTGAAAATCCTCTTCTTTCCTGCTTTTTCTACCTCAGCTGTGCCACGCACAGCAGCTGAGGTTGAAAAAGCAGGAAATAAGGGACAGCCAAGAGCCCAGGCGGGCAGGCCAAACAGATGACCAAAAGCTTGTTGCACCGAACCGGTTCAGTGTCTGCTACTCTTCAGAGCTACCGGTTCTATAGAACCAGGCTGAACCAGTAGCATCCCACCCCTGGTGTAGGGTTTCCTGCTTGGGAAGGGGGGGGGGGTTAGATTGGATGACCTACGAGGTCCCTTCCAACTCTGTTAAACTGTATTGTAACAAGTGGCTGTCCAGTCTCTTCTTAAAAGCTTCCAAGGATGGAGCAGCCACAACTTCAGAAGGAAAGCTGTTCAAAATTGCTATTATTTTTGTCTTGTCACCTTTTAAGCCTATTTAACCAGGCAACAATTTTTGCATTCCTGTTTGGTTATGTCTTGTTAAAAAAAAAAAGGAAAAGGAAAAGACTTTGCAGGATAACATTAGCTTTCCTATAATCTATCTGCAAATCTTTTGAGATTAACTTGTTTCCATTAAAATGAAGAGTTGTTGGCCATGATTTGTTTTGCAGCTGTGACCATAAACGTTTTGCGACCTGCACTGGTTACCAATTGATAACCAGATGCTGGTTATCACTTTATGACATAGGGCCTGGTCCATCTAAGGCTGTTTCTAGGTCTCAGGGTGATCAGGCAGAGTGAACAAGCTCCTAGTCCTTCTGTTCAAGGCGTGTCCTCTAATGCAGAGGTCTAGTCAACTTAGGTTCTCTGAAGCCCCAAGGGATTCCTCATGTAACATGCTGTATATAAGAGAGCCGGTTTGGTTAGGCAGGGCAGTTAATAATTAAGGTTGCAGGCTGGAAACAAGGAGACTGTGAGTTCTAGTCCTGCCTTGTGTAGAACGTTAGCACCCATCCTTCTTAGAAGAATGAAATGTTTTAGGAAATATTAAAAAGGTGAATATTATATTTCCCCCTCAAAGAGAAATAGAAATCTTAAGGGAGACAGAAACTCAGAGCTTCAGCTCCCTGCCCCAAGCAGAAATTTGGTGCCCATTGAGCCAGCCTATCTACAAGACAAAAACCTAGGGCGATGGGATTGATCCCTCAAGACATAATAGGATTAGCCCTCTACCATCTAGCAGCAGAGCTCATCACATGGCACAACAAGTCCGTTCATTGCATCACCCAGCAAGCTTCAACCAAGTCTGGGACTCAGACAGCATACAAAGTTAGCAGTGACACCTACAACAACCAATAGAATATATTTCTTGCACAGGAACAGGATGCTCAAGGCTAAGGCCCAAGGGAGGGTATAAATAACCCTCACTCTCCACTCCGTGTAATCAGCTGTCCAGGACCTCAAACCCATGTGGTCCTGCTCACCAATAAACCATCTCTGCAATCACCCTCCATGTTTTCAGTGTCTTTCTCTCCACTTGGAACTGAACCAGATGGATATTTCTTCCAACACTTGGGCACAAAACCATCTTGGGGACCTTGAGCCAGTCATTTCTCCTTCACCTTTCCTAGGAAGCAGACACTAGCAAACCACCTCCAAAATCTTGTCAAGAAAACTGCATGGACTAGGCACACAAACACACTGTTTCTCTCCAGACCTACTGATCAGAGGAAAGTCTCTTCCTTTTGCTTACTCATAGAAGATCGATGGACTCATATAACACAACTTACTTTTGGTGGCAAAAGAAAAATCACCTGGCTTGCCTTATGCATCAATCAGATTAGTCCTTCCTTTGCTGGTTACAAGCAGCCCTTCCTGACAGAACTGTCCCAATTACCACCATAGGAAACTGAGAAGACACCCTAATCACACAGCCAAGCAAGAGAAAGCTTTGCTTTATCTCTCTTTATCAGAAGTAGGGAAGTCTTCCTTCTTCTCAGAGACATTCTCACTCTCAACTATTGATTAAATAAACTATCCCCAAACTGAAGCCATCTATCTGTGTTGGCTGTTGCAATTATAGTGCTCACAATTTTCCATTGGTCACACAGGTGGGACTTTTCAGTTGTATTGCAACAGGTGGGGGAAATTCAATGATATATTGCCAATATACATGCATTTTCCATCTTCTCCTTCTAAAGGACATCGTTATTCAATTTAGAAGAGTGATTTATGCAGATGAAATTACAGCTCTGGATTTTGAAAATCAGTATCTTCAAATCTCAGAAGTTTCTGGATAATCTCACCAAAGCTTAGCTGAATATTTTAGAATCTTGAAACCTTGTTAAATTTGAGGTTTCAGGTATTACTTGAATATTAGGTGTTGTAGAAGGAAGAAGAAACCCTGTTTTTATTTCTTCCACATTTGATCTCAGTAGAAGATGGCCTGGGCTTTCCCTTATTACAACAGCTGAAATCTGCAATTATTTCTTCAAGTTAGTATTGCACATATTTTCTAGAAATGAACCAAGTTGGTTTATGAGAGATTGGTGAGAATGTTGAACTTATAATATAGCCAAGATTCCATGTTTTTGTGAACTTCCTACTGAGTTTCAATTAATCTACAAGAAAATATCATAGAATCATGAATTGTAGAGTTGGAAATTCATCAAGGTTCGTCTGGTCTTAAGTAAAAGAAAAATCAACCCTACAGGCCCCATAAGTTTTAAATCTTATGGATATTGAATGTAGTGATACATCCAGATTCCCCCTCAGGCAACAAATGATTATCAGACCAGGAAATAGGTTCCAAAATGAAAGATTGAGGGAACAGGATTCATTTAGTCTCAGGAAGACACACACATTTGAATAATAGAAAAAGGCCACGAGTTAATTCTGTAATACACAGAGTTCAAAGCCAAATAATAATCCAGCTGAAAATATTTAAATAGGAAGATTGGTTTAACAACAGAACCAACTACTTAGAGCACAGGTGTCAAACTCGCCACGTCATGTTGCCATCACGTGACATATTGTGACGTTTTTTCCCTTCATGGAGCTGGGGTGGGCGTGGCCTGCGCATGGCACATCTGGTCCATGGGCCGCCACCCCTGGCTTAGAGAAATGCCATGTTTTCTCAAAGCTGGTTATAATCAAATTCATGTACTGGGCAGAAGTTTGGCTTCAATGGCCTTTCCCAAATATATGGTTTTATGTTAGTCAATATTTTATAAAGAAAATACTGCAAATTACTGTGAGATGGGCCCCACTTGACTATGAAGCTGGACTAAATATTGGATAAATATTTAACCTTGCGTAGTTGTGTAGAAAGTAAAATGCTCCCAAGAATCCAACAATTGTCTGGTTCTATTCCTGCAGTTAAACATTTATTTATTTATCTCTTCCTAGTTATATTGCTACAGGGTTCCAGTATGATTAACATCCTGCTATGGTTTTCTCTTCCTGTCTTTTAGCTCTTGATCCTTGTTCTGCCTACATCAGTCTGAATGAGCCTTGGAGGAACACGGAATTCCAGTTCAACGATTCTATTGACCAGCCTGAATGTGACAGTCATGTGGATGGCGAATGGTATCGCTTTACAGGGATGGCTGGGGATGCCATGCCTACTTTCTGCATTCCTGAGAACCACTGTGGTACCCATGCCCCAATCTGGCTGAATGGCAGCCATCCTCAAGAATCAGAGGGCATTGTCCAAAGGCAGGCCTGTGCAACTTTCAATGGAAACTGCTGCCTCTGGAATACAACTGTTGAAATCAAGGCGTGTCCTGGAGGTTATTACGTCTACCATTTAGCCAAGCCCAGTGTTTGCTACCATGCTTACTGTGGACGTAAGTGACCAAATCTTAATAATTCTTTCCCCATAGAAGAGAATATTTGGAGCTGAGGAGTTTCCGGTCCTCTCTGAGGTTGGTTGTTTTCTTGCAGATGTTTCATTACCAAACTAGGTAACATCATCAGTGCTAATAGGGAGTGGGGTTTGCTCTCATTTTATATACTACCCAGTTGCTTGCCCTGTCAGTATTGGCAGGAGTGGTCTTGGAGATTCTAGAATAGGCTGCTTATTGTTAACTTGCTTGTCTGATTTGGTAGTTCCTTGATTGGAGTGTATTTTGCTTCTTGATTGTTGGTCTAATGTTAATCTTGGTGTTACTTTATGCTCATCTGGGTGTTGATTGCTGGTTAGGAGGTGTCTTGGTCTTTTGTTTCCTTCTTAGCTTTTTATTTTCTCTTTTGAACACCACTCCCTACTAGCCATGATGATATTACCTAGTTTGGCAATGAAACATCTGCAAGAAAGTAACCAGGCTCAGAGAACACAAAGGATTCTATACTTAATTGTCCTTTCTTATGTATACTCTTCTTTGAGCACGGTATAACAAGAGGAATTTCACTTTGGGGGCATGTATATAGCAATAGCAATAGCACTTAGACTTATATACCGCTTTATAGTACCTTCTCTAATCAGTTTACAGAGTCAGCCTATTGCCCCCAACAATCTGGGTCCTCATTTTACCCACCTTGGAAGGATGGAAGGCTGAGTCAACCTTGAGCCTGGTGGGATTTGAACTGCCAAATTGTAGGCAGCCAGCTGCAGAAGTAGCTTGCAATAGGGCACTCTAACCACTGCGCCACATATGCTCCCATGTATGAATGATACCTCATGATTTTAGCAAACCTCCTTGTGTGAACGTGATTAATCTAGTTTACCCCTTGACATGATTCTTTTTCCTTGTAATAGCAATAGCACTTAGACTTATATACCACTTCACAGTGCTTTTACAGCCCTCTCTGAATGGTTTGCAGAGTCAGCCTGTTGCCCTCAACAATCTGGATCCTCATTTTACCCACCTCGGAAGGATGGAAGGCTGAGTCAACCTTGACCTCTTTGGCAATCTTTACCAATTTCTGGGCAAGATCATAAACAGCACGCAAAAATACATTGAAGTTGCTCTCAAAAATGGTCTTCATTGGCCTCAGATTACGATTGCTTTTCATATATAGCGGACACCCCTCCCCCAACTAATTTTTTTTTTAAAAAAGATAGGTTAATTTCCCTGAGAAATCAGTCTATGAATTTCCGATTTAACTCTGCATTCCTGGGCAATGTAGTTAATAGTTTTTCATTGCATTGCTTATTGACCTTTACAGCTTATAACAGAGAAATCATTTTAGTAATGCATCTCATCTGGGAAATCTGCTGGGTGCACTCTAGTTAGCTGAAGAGGCTGAGCTCAAGGCCTCCTCTCTGAGCTGAGGAGGGATCAGTTTGAAATATCTGATCTTTTCTGCTATGGCATCTTTCCTTTGAATATTTTTTTTGCACAATCTAGACCAGTCCCTTGTCATTTTTAGAGGACAGCCATGTCCTTTCTTTGGGGAAAAGTTTTGGACTGTCAAATTTGGACAGTCCAAACTTTGGACCGTTGAATTTTGGACCCCCCCTCTTCTTTGTGGCAGTCCCTCAAATATTGAGACACTGCTAGCAGGACTAGGGGGTTGACATAATAGCTGTGTTCCAATATCAAAGGAGTGGCTACAAAGAAGACAGTTTCTGCAAGGCAATTTAAGGCAGACTAAGAAGCAACGGATGGAAACTAATCTAGGAGAGAAGCCACTTAGGACAAATTCCCTGACAGCGAGAACGATTAATCAGTGAAGCTGTCAGGGCTCCAACAAATCCATCCCCATTCAGATCATAAGTCTCTAGCTGCATCTCTCAGAATAAAAAAAAAGATTTATTAGAAGTGACCAAGTCAGCATTACCTAGGTGCAGCTGACACTAAGATACATCATTAATTTCCCCCTTGACCTTGGTCTTCCCCCCAATCCCTGGATGTATATTCTCCAATGGGGACACATCCATAGCCAAGAGTCATCAATCATGCTCTCCAGTAATAATCTTGTGCGCCAACAGCTTCAGCTGCCTAGCAATTTTCTGAAGCAGTTGAGAAATGAACTACTTTCCCTACTTCCTTTCTGTTGGCAACTAAAAAGATTAAAGAAATATTTTTTAGTTCACAGAAACAGCTTGACTTCAGAATTTGTGGGTGTTCCACCACTGAAGGTTTTTAAGAAGAGATTGGGGCAGCCATTTGTCTGAAATCGTATAGAGTCTCCTGCTTGTGCAAGACGTTGGACTAGAAGACCTTCAAGGTCCCTTCCATCTCTGATATTCTTTTATTCTGAATTTGTCAGTACACTCATATTTTTCTTTGGTAATATTCCATACTGTTTTAAAAGTGGGCATTTTGTAAATTGTCTAAGTCGGAGGTCTCCAAACTTGGTAACTTTAAGACTTGTGGACTTCAACTCCCAGAATTCAAAGCTGGCTGGAGAATTCTGGGAGTTGAAGTCCACAAGTCTTAAAGTTGCCAAGTTTGGGGACCTCTGGTCTAAGTTGTACACTGACAAAATAGCTGTTGTGAGCATACAAGTAGCCCTCGGCTTGCAATCATTCATTTAGTGACCATTCGAAGTTACAACTGCACTGCAGAAAGTGACATGATTGTTGTTCATACTTACAACCATGAGTGGGATTCAAATTTCTTAATAACCGGTTCTGTGGGTGTGGCTTAATTTGTGGGTATGGCTTGGTGGTCATGTGATTGGATGGGTATGGCTTGTATGTAAATATTATAAATATTTATGTAAATATTGATTTTTTTTATTAAAAAAGAGCAACTTTTACTCCAAAGCAGGCAAAACAGGCAGGCAGATTGAGTTGCTCACAGAATCACAGATTAACTTAGAGATCTATCTATCTGCAATCGGCTAACTGAGTCTGCACTGAAAAGCGTCAGTCCTAAGGAAGGTTCAGCTCTGCTTTTAGGTTAGCTAGAAAGCAAGAAATCCAAGGATTTCTTGCTTTCTAGCTAATCTAAATCTCCTGGCAGAGCAGAACAGCTGATGGTCAGGGGAAAAAAAAGGAAAAATAGCAACTTACCAAACCAAGGAAAATTGGATGGCTCGCATGCCAGGTAAGGAGTGAATGGGTGGGGAGAGGGGGGGGCCAGCCAGTGGAGTGATTTGCCAGTTCTCCGAACTGGGGACAATCGTGTATGCAGGGTTTGCAAGAAATCATTAGCTGTGCTACCTGGACAGCTGACAAGTGCAGCATTTGAAAATCCTCTTGTTTCCTGCTTTTTCAACTTTAGCTGTGCCGCTTAAAGCAGCTGAGGAGGGAAAAGCAGGGAATAAAGGACAGCCTAGAGCCTGGGTAGGTGGGTGGGCTAAATACCAAACTGGTTCGGTGTCAGCTGCTCTTTGCAGCTACAGGTTCTATAGAACCGGGCCAAGCCAGTAGCATCCCACCCCTGCTTTACAACCTACAGCATCCCTGCGGTCACGTGGTCAAAATCCAGACACTTGGCAACTGGCATGTATGTACGACAACTGCAGTGTCCCAGGGTCATGTGATCACTTTTTGCGACTTTCTGATAAGCAATGTTGATGGGAAAGCCAGTTAGAAACACTGAACTATTGTGTTACTAGCTTAATAACTGTAATGATTCACTTAACAACTGTGGCAGGAAAGGTCTTAAAATGGGGCAAAACTCACTTAGCAGCTTAGCATTAGCTAAGCAATGGAAATTTTGGGCTCAATTGCAGTCAAAAGTCGAGGATTACCTGTATCTTTGTGCATGTATTTATGGCTGACTACATTTGTGGGTATCTTAATGGAGGAATTTTACCCTTCATACAAAATATAACGCCATGAGGGGAGATTATTAAGTGAATTCATTAAATAACTCTAAGACAGCAACAAATGCCTTTGAAAATTAAGCAAATATGAATTAGCAGAAAGAGCTACAATTTCAGAAAACCGTGGAAGAAAATATATTAACTTTATGACATCTCCAAATGAGTATCCAGCTGACCTTGAAAAATACTTTTCTTCCCTTTTTCTTGGAGGATAAACTATTCTTTTTTTCCCTCTTCTTGTTCAAAGACTTATCAAACTGACCTATAAAACAGTTACAAATCAATAACACCAAAAGTTTTGCAGATATGTCCAGTCTTTTCACATTATAGCATTTAGATCTTGACAGGTCTACAGTAACACTAGACGACATGGTGCTAATGTGCCCTAATACAGGGGTCTCCAACCTTGACAACTTTTAAGACTTGTGGACTTCAACTCCTCAGCTTTGCTGGCTGATGAACTCTGGGAGTTGAAGTCCACAAGTCTTAAAGTTGCCAACGTTGCCCTAATATATTCTCCTTGGTTTCCTCTCTGCCATATCACCTTTTCTGAAAAGTTTTAATTTCATTAAAGAGAGAGAGAGAGCGAATGAGAGGATGAGAGGGAGAGGGGGAGGGGTAGAGAGAGAGGGAGGGAGGGAGGGAGGGAGGGAGGGAGGGAGAGGAAGATGGGGGGATGGGTATAGTGCATAGGTTGTTGATAGGGACCAGAGATATCTTGATTCAAATCCATGGGAGCTCACAGAGGAAATTTGGATTGGTCGCTTTTTTCAGCCTAATCTATCTTAGTAGGATAGAATGGTTATGAAGAATAATGGAGTGCTATGTATATCTCATTGAACTCCTGCTTTAAAGGAAAGCTATAAATCTGGCAAAGAATCTCTAATATAAATAAGTAAATGTGAAGTTTACTTCTTTAGTAACCTATGAGTATTAGTAATCTATGACCAGCACTAAGTGTTGTATGTTATGATTCTTGATGAATGTATTTTTATTTTTTCTTATGTACACTGAGAGCATATGCATCAAAGACAACTTCCTTATCTGTCCAATCACATTTGGCCAATAAATAATTCTATTCTATTCTATTCTATTCACTTACTTGTAATAAGTAAACATGAAGTTTACTTCTTACAAGTAAATATGAAGTTCTAGTATTGCTTTAAAAGCCCTAGTAAGACCACACTTGGAATATTGCATCCAGTGCTGGTCACCACAACACAAAAAAGGATGTTAAGACTCTGGAAAGAGTGCAGAGAAATGCAACAAAAATGATTAGGGATCTGAGGACTAAAACATATGGAACAATGGTTACAGGAATTGGGTATGCCAAGTCCAATGAAAAGAAGAACTAGGTGGGATATGATAGTACTATTCCAATATTTGAGGGGCTCCTACAAAGATGAGGGAGTCAACCTTATTTTCCAAAGCACCAGAAGACAAGACCAGAAATAATAGTTTGAAACTAACCAAGGAGAGAAAGCAACCTAGAAATAAGGAGAAATTTCCTGTCAATTAGAATGACTTGCCTCCAGAAGTTGAGGGTGCTCCAACACTGGTTTTTAAGAAAAGACTGAACAACTATTTGCTGAAATGGTATAGGGTCTGTTGCTCGAGCAGGAGGATGGACTAGAAGATCTCTGAGGTGCCTTCCAACTCTTATTCTATGTTCTAAATAGAAATTAGTGTGTTGTAAATCAAAGCACAAGATTCTACCTTCATATATGTTTTCAAGACATTTTATTTGATTCCCATAAAGGACTCAATGGACTGGAAGAGATCTGATAGTTAGCTTCACTTTTGGTAAATATATTTTATGACTGACCATGATAAATATTTTACAAATATATAATTCTTTCTTAAGAGCCATTTTGTGAGGACGTCTACAACAAGATCTCAAGGTTCCTAATATGCTTCTATTGTAGTCCAAAAATATTGTGACCAATTTTCCTACAGAGAATATAGTTTTGATGCTTTTCAGCTTTTCAGATTAGAACTAGTGGTTCTAAGCATTCATAGATAATACCCAGCAGGCCTTTTTGATAAATTAAGTCTGTGAGATCAGAACAGTTCTTTCTCTGCTGGTGTTTAGAAAGACAATCTACATTTTTAAGCCTTTGAGTTACTACTTTCATTGATTTGTCTACCGTTAGTTTTACTATTTGTGCTATTTTCTACTGTGTGCTTTTTTAAAAAAAAACTTTTGATAACATACATCATTCTGAATTTGAGGAATTGTCTCCGCTGGCAGATAAACCAATCTGAATTTTAAAGCTATTATTTGCAGTAGAACTCATCCCAAGCTAGAATTGCATAGCAATGCAAAATCATCACTGTATTACTACATGACATAAGACTTAATGCATATATGTAGTCCTCAATGTATGACCAGAATTAGGGACTAGAATTTCTATCGCTTACCAAGATGGTCGTTAAGCGAGTCCGATATTTTTTGCTATTAACCAAATTATTGCAGTTGTTAAGTGGATTGTGTGGTCGTTTCCCTATTTGCTTGTTGGAAGTTAGCTGGGAAGATTGCAAATGATGATCATATGACCACAGAATGCGGCAACTGTCATAAATACATATCAGCTTTCACATGCCCAAATTTTAATCACAGGACCAGGAGGATACTCCTTCCTCCTCTTGTTTTTCCCACAGTAACAACCCTTTGAGTTGAGTTGGGCTGAAAGAAAGTGACTAGCTCTTGGTTTAAGCCCAACTAATTTATATAAGTAGACCCAATCAGTTAATCTACTTTTCTAATAACTTTCCTTTATCGTTCTGCAGATTTCTATGACATCTGTGATGTGGTTGATTGTCAAGGTTCCTGTTTGGACACCGGAGATTGCATTTGTTCCTTGGGGACAATTATGGGACCAGATGGACAGACCTGTCTTGGTAAGAAGCCTCTACACAATATGTCTTACATATTGGCAAAAAAAAAATCAGAAAATAAAATACAGGCTGAATAGTCAAGACCTTGTTGATGATCTAAACTCTGTCAAGGATCTTAGAGTACTCATCTCTAATGATCTAAGTGCTAGTAACCACATAGCCAAAAAGGCATTAAGAGTTGTTAACCTAATCCTATGTAGCTTTTTCTCTGGTAATATCACACTACTAACAAGAGCATACAAAACATTTGCTAGACCAATACTTGAATACAGCTCATCAGTCTGGAACCCGCATTACATATCTGATATTAATACAATTGAGAAAGTCCAGAAATATTTCACAAGAAGAGTTCTCCACTCCTCTACTCGTAGCAGAATACTTTATGCCACCAGACTTGAAATTATAAACCTAGACAACCTAGAACTACGCTACCTTCAGTTCGATAAGTATAGTACATAAAATTATACATTGCAATGTCCTACCTGTCAATGAATACTTCAGCTTCAACCACAACAATATAAGAACACACAATAGATACACGCACCAAACTTGATTGCAGGAAATACGACTTCAGCAACAGAGTGGTCAATGTCTGGAATACTCTACCTGACTCTGTGGTTTCTTCCCCAAACCCCAAAAACATTAACCTTAGATTGTCTACTATTGACCTCACCCCTTCCTAAGCGGTCTGTAGGGAGCATGCATAAGCGCACCAATGTGCCTACCGTCCCTGTCCTATTGTTTTTTTTTTCTTATTTGTATCCATTTCATGTATTCATAACCCTGTTTATACTTACACCTGTTATCTAATAATCGTTTGACTAAATAAATACAGAAAGAAAGAAAGAAAGAAAGAAAGAAAGAAAGAAAGAAAGAAAGAAAGAAAGAAAGAAAGAAAGAAAGAAAGAAAGAAAGAAAGAAAGAAAGAAAGAAAGATATGAGATCCAAAAGGAAAATACCAAGGCAGGGAGAAATCTAAGGTGGGGAAAATTAAAAAAAATTGCTTATGGATTGCTGTATTTTTCTTAAGTGACTAAGAAAAAAAGAGGAATGTAAGTAATCATTATCATGGTGAAAAGGAACTAACTTTCATTGTAAGTGCCATCTTCTCATCATTCCCACCCATGCAAACTGATCTTTGAAAAAGTAAGTAGAACAGGAACTTAATTACATACTTACTTAATTCCGAATGAACTCATCTTCAGGAAATGACCTGGAGCGCTTCCAGCTTCAATTTCACCTGATATTTTTTTTTCTGGGTAGAAACAAGGGTATTTGGGGAGTTCATTACATTTTTTCTGCATGCTCCTAACGAATAACAGAAGTGGAAGGAACCTTGGAGGTCTTCTAGTCCAACCCCCTGCACAAGCAGGAGACCCTATACCCGTGATGGTGAACCTATTTGCCATTTGTGCGGGCATGCAAGCCCCAGGCAAACTTACCACACTGTGCATGTGTACACTTGCCAGCTGATTTTCAGGCCTTTTTTGGCTTCCCAGATGCTCGTGGGAAGCCTCTGCAGCCTTTGTGGGCCGAAAAACAAGCCTGTTTCGTCACTTCCTGTATTTCCAGAAATACCTGGAAGTGACAAAATGGCCCCATTTTTCGGCCTCCAAAGACTGCAGACGCTTCCCTCGAGCCTCTGGGAAGCCGAAAAAGGCTCAAAAATCAACTGGGAGGTGCGTGCATGCACAGTTCAGTTAAGGGGGCGGGAGGGAGGATAGCACGTGCATGTGCAGAGGACATGGGGAGGCATTGCCTTCTGGGTGCTGGCACGCGGGCATGAGCGCACAAGCACGCACACAATTTTTGGCACAGGAACCCAAAAAGGTGAGCCCCCACCAATCTAGTTTTAAAAACCTCCAGTGGTGGCATCATCCTGAACTTCTAAAGGCAAGCTGTTCACTGATTAATTGTTCTCACTATCCAGAAATTTCTCCTTAGTTCTAGGCTGGTTCTCTCCTTAGTTAATTTGCTTCTTGTCCTATCTTCTGGTGCTTCAGTAAATAGATTGACCTCTTGTTCTTTGTGGCAGTATTGGAATACTGCTATCATGTCACCAATAGACTAGACATACCCAATTCCTTGCAAGTTTTAGCCTCCAGCCCCTAATCATCTTTGCTGCTCTTTTCTGCACTTCTTTCCAGAGACTCAACTTCTTTTTTATACAGTAATATGGTGAATAAAACTGCATGCAGTATTCTGGTATTCTTGGTGTAAAATGGTAGCCAATGATCCCAGACTACTCTGGGAAACTATGTCAAGATTGTAGGCTTTACAATGAAAAAATAAATAAATAAATATGCAGATTCTAGAAAGAGTGTAGAGAAGAACATCAAAGAGGATTAGGAGTCTGGAAGCTAAAACATGAAGAACAGTCAGCGAATTGAGTATATCCAGGGGTGGAATTCTACCAGTTCGCACCTATTCGCTAGAACTGGTTGTTAGCATTCTAAGCAGTTCGGAGAACCGGTTGTTAGAAGAAATTACTGGCCTAATCCTGTAAGGAAGGCAGGAAAGGAAATATTCTGGTGTTGCTTACAGAAACTGCCTCTCCGTTGACCCTTATTACATTCTTGGCTAGGACTAGACTTCCTGTCTCAAGAACTTCTCTGAAGTTTTTTTCCCCTCTTTTGCTGGTACTTTGCTTGTGTGGAGTGACCATTCAAAGTTATAATGGCACTGAAAAAAGTGACTTATGACCATTTTTCACACTTACGACTGTTGCAGCATCCCCACAGTCATGAGAGGACTAGGCGAAGAGATGCATGCCTCGATGTGAGTGATATTGAATTGGCCACACCCAGCCAATAACATGACCACCAAGCCATGCCCACCAACTAAGCCACACCCACAGAACCGGTGTTATAAATTTGAATCCTACCCCTGAGTATATCTATAGTGAAAAGAAGAACTAAGGCTGACATGATAGCAGTCTTCCAATATTTGAGGGGCTATCACAAAAAAGGAGGTCAAGCTATTTTCCAAAGCATCTGAAGACAGGACAAGAAGCAATGGATGGAAACTAAACAAGGAGAGAACCAACCTAGAACTAAGAAGAGATTTCCTGACAGTTAAAACAATTAACCGGTGAAAAGGCTTACCTTCAGAAGTTGTGGGATGCTCCATTACTGGACTGGAAGACTTCCAAGATCTCTTCCTACTGTGTTACTCTGTTATTCTCTTCAAAGCAGTATCCCAATATATTTAATCAAACCAAGACATTAATACAAAGAAAGTTAATCAAAAGTCAGCTCCAGGTAAGGTGAAAAAAGTTAAATTCAGTCTAAGCTTTGTTTTAATTAGATTTTTGGTTTTAACAGCTGTGCCAATACTTTTAATTTGCTGAAGTTGTAGAAAGGACAGTAATTCCAATGCAATACCACTTGGTAATCTAATCAATTACCACAAGTCAGAAAGCAGCTGCATCACTATTTAAATTATGTTTCAGAATAATCAGACTCATGAATATAGTCTATGTGTTAAATGTGTGAAGAGCATTCAGATGAGATGCTTCATAAAGCATGAATTTCACCTTCACGAACAAATATTCTGCTTTTATATGTATTCCCCCATCCACCCAGAAGCCCTTTAGAAAGTCCATTAGAAGATTCCTTTGATTATTTGATTTGTTTCACTCCACCATCAAAATCTGGTTCTTTTTCATGCATTCTGAATCCCCCACACAATACACACACACACACCTGCTGTTCCCCACAAAGCCATGCCCACCTCCTGCTCAGTACTGTGAGGCAGATAAGAAGGAACTCTTAATGACTACGTTCACACACATCATCTTAAGTCAGGAAAAACCTAGCAGAATAGAGAAGGGTAAGAAAAATGATACAAGAACTTGATGATGTGCCCTGTTAGGATAGGCTGAAAGAATCCAAGAAGTTCAATCTGAAGAAAAGAATATTAACAGATTAACAGAGTTGGAAAGGACCTTGTAGGTCATCTAGTCCACACACATCCCCACCCAAGCGGGGAGCCTGCACCATTTCTGACAGATGGCAGTCCAGCCTCTTCTTGAAAGCTTCCAGTGATGAAGCTCCCACAACTTCCGAAAGCAAGCTGTTCCATTGGTTGATTGTTCTCACTGTCAGAAAATTCTTCCTTATTTTTAGGTTGAAACTCTCCTTGATCAGTTTCCATCCATTATTCCTTGTTTGATCTTCAGATGCTTTAGAAAATAGCCTGACCCCTTCCTCTCTGTGGCAGCCCCTCAAATATTGGAAGACTGCTATCCTGTCTCTCCTGGTCCTTCTCTTCACTAGACTAGCCATGCCCCAGTTCCTAGTAACTATTCATCATATGTTTTAGCCTTCAGTCCCCTATTCATCTTTGTTGCTCTTCTCTGCAACTTCTCTGAAAATTTAGGCCATCAGCTATTATTAATGAATGGCCACAGAAAACAGAAACCAAAATAATAGGACATATAAGTTTCAGCTGTCTAGATTTTGTTCAAATATAGAAAAAGCTTTCTGATAATAAAATTGTTACAACAATGGGAAGTATACCTACAGGTGTTCTGAATTCTCCAATACTGAAGGTTTTTAAGAAGAGGCTGGACAACTACCATTCATAGGTGGACTAATTGGCCTTCCATGCACATTTTGGAGATTGGGATGAGATGACCCTTGTGGTTCCTCCCAACTCTACAACTCAATGATTTTACAAGCTGTATTCATGCAACATACAGTAAGTACTAAGTTACATTCATGTTCACCCTGAATACTTAACGTGTTGTATGAATTCATCCTATATCAGGGTTACTAGATATCTGGGCAGGCAAAGGAGAGCACAGACAATTAGAAAGGAGGACAAATTGAAGGTGGAGGAAAGGAAGACACACTAACTTTCTTGGTCTCCTGGACAAAAATCACAGTGAAAAACAAGCCAAAAATATTCTGAGGCTCATATGTACATGAAATTACTTTTTCCAGCATCAGAAATACTGTTTTTGATCTGCAACATTTCCCCAACAAATCTTAATTTTCAAGAACATATGCTAGTGATAATGCAGAATCAACAACCACATGTTTTTCCAATTTCACCATAGAAACATATGATGAGTTATGGGATGTTCAGATGCCAGTGATTGTAGATTCGAAGGGGCTGGATCGAAACTGATTGCTGGAATCAGGAAATAAACTAAATGTAAATCTCGTCTGTGGAGTCTATCAGTGGATGAGAGCAGAAAATAGACAATTTACACGATCATATCACACGAAAATTTGGATGATTACTATTGCTGAAAACAGTCCAGAGTTTAAAACAAGAGAACAAAAACTGAACAACAAAAAAGCTGAACAATATTTAATTTTAAGGATATATTGCCAGACAAATAGTTTATGGTTCATTCAGTGATACAATCACAAGTGTGAATAGCTTAGCAAGCTGGCTTAGCATGTTGTGTTAGTTCATAGCCTATTGGTGGCAACATCAGTAGAACCTCTCTTTACTTTAAAAAAAAATATGTGGATCTTACTGGACAGAAGGTAGAGACTCAAAGAGAGTGGAGCTTTGCACATTATTCAACTGGACAGAAGAGACAAGGAGGGTGACTTTGTGTTCTTGTATAGGCCCTGTCTAAAGTGAACTGTTCCAAGTCCTCCTAATGATGTGGCTCATTTATCTTTCTAATTAATTTGCTTAGCTCTGAATAATATTATTTCAAGCACGGTCAGACTTTTCTTCCCCTTTTCCTAACCCTTAAGCACTCCTTGTTTTCTAGTCGAGGGTCTGCACATTAAATTAGATTGGTAAAGTCCTAGTTAGACATGGAGTTATCAGTCCTAAACATTTTCATCTGTCATATCAATTGGACTAGCTTTTCACTGCAACTTACCAGGCGTTAGCTGTTTTCCAAATCCAGCCACTTTTACATCAGCCACTTTCAGGTATGTGAACTTTGAATGCCAGAATTTCCCACTCAGAATTCAGAATTCACGTTTGAAAATTCTGCTGGGCTAGATGTTATCAATCTTAAGTCTCAGCTGCCATTTCTGAATTCCTTCTGCATCAGGCAGAAAAACCTAGAAAGACATATTATGATTTTTCTAAGCAGATTTCTTGGTTGTTCTTTACTTATAGACTGAAATCTTGCCAAACTAAAGCAGATTACTTGCCTCCTAAAACATATAATCTGAGAACTGTTAGGGAGGAACTGTCTTCACCCACTTTCTCTCACACAATCTAATTCTAAACTGTGTTGCCTCTTACTCAGGGGTGGGATTCAAAAATCCCAGCAACCAGTTCGCTGGCCAGTTGCTGGCTGGGCGTGGCCATGGTGGTTGTGGCCTACCTGGAACTTCTGGGGGCGGGGTGTTTTTCCCACTCCCGGAATCTGCACTTATCTGCATCAAAAATGGGTCACATGGAGATTCCTGGGAGGGGAAGGGTGGGTGGGGCCAGCTGATCAGTTCAAATATCAATTCTGTGAACCAGATGCAAATTTAACATCGGTTTTCCTAAACCAGGGGTAGGGAACTTTGGCTCTTTTATCACTTATGGACTTCAACTCCCAGAATCCCTGAGTGAGCCATAAAAGGTTCCCCATCCCTGGCCTACTGGTTTTTCAGTTGTGGGGGAAATCAATTTTTGACTGGAATGGGACTGTTTAATATACAAATGTAGGACATATTCTTTATATATTCTTTATATGTCCTACATTTGTATATCAAACAATCCCATTCCAGTCAAAAATTGATTTCCCCCACAACTGAAAAACCAGTAGGCCAGGGATGGGGAACCTTTTATGGCTCACTCAGGAATTCTGGGAGTTGAAGTCCATAAGTGATAAAAGAGCCAAGGTTCCCTACCCCTGTCCTAAACCAATCCGAACTGAGAGAATTCCACCCGTGCTCTTACTCCCCTGAAATGTACAGTACTCTCTCCCTCCTGGGAAGCTGGACAACGTTCCATCACAAACTGGCTTTCTGATGCCCTACAACAACCTCCAAGCTAATGAAGTTTATAACATTAGAATTTACACAAACATGTTTACAGTTTAAAATAGCTATGCTTAAATTGAATGTGCAAGTGTTCAAACCAGAGCTAGTCTATTTAATGCTGGGAAATGTTAGTGTGTCATTTGCAGTTTATTTTGCACCCAGCATCCCAGTCATTCTTTATATTCAGCCAAAAGCAACGTAAATGCCGCTCAGTTCAGCTGTCAAAAATAAATAAATTTGAGGCTTATTGATTAAAAGTTAGCAAATATTCCAAAAACTGTTAATTGACAAAAACAGAGAAAAAGACAAAAAATCATAAACAACGGCAAAAAGTTGCAATACGTGTATCTATCTATATCAAAAGGACACAGAATATTATAAACACTGAGTAATTTACACGGACTATCCCAAAAGGAATGGTTTTGGGTTAGTCCAGCTTTATATAGCAGAAGAGAGATGGGAAGGAGGGTACCAGGTGATCTTCCTTTATTTTGCAGACTATATGAAACAATTTAGTGGAAACAAATGATGGATCCAACATTTAAAAAAAAATATTTTATCTCATTGTCTATCTTTTGAAAAACAGTTCTGGAACTGCTTGAATTGAATTGGCATCCTTCAGTCTCAAGAGACTATGGTATCGCGCTATGAAACCGGTAACTGCCACTTCCCGTGTTGTTTCAATGTTGTATGCGAAGCTGGAGTGCCCACTCCAGAGCACGAGGCCTGGCTAGTTTAATATGGAGGATAAACTGTTACCCAAGCAGCAGATCCCCCCTCTCCACATCACTGAAATAGTCTAATGGAACAGCAGAGCCGATACGATTAGTTCCAGCTGCGTTGCAGGAGTTACCAGAACGTGATTGTACACAGTCATGAACTGCTTCCGGGATTCCGGTTCCGGATTTTGCCTCAAGGTTGACTCCTGTAGCCTTTTCCAGTAATAGATATAGCCATGAGGCAGTGGAGGTTTGAAAACAGAGTTTCCTTTCTCCTAGAAGATGGTTCTACTGTTTTATCTGCTGTTGGGGCATTAAGCCCTCTCCCACCTTCAAAACTGTTGACCCTCTTCTCCTGTAACCCTGGAAAGGGGCCTTTATGAGGTGCTACCAGCTGGGCCCACTGAACCAAGGTTCTTTAAGGAGATATTACTCCTCTGACACTCCTCCTCACTCCAACTCGGCTCCATTTGCAGTGTCCATTATCTTCCAACTGTCACTTTCCAACCACTCTACCACTCTTGGCCTATCAGTTTCTTCACCTCTCTGTTTCTTCAACAAATTCCAGCTTCACAGTTATTTTATCAAGTTGCTTAGAGTTCTTGATTAAAGCTGGAGTCTGTCAGAATTTGGTCCCACTGATTTCATAGAGACCGACACATTACTAATTATACATAGGACTAAACTGTAGCTATTGGCTGGAAATAAGAATACAGGTAGTCTTCAACTTAGACCCACAATTTAGTCCCGAAATCCTGTTGATAAGCAAGAAAGTTGTTATGTGAGCTTTTTGCCTCATTTTACAATCTTTTTGCCGCAGTTGTTAAGTGAACTGACCTAGCATGGTTGTTAAGTGAATCCCCATTGATTTTGCTTGCTTGTCAGAAGGTTGCAAAAGATGATCCCATGATCACCATAACTACTGGCCAGTTGCCAAGTGTCTGAATTTTGATCATGTGATTATGGAGATGCTGTTACAGCCATGAGTGTGAAAGATAGATCCATTTTTTTTCAGTGCCATTATAACTTCGAACTGTCAGTAAACAAATGGTGGTAAGTTAAGGACTATTTGTATTGAACTTGATGTAATTGAACACCTTATCTTTATTCAGGGGCAATGCATGGAAAAGAATGTTTGGGTCTATTCCTTTCATATCCAAATGCTAACTGTTTATATTGGAAGAAGCAGGGAGCTGCTTCGTCGATGCTTCTTAATGAAAAATGGATTTCTCATGTCAAATCACGCAAATTGTGATGCAATGCTAACTGACCTTGGGGACATAGGAGAAGCAGGGCAGGACAGTTACAGGCTGGAACAGCACCCATTATACAAGCATTTCTTGAGTCTGGGTCAAGGGAATGTCTCAGAAGAGACTTAGAGCACCTAAATCAAGGGTCTTCAAACTTGGCAAGTTTAAGACTTGTAGCCTTCAACTCCCTGAGTAACATGACTGGAGGAGGAATTCTGGGAGTTGAAGTCCACAAGTCTTAAAGCTGTCAAGTTTGAAGACCCCTGACATTGTTCTTAGTATACTGTAGGTTGTGCAAGAGAATTACTCTGGATAGCTTTCAAGAAAGATCTAGCAAGAAAGATCTTAGAAATTCAAGTGGGTCTTTTTTTTTCTGTATTCACCAGTCTTGGAGGGTTTAACGCAAATGGAATCATTGGCTTTTGTACCCTTGTGGTGCAGAAATACCAAGATTACACAGACACAAATCAGGCACCTCTAACTTTTCTGGATGAACCATCAGGGATGCTGACAAAACACCACCCAACAAATACAGTTCTTTCAAACTGATGACCTAAAAACAGTATTATTGCATGTGGCCTGTAGCATATATGTCCTACATTCCAGCTCTTAGCTGCTTTTAGCATTGCTGCTAAGTTGGAAGCCTTTCACCCATGTTTCCTTGTAGATGAAAATGAATGCGAAAGGAATAATGGCGGCTGCAGCGAATTCTGTATTAACCTAAAGAACTCCTATCGCTGTGAGTGTGGAGTTGGGCGTGTCCTGGGGCCGGATGGAAAGACTTGTGAAGGTAAGGAAATGATTTAGAATTACTAGCTGAACTTTTGCATCTGACTAGTAGATTGATTTAATTAATGTGCTTTAAGATTCATGAGAGGCTAAGATCCAAAGTGCCAGAAAATACCCTAGAAGTCAGTGGTTGTGTTTGAGGGAAGGGGAAGAGGAAGGGGAAGGGAATGGAAGGGGAGAGGAGGGAATAGGAGAGGAGAAAGGGGATGAAAGTAGAGGGGAAGGGAAGAAGGAGAGAGGGGAGAGGAGAAAGAGGAAGAGAAAAGAGGATAGGTTAGGATAGGATGGGATGGGATAGGATTATGAGACATGGATGAGGAGGGGAGGGGAGGGGAAGGAAGGGGAGAAAAAAAGAGGAAAGGGAAAAGAAGAAGAGAAGAGGAATGAAAGTAGAGGGGAGGGGAGGAGGGAAGAGAAGAGAAAAAAGAGAAAAGAGAAAAAGGGAAGGGAAAAGAAAGAGAAGGGAAGGAAAGGAAAGGAAAGGAAAGGAAAGGAAAGGAAAGGAAAGGAAAGGAAAGGAAAGGGAGGGAAGGGAGGGAAAGGAAGCAAAGCGAAGCGAAGTGAAGGGAAAAGAAGAAAAGAGAAGGGAAGGGAAGGGAAGGAAGAGAAGGGAAGAGAAGAGAAGAGAAGAGAAGAGAAGAGAAGAGAAGAGAAGAGAAGAGAAGTGATAGGGCAATACTATGACAGCTTTCTTTCTTTTTTCAGGATCCATCCAATAACTGGTATTAGAGTGCCAATGGGAGCTTTATTTAATGCTGAGACATGGGTGGAAAAAAGACAAATGTACATCTTCATGTAACTAGGTCTTCTATTGAAAGCCCAGAATTCACAAATAGGGATGTGCATAAATCCAAAGAACAGTTTTCTTTGTGGAAGCATCAATTAAGGTGACCTGCTTCCACAAAGTAGACACACTCCCAGCTAAGGTGGATCCACTTTGGGAGCTTATTAAACCTTCTGCTTCTAGTTCCTTCACATAGTTTATCTTTGTAAGGCTTAATAGGAATAACCCTGAAACAGCCTCTGTCTGTTCTCTGTGCTTTCCACAACTCTCATTAATTTCAATGCAGAGATTCCTGAAACCTCCACAGATCTTTGCCCGATACAATTAAGAGAACAATGAAACATTTAGACAGTTTAAATGACTGTGTAATAAATGAATATAATTCCCCCTCATGTTTACCTGATCCTACAGCTTCATTCAATGTGAGCAGATAAGGGACATGGTTGCAGAGGCACTGCTAGATGGGAAAAGGTTATTTATCTACTCATTATATCTGCCTTAGAAATTGAAGGGTGTCACAACAACAATGGAGGCTGCAGCCATAGATGCAACATGATGGAAACCAGTTATCAATGTGAATGCCCTCGAGGTCTTGTTTTGTCAGAGGACAACCACACCTGCCAAGGTACAAAGGGGAAAAGGGATGTGGCTTGTTAATTTGTTAATTAGGTAGATGTATATCCTGCTTTTGCCTCAGGAGGTGAAGGCCGCATCTATCTTCTGGTGAACTTCCAGGGTTGAGGTGGTTTCTGAACCTAAAATTCTGAGGTAATTATTGTTACATTGCTATCTTATTTCTATACCATGTCCTATCAACATGGAATCGCATTTTGAAAAATCAGAACATAAATTTAATCTGCAGGTCATCCCCATTATATTTTACCAGCCAGCCCAGAATTTGTTATCTGGTCCCTCCAGAGAGTTTAGATTTGAGTTCCCATCAGACATTGGCCAACAGGTAAAGACCACAAGGAGCAATAACCTAGGAGATTTGGCAGGCAATGGCTTGATGGCTTCCTAAGAATTGTAGAAATGGTTGCCCAGCACACATTTATAGAGGGCATTGAAGAAGACTTAAAAATGTTTGATCTATAGACAGAAATAATGTCATATTCCACCACCACCACCACTTCCATAGGGAAGCTTAATATTAAAGGCCTGGATGCTGTTTTTTATGGAGGCTATGAGTGGCATATTCACATGTATGTGCCCAGTTTGATCACGGCAAGAGAACCTGCTTAATGTTGCTCCACTTTCTGACATATGTGGGCTGGGATAAGGAACCGAGCCTTTTCAAGAAGCACCTTCCATTTTATAGAATTTATCTCTCCTCCCGCCCCCCCCAAGTATATTCAACCTCCATCCTTCTGGCTTTTCATGAATTAGTGAACAAACTTATTCCAGGGATACCTTTGGTCCAGCAGTCGAGGGAGGCCATTATGGGCATCCCTCCATTAAAAAAGGAGATTTAATTGTACAGAGAGAGCCGCCCTCTTTATTTCTTTTTACCCTTGTACTCCCTCCTACAGACGTCTCTCAAGGGAGTGACCTATTCTAATATGGCTTTTAATTCCTGTAGTTGGTATAGTTAGTTAGTATATTGCTTTTCTACCTATCTTTCTTTTAATTGTACACCACCAGGAGTCTACTTGGGGCATGACAGTAAACATCAAAAGGTGGGGGGGAAGGGAAAGACAGACAGAGAGAGACAAAGAGAGACAGAGACAGAGAAAGACACACACACATAAAGAGAGAGAGAGAGAGAGAAAAGAGGCAGACAGAGAGACAGAGAGAAAGAGAGAGACAGACAGACACAGAGAGAAAAGACACAGAGAGATAGAGACAGAGAGACAGAGACAGAGAGAAAGAGAGACAGACAGAGACATACAGACAGAGAGAGAGAAAAGACACAGAGAGACATAGACAGAGAGACAGAGACAGAGAGAAAGAGAGAGAGAGACAGAGACAGAGAGAAAAAAGACACAGAGAGACAGAGACAGAGAGAGAGAAAAGACAGAAAGACAAAGACAGAGAGAGACAGAAAGACAGAGACAGAGAGAAAGAGAGAGAAAGAGACAGACAGACCGACAGAGAGAGAAAAGACACAGAGAGGCAGAGATAGAGAGACAGAGACAGAGAGAAAGAGAGAGACAGACAGACAAACAGAGAGACAGACAGACAGGCAGAGAGAGAGAAAAGTCATAGAGAGACAGAGACAGAGAGAAAGAGAGAGACAGACAGACAAACAGAGAGACAGACAGACAGGCAGAGAGAGAGAAAAGTCATAGAGAGACAGAGACAGAGAGAAAGAGAGAGAGAGAAAGACAGAGACAGAGACAGAGAGACAGAGAGAGAGGTGAAGCATGTGTATGCAAAACCACGCCCTGCATTCAATTTCTCTCTCCTTTCCTATTATGATATATTATTATCCTTCTATAAGAAGGGAGGCATGGACAAGCATTAAGAATGTGCAATTTTCTTGGAGACTTCCTTTCAGAGAAAGAAAGAGAAAAACTTTGGCCTCCAAAGCTCAAGGGAGAAGTAAAGATTATTTTTTAATATATTCTTTTGGGAGAAGTTTAGGGAAGTCCCTCCAATCTTTCAGCTTGGTGCTTCTTGCCTTTATGTCTGGCTAAGGTTGGGCGGACAGTCTCACCAATTCCAATATTGTCAGTCTCGTGGCAGCTGGCGTTGGCATTGCCACTGAATTGCTGCCACCACAGATGTGTGGTGACTGATGAGCTGGAAGGACAGCGAGATTGATTGGAACTGAGGGTTGAAGCAAGCATGGCCTCCCTGCATTGAGGAATCTGTCTTTTTGAAGGGGTTACGCACCTCCTGGATCTCTGTTCCACCTGGACCATAAGCTTCAGATATCTATCTGAATTATTGATAGGTTCGGCTGGCTGGTTTTAGAGTTACTGAGTCCCAGAAGTCAGGATGGATTAGAGTACAGCTGACAGAGAGCCAGAAGTGAGTGTGAGTGAAAATTTATGTCAACATCCTGCTTAGGTGGGAGGCAGCAGTCAGTAGGTCAGTTTCCTTGGGAATTATAGAAGCTAGTGTCCAATATGTCTGGTCCACTACAAACCCACAGAAAGAATAACTGAATAACAGAATTGGAAGAGACCTTGGAGGGCTTCTAATCCAACACCCGGCTCAAACAGGAAACCCTATACTATTTCAGACAAATGGCTGCCCAATCTCTTCTTAAAAACGTCCAGTGATAGAGCACCAACAACTTCTGAAGGCAAGCTGTTCCACTGGTTAATTGTCCTCACTGTTAGGAAATTTTTCCTTACTTCTAGGTTGGTTTTCTCCTTGATTAGTTTCCATCCACTGCTTCTTGTTCTGCCTTTAGGTGTTTTGGAGAATAGGTTGACACCAGGGGTGGGATTCAAATTTTTTAACAACCGGTTCTGTGAGCATGGCTTAATTGGTGGGTGTGGCTTGGTGGTCATGTTATTGGCTGGGTGTGGCCAACTCAATATCATTCACATCGAGGCACGCATCTCCTCGCCTGACCTCTCATGACTGTGGGGATGCTGCAACAGTGATAAGTGTGAAAAATGGTCATAAGTCATTTTTTCAGTTCGATTGTAACTTTGAATGATCACTCCACACAAGCAAAGTACCAGTAAAGGAGGGAAAAAAAACTCCAGAGAAGTTCCTGAGACAGGAAGTCTAGTCCTGCCAAGAATGTAATAAGGGTTAACGGAGAGGCAGTTTCTATAAGCAACACCAGAATGTTTCCTTCCTGCCTTCCTTACAGGATTAGGCCAATAATTTCTTTTAACAACTGGTTCTCTGAACTGCTTAGAATGTTAACAATCGGTTCTAGCAAATAGGTGCGAACTGGTAGAATCCCACCACTGGTTGACACCCCCCTTCTTTATGGCAGTCTCTTAGATACTGTAATGTCACCCCAGTCCTTCCTTTCATTAGAATAGACACACCAGTTTCTGCAAACGTTCTTCATATGTCATGAATTAATTGATGATTGAGTTTATTCAAAACTTCACCCCATTTTTCTAAGGAGAAACATCTCAGCTTCAAAGTTAATGACAAAATTACACTTCTATCAGGATGCAGAATGTTGTTCTATCGTACAATAACACTGTCAAAGGGGAATTAAGTTTTCTTGGTCCTTTGTTGAGTATTTTAAATTGCTCATCCCAAATACCATTGCTTTCTATAACAATGGCCATCCAACCATTCTATATTCAAGCACTAGCAATAGCAATTAGACTTATATACAGCTTCACAGTGCTTTACAGCCCTCTCTAAGTGGTTTACAGAGTCAGCCTATTGCCCCCAACAATCTGGGTCCTCATTTTACCGACCTCGAAAGGATGGAAGGCTGAGTCAACTTTGAGCTGGTGAGAATTGAACTGCTGGCAGTGGGCAGAGTCAGCCTGCGATACTGTATGTTAACCACTGTGTCACCACAGCAAATCAAAGCATCATTTTCTGAGGCCAGAATCTGGGAACATTTGATTTAGAAGTGATAGATATTCAAAAAGACTTAATCCTGCTTCTTACAGGAACATCACTGAAAGGCGATGTTTTAACTTCCAACTCATTTATTAGCTGTGCTCCTTCTTACAGTTCCAGTTATATGTAAATCTACATCTATAGAAGTGAATATTCCCAAGGATCTCGTTGGGGGAATGGACCTCTCGCTTACCAATGGCTCCTGCAAAGGAGTATCCAATGGGACTCATGTCAACCTCATCTTCTCTCTGAAAACCTGTGGAACATCTATCGATGTATGTACTGATTGCATTTGTTTATTTTAGTCTTGCATTGATATCCTACCTTTCCTCTTGAGATCTCAAGGTACAGTCCATGGGGAATCTCTCCTCATGTTATGTGCATAATACAGATAGTCCTTGAGTTACAATGGTTCATTTAGTGACTGTTCAAAGATACAAGGGCACTCTCATATCCCGGACATAAACTGTTTCAACTCCTACCCTCAAAATGATGCTATAGAGCACTGCACACCAGAACAACTAGACACAAGGACAGTTTTTCTCCGAATGCCATCACTCTGCTAAACAAATAATTCACTCAACACTGTTCAACTATCTACAGAGTCTGCACTACTATTACTATTAATCTTCTCATCACTCCTTATCACCCCTTCCCTCACACCTGTATGACTATAACTTTGATGCTTGTATCCTTACAATTTATATGGACTGTTTCCAAGTATGATTTGATTGCTTGTTGTACCCTAGGACTATCATTAAGTGTTGTATCTTATGATTCTTGACTCTTGACGAATATATTTTTTCTTTTTTGTACACTGAGAGTATTTGCACCAAGACAAATTCCCTGTGTGTCCGGTCACACTTGGCCAATAAAGAATTCTATCTATCTAAAAACTCTGACCATTTTTTCGTTATGACCATTTTTCACAGTTACGACCCATGATTGTGCATCCCCATGATTGTGTGATCAAAATTAAGATGCTTGACAACAGGCTTATATTTAAGACCGTTGCTGTGTCCCAAGGTCATGTGATCACTTTTTGTGACCTTCTCACAAGCAAAGCTGAGTTCATTTAACACCTGGGTTACTAACTAATCAACTGCAGTGTTTCATTTCACAACTGTGGCAGGAGAGGTCATAAAATGGGTTTTGGTCACGTGACCATAAAGATGTTGCAATGGTCGTAAAGTGTGAAAAATGTCCATAAGTTGCTTTTTTTAGTGCCATTCAGTGGTGGGATTCAAATTTTTTTACTATCCATTCTGTGGGCGTGGCTTGATGGGCATGACATGGCTTGGTGGGTGTGGCTTGGTGGGCAGGGCAGGGGAAGGATACTGTAAAATCACCATTCCCTCCCCACTTCTGAGGGAACAGATAACAGATAATCAGAGTTGGAAGGGACCTTATAGGTCATCTAGTCCAACACCCTGCCCAAGCAGGAGACCCTACACCATTTCTGACAAATGGCAGTCCAATCTATTCTTGAAAGCCTCAAGTGATGGTGCTCCCACAACTTCTGAGGGCAAGGTGTTCCATTGGTTGATTGTTCTCACTGTCAGAAAGTTTCTCCGCATTTCCAGGTTAAATCTCTCCTTGTTCAGTTTCCATCCATTATTCCTTGTCTGGCCTACAGGAGCTTTAGAAAATAGCTTGACCCCTTCCTCCCTGTGGCAGCCCCTCAAATATTGGAAGACTGCTATCATGTCTCCCCTGGTCCTTCTCTTTACTAGACTAGCCAAACCCAGTTCCTGCAACCATTCGTTGTATGTTTTAGTCTCCAGTCCCCTAATCATCCTGGTTGCTCTTCTCTGCACTTTTTCTAGAGTCTCAACATCTTTTTTATAATGTGTTGACCAAAACTGGATGCAATACTCTAGGTGTGGTCTTACTAGGGCTTTATAGAGTGGTGTTAGTACCTCACTTGATCTCGATTGTATCCCTCTGTTAATACAACTTAGGATTGCATTAGCTTAGGAGGTTACTGCAAAATCCTCATTACCTCCTCACCCCACTAACCTGCTTTCCAGCTCCATTCTCCTGTGCAGGGCAACAAAAGAAGACCCAGCCAATCAGCTGGGACTGAGGAGGCAGAGAATAGATGGAGGCAGTGCCAGTCAGAGGTGGTATTTGCTGGTTCTCTAAACTACTCAAAATTTCTACTACCGGTTCTCCAGAACCGGTCATAACCTGCTGAATACTACCTCTGGTGCCGTTATAACTTCGAATGGTCACTAAATGCACTATTGTAATTTGAGGACTGCCTGTGTTGAGGACTATGTTCTGAGTGAAGTGTCAGCTCTCTGCACTTCAACGCGGCCCTTATATTTTATTCCTTCATTATTAAAATTTTCCAGAGTGGCTTTAGCATACTTAAATGAATGGACTCATCTATCGCTGGAGGTGCAGACCTAAGTAATTGCTCTATATATAGATTGCCTAGCAACTGTGTGGAGCAAAAAAGAATATAATTTCCAACCTTTTGCTTTCAACCTGCTTTTCTGCCACTGTGCAAAGGCCATTGTTGTTTTAATAAATCTGTAGATCAGTGGAACGGACTTGGAGGGTTGTTTCTGCCAACCTCACTGTGTGACCTTCCTAAAGAATCCTAGAAGAGGAAATTTCTCCAAGCTTTTGGAATGTTGGTTCCCTTTGTTACATCCAGGAGCAGACTCCAGAATAGGAGAAAATACAGAAATAATGACTACTGCTCTATGATTCTTCTTAAAATATCCAGGCAAGAGAAGAACCTGAAATAGCATCTCCTATTCCACACCATTCACTTTTTTTTTCAAATACAGGTAGTCCTCAACTTACAACGCAATTGAACCCAAAATTTAGGTTGCTAAGCGAGACATTTAAGTGAGTTTTGCCCCATTTTTCAACCTTCCTTGCCACAGTTGTTAAATGAATTGCTGCATTTGTAGTAAGTTAAAAGTATAAAGAGCAACCGGGATGATTAGGGGACTGGGGGCTAAAATATACGATGAATGGTTGCAGGAACTGGGTATGGCTAGTCTAGTAAAGAGAAGGACCAAGGGAGACATGATAGCAGTCTTCCAATATTTGAGGGGCTGCCACAGAGAGGAAGGGATCAAGCTATTTTCTAAAGCACCCGAAGGCCAGACAAGGAATAATGGATGGAAACTGAACAAGAAGAGATTCAACCTGGAAATAAGGAGATATTTCCTGACAATGAGAACTGTCAACCAATGGAAAAGAAGTTCCCTTCAGAAGTTGTGGAAGCTTCACCACTGGAGGCTTTCAAGAAGAGACTGGACTGCCATTTGTCAGAAACAGTGTAGGGTTTCCTGCCTGGACAGCGGGTTGGACTAGATGACCTATAAGGTCCCTTCCAACTCTATTATTCTGTTAAATCTGTTAATAACACGGTCATTAAATACATCTTTGCTTGTCAGAAGGTCACAAAAGGTGATCACATAATCCTAGGACACTGCAACCATCATAAATACGAGCCAATAGCCAAGCTTCTGAATTTTGATCATGTGACTATGGAGAAGCTGCAACGGTCATAAGTGTGAAAAAATGGTCATAAGTCACTTTTTTCAGTGCTGTTGGAACTTTGAAGGGTCACCAAATGAAGGATTGTAAGTCAAGGACTACTGTATACATACATACTTTTTGTATGTATTTTTTGTATACATACACATGCTTTTTAGAGTTGAAATCCACACAGCTTTAAGTTGCCAAATTTGAAAAAGACTACTCTAAAAGAGAGAGTGCAAGTTAAACTTATCTATCACCTATCAGGTCCCGCAGTGGTATCAGTTATTTGATGATATCCCAATTAGAAACACATTTCATAGAACTGAGAAAAGGACTCTTCTTTTATTATTGTAGGCTAGGATATTCATTATGCCTGACTTTTTTTGCCTTTCTTGACAGATTCTGCAATCGGTTTTTGTAACTTGCTAAAATTTGGCTTTTGTGCTCCGTTATGGCATTATCCTGTTAGCCCAAGCAGAATTCCAATTTCTCTCCAGAAAGGCCTTTTTTAATTAACTGTAAACCGTTTTTTTAATGAAAATAATAAATACTGGAATATTTTACTTCTCTAAGAAGTCATTGTTTAAGCAGAATTGTTGTGATCTATGGGCGCCATTAATTTCCCTTTTTCTTCTAATGTACTTTGTTTGTTATGGTAGATAATAATATAACCAGCCCTGCTCATTAACCCTGGAAACCTTATTAGTCATGCATAGCTTATTAGCAGAGACTCCTTCCAATATGTGAGCTAGAAATGTATTCTTAAAAAGAGATAAATACAAAAAATATAACCTAGATAGCTGGTTTCTGATTCTTGACTTCCCCTTTTGGCTAGATTTTTTTTTTTTGTATTCTTGCAGATGATCACCTAGTCCAGGTGATGTTGAATAATGCTGTTCCTGACATATTCTTTTATTCAGGCAGTCCATCTAACTTTACCATACCATCTTCACCCTCTGTCTACAGGTAGTAAATGACAAAATAGTTGCTACCAATATGGTCACCGGCTTGCCAAAGCAAACACCCGGCAGTAATGGGGACATCATTGTCCATACAGGAAAGCTGTTGATCCCTGTGACTTGTGAATTTCCTCGCCACTACACTATCTCGGAAGGCTATATTCCCAATGTGAAGAATTTGCCCCTGGAAATTATGGGGCACAATCAAGGCGTCTTCCCTTTCACACTTGAGATATTCAAAGACAAAGATTTTGAAGAGTCCTATCGGGACTCCCTTCCCACTCTTAAACTCCGAGACTCTCTGTATTTTGGGATTGAGCCCTTGGTGCACGTCAATGGTCTGGAGACATTGGTGGAGAGTTGCTTCGCTACGCCTACATCCAAAACAGACGAGAACCTGAAGTACCACTTAATTCGAGATGGGTAAGCCTTGACCGCTTTCATCTTTGTTCTGAGGTTTTAAAACTCAGGTCCTTTGATTATTTTTGTCATCCAAGTTCGAGGAAAGAAAGGAACACAAATCTTTCCTGAGACTGTCAGCATGCCTTTTAGCCAGCAGAGAAATTAGAACAACGGCCAGCAGTCATGATTATGCAGGTTAAACTATCCACTCCATAAAATGAAAACAGAGATTGGGCAAATAGATGAAATGTATTTATTTGTATCCCACCTTTATTATTATACAACTTAAGGCAGCTAATATATCCGACATACCTTCCCCTTCTTCCTATTTACCCCAAAACAACAATCCTGTGAGGTGGGTTGGGCTAGAGGTAAGCAGCCCTAAGTCACTCAGTTGGCTTTCATGGCTAAGGTGGGACTTGAACACATAGCTTTCCACTTTCTAGCCTGGTGCCTTAACCACTAGACCAAACTGGTTCTCATTTACAATTAAAATTACAATCCTGTTTAGTAGAAAAACTTTCCTTTCTCATGATAATGCTTGAACAATTTGGTGGCCATAATTAAAGACATTTATCCTTTTTATGTAGTCCAGCTGTTCACCCATCATTACAGCATATTTAACATTAATGAGCAGAATGATCTTTTACAGTTGTTCCAGACCTCAAACAGAACCCAGTCCTTTTGCCTTTGCAAAGAATTCATGTTTTGTATGAGTATTGTATTTACAATGTTAATAGCATTGACTCTTGCTTTCTATCCATTTTTAATGGATTGATTGCACAGTCAGCCAGATGTTTAGACTGGATTTGGCATTTTTATCTAGCTATTGAGTCCTTCCCAAAGACCTGGAATAGGCAGAAGTTGTGTAAGTGGTATTAGAGGTATTGTTGTAGATATAAGATATTCCAAGCAGGGCTGTCTTTTGCAATTGACTGGTGGTGATTTTGTCAATGCCAATGGTATTGAAGTAGCGTTCCAGTTGTTTTGGGATTGCTCCCAAGATACCTATTATTTTTGGTACTAACTTTGTTTTCTTTTGCCACACTAATTCAACTTCTGTTTTAGGTCAAATAGAAATCTCAAATCATGTTGTAATCTTCTCCTTTTCTTTTCTTTCTATTTTGCTGAATCCAGATATTACTTTTTTGACTTTGTTATTAACAATTGTTATTTTAATATCTTATCCCACCTTTATATGTGTGTGTATATTTGCGGGATCACCTCCTGCCATTATCGGCCTCCCATAGGCCAGTACGCTCCCATAGAGTCAGCCTCCTCGGGATGCCACTGGCTGGATGGCTGGCGACCCCGAGGGTCTGGGCCTTCTCGTTGGGGGCACCCTCCCTCTGGAACGAATTACCCCTGGAGATGAGGATCATCCCCGATCACCTAACCTTCTGGCGCGCGTTGAAAACTTATCTATTTCATCAAGCCAGTCTGGCCTAGGGGTTTTTAGGGGTTTTTAGGATTTTAATTTGGTTTTTATCTAGTTTGGCTTTTAAACCTCTTATAAATTTCAGCCTTTTATATTTGGTCTTTTAACTGTTCTTAATTTTGTATTGTTCTCTATATTTTAATTTGGCTGTGCACCGTCCTGAGTCCTGTCAGGGAAATAGGGCGGTATATAAGTACAATGAATAAATAAATAAATAAATAAATAAATAAATAAATAAATAAATAAATAAATAAATAAATAAATAAATAAATAAATAAATGTGTGTGCATATACAAACTTTCTAAATGTAACTCAAGGCAGGCATTTTTATCCTAATTGCTTTTCATTGGATAAGCCTTTGTATTGTAAACCTTAAGTTGATCAGCGCAATTGGATGTATACAATGGTCTGTTATAGCACCCTATATGTAATTTGATTTAAAATCTTGTTATCCCTGTGGTTAGGTAACCCAAACCAACATGACTATGAATAAGAGAGGGATTTTTGCCCTCCTTGGGCTCCGGATGCTTTCCTCGAGCCT
This sequence comes from Bungarus multicinctus, assembly GCA_023653725.1. Taxonomy (NCBI): domain Eukaryota; kingdom Metazoa; phylum Chordata; class Lepidosauria; order Squamata; family Elapidae; genus Bungarus; species Bungarus multicinctus. The sequence continues at coordinate 81,203,074 of CM042844.1, read as the reverse complement.
CCGGGAGGACAAAAACAGCCTCCCTGTGCTCCTGAGGCCTTCTGGAAACTGGAAACAGGCCCATTTTCAGCCTTCCCGACCTTCTGGGAGGCCTGTTTTTTTTACTGTCCCTGAACCTTCCCGTGTGCCCTGCACTTATCTGCACCCAAAGCGGTCTGCGTGGGGACTCCTGGGAGGGGCAGGATGGGGCGCGACCAGCCAGGAATGGGATTTGTGGGTTCTCTGAACTGCATAGAATCTGAGCTATGGGCTCTCTTGAACCCCTGTGAACCTCCAGTAGTCCACTCCTGTATAAAAGGACATAACAGAAACACGAGAAATAAGTTGGTCTCACTTTATATTTACATGAAGTGGCCATATGTCCCCTAATCTTCTTGCTGGTGACCAGAGAGATCATGAAAGATCAGAGTTGATTAAAAGAAGTACAAACTCAATGCAACCGGGAGCCCCAATAAACTACCATGTAAAATGCCTGTGTTCAACTGGAGGTTGTTTTGTATTCAAATACTTACCCGCGATTGGTTGCTCCTTTCGGCAGGAAGTTTGTATCCCTGTCATTGGCTGGCGAGCCGCGAGCAGCCTATATAAGAACGGCTGCCGCAGCTCCGAAGCCATTGCATTCCTGGAATTAAACAAAAAGAGCTAGTCAATCGAATGTGTGCGCCTCGTTCTTCTGCCGCCAGAACAGAGGTGAATAGAACTTACCCAGCCTATGGTTAAATTTATGTTTTAGCTTCAAGCTATTTATAGACTCAAGCAGATTAGGGAGGGATTGTATAAAAGCAATAACAAATTCACAATATGAATTTGACTGCTTTCAAATGAATTGTTCCTTGAACTAGTTAACAGATAACCAGCTTCAAAATATTAAAGTTAATCATAGCTTGGCTCCAGAACTGTATGATAATTCTTTGATTTCTTTATCATTTTCATTAGTTTGTTCCATGTTTCAGGTTGCTCAAAATTCAAATTCCATGTATTTGTATGCTCTGCTGAACATCAATGTTCACAAATAATAAAATTACGGCAAGAGCAAATAAAAAACCCAAAGGAACAGCAGCAGAAAATGGCAGTCTTGAGCCACTCATCATTGCAACTATAACTATATACATTAACTATAATGTTTAGGCAAGTCTAAGGGTATATGGCGTTCCTTTAGAGAAATGAGAGATTAAATGAACAGTTGGGGTCTCTTTAAATATAAATCCCGTAAGCAGATGGAAGGGGGGAAAGCATTTGGTCATTACACTATACCACACTTATGATTGATGTGCTGGAAATTATTACCCTAATACACATACTGCATAAAGGCTGAAGTCTGGGGACAGCCCAAACAAATCACAAAACTTATTGCAAAAGAAATTCCTCTTTTGAAACCCAGTGTCAGACCTGCCTCATCTTGAACCTCTAAGTAAAAATGATCCTTGACTCCATTTGTTGAGAAAGGTATAGTTTACTTGAAGTCAAGTGAATTACAGTAAAGTCAGAACTAAAAAATCGTGTGTCAAAATCCCCAAGTCTAACTTTTCCTTCCCTTAGATGTCTCCCAATGCTGCTCCCCGCATGTCCAATCAAATTCAAAGAAGATGTTTTTTGAACAGTCATTTTACATGTAGGTTGGCATCAGAGGTGGTATTCAGCAGGTTCTGACCAGTTCTGGAGAACCGGTAGTGGAAATTTCAAGTATTTTGGAGAACTGGCAAATACCACCTCTGACTGGCCCCGCCCCCATCTATCCTCTGCCTCCCAAGTCCCAGCTGATCAGCTGGGTCTTCTTTTGTTGCCCTGCACAGGAGAATGGAGCTGGAAAGCTGGTTAGTGGGGTGGGGAGGGAATGGGATTTTATTTATTTATTTATAAATTAATTAATTAAATTATTTATTTATTTTGCAGTAAACCTCCCACAGGAGTGGGGTGGGAATGGAGATTTTATAGTATCCATCCCCTGCCATGCCCACCAAGCCATGCCCACAAAACTGGTAGTAAAAACATTTGAATCCCATCACTGGTTGGCATGCAACTGTGTTCTATTCCCAGCCAGTTGACCTCGAAGTTGCGTCTCAGGGAGATACAGCAAACTTTTCGCTTCCTTGAAACCTCCTCCCTGCCATCCAACCCCAATCCTTCCCCACATCCCCCAGAGTCCATGGCAGATTGTTACCAAACAATAGTAAAACATAAGCATGAATTTAGAATTTTAGAATTTAGAATTGAGGTGGCAACTAACATCCAGCTTGGAAACTAGGAGCACACTTACTCTATAGATGGGAGATAACTCAAATTTCATGCAATGGTTGTTTTCTCTGCTGCTGAAATTCATTTAGAAACCACCTTTGGGTTAAAGGAGGGCCATGCACAGGAATGCTATAGAGCCAGTTCTTACCTGCATTCTTAATCATGGGAAGGAGCATCTCTTTGCCTATGGCACATGTGATCGTAAACTGTGGAAACTCTGCAGAAGGCTTTTGATGAAGAAAGATACCCAAGTTAAGCACAATTAAAAAAAAAAAAAAGATTTCCCAATTATGTTCTTAAAAAGCCAAATTGCCTGCCATTAAGGACATACTGTATCTCTTACTAGACCAGGCTATTTTAATAGCAAGGGGAAAATATGACATTATTTTTTTTAACATAATGGGATGGAGGAGTTGTGCCTCTTGTAGCATTATAAATATTAGCCAATTTCTTATGCCATAAACTTGAACGGACTATATTCCATCCTAGCAAATATATTTCCTAAAATACAAAGGGTTTTTTCCCCAGAATAAGCAGTTAATGACATTCTCATCCTGAATATCTATTACATGGTTCTGTTTTCTTTTAAATAACAAAATAAAGTACCCTTTTAAATCAATGCAGAGTGCATGTCTTCCAAGAAGGCTTTATGTAGCATCTGGTGTTTATCCAGTCTCTTAATTTATATTGGTGGTGGTGTTTTCTGATGTACTTCATACATTTATAAGTTCTCCTAGGGATCATCTTTGTACCTGTTATTTATGAAACAATTTTATATGTATTATCCCTAAGCTCATACTGTAAATTAACATTTTCATTTGTGAATAACAATGTCAAGTTCCTTCATAAATGTTTTATGAAGTTCATTGAGTCTCACTGACATAAAGTGACATGGGGGAAATTTACTAAATTGACATTCTGGAGCCCTGGTGGCTCAGTGGTTAGAATGTGGTATTGTAGGCTAACTCTGCCCATAACCAGGTGTTCAATTCTCAGCGGCTTAAGCTTGACTCAGCCTTTCATCCTTCCAAGGTCAGTGAAATAAAGACCCAGATTGTTGGGGGCAATATGCTGATCTGTAAAACCACTTAAGACTATAAAGCACTATGAAGCGGTATATCAGTCTAAGTGCTATTGCCACTGCTATTTTGGCACTCTTATTCTTGAAATGCTAAAATTACAGCACAATGGAAGTCTTGGGTGAAATAGAATCTCTTTGGATTCCTTACCATTGCTTCAGGGTCTTCCTGCCACTTGTCTTTGGAGTAGTTCTGCTGTTAATCATGAAGACACACGTTGATCGAACACTAGAGAAATGGAGAAAACTTCACAAAGGCAAAAAAGCATACAGTAGCGTCTGTTGTAGGGGTAAAAACAAATCAAGAGACAGCCATGATCGTGAGATCAAAGCTCCACCCTTTTTATCTATAATATGCATCCCAAAAAATGGGCCAAGCTTTGAATTTGAATAGCAACCTCCTTGAATTTTTTAATTTCTCCTCATCCATTCCATACTCTCCAAGGTTGGCCTCGAAAGTAAACTTAGGTGTGCCTTATAATCCAAAGCAATTCCATTCCTGACACTAAAGCAAGGAATTTTCTACCATTCAGCTTTCTTTGTAGAACATAGTGGCATCATAATCCATATTCCAGATGTCACTGATTTTTTTAAAGCTCTCATAGAGTATTCATTTGAGATCTCTCTCTCTCTCACGCACACATACACACACACACACATCAATGAAAACCAATGGCAAGGAACTTACAGGGGGAAGTATTCCTTGAAATTGTACTTGAACCGATGACTTTTATAGCTGTGACTTAAGATAATGATTCCATCTGATCTTTTAAGCTGCTGAAGCAAATGTTGGAATGGACCTTGCTCAGTACATGGTACTATCCTTCTGTTTATAAAATGTATTTGAGAATTGCAAGAAAAGCGAAGAATCTAGTGGTATCTTAAAAACAATTGATTTATTATAGCATAGGTTTTAACTAACAAAGATAACAATATTTTCTTAAATGATCTATTTTATTCTTCCAAGCCTGTCCTGGGTACTTACCACATAAATAATCATTGAACTTTTCTTGATATGCTGACAAAAGGATTTCCCCCCCATCTAGCAATAATACAAGGAACGACAGTCTACCTTATCCTGAAAATTCAAGTTCTGTCTGATAGACTCTTCTCACTCAGGATAAACGCAATTAATGAGCAATTTATGTCAGATTCCAAGAGCCAAAGGTTATTTCTATGTAGGACATCTCTGTCCACGTCTAGTACTTTTCCTTTGCTTTTTGTTCTGTGTAGCAAGTTTTATAATGTTCAAAGTCTGCATTCTGGAGATTAGATTGCTGGTAAGCATTCCTTTGTGTTATCATTCAACACCGAAGAATATACTTTTTCTTTGAAGGCACAGACACAGTCACACAAGAAGCTAAGCACTGAGGAATAACAACACCGTATAAGCTCATTCTCAGTATTTTTGTGTCCTTAGAATGACATCTCATTTTTCAAGAAAATTCATTTTGCTTTCCTCAGCCTATTTTCTTTATATTAATTCAGTTGATTTTGATTCTCCATTCAGGCTCAGAAGCTATTACACATTGACAAAACAAACAAACAAACAAAAAAGATGTTTGTAATCATTGGATTAATTCAATTTTTGGACTCAGAAATCCTGTAACTTTATAAGCATAATGGAACAAAATCACTTGGGAATAATGCATTATGTTGCCTATTTCTTCTCTCAGATAAATGTCTTAGTTATTTGCAGAGGTATCTGGCAGGAAATGAAGATGGCCACCACAGCTCTCTGATTGATATCTTGTTCTTTTTTGTGGTATATCACAGTGTATATTCAAAAGGGACAGGGCTTTGATCCCAGGAGTGTGGCAGCCATTTTGATGTTTCTCTCTTTGTAAACACAGATGATTATTTGCCAACAACAACATAATTAAATAGAGGACATTGGATCTATCCTCTACATTCAAAAGGTCCACTTCCAACCCATGTTTAAAAACTTTCTCCAACTCAAAGATTTGCAATCTACTTTAAAGAAATATACAAAATTTAACAGAAAAGTTCAGATTAAGAATTATCAGGAAAAAGTATTGGATATGTTGTCATTCATCCCACGTAGTTGGGAACCTGAGAAGAAGAAAAAAATCCTACAATATTTTCTCCATTAGTTCTTTGGTTTTGCCACGTCTCTGAGTCATATCTATATCTTTGTTGAAAAAAAATCAAAGGTTGGCTAAGGATTTCTTTGATTTAGGATGATGGTAAATCTTTTGGTCATTAGCAGAACTGCAAATCCAGACTGAAGGAAGCCTAATGCATTCTTTTAATCATTTTTTAAAATTGCAATGGGTATTTTTTTACATTTCTGGCAATGCAATTAGACTCCTGTTCTGTTTTTTCATCTTCAGTCTTGGCTGACCTACCAGTAGAGTTAAGACAGCAATATGAATGAGTGCCAGCCTCCCTGGAAGGCACTAAAATATCTTCTGTCTTTTGGGCATCACTCTATGAAAGCTGTTGATGTTTTCCTTCTCTCCCTTTCTCTTCAGCTGCGTTTCGGATGATTCCATAAAGCAGTACACATCAAAAGATCATCTGGCTAAACACTTTCAGGTCCCAGTGTTCAAATTTGTGGGTAAAGACAACAAGGTGAGCAAAAATTCAAATTCATGAATTTCAGGAGAGCTGACAAAGTCAAAAGTCTATTGAAATGGACTAGCAGAAGATCCAGATGCCACCAAGATCTTCTCTCACTTTTGATAGACTTGACTAGGAGAACATGAGAATGAATATTATTGGTAAATGGGGATTTAAATTAATTAAACAGTGCTTTAGTGGCAACGCCACATTGGGGGAAGCTAATATTAATATTGTAAAAGGTTTGCAAAATGCTTTCAAGTCTTGCTTGACCCTGCTGTTTTCTTCTTCTATTTCCCAAACCTACCATATTTTCTTTCTCCTGAGCTGTTGTTTAGATGAAATGGACCATCTGAGATATGGTTCCTAAACACCACCCATTGCATCGAATAGATGATTTCACAGCTTGCTTCCCTTGGAAATTTTGTACTATTATTTTAGACTAGGTAACATCAAAATATCTCTAATTCTGAAATGAGAACTTCTCATGTTCAAGGCACTTCTTAACAATGTTTGCATGTTCAATAAATATAGGTGGGCTCATCCTAAGAATTCATTATCACGACACATTTTATGGCAATAACCATAACATTCAACAAGGAGTTTCAGATACCTGGCACCCCAGCAATTTCAAAATTTCATGGAAAGAATGACAGGGAAACCAGCTTTTAATCCAGAGTGTAGACGTGTCATCAGTTTTTCTTGAAAAGAAGTTAACAACATTACTCCTTTGAAGTTTTAAGGGGTAAAATAATATTGTTACCTAAAAAATGATATAAAATCTGGCTACTTTTAAAGATTTCCAACCAAAATGTTCTGACTCGTTCTTTTAAGCTCACACCTACTGTTGGACAGATATATTTAATTTGCATTTACAAAAATGTATCTAATGTTTGAGGTAAAGATGGTTGCTGGATTAGTGTCTGTTCCATATTACGGGATGGCTGAAGATTCAGTGCAGATAAAATTCCACCAGGCTAATATTGTTTCTACTGTGTGGTTTCTGTCTTCACCTCCCGAATGAGAGACGTTTCAAAATATTGTACCAAGAACTGCAGCTAAGGCAAAATGAATAAATCTCTTATAGAAAGTTAATCTCCTCTCTCTCTCTCTCTCTCTCTCTCTCTCTCTCTCTCTGTGTGTGTCAGGAAAATCCATAGAAGCTTAGATATTCTTTGCGCCTAAAAAGCAAGGCAGTGCAAAATAGCATTTTTTCTGAGCTGCTGCTTTTCCTTCCCCAATAACATATGTAGTATGTGTGTAGGTAGGTAGGTATGTAGACATAAATATGCTTTTTTTTCCCATTTAGGAAGTGTTCCTACATTGCCGTGTTCTTGTGTGTGGAGTAACAGACGAGAGATCTCGCTGTGCACAGGGCTGTCACAGACGTATGCGCAGAAGAGCTAAACCACAAGAGGAAGACGATCACATTACACACCACATCCTGACAAGTGGCCCAATTAAAATTGATGTGCAAGAATAGATGTATGAATATATACATCCATAGATGTATCAATAGATGGAATAGATGTGTGAATATATACATCTATATGCCCCCCCCCACTCCCCTTGAGTTCAAACTAGATGTAGTCTACATCTCAATTCCATTGCACATGACGGAGACATTGAATGGGAAATTTGATTTTGTAGGGCCAAAGCAGAGTCTGCTTCAATTAGACATGAAGCCGGCCTGGCTGAAGCCATCTTGGAGCTTCAGTGTTGCCGCAGTGGAGTGAGGGATAGGGAGGAGGGGTTAGAAATAGCTGGGGTTGTGTAGTCAAAATAAAATACTTTCTCTTGGGAACTAAGGATATTCTCACACCTGGCTGGAAGAAGGAGGAATGATGTCACCAGACCAGTGGACGCTGCCTTGATTGGGCATGTGATTGATTGTTTGGGATTGGAGGGGAAACTTTTATTTTTAATTAGGTGAAAACTGAGGGACCCTTCAGAGTTGGTTTTCACCAAATATGTGCCAATATGATATTTCCAATAAAGCTATTCTTTGAGGAATCCACCTGGCTCAGAGTTTTTGCTTGCAATGGATTTATTACTTGGAACCCTGACACATGATTTATTCAAAGCACAGCCAAAAATACTCCTTTGGGGCATCCGTGCTCAAACAAATGTCAAGTTGAAGCTACAGCTGTAACTTTTGAAGCCTTGCTCCCTTTTCTTTCTTTCTTTCTTTTTGTAGGCATCTAAACATACATGTCAACATTTTGAATTTCTGTAAAGCAGTCGTGACCCTAGGATAACAGTTGGGAGTGGTGGAAATGTATCAACATATTAAATTGTCATGCTTAATTGTGTGTGTATATTTTGAAAAGTTGACATCCTCATAGGCTGATGATTTATAATTTCATGGATCTAGGACCTTTCCCTACTGATCTGAGATAGGCACTGCCCTTATACACCATCACAATACTTTGGGGCTCCTAGCAGGCTTTTCCTTCTCAACCAATTAAATTCAGAAGTTAATTGGCTACTGATCTATTTATTTATTTATTTATTTATTATTTAAATTTATATACCGCCCTTCTCCCAAGGGACTCAGGGCGGTGTACAGCCCATCTAAAACCCACAAATATACAAAAATTAAAAAAGTATTAAATTAATCGGCTGATAAATGAGACTAAAAAGACCCCGCCCCCCCCCTTAAAACCCCAATTTAAAATTAAATACTATGGAGACCAAATTAAAACCATTATCTCCATTATCTCTAATGGAATATATCTAATGGAAAGGCATATTTGTGGCAGGTCCTCCTAGCAGATCCTCCCTAGATGAGGCAATTCAGTTCCTTCTTGGAATTCCTATCTTCCTCAGCTTCCTGTTCCCAATATTTTCCCTTCCCTTCTGAAATGAAAGTATTGATATGATAATTTACACTATTGCTCCACTACCTTCAGGCTGTTTTGAGAACTACTACTCCATAAAAAGGTAAATGCAACATGAAAATAAAAAAGAAGGCGTAGGGTACCAGTTAACCTGGCACCCATAAGGGAGACTATTTGTGGCTCAGGGTTGAAATGAGGGGTTCTTGGTGCTCTCTGAGCTTGGTTGTTTTCTTGCAGACGTTTTGTTAACCAACTGGGTGACATCATCAGTGCTGCAAATAAAACAACCAAGCTCAGAAAGCACTAAGGACCCCTCACCAGTTAACATGCATTTTTAATGATGCCCCATTTGGCCAGCTGCAGGAAGAGGAAGAAGAAGGGAACAACTCTTGGAAAGTGAGGCTGCAAAAACGTTAGTGATGATTGGGTAGACAGCATGGTGGTTGTGTGGAAAGAGCAATAGCCATTTTGATGCTTTCTTAGCACTTTTGCTAGCAATGAGGACGTTCTTGGTGATAACTGAGAAAGTCTTGCAGATAGGAAGGAAAAGAATAATAATTTATAGGGTTACACAAGGATTGAAATTGTTCGTGTTTCCAGAGTAATGCACACTAAAGTTTTCAGCATGCCCAAACTCAGGCTGTGAAACTTGGCTGTGCAGCTATGGAAATTGATAGGCTCAAGTTTGAATTATTCAACTTCCTGAAGAGAAAACCATGACATTTAAATACACATTTTTCCCCCAGAAAATTTATACATTGCACTGTTATAGACTTTGGGAATTTATTGCTACTGTTGCACACCTTATTATTATCTCTTTCTTACCACTCCCCCACCCCCTTTTTTTCCTTTATGGAATTACCAGGAAATTTCTTCCAGCCACTTGATTTATGTTAGCTCCCTATGCTGATTTAAGAAATTCTGCTTCAATTAATATTATCTGCAATTCTCCCACCCTCCAAAGTAGATTTTTCCAAATCTGTTTTGGAAAAAAAAACACCATATTAATATTTACACTACTGAAATTTACATGCTTTAACTAGCTAACCATGTTTTTTAAAAAAACAATAACAACCTCCTATTCTCAGAGGTGAGAGCAGTTTTCACACAAATTTCTCCTTTTCCCTCCTGATTCAAAAAGCTTCTTGCATTCTTTTCATCGGGATACTGTGATTTTGCTGTGTATGCTGTTGTGTACAGGCAGCCCTTGACTTACAAAACTTGGTTTAATGACCATTGGAAGTTACAACGGCACTGAAAAAAATGATGTATGATGGTTGACCAAATTCAGACGCTTGGCAGTCAACTCATATTTAGGACGGTTGCAGTGTAACCTTTTGCAACCTTCTGACAAGGAAAATCAATAAGGGAAGCCAGATTCACTTAACAACCATGTTATTAACAACACCTGCAGTGGTTTATGAGCTATGGTAGTGCAGTGGTTAGAGTGCAGTACTGCAGACTACTTCTGCTGACTGCTGGCTGCCTGCAATTTGGCAGATCGAAACTCACCAGGCTCAAGGTTTACTCAGCTTTCCATCCTTCCAAACTCGGTAAAACGAGGACCCAGATTGTTGGGGGCTGACCCTGTAAACCGCTTAGAAAGCACTATGAAGCAGTACATAAGTCTAAATGCTATTGCTACTCACTTAACAGGTGTGGCAAGAAAAATTGTAAAATGGGGCAAAATTCACTTTAAAAATGTCTCACTTAGCAACAAAAATTTGGGACCCAATTTTAGCCATACATCGAGGACTAACTGCATTGGGATAACAACAATTTGGGGGAACCAAGGAAAGATTTCTGATAACTTTCCCAGGATCACAGGAACAAGAGGAAAGTTTTCTTCGGGGGATGATGAAAAAGAACCAATCCTTCTGATGTAAAAGGTTGGCTGGTGCAAATCCAATTACTGCAGTACAATAAAGCAGCTCCAAATACTTTAATCTCAGTAAGAAGGAGGTTTAATTCCATTACCCTGTGTTCAAGGGGGAAAAAAAGAGTTTTCTTTCTTTAGAAAGCAACGGGCAATCTACCAGAATGCTTCAATTTTAAAGAGGAGAGTATAGAAAAAGAATCAGGAGGCCCGCAAGAGTTTTAGGTGTATGAACTATATATAGTTGTGTCACTTAAAGTTGTACAATACTAGTTAATCTATGTAGATAAGAAGTAAGTTCCTTGCAATCTCTGATATTATTTTAAGCTATATGTCTTATTTAATAAAAGTTTGGAATGCTCTGCATCTTACTTTTTTTTTTCAAACCATCATGTACCATTTATATATTTTTTTCTTATTATAAGATGATTTGTATTTTTTTACTCTTTTAATGGAACGATGATCTAGTGAAAATAAAACGAGCATCATGCAATGACTTCATACTCCGATCTTGGTGTTCTTCTCTCCTTTGTCTTCAAGCAGATGCCCACAACTCAAACTGAGTTCTGTAATGGGTAAATCCAGTCAATATTGATGGGCTTCTTTTTTTTTAACAGCAATGTGAGGTTTCCATGACTTTGTATCACTTGGAAAGCGAAAGTGAGAGCATCTGAGGAAAGCCGTGGGCTTATCATATACATATGGGCTGCAAAAGTGTATAATATTGTCAGAATCATCTTGGATGCCTGGACCACTCATGTCCATCTCAGCTGCTCTTCTTACATGACGAATCATTTCTAAGTCAAGCCAATGCTCTGGGAAGTGGATAGAAGTCATTAGATAGAACAGAGGAGGGTATTGGACCAAGCTTTTGGGGGGATTCCTTTCTCAATCATGCTGACTTGACAATTAATGCCTGGGTGGCCACCAGACTTGGGATTGATTCCCAAGTCCCAAAGTTAAGATACTTATGTGCTTGTTCCAGAAGACAGAAGACCAAGCCTCTTGTAAACAAAGGACACCAGAAGCCACCGTTGTCACACTACCAGACAGCTTGATGGTCATTTTCACAATTCGTCTCGTTCTTCTTCACTACAGAGGCAGGCACTTCTTTGGCTGTTCATGAAGGGACGGCAACCCAAGGTCCTGACTGTTTGGAATATCGTATCGGCTATGGATTCGCATGCTGTAGCAAAAGAGAACGAGATCAAATCCATCACACCCTTTCTTTTATAAGATGACTGGGATTTCTTTTCCTTAGACTAGGAGTCTCCAACCTTGGCAACTTTAAGCCTGGCAGACTTCAACTCCCAGGAAGGAAGGAAGGAAGGAAGGAAGGAAGGAAGGAAGGAAGGAAGGAAGGAAGGAAGGAAGGAAGGAAGGAAGGAAGGAAATACAGAATAAAAGCTTTGCTGGCTGGGGAATTCTGGGAGTTGAAGTCCTCCAGGTTTAAAGTTGCCAAGGTTGGAGACTTCTGTAAAGACCATAGAAAAGCAATCAAGATCTGACTCAACAAACTCCAGAACCTGTGCCTAGCGTTTTCATGCCACCACAGCAAACAGGGCCTTACCATTCCCCAAAGCAACTGTTTTCTTATTTTATATAAGCTTCCAAAAATGCATCCAATATTCAGTTATGATTGAATATTGGTTTCCTGCTTGAGCAGTGGGGTGGACTAGATTAGAAGACTTCCAAGATCTCTTCCACCTCTATTCTGATTGATTTTAATTTTGAAAAGGTGCAGTATTCACTTCAGGCACATTTGCTATAATAGCGTTATACCTATAGCATTGACAGAAACATGGGATAAAGATACCTTTAAAAAAAAAAAAAAGCATTTTGTCCCTTTATTTTAATATTAGCTCGATACCCGTGCTTCGCTATAAAACTATGTGGTCAGGCTTAGCTTTATGGGAAGGAAAATAAGGGGGAAAAAATTCTGCTTCTGCCTACCAGCATCCATCAGTATTCATCTGGCTAGCGTCCTGTCAGTGTGTGAGAGAGTTGAGGGATGTTTGGAAACTGAAACAGTATTTGCTGTAAATGAGCAAGAAGGAGATAGCAAGGATCCTGGGCATGGCTTAGCACAAGTGCTCTGTACTAAAGCTGCTTGGCGCTGTGAAACTAAAACTGAAACTCCTCTCCTCTGCTTGTGTTTTGCATTTGGAACAGGTTTCTTTTCAGGTGGGGAGGAGGAGTAGAACTCCTTAGCATCAGAGCGTGTTAATAATAATATAGGAAATACCAATGCTCTGATGGTCATTTTGAAAAATCCTTTCTTAGTGAGCACCTAGAAGCCAAGAGGAACAATACGTGCCAAATTTCAAGTTTGTAGGCTTTGACGGTTCTGGAGATTTTGTGATGATGCGTGAGTGATATTTCGCTTTTATATATATAGATACAGGACCATTTTCATTTTTATTATATTAAGCCTTTAGTATCAAGAAATCATAAGCTGCCCAATACTACGTTTCTCACCAAGGGCATTCCTTCTTGAGCCCCAAAGGATCTTTATCTCTAAAGGGGTTGCCACCATTCTGGTTGGTCCTAAGGGATGCGTGAACTGGGCCTCAGGTTTTGTTCCAGGCATAGCAGGACAAATACATTTTTGTCTCTCAGCCATTCTTGGCAGTTCTTTGGTCCCTCAAACACATTGGAAACAGTCCAATTTCTCCTTTCTCTGGCACCTTTGAGATAACTTGGACTCTACATTCTTTCCCATTAGCGGGAGAATTCAATAAGCTGCTGCAAAAGGGATGTCATTGTCCCTTTTAATTTGGCACAATAACATGCTAAAAATATAGTAAAGATTGCCAATTTTTTTAAAAAAATAAAAGCTCTTGTTTTCTGGGAGCGTGAAAGAGAATAAGCTGATCTAGAAACATGGCAATTTAGGAAAATGGTTTTAATAATTTTTTTTTCCTGTGCCGTTTTCCTCTTTTAAAAAAATCCCTCCTTTCCCCTGTTGCCATGCTGTCACCCTGTGGCTAAATTTCAGTCCTCTTGATAATTTTAGGGTCACTTTATCCTAAACATTTATCTATCTAGTTAAGGCAGAATTTTTAATAGGTGTGCCTAAAATGCTCTTTCACAGCCACTAGGCTTTTGTTCAGAAGCACTTTGGAGATCACCAGTACTTGATCAAGACTATCAAACGAACATGGCAAACCATTGTATACAAACAGAGAGCAAACTCCATCTCTTCTAGCACTGAAGGTGTTTCCTAGCTGGCTCATGCAACATCTGCAAGAAAGCAACCAAGGAACGCAACTCGGTGGAGATCATTTCTGTCCAATTCATCCAACGTGAAAGGCTGAAAACAAGAGGTGCTCAATCCCACTTCACAAAGAAGGGAAGTGGAAAGGACGACAGAAATATCTATGGAGAGGTCAAAAAAAAGTTAGCATAAGGGCTGCAAATGGATGAACAAGAATCAAGAAAAAATAGTGGAGTTTCAGTCATGCAGCCATGACCATGTCCTGTCATTTTTAGGACCACTTTTTCCCCCTGGAGAGGAAGGAAAAGAGAATCCAATCTGGTTCGGTTACAGGGACCAGAGGTTTTGTCTTCTGAGCTTTCAGACTTGGGCTGGAGCCCAGACTTGTTCTGGAGAACCGTTAGTGGAAATTTTGAGTAGTTCGGAGAACAGGCAAATACCATCTCTGACTGGCTCCGCCCCCATCTATTCTCTGCCTCCCGAGTCCCAGCTGATCGGCTGGGTCTTCTTTGGTTGCCCTGCACAGGAGAACGGAGCTAGAAAGCAGGTTAGTGGGGTGGGGAGGGAATGGGGATTTTGCAGTAACCTTCCCCTGGAGTGCGGTGGGAATCGGGATTTTAGGGTATCTTTCCACTGTGACACCCATCAAGCCATGCCCACCAAGCCATGCCACGCCCACCAAACCACGCCCACAGAACCGGTAGTAAAAAATTTTGAATCCCACCACTGGTCCGAAAGTTCGGAAGACAAAACCTCTGTTCCTGGTGACCGATCCAGATTGGATCCTGCAACATTATCTTGGAATACATATAATATATTCCCTTTCATTCGTGGAAAGGAAAATAGCCTGGCATGTTAAGATAGGAAAACACAGGGAAAAGAAGAAATGGAGTCATTTTCAAACCTACCTCTGGTATTGTACTTGTGAACTTCCGAGCATGTTAGAATACAGAACACAGAATCATAGGGCTGGAAGAGAATCTGGTGGTCTTCTTATTCAACCCCTTGCTCAAGGCAAGGGACCCTATACCATCCCAATTAAATGGTTGTCCAGTCTATTTTTGAAAACTTCCAGTAATGGAGCACCCACAACTCCAGGAGACACGCTATTCCATTGATTAATTATTCTCAGTGCAGAAAATCTCTCCTTACTTCTAGGCCGGATCTTTCTTTAACAAGCTTCCACCCATTACTTCTTATCCTGTCCTTTGGAGACTAAATCTATCTTTGTAATAGCCCCTCAAGTAGTGGAAAACAGCTATCATGTCCTTCCTAATCCTCCTCTTTGATGGGCTAGACACAGGGGTGGGATTCAAATTTTTTAACAACCGATTCTGGGGGCGTGGCTTAGTTGGTGGGTGTGGTTTGGTGGTCATGTGACTGGCTGGGTGTGGCCAACTCAACATCACTCACATCGAGGCACGCATCTCTTCGCCTGGCCTCTCGTGACTGTGGAGATGCTGCAACAGTCGTAAGCATGAAAAACGGTCATAAGTCACTTTTTTCAATGCCATTGTAACTTTGAATGGTCACTCCACACAAGCAAAGTACCAGCAAAGGAGGAAAGAAAACTCCAGAGAAGTTCCTGAGACAGGAAGTCTAGTCCTGCCAAGAATGTAATAAGGGTTAATGGAGAGACAGTTTCTGTAAGCAACACCAGAATGTTTCCTTCCTGCCTTCCTTACAGGATTAGGCCAGTAATTTCTTCTCCGAACTGCTTAGAATGTTAACAGCGAATAGGTGCAAACCTGTAGAATCCCACCCCTGGCTAGACATATCTAGCTCCCTTAACTGTTTGTCATATGATTTAAACTCCAGACCCTTCATCATCTTTGTTGCTCTTCTCTGCACACTTTCTAGGGTCCAGACATCTTTTTTGTAACATGGTAGCTATTATTAAGACAATGGAAGGCCTTGAGACTAAAACATATGAAGAACGGGTGCAGGATTGGGGTATGGCTAGGCACGGCACATTGAAGACCTATCTTTTCCAACAAGCCGGTCTGGCCTAGTACTATTGGAAGATTTTAATTTTGTAATTTTTACCCTGCTTTTTATTAATTGATTATAGTTTTAATCTTTCAGCCATATATTTAATTCATTTTTAATCTATTTTTAAATTTTATATTTGATATTGTATTGTTTTAATTGGGCTGTGCACCGACCCGAGTCCCAATTTGGGAGAGGGGGCGGTATATAAATAAAATAAAATAAATAAATAAATAGAAAAAGGACTATGGATGACATGATAGCATTATTCTAGTAGTTGTGGGGCTGCCACAAAGAAGAATGGGGTCAACTTATTTTTCAAAGCACCAGAAGGCAAGACAAGAAAGAATAAATGGCAACTAATCAAGGAGAGAAGCAACCTGGAATTAAGGAGAAACTTCCTAACAGTGAGGACAAAAAAAAACAGTGGAACAGCTTGCCTCCAGAAGTTGTGGGTGCTTCATCACTGGAGGCTTTTAAGAAGTGTCTGGACTTGACAGCCACTTGTCTGAAATGGTATAGGGCCTCCTGCTGCTCTATTCTGACTGACTGGATGCAGTATTCCAAGTGTGATCTCATTGATGGTGTATAGAGCAGTATTATCAGTTCTCATGATCTTAACACTATCCTTCTGTTCTGTTGATGCAGCCAGAATTGCATTGGCTTTTTGGGGCAATGGCAACACATTGCTGGCTCGTTCTCAAGTGGATAGGGGTCTCTAACCTTGGCAACTTTAAGACTTGTGGACTTCAACTCCCAGAATTCCTCAGCCAGTTTTGCCGGCTTACAATTCTGGGAATCGAAGTCCACAAGTCCTAAAGTTGCCAAGGTTGGAGATCCCTGTAGGACACCTAGATCTCTCTATAAAAGGAGATTTGCCAAAAATGTCAAATTAGCATTTTCCTTATAGGTCTGAAATAAAGAGCAGGAGACTAGAATACTGGGAAAATGGAGATACAGCATGTCTAAACATTTCTGACCTCGTAGGAATATAGAGGGATTTTCAAATCGTACATGAAGAATCCCTGTGCAGAAGTATCCTAAGTCTTGGTTTAAAAAAACCAACTATTTTCCCCACTGTGGTTTCTTCTTCCTGACTTCTGAAATGATTTATGAGAAATAGTTTCTTCTTTTCCGAAGAGTTTCTTACTTCTTGGCGTTCTAGCCAATATTTATAACTTTATTCACCTTTATTAACTAGAAGAACTAATCTGGAAAAGGTTTTTGGCAACATGATTTAAAATATATAGCTTTATAAATATGCATGAGACATCTGCTAAAAGAAAAAAAGAACACCTCCTTCCAGATAAATACTTAAAGGAGGATTAAAAAGAGAGAAGAGAGAAATTCAAGGCAAGGAAAATAAATACAGAATTCAAGGATTGAGTATTTAAAAGGGTTCCTGGATCTGTGAGACAGCAGAAAATCATATAGCTGAAGGAAAAAGTGCTTCCTAATTAAAAACATGAGTTTCATTATTTCCTTCAACTAAATTAATTCAGAAGGCAGAATATAGCAAAGGTTTGGAATCTAGAAGCATAATATTTTCAGAGCTAGCTGTAATATGCTTGGATATTATAATTTTAAAAGAAGTGTATATTAATTCAGAAATACAAATTAGATTTTCTGTTCTAGTTAGTATGATTCAGCATTTTGGGGGGGTTTATTCAGGCTAAGGCTAACTGAAGGATAAATTTAGCTAATGTGAAATAGAATTTATTAACCATCCAGTCATTTTTTCTACAGGATGTGCATTTATGATTTGTGGCTTTGTTATTATTATATATTTCATTAATAATGTTTATTATGAATAATTACTTTTTATTAATAAAAATATATACATAACTCACAGAGTTCTTTTATCCTTTTCTATAAACTGTTAAGATTTAATGATATTTATATCTAAATTGGAGCAGATTTAATCATAGCACTATATTTAAATCATAATTTTAATTAATAATTAAATAATTATTGAATAATAGAGACGTACAACAGCAAGCAAACCTTCCCAGAACAAAATAATCTAGTGGTGCCTCTAATACGGTATTTATGAAAAATGGATTATACTATTACATTCACAATTCATCAGAATGGTCTTAAAACACCATCATCCTTATTTTCTTCCATTTTTCCCTTAGAAGGGTAGATCACTCAAACTGTCCATCACGTAATTGCTTGTTTTAAAAAGATTGAAGTTGGGATGGGATGCTCTTTAGGTAGGATAAGGTTAAAGTTCCCCTTACTAGATTGGAGGAAGATGTGTTTTGATCGCAGACATAATTAAATGTTGTCACCTGTCTTACATAGGAGCTATAGTGACACAGTGGTTAGAATGCAGTATTGCAGGCTGACTCGGCCTACAGCCAGGAGTTTGATCCTGACTGGTTCAAGGTTGACTCAGCCTTCCATCCTTCCAATGTCAGTAAAACGAAGACCTAGATTGTTGAGGGCAATAGGCTGACCTGATAAACTGCTTAGGGAGTGCTGTAAAACACTGTAGAGTGGTATATGAATCTAAGTGCTATTGCTCTATGATCATCTCTAATATTAGCCTGCTGGAAAAGTCATTCACCCCATAAAAGAGAAATATAGTGAATAGTGTTTCACGCTTCTAAGTGCAGGAAGAAATTTTGCTAGAAATTAAGTAGGAAAATGGAGGAAATGGGACAGCAAATGGTCTGTATAGATAAGATCATAGGTTCAGTTCCTGGCATCTACAGAAAGAGCTAAGAAAGATTCCTGCCTGAACAGCTAGAAGATAATTCCAGAGAATGTACTGTAAATCTGAGCAAGGAGAACTAACACCAATCTTGTGTATTAAGGTAAATTCCTAGAGTAGCCCCATGCAGAACTGGGTTACGGATACCCAGAATTAGAGAACAATATATCCTAAACCCAAGTTTCATGGAAATCAAATCAGTTCTCCTCACCTCTATTTACAGATATATAAATAATTACTGCTGAAATGGGGAAAGACAAAGAGAGGAGAAACTTTGAGTAAGAAGCATTGTATTCCATGCAATGCGACCAGGAAGTGGTAAATTCTATTTACCACTTCCTGGTCGCATGTAAATTCTACATTTTATCACCCTAATGAAGCCAGTGAATTATTGTCACTGTTTCTGAGAAAGTCCCGTACGTCAGTAGCTCTGAAGTATGAACTTCCTAATTTATCTTAATTGTTACATTTGAAAAATGAATTAGCAATCCCTCTGTCATCTAATTTATTTATTTATTTATTTATTAATCATACTTTTATACCGCTCCCTCTCCCAAAAAAGGGACTCGGGGCGGTGAACAGCCCACTAAAACATACAATAAAAATGTAATAAATACTATTAAAAATAAATTAAATAACCAAATCGGCTGTCTATTAAAATTTAAGTTAAAAATTTAAAACTAATAAAACCCTAATTTAATTGATTAAAACCAAAAAACATAGTTACTGGGCCAGGCCGGCCTGTTCAAAAAGCAGGGTTTTTACTGCGCGCCGGAAGGTCAGAATGTCCGTCATAGCCCGTATCTCCGGGGGGAGATCATTCCATAGGGAGGGAGCTCCCACAGAGAAAGCCCGAACTCTCGGGGCCACCAGCCGACAACAGTCAGGCGGCGGCACCCCAAGTAGGGCCACCCTGTGGGAGCGTACTGGGCGGCGGGAGGTTGTTGATGGCAGCAGGCGGTCCCGTAAGTACCCAGGTCCCGAGCCATGGAGCACTTTAAATACCATCAGTACCACCTTGAATCGAATCCGGTAGGCCACAGGAAGCCAGTGCAGCCTGCGGAGAAGTGGTGTTACGTGTGCGCTTCGAGGGGCGCCCACAATCACCCGCGCGGCTGCATTCTGAACTAATTGCTTCTGATTTAACCAAAGAGAATTTAAAGGCGCATGAGGATGAAATGCTGTTTTCTGCCTGAATGAGCTTTTTCGAAATATTTTGTTCAGTGTTCCACACCTTTTTTAATTTGCAAATATGTTTTAATAAATCTCTGCATCTTTCAATGCAATAACCTTCCTTCCTTCCTTCCTTCCTTCCTTCCTTCCTTCCTTCCTTCCTTCCTTCCTTCCTTCCTTCCTTCCTTCCTTCCTTCCTTCCTTCCAAAAGCCAAAAGACACTCAAAGTCAGGAAAATAATAAACTGAAAGCAGGTGGAGTGTGGAGTGGGAAGGAACTAATTCACCCATCCTTGTCTCTACTGTCTCGCTACTGACTGAAAATCTTACTTACTGCTGTTGTTCAGTTCGTAATACCGCTGTTAAATGAATCTGGCTTCCCCGTTGACTTTGCTTGTCGGAAGTTCGCAAAAGGGGATCATGTGATCCCGGGACACTGCAACCGTCATAAATATGAACCAGGTGCCAAGCATCCCAATTCGGATCATGTGACTGTGGGAGGCTGCAATGGATGTAAGTGGGAAAACAGTCACAAGTCCCTTCTTTCAGTGCCATTGCAACTTCAAACGGTCACTAAATGAACAGTTGTGCGTCAAGGACTACTTATGTTTGATTTTTGAGCTGATTCACAAGGGCCTGACTCCAGGTTACTATACGCGCCTTGGTGGTGCAGTGGTTAGAGTGCAGTACTGCAGGCTCCTTCTGCTGACTGCCGGTTGCCTGCAATTTGGCAGTTCGAATCTCACCAGGCTCAAGATTGACTCAGCCATCCATCCTTCCGAGGTGGGTAAAATGAGGACGTAGATAGTTGGGGGAAATAGGCTGACTCTGTAAACCACTTAGAGAGGGCTGGAAAGCACTAGAAAGCAGTATATAAGTCTAAGTGCTATTGCTATTGTCCCTGTCCCTACTGTTAGCTCAGAACACGGTGTTTAACATCTTCCTCAACAGGAAACTTACCTTCTACCTTGGAGACAAAACCAAGGCTACGTTTAAGATCAGAGCAGATGGACTGCAGGCACCAACGAAACTTGGCATCGCAGCGATATTTATTAGACCCACAGGTATCATAACATGCATCGAGCTGGTTACAGCATTTAGTCATGGCTGGGATGCCCATATCAAGCTGTAAAAGAATGCCAAGAGACAGAGGGGGAAAAAATCACTCTGGGATTTGAAACGATTCTCCCCTCCTCCCATATTTCTCCTATAAAAAGGCTCTTCATGCCTCTCCACCATGAATATTTTAACAAGTGAAAGTGCTATATATTTGTCTGCCCTGCCCAGCAGGAGAACTGCAGTGAAATGTGAGATTAGGCAAATTGATCTTCTATTTATTTTGGGAATAAATAGGAACCAGGAGAGGATCTCTTGAGCTGTATCTGCCCATGGCTTTTAGCTGCTTTACAGAGCGACAAGATATTGTTCAACGTCCAAGGATGCTTTCAGCCAACCTGAATAGGTCAACAAAGCGGCAACCATCCCAAACTTTCTTGGAAATTTACCAGGAAATTTTAGGGCTGCAGAGCAAGACTTCCCTTCTGTTGCATCATGTTGAAAATACCAGCAATCAGTGAACAATGAACCTGAAGCTGGTGGAGTATAATGTAACATCCAGGACGAAGGAAATATGCAATATGGAGAATGCAAATTCCATTCAGTGAATGCAGATCCTTCTTGCAATGAAGAATTCTGTCATGTGGGAATTTCAATGCTAGGAAATTGTATATCTGCTAGGAAATATCACATGCTGGCTAAATTAAATTAAATTAAGTCGTGGCACCAGTTGAGGTGAGATTAATGGAGTCTAATCTGAATCAGACTTGAGTGTTTTAGCAGTCCCCTTATTACTAATATTCATGTTACAGTACTCTGGGCCTTTAACTTTAATTATTAAGATGATAGGCGTTTTCTAGCCAGCATCCATTTCCAAATCTGCAATTTCTAGAAGATATATTTAACAGCCCAGCTGTTCCTAACAGTTGGGGATTAAGTAGTCTGTTGCCCAACCAATCAAAGAGTAATTCTATGGGCAGTGGTCAGATAAAAACACATTCATTTTGTCTGTCATACGCAGCTAGCCATCCCCTTTGGCATGCATAGGGAAATAGTTTGCATAACATGAGGAGAGTGACTGCCTAGGCCAACTTTGAATAGAAACAGTTGAGCAATTGCAGCTATTTGCAGCAAAGTCAAACATTTCTTTCTTCCTGGATGTTTTGATCAGTTAATTAGTTCATCAAGGAAATGGGTTATTAGTACATACACTTTCTGGTACCTTGAGACCCAGGAAATAGGAGCTACAGCCATTGGGTTCTGGAGATTTATAATTTGGTCTAGGCAATGGTGCTTTACCTGGAAAAAAGAAAAGAAAAATGCTTTGTGGCAGGTTTGAAAAGAATTATAGAGTACATAGCATAAAGTCCTGTACGTGCGCCTGATGTCCTTCAGAGGTTGAATTCCAATTATCATCAGGCCTAATCAGCATGGCCAGTGATAAAGGATGATAAAGTCTAGCAGCAGCTTAAAAGCTAGAAATTGCATGTCCGTCTTTTACAGTGTTGTTGGAAAATAGGAAAGACACAGCCAGGGGTTTGCCAAAGACAAGGACATAAATTGAATTAGGAATCCTTGAAACAAAATCCAATATGCATATAGAAGATCAGAAACTTTACTTGTGTTCACTCTTCTGACTAGAGCTATAATTCAGTTCTGGACATTTAAGTTTTGAGTTGTTCTCTCTCCTTCTGAAATATAAAAGCAAACTTTGAAAGGGTTTCCTTTTGTCTTTAGCCCTTTAGATGTTGCCACCGCAAACAAAAGAACTTTTGGATGTCAAAATTCATGATCAAACATATGCCACTTCGTGTTGCGCCAGTAATCAAAGTCTATAGTTTTTCTATTTCATATTTAATGTTCCAGATCATGCTCTTGTTAGAAACTCAATAAGTTTTTTAATAAGACAAAATACCTTGTTTTTCTTTGTTTACAATGAAGTAATGCAACTAATTTATGGAAGGAGAACATTATATTTTTGGGTATAGCATAAAAGAAGCAGGTTTTAAGAGCAGAGACTTATACATGAGGGTTCCAAAAAAGTCAAAATGCCAATAACAATTGCATAATGGAAGCCCTGTGTCCTTTTTCTGTATGTCACATGTACCATGCAGTTGAAAAAAAAAATGGGTGGGGCTTCAAATACAACTATTCCTCGACTCTAACCTCCACTCCTTTAACCTCAAACTATCCACTATTGACCTCACCCCATTCCTAAGAGGTCTGTAAGGGGCGTGCATAAGTGCACCATCATGCCTACCATCCCTGTCCTATTGTCCCCAATTATTTGTTCCTATTTCCTGTATTCTTACTCATGTTTATACTTATACCTATTATCTTGTAAGTGATTGACAAATCAAATAAATAAATAAAAATAAATAATGACCACAATTGGGACCAGAATTTCCATTGGTAAGCAAGATAGTTGTTAAGTGAAGTGTGCTGAATGTTAAGATCTTCTTTGCCCTGGTTTTGAAGCAAATCACTGCAGTTGTTAAGTGCATCGCCAGTCATTAAGTGAATCCGGCTCCCCCATTGACTTTGCTTGTCGGAAGTCAGCTGGGAAGGTTATAGATTGTGATCACATGACCCAGGGACCTTCGTAAATGCATGCCAGTTGCCAAGTGCCCAGATTTATAATCGCATGACTATGGGGATGTTGCAACAATCATTAGCATGAAAACCAGAGGTGGTATTCAGTAGGTTCTGACCAGGTTCTGGAGAACCGGTAGTGGAAATTTGAGTAGTTCGGAGAACCGGCCAATACCACCTCTGACTGGACCCGCCCCATCTATTCACTGCCTCCCGAGTCCCAGCTGATCGGCTTTTGATTTGTTGCCCTGCACAGGAGAACGGAGCTGGAAAGCAGGTTAGTGGGGTGGGGAGGGAATGGGATTTTGCAATAACCTTCCCCTGCCATGCCCATCAACCACCCATGCCCACCAAGCCACGCCCACAGAACTGGTAGTAAAAAAATTTGAATCTCACTACTGATGAAAACCAATCATAAGTCCCTTTTTCAATGACATTTCAATTAATTAAATGAATGGTTGTTAAGTTGAGGACAATATGTGATTGTGACCGTCATTGTGACTTCTTTGTCCCACACACACATCTGCAGATACCAGTTTGAGTTGACAACAGGGGTGGGATTCTATCAGTTCGCACCTATTCGCTAAAACTGGTTGTTAACATTCTAAGCAATTCGGAGAACCGGTTGTTAGAAGAAATTACTGGTCTAATCCTGTAAGGAAGGCAGGAAGGAAACATTCTGGGGTTGCTTACAGAAACTGCCTCACCGTTAACCCTTATTACATTCTTGGCAGGACTAGACTTCCTGTCTCAGGAACTCTGGAGTTATTTTTCCCTCCTTTACTGGTACTTTGTTTGTGTGGAGTGACCATTCAAAGTTACAATGGCACTGAAAAAAGTGGCTTATGACCATTTTTCACGCTTATGACTGTTGCAGCATCCCCACAGTCATGAGAGGCCAAGCGAGGAGATGCATGCCTCGATGTGAGTGATTTTGAGTTGGCCACACCCAGCCAATAACATGACCTTCAAGCCATGTCCACCCAGTCATATGACCACCAAGCCACGCCCACCAACTAACCCACGCCCACAGAACCCATTGTTAAAAAATTTGAATCCCACGCCTGGTTGACAACCATCAAATAAAGAGGAAATCATCAGCTGCAAGCAAAAATTAACACTCGTCATTCACATAAGTAACAATGTTTAACATAGAGTAGGGATCCCCAAACTTGGCAACTTTAAGACTTGTCGACTTCAACTCCCAGAATTCTCCAGCCAGCTATGCTATTCTGGGAGTTGAAGTCCACAAGTTTTAAAGCTGCCAAGTTTGGGGGCCACTATTCAGCAGGTTCTGATCAGTTCTGGAGAACCGGTGGTGGAAATTTTGACTAGTTCAGAGAACTGGCAAATACCACCTCTGACTGGAGATTTTACAGTATCCTTTCCCCTGCCACGTCCATCAAGCCACATCCACAGAACCGGTAGTAAAAGAAATTGAATCCCAACAACTCTATTTGGGTTGGCAAAACAATTCCAAGTCTTAGTACTCAAAAAGAGTTGAAAAAGGTAACGGAAGTTCAGGTTTAATCACTTCTGGAAAGCAGTGAGCAGATAAGTACCCTATCAAAGAAGTAATATTCTTTTATAAAATAAATCTCGTCATCCTAGCCCCTTTGTAGATGGTTTTCCCTGATACAGTCCCATCTGCTTGTAGACAGTGAAAAATGTGCTATTTCACATGTTGTCAACATCATGTCAACAGGGAAACCCACTCACATAGCAAAAGAGTTCATCTTTGGGCAGAGATGATTAGTACTGAGGGAAAAAGATTATCTGTCAAACAGTTGCTTAGTGCAAAACAATCTAAAATCTGCTTCCCTGTCTAGTCCAGTGCTATCTGAAAACTGTGAATGATAAATTCTTTTTATCAGTTTTAAAACCATTGATGCCGAATTAGCTTGTTTAGAGAAAGCTCACCTAATCATGGGATGCTTGCCCGGGTTCCATTCAGACTTGATTATTCGACCGAAATGTGCATATTTTAGGAATTATTTTTATCCTTTCATTTCGTCAAAACATTCTTAAGTAACTGGGGCAGAATATAGGTCCCAAAATACTTGCAAGAGCTAGAAGCTCATAATATACTAAAGCTGTTCCAATAATTTTGTGCTTACTTCAGAAGATCATGGGATTGAACCAGGTATAGCTGGTTCAGTCTACCTCAATAAAAGGGGAAGGTGATGTCAGGCTATTCTCCAAAGCACCTGAAGGCAGTGTGTGGAGGTGTGTGAAGGCAATAGTTGGAAACTAATCAAGGAGAGAACCAAACTAGAGTGAAGGAGAAATTTCCTGACAGGACAATTAATGGAACAACTTACTTCCAGAACTTGAGGGGATCTAACACTGGTAGTTTTTAAGAAGAGATTGGACAACTATTGGAAATGGTATAGGGCTGTGATGGTGAACCTGTGGCACGCGTGCCAGACATGGCACACAGAGCCCTCTTTGTGGGCATGCACACCATTGCCAGCTGCTCTTCTGGTTTCTGGCATGCCAGCCAGCTGGTCTTTGCAGGCGAAAATGTCCCCCAAAACAGGCCGTTTTTCCGGCCGTTTGTCAGGCTGTTTTTCAGGGCCATTTTCAGGGCTGTTTCTGGGCCAAAAACAAAAAAAACCTGCCCTGAAAAATGCCCCCCAAACAGCCCAAAAACACCCTGAAAATGTCCCCAAAAGGGTTTGAAAATGGCCAAAAAACAGGCACGTGCACTGCGCTCCGGCACCCAAACATGCACATGTGTTCTGGTTTGGGCACTCGGTGCTGAAAAGGTTTGCCATCACTGGTATAGGGTTTCCTACTTGAAGAGGGGTCAGTCTAGAAGACCTCCAAGATCCCTTCCAACTCTGTTATTCTGTTCGTTTGTAAGCAAAGTATCATCTCAACCATTGAATTGTGCCGAGAGAGAGAGAGAGAGAGGGAGGGAGGGAGGGAGAGAGAGAGAGAGGCAGGCAGGCAGGTAGGCACAGACACACACACACCACAGTTTTACGTGCATGACAAGTTAGTTGAGTATCTAGTAGCTGTTGAGATGAAAAGCATGGGAACAGACAACTGGTATGTGAAATGGCTATGCAAAGTCCTTACATGCAAATGGACATCTGTGTCTATCCTCTATTGGCATCGCTCAAAAATATGGGTGGGAAGGAGGTTCAAAATACTGCATTACTTTTTAGTAGCTTAATAGTCTACACAGAATTTCCTGCGGTACGAAGATAGGCAGGAAGTTGTGTGAACTTTCATGGTTGTCAAGGAAGACTGACATTCTAAGGACATAATAAGATCAGGATGACCTCGTCCTATTGTCATGACCTAATAGGTTGATTCCCTCAATTTTCTGGGCATCATTTTTAATAGGGGATCTTTATTTTAGGAGGCAAGAGGCATACTTTACATTGAATCCCCATTTTAAGATTTATGACTCAATGCATAGTATATTTGCTTTTCATATATATGGATGTCATTTTCCATTTATAAATTGCAGCCTAGTAGGGTGCCTTTAGCAATGTACAATGTAATCATCGATTAAAGTTTATCATGGCAACCTGTTTTTTTTTTTTTAAATGAGCAAAGTCATTGCTGTGTAAACTTTAGAGCATACAAATCATAGAGTGATAAAGTTAGAAGTATCTGAGGGACCATGTCTCCCTGATTGTGTCTTCTCATCTCATCAGATCAGATAGGAAAAGCATATCCAGAGATGGCATTCAGCAGGTTCTGACCAGTTCTGGAGAACCGGTAGAGGAAATGTTGAGTAGTTTGGACAACCAGAAAATGCCACCTCTGACTGGCCCCACCCCCATCTATTCTCTCCTCCTGAGTCTCAGCTGATTGGCTGGGTCTTCTTATGTTGTCCTGCACAGGAGAACAGAACTGGAAAGCAGATTAGTGGGATGGGGTGAGAATGGGATTTTTTAGTAACCTTCTCCCAGGAGTGGGGAGGGAATGGGGATTTTACAGTATCCTTCCCCTGCCACGCCCACCAAGCCACACCATGCCCACCAAGCCATGCCCACAGAACCGGTAGTAAAAAAATTTTGAATCCAACTACTGGAAGAGATACTGTTTAGGAAACAATCAGAAGAAAGAAGCAGGAGCCCCCAGTGGCTTAATGGTCACAGGAAGAAACATAGGAAGAACTCAATCGATTGGATCAAGCAGTTAAAAGCGACGGCGGGAAGTTCGTATTTTCAAAGTTGCAAGGCTGATATCAGTCTTCCTAACTAGACTAGAAGCATGACTAGATGGACTCATTCTACCTTGTGGTAAGATTCCATCACGGTTAATTTTACAAGCTACAGAAGTCAAACACTGGATGGAACCCGCAGAGAAACTGGAACCTGGCCATGATGAAAAGCGGGAAATTTGGCAATTGTTAAATCAGAGGCCTTCAAACTTGGCAATGTTAAGACTTGTGGACTTCAGTCTTAACATTGCCAAGTTTAGGGACCCCTGGACTAAATAGACTGTGCATGGCTACAGCAAGATCAAGAGATATTTGAATATAGGGGGATATTTGGTGATTTCTGCCTACTGCCAAGTGTGGAGATTTACAGACAATGACACACACATGTACACTTATCCCTTGTGCTGTTATGACAGTGCAACCGAATGCAATTGAAGCTGCACTCTTCTGGACAAGCACGGCTGAAATCAGGTTTTTATACTTTTTAAATGTTTTGTTCTTACGTAAAAAATAACAATGGTACTTATAACACAAATAAATCCATAAATCTTGCAAAAGTGGAAGTACAGATTTTCCACTTCCACTTTTGAGCATCTGATCAATTAGAATGGTCTTCCTCTCAACAACACACTCTCTTATACATCCACTCTCCCCAGAGAGAAGATTAGCCCTTACCCTGCAGGCCTCTGAAGGCTTGATTATGCCATAGCACATGTGGATGGTTTGGGATGCTGATACTTGTGATATTTTTTTCGCCTCAGCTGCCAATTTGTATTCAGTTGTCATATTATTACTAATAAGAATATATTAAGAGCCATGGTGGTGCAGTGGTTAGAATGCAGAATTGCAGGATAATTCTGCTGACTGCCAGAAGTTCGATTCTCACTGGCTCAAGGTTGACTCAGCCTTCCATCCTTCCGAGGTCAGTAAAATGAGGACCCAGATTATTGGGGGAAATAGGCTGACTCTGTAAACTGCTTAGAGAAGGCTGTAAAGCACTGTGAAGCGGTATATACATGCTATTGCTACCACTACTATTTTATATTGTTAACTGCAGCTTGTCACCCACAGTCATGAAGCTGAGAAGGGTAACTCTAGGGAATTCTGAGAGTTGAAGTCCAGACATCTTAAAGTTGCCAAGTGAAGAAGCAGTATTTTGAGCTATTCGAAGGAACAGGAACACAGATATATAACCTTGTGCACAAACA
Source organism: Bungarus multicinctus (assembly GCA_023653725.1). Lineage (NCBI taxonomy): Eukaryota > Metazoa > Chordata > Lepidosauria > Squamata > Elapidae > Bungarus > Bungarus multicinctus. The sequence continues at coordinate 81,174,326 of CM042844.1, read as the reverse complement.
CACAGTTGAAGTTTAACCATTAACATTAGGCATTTTAATGTTAAAACTTTGTTTCTATGAACAGATCTGCACATTTTGAATGATTTAACCGACTTTTCAAACAAACACAATGGCAGAACAATGGCCTGTAAAAGAAAAAGTAAAAGGCTTTATGGAACCATGTGTCTTGTGCTCATGCTTTAAGTACAGTGGATGTTGTGCTAAATGGTTCAATATAGATGTCTGCTGATTAGCAGTTGCATTTCAGAGAAATAGCACCTCAAAAGGGATTCCAATCAGTGGTGGGATATAATTTTTTTTGCTACCGGTTCTGTGGGCGTGGCTTGGTGGGAGTGGCTGGGGAAGGATACTGTAAAATCTCCAGTCAGAGGTGGTATTTGCTAGTTCTCCGAACTACTCAAAATTTCCGCTACCGGTTCTCCAGAACTGGTCAGAACCTCTGAATATCACCTCTGATTCCAATGTACAGTAGATCCTACCAAAGACATGAACTTGGAACAAAGCTGTTGATAATTATAATAGATTATGGGTAATGTAATTTAATAAGAAAGGAAATGATCCTTCAGCTGCCTAGAGGTGACTCCATGGATTTTGTAGATTAAAAAGAGGGACAACTTGATTTATGTCAAAAAATAACTGGAAGGTGGTAAAGTTGTTCCAACATGATCTTCAAAACACTCTTCTGATCAAAGCCAAAATGCTATAGTTTGCACCATCTGTAGTTTCTCAAACACTTTTCAAGGAAAGCAGTATACAGAGTATATTGCCATCATGTAAATGAGGCAATTAAAATATAAATCACTATAAGTAATCTCAGCTCTTTAATGAGGATATTAGAATAACATGCTTTTTTATTGTGATAATGTAAGAACTGGCACTGAATCTTCTATATACCTTGGCATGTCTACGTGTGAATCAAATGTCTTTTTTTTTTTACCTTAAAGTAAAAGGGAAGGAAGTCAGAGTAAGTAATTATCAGCCATATGAGTGGAAAAAAGAAAGAAGGTAAGAAATTGATTAACAGTAGCTGGGGAATTCATTAGTACCAATTCAGAAGCTAATGGAGTGTAGAAAGTATAATTAAAACAATATACATTATCAAGCAAACCAGAAAAACAAAGAAAGGGCAAGAATATAATAATTTGCATCCAACAAGATTATCCATGCTTTTTTCTGTCACCAGTTCACAACCACAAGGGACCAGCTATGCATCACAAGGACCTTTGCATGTATTAATTTCACTGATCCAAAAATGCATTTTTAGCTTTTGTCCAGGGAGAAGAATGGAATGTGACTCTGTATTCTAAAAGAAAAAAAAAAATCAGTCTTGACAGCATCACACGGAAAAAAAATGCCATTCCAGAAGTTACTTGAGTCCTGAATCTACATAGGCTAGTCAAGGCAAATGATTTTCCTCAACCTATGATAGACAGCCTTCTAGGTTTTTGAATGGATGGGGAACATATTATGATTTTATACTGAGAAACCATTCATGGAATGCACAATTAAGCAAGGCTGATGGATAAGGCCATAACCAGTGTGAATGCACGCCCCTAGGCATATTTATTTATTTATTTTGATTTGATTTGATTTCTCAATTGCTTACAAGATAATAGGTATAAGTATAAACATAGTTATGAATACATTAAATGGATACATATAAGAAAAATAAAATTATATTTTATTTATAAAATTATATTATTTATATAATATATCCACTCTTTCACTCACTCACTCACACATATAGCTAAGAAGCTCTCCCTCCCTGGCCATCCTGATTATTGTCACTGTTTTTAATTGCTCTTTGCAGTTAGAAATCAGTGGTGTGTTACCCATTTCTTAGATGATGGGTAGTCATTATGTGAGATATTTTTAAAAACAAGACAGGGATTATGGGTCCATACAAGAAGAAAGGAGAATTATTGGTATCCATATTGTTCTTGTCCAGTGTTTGAAAATTCCATAAATGTATAATCTAATTACTCTTTCTCAACCTCGTACCCTTCAGCTGTGTAAACAGTACCCCATTTTCCCCACTGTTGTAGGTTGAGGATGAAGCACAAGTGGTGTTCAACAGGTTCTGACCGGTTCTGGAGAACCGGTAGTGGAAATTTTGAATAGTTCGGAGAACTAGCAAATACCGCCCCTGACTGGAGAATTTACAGTATCCTTCCCCTGCCACGCCCACCAAGCCACGCCCACAGAACCAATAGTAAAAAACAATTGAATCCCACCACTGAGATGAAGGATGTACTGTGATCCTACAAACTAGAAGGCATTCAAAACTTCACTTAGTACAGAAATTAAGTTGGCATTTTTACAAACCTGGCTTCTTAAAATGCATGGGAGGTAGAACAATTCTATTAGTAAGGCAAAATAAACAATCGTTTGGAGAGAGTTCTGCCAATATACCACATTTTAGTTACAGAAGCATACTGTAAAGAGAACTGTCCCCTTCTAACCACTTGTTAGAAAAATGATATGCATCCCAGTCTTTGCAAACCAAGAGTAATGCTGACTATTTAGTATCAGCTGTTTTGCTAGAATAAATGGAACTACAGACATGATATTTAAAGGAATACCAAGATACATCCATTCTTGTAGTTGAAATATATAATGATGTACATGACAATAGAGGCAGTGTTCAGTTCAAATACACTAATTAACAGTGCAACAGTTCAGTGAAGTTAAATAAAACATGACAGTAAGAATACAGTGTCTTGATCAATTACTTATCATTAAAGCATCTAGTCAAACAAAACAAGCAAACACTGCCTAGTGTAAGGAAACAAGAACTGTCAACAGAAAATAACAATGTTCAGCTATCAGGGGCTGGATATGGAAGGAGGAGGAGCAGAAATACTTACCGTATCTGCACCTGTATTGACAGACTCCATTCTTCCCTCCTAACAGCTCTGAGACAAAGTCAAAATAGCCATTAACAGCATCAATGCCATCTCGGATGGTCCCAATTCCCCAGTCGGAATAGGAGCTTTCCTCCGGCAATGGGGAAGGAGGGATGACATTATCCTGCATGGTTTCTTCAGTGCATTTCCCTTGACTCAAAGATAAGCACAGAATCAGAGCCCCGATGAACAGCTTCATGCTGAAGTTGGACAAAGCAAAATTGGTCCCAGGAAATCTCCACGACTTAGAAGCGGTGCCAGTGGGATTGTGATAACAAGACTGGAGGTATTTTGAGTGTGCTTTTGCTGTGGACTTTAAACACTGCTGTGTTAACAGGATGAAGTCACCCTAATCAGGGAGCACAAAGTTCACATGAACAGTGTGTGTTGCCCAATATTGAAGGGCTTTGATATGCTCTGCCCAGGTGGACGCTGGAGTTGGCAGAATTCCAAGGCTAATCATAAACTCCCACAGGCAAACTCATCCTTTCCCCCAAACCTTTGAGTTCCCCCATCCAAACCTCCATTATGGGTCCATTGAGTTATTTATGGCTTCTGCTGAAATGCCTGGAGTAGTTTATGTTTGAAAAAAGCATAAAAGAAAGTGAGCCTCCCACCTTAATTTTTGAAAGACAGGTATTTCCCCCAACCTCAGGGTATCCTCGGTCTCAGAGCCCAAAAACTGTTCCAAAAGCAAATGTAAGGGGTAATGGCATGTAAACTATATTAAAGAAGGGGGGAGGCCTCTTCCCAGTGGTGCATCCAAAAACATCTGCCATTGAAAATCTAGCAAGATTCAGTTGTTTTCAGTACTTAATTGGAACACTAGAATTCAGGAGGCACCTGAAACTCCTGGGGTCAATAATTGCACAAAATGGGGGCCATGACTAAAGAGGTTCCTCTTCTTGTCCCTGGGAATCTCCTGCTGAGAAGGGACTTGGGACACACTTTCTTGACTCTTATGAAGAAGCTGCTCCAGCCAGCATGTAAAATAAGAGTTTTGGGGCATATAGATTCAATCTTGGTAGAGCAGGATCTGCTAAAATCCAACACACCATCTAGATTTCAAATCCCACCCTGCTCTTTAACTCCCCAGCCCCTGGAACAAGTCAATTCAACCCTACACAGCAGTGAGATGACCACTTACCCCGTCAAACAACAAGGAGGAGATATATATACATACATACATACATACTTATTTTTGTAGATTTTCACGGCCACAGGTATGCAGGTCTTGGCGTGTATGGGTCTTTTCCCGTGTAAGATTGAGACTATCTTGGCAACATTTTGACAAGATCTCACTCACCATCTTCAGGCTGGTGCTTTCGGCTTTGACAACACAGCCAACCACCCCACCAGTATATGTAGGGAGACAGCAGCTCAGATCACGCTTTGCTCGCACAAGCACAAAGCCGAAAGCACCAGCCTGAAGATGGCGAGTGAGATCTCATCGAAACATTGCCCAGATAGTCTCAACCTTACATGGGAAAAGACCCGAACACACCAAGACCTGCATACATACATACATACATACATACATACATACATACATACATACATACATAAACACACACACACACACACACATATCGTATATATTGCTACCTAGGTAGAATTGCAAATTTTAAAATAACTACTTTAATTTCAGTAGAATTACAAGGAATCATTAAGACCAAGTTCCTGGGATATCTTTTCAGTTTGTATTCAACTTATTTTCCTGGTCGTCAACTTTAAGTACCTCATTTCTATCAGTGGTATTCTGTAACTTCAGAAGCTCCCACCATCTGGGTCAATGGTAAGGGTTGCTGGAGTTGTTCCTCTGGAGGCGGTTGTAGAATCTCTATCCTTTTCCTGCTACAACTTTCATTTGGAGTGGATAGTCTTTCAGATGGAGAATTATCCTCTGTATTATCCTCTGGATATTTGTAAATTTGGATAAAGTTGGACCATAAGAAAGGCTGAGCGTCAAAGGATTGAGGCCTTTGAACTCTGGTGCTGGAGAAGACTCCTGCGAGTCTCTTGGACTGCAAGACAATCAAAGTGGTCAGTCCTAGGGGAGATCTACCTTGACTGTTCGTTAGAAAGCTAGATCCTGAAGATGAAACTCAAATACTTTGGCCACCTAATGAGAAAGAAGGACTCACTGGAGAAGAGCCTAATGCTGGAAACGATTGAGGGCAATAGAAGAAGGGGATAACAGAGAATGAGGTAGCTGGATGGAGTTACTGAAGCAGTCAGGGTGAGATTAAATGGACTCCGGAGGATGGTAGAGGACAGGAACATTGTCCATGGGGTCACAATGGGTCGGACACGACTTCACGACTAACAACAACAACAAAATTATTTATTCTTATGGCAGTCCAGGAAAGCTTAAAGACAAAAACAATCTGTCATTGCAGCCAGTGAAAGAGGGAAAGGGAAGAGACGAGATTGTCTCCTTGAGCAGCAAAGCAATTGAGCCATTTGTTTCAATGCAGAAGTGGCTGTCCACTTTAATCCTTTGACGGATGTTACTGCAAGTCAGGATGCACTTAAATGTTCATCATACAAATCTCTACAACTTCAGCTAATCAATAATCCCCTATTAAGCTCACTGAGATTTTCTCACAAGTAAGATATACCGTATAGGGGTGCAAAGTAGGAAGTTTATTTGAGTTTAAGTACAGTCTGGGAGGTTTGAAAAGAAGCCTCTGTAATTTTATTCTCATGCATGTATTGAAAGGAAAGATGCTATATCTTATATCTTTAAGATATGCTATACCCTTGACATACATCACTGACCTTTGCCAGCTTCAGGCCACAATACCTCATCAGAAGTAGATATTTTCAGAGTTTTCCTAACTAAGTTTTCCTAAGTGCTAGAGCCCACTGTAACTTCATAGCCAAAAAGGCATTAAGAGTTATTAACTTAATCTTACATAGCTTTTTCTCTGGTAATATTACACTAATAACTAGAGCATACAAAACATTTGCTAGACCAATACTCGAATACAACTCATCAGTCTGGGACCCACATTACATATCTCATATTAACACAGTTGAAAAAGTCCAGAAATATTTCACAAGAAGAGTTCTCCACTCCTCTACTCGTTGCAGAATACCTTATGCCACCAGACTGGAAATTCTAGACCTAGAAAACCTTGAACTGCGCCACCTTTGGTCCGATCTAAGTTTGGTATATAAAATCATACATTGCAATGTCCTACCTGTCAATGAATACTTCAGCTTCAACCATAACAACACAAGAGCAAACAATAGATACAAACTCAAGATTAATTGCACCAAACTTGATTGCAGGAAATATGACTTCAGCAACAGAGTGGTCAATGTCTGGAATACTCTACCTGACTCTGTGGTTTCTTCCCCAAACCCCAAAAAGGTTAACCTTAGACTATCTACTACTGACCTCACCCCTTTCCTACGTCTGTAGGGGGCATACATAAGCGCACCAACATGCCTACCGTCCCTATCCTATTGTTTCTTTTACTTTTCTTATTTTTCTTATATGTATCCATATATTCATAACTGTTTTTACTTATACCTATTATCTTGTAAGCAATTGACTAAATAAATTAAATTAATTAATTAACTGTGGTTCTCAGTGCCACATAGAGTTAGCCTTTTGTTGCTTCTTTCTAAAGACAAACTACTGTATCTCACTGGTATTTTACAATACATGGAATCTCCACTCAAGGCTGGCTCAATATATTTCATTATTTGAGGCAGAGAGTTAGTCTCAAAGCATATACTGTGTTTTGTTCTAGGTCAAGGGCACAGTACTTTAAAACTAGGTGAATTATTTTAGTCTATGGGGAGGGAAATATGATAAGAACGTGTTCCAATCCCTGACACTAAAACTACAATAAGAACAATTTATGTAACTAACTATCTGATGCCCTCCTCTGATTGCAAAAATCTGATAGATACTTTGGCTAATGCTAAGAGCCTAACTTGCTTAACCCAAGTAACAATTGACTGATTTTGCTACACACCTGAGGTTTATAGATTAGGCTGAGACTTTGAGCAGTAACTGCACCCATAGTGCTGAGAAACTGAGTGAAATAGTGACAAGAAATTATGTTTCAATACAAATTGTTTCTAATCTTCTTTATGCGGACCACTACATTACTTCTGAAACATTTTCAGGATTAATGGAGTCAACAGCATAATGGCTTGGCTAGGATGGCTCATATGATGATCTTCTGAAGATGTCTGCAGGTTCCTAAAATTAAAGAAAAAATAATTTACATTTATCACTTCTTTTAAATGAGTTAAAATCTGATGAAACTACCAACTCTTGCAAGATGTTCATGTTCCTGTAGAAACCTCTGCAAGATTTAGGGCAAGAATGTCAAAACTCACAAGTTTTCAATTGAATTTGAAATTAAACTAGATGTTGAGTATTTAATTATTGGCTGTATAACATCTCATTATTATGGAGACCCCCAGTTGTTTCTGATTCTCAAACTGAATATTCTTGTTCTAGTCCTTATTGATGAACCAAGTCAGAGGGTATCTCTCTAAGAGTCCTTTAAAAATTCTGGGAGTTGTGTCCAATTCTGGGGGTTGAAGTCCACAGGTCGTGAAGGGGCCATAGTTCCCCACCCCTGTTTTAAAACAAGGGGTGGTCATATGGCTAAATTTACTCAAATCAGTTGTTTTTGCACATCACGGTGAAGAACCGTGATTTAGTCAATCGATCCCATTTTCTGGTGTCGTGCATATCACTGGCTAAATGAAATTATGGAAAGCTTTTTGTTATTTGGTGGCTATAATTTTTACTTTGTGGCCCTTATTGGATTATTGGTTTTTGAGTTAAATATTGCTATATTGGAAATGGAGTCTAGAAGGTGCTGTTTCTCAGTTCCTGCTTCTACCTCGTAGAATAATTCCTTTTAGAATTAAAATTTGTTCCACCACTTCTAAAGTTCACCTTGGTGGTGCAAGCTGTTAATCATCTAGCACTTAGTGCAAGCTGCCTGCAATTAGTGCAGGCTCGAATCCCACCAGGCTCAAGGTTGACTCAGCCTTCCATCCTCACGGGGTAGGTAAATTGAGGACCCAAGATTGTTGGGGGCAATAAGCTGACTTTGTAAAAATGCCGCCTGCGGGGACCAAAAGCCCTAGTAATAATCAGGCATATACAATGGAATGAAGGCTATTGCTGAGCACTTAGTATGGTGCTCCATAGACTGTAAGCCGCCCTGAGTCTCCGGAGAAGGGCGGCATATAAATGCAAATAAAAAATAAAAAAAATTCAAAAAAATTCAAATGTGAAATAGTGATCTAGGAGACAACTTGAAAACTACAGACTAGTTTGATGAGGATCAAAGGTGGTGAGCTGAATTTGTGAAAAAAAATTTTTTTGATAATGTCATAATGTATATCCCAAAGTCATGACTAGCTCTATAAGGTATTATATGGAGTAAAAATTATCACATAAATAGAAGTGAACCAATTGATATAATCTTCTTAAATTGTGATGGATTCTTGGAATCACTTAAAATATATGCCAACAGTGTGCTGCAACTGCCAAAAAAACCCAACACAGTCCTAGGCTGCATTAACAGAGTAATAGCATCAAGATCATGTGAAGTATTAGTGTGGGTTTGCAGTGCCTTGGTTAGACCATGCTTGGAATATTGCATCCAATTTTGGTTACCACAATATAAAAAAAAGACGATGAGACTCTGGAAAGGATGCAGAGAAGTGCAACGAAGATTATTAGGGGGCTGGAAGCTAAAATATATGAAGAATGATTGTAGGAATTGGGTATATCCAGTTTAATGAAAAGAAGGAATGAGTGACATGATAGCATTGTTCCAATATTCAAGAGGCTGCCACAATGAAGAAGGGATCAACCTATTTGCCAAAGCACTTGAAGGCAGGACAAGAAGCAATGGAAGGAGACAGCCAATACTGAACAAAGGAGAAATTTTTGGACAATTAAAACAATCAGTGGAATGTCTTGCCTCCAGAACCAGGCGTTGGACTAGAAGACCAAATACCTCTAAGGTACCTTCCAACTTTGTAATTCTGATATTCTGAAGATTTTTTCACTCACCAAAGAATCCTGAGCAATCTTAGTGATCAATGGATTATGAAATAGATCAAATATATGGAAATATAAATAAAATAAAATATAACATTTCTACTTTGATCTGCCTATTTTATCAATTCACAAGTGGATTAGAGCTTAAAACCAAGTTGTTATGGGTTTTAGGGCAGCAGAATACTACTCTGGATGAATCTCATCAAGAAAATACCTCTTATTTTTTATGTTCTCTACTAACTAGGTTACTCTTTAATCGCATATAAGGAACACCTGCCTAGGATATGTTTTTCAGTTCTAAGATGGCATATTTTCATAAGGGATGAGCATCTAATGTTCTGCTATATGACACTTCATGAAACACTGCACACAGAAAAAGGTGATCACATAAAACACTTTTCCTTCCTACGTTTTGTTACCATCTGTTTGATTCTTCATTTTAGTCATGTACTACAGTTTAAAACCAGATCAATTTGACCTGACTCCATCAGATGTTAAATGCTTGTTTTCTTTCCTTCTGAAATATTATTTGTAATTTGGATGACCTGCTATTAATAACTGCTGAAATAGAGGAAAACAGGTTCAAAAGTCATGTTGTCCACTCTGTTTTGCTTCAAGGAGCAATAAAAGTACTTCCTAGGTGAATCATCTCAGTACATATAATAAAAGATTACAGCTTTCAAAATCCTTGTACAGATCCATGCTTTGGTTTATATGGATGAACCAAAGGCTATAGTTTATGCCATGGAAAACACATCTATAACCAGCTTGCAAAATTGTCAGCCCATTCTTTTTATAGTGGGTTTTCATAAGAAATCTGATTATTCTTGTCTCATACAGATTGAGGGAACTGGATATGTGTACTCTAACAAAGAGAAAGACAAAGGGTGATATGATAGCAGTCTTCCAGTACTTTTCACAGAGAAGAGGTAGTATTCAGCAGGTTCTGACCAGTTTGGGAGAACCAATAGCAGAAATTTTGAGTAGTTTGGAGAACCAGCAAATACCACCTCTGACTGGCCCCGCCCCCCTCAATTCTCTACCTCCCACCTGATCGGCTGGGTCTTCTTTTGTTGCCCTGCACAGGAGAACGGAGCTGGAAAGCAGGTTAGTGGGGTGGGGAGGGAATGGGATTTTGCAGTATCCTTCCCCTGCCATGCCCACCAAGCCACTCCCACCAAGCCACACCCACAAAACCGGTAATTAAAAAATTTGAATCCCACCACTGGGCCAACTATTCTCCAAAACACCTGAGGGCAATATAAGAAGTAAAGGGTAGGTCATTAAAGAGAGATCCAATCTAGAAGTAAAGAGAAATCTGCAGAGTGGGAACAATTAATCAGTAGAACAACTTACTCTAGAAGTTGTGGGTGCTACATCACTGGAGGTTTTCAAGAAGAGACTGGACAGCCATACCTCCAGAATGGTATAGGGTCTCCTGTTTGAACAGTGGGTTAGACTATGACCTCCAAGGATCTTCCAACTCTATTATTCGATATATTCTATTAATATATTCCATATTCATGAGCCACAGTGGTGCAGTATTTAGAATGCTGTACTGCAGACTACTTCTGCTGACTGTCGGCTGCCTGCAATTTGGCAGTTCAAATCTCACCAGGCTCAAGGTTGACTCTGCCTTCCATCCTTCCAAGGTGGGTAAAATGAGGACCCAGATAGTTGGAGGGCAATATGCTGACTCTTTAAACTACTTAGAGAGGGCTGGAAACCACTGTAAAATGGTGTATAAGTCTAGGTGCTATTGGCATTGCTATTACTAGATGCAGAAATATATGACTGAGCAGGCAAAACATATTAGCACTGAACTTTTTCTACTGTTTTTATTAGTTATGATCATGAAAGAGTAAGTAGGTCAACAATGTTAATATTTATGGTTTTTATTACATATCCATTAATTTAATGGGATTATATATTTATTATTTTATTTATTGGTTAAATTTATATCCTCCACAACTCTGGCAATTAGACTGGGCTGAGAAAAGATCCTCCAATGAATTTCTATGGCTAAAGATGGACTAGAACAGTGGTGGCTAACTTATTTGGGCTCCTGTGCTGATAAATGCATGCATACTTGTGCTCACATGCTTGCATATCAGCACCCAGATGGCAATGCATGCAGGTCACTGCCATGCCCCCTTGCATGCGTGCACTGTGTGTCTCTGTGCATGTGCGTGCAATACCCCCGTACACGCTGCACATCTCTGCGCATGCACGTGCATCTCTGTGCCCCCCGCCCCCCACATGCGCACCAGATACCTGACAATCAGGTGTTGGGCGGGCAGCACGCACACATGCGCAGTAGACTTGCTCTGGGCAAGGGCTCGCATGCCAGCAGTAATGGTTTTGCGTGCCACTTCCGGCACGTGTACCATAGGTTTGCCATCACGGGACTAGAAGCTAGGTCCTCACCCAACCTTTGAACCATTAACATCAACCTGGCTAGGGAATTTATAGTAGAAAAATGTACTATATACATATGCAGCTATTGATAACTTGGTTTACTTTTGACGAATGATGTCTAAATTAACATTTTCCATTATAATTATCTCCAGCAATTAAAAGAAGGAGATAAAATGGTTTTCTGATTTATCCTTACAATAACCTTGTAAAGAAGGTTGGATTGATGGTGTTTAGGCTGCTGTTCTAAGCCATGGAGTATATTATCAAAGTAACATGCTGTTTTTAATATGCAAACTGCTTCGGGGACCCTCTAATATATTGCGTATTTTTCTCTTTATTTATTTAAGTGGAACAAAGAAAAAATAAATAAAACCATGAAAAAACAACAGACAACAGCAACCAAAAATAAACAACAAATGATATAGCTGTTATTGACGAGGGAATATTTTTAATAAAGGATGCCCATCCATATACTATTAAAATTCCTGTAACCTTTAACTGGGCAAAACAGTGTAACATAGAGCATCAATCGTTGAACCAAGTTACCTCAAACGGGCTAGCTTATAGAACGTGTCCAAAATTTGGAATCCATATCTCCTGTGAAATTCAAATTTTATAAAACTTTTTATAACAAAATCACCATAAAACAGTTTATGACATAATACACAATGTTATAAAACATTTCCTCTGCTGATGTTTGACTGTATCCCAGCTTTTCCCAGTGAAGACAGTACATTAGAGATACCTCTACTTACGAAATTAATTTGTTCTGGAAGCCGTTTCACAACCTGAAAATTTCGTAAGTAGAGGCACACTTTACCTGTAAATATCCTAATCCGTTCAAGCCCCCGAACTGTACTTCTTTGTTCTTACTTGCTGCTTTGCTGGATTGCTAGCGCGAGACTGAGAACGCGGCGCGGTGCGTGCGCACAGATCCCTTCCTAGCCAGGAAGACATGGCAGGAAGTTAACCAATGACAGTGCAGCTCGGACGCGCCATTTTCCAGGAAAGCCTTTCGTATCCTGAAACATATTCGTAAGTAGAGACGATATTTTCTCGAAGACGCATTTCGTAACCTGAAACTTTCGTAGGTAGAGGCTTTCGTAAGTAGAGGTACCACTGTATATTGTCCAGTCTTTTCTTTAAAACAAAAAAGGTTCTACTATTTTTGAACTCATTGAGGAACCTGGTAAGGAAATATCTCTGAAGCAGGTCATGGCTTGTCTAGCATATCATTATAATCATCTATATGTAATCTATGACTGTAAACTTAAGGTAGGTTAAAAGTAACACATGACCCCAATTACTTAGTGAATTGAAGACCTGATATTAACTTCCTTTAGAGATGTGGCTTAAAAGTAATGCAGAAATAAACCTAGGACTAGGTATGTATAGAATGTAAATAGTTGTCATTTACATTTCTAGAGCTGTCTACCCATTCATGACTCTCGGTTTGCATAGAAAGATTACAACAGAGAAGCAATACATTCAAAGCCATAAATAGCAAATCAAGATGCCAGAGGAAAAAGGCCATAATGGTTGAAATGCATGGCCATTTACTCCACTATCAATATACCTGCATCCTAGCCCAGAGCCTGAAGAAAAACTAAATCTTCAAGCTTTCTTGAAAGACAATAGGGTTGGGGATGCTCTCTAGAGATTCAGGACCATTTCAGAGAAGGCATGACTCTTGAGAGCACAAGATGGCACTCCTTAGTAGATGGAACCCAAAACCCATGTCAGATATTCCAAGAGAGAACATCTGGAGTTCCTTAAATAGTTCTTCAAATATTCAGGCTTCATGCCAAACAGGCCTTTGCAAGTGACAGTCCACAGTACCTGAATTCCACCTGAAAGCTTACTGATTATTATTTTTATTATTATTATTATTATTATTATTAAGCTTACTTAATTATTACTTAATGCAGAGATTTATGCTTGTGTGGCCTGAGGGTGTTTCTTTGCTTAACTTTGTGGCTCTGAAACAGCAGGTCTCCGAATGAAGGAAATTCTATGGAATTCAGAAAATACAATACTGTCATTTCCCTTCACTGATTACATTAAAAAGTGATTGCCCTATTGGAATGCAACAGTTTAAGATGTAGGTCATTTAAAATAAAGTCCCAACTTGGAGGTGATTGCCAGCAATTTGGAATAAAAAGTAAAGCAAGCAAGCAAAAAACAAATAAAAAAATTTACCCGTGAAAAGTTAAAATTATGTCTATTCCAGACTCACTTAATGGACATGAAAACAGCTTCAGGGCACTTTCAAGACAAGTGATGCTTCTCTTATCAATCACTGGCTGGATCAGGGTTCTGGGCTTATAAACCTGCCCTGAAATTGCTTTGAAATGGAGCAATTTTCAAAAAGAACTTCATTAATGTTTGATAGAGTTATGGATGGAAAATACAGCAGAATGAATAATAACAATTTATCTGAATGACACTTCTTTCAATGTCACATACTCACTCAATCCCCATAATAATTTTTCAAATATTTCTTGAAGGTACACTGAATGTTTGTTCTTCCAGTTCTGTATCCCTGATAATAATTTCTCCCAAAACCAAAATGAGGACCCAGATTGTTGGGGGCAATATGCTGACTCTGTAAACCATTTAGAGAGGGCTATAAAGCACTACGAAGAGATTTATAAGTCTAAGTGCTGTTGCTATTTATTCTTTGGATTTCCTGGGATCTTTGTCTGAGCCTCCTTAGGGTTTTTAAGATTGGCCAGATTTAAGCACTTACTGTACCAAAGCCAGAAGCAGGTCAAAATTGACCATATTTTCAATATTGAATCAGGAGACATTACTTACAAAGATATGTATTAATTCTGGTTGTCATTGACAGCCATGTGATTGTATGTATTTGCACCTCTATGATAACACAAGAAGCCCTCAACTTACAAACACAACTCAGCCAAAAATTTACATCACTGAATGAGATATGAGTTTTGCCCACTGGTGGGATTCAAATTTTTTTACTACCGGTTTTGTGGGTGTGGCTTGGTGGGCGTGGCTTGGTGGGCATGGCAGGGGAAGGATACTGCAAAATCCCCATTCCCTCCCCACCCCACTAACCTGCTTTCCAGCTCCGTTCTCCTGTGCAGGGCAACAAAAGAAGACCCAGCTGATTGGCTGGCAAAGAATAGAGGGGGGGAGGGGCCAGTCAGAGGTGGTATTTGCCGGTTCTCCAGACTACTCAAAATTTCCACTACCGGTTCTCCAGAACCGGTCAGAACCTGCTGAATACCACCTCTGCTTTTGCCCCATTTTATCATCTTTCTTGTCAGTGTCTCTGCAGTTGTTAAATTAATCACAAGATTGTTAAGTGAATCTGGCTTCCCCATTGACTTTGCTTGTCAGAAGGCTGCAAAAGGTTCAAATTTTAATCATGTGACCATGGGGATGCTCCTAATGGTCATAAGTGTGAAAAATATTCCTAAGTAACTTCTTTTCAATGCCGTTGTAATTTTGAATAGTCACATAACAAATGGTTCTTAGTGAAAGACTATCTGTACTTATGGGTAGTGAAATCAAAGGAGAGATTTATATAAACCCCTTTCAGTCGTGCCAAAGATATACTGCATATTGAAATATGAATGATGAAGTAGCTTTCTAGGAATTTGAGATATATGAAATAAAAGTGGCTTTCAATGCTGCGGAAAAATTTCCTTCAGAAAAGCTCAGCACAGCAGCTCCCCCTGTTGACCTCACATCTCAACTTGTGCGATTTCTTCCAGGTGTCCTTGAATTATTTAGCTCTGTGTTTCTCAACCGTATCAGCGTTAAGATGCGTGGAATTCTGTGGGGTGAAGTCCACTCATCCCAAAAGCCACTGAGAATGAGGAACTGGCTTGGCTTCTGTGACAGATGTTGATGCAAAGGAATCTTTTTTTTTTTTAATTACATTTATATGCCGCCCTTCTCCGGAGACTCAGGGCGGCTTACAATCTATGGAGCACCACACTAAGTGCTCAGGCAATAGCCTTCATTCCATTGTATATGCCTGCTTATTACTAGGGCTTTTGGCCCCCCGCAAGCGGCATTTTTACGAAGTCAGCTTATTGCCCCCAACAATTCTTGGGTCCTCAATTTACCTATCCCGAGAGGATGGAAGGCTGAGTCAACCTTGAGCCTGGTGGAATTCGAGCCTGCACTAATTGCAGGCAGCTTGCACTAAGTGCTAGATGATTAACAGCCTGCACCACCAAGGCCCTTTTCTTTTCTTGCTGAATATTTCACGCAAGGCCTCAATCACCTAAGATGCTTTTACAAATTGACTCACAAACCTTCATACGGTATGCCCCAGATGTTTTTTTAAAAAGAAAATACTTAGTAGGGTTTGAATGGTGATAAATGCATTGAACTTTACAATAAAATACAATAAGGAGTTGGGATATTTTTCTCTCTCCCAGGTTGGCTAAACTGGATGACCTTTTGCTGCCATTTAGGGGTCTCAAGTATTATTTTATTTTTTTTTTGCTGTCCCCATCTGGTGGTCCTACTTTTAGGCCACTTGGGGTCATTTAGAATTTGGGAGTGGTTCACAACATGGGTGCCATGATGGATAGGCTATAAACAGGGGTGGGATTCCACTGGTATAACAACCGGTTTGGTGATCGCGTGCTTTGTGTGACCCCAGGACGCTGCGATTGTTATGAACACAGTTGCCAAATGCCCAAATTTTAATCACATGACCCTGAGGAATCCTGCAACTGATGTAAGTGCTAGGACTTGTCATAAATTACTTTCTTCTGTACGATTGTAACTTTGAATGGTCATTAAACAAAAGTTTGCAAGTTGAGGATTACCTATACAGGATTACAAAATGCTATCAAGGGCATCTAAAATGCATCTAACGTTTTTCACATCTTATATTCTATCCGGAGAATCTAAACCTTGGTTTTTAATCAGAGGCCACAGAATTGAGGTCTGCCTGCCTGCCTGCCTGCCTGCCTGCCTGCCTGCCTGCCTGCCTGCCTGCCTATCTATCTATCTATCTATCTATCTATCTATCTATCTATCTATCTATCTATCTATCTATCTATCTATCTATCTATCTATCTATCTATCTATCTATCTATCCATCCATCCATCCATCCATCCATCCATCCATCCATCCATCCATCCATCCATCCATCTTCAACTTTCATTAGAGAGCATGTTGAGAGATGTGCTATGTTCCTTCCTGCTTCAAACGTTCTACCATCATCCCAGTGCCAAAGAAGCCCTCCATCAAGGAACTGAATGACTACAGAACAGTTGCTCTAACATCTGTAGTTATGAAAATCTTTGAAAGGCTTGTGCTGTCCCACCTGAAAACCATCACGGATCCGCTGTTAGATCCCATGCAGTTTGCATACCGAGCAAATAGATTGACAGATGACGCTGTTAATATGGCTCTGCATTACATCCTACAACACCTTGAATCTCCAAATACTTATGCAAGAGTCCTTTTTGTAGACTTCAGTTCAGCATTCAATACCATCATTCCAGACACTCTTCTAAGTAAATTAAACCAACTAGCAGTACCTGAACACACTTATAAGTGGATCATAAGCTTCCTAACAGACAGGAAGCAGCAGGTGAAGCTAGGCAGAAGCACATTCCGATATCTGTACAATCAGCACAGGGCCCCCCCAAGGGTGTGCTATCTGCACTTCTCTTCTCCCTATATACCAATGACTGCATCTCAAACAATCCATCTGTTAAAATATTGAAGTTTGCTGATGACACAACAGTGATTGGTCTCATTTGAGACAACGATGAATCTGCATACACACAGGAGGTTATACAACTTACCTCATGGTGTAACTGGAACAATCTGGAACTGAACACACTCAAATCCAGTAGAAATGGTGGTAGACTTTAGAAGAAATCCTCCCATACTACTACCTCTTACAATACTAGACAACACAGTATCAACTGTAGAGACCTTCAAATTTCTAGGTTCTACTACATCACATGACCTAAAATGGACACCTAATATCAAAAACATCATCAAAAAAGCACAACAAAGAATGTTCTTTCTGCGCCAACTCAGAAAGCTCAAAGTGCCCAAGAAGCTGCTGATCCAGTTCTACAGAGGAATTATTGAGTCTATCATCTGCACCTCTATAACTGTCTGGTTTGGTTTTGCAACCCAACAGGACAGACACAGACTTCAGAGGATAATTAGGACTGCAGAAAAAACAATTACTACCCACCTGCCTTCAACTGAAGACCTGTATACTGCACGAGTCAAAAAGAGGGCTGTGAAAATATTCACAGACCCCTAACATCCTGGACATAAACTGTTTCAACTCCTTCCCTCAAAACAACACTGTAGAGCACTGCACACCAGAACAACTAGACACAAGAACATTTTTTTTCCCGAAAGCCATCACTCTGCTAAACAAATAATTTCCTCAACACTGTCCAATTATTTACAAAGTCTGCACTACTATTACTATTAATCTTCTCATCACTCCTTATCACCCATCCCCTCCTACTTGTGATTATAGAACTGTAACTTTGTATGCTTATGATTTATATTGACTGTTTCCTAGTATGATTTGATTGTTGATTGTACCCTATGACTATCATTAAGTGTTGTACGTTATGATTCTTGATTCTTTCCGAATGTATCTTTTCCTTATGTATACTGAGAGTGTGTGTCCAATCATACTTGGCCAATAAGTATTCTATTCTATTCTATTCTATTCTATTCTATTCTATTCTATTCTATTCTATTCTATTCTATTCTATTCTTGTACAATTTTTTGAGGGGGGGCATATCTTGAGAGATATAATTCATAGCCTAACATTTTGGCTTTTATTTTTCCGTGTGATATTTTTCATCCCCTATGTTTTATGGTATGCTTGCTGGGAAATAAGTCTTGTTATGTTCCATAGGATGACCATCCTGAGTAGCAAATCATAACACAGACTCGCAGAGCCATACTGGGCCAGATCCAATTAAATCTATACAGGGACTCTTAGAGAACCACAGAGATGTCCCCAACTACAATGGCCATAAAAATAATGGCCATACATGACACACACAGGCACACAGATAGCTTAGATATGATGTCCATATTGAAAGCATTTTTTAAAGGCTGAAGAGTACCTGAATCCAAGACTTGATTTTTGCTCTGTGCTTAAATGGTTCTACTGATGTCACAATGGCTCTATAATTCAGACTTTTCCATTCATTAATGGCCTTCATTGGACTAGCCTTATGGATGATGCAAAGGAAAACAGGGTTACTCTGAATCTTCATTTCTTTTGCATTTGGAGACTTCAGCAAGTTATTACTGAAAATGTGGGCATTGGTAATCCATTAAAAGTTGGCACAGAGAGGACATTGGACTATTAAAGCTCCTGAATTACCAAGCCAGCACCTGGCTAAGGAAAGACGTCCATTTGCAAATGAACCCTTGTTTGCACCAAGAAGTAAATCTATAAGAGCCACCTGGATCTGTACTTTTTCTAGAGATCTGCTGGGGGATGTTGCAACATTTAAAACCAGCGTTTTGTTTAGTGGGAAACTGCAGCAGAATTGAGGTCTCAGGATAGGTTTCTGTTATGAATAATGCAGCCAAATGGTTTCTGTCAAAGTTGTAAAACGGCTGAAGAATGGTTTGAAATAAGTTCAAAAAAAAAAAAAAGCTTTTAGAAAGAATAGGAAGACTCAGAAAGGATTCTTTCCTGCAGGGAAAGGGGCCTCAGGTTGTGCAATGAATGTGAAACCGATACTTGCATTTAATTCAGTCAATTGCTATGCTGCTTGGGAAAACATCTTCTAGCCCGATATTGATTAAATTCTTAGAATATTGAAGTTTATACAGAATGGAAATGGCTATGTAGAGTCAAGAAGAATAAACAGCCTGGGATAATTGCCTGCATTTGCTGCAGAACTATAAAGAACAAAAAAAAAAAATCTTCAAGGATGAAGAATGAACAGAAGATACTCTGAAGAAAAAGGAATAAAGATTTGGGTGGAGAGGAAGCCCAGTGATTGATTGATTGATTGATTGATTTGTTAAACATGTACAAGATAACAAGCATAAGTATGAACAAAGGAAGTAAACAAGAGCAAAGGAAGTAAATACAGATAAATAGGGACAGTAAGACAGGGATTGTAGGCATGCTGGTGCGCTTATGCACACCACTTTAAGGACCTCTTAAGAATGGGGTGAGGTCCCTGGTAGAGAGTTTGAGGTTGAAGCTGTGAGGGGTTGAGGATGTAACAATGGACTCTGGTAGGGCATTCCAGACGTTGACCACTCTGTTGCTGAAGTCGTATTTTCTGCAATCAAGTTTGGAGCAGTTTACCTTGAGTTTGTACTGGTTGTTTGCCCCTGTGTTATTGTGATTGAAGCTGAAGAAGTCATTGATAGGGAAGATGTTACAGTAGATAATTTTGTGAACTATGTTTAGATCGGACAACAGGCAGTGCAGTTCCAATTGTCCAGGCCTAGAATTTCAAGGCTGGAAGCATAGGGAATTCTATTGTGAGTGGAGGAGTGCTTTTCTCGAGAAATACCTCTGAACCACGGGTAGAATTCTACCAGTTCGGACCAGTTCTATAGAACTGGTTGTTATGATTCTGCGCAGTTCAGAGAACCGGTAAATTGTACCTCTGGCTGGCCCCGCCCCTCTCCACCCATCCCTCCCCTCCCAGCCCAGTCAGTCCTTATCGTGCATGCGTGACATCACGCACATGCCCGACATTGCTGACTGCATTCTCCCCAAGGAAGTAACTCCTTAAGGTATTTCTTTTCCCCCACTCCTGACGTCAGCTGTTCCAATGATCAGCTGTGCTGGGATCCTCTTTGCTGTCTTACTGCTTTGCTCAGGTTTCCCTAAGGCCCAGGAGGCAAAACGGGGTGTGTGGGGAGCGGGGGGAGAGCTGTGCCCCCTTGTGCTCTATTTTTTGCCTTCCCAGGCCCCACAGAAGCCTTCTGGGAGCAAAAATGTCCCCACGGGAGCCTTCCCTTAGGCCCGGGAAGGCAAAAAAAAAAAGGCTCAGTTTTTTGCCTTCCTGAGCCCCAGACATGCTTTCTGGGAGCAAAAATGCACCCCCAAGAGGCTTCCCTGAGGCCCAGGAGGCAAAAAAAATGGGGGGGGGGGTTTCTGCAAAAAAGCCATGCCCACCCACATGACCACACCCACCTAGCCACGCCCACAGAACCAGTTGTTAAAAAATTTGAATCCCATCCCTGCTCTGAATCCTCTCAATTGAGTTAATGTCCGATATACAGCGCAGGTTCCAGGCGGATGAGCTGTATTCAGGAATTGGTCTGGCAAAGGTTTTGTATGCCCTAGTTAATAATTCAATGTTGCCGGAGAAGCAAAATAAGGTTAACAATTTTAAATTTAATGGTAACTTCCAGTTGATTTAATTTCTTTGTCCAGCTAGCATCTGCATACAGTATTGAATTTCCTTTAGCTAGGCTCTGACCTGAGAGAGCTTTGGAAAATCTTGCCACACCCCAGTCGAGCTGTGTTTCAGTGTACAATTGTATAGAAATTACATTCCTGTGACTACGCTCTCATGAATGGAGAAAAACCAGATAATCTTGATTAATTGGCATACTCAGAACACCCATCTGAAAACAGATTTGCTTAATCAGTGAAGAAATGTACACTATCAGCTTTCTTTTTGTAAAAAAATATGTTTTTATTACAGGAGTTTTTACAAAGTAAAAGCAATACAAATACAAAGAAAAAAAGAAAGTGATTAGTAAATAGAAATGAAAAAAGGCAAAAGAAAAAGAAAGATATAAGGAAGCGTTTTTCAATCTTTACAGCATTTATAACTGCATTTATATTTTGTCCTATCTCTCCAAGGTTACATCATGACTCTCTTCTTTTCATATTCTACCCCTTCTGATCATCAAACAGGCAAATCACAAGTTTGATGGGTTTTTTCTGTTTTCAGCAAAGAACCCATAATTTTTTTCCAGTCACTAACAAACATAGTTATTTTCTTTTCCCTAATCAAACAAGTCACCCATTTTTTTCCAAGAGAAGATGAAGATTGTGAGTTTTATTATAGGGTTCCCTGAATTGGAATTCACATTGGCTTAAACGGGTCCCTCAAAAATCTCCTTCAGGAAAAGAGTTCTCCATTAAACAAGACAAATGTTGAATTTAGACACACTGGACACACTTCCAAAAATCAAAGCTCCATTTCCGATATTGGTAAAACCATCAACGTGAATCACTATGTCATGATGGTGCCTGAAATTCACTAGGTGCTACTTGAATCATAGCTCATTAGTTTGAGAACCAGTGAACTGGTGTACTAATTTCAAAATTTTTTCCTTCCTTCCCTGTATTCCTTTCACCTTCTTGTATTTGTGTTATTTTTATATTGTGAGCTGCCAAGAGTTGTCCCAGAACTGGGTAACATTGAAGTAATAAATAACATTTTGAAAATCATGTATGGAGTTTATTTCTTCACCTCTTAAATCTACGTTTTTTCTTCCTAATGTTTTTCCTACAAGGGCACTTTTTAAATTAAGTTGTTGATTCATTGGTTGCAACAGAAATTGATCAACCAACTTGTCGCCTAAGCTTGATATCTTAGACTGGAGAGTGATTGGTCAGCCACACAGCTGGCCTTCATGCTTTAGGAAGATTAGAACTCACAAATATCCTGGTTTCTATTTTTATTATTTTTACAAGTAACTCCAGGCGACGAACATATCCAATGCTTCTTCTTCCCTTACTACAATTGTGTTAAATCAAGTATTTGAAAGATTTGAAAGAGTGAAGAGAATTGGAAATATTCCAGTGTTTTTGGACTTGGTGGTGCAGTGGGATTTTGGGGGGAGGGGTGTCTATGGTTTGAATTTAAAATTAATATATTTTAAAACTACTTTGCTAGGAAATTTCAACCATAATTTATACACTTATATTTTTGTTTAAATTTAATGTTGCACAAAGTGGACCAAAAATCTCAGCTTCATCACTCCTGTATGATTTCTGTTTCATGCTGTAAAAATTATTGAGGCAGATCAGTTTTGAAATATAAATCGCAGGGCAATAAACTACTAGCACCCCTATCCATTCAAATTCCACAAAATCCTATTTATTCCAATGCAGGTGTTTCCGATGAGTTAGGATCCTCTTTTGCAAATAGATCAAGAAAACTGAGTTGTGAATCCAGGTTGTGATACCTTGTTTTGTCCGTGAAACAGAATCTCCTTTCTTGTATGCCAAGAACCAAACGGAAATTGTGGTAAGCAGATAAAAGCAATACTCCTATTTTCTCTGCATACTTCTTCCTCCCTTGGTTAGGGTTAGGGTTATACTTCTTCCTGCAGTGAAACCATGCCAGCCGAGGTAACTATCTTTGGAAGCCGGTAGAGGTATTATATAAATCGGCACAACTATGTTTAAAAGATACCAAATGCCAGTTGGATCTTATAAATGAAATATAAATGAAAAATCATGGCACAATACATCAAGGAAGATTCTTCCCAATAACCTCTTTTTTAAAGATTAAAATGGTATTATGAAAAAGGAACATCAAAAGAGCAAGCCCGCATGATTGTCATTCGTGTTTTATATGATCCTCATTCACAGCAAATCATGCTTTGCCTCTTAAAGCAATGGAGAAGGGCTAGATCTTCTTAACTGAATAATCAGAGACACAGGACCTTAAGTTGAGAAGGACTATCACAATACAGGAAATCCTTGACTTACAACCACAACTGAACCAAAAGCTTCCATTGCTAAGCAACAGTTAATTTTGTCCCATTTTACCACCTTTCTTGCCCCAGTTGCAGTTGGTTAAGTCAATAACACGGTCGTTAAATGAAACTGGCTTCCCCATTGACTTTGTTCGTGAGAAGGTCGCAAAAGATGATCACATGACCCCCCGGGACACTGCAACCATCATAAATACCAGCCAATGACCAAAGGTCCAAATTTGGATTTCATGACCATAGGGGATGGCTGTAACAGTCCTAAGTGTGAGAATCAATCATAAGTTACTTTTTTCAGTGTTGCTGTAACTTCGAACAGTCACTAAACAAATGGCTATAAGTCAAGGATACCTGTACAGGATATCGAGGAGAGAAATAGGATTTTTACAATAGGCTTAAAATATTTTTTCAATAATTGGGAACCATCTGAAAAACAGTAAACTATTGCTCCTCATTAAAAGAGGTTTTATTTTTTTTTACCCAAAAAGAAAATAAACCTTAAGTTTCACCGAATTAAGATATTTCACTGTTATGAACAATTAAGTGGGTATTTTCTGGTTTTTAGATGTTCTGATGCTCAGACGTTTCCTGTGGCACTATCACGTAGTTACTATTTTATTTTAAGTTCAAACAGATGAATTTTTTCTTGAGAAAAAATGACTTAACTGCTTCAGGAAAGGTTGTGAAATCTTACCCAGTGTTTCAAAAAAACATTGTATTTTTTTCTATTTGTGGTTTTTACAGGGAGGAGAAAGTAAATGGCAGGCTTTAAACTGGAATTTAGTGTTTCAGAAACAATACTTAGAAAAACCAAGCCACAGACGAATACTGAAACAGTCAATCACTTACCTGTTTTGAACAGACACATGAAATAAAACATCAAATTTCTTCCAAGAGAGAATGCTTCAACTTAGATTATCAAGCTTCACCTCACCATTTAAGAGGGATGTGTCCTGTCATCACCTCTTAAATGAAGACTGATGTCTCCTCACCTCATTCCTGTAATCTTAAATTCTGTAGAAGAATTTAAGTCTTAAATTAAGTTCTGCAGAAGAAAGACTTGCTATTTTAATTCACACAATGGAACCATGTGAAAGTAAATCAACTCTTCACTGGAGGATGTGAATGTCTTCCTGAGCTGCTGGTTAAAATTGAGTTTAGGAATGGAGTTCTAAGTGATTGACACCAGAGGATTATTTCCAATGCTGATTTAAAAAGCGTGAGTAAAAACGACTCCTTTTGAATTGCATCTTGCAAGAGAAAGTGCACTGATACACTTTAATCAAGATGAAAATTGCCATTTTGCAGTCCTTTTCAGAACTTTGAAAGAAAACTGCTTAACATGATCGCACCAAACTTGATTACAGGAAATACGACTTCAGCAACAGAGTGATCAATGTCTGGAATACTCTACCTGACTCTGTGGTTTCTTCCCCAAACCTCAAAAACTTTAACCTCAGACTGTCTACTATTGACTTCACCCCCTTCCTAAGAGGTCTGTAGGGGGCGTGCATAAGCGCACCAACGTGCCTACCATCCCTGTCCTATTGTTTCTTTTATTTTTCTTATATGTATCCATGTATTCATAACTGTTTTTACTTATACCTATTATCTTGTAAGCAATTGACAAACCAAATAAATAAATAAATAAATGATAATTCCCCCACAGCTTAAACTTAATGCAAAGTATCAAGGGACAGCTCTAATGGACTTGGCCTTCCTTCTATCCAGATTTTCCTCATATATGAGGTTAGCACCCTGATCAAAGTAAATTAACATCTGCAGTGTTTTCTAAGGGAACAGTACCACAACCATTACTCTTACAACACTTTTAAAAATACATTTTGGCAACAAATCTATAAAAAAACATGCTTTTTTAAAAATATGGAATAGTCACTAAAAGCAAAGTTACTACAACAAGCTTAAGTGCTCCGCTGGCATTTCAAACTACTGTAAATTTTAAGATATGCCTAAATTGAATCTATTTTCTTTTAAGAATGAATTTTTCTATACACAGTGATGTTGCTGGATGATTATGTGTAAAATTGATCTGGTTGTGCAGTTCCTGTTGCTGATCAGAAATACTTCCTTTAGCATTCAATTGTTCCTTGTATCCTTGTTCAAATATATTGTGGTACGCTGTACACTGATGAAGGTTGTTTATTAAAGTATTTTCAATCTAAGCCAGTGGTCGCCAACTGGTGGGCTGTGGCCCACTGGTGGGTCTCGAGAAAATTTTGGTGGGCCGTAGAGAAATGTCACTCCCAGAGCACCCCCCAGAGCAATTAATTCAGGCTGCGCAGGAACACAAGGTTGTGCCGCCCACATGAGCTGCGGGAACCTTCCCCGCCCACTCACTCCTTACCTGGCAAATTTGCCTGCTAAGTTGCTATTTTTCTTTTTTCCAACCATCAGCTGTTCTGCTGTGCCGGGAGATTTATATTAGCTAGAAAGCAGGAAATTGTTGGATTTCTTGCTTTCTAGCTAATCTTTAGATCTTCGGCTCTGCTTTTAAGCACAGCCAAGCCTCCCTTAGGACTGAAAGTTCTATTATTCAGTGCAGACTCATGGCAAGCAAATTTTATGTGACAGACTGAGCTAGCCGATGGCAGATAGATCTCTGAATGAATCTGTGATTCTGTACGTAACTCAATCTGCCTGCCTGCTTTGCCTGATTTTGGGTAAAAGTTGCTTTTTTAATAAAAATTAAATATATATATAAATATTTATTATATTTACATATAAGCCAGCCAGTCACATGACTACCAAACCACACCCACAAATTAGGTCCATGCCCACAGAACTGATTCGTGGTCCCTGGGATTTAAAATTATGAGTTTGATGGTCCCTGAGGTCCAAAAGGTTGGCGACCCCTGATCTAAGCAATCTAAATAGAAAGAGCACTTGGCCCTATCCAACAAGATGCAGTTCAATGAGCAACAAAGATGATTAGGGGACTGGACACTAAAACATATGAAGAACAGTTAAAGGATCTGATCACGGCTAGTCTAGTGACGAGACGAGAAGGAACAGGGGACACATGATAGCAGTGTTCCAATATTTGAGGGCCTGCCACAAAGAAGAGAGTGGGAGTGTCAATTTATTCTCCAAAGCACCAAAGGGACAGGACAAGAAACAATGGATGGAAACTAATCAAGGAGAGAAGCAACCTGGAATTGAGGAGAAACTTCCTAACAGTGAGGACAATTAACCAATGGAACAACTTGCATTCAGACGTTGTGAGTGCTTCATCACTGGAGGTTTTTAAGAAGAGATTGGACAGTCATTTGTCTGAAATGGAATAGGATCTCCTATTTGAGCAGGGGGCTGGACTAGAAGACCTCAAAGGTCCCTTCCAGCTCTATTCGGATCCTAAATGATTCTAAATTTCCCTTTTCCCAATCCCTTAAGCAGCTGTGCACTAAAAAAGGCACAAACAGCTTCGGATGGGTTAGGGTGACCCAGGTAAAATGCAGCTTATTTTAGATATGGGGGGAGGGGCATGAGCACTTGCTTGAAACACATGGAAACAGAACCAGGAGGAACCGTGGAAGTATTTGATTCAGTGATATTTTTGTGCATTATCTGAATTGCAAAGGTACGGGAACTTACTTTCATGGCTAAAATCCATTTTATGTATTGCCTTCAGAGACATCTGCAGGAGGGAGTAAACAAGTGTCAAGATAGCAACCGTTCCACCTTGACTTTTTTTTTTTAACAGGCTCCTTTCAATACCTCTGTTGCTCTTTCATGTGATCTGGCTATTTTTCAAATATGAAAAAGCAGAGGCGTTAATGAATGCAAGAGTTCATTTTTCCTTCAAACTTAGCTCAATACCGAATGATTTTACTTAAAAAATGCAGCCTGCAGAGATTTGGGGGAAAAAAAAAACACTTTCCTGTTACAGAGACAAGACAATGATTTACTGCTCTCTGAGGAATCTTGGATTAAGCTGGGAAGTCTCATAACTAAATCGGCTCATGTGAAGCCAGAGGTCCTCTTCAATGATCTAGCACAACAGCTCCTTCTGCTTAGAAATACTGAATTTAACAACGAATGAATATCAATGTACCTGAAGTTATTAATCATCCCTTTTTACTGAACTGTAACTCTAAAAGCTTTTAGTGGAGGCCGCTACAAAAAAAAATTAAACAAAGCCTGAAGTGGACAAAGAGAGAAGCTTGTTGTATAGTTATATGAGCCATTGGTGGAGCAGTGGTTAGAATGCATGATTGCAGGCTAACTCTGCCATTGTCAGAAGTTCGATCCTGACTGGCTCAGCCTTCCACCCTACCGAGATCAGTAAAACAGGATCCAGATTGTTGGGGGCAATACACTGACTCTGTAAACCGCTTGAGAGGGCTGTTAAGCACTATGGAGTGTATATAAGTGCTACTGCTACATGTAAGTTTTTCAGAATTATTTGTACTTAGTATTCCAGACACCTTCCTGTAGGAACAGAGACTTCATTTAAAGGTTTCTATTGGAGACAACGCACACCTGTGGCTCACAACATAAATCATTCTCCACACCACCAAGAACTTTCAAAAAGATTTTGTATTATAAATATAGTCTTTTTTCAGAAAGCCCCTCCATTGGAACATAAGATTTGGTATTGTTGGTAAGGGAAGTATGCATTTTCTTATACATATGGTTTCATACAAATTCAGACTCGATAGATAAGGCACAGTGCTCTATGTTTAAGTCAGAACTGATCTTGTCTCCATGCCTTCAGGGGGTAAAATTGTTCTTTTTTACAGAATAAAAGCAGCAGTACATTTAATATTACAGTCTTGAATCACAGTAAAATTTAAAAAGACGAGCCGTACTTAGACACACACAACAAGTCATTTTCTGCAACCTGCCTTCACACAGTGTCCTCCGGCATATGTAGACAAAGCACAGCTGCAGTTCTGTTCAAGTCTTTTAGATGTGGACAGTTACTGGCTCATTTCTCGGAATTAGCTCAATTTATTTGTGCGGCATAAGGGGAAAAAAACAATACTGGGTGGGAGAATTTGTTTCTGAAGTTTTTTGGCACTTGGTAAAACCAGACAATTTGGAGTGAAGGCCTAGAAGCACTAATGGCTAGGTGTAGAAATTGTGAAGTCAATCAAATCTGGTTTACGAGCCCTTAGCCCAGTTCTGCAGAAAAGTTCAGGCATTCGAAACCAAAGAAACAACTAGAAGTGATATATAATATCTTACCATCCAAGCAAAGCACTTGTCAGATGATGAGAAGTTCATATATTCATTCTGCTTCCTTCACAAACTTGGTGTCTCTACAGAATTTTTTTAGCCATGGCATCATTCAGTTGTTAGAAATGAAATATATCACTCAATAAAAACATTTAAATGGGTATATCTGCAAAATATATGTGTATATATATTTTGCCATAGATAAAATATTTGTCCATAGATGATTGGCACTGGAGACAAAAGTTGGAGTGGGATATTAGTGTAAACTATCAGTGTTAATCAAGGCAATGAGAAAGGGAAAAATAATTTGGACTAAAAAAAATAAAAAGGGGACTGGTATCATTCAAACTCTGATAAGGCACACCGTCTTCGAAACTCTTGCCCCCGTTCGTGGATCCATTTATTGGAGACTATAAAAGAAGGAAAGGAAATATTTGTTAGCTCATAAAATGTCCATCCGGTTTTCCCTGCAAAAGCTCAAAAGATGTACATAGCATTTGTCCCTCTGATTTTTTTTTTCCCTAGAGCAACCATCAAAAGGGTAGGTTGGGTTGAAAGACAATGATAGAAGCTAGTGAGATTTCATGGACTAGGGTGAAGATGAACCTATTTCTCCCCCAGTTCTCAACCAAAACCATAACCATCTCACCACACCGGTAATTCAACCTGGTTATATTTAATGATCAATCCACCTATAGAAGTGTCATATAAATTGTATCATATAGGTCAGTGGTGGCTAACCTTTTTGGGCTCCTGTGCCAAAAATTGTGTGCACAATCCCCCCATGCCGCCCCTCCCCTTACCTGCACTGCACCTCACAGCTGATTTTTTGGCTGGTTTGAGGCTGTTTTTGGCTTCCCAGAGGCTTGAAAAAAGCTTCTGCAGGCCAAATAGGCCCCTTTTGTCAATTCCTGTAATACCGGAAGTGACAAAATGGGCCTATTTGGCCTACAGAGGCTTTTTTCAAGCTTCTGGGAGGCCAAAAAAGGCCTCAAACCAGCCGAAAATCAGCTGTGAGGCACACACATGTGCAGTGAGGTACGTTTGCCTGCGGCTTGCGCTACCGGCACAAATGGCTCTGCATGCCACCTGTGGCACTCGTGCCATAGGTTTGCCATCACAGATATAGGTAGTCCTTGACTTATGACCACAACTGAGCCCAAAATTTCCATTGTTAAGCAAGACAGATGTTAAATGAGTTTTGCCCCATTTTACGACCTTTCTTGCCACAGTTGTTAAGTGAAATCACTGCAGTTGTAAATTTAGTAATATGGTTTAAAGTGAATCTGGCTTCCATCATTGACTTTGCTTGTCAGAAGGTCGCCAAAGATGGTGCACGTGACCCTGGGACACTGCAACCGTCATAAATATGAATCAGCTGCCACATATGACCATAGGGATGCTGCAACAGTCATAAATGTAGAAAATTTTCATGTCATAAGTCGCTTTTCTTCCAGTGCTACTGTAACTTCAAACTGTCACTAAATGAATGGTTGTAGGTTGAGGACTACCTGTACTTATTATTGGGATGAGGAGAATTAGCGTGCTGTGCTTTTTTTTAATGAAAAGTTTTTTATTTTATAACAAAAACAAAGACAAACAAATAAAACCATCTTTCTGTTCAACGGTGTGTCGGTTGGGTACATGTATCTTGTGCACATAATAATATTAACATACATTTCTTACTTGTTTATATTTATAACCATTCTAATCCATGTTTTATATCACATTTATCAATTGTTGTATTATCATTAACATTATAGTTATTATCTTTCAAAAATATATTTCATCTTTATGTAAATTATATTCATTTTTTTACTCCGTCTTAATTCAATCAATTATGATATATTATACTATTATTACATATTTCAATTTCTTACTCTTCTGTCTAGCCGTTCATAGAATAAATTCTAAATTTTATAATAATCTTTTTTTAAAAATAGAGTGCTGTGCTTGAACCATGTCTGTCAGGCCCGAGCCCAAAGACAACACAACAAGATCCAATCAAGTTCAATCCTTTATTTCCTTACAGCTACCCTGTTTCCCCCAAAATACGACCTACCCTGAAAGTCTTAGCTTGATTTTTCCATGTGCACCAAATATAAGCCCTACCTTAAAATAAGTCTTAATTAAGATTCCACCCACTCCAGAGTGCACTGGTAAAAATAAAGCTAGGGTGGGGTCAGGGTGATGGAGCTGCTCTTCTACTTACTTTTAGACAGTTGTAGCCAGGTCTCGCACACCCCGACACCTGCCTCGCTGGCCCATTTCTTCTGCAGCCAGCAAGACTGGCAAGGCTTTCCTGAAGGCCTTTAGCTGATAACAAAGCTCTGGGTCTATCCAGAGCTCTGTTATCGGCTGCAGAAGCCTTCAGGAAAGGCTTGCTGGCTGCAGAAGAAAATCCTGTAGGCCTCTGACAGTGAAAAGGTGGCCAGGGACGATGCATGCAAGTGAGGTTAGTCAGTGGTTGACATCCCTCCAAAATAAGACCTGGTGCCTTTTTTGTTGGCAAAAAAAATAAAATAAGACAGAGTCTTATTTTCGGGGAAACACGATAATAGACAGAATCTTGCCAAGCAAAAGCGCTATCCTTTTACTATCTAAGAGACTCTAGGATATGGCTATCCTGAACCTCTTCCTCCTTCTCCCACCAGCTCAGGTCTGCACTGTCTCTTAATCCAGGCCTTTCTCTGGGAATTCTCCTCACGGCTGTTTTTGATGCACATTCCATCACAATAGCTAAGCGTCAAACCATTTTTCAAGTTAGAAACAGGTTCTGGTTTTGGACCCTAACTTCACATAGATCACTGCTAGGACTAAGAGGTACTTAGCATCAGAGGGATCATTAAGTCATT
Organism: Bungarus multicinctus; assembly: GCA_023653725.1. Classification (NCBI taxonomy): domain Eukaryota; kingdom Metazoa; phylum Chordata; class Lepidosauria; order Squamata; family Elapidae; genus Bungarus; species Bungarus multicinctus. The sequence continues at coordinate 81,143,194 of CM042844.1, read as the reverse complement.
TTCCAACCCCAATCCATTTCTAAATAGCCCATGTCGTACATTGTAGATTAAACAACTTCTCTTCACTTTGCAATGGGAGAAAGTAAAAATAAAAAAACAAAAAACATACAAGTGTATTTCCATTCTGATTCCACACTCTTCCTAAATTTTTTTTAATAATTCCTTCTACTTGAGACATTTCAAGAATGTTCCACACATGATTTAAAAGGAGACTATTAAAATCGTATCTTTCAAATTTCATACATACCCCATTTGTTACCGACTAATACCGGACATGCGGCGTGCCGGGTGCTGTAGTCTCCTTCACCGCTTGGGAAAAGATTGTACCAAAATACCGCTGTCCCCTGGTAAAACACAAAGTAACAGCAATTTATTTGGGGGCTAACTTTTGAAAAATGCCATACTAAAAAGGGAGTGCAGAATGTAAATATTTTCCAAGTGGCAAAGCATCACCCCTGCTTTGGTTTCTAATATTTCTCAAATGCTACCATTTCAGAGGGTGGGCAAGATATAGGTTGTCCTCAGTTAACAACGATAATTGGAAGTGGAATTTCCATCGCTAAGTGATGAGATGCAACATATGTTACAAAATTTCTTAGCAATGGTAATCCTGACACTTCCTATTGCCGTTGTTAACCGAATCCCACCCAGACATTAATTGAGGATGCACCTAGACCACTTCCACCCACCATACCAGGACAAGCTACCAGAGTATAAAATGGGAGCAAACCCCATTTCCAACCAGCACTAATGGAAGTTACCTAGTTTGGTAATGAAATGTCTCCTAGAAAGCAACCAAGCTAAAAGGACCAAGGACCTCTCATTTCAACCCTGAGCTACAAATATTCTCCTCTATGAAGATCAACCCCAATACAATTCCTAGCTTGGTCCCTCCCAGCTGTGAGCCTCAATAAGGTAAGAGTCTGCCACCATTTCAACTCCTCCGACCCACTTTATCTTTCCCGCTCCATCTCTGCCCTTTGGGCCACCATGAACTCCACTGCCTCTGACACCACCACTCCAGGTGATCTTTACTGTCTTCTTCCTCCCTGTTCTGACCTAGCTTCCCAAACATGACAAACTCTCTGATGTGAACTCAAAAGATTCCTTTATTAGGAATGCCGGCAGCCCCAGCAAAAATTTATCTCACAGGCTAACAAGTCTGGCCAGCTGGAAGATGAATAGTTGTCTGCCACACCTATTCATCTCCACCTCCTGCCTTTTGTCCCGAGCTAGGGAGAGGCCTCATTAGCAGCAGTGACTCTTCCTTCCCCAGGATTGGCCCATGGCTTTCCACTGTTCTCCTCTTCTCTGCCTATTGCGCATCTGTACGTCAGGCACTAGACACAGTTATTCCTCCTCTTCTTCATCAACCACCTCCAGATCTGGGAGCTGTTGACTCTCCATCTGAGGGATAACGGATGGCCCCGGCTCCGCCTGTCTCTCTCTCTCTGCCAGTTCCATTTCCTCTTCTCCCTTGGGGCTCCCGGTTGCCCTGATGCTGATCCTAACTCCCATGCCTCCTCTTCCTCCTCCAAGTTGGTTGCTGGAGGGGCTGGCGGCCAACAGGCCTACAACACTCCCGCTGCTGAAAAGGTGCACCTGGGTTGGCCCCGTGCAAGGCACTTGCTGGCTGTGCCAGGTCTTCTTCCCAAGGACATTTGCGACCTTGTCCAAATTGTGTGTATCTTACTCTTGAGGCTTTGGAAGTGGAGCATAGGGTGTAGGGCCAAGAGAGGCAGCAGAATGGAGGGCAATCAAGGGGGCAGAGATAAGGGGGAGACAAAGCAGGTAGGAAGAATTGAAGCATCTCTGCAGTTGTGAATGTGGATGGACTGCCAAGCGGTCTGAATTTTGATTACATGATTGCAAGGGCATTCTTTCAGAAACCATACGTAGCTACTATTCCTTCAACAGTGCCCTAGCTTTAAATGGTCACTGCAACAAATGGCCACCAGGAGAGGACTACCTGTATTTCATTTCAAAAGATTTCAAGAGTGAATTTTCACAAAATTATCCATCTCAAGCTCAAAATGCTCAAAACTCAAAAGTAAAAGGTTGATGGAATTTCAACTGGGGAATGGGTGAAAACAGAACATTTTGCACATCCTATTTACATTCTTCTCATCCAAGTTTAAACAGCTTGGCATTATTTCAGTTTCATTACAAATGAGGACAGCCCCAAATCTTTTAATAAAAACATTCTTAAGGCTATTTAGTCTTATAATTTATTGTAAAACGTAACAGGAATAGGCAAAAAAATTAGGATTGCAAAACTGCTGTTTGCTTCTGATGTGGAAGCTAAGCTTTTTGCCAGTGTTCAAACTGCTGTGTCTAAACTTAGATATAATAACAAAGAATTATTTTCGTAAGTCCAGAGCTATTGCTTCAAGGCCTGAGGGAAGAAAGAAAATAAGACGTGTGGCACAACTATTCCTATGTACAGGTAGTCCTTGACTTACAGCTGGTCGCTCAGTGACCCTCCCCCAAAAGCACCAGACTAAGAGAAAGCAAATGGACAGGTCATGACTGGTCCTATAGACTGACAACTTCCAAGGTGAAATCAGAAGCTGTTACAACTGTTTCCTATTCTGGGAACCCGAACTATTGATACAGCCTAAGATGGAATCAGAAGAAGACATAAATAATTCTTTGAATCAATGCATGGTAAGAGAACAAAATGGCAGGCAGGCAGGCAGGCAGGGAGGGAGGGCCTGGACTTGTCCTATCTTTCCTCTAAAAGTGTTACTTCCAAAACCCAACTCTTACCTTTCTGCTAGCAAAAATGAAAAGATACCAGAACTTTTATGAGGTACATGGAGAGAATGGTCATAGATAGTCACTTTACATGCACAGCTTCTGCTTACCTTTTTTGGCCAAACACTGGCTCCGACTTCAGGAAATACTGTTGCTCCTCCTGCTGCCACATCACTCATCTGTAAAGAAGAAAAAGTGGCTATCCATTCACAGCTCTCTTTGAACCATAACTGAAAAGGAATCCCACAGATTCCATCAATGAACTGATAAAACAAGATAAAATTTTGGCGGCACCAAAAATTATTTATGCTAATTGAAAGAAAGCAATAATCAAAGATGGTAAAAGGCTGCAAGAATTCTTTATTTGGCAAAATAGTAAATATAGCTCAGTAACACAGAGGTACACATATGCTGATCATATGAATGCTGATGAAACTATATTGTCAGATTACGGACAAGCTTTATATTGTTAGATTACGGACAAGGGAAAAGCTTTTTGGGATTGTGGCGGAAAACTGAAAGAAAAAATTTGCCCTGTGGATATTTGTTGTGAAAAAAGACAAATTCCATGTTGGGAAAATCAGGAGGAAAAGTATGAGAAAATAAAGCTACCAACATCATCATGTTTTCTTAAAGCTTAACCTGATTTGATACATTTTGTGCTTTTTGTGCTTGCCATAAAAATATTTTAGCCCTAAAAAAAGGGGCAGAAAATAATAAAATAATTAATCATCTGAAGCCAACATCATAACAAGGAAAAACTCCGTCCAGAGTTACATAACAATATCATAACAAGGAAAAATTCTGTCCAGAGTACACTGGGGTAAGACAGGTGGCCAATAAATTTAATAAACAATTTAAAAAAGTGAACACAGATGAACATAAGGGAGATGACACATGGTAAAGGAAGCCAATCGAGAGATATATTCCCCCATTTTCTCATATCTAGAACTGAGATCTTCCAGTGATGGTGAGCAATGGGAAATTTAGGAGAGGATAAAAGAAATGTGTATGACCCCTTCTTATGAATGCCTCCAATATCAGTGCCTGCCCTTTGGAACATCTTGCCCCTCCACCCCAAGGCAAGATCTGCTCCCATGCTTCTGACTTTCCCTAAGGACCTGAAGACCTGCGCCTCTGCCAATTGGTTTTGGGGCCCAATGGGAGTGCTGGAAGTGGTTGATGGATTAAGAGAAGACCCCCTCCCCTGCATCTTGCTCCCTCCCTTCCCACCTTTTTAATTTAATCTTTACTGTTACAAAAAATATTTGTTCTTCTTGGTTTCATTGGCTTTCATTGTTGTAAGTTGGCTTGAAGAGAGATGGATGGCAAACAAATCTTATGATTTTCAATATTTACTTAAAGGGGGAAAAAATACCAGAGGAAGAGGAAATCTTTTGCTTGTGGCTCCTTGATGGGTTTCCCTGAAGCATTTGACTGGAGACCATGATAACAGAATAATGGCTTAATTGGCAGCACAATAGTAAAGTAAAAGTTTCCATGTAGAAAGTTCTAAATCTTCAATTAAAAGTCACAACTGAAGTACTGTAGTATGGAAGCTGGTTGGTTTGCTTGACAGACTTCAGAGAAGCGCTATCATTTATAAGTGACAATCTTAATTGAATGTGCCAATTCCCTGACTTAGGATATGCCCATTGGCATAGTCTGGTGCACACAGGACTGGATGGGCCAACCTTTGATTTGATCAAGCACATCTATTATGTTCTTACTGGATATTTATGATAAGGGATATCTAGCTAAGGATACCAATGAAAAATTGGTTCATTCCATTCACCTATAAAAACATAACTCATGAGGTACAATACAGAATCTTTCTCCCAAACTGCTGTGTGCAATACAAAACACTTGACCTTCTATGGTGCCATAAACATAAATCAGAACAATACAACACTCCCCCTCAAACTGTATTCTTCAGCAACTGATATTTTCTCTCCCACTGAGACAAATTCCTTGACTGCATTATAAGTGCGGACATCTTGTCTTACTTACGTAGAATAGCCATGTAGCAATTCTATTGCCTGTACCCAGTTCTTTAAAGGCATCTGGTTCATCTTTCTGTGTCAAAGATATAGATGGTATTAGGAGTAAAAAAAAACAATGGCACACAGAGGAAACGTTTTTAAATATAATTCTTCTTGGAATGTCTGAAAAGCAAAGAAAATTGCAGCAGGCTTTTCTCCTTGAAGTTAAAATTGTTTTATTCAGGTAATAACTCTTTTGAATACCGGGGTTACATAGTTAGCCCACAAAATTCTTAAGACACAAAGCATGGTTTTGTTATTCTTCTACCTTATATACAAGGGGAAATCTGCAACACTTACTTGTTCAAAACTCTCTTTAGATAAGAGAGCCTATGTTCATGAAATTGATCAGGAACTATTTTGGAAACTCACCCAAACAATGCCAAGATACGTAATAATATCCTATGCATTTATGTTGTCTTTGTAACAGGTCACTGCAGTGCAATGGTTCACTTTTTTGCAATTAAAATTCCAGCCATTTTGAGCCAATGCTTTATGAATGCCTGGAACACATCATGGATATCTTCTACCAGATGTTATATGCAGGGGTGGGATTCGATCGGTGTAACTACTGGTTCGGTGATTTTACATTTTGCGCAAACATTCTGCATGCGCATGTATATCATTGTCTGCTAGCTGCCTGGACAGCTGAGCAGCGCTGCGCGCAGGTGCACAGCGGTTGAAAAAGCACTTTTTCCCTGCTTTTTCAACCGCAGCTTTGTCGCGCAAAGCAGTTGCGGTTGAAAAACAGGAAATAAAGGTCAGGTAAGAGCCGGGTGGGTCAAAACAGCAGAAGACATAGAACCGGTTCTATGTACGCTCTCTGTCTGCTGCTCTTCAGAACTACCAGTTCTACAGAGGTGGACAGAACCGGTAGAATCCCACCCCTGGTTATATCCTATTTTTCCTATTTTACAAGATCCGATATGTTTTGGATATGTTATGCAATTGCCTTTAATCTTCTGTTGACATTTTTAAAGCCAGTTCTATAGCTTTTGTGCGATTTGCCAAATTTGACTGGATGTACAGTCGCACTTGAAAGATTACTGGTGATATAAAATCTACTTAAGGTACTACGATTCCAATACCACAGGCATTACTAAACAGGGTCTTCTTTAAAGCACAGGGGTTTTCCAAATAGCCCACAAAGAAACAATCATCAGTTAAACAGAGCAGACATATGCAAATCTCTTTATACCCAGCTTCCAGTGTGCTGCAGTTCCTACAAAACAAACTCTCCTACATCTAAAAATAATTTTAAAAAGTCCAGACAAGAAGGGACTGTATGCTGTCCACTAGCTGCAATTCAAGTCAACCAAACAGCTAAATTATACTTGACAGCTTAACCATGTTCTGCCAATGCAAATAGAATGTCTTTCATCCTAGAATTACAAGATAAACCTTTTCCTGCTGGTAAATTTAATTACTTTCATATGCAGATGTTTAAAATAGTTTTAAAAATTGCAGTGCTTCTTCCATACTATTAAGTACTGCAATAGTTTTTTCCCTATGCTCAATTTAAATGGGAGATTTTATCTTTAAATGGCTAGGACAAACTATAATCATAAATCCAGTCATCCCAGGGAGGTTTGTTTGACACCTGTGCTCTAATATTTTTTAAACCACGTATGTACTGTATACATTAGCTATTTTTTAAAAAAATCTTAATTGTCTCAGAAGTTATAGAAACTGGGATATTATTTGAATCATGATGTTTCTGCTGCTGCTTATTGCATTTATCTTCTAATTATTTAGCACTGATTTTACAGTTCATGGTTTTTTTTCTTATAAATCACTATTTTATTGTATAAGTAGCCCTGACAAGGCCCATTAGTGGCTGGAATAAAAATGTCATTAAATAAATAAAATATTAAACTGAAATACATTGGCCATTATGTAGCATAGTAGAATTTATAACACAACACTACAGAAGTTCACAGCTACACTGCAAAAATATTAGGACAGAAATTAAAGTTATGCATGAATACAGGTTAATACATTGTTGATTTTGAGAAACACACCAGAGGATTTTAAGCAATAGGGTGAATCAAAGTTTGCTCTTGTGTTAAGGCAAGAATTTTTAAATTACTGTCGGACAGGAGAAAAAAATGTTAATTGAAAATGTTACTTTACACCAATGCTCCATACATCACCATTTGAATTTATCCACATCTTTGATTAAAAGATAGTTCATTAAGAAAAAAATGATAAACAGGCATGAAAATGCAGATATACTCAATTTCAAAATCATTTTATTATTTTTTTGATCAGCGCAACACTTAAACCAGGGATACAAACTGTCATTATTTTAATAAGCTAAATTTGAGAAATGAATATAATTCATTGCTTTGTCTATGTGCCAATGATATAATATAAAGTTGCTTTATTCCCAATAAGTCAGCAACCTTTCTCTATAAAGCACTTTCTATGAAGTGACACTTTTAAGGCTTTCCTTAAGAGTTCACTGCAACTATCTTTGTATCGTTCAAATGGTGATTTAACCAGCTTTATCCATTCAGACGGATTAGACCACTCAAAAGCCCAAATTTAATACAGATATAAGACAATTTGGACAGGGTCCCAAAAGCCTAAAATCCGCAAACTTTTCCTTCACCCATCATTTTACTTGCCCGAGCAAAGTCATAGTGAGGCTCATATTGTCCTCCCACTCCATAATTTGCTACCTGGAAAAAAAAAAAGAAACACAGGACATATGAAGAATCCCAAAGTCGAAGAAAGACTTACCCTTCCGAAATCAAAGTGAGGCTCGTACTGGCCTCCTACTCCGTAATTGGCTACCTACAGTAGAAGAAGCACAAACACCCAGTGAAAGATCTAAGATGGGATCTCATACATTTGCTTTATTTCTAATGTGAAATCCAACTGAAAGACAGTAAAACTTAAGTCTTCAGAGTCAGCCAGTTTCCCTAAAGCAGGGGTGTCAAACTCAAGGCCTGCAGGTCACATCTGGGCTGCGATGTGGTCGGATCTGGATCGGGGGTCTGTCCTGGAAAATATATCTGGCCTGCGTGGCTTCGGCCTGGTCTATCCAATGCAAAGAGGAAACATTGGGCCAGCGTGGCTTTGGCCCGGTCTACCCAATGTGACAAGGAAACAGGGCAGCTGTTTGTGGAATGGCGTCAAGCTGGCCCCACCAACCCCGTTGGCCATATCCACCCAGTCAGCCACGCCTGCCCGGCCCCCGAGGTCAACCACAGCCCTGATGAGGCCCTCAATGAAATTAAATTTGACATCCCTGTCCTAAAGGGATATACAGGTAGTCCTCAACTTACGGCCACAATTGAGCCCCAAATTTCCATTGCTAAGCCAGACACCTATTAAGTGAATTTTGCAATCTTTCTTGCCTTAGTTGTTAAATGAATCACTGCACTTAAGTTAGTAACATGATTGTTCAATGAATCTAACTTTCCCATTGACTTTGCTTGTCAGGAGGTTGCAAAAGCGGATCAATGACCCTGGGACAATGCAACAGTCATAAGTACAGGCCAGTTGCCAAGCATATGTGACCATGAGGATGGTGCAATGGTTGTAAGTGTGACAAAGGGACATAGGTCACTTTTTTCAGTGCTGTTGCAACTTTGAATGATCACTAAACGAATGTAAGTCGAGGACTACCTATATAGACAACTGCAAAAACTAAAGCAGGAACTATTGCAGACTTGCAAATAACGCTTAATGCATGAAGTGTTATTGAACATATTATTTCAGCGGCCCTCCCAGATGCAAAGTTAAACTTCTGGAATGGTTAATATGAAAGATTTTGTTTTTATGCTTTCAATTTCATTCAATATAAAGTGAAAGTTTATCTAATTTGTTCATTTTATATCCAATAATGTTAATATTTTCAAAGTTTTATGCTGTAAGCCACCCAGAATCGTTTGATGCAACGTGAGAGATAGATAGGATAGATAGGATAGATAGATAGATAGATAGATAGATAGATAGATAGATAGATAGATAGATAGATAAATTCTGAACTGGGTTTGATTATATATTTAAGAGTTGGGCATCAACTACATTCTCTATTTAAAAAAATGAAAAAAAAATCAGAAGGAAAGTTTGGGAACTGAATATAATGAATTTGTGTTACTTTGCTTTCTTTTTCCTCTAAGAAAAAACCAAACTAAATTGATGAGTAACCATAGGTTCTAGCAGTTTACCTGTGATGAATATCATAAATTTAGACTATGCTAATAAAATACAAGATTTGAACTGCATCACAATAAAGACAAGATCCTCAACTTATAAAAATGTGGAGATGTGGCATTTAGCTCTTTGTTTTTCAATCCTTCTTGGAGCCAGACTAACCTGATCAGTCACATACTTTTTATTTTACAAACTCACCTGGAGCTCCTCAGCTGTGGAAACATCCAACCCTGTTAGATCCTGTATCCTTTTATTTATACGTGCTACTACAGGGTTTTCATATCCAGATAGCCAGGCACTAAAAATGGAATTATAGTATTATTCATGAACAATAAGATTTGAATATTAATTTTCATGACCAATCACAAAGTAATTTTAATTGTACAAAGTAGTCTATAAAACTTAACCTAAAAGTAATTTACAAGAAATATTTTTAAGTCCACACATTATTTCCATGTGTAGTTCAGACTTGTTTAGCTAAAGTACCATCCATGATTAATTAAAAAAAAATCTGCTGAGTCAAACTTCAGATAGTATAATGTCTACGACATTGGAACAGGATTTTATAGTTCTTTAGGGACAGTATATTCTGTGAGGAATGTATTATTTTCTGCATAGGATTTTTGGGGTAATATAACTGAAGTAAATAAGTGAACACAGGATCTCTTATGTTGTGTGCATCAGAAAAAATACTGGATCACTGCTTTAGACCCATGTAATTTCTTCATCGTTAACTATAATAGAAAGGGGGGAAATATTACTTAAATATGCATTTATCCAATTCTCACAGAATGCTATGAAGCAAACTTTAATACAAGAAGTATTAATTTAAATAGAAAAAATGACATCTATATATACTTCAAACTGGGAAAAATCAGTGAAAAGTCTGCTTTTCTTCCTGACGAACTGTTAACTTTACTGATGAAAGTCGGGTTTTTTCCCTCCAAAGAGTTTTAGTCTGAAATGTTTGGTTTGTGGCCACTTTTTTCCATGCTAGATTGTAGTTCTTTCAGATTATGTTTTTTATTTATTATTATTCCACTGACAGCACTTCTCCAGCAACTAGGAACTGACAAAAAGAAAAATCTTTCAAGATGTGAAGCATCCTGGCTAGATGTGTGCTTGCCCATCGCTATTAAAAGCAGTAAGTGTGATGGCGATGCTTGTGGTCTTTATAGCTGGTAATTTAATACCACCAATGATCAGTGTATAGGAAGTCCTCAATTTACGACCACAATTGAGCCCAAAACTTATGTTGCTAAGTGAGAAATTTGTTAAGTGCTTTTTGTCCCATTCTATGGCTTTTCTTGCCGCATTTCTTTAAGTGAATCACTGCAATTGTTAAATTAGTCACACGCTTGTTAAATGAATCTGGCTTCCCCATTGACTTTGCTTGTCAGAATGTCGTAAAAAGGGGATCACAGGACTCCAGGATATTGAAAGCATCATAAATGCGAGTCAGTTGTTAAGAATCGGAATGCTAATCACGTGACTATGAAGATGTTGCAATGGTCATAAGTGTAAGTCAAGTTTTTTGGTGCCGGTGTAACTTCAAACTGTCATTATATGTTGTAAATCGGGGACTACCTATATTCTGGGGTGCACTTTTCAAAAGAGACTGAATGACCCAAAGCTGCATGAGAACCCAGGATTACTTTTAAAAATCATCAATGACCACTGAAGGGTTTGAGAAATCCTACACATTCTGCTGGATTGGAAGGATGAAGTTATGCCTTTACTCCAGTGGATTTGCTATCTTCCTTTCTACAGGAACACAACAAATCCCTAACCAAGAGCAGAAGATTGTGAGCCAACAGAGATTACAGAATCTTCAAGAGTGTAGAGGAAATACAACTGAACATTTGCCAGATATAGAATGATTTTTTTAAAAAAAAATACTCAGTTAATGCACTTGTTAGTATCATACTATTAGTGTTGCGTATCGTTAGTATATGAATCAAAGCAGACCAAAAAAAAGAAAAAAAAAAAGAATTTCCTGCCTCAAAACAAGATGAAATTACATCAAGCATTATCAGGAAGAGTTATCTCCTAAAGAGGGAAATTAAGTTTACAGCAATGAAGGTTTTAAAAGTAATGAATATGTAGTACATTCCATATTTAACTAATGAACAACTACATGTAGCTAGGACTCCTGGTTGACATTTCATGCTGGCAGTTCAATATCTCCTAGCAACTAAACTAAAATAATAATGTTTTCTCACATTTCTTCTTACAGAGAACAAAATAGAGATAGTTCCATTGAAAGAGTAATTCTATACTTTTGGGCTTCAGCAACCTACAATTTGTTTATCCGCAATGTATCCTCAGAAGTGACTCTGATTGATTTAGGTAGGCTTTGCTCTCAGTACATTTGTACAAGAGTGTAATTTCAATGTGTGGCCCTGACACAACGGAATGCAGCAATAAGTCAAGCAGAGTCAAATAAGTCAAAGCTTTCTAAATCACTCTGGGATTGCTTTGTCTACTAACTAGCTTTTAGACCTGTATTCCTCATTCTTGGCAGTTTTAAGATGGGTGGACTTCAATTCTCAGAATTCCTCAGTGAGCCTTAGCGCCTGGAGAATTCTAGGAGTTGAAGTCCACCCATCTTAAAGCTGCCAAGATTGATAAATTTCATTTAAAGACTCACTTTAAAGTGCCGGTTATTATATTCAGAAACTGCTAAATAACTGGATCATATCTTAAAGCAGGGGTGTCAAACTCGTGGCCTGAGGGCAAATTTGACACCCCTGTCTTAAAGTGTTTTTTGTTTATTTATTTTGTTTGTTTGCCACCCAACTCACCAAGAGATGATTTATCCCATATAAACCTTTACATGCTTCCTATATGCATTTGGAAGCAATTCTGATTTCAATCCTGTTTCCATCAGTGAATATCTGGATGTGCTTTCAACACATTCCTGATTAAGTTTGTTAAAAAGGAAGCCTGCCTCTTACTAGATTGTTGGCTCCAATTACTCAATACTGCTTTGACCTAAATTATCCCAGAAATTATGAGGTTCGCTTGCAGGCTAACTTAAATATCCTTCTGGCTAAAAAGAAAGCAAAGAATTAGTTAATACTTAAATTTATTGCATTGCTTCTCTGTAGTAGTATATGTCACCTTCCTTCCCATATTTTATTGTAAAATATACTCTTTCTTTTACAGTACTGAACCTTACAGTTTAGTTTTTAATGGCTCTCTTATTTTGACTTTAATTCATCAATTTTATATCCATTTCTTTTTCAGGGAACTTGAAATCTCAACATATTTCATTTTAGTTCAAAGTATTCCAAGGTAAAATTATTTGTATTGTCTGTGTAATGCAATTTACTCTTCAAAAAGTAATGCTAGCTAAATACTGTTGTGGTGTTACGAATATGAATATTACATCTGAAAAGTTTTTAATTCAAAGGCCAATGTAAATAGTTACCACAGTGGAGGTGGTTGATTGTGTAACAACAGATCACACCTTACTCCACTCTGCCACCCCCCATGTAATTAGATTTTAAATTTTCATGATTTATGTTTTAATGTAGATAGATGATAGATAGACAATAGACACAGACAGACAGATTTTTATGACTATAAGATCCCCAGAATTACCCTGTGGTATGATGGGTGGCCAATAATTTTATAAATAAACAAACAAATGTGTTTCCAAATATATTACTATTTCAAATGAACAAACATTCATCAGATATGTGCACCTTTCTCTGTCACTGCAATAATAAATGTTAATTTTTTTAAACTTTTTTCAAGATTCCACAATTCTACTGTCAATCTACCAAATCTCCTGTTGTAAGAAAGGATCTTATAAAATGTTTCAGTCGTATTATTTAAAAAGTATTCTCTCCTGGGATGAAAAATATATATTTTTACTTAAAGAGAAGTAGGAATTTCGACAGAGAAGAAAGTGGGTTTCTTAGAAGTATACACCTTTATCGGCATTTCGCAGAGGATTGGGCTAAACTGACCAAATTATTTTAGTACAGCACTTGGCTTGACTCAAAATCCTGGGCCAGTTTATACTATCTGCCTGCCACATACTTCAGAATGAACAGTAGTCCTCTCATTAAAAAAAGAGTATACTGTAATATGAAAAGTGTTAAGTAGGAAAAAGTTACTGGAATGTCTGGAGAGAGAAAATGGTCTTCTCTTTAAAATACAAGGAGGAGTTATTTTAGATCCTAGTACCAGGCTGTGGCTTGTTTGAAACCAGGCCACGGGAGAGATAGGCAAGCGGGCAGGCATGAAGCTCCATTTGCGCGATCAGAGGGCGCTTGCGCTCACAGCTTCATTTACATGAATGGAGCTTCAAGTACCGTCTGCTGGCACGTGAAGGTCCGCTACCACTCACATGCCCTTCCCCTGCCCCGCCCCCAAAGCTGGAAAGGTTGGGTACCACTTTCTTTTTAAAAAAATCAAGGAATTATTCTGACATCCTTGTTAGTTTTGCCAATGCAGCTTATGCTTTGGAAAATTTTAGCTTTCAACGTATAGAATAGAATAGAAAAACAGAGTTGGAAGGGACCTTGGAGGTCTTCTAGTCCAACCCCCTGCTTAAATGGGAAATGCTGTATAACATTTCAGACAAATGGTTATCCAATCTCAACTTAAAAACTTCCCGTGTTGGAGCATTCACAACTTCTAGAGACAAGTCGTTCCACTGATTAATTGTTCTCACTGTCAGGAAATTTTTCCTTAGTTCTAGGTTGCTTTTCTCCTTGATTGATTTCTGCTCATTGCTTCTTGTCCTGCCCCCAGGTGCTTTGGAGAATAGCTCGACTCCCTCTCGTTTGTGGCAACCCCTTAGATATTTGAACGCTGCTATCATATCACCGCTAGTTCTTCTTTTCATTAAATTAGACATAGCAACTGTTCCAGCAACTGTTCTTTATATGTTAAGCCTCCAGTCCCCTAATCATCTTTGTTGCTCTTCTCTGCCCTCTTTCTAGAGTCTCAACATCTTTTTTACATTGTGGAAAGATAGGTGTAAGTTTTTTTAATCTATGTAGTATTTCACAAAATGACATCAAAACTACCCCCAGTGAAGCTTAAAAATAAAGAAAACCATGTAGCAATACAAAATATCACATTCCACATTCAGCAGCTTATTAAAATACTTTTTTGCAAATATTCTGCGATTGTATTTTTTTAAAAGGCAACTGAAGAGCATATACAGTATATTTTGTGTGTTCTCTATTTAAAAATAGGTGCTGAACTAGGAATTTCAAACTATCACTGCCACTTGCGGCCTCCTGCTTGTTATCTGCTTAAGAAGTCTTAAAATTAAGATAAGATATTGAGACTCCATGGGAAAAAGCAAACAGACGGTAGAAAATACTGTAGCCTCTCGAGTACAGGCACCAGGTTAGGCAATTCACACAGATTGTGTTTAAGATGAAATAATTCAATGTGCTAGTTTTTATTAGGATCATGCAGAGAGGTAGTACACAGAATGCACCAACTGGCTTAAAAAGCACTAAAGCCTCACTGATTTCAATGAGTGAAGGACATGCTTCGACAACTTAATTTGGGTTAGCACATACATCTCAAGGTGTCCTTTTTTAAAAACATTCCAAACTTTCAATGCCATAAGTGTTAGCAATCTGTTTTAAGGCTGCGTCTATTGATCACGAAAACCCCAGTCTGAACCTTTGACACCAACCCCCCCGATCGAAAAATCCCGTAGTAGTTCAGACGTACCCGTCTCCTCTTACCTCTTAGAGACTCTGTAATGTGCTGTTATCAATTTCCCAGTCTGAGGGTCATGCACAGTAGCTCGGCTCAGCTACAAAAAATAAAAAAAGAGAAAGGACAAGGGCTTACTCTAGAAGCAAGTGTCTGGGCAAGCCACAGGCAATTGGGAGGGATCCGATTGGTCAAGATAGAATGTAATGCTCAGATCAGCAGGAACGCTTAAAGGATCGCAGTATCTGCTGTATTACTCTGCCCCAATTTAATTCAATTGGTTTAATCAAATTTAGTTAGGTTGTCCTTTCACTTTTTCTTCCCCAAATGGAAAGCTTATGCAAGCCACTTGTATCTGCCAAGTTTCACAGAGAACTTCTCAGGAACCCAGAAGTTAAAGGCTCTTCATCCTTTCTACTGCTTCCAAATTATTCTTTCTTTGAAAAAATATGTATTAATAGGTTACATGCTTAAACTTTATCAAAGTTAGGGTGTTCCAACAACGGACAGACTGCTGTATTTATAGGACACACTATAAATATTCGGAAATGTTCTATCATCACGAAGAAAAAAAGTGGGATTTAAAAAAAGCAGGGTATGCATTAAAGTGAAATAAATAAATGGAATAAATTAACGAAATTAAAAAAGTTTGAACAAAACACAATACTTCACTTCGCCTCTACAACAACGTCTGGTAGGAACTACTTTTAAGAGCTGGAATTTAGGCAGAGAAATTGAAAATTCCCAGTATAAGAGACATGTTGGAATTCCACACAGGAGTGAGATCCAATTATTTTAAAAATTTTAAAATTATTCAAGTTGTGTATAAACAAGTGGGGACTCTCCGTTTTCAGCAGTCATATATGGAACAATTAATAAATAGCAGTGATTTAAGAGGAATTTGTGAAAGCAAGTAGGGTATTTTGAGACTCAAACATACCTAAAACTACTCTAAACTCCACTTAACAGCATATGTGGCTCCAATAAAGCCAAGTGGAAATTAATCATAGGGCATATTAGTGTTACAATAATAATAATAATAATAAATATTTATTTATATACCGCTCCTCTCCCGGAGGACTCGGAGCGGTGCACAGCCGTACAGTTAAAACAATAAATATGTGGAACAATAAAACTAAATTAAACCCAACCCTGGCTGTAAACAAATTTAAAACCATACTCTAAAACCCTAAAATTTAATAAAAACAAAACACCCCAAAACTAAAATCAGCCCAAGCCAGCCTGGTCAAAAAGCCAGGTTTTCAAAGCACGCCTGAAGGTCCCTAGGTCCGTGGCTGTCCGTAACTCCGGGGGCAACCCATTCCAGAGGGCAGACGCCCCCACAGAGAAGGCCCTATTCCTCGGGGTCACCAGCCGGCACATAGATGCTGACGGGACCCGCAAGAGACTCTCCCTGTGGGAGCGCACCGGACGGTGGGAGGAAAATGGCAGAATGCGGTCTTGTAAATATCCTGGTTCGATGCCATGGAGCGCTTTAAAAGTTAACACCAAAGTTTTAAAGCGCACCCGAGAGGCCACTGGCAACCAATGCAGCTCACGCAGGAGGGGCGTCACATGCGCGAATCTTGACGCCCCCATAACCACCCGCGCGGCCGCATTCTGTTCCAGTTGAAGCCTCCGGATGCTCCCATTCGGGAGCCCCATGTAGAGGGCGTTACAATAGTCCAGTTGGGAGGTGACCAGGGCATGAGTGACTGTGCGTAAGGCATCCCGATCCAGAAACAGTATATATTTCAATGTAAAAAATCAATTTGTAGCCTTGTCAAGACGAGCTTGATTTTTGTATATAGAAAGCAAAAAACTATGCATATTGCTAAATAAATAATTGTGCATGCCCACACCATCATGAAAAACATAATTCCAAAACAAAAAGAAGCTAGACTTTCTGGAGGAAACTTTCAAACCACAAGGCAGAAAGCAACATGAAATCTCTTTGTCAGTTACCCCAAGCATCAAATATTCAAAATATATTTTAAATAAGCAAATAAGGACAAAACTTCTGGCTACAAGAAGCATCTGAGAAACTCAGCAGTAACGAAGTGTTAAAAGTCTCTGTGAACAGCACAAATGACCAGAAAAGTTTTAAACCAACTTTTTTTCTTCTTCTTCTGGTCACTCTTCTACACAAATGAGTACCACAGAAGGTCTCGTCACAAGGACCGAAAGTATGGCAAGTAAAGTCTTACCTTTTACTAATTCTGTAATGTGCAGTCTCCAAGACTCCCGTTACGGGGTTTGAAATGGTGGCTCGCCTCAGCTGTGAAGCGAACCAATCAGAACAGTCGCATTACAATGTACATATTTGCATCACATTTATGTGACCATTCAGAATCCGGGGGCGGAACCCCAATTTCAGTAAGGGTTCTTTTCCATTAAGGAACAAAAACCACCACCACCGAACAAGAAACGTGGAACACGAAACAAATTAAGAATGTCAAAAATAGTAATATTAGGCACAATACTGAAATTTTTTGCCATACCAATGCAGGGGTGGGATTCTATCGCTTCGGCCCGGTTCAAGCAAATCGGTAGCTCCGGTTTGCTGGGAGTAAACAGTTTGGTTTGCTCCAACAATCAGCTGTTGGGCGCACCTGCCCACCTGGGCTCTAGGCTGTGCTTTACATCCTATTTTTCAAGCTCAACTGATTCATGCGGCACAGTGGATTGCCGTGTGTCAGCTGTTTAACACACAGGGATTGCTGGAGAAGGTCAGTAGCAAACACTCTGTGTGTGCAAAGCACGCACACTCAACGAACCAGTTGTTACACTGGTTGAATCGCACCCCTGTACCACTGCTATATTTTTGTAGTGTACTAGAAGAAAACAATCTAGACTTCTTTTGAAGCCACAAGCATTATATTATCATTCCAAACTGGGAAAGTGTTAAAAGTGCATGAGAACCCTACAAATTACTTACCTTTCTGGTGCTCCTAAAATAAAAGGAGGGATTATTGGGAAAAATTAACTAGATTAAAACACTTTGAACCCATTGCCCAAGCCAGCACCGGCACAAAACTATTTATAGGTAGTCCTTGACTTACAACCACACTTGAGCCAAAAATTTCTGTTGCTTAGCAAGGTATTTGTTAAGTGAATTTTGTCCCATTTTACAACCTTTCTTGCCACAGTTGTTAAGTAATAGAGTTGTTAATGTGAATCTCGCTTCCCCATTGACTTTGCTTGTCAAAAGATCACAAAAAGTGATCACATGACCTCAGGACACTGTAATTGTCATAAATATGAGCCAGTTGCCAAGCGTCCAAATTTTGATTGTGCAACCATGGGGATGCTACAATAGTTTTTAAGTGTGAAAAACAACCCTAACTTTGAACAATCATTAAACAAATGGCTGTAAGTTGAGGACTACCTGTAGTAGCATGAACAAAAAAGAGAAACATGAGAAGCTGATTGCTGAAGAAAGGCAATCTTTGGATTTAGTTATAAAAGAATTCCTATTTGACAAAGGTGATAAGCAGTAAAACTTTAATCTCAACTTTTCAATTAAGAACTATAAATCCAAGCTTCCTTAAACTTTTACTAAATCGGAATCTCTTTTTTAAAAAATGCCTTGATACAGAATGGACCAAGCAGACATAACATTCTGCATGATGATTTAATCCTACAGAAATAAGACTATACACCACTGTACTGTAGAGAAAGAATCAAGCACATAATTATCCATTGTTAGATTTATAGCTGAATCTACTATTAAAATCTGTCTTGACAAAGTGTAACAATGGTACTAATATTTGTCAGTTCACCTGCAGTAAAGAATTGTTAAGCTTTTCATTACTGTTTTCCACAACAAGCTCCCAAAACAGGGCATGCCTACATTTTATTCAACATTAATAGCTGGATAAGCAACAATGGTTCAAAGATTGGAACTATCTGTCAATCTATTCTGCTTGGGCCCAACCTGATAAGCAAAAGCTAGTTTGCTACTTCAGAAATAAAATGAAGATGCCATTAAGGTAAAGGACTGCAAGAGGATATTTAACAAGGCTCAAGCAAGCTGCAATCAGGAAGCAAGCATCAGGATGAGGAAGTTATTCCTTGGTGGCCTTGTTCAAAGAGTGTGGACAATTTAGATTCTTTACCCTTGGTTTTGAAAGCTCTTTGACTTTTGCTATTTCTTCGTCAGAGATAATGTTAAGAAAGCGAACAATCCGAGGGCGATCCCACTCATCTTCTTGTTTGACAGGTCCCAGGATGTAATACGGGTTCCTGTTCCCATTGAAATAACGGCAAAACAACTTCTTTTCTCTTCTAGGAGTCTAAAAGTTTGAAATAAAGGGCAAGTATTAGTAACCCAATGCATTATTTTTCATCATCCACAAATATTCTGTTATGTCGGTATTGCACACAAGGGAGAACCCAAAGGTGCTTTTTCAAAAGGCAACTGGACTTTCTTTGCTTTATCCTTAAAGGGGTTTGACTTCTCATCCCAGAAGCTTCTTCAGTTTTGACTGAATGGAAGGGTTTATATTCCTTGCAGTCAATCTGGCCATTAGCACTCTTTCTAAGGGTTGCTGAGGCCACTTGGAGGCTTATCTCTGCTCTTAGGGTCACCCGAATAGTGCAAATGGATGTGGAACCTTCTTGGAACTGCTGAAAGATCCTTTTGAAAAAGCACCTTTGGGAAAACCATGACTTGTATGATTGTAAACTTACATAGACATTCCCATGTTTCCCTGAAAATAAGACCCAGTCTTATGGGGGGTTCCAAAATAAGCATTAGGGTTTATTTTGGGGAAAACACAAAAGCAGGGTGGTCAACTCGGAGGATGGTGAGATGGAGTGAGCAGGCAGCCATGGGAGGCTAGCCTTTGTGTCTCTTGGCTTGCTTGCAGCCTGTGCAATACGCGTCTGGATCACGTGCCTTCTCGGACAGATAATAAACTCACCTGCGCTATGCAGGCTATGGCTGCTGCCAGACATCATCGGGCCCCCAAACGTTCGCTGGCTCCGGTGCTGGCCACGCCAACCCCCACCTATGACGATCTTAACTAGGGCTTATTTGGGGGGATGGGCTTATATTAGGAGCACAATAAAAATCGGGGTAGGTCTTATTTTCGGGGTGGGTCTTATTTTTTGGAGAAACACGGTACAAGGGAGAACGTACCATTTTAAGACCTTCACCACGGCATAGTTTTTCATACTTCTGTCTCTCGGGCAGATAATCCTTGGGAGGCCCTCTTTTCTGAGTCTTCACTTTTTTCCCAGTCTGCTCATCTGTGCTGGCCACAGACTCATTGGCTTCTTTTTCTTTTTCTTTAACCATGATGTATTCAAAGTATTTCAAATTTCCATTTGCTCTCTGATGCTCGGGATCTGTTGGAAAAGCAGGTAGAAGACTGGTTAACTCCATGGAAGAAAGCTCATTTTTAAGTGATTTTTGTCCTTTAGTTTGAGTTCAGTCGTTGTGAAGATCTGACGAAATCTGTGTATGTCAGCATCTAACCCAGTTGTGTCAGCTGGAATGTATCTCTATCTTCATATATAAATACCCAAGTCACAGAAGCAAATGGCACATAAAGCAATGGGGGGGAAATTAATGCTTCCTAAACACATTTGTAGTTTCAGGGATTCCCAGCAACCTTCTGTCCTTCACTCCACTGCATTAATTAGTTTGAAAAGCTTGTACATCCAAGTGGAAAACGTCTGAGGGGGGAAAAAAAGTTAAAGCAGTGCAAAGATGCTGAATACAAGAAATATTAACCTACCCAATTCAAGTAACCGTTTGGTGAGCATCATTGCTTTGTCCAAGTCCCCCTGCTGGTATATAGCATAACTCAAGTAATCTAGAACAGAAACTTTGTTGATCGAAGAAGAAACTTCTCCCTCATCCAGCTGTTTCAGAGCTTGCTCCATCCACAATTCAGTATGGTAGTAGTCTGCTTCAGTATAGGCAATCTTTCCTAATTCAAAGCAATCTTCGGCAGTTAGAAATACCTTATGTTTCACTCCTATGGGAATAAGAACCAGCAACAGCTGTTAAAAACCCTTTGAAATCATGTGATTTTGCATTTACGTTTTATTCCTGCAGCCACACTGTTTAATTCTTACACCCTCATTGATAAAAGTAGATAGTTATTTAACTGTGTTCTCAAATGAACCAAACAAAATGTAAAAATAGTATGATGTTTACAATGTATAGTTACTTATGAAGCACATCTAAATTACAGCATATTAAAGTAACCAAAATATCTTTACAAGCCCCAAGGCATGTCACAACTTTTGAGCACCCCTAATGTTTGGAAATTGAAAGTTGTAAAAATTGACACACCATTTCTCGATTAATTTTTTCCCCTTGTTTTGAAATGATTGCACTAAGCTGGATATCATATAGCAGGGGTCTCCAACCTTGGCAACTTTAAGCCTGCCGGACTACAACTCCCAGAATTCTGGGAGTTGAAATCCGCCAGGCTTAAAGTTGCTAAGGTTGGAGACCCCTGTCATATAGTACACGTAGTTCTTACTTACAATTGAGCCCAAAGTTTTTACGGGAAAGTGAAACATTTGTTAAGTGAATTTTGCCACAACTGTTAAATGAACCACTGCCGTCGCTAAAGTTAGTAACAGGGTTGTTCAGTGAATCTGGCTTCCCCATTTGACTCTGCTTGTCAGAAGCTCACAAAAAGTGATCACATGACCCTGGGACGTTGCAACCGTCATAAATACAAGTCAGTTGCTAAGCATCTAATTTTTGATCATGTGACTACATGGATGGTCATAAGTGTCAAAAATAGTCATCAGTCACTTTTTCAAAGCTGTTGTAACTTTGAACAGTCTGTAGGTCAGGGGTGTCAAACTGGCAGCCCACGAGCGGAAGCGTCAAGTGCAGGCCATGCCCGCCCCAGCTCCGCAAAGGGGAAAACGTCATGTGACAGCAACGTGATGCCGCAGATTTGACAATCGTGCTCTGGGTGAACTGTTATAAGTCAAGGACTACCTAAATCTTCAGATATTATATTACATACAATTTTACATTTATATTTATTTTTCTAGTATGATATTCCTAAATATAATTCAGAGATATGTCTATGGCTGAATGTTTAATTTGTTAAGTTTTTAGATGATTGGAAGACTTCTTTACAGTGTTCTGTGGTGTTTTTTTAATTTCCTAAGTTCTAGCAGTATTAATAAAATAGAGTCACTTCATTTTTTGAGAAAAAGAGGGGGAGACCTCTCACGCTGAATTTTTAATTCACAAACTAGATCTGCCTTTTGTCTTCCAAGAGCAACTAAAAAAAAAAACAGATCAAAGGAAAGCAAATCCCGTTAAAGCAAATATGGGGGGAAAACCACAAGTTTCAAATCACAGGAGAACCATCATTTGCATTGATCTAGTGGGAGAATAATCCTGAAACCAACACATCTCGGGTGTGTGTTTTCCTCTGTTAGTTTCAGCTACCTCCCCCAATACAATGATCCTTAAACTTTTCCAAAAATGATATGGTAAGAAATCAGAAATCTTGAAAAAATTTTTTAAGAGATTCAATCTCTTAAATCAGTGTTTTTCAACCTTGGTGGTTTGAAGATCTGTGGACTTCAACTCCCAGAATTCCTCAGCCAGCAGAGCTGGCTGAGGAATTCTGGGAGTTGAAGTCCACACATTTTCAAAGCACCAAGATTGAAAAACACTGTCTTAAATGACCAATATACAGAGATGTATTGCTCTATACATTGTTCTAAAAAAGAAAGACTAATATACAATGCAATTCCCAGCTTTAGTTATTGATAGCAGCAAGACTAAGGTAAAACAAAAATGCACAGAACGAAACTTCTCTATCACAAGAGGCCAACCAGAAATAATACTAAAAAAATCAATGATACCTTTGATAATAACCCAAATGTATTTTAGTTTTTACACATTATGATGCCCAGAGTTTTACTTAGTTATAAAATAAGTTCACACAGGAGATCATTTGGTCTCATACATATATCTGAAATGTTGAATATATTTTAAGTTTTTTATTATCAATGTTTTATTTCGAAATAAGCCTGTTTTGGATGAAATGGCTTATGTAAATAGTTTGTAGATACATCTGGTTAATTGTAGTATCAGAGTTACTAGCCTAGCCAATTTTATGCCTACAAAAATTTACATCTAGATCTTTATACGATTCTGTAACAATTACAGCATACTGAGTTAGTATATATTTCTGTTTTGTAAGATTGATACTGGTAATCTTTAATCTTTTTAATTGTTTTTTAATTATTGTATTTGTATCATTTTTTAACTTTGGTTGTACACTGCCCCGAGTCCTGGTAGGGAGAGGGGCGGTATAGAAAACTAATAAATGACAAATGACAAATACATAAAAACTGCCTGTATGTTACCTATAATTTTTATTTCTAAGTAAAACTGATTTTTTAATGAAGAAAGCATAATTATATATATATATATATATATATATATATATATATATATATATATATATATATATATATATATATATATATATATATATATAAATATGTGTGTGTGTAAGGTTTTTAAGCTGATAATTTTAAATAATAAATAAGGGAGACTAGGATAGATCTATTTCGAGCTAGTTAGCTCTCTTCAGCTAGCCATATCCTTACTGGGATTCGAACCAGGGAAGTATTACATGTGAGGCAGTGTAGTGGCAATTACAACTGCCTCACATGTAATACTTCCCTGGTTTGAATCCCAGTAAGGGTATGGCTAGCTGAAGAGAGCTAATTAGCTCGAAATAGATCTATCCTAGTCTCCCTTATTTATTATTTAAAATTATCAGCTTAAAAACCTTACACACATGTAAAGAAAAGACAATGAAACAAATAGCTTTCTGTCGGTATGGTCTCTGGTGATGAGCCGAAAGACAGAAAAGAAAGCAGTATGCTTTTTCCCTTAATTGGGGCTTAACAGGGTGTTGGTAGAATAAACTATGAGTCTGTTTTGGTCTTCCCTACAGATAGAAATTACATATGAATGCGTCCTGTCGCTCTGAAACAAAACATTAGGGAAACATTTTGCTTCCCATAAATGCTGGTATCCAGGGGTGAGATTCAAATTCTTTAACAACCGGTTCTGTGGGTGTGGCTTAGGTGGTGGGCGTAGCTTGATGGTCATGTGACTGGCTGGGCATGGCCAACTCAATATCACTCACATTGAAGCACACATCTCCTCGCCTGGCCTCTCATGACTGT
Source organism: Bungarus multicinctus (assembly GCA_023653725.1). NCBI lineage: Eukaryota > Metazoa > Chordata > Lepidosauria > Squamata > Elapidae > Bungarus > Bungarus multicinctus. The sequence continues at coordinate 81,119,336 of CM042844.1, read as the reverse complement.
GGGGATGCTGCAACAGTTGTAAGTGTGAAAAATGATCATAAGTCACTTTTTTCAGTGCCATTGTAACTTTGAATGGTCACTCCACACAAGCAAAGTACCAGCAAAGGAAGGGGAAAAAACTCCAGAGACATTCCTGAGATAGGAAGTCCAGTCCTGCCAAGAATGTAATAAGGGTTAACGGAGAGGCAGTTTCTGTAAGCAACTCCAGAATGTTTCCTTCCTGCCTTCCTTACAGGATTAGGCCAGTAATTTCTTCTAACAATCAGTTCTCTGAACTGCTTAGAATGTTAACAACTGGTTCTAGCAAATAGGTGTGAACTGGTAGAATCCCACCCCTGCTGGTATCTTACATACCTGGAAGATTTCCCTTTGAGATCGTATCAGTATCCAAATTATATGTATCTTGGAGTCGTAAGAGCGCTTTGCCAGCACCAGTCTGATCTTCATCATCAGGGAAAACCAGCCGTTGAACTGTCATGTTGGAAATAAACCCTAAAAATAATTTTAAAAGGGGGTTCTTAAAGTAGATAAATTATTTTTATTATAGTCACAGACCAGCATTACAAATAAAAGCATTTAAAATAATGATAAAAGTAAATAAAAAAATAAAAACAGACAAATAATATGATTAGTGATTATCAATGGGCAGTCAGCCTAATTTTGCATACAGTGTAACCATTTCAGAGAAACTACATCGGACTGACCTGACCACAGAACTACATATTCAGAGAAACTACATCGGACTGACCTGACCATAGAACAGAGAAAAGGTTCAATTTTTTCCTAGGTATTTTATCAGGTGAGGTGTTACAAAGTGGGTGTGTGAGTCCTTATAGAGCAGGGGTGTCAAACGCAAGGCCTGCTAGCTGGATCCAGCCTGTAATGTGGTCAGATCTAGCCCACGGAGCCGGCCTGGAAAATGTAAGGGGCTGGCCACGTCGCTTTGGCCCAGTCTACCCAATGCAGAGAGGAAACATCAGGCCAGCATGGCTTCGGCCCAGTTTACCCAATGCAAAGAGGAAACATGACAGCAGTTTGGAAAGTGGCGTCAAGCTGGCCACACCCACCCAGTCGGCCACGCCCACCGCCCCGTGGTCAACCACAGCCCTGATGCGGCCCTCAATGAAATTGAATTTGATACCCCTGTTATAGAAGGTTCACCATAGCAGGACATGAGTTGTAGCTTCAATACTGCCTTGACTACAGGGGCACAATCTCAACTCATGTGCCTTTTTTTTTTCCTATCAACCCTTCAAAACTGCTGCAAGAATTGCATTATGGTATTCTCAGTTCCTCTATATGGATCACAATTCCAAACCTATCTCTCATCCGCTTGTCTTTTCTCCCCATCTTTGTCCATAATTTATCTTCCTCTTCTTCCTCTCAGCTGCTTCCAGACTGATGACTGGCTCATGGATGCTTTAGGCATGACTAAACCTGGATCCAGTCCCAGATTTTTTTGAGGGGAGGAGGGGATAATGTCACCGTCTGCAGCCTTCTTGTTATAAATCACCTTCTTTTTGATAATGGAAGTGATATTAGTTTGTAAGAAAAATGGGTTACGGGTCAAATGCGTACTTTACATAACTGCAATAAGGCTTAAAATATTGTTATGGTTCAGTAACAATTTCTTTTGACTATTTCTGGAATACACGGGAGTATTATAAATTTATATGGATGTGTAAAATTGATAGTTTCAACGACGGAACAGAATAGAATGACAGAGTTGGAAGAAGATCTTCTAGTGACTCAGGGGTGTCAAACTTGATTTCATTGAGGTCCACATCATGGTTGTGTTTGACCTTGGAGGGCCGGGGGTGAGGGAGTGGCCGGGGTGGCCGTGACACAGGACTCTTGTTGGGGGCACCTGCAGTGGCCAAGTGCTAAGGCAGGACTTCCCTGGGACCTTCCCTCACTCTCATTGTAATCTCCTTCCTTCCTTCCTTCCTTCCTTCCTTCCTTCCTTCCTTCCTTCCTTCCTTCCTTCCTTCCTTCCTTCCTTCCTTCCTTCCTCTTCTTTTTCCTTCCCACTTCATTCTCCTTCCCTCTTCCTTCCCCTCTTTCCTTCTTTTTCCTTCCTTGCTCTCTTCCCATCTTCCCTTCTTTTTCCTCATCTTTCCTCTTTCCCTCTTCCTGTCCCTTCTTGCATGCTCAAATGCTTCTCCTTTTGTTTTGTTTTTAGTTGTTTTGATAGCTCTCTGCCAGCGAAAAAGGAGTTTTCATTGGCATAGGCACCGCAGGCCGGTCCTTCTGCTGTTTCAAGGCCGGTCCTGCAGGCCAGATCTAAGCAACCCACAGACCAAAGTCCAACCCCCCCCACCAATGGTCTAGTCCAACCCCTGTATTATTCTGGAGAAATAGCTCCTCAGTTTTTTCTTAAAAACCTCCAGTGATGGAACACCCACAACTATTGGAGGCAAGCTTTTCCATTGATCAATCGTTAATTGTTCTTGCTGGTATGAAATTTCTTCTTAATTCTAGGTTGAATCTCTCTTTCATAAGTTTCCAAAAACAAACAAAAACTTCCCTCCCCCCATATCAATAGATCCTTTTGTGAAGTGGGGGTGTTTCAGCAGTTTTTAAGAAGAAATTCTTCAAGAATTAGAAGCACAAGTCAAGAAAAAAAACTATGGTTCTCAGAAAACAGTATGTTTTACATATTCTTGTATATCTTATCTAACCTTACAACCACCTTTGCTTTCATTGGCTTCTACCTTTAATAAATACATATGAAGAAACACAATTTTCATTTTATGAGTTCCTTTTCCTCTCTGGGGGAGGGGAGGTTTTTAGAACAATTTAGAACAATTTCTTTAAATAAATCTAAAACCATTCTGCTTTTCTTTTTATGATTATATAAGCTATTGTCTATACTTTAGGTTGTTCATAAGATTGTTGTTCTCATTTGCTGTATTAAATTTAAATATTTATTTAGTTGGGAGACTTTGCCTAAAGTATTAGATTACTAAACATTTAATTGTAATCAAGTATATACAAAACATGTGTTCTAAAGCTAACTGAAATATCCCAAGTATATACAAAACATATGTTCTAAAGCTAACTGAAATATCCCATGTATTTCCCAAAAGGGACCAATGAATCCAAGATAGTGCTTGTATTTCCAAAAATGGATTGTTCAGTATATCTTGAGCCCTACAACTTCATTTGGCTGAAACAAGCCACTTCCAAAAATATACAAAGTGCATACAGTGTGTAATGTACATACAGTATAATACATCAGTGCTTACATACATAAATCCACCCTATTGCAGGATAAATAATGGGATAGTTTCATAGATTTCTAAAAAAGGAAATGGTTTTATACTTTTCCCACCAACACTGACAGAGCAAGTCGTTAGTATCTAAAATGAGAGCAAATCCCATTCCCTTCTGCGCTGATGATGCAATCTAGTTTGGTAAAGAAATGTCTGCAAGGAAACAACCAAGCTGAGAGCATCAAAAGACTCCACAGTTCAACCCTGAGCTACAAATATTCTCTTCCACCAGTTTTACACTTTATTAGAATTTAATTACTTATACAGTAAAAGCATAATTCAATACTAAAATTAAATTGAATACATTTAATGCAGAACACCTTTTTTTGTCAATAAAGAGGCATTTGTTCTTTCCCGGCCAGAAAAGCAAGTTCTGGGATGGAAGGAGTTATTCCAACAAGAAGAAAGCTTAGATTTTTAGGCGAGCTCAGAAGCAAAGAAAGCACAGGTAGTCTTAAACTTACAACCGTTTGTTTAGTAACCATTTAAAGTTACAACAGCATTGAAAAAGTGACTTACAACTCGTTGCCACACTTGTAGCATCCTAATGGTCAAGTAATAAACATCCAGGCACTTGGCACCTGGCATGGTTCACTTAACAACTGTGGCAAAAAGACATGACTTGTGTAACAACTCGCTTGCTTAGCATGGAAATCCAGGTCTTAATTGGGTTGTAAGTTGAGGACTATCTGAACTTAGTTGTTTTCTTTTGAATATGTGATTGCTAAGAAGCTAATGCTGCAAGGGAATAAAATAGATTACTGATAATGACATTCGTCAGTAATTTGCAATATTATCCTTGATGTAACTCCAATCTCATCATAAAGGAAACCAACCATTGTTGGTATTTTATGTTATTATGAAGAATAACAACTGAACTCAGGAAGAGAGAGGCTCCCATTCAGATGTAATTAGTAAACACTGCCTTGGTGTGTTCTAAACTTATTTATAGTTATATCCTCTGGTCACTTCCAGCCAGAAGTATCCATTACCCTGGCATTTGGGCAAAATACAAATAGTTGCGCTGCTTAGACTGGAAGATCTAATACCAAATTAGTTAAGCATTCTTGAGATTCTTCCCAGTGAATTCACCCCTAAGACATGAACTGAAATCCAGATTTCTTTGGCTACTCGATGTATTTAATGATCGACTGCTTACCAGCAGACATGTCCTTCAAGACCAAATTCTCAAGCTCATTCCACTCGGTGTTCAGTCGTTTCATCAACTTGAATGCATTCACCGGATGTCCCAAAAATCCCTCTGGGTCTTTGGTTGCAGTATCTGTCAGCTTATCCAACCTCTCAGCCCACCTAAGCATAGGAAATAAAAACTTAGTAAATTATTAAGCCAACGTTACGAATAACATGAATACTTACATCCAAACACATATGCATGCTCATACACACTCTATCATGAAGTATATACACTTTTGAGTTTGTTCTTAATAAAATGAATTTTGTTTATATTTATTTTATGTTTAACTATCCAATCTTTAAAATGTATACAAATAAGTGAAGTCGGCGAACACATGCAATACAGCTTCCTCCTCCTATTTTTACCACAACAACAACCTTGTGAGGTGAGTTGGGCTGAATGTGTGTGACAGGCTCAAGGTCATTTAGCTCAGCAGTTCCGTAACCTTCCTGGTTTCAGGGCCCAGCTTTGGAACAAAAATTGTTTTTCACGGACTGGTAGCGGGGAATGGTTTTACAAGCGCAACCTAAATCGTTCGCAAGCACAGATGAAGCTTCACGCACTCATCTGCCACTTATGTGACCTGGTTCCTAACAGGCTGCAGACCAGTACTGATCTGAGGCCCAGGGGTTGGAGACCCCTGATTTAGTTGGTTTTCATAACTAAGTGGGGACTTGAACTCACAGTCTTCCACTTTCTAGCCTGAAGAATTAACCATCAGACCAAACTGGCTCTGATACATATCACATCTTATACCACGGGTGTCAAACTTGTGGCCCGTGGGCCGGATGAGTCACATGCTTGTCCCACCCAGTTTAGCGAAGGGGAAAGAAGTCCCGATATGTCACATGACACCACCGTGACACCGCAAGTTTGACACCCCTGTCTTACACCATATATATCCTATCTTTTCTCCAGGAGTTCAAGACGACTTACATGAAAACCTCTATTTTATGCACTGTGAGGTAGATGTCTATGGTAATTCTCAACCATCCATGTCATGATTGTCCTTGAAGGTGCTTTTTCCAAAGGGCAACTGAGCTTTCATTCTGAAAACATTTCCCTTCTCATCCACTGAACTGAACCAATGAACTGAAGAGGTTTCTTGGATAAGAAGGGAAACATTTTCAAAGAGAAAACAAAGAAAAAGCCGCTCTGGGACACTGTGAGGTAGGTTGAGCTGAGAGAGACTGAACTTACCCAATTGATTTTAATAATGCTCTTGTTTTTTTCAAAGATATGAAACAAACGAGGGAATGAACCTCAGGAGCACTTACTGAAATGCCATGACTCAGTATAGACATTTATCTCTGAAGATCTTCAATGCACTTTTACAAAAATTGTAGAGAGAATCTAACCCTTAAAAAATGGTAGATATAGTTTTACTCACAAAACAGCCATGAAATTAATTAGCATAAGTTTTTTTTAATTTTGGCTGGTATAGAACACTGCTAAATATTAGTATTCAAAGAATTACATACTGCCTTAATTGTTCCAACTTGCTTTCTTCTGCCTTGATATAGTCTTTCAGTGATATCACCAGGTCCTTTTCTGTATGAATCAAGTCTGTCATATGACCTAAAAGACAGGTCAATACAATTAGTATGTTTATGAACATTGCTATGAAATTCTACCAACCTTTCTGATCAACAATCTCAGCATCTTAGCCACTAGGTAACCATGTTTGAATCCCTAGCACCATGTAACGGAGTGAGCTCCCGTTACTTGTCCCAGCTTCTGCCAACCTAGCACTTCGAAAGCATGTAAAAAATGCAAGTAGAAAAATAGGGACCACTTTGGTGGAAGGTAACAGCGTTCCGTGTGCCTTCGGTGATTAGTCATGCCGGCCACATGACCACGGAGACGTCTTCGGACAGCGCTGGCTCTTCAGCTTTGTAATGGAGATGAGCACCGCCCCCTAGAACTGGAAATAACTTTAACTTTACCTATGAAACTCTAACAGTTTTAGAACAGAAATTACAAAACTTTTAATATTTAAAAGCCAACAAGCCCAAATAAGTAATTTTGCAGTTACTTTCTTGCATTTTTAAAAAATTATCGTGAGCATTTTTTTCTTCGCTATGGAAGCATTAAATTAATCTTTCCTATTTTGTTAGGTAAGAAGACTATTACCAGAATAAACTACAGATGAATGCAAGCTGCAAGGCAGCAATCTATTTTGCCACTCATGTCTGGCAAATACAGCAAAAATAATTTTATACTGACCTGCTGAAATTAAATTACTCCGGTATACTGTCCTAGATTTTGAATGCACAAACCAGTTTCTCAATGGAAGGTTTATAACAGATTAACCTATACTCATAATTTTGCAGCTCTTATTATCTGTTTGCTTTTTGTAGTTCAAATAGTCATTTCATGGGAAAGTCAATGAAACAAAAATTTAGAATTTCATACAGATTAGTAAGCATATAGCTAGAACCTTACTTTTTATTCTTTCCAGCCTCGCATTCATTCAAGTTAATTCTAGATATTAAATCCGCAGCGCTCGCAGGTATATCAAAAAAGCACAAATACTCTACTATAAAGCCACCAGCCATACATCTAACTTAACATTTGCTATCAGAATTGAAGACAGGTGGATTATGTTGATTGTTTTCGTAAGTTCAAACAAGGCAATAGCCATGTATATTTGTTGAACTGTGATTCATATTAATCATTCTAAGGTAAATAAGTATATCTAATGTTGATATAATATTAATTTTTTTTTCTATAAGCAGAGTGGATGCCAGAAATGCCATAGAAACAGAATTGTGGCATGTACAAACAGGAAGAAAAAAATAAAGATTATTTTTTTTTAATTTACTGATTGTGGATTGAAATAAAATTAGTTATAGACAAAGTGCTATCGCATGTGTCAGATTATATGCTTAGCCATTTTGCTGGACATTGCAAAGACGCCAAATATATTCAACCAATTCAGAAATGTCACCAACAGATCTTAACACATATTCTTAGGCAGTTCTCCCTTTACCAATAAGAAGCAATACTAAAATATAACCAACAGAATTCATGTACACTGGTAATAGTATTTCCAACATATTTTTACTGCTTCTTGAGAACTTATACCTATGGCATGTTATTATTTGCTGGGGGGGGGGGGTGTTTGGTTGTTGTTTTTTTAGCACATGGCACGTGTTAGCTAGCAATCACCGAGGTGGCTGCCTGTCTCTGTGAATGTAATTTTTTTGGGCGGTATTTTTTTTACCCGCAGGACGCCTGAATGCCGGTAGACAATTTGGGGAAGCTCCTTTCTTGTCCCTACGCGATAATTCGCTCACAGGAATCAAGCCGACCTCAGCCTTGCGCAGGCCCAGCGTCTTACCATATGAGCCACCGTAGTCCCCATTTACTGGTATTTTTATATAACGCTTACATTTTGTGACTATTCTAGCCTTCAGCAGATGGATAACTAATATAATCCAAGCAATTAATTTACCTCACCTTTGGTGCTGTTATTGCTTAATCTGTTAGAAGTAGAATGTTGTTAGAAGTGCTTACAAGCATCACTTACCAATTGAAGTGAAGAAATCTGTATGAGCATGAGAAGAAGGTAGTAGAATCCAGAGGACCAGAAGATACCACTCCCTTGAGACCATCATAGTTTCACTATTGATTTGCCTTAACACACCTACAAATACAATTTTAATACAATTATGAAGAAAGGTTCATTTCTTAATTACCCAAAATATTTTCCCTATGGATTTTCATTCTACAAAAAATACATACATCACAATATTTGTCCTGAGCAATATTTCAATATTTGTACTGGCACGACTTCTACCTCCTCCTTCAACAATTAAAGAGGAGAATATAAAGGCTCTTTTCAGAATATTTTGGTGTTTAAGATTAGTACAGATCATTCTGAGCTCCAAATTTTTGTTGCTAAGCAAGACAGTTAAGTGAATTTTTCCCCATTTCACAGACTTTCTTGCTACAGTTGTTAAACAAATCACTGGTTGTTAAGTGAATCTGGCTTTAGCAGTTGTTAGCAAACATAGTTGTTAGATGAATCCCCATTGACTCTATTCGTCAGAAGGTCCCAAAAAGGTGATCACATGACCCCAGGACACTGCAACCGTTATAAATACATGCCAGTTGCCAAACATTCCAATTTTGATCATGATCATAAGAGTGAAAAATAGCTAAGACTTTTTTTTTCAATGCTGTTTTAACTTCAGATGGTTACTAAATGAATGGTTGTAAGTCAAGAACTACCTGTAAACTACATGGGTGAAAATAAGCATTTTAAATCCAAATTCAAGCTGTATTTCTGAAATCCAGAGTACATTCAAAGATAAAAATCAGTTCCTAGATATGCCATCCTATTACCTGTGCGTAACACTGTATATGCCCTCAACATAGTAAATTATCTGGTGCAGAATTATGCAGTAAACAAGCTACCAGATGAATTATGAAAGCTACAGCTAAACATTTCTGAAGATACATGTTAGCAACTCAATTTATTTTGTTATTCCTCTGCAATAGAATTGATGATATACCGCTATTACGGTAAAATTTAATCAACCTTGTAAATCTATCAAATGCTATAGACTTGGTTTAGGAGAAGTCAGTGTAAGGACTTGCTTATTTTCCCACATTGTGTACTTTCTATAAAAGCCATTTTTCTATTAATGGTTATTCCAGCTGCAGTCCTATAAATCATACCATGGTCATTACACATGAGTAATGTTTTATCTCCAGAGTCATTCAAGGCTCATTTAATATATATTGCATTCTCCATCCCTTTCTCTCTCTCTCTCTCATAAGCCCATTGTTTCAGACATTTTTCATTCTTTCAGCGAAGCTCTTACAAAAGCACTTCTGACTTTTTTTGTCCCATTTACTCTGGCATTTAGAAATGATGCAATTATTAATCATGCAAAAACTTGGGAAAGTTGTCCTATTATAAAAAGAGGTTCTCATTCCTGAATACCTATATCTATATACATGAACACCTAAACAGTTTGAAATAGAAATATAATATTCACGATTCTGTTTACTGGGTTTTAGGTGTGAAAACATCGGGGATCAATCAAGAAAACAATATATAGCCCTTTAAACATATAATTCATAATTTTTTGCATTAACTGAATGTTGACATTTGGGGGAAAATAAAGAATTTTAATACAATCAGGACAGAATAAGGTGCTGAAAACAACAGTGCAAATCAAAAGCAAAATTATTCCCTGCTTGAGATTATTTTTAAGAAATGGACTGGAGACTATAATCACAAAGTAAGGACAAGAACTATACCTGATCTCATTTTATCCAATAGCAATAGCACTTAAGATTTATATACCTCCCCATAGAAACACTCTCTGGGTGATTTATAATATCACCCAACAATCAGGGTGCAAGATGCAAAGGAAATAATTGCTAAAATATATAAATGTTTATCAAAATTTGAAACAGAGGAAAAATACATCAAAGAATGCATAATAAAGTGAATTAAAACTTTGGTTATAATATACAAATGGAACAATGGGAAAATATGCAAAATCATTGAAAATTTTCTTAATGTTTATAAAATGTTTATAAAATGATGCACCATGTACCCTATCCAGAATGCATGAAGTACTTCAAATTTATGTTGGAAGCGTAAGCATCAAGAACAAGATAATTTTGTCATGCTTGCCAGATATGTAAGAAAGCTAGAAAATATCTGGTTCAAATGCATACATTGATTCAGAGGATTTTAAAGATTAAATTCAGTTGAAAGCAGAACTTTCACTCCAGGAACTAATGGATAAACAGTTAGAAAAAAGCCATGAAATACTGTTTTTACATATGATAACAGCAGCAAGAATATTATATGCACAAAGGCAGAAAGATTTGGAAATACCTACAACGGAGGAATGGTTGATAAAGACAACTGAACTTGCTGAAATAGCAATAGTACTTAGACTTATATACCGCTTCACAGTGCTTTTACAGCCCTCTCTAAGCTGTTTACAGGGTCAGCCTACTGTCCCCAACAATCTGGGTCCTCATTTTATCCACTTCGGAAGGATGGAAGGCTGAATCAATTTTGAGCCTGGTGAGATTCGATCTGCCAAATTGCAGGCAGCTGGCAGTCAGCAGAGGTAGCCTGCGATACTGTACTTTAACCATTGCGCCATCAAGTTTCTAAATGGCTAAATTGACTTGTTAGATTAGAGCAGAGGTCTCCAAACTTGGCAACTTTAAGACTTGTGGACTTCAACTCCCAGAATTTTGGGGACCCCTGGACTAGAGAAAAGACACTATCTGCATTTATAAGTTACTGGAAACCCCTTGTAGAATCTTTGTGTAAAAGCAAGAACAATGAATCTATGACTTGTGGTTTTGATGATTAAACAGGATACATTTTAGGGGAAAAAATAGAATATAACTTGGGAGAGAAGGTAACTAAAATATAATTGTACTTACAACTGTTCTGAAGAAGATTGGAAGCCACTTCTTTATCTTTCTTTATATTTTTTCTTTCTTTTTTTGTCTACTTTTTTCTTTCAGCATTTTTAGCTTTTTCTCTCCCTTCCTCTTTCATTTTATATCCATCCACCCAGTGTTAAACTAATTAAGAATGTTCTTTTGTTAAAATAGACAGGATGAGTTTTGGCAAAACTTTTCTGAATTAACTTTATCCAAATCAAATGTTCATTATGCTTCAGGGATTTTAGGATCCCTGATTGAAACTGGCACCGTACTGGTACAATGCAATCATATTTATCTCCACTAAAAACTACCTCTTCTCAAAAAGCAACATTTGAAATTTTATACCGTATTGCATTCCCTCTACCCCCCAAAAAACTTACTATAGAATTCTGCACTGCAATCCTGCTTTTTACTAGGTACAACAATGTGTTTTCAACCAGGACTACAAGTAATTTGCAGCATGTTCTGCAACATAGGGACAATGTTATATAAGTAGTCCTTGACTTACGACCACAATTGTGTCCAATACTTGTGTTGCTAAATGAGACATTTATTAAGTAACTTTTGCCCCATTTTATGACTTTTCTTGCCACAGTTGTTAAGTGAATCATTGCAATTGTCAAGTTAGTAACCCAGTTGTTAAGTGAATCTGGTTTCCTAATTGACTCTGCTTGTCAGAAAGTTGCAAAAATTGATCACATGACTCTGGGACATTGCAATAGGAATATGATCCAGTTACCAAGCATCTGAATTTTGACCACATGATTATGGAGATGCTGCAACGGTTGTGGGTGTGAAAAAGTTATACGTCACTTTTTTCACTCCTGTTGTAACCTTGAACGGTCACTTAAAGAACTCTTGTAAGTTGAGGACTACCTGTAAAGTAATGACCAATGGCTATCTAATATGGCCACCTAACCTCTGCAGGTTCTCAAAGATTTCTCAGACCACAGTTGAATACTTGAATTTCAGTAGTTACCAATCCCTTAAAATGAGCTTAAGATCAAAGGGAGTCACCGATAGCAATGAACTACCTATTGCTGAGACCCACTACACAATATTATGGCTAGTTTGTGGACATCAAAAAGATTTACTATCCCTCTATCATAACTCTCAGAATTCCTGATCAGCAGAGATCATACTAGCTAAGTATTCTCAGGATTTGGCCTCCTGCATTTTGAAGGGACCAAGGTCGTGGGGATACTTTTGAGAAGTTCTTATTACTCTGTTCCATACATGCTGTGACCCTATCTTGCAGAAACCACTAAAGCATGAGCTGAGAATTGCAAAACTCAAACTCCTGTGGAGTAAATAAATTAATACAATGGTACCTTGGTACTCAACGGCTTTAAAACTCATTGAATTTGTGAAAATGTCCAGGTACTCATTGTTTGTTTGGTATTCAACATACAAGCTAGAACTTTTCAGTTCTGACTGCCATGTGACTCACTATATTATTCCTTATGGGAAAAAATTGTTTGGCACTCATCTTTTTGTTACCGTGCCACCCAGAATTAATTAATGATGAGTACCGAGGTACCAACTGTATATTTTACTTGTTTTGGCAAGTTACTTCATTAATTAGGCAGGTCATAGTATACAATCTCTATTCCAATGTAATTATCATGTCAGCAAACTAGAAACTATATTTTAGTTTCTAATTAAGAGATCAGTATTTTACTACAATCTTAAATGTACTTGTTAATAGTATTTTCTATGTAGAAGAAAACCCTAAAGCATTTGGAGATTGGTGATTTAATAAAGAAATTATTTAGTGATAAAGAAATTTCAAGGGATAATTAAAAGGGCAGAAAATTTTCTTTAATGGGATAGAAAAAGCTCATTCACTTATCTATAGCTCCAGCCCATCAGCCTCAAACATTGTTCTATCTTAAAATAGAATCCATCTGTGGATATCATATATACTCAAAGAAAGTATGCATTTGCAATACAGATAGTCCTCGACTTACAATCCCAATTGAGCTCAAAATTTCTGTTATTGAGCAAGGAAGTTGTTAAGTGAGTTTTGCCCCATTTTATGTCCTTCCTTGCCACAGTCAACTGAATCACTGCAGTTGTTAAGTGAATCTGGCTTTCCCATTGACTTTGCTTATCAGAAGTTCGCAAGAGGAGGTTACATCACCCTGGGGACACTACAACCGTCATAAATACATGCCAGTTGCCAAGAGTCTGGATTTTGATCACAGGACCATGGGCCATTGCAACCGTCTTGTGAAAAGCAGTCATAAGTCACTTCTTTCTGGGCTGTTGTGACTTTGAACGGTCACTAAACGAACTCTTGTAAATTGAAGACTACCTGTAAAGTAATGACCGATGGCCACCTAATATCTTCACCTCTGCAGGTTCTCAAAGTTTTCTGAGACCACAGTTGAATATTTAAATTTCAGCAGTCACCAATCCCGTCAGAATGACTTTTAATCAGACCATTCGGTACATCAAATTCAAGAAAATCCTAAGTTTGCCTACTTTTGTCATTCGTCCCACTACACAATATTATGGCTAGTTTGTGGACATCAGAAAGGTTTACTATCCCCTCTATCATAACTTTCAGATGTGTGGACCAAGTCTGGGAAGTTGAAAAACATCCTGGAAAAATTGGCAAATGATGTCTGGATTGCCTCCCAAAAAACAACGGGGATATTAGCCAATGAAATTGCCAGGAATCCATTTAGACTTAGGAAATGTTACCTTTTTAAAACAACTTTGCGATCATGCAATAAGCCTTTCTATAGATGGAGCAAGTGCTATTTGTAATATGGCATTTGGGGTTAGCATATTTTGCTGCCTCCGTCTTCCGAATAAATCAAAACCAGTTTATAAATAAAGATCCTGGTAATTTATTACACTGTGTAAGTATCCTGTCTGTATGGATTTGAATTCATTAAAAACATGAAAAAAGGACAATATTAATGAAGGAAAAATGAAACCACTTCAAAAGACGTCTAATCATTCAAGACCTTTCAACAAAGGTCCCAAGACATTGGATGGGCTGGGAAATAGTCTAGCTCAGGGATTTCCAATCTTGGCAACTTTAAGAGTTGTGGACTTCAACTCCCAGAGTTGAAGCTTTGCTGGCTGAGGAACTCTGGGAGTTGAAGTCCATAAGTCTTAAAGTTGCCAAGATTGGAGACCCCTGGCCTAGCTGAAACAGACATTGATGTCTTCTTTATTTGCCTGCCTATTTTTCTTATTTCTTCCAACAGAACAGTGTGTGAGTGGACAGTAAATGTATAAATAGAGTCTGGCTTTATGGACCAGTGGCAGCAGCAACAGAAGGGTGGGGGGAGAAGGGATGGTTCCATGTAAGGAACCCATGCAAGTGTGCTCACCCACTGCTTGCATGGCCCAGTTCCAAATGGACCATGGACCGGTAAAGGGGCACAGCCCAGGGATTAGACCTCTGTTCTAATGTCTTTACTGCTGTCCTACAGTCCAGAATAGTTTCTATAGTTTCAACAATTTCTTACACAGAACACAAAGTGGTCTAGAATGCAATCCAGGATAGATACGTTCCCGTAGGGTCGGCCTCCTCGGGGTGCCGCCGGCTGGAAGGCTGGCGACCCCAAGGGTGCGGGCCTTCTTGTTGGGGGCACCCTCCCTCTGGAACGAATTACCCCCAGAGATGAGAACCATCCCTGATCTCTTGACCTTCCGGCGCGCGTTGAAAACCTATTTATTTCATCAAGCCGGTCTGGCCTAGGATTTTTTAGGGGATTTTTAATTCGGTCTCGTTTGGTTTTAGCTTTTAACCCCCTTTATATTTTTTAGCTTTTCAGCCTTTTATATTTGGTTTTTTAATTGTTTTTAATGCTGTACTGTTTTTTGTATTTTAATTTGGCTGTGCACCGCCCTGAGTCCTGTCAGGGACATAGGGCAGTATATAAGTTCAATAGATAGATAGATAGATAGATAGATAGATAGATAGATAGATAGATAGATAGATAGATAGATAGAAATAGCTAGATAACTGATAGCTAGTTAGTACAGATAGCTAGATGATAGCTAGATAGCTAGACAGACAGACAGACACTGGTAGATAGCTAGACAGGCAGGCAGACAGATACCGATAGATACATAGATAAATAGATACAGATTTATTTATATGAAGTACCTAAATAAATGTAAATTGTAGCATTCTCAAAATTGTTGCCTTTTAGATATGTTAAGGCCCCACTCCTTTCCATTCAATCATGTCTAATTCTTAGACATTGACTGGACAAGACTCTGTAGTTTTCTTGGCAAGGTTTTTCAGAAGTGGTTTACTACTGTCTCCTTCCTGAGAAAAAGTGATTGGCTTAAGATCATCCAGTGGGTTTTGTGCCCAAAACAGTACTAGAACTCACAGTCTCCAGGTTTCTAGCTTTATGCCCTAACCACTACACCAAACTATCTCTTTTGCATTAAGCCTACAGTTCTCAAAATTCCCACCAAACATAACTAATCCATGTGGCAATGAATTTGAAAGTTGAAAGTCCCAGCACATAGGAAAGCCATCTTTTGACCATATCCTATGCACATCCCAGTAATATAATCACATCCCGGATAATATAATCACCATATGATATGTAAGTATGTATAATAAAAGTATAATCATTACAAACATATTATCAAAATATTTTTGTTGTCTTTGCTGACACTGCATCTGTATTTTAATTATTTTGAAATACAATGGAATCTTGTACTACTACTATAAGAAATTTTACAATACATTGATATGGAAGCCATTCTAGACGAGATGATATATGTCTATGAGAATCCAATATACCGTAGAATTAAAATATAATATAATCACATCCCGGATAATATAATCACTACTAATATTACATTGAGTGCTGCACGATTTAGTTACATAGTATCTTCAGATAGTTTTACGCAAGAAAAATAAATCTTATGTGCCCATTTCAGGTTCAAATCAATCTGAGCGTTAATGGAATTTGTGAAGAAGTCAACCAATGATAATGCATCCATACAAATCTTTATGAAACAAAAGCTCTTATCATTTTTCTATCCTCCTGACTAAGAATGCGGAATTTAATGATTCAAAAATGTTACTTAGCATTAGGCAATACAACTTCCTCAGAAAAGTATTGTGAAACATTTGGAGGGAAATCAAATACTATAGAGAATCAAGAAATGAATTTATTCAATTTTTAAATTTGGATTTATACATCTTTCTATTCAAATTTATCCAAAGAGGCTAAGAAAAAAAAAAGCAACATAATTATGCATTTTTGAAAGTATAGATTTTTCATTGGCCTGAAAGTGCATATTATTCATATTTAGTAAGCAAATAGTAAGAAGGCAAAAACTTTCTTGCCAGAAATTTCTAATGTGAGCAAAAGGTTAATGGAAAAATGCTACTGCCACGTCTCCCAAGTCATGTCCTGTAATGGACACTTGGCTTCAAAATTCTTTCTTAGCAAAGTCTGAAAAAGTGCAACTGAACACGAAAAGGTTAAATTACTACGTAAACTATTCTTTTTATGACCTCTTCCACCCATACCCCTCCTTTGTTCCCACTTATTGGCAAGAAGATCTACTGTATTTTCAGTACTTTCAGTAGTGAAGATTTCAGCATAGGAACTTTTCCAAATATCAGTCCAATGCCTTTTCTAGAAGGTGCATTTCATCATCTTCTTTTTTTAAGAAATCAAATTACTACCCTGACTTGGCTAACCTCAAAAGCAAAGCTCTGAGATCTAGTTAAGCTAGAGGATTTTTTCGAAGTGGTTTTGCATCCATCCTGAAACGAGGGCAACGCCAATAGAGATGAACCATCTCTTTTCCCCAGTAAATCTTAAGAGAAGATTTGGAGATTCTATATGGAAGGATCAGATTTCTTCCCGAGGGGCACTTAATCTGTTAAAAAAAAAAAAAAATCGGAACCGCGAAGAAGTCTCTAAAGTGCTTGCCTTGAGGAAGGAAGGCTATGAACCAAAGTTGGAACGTATGTAAAGGATCCCCGTCCACGTCAGCCACAGATGTCTCCGTCCTTTTAGAGCATAAAGGGAGCAAAGCAATCTTCTGGCTTGCTCTCGACAAGAGAGGACAAGTCGGGGAGTTAGTTATCCCTAGGAAATGATCCCTCCAGGGCTCGCACGCTCCTCGGTTGCAGAGTTGGCTCAACTCCCGGGTTCACGGAGGGGAGAAAAAAAAAAAAAAGATCTATCTGCGGGATCCGGAGGAAACGATGGTCCCCAAAATCGGTCCATCGATCAACTTCGGATGAACCAGATCTCCCATTCAAGGGAGCTCAACGAGCCTTTGCAAAAGACAAAAAAAAAGAGAAACGAAAGAGCCCGAGGACATCGGAGCAAAGAAAGGCTAAAGCATGCACGGGGACTTTCCGTGACAAGAGAAAAAGAAGGGGGTGGGTGGGAGATAAAGGGAGGCTTGACACGCGAGGCAGCATCCTCAAGGGAAGTTTCATATTCAGACGTGCGCTGGTCCCGCATCTAACTTAGGTTTCCCCGCAAGGAAGCGAAAGGAAAACAAGACGAGGAGCTTTCGCCCTATTGGGAAGAAGCGAACGGAAGCCTTGCTCATCCAGGCCAGAGCGGAATCGAGTACGCCAGCGCGGCCACCTACCTCGGAGAAGAGCCGCCGCTCGAACTGTCGCCGCTCGCTCCCAAGCAGGCCCCTTTCGGAATGCTTCTCTCGACTTGGCCCCGCCCACCAGGCTCCGGGGGCGTTCCTTGGAACGCGGCGGCGGCCGCGAGCGGAACGGCGGGAGCGCCTACGTGAGATGGGTCACACACAGGCGGCCGAGCGGGCCTAGAACTGCGCAAGCGCGAGCGACGCTTCGCTGGTCCCCGGCCTACTCTGAAGTAACGTGCCAGACGAGTAGCGGATGAAATGGGGGGAATGTTAAAAGGAGATTAGGATGGGCTGGGGTTCCCTATAGGGGAGTTGGGAAGTTACTAGCGAAAGGGTTTTTTTTTTTTTTACAATTTAGAGACTAGGAAGGGATTCCCCAGCATTATCCAGTCCAGTGTTTCTCAAACTTGGCGGGGGGAATTCTGGGAGTTGAAGTCTGCCCATATCAAAAGTTGTCAAGTTGTATTTGTATTTTTATTTATTTATTTAATTTATCAATCGCTTACAAGATAATAAGTATAAGTATATACATAGTTATGAATACATGAAATGGGTACATTTGTTTGGGAAACAAAGTTTGGGAAACACTGATCAGCACTCTGCAATGTGTTTGACAAACCCCTTAAATCATCCATGAGAGCAATACTTTTTAAACTTTTTAAATTAAAGTTTAAAAATGCAAAGCTTTAAAAAAGATATTTTTAAAGATTTAAAGAAGATTGTACAAAACGAATACAAACCAAGAAAAAGATGTACAATTAAAAAAATTGAAAAGGAAGAAAGGGAGAAGAAAGTAAAGATATTTAAAGAAATGACTTCTGCTTTTTATCAGGATGGGTAGAAACAATTTCAGTAACTTTCACTTTATTTAACATTTCAATTCAACTAAATATCTTTTTTTCCTATATCTTATTTGCCAAGTTTAAACAAATTAGAAAGACACAGCATTCAATCTTAATCAACAAAAGTCCATTAAGTCTTGGTAACTTTAAAGGTGGATAGAATTGGTGGCTGGTGAATTCTGGAATACAGAATTGAAGAACAGTTGTAGCATTAGATTAGATTAACAGAGTTGGAAGGGACCTTGTAGGTCATCTAGTTCAACCCCCACCATCCAAGCAGGAGACCCTACACCAGTGGTTCCCAAACTTTTTCAGTCCACGGCCCCCTTGGTGCTACAAACTCATCCTCAGTGCCCCCCACCCAGGGTTGGGATTCAAATTTCTGTGGGCGTGGCCTAATTTGAGGGTGTGTCTTGCTGGTCATGTGACTGGGTAGGCATGGCTTACTGGTCACGTTACCGGGTAGGTGTGGTTTGGTGGTCATGTGACTGGGTGGGCGTGGCCAGGTGACTAGCAAACTAAATACAAGTGGTCCTCACTTAATGACCGGTTGTTTAGCAAGTGTTCTAATTTATATCTGGCCTCCCCAGACCTACTTGAACTGTTTTTGGAGATTTGACAGCCATACACACACACATACAAACACACACCCTTCCAACCCTGCTGGAGCAGGTCTTTGGACTAGAATCAGCAAAGCATCTCTGATTAGATTCTAGTAGTGCAGAGGTCGCCAACCTTTTGGACCACAGGGACCAACAAACTCATAATTTTAAATCCCAGGGACCACTAACCAGTTCTGTGGGGGTGGCCTAATTTGTGGGTGTGGCTTGGTATGGCTTGGTGATCATGTGACTGCAAGAAAATTTTGGTGGGCCGTACAGAAATGTTATCCTTAGAGCAACCCCCAAAGCAATTAATCCAGGGTGCGCAGTAACACAAGACTGTGCCGCCCACATGGCCCACGGGAACCCTCCCTTCCCACTCACTCCTTACCCAGCAAACTTGCCTGCTAAGTTGCTATTTTTCCTTGTTTTCTGACTATCAGCTGTTCTGCTGTGTTGGAAGATTTAGATTAGCTAGGAAGCAGGAAATGGTTGGATTTCTTGCTTTCTAACTAGTCTTTAGATCTTTGGCTCTGCTTTTAAGCACAGCCGAGCCTCCCTTAGGACTGAAGATTTTATTATGCAGTGCAGACTCACAACAAGCAAATTTTATGTGACAAGAGTCAGGTAGCCGATGGCAGATCAATCAATGAATGATTCTGTGAGCAACTCAATCTGCCTGCTTGCTTTGCCTGATTTTGGGTAATAATTGCTCTTTTTTATATAGAAAATTCAATATTTACATACATGGTGTGTTGTGAGTTAATTTTGTAAGTTTTCTTGCTATCAAATTTTATGAGTCTGCTTACAAGCAAATTTTATGTGACAGACTGAGCTGCCGATGGCAGATAGATAGATTTCTGAATGAATCTGTGATTCTGTGAGCAACTCAATCTATCTGCCTGCTTTTACTGATTTTAGATAAAGGTCGCCCTTTTTTATAAAAAATTCAATATATAAATATTTATAACATTTACATACAAGCCATGCCCAGCCAGTCACATGACCACCAAGCCATACCCACAAATTAGGCTACCCCCACAGAACCAGTTAGTGGTCCCTGGGATTTAAAATTATGAGTTTGGTGGTCCCTGAGGTCCAAAAGATTGGCAACCCCTGTTCTAATCAACTAATAATATTTTACTCTCTCTTTTCTGCTAATTAAAGAGCCATAGGTTATTTTCCAATCTGAAAGGGTCTCTTGTAACATTTAGGGAATTATATCATTTACAATGAGTACATGTCATTAGAATTTCTGATAGCTTCTTTGTTTTAGTGGGCCCATTGCAAAATACTTCACCATTTTAATTTGTGCAACCAATGCAATCCCGTTTTCCAGATGTTGCTTCTTGGCATTATACTTAATCGTAAAAAAGTCATCAGCCTTTAGAATGAAGAACAAACATTTGCAAGTTCATTGGCTCTTTTTGAAGAAAGGTCCATATTATCTTAAATGGTAGGAGACCTTTATCATCCTTAATACATACAAAGGACCAAAGGTGGGAGAATTCTATCCTTGTCCCAAATTCAAAGTGGCCTGATTTAGCAGTAGGGCCATTAATATGAAGACACAATTGGAAGAAAAACACAAGAAATTTGCTGACTTGCAATCTAAAAGACATAAGTGCCATTCTATTCAACATATTTTTTTCATAATTATAAAGGCTTCTTATTTGCATTTATTCTCTACAGATAGAAAGAACAGAATACCTTTCCAAGTAGACCAGACAGGAAACACAACCAGGTGAGTTAATTCTACTCTGTTATAAGGCCACATTCATAGAAACTTGCAAGTCTGAAAATATATTTCTCTTGCTGCCCCCTTTGTACCTCCAGAACTTGAAGAGGGGCGGGGGGGGGGGGTATTTCCCTTCTGAGCCATTTTCTCTGCCCATTATGTACTCTTATTCTCTCTTATCTGACATTCCCTAGGCAGCATCTTTTCATCCTCACCATTCCATCTTCCAAGATCATTTCCAAATACTATCACATCAACCAGGGTCAGGAAGGAGTGGTAAGTCCCATAAAAACAAGGCATTGTATATTCAGTGTATAGACCTGGTACATTTCATAAGAAGATAAATGTACCATTATATCCCTAATATTATACAGACACTGGCCATAATTATAAACTGCCAACTGGAATACTGCAGGCGCTTTGCTTAAAGAACTACAAAATTATTTACCAAAATCCTATCTGATGTGGAGAAATTATGCTTGGCCAATACAGATAGTTCTTGACTTACAACAGCAATGAAGCCCAAAATTTATGTTGCTAAGCAGGACAGTTAAGTGAATTTTGCCCCATTTAACAACCTTTCTTAACAGCAGTTATTAAGCAAATCCCTGCAGTTGTTAATAACACCTTTGTTAAGTGAATCTGGCTTCCCCATTGACATTGAACGTCAGAAAGTTGAAAAAGGTGATCATGTGAGCCCAGGGCACTGCAATCATCATAAATACATGCCAGTTGCCAAGTATACAAGTTTCGTTCACATGACCGTGGGGATGCGACAACGGTCATAAGTGTGAAAAATGGTCATAAGTCATCTTTTTCAGCACCATTACAACTTTGAATGGTTGCTAAATGAATGATGGTAAGTTGAGGACTTCCTTTATGTATGCATGAAGCATAGGCAGGAGTATGACTAGGTTGAAATAAATGGAATGTTTTCACATTTAAGATTAGTTGTTTTCATTCCAGGTGATGTGATGGATCAGATAAAACCACTAACTTATGCAACAACACTATAGGTGAAGCTTTGGTGCAACAGAAAGAGGCATTCACACAAACAACTTCATTTTTAGAGAAAGATAATGTCTCTTAAACATTTAGAAACAAGATTCCCAAATTTTGATTTTTGTGATTCCTCCATGAATAAAATTAAATAATTAAATAATTGTTAAATAAAATTATTTAGTTAGGGTTAGAGTTGGGCAAAACAAATAAATATCCAACTCTGTTAAATGTTCACCTTTATTTCATGCAGTTCTGAGATTTTGCAAAACCACAACTGGGCTTGTGCAAACAAAACAAGGAAGAAGGGCAGAAAGTAGTTTTTCCATTCTGCATTTTGCAAAAATGACCCTGTTTTTAAAACAATTTGTGCCTTCCTTCCTCTGAATTGCTTATGATTCTACAATTGAGAACTCATTTAGAGATAAAGTAATAATGCAAAATAAGAAAGATTATAAATTTTGGGATTATTTTGATACTATGGTGCTTTTTGTGATAAATCAACTGATTAGTCACTTAACTACTTACATTTTTAGGCACTCTCAAAGTAAAATGTATTGATGTATTTAATGAGATCAGTGATTTACATTTGTTTAGATTTTTCTCTTTGTACAAAGCTTTCCTTACTTTTTTTAAAGTGTACTGATTAATTAATTAATGACTGAATTCTGGTATTAATGGCTTGTAAAATACATTTCTCTGGCAGCTTTCCAGAGAAAAGCAAGTATCTGTTCAAGTTAGCTGTGCTAGAATATGCATGTGTTAATCAGTGGAAATACCTTTCTGCTAACCAAGCTGGAAATTTTTATAACAGTTATAATAGAAATTACTCTAGCTTCACCTCCCATTAACAAGAGAGAGATTAATGTGAGTGGTTTTCTCAGTTTCTCTTGTTAGCGCGTAAGAAACCATTGCAGCATTTTACATTATTTTAATGTGTGTGTCATATATTTCCTCAATGGCTTATTTTATTTTATTACTATGAAGATATGACTTCTAATGAAATACTTGACAATCTTTATTACTCTCTTGGAGGATAAGACCAATAAAGGGAACATCCGATTTATTTTTGTATAAAAGTCAAGAAGGGGCCATACTAATGTGCTACTACTGTAGCATAAGTGACACACATAAAAGATGTGGCTATAGCACATGGCTATAGCATTCATTGTTTCTTTCTTTTTAAAAAACCTCCCCACATTTTCCCAGCTTTGAGCGCACACTCCTAACCGGAGCACTTGAGAATATGTTATTCTCAGTATGGTTATCTAACAAAACCTATGTACAAGTACTTTACTTTTGTTCTTGTACTTGCTTATGTTTGTAAGTTGAATTGACTATTCAGTGGTTAAGATCAACCCTGGCTGCAGTTTGATAGGTATGTGACTTCCATTAACTGGATTGTTAACCCACAATTCTAATACAAATCAAACAACGCCAACTAAAATTAACTGTGTGTTCTTACATTCATTGCTTGGAAGTTATGGAGTAGCCTAATTTGTGTGGCAGCTAGGAAAGTTGTAACTGGAAAATCTTATCTTTAAAACATTCTATTAAATAAACCCTGTTTTTCTGGAAGCCATATAATTCTATGAAGATGCTCCTGAGGAACATGGAATATCTCTAAAACATAGCTGACATAGGGGACGCTTGGGAGACTGATGGATATGGAGGATGAGTTGTCCCAAATTCTCTTTTATCTTTAACTTCTGCTGCACTATCCTAACTTATCATGTCTGTGCTGGTTAGTTTGGGAATGAGAGTTGTCCCCTTAAGGGAATACCTCATGGGAAATGTAGTTAATGCCTCATGGGAGATGTAGTTCATGTCATGTGGTCGCACCTGTACTCCTGATTGGTCACTGAATTGACCTCTGGTTGGATTGGGGGGAGTTTTGTTCATTCTTACTTGAACCCCAGCAACGTGCTGGAGTCTTCCCTTGCTGTATCATTATGGGATGAAGATAACTATCTTTTCACACTATGAAGACAACAGTGCAAAGATTGGACATTAGATGAATCTCAACATAACTGTGAGTTATACCTTGAGGATGCCTGATATAACCCAATAAAGAAACTCTGTATGGAAGCCTTTGTAGTGTTTAGCTCCTTATCCCAGATATTTTGGGAAGATAAATATTGTCTGGGACAAGATAATGTCACTTCTTTCTTGTTCAAGATTCCTCCCTTCCTCCTCCCTGTTTCTCTTTCTCTCTCACATACACAAATCTTTTTTTTAAGGGCTGAAGCTAAAACATATGAAGAACTGTTGCAGGAACTGGGTAATATGTCTGGTCAAGGGAAAAGAAGAACTAACAGTGACGTGATAGCAGTGTTCCAATATTGAGGAGCTGCCACAAAGAAATGGGGTGTCAACCTATTTTCCAAAGCACCAGAAGGGCAAGTCAAGAAGCAATGGATGGAAACTGAACAAAAAGAGAAGCAACTGAAAACTAAGGAGAAATTTTCTGGCAGTAGGAACTATCAACCAGTGATAACAGCCAACAGATAATCAGAGTTGGAAGGGACCTTGTAGGTCATCTAGTCCAACCCCCCACCCAAGCGGGAGACCCTACACCATTTCTGACAAATGACAGTCCAATCTCTTCTTGAAAGTCTCAAGTGATGGCGCTCCCACAACTTCCAAGGGCAAGCTGTTCCATTGGTTGATTGTTCTGTCAGAAAGTTTCTCCTTATTTCCAGGTTAAATCTCTCCTTGATCAGTTTCCATCCATTATTCCTTGTCTGGCCTACAGGCACTTTAGAAAATAGCTTGACCCCTTCCTCCCCGTGGCAGTCCCTCAAATATTGGAAGACTGCTATCATGTCTCCCCTGGTCCTTCTCTTTACTAGACTAGCCAAGCCCAGTTCCTGTAACCATTCGTTGTATGTTTTAGCCTCCAGTCCCCTAATCATCCTGGTTGCTCTTCTCTGAACTTTTTCTAGAGTCTCAACATCTTTTTATAATGTGGTGAACAAAACTGGATGCAGTACTCTAGGTGTGGTCTTACTAAGGCTTTATAGAGTGGTATTAGTACTTCCCTTGATCTTGATTGTATCCCTCTGTTAATACAATTTAGGTTTGCATTAGCTTTTTTGGCTGCTGCTACACACTGCTGGCTCATATTTAGCTGGTTGTCTACTAAGACTCCAAGATCCCTCTCACAGTTACTGCTATTGAGCCTGGTTTCACCCAGTCTATATGTGTACTTTTGGTTTTTCTTGCCTAAGTGTAGGACTTTATTTTTCTCTACATTGAATTTCATTTTATTAGATATGGCCCAGTGTTCTAGTCTGTCAAGATCCATCTGTATCTTGAGCCTATCTTCTTGGGTGTTAGCTATTCCTGCCAGCTTAGTATCATCTGCAAATTTGGTAAGTTCCCCTTCTATTCCCTCATCTAAGCTGTTAATGAAGATATTGAAGGGTACTGGGCCTAAGACAGAACCTTGTGGCACCCCACTGCTTACTTCCCTCCATGTAGACTTAAACCCATTAAGGACTACTCGTTATGGAACAACTTGCCTTCAGAAGTTGTGGGTGCTCCAACACTAGAGGCTTTTAAGAAGGGACTGGATAACCATTTGTCTAAAATGGTACAGGGTCCCCTGCTTGAGCAAGGAGTTGGACTAGAAAGACCTCCAAGGCTCCTTCCAGCTCTGTTATTCCATTTTATTCAATTATTTTCTCAATATTTTAGCTCTTCCTTCAGCTCTTCCCATTCCCAATTCCAGGGTCCTCCTTCTTCATTTCATTATGTGAAATCACCCTTCCTTCTCCTGCAATCCATTCTCAAGCATCCTGGCTCCTCAACAGTGGAAATGCAGGGTGCAGGAAAAAAACATTACAATGCATGATACAATTTTATTTTATTGATTTAATCCATTTTAATTTGTTTTTTTTTTCCGGACTGAGATTTATTTACTAAAAGTATATTTGTGAAATGAAGACATTAGGTGGCCATAGGTCATTACTTTCACCACCCAGCTAAAAGTAATTTAAATATAAAAATGAATCACAGGCATCAGCAGAGAGTTTTATAGGCACCTGGGGAAATTACTTGTAAGTGCTCCAGGTGTGCCCTAGTTTCTGTTTTTATGAGTATCCATATATTTCACATTTTACTTCACAGAAGTAGTGCATCAGTCTCTAAAATCCCTTCCAATTTTTTTTATTTTGTGGGCTGTGAAACTTAAAGTTACAGCACAACAAGTTTTAATGTGATTAAAACAATGTGTTTTTATCACAACAATATAAAGTCTGTGGTACAATTAAAATTAAGTAACAATAAATAGCCTACCAAATTATATCACAGATTCATAAAACCAAGCTAATAACCAGAGACAACTATTTTAAGATTTATTTTATTTATTTATTTATTTATTTATTCCATTTATATACCGCCCTTCTCCCGAGGGACTCAGGGCGGTGAACAGCTCATCTAAAAACCCCACAAAGAATACAAAAGTTAAAAAATATTAAATTTCAATCGGCTGCTTGATAAAACCAACAAAACCCCACCCCCCGCCCTTAAAACCCAATTTAGAATTAAATATGGAGACCAAATTAAAACCATTATCTCAGCCCAGGCCGGCCTGCTCAAAGAGCCAGGTCTTCAACGCGCGCCTGAAGGCCCTCAGGTCCGTGCCGGTACGGAGCTCTGGTGGCAGAGTATTCCAGAGGGCGGGGGCACCCACAGAGAAGGCCCTACTCCTCGGCGCCGCCAGACGACACATAGCGGCCGACGGCACCCAGAGCAGACCCTCTCTGTGGGAACGCACCGGCCTGTTGGAGAACGCTGGCAGAATGCGGTCCTGAAGGTAACCTGGTCCCATGCCATGGGTCGTCCTAAAGGTCAAAACTAGAACCTTAAAGCGAACCCGGAGAGCCACCGGTAACCAATGCAGCTCGCGCAGGAGAGGCGTCACATGGGCGCTACGTGACGCCCCCATGATCACCCGCGCGGCTGCATTTTGCACCAGCTGGAGTCTCCGGATGCACCCCGCAGGGAGCCCCATGTAGAGGGCATTACAATAGTCCAGGCGAGAGGTGACAAGGGCCTGAGTGACCGTGCGCAAGGCGTCCCGATCCAGGAAGGGCCGCAACCGGTAGATCCGACGGATCTGATGAAACGCCCCCCTGGAGACGGCCGCGATGTGATGTTCAAGCGACAGCCGTACATCCAGGAGGACTCCCAGGTTGCGAGCCCTCTCTGTGGGGGGCAGAACTTCCCCCCCGATAGCCAGCGAAGGTGTCAGCTGGCTATATCGGGGCGCCGGAAACCACAGCCACTTGGTCTTGGATGGGTTGAGCCGAAGCCTGTTCCCGCCCATCCAGTCCCGCACGGCCTCCAGGCACCTAGACATAGCCCCCACAGCATCGTTGGGGTGGTCCGGAGTGGAGATGTACAACTGGGTGTCATCTGCATACAGATGACACCTCACTCCAAGACCACGGATGATCTCACCCAGCGGCTTCATGTAAATGTTGAACAAGAGGGGAGAGAGGACCGACCCCTGAGGCACCCCACAAACCAGGGGCCTAGAGGTGGACCTCTCCCCCCCCGCCAACACGAATTGCGAACGGTCGGAGAGGAAGGAGGAGAACCATCGAAGGACGGTTCCACCAATCCCCAACCCCCCCAACCGTCGCAACAAGATACTATGGTCGATAGTATCGAAAGCCGCCGAGAGATCTAATAGGACCAGGACAGAGGAGAACCCTCTGTCACGAGCCCTCCAGAGATCATCAACCAACGCGACCAATGCCGTCTCAGTGCTATGTCCAGGCCTGAAGCCCGATTGGAACGGATCGAGGTAAATAGCTTCCTCCAGGTACCACACTCTCAACAACCTTCGCCACGAAGGGAAGGTTGGAGACTGGACGATAGTTGTTTAAAATAGCTGGGTCCAGGGAAGGCTTCTTGAGGAGGGGGCGCACCACCGCCGCCTTCAGGGCAGTAGGGAGCACCCCCTCTCTCAAGGAAGCGTTGACAATCCCCTGGAGCCAGCCTCGTGTCGTCTCCCTGGCGGCCGAAACCAGCCAGGAAGGGCACGGGTCCAATAAACAGGTGGTGGCATTCAGACCCCCCAGCAACCTGTCCACACCCTCGGCGGTCACAGGGTCGAACTCCCCCCAGATAACACTCACAAGACCTGCCCCGGACACCTCCCCCGGGACCATCCAATTGGAGTCGAGCCCCTCCCGAATCTGAGCGATTTTATCATGCAGAAATCGGGAAAACTCCTCCGCCCTACCCTGCCCTATCCTGCAAGAGGTCATCCCAGATGAACTGGGAACAGTGATAGTGAAGAAACAACCACTAGAAAGGGGTCATTTATGAAAGTAAATAGCTGTCATTTGGGATATTATTCTGCTCTGCCCCATAATGAATACCACTACCACATAGCTGACTATATTTCTTGGGTGCTCTTGTTTCTGTGGTTATACATTCTATTTCATAAATCTTCCAAATTCACATTATTTGTAAGGAAACTATTTTAGCACTGACAATGTTACCTATGGTAGTTGGGTAGTGAAACATCTGCAAGAAAACAGCCAAGCTAAGAGCACCAAGGACCCTAACTCATATGGTTTGGTCTTGTCCTTTTATTGTCACAGATTTGGGATGACATTGTTAGACTTGAAACTATGTAACTATGTTTTTGTTAGTCATATGTAACATGTATGATTTGCTGCATGCTAATGATATATATGTTCTTTGTCAATGAAATATATAAATTGCCACAATCTGTGTAGTACTGTAGTACATGTTCTTTTGGTATTTGGAACCTATCAAGATATGAATAATTACAAACCTAGGGCTAAGGATTAGCTAAAAAAATTACTGGACAACACTAGAAGAAACCTAAAACAAATTTGCAGCTATGGATTGTTGAATGTATTGTCTGCCTATATTTAAATTGGGGTTTGGTTTTATTATTCTTTTTAAAAGGAGGAGGAAGAAATCTTTTGAGCAATAGGATTAAAACGTTTGGAGGTTTATAACAGAATTTGAGGAACTTTTTTTTTTCTTTTAATGTTATTACTAACAATACTTTTTTTTAAAATGACCATTATATTTGAAATTACAGGATATTGTTCCATTCTGTTCTACGCCTGTATACTTTCTTCTTAAATTAGCTTAGTACCTAACCTTGATTAAAAAGGTTTATCAGGAGAATATTCTAGCATGGAGAATTGACAAGCTGTTTTGTATGTAGTTAGCTATTACGTCTACTGTCAGGGCTGGCGAGGGAATTCTGGGAGTTGACGTTCACATAATTTCCAGCTGCAAACATTGAAAAAAAAACACACAACCAAGTCTACATTAACTGTCAGCAACTCTCTGGCGATTCATCCTCGGGTAAAACTAGTTTTTCTATTTATCTTAGAAACATGAGGAGCGTCTTTTACAGTTGAGAGAGTAGCCCTGGAGCTAAACGGAGATCTATTATCAGACTCGATCCCAGTTTGAAGCTAGCTCACTTTCCTTTTATATTCTTGAGCAGCCTATTTTTAAACCGGTTTAACAGAACCAGCGTTTGGTTTGCTTGCTGGTTTTTTTTTTTTGCATTTTATCTTGGGCAAAAATTATTCAGCATTTGCAGCATTAAACTTACAATTTTTAGCAGCTCCTTCTTTGCTGTTTTAATCCTATTGTTAAAGAGAAAAAAATCAGCAGGACGCTTTAAACAAATTGCAACTTCTAATACCTCCAGCATTTAAAACGCAACATACGCTCGTATGCCTTGGGAGTATCAAGGCGAGGCATTACGGTCAATGTAGTTTGCGGTAGCAAAGCTTACTCCTTCGTAGCGGAACTGCAATGCAATACTTCCTGCCGGCGAGAATTGTTAGGAGCTGCAAGGCTAGTAAGTGGGAGGGGTGCGTTTGACTTATCGTTGATATTGAAATCTCTACGCCCAGTTGAATGGTCACTTCTTCTCAACTCTCTATATTTAACTTTTGACTCTGCCCTGTTTGTGCGTCTCGGTGTTTTGCTGTCTTTGAAAGCAGAGCCACGCTTTTCAGCATTTCCCGGATTAAAAGGTTAGAGGGTGATCAAGAAGTTTTAATACCCTTTACTTTCGGATTAAAGATCCCCTTCTGCTTTCCCCCCTTTTTCCCGACTGTCGCCTGATGTTGGTTTATATCCATAGCTTGTTCTAGAATCCCTTAAAAATACTAGTTTCATTTTAAAAAAACCCTGAAAAACGTTAACACGGTTTCTTTTTAAAGATACTGTTTACTTTGCAATTCTAAAGACGTACACGAAGATACTGCATTGCATTTACCATTTTATTTTAAATAAAAATGGTGGAGGGTTGCTTTGGGGGTCTCAGTTTGGTGAGATGAGGATTTTTGTTGTAAAGAAACGCAATGCCATTTGCCGAGCTATAACAGTTGCAGCTGCTCATAAACACTACTACTGATAGTAAGTTCGAGTAGAGGGAGAATATTCAAAAGGCTTCTAGTTATTTAGCGTTGTTTTCATATTTCAGTCATTAAAGACTTCTTAGGGGAGCCAGTAATAATAATGAAAAAGCCTAAAATCTAAACAACAGTGAAAGATAAAATGATATATAGTAAGTTTGAGCTGTGTCTGAGTAACTGCTAGCTTTGGTATGTGATAGAGCATTTCTCTCTCCTGCAGCCTCCCCTGCCCTTATGAATGAATAAGATGGCTTGTTCCTTCCATAATCTGGTTAGGAAACTGGTAATTTACAACTATTTTTATAACTGTTTTTTTCAGTTATGGCATGCAGGATGATAGCTTTGTCATGTCAAGTGGGATATAGAAGAACTTCAGCTCTATATTGTAGGATTTATTCAACGTATGTCGGGAGAATGAGGTATGTATGTATGTTCTTAGCTCAAGTCTTCTTAAAATAAATCAGCTAATGAAAAATTAAGAATTATCGAACATGATAGTGAAGTTTACAAAATTTGTGAATATAGCAGTAGATTTGGTCAAATACTTTGGGCTGTCCTGTATTTATTTACAGAAGATAGAGCCCTATTGAATATAATCATTTCCTTCCA
This sequence comes from Bungarus multicinctus, assembly GCA_023653725.1. Taxonomy (NCBI): domain Eukaryota; kingdom Metazoa; phylum Chordata; class Lepidosauria; order Squamata; family Elapidae; genus Bungarus; species Bungarus multicinctus. Next base: position 81,088,588 of record CM042844.1, on the reverse strand, counting down.
TGTGCAGGAACTCTGCCAATTTATAATCCATGCTGCCCTCTTGTGTCTCCACAATACTGTGCAGCTCTTCATCTGTGCAAGATGAAGTTTGTTTAATTATTTTTTTAAATCTATATAAAAGCGAAAAAGCAGTCATGCACCATCAGAAAATCTCTAGAACCGTAAAGCCTACAAACTTGAAATTTGGCATGTATTCTTTCTCTTGGCTTCTAGGTGCTTACTAAGAAAGGATTTTTCAAAATGACCGTCAGAGCATTTGTATTTCCTATATTATTATTAACACGCTCTGATGCTAAGGAGTTCTACTCCCCCTCCCCACCTGAAAATAAATCTCTTTTAAATGCAAAACACAAGCAGATGAGTTTCAGTTTTAGTTTCACAGCAGCCAGCTTTATTACAGAACAGTTGAGCTGAGCCACACCCAGGCTCCTTGCTGTCTGCTTCTTGCTCATACAACAAATACTGTTTGACTTTCCAAACAGCCCTCTGATGCTAAGGTGTTCTACTCCCCCTCCCCACCTGTAAAGAAATCTGTTCCAAATGCAAAAGACAAGCATATAAGAGGAGTTCCAGTTCCAGTTTTACTTTCACAGCAGCAAGCACTTTTACTACAGAATGGTTGAACTAAGCCACGCCCAAGCTCCTTCCTGTTTCCTTCTTGCTCACACAGCAAATACTGTTTGAGTTTCCAAACACCCTCAACTCTCACACACACTGACAGGACGCTAGTCAGATGAATACCAATGGATGCTGGTAGGCAGAAGCAGAATTTTTCCCCTTATTTTCCTCCTCAGTTCAGATGAATCTGTTCCTTTTACTGTAACACTAGTTAAAGAGAAAAGAGGCAAAAAACGCAGAAAAAGGTTTACAGATGCTATTAGGAAAACACAAGTAAGGGAAACTACAGACAAGTATCGTCAAACTCATCCCCAAGTCAGTAGAGAGGCTGTAAAAAACCTATACATCTAATAGCCCCTACATTAATCAGTCACAAATGAGATCAATGCCTAGGACTCATAAATATTTGTTTGGTTTTCAATATGAATCTCAGATTCATTATTCCAGGGAAAAGGTTGTTGATCTCGGACTTTGGTTACCTTGTATTATGTTCTAAAATGGCAGGATGAGAGTCCAGGGATGTGCCGCAGTGGCGATAAAATCCCTCCCCTTTAGCTCTATCCTGAATCCTTACACAGCCTTCTCACCCACCAGCATCCAATGGCAAACCACTTTCTTTCTGCTGTATGGAAGTACAACGGATGTTTCCAAATGACGTCTTTTGCAGTCAGAGAGGCGAAGGAGGGACATTTTATGCCAACATTCAAAGTGCAGGGGCAGGCCTACCACAGGATAGGGAGTATCATGGCGGGACCTCAACAGCAGCCTTCATTTCTCCAGATATACTTTGTTGGTGATGATGACGATGAGAGGGACATCCATTGTGGAATCTACAGTACATATATAAAAGCGAAATAATTCACACATCATCACAAAATCTCCAGAACCGTAAAGCCTACAAACTTGAAATTTGGCACATATTGTTCCTCTTGGCTTCTAGGTGCTCGCTAACACAGGATTTTTTGAAATTACCATCAGAGTATTAGTATATCCTATATTGTTATTAACACGCTCTGATGCTAAGGAGTTCTGCTCCCCCTCCCCACCTGAAAAGAAATATCTTCCCACTGCTAAGCCACGCCCAGGTTCGTTGCTGTCTCCTTGCTCATCTAGCAAATACTGTTTCAGTTTCCAAACAGCCCTCAACTCCCTCACACATTGGCAGGACACTAGATGAATACTGATGGATACTGTTAGGCAGTGGCAGAATTTTATTTTCCTCCAAAAAAACTAAGCCCGACCACATAGTTTCATAGTGAAGCATGGATATCAAGCTAGTGGATTTATAGAGGTGCCTGATGTGACTCTGGCTGATGTACAGCTGAAATAAGCCGTAACCAGCACTTCCTGCCCCCTATATAGCATTAAAAAGGAACAATATGTAAAACAATGAGCAAATGTGATAATCAGTCAACAAAAGGACACTCAATTTGGACCCAGATGTTGGGGGAAAAGCCACATCTTGATGAGATTTTTAAAGTTTTCAGAGTTGGGGCTCATCATATACAGGTAGCCTTCGACTTAACAACAGTTTCCAAAGTTACAACGCCATTGAAAAAAGTGACGCAACTATTTTCCACACGACTACTTTAGTATCCCCATGGTGCATGTGATTTATATTTGGATACTTAACAGTTGGTTCATATGTATGACAGTTGCAGTGTCCAGGGGTCATGTAAAATTTTTTTTACGACCTTCTGAGAAGCAAAGTCAGTGGGGAAGCCAGATTTCACTTAACCGTGTTACTAATTTAACAACTGCAGTGATTCACTTAAGAAATGTGGCAAGAAAAGTCATAAAACAGGGCAAAATTCACTTAATAAATTTCTCCTTTAGCAACATAAATTCTGGCCTCAATTGTGGTTGTAAGTTGAGGACTAGCTTATAGGGGTGGAAACTATTCCTACGGAGACAGCCTGGGAAGGCACACTTCCTAGTTTTCATATAATCACAATATTTAAAGGAGAACCTGGAGCATGTCTTCCCTATGGGAATGTGTAGAGCAGAGGTGTCACTCAATTTCATTGAGGGCCGCATCAGGGTTGTGTTTGACCTTGGGGAGCTGGGGTGGGCATGGCCAGCTCAACGTCACTTGTATCGTGGGTGCCTGTGGTGGTTTGTGCGCTCTGTCAGCAAAAACGGGCTCCCAAGCTCTGTTTTCGGCTGTAAAGGCCTCCTGCAACTCTTTGTCGGCGAAAACGGAGCTCAGGAGGGCCACCCGTGGCCTCCCGAGCTTCATTTTCGCTGGAAGAGGCACCGCAGGCTGGTCCTTCACTGTTTCTAGGGAGGCCCCGCGGGCCAGATCTAAGCACCCTGAAGGCTGGATCCGGCCTTCAGGCCTTGAGTTTGACACCCCTATTGTAGAGGGAGAAAATGTTCTTTGGAGAGAGGCAGTCTCTCAGGTAACCTGGATCTGTGGCACGTAGGGCTTTAAAATGGATCCAGCACGTTGCATTGTGCCCAGAACCTAGAGAGAACCAGTGTAACTTGCAGATGGCATAATGACCCACACCATTGCATTCTGGACCAGCTGGAGCTTCTGAATAGCCCTCAAAGAGAGTTCCATGTACCTCAGCTGCTGCTCCAGAAAAACACTACAAAAGATAGTTTGCTGTATTTTTTTGTGAGCTGCAGGAGGGACAGTCCTGCCTCATCTTCTCACAAAGTCCCCAGGATTCTTCTCTCTGTCTTGAAGCCAAGCGACTTTTCAGCTTTGCCATGATTTTCTTTGCAAACTAGAAAGAAGTGCTGCTCAGATGCTAAGAGAATACAAAGAACAGCAAGGAAAGCTTGCTGTGATGACTTGGCAGCCCTAGACAGCAACTGTAAGAACAAAGGTATAGTTTTGAACAGACACAACAGGATTAGACTGTTTCATGTAGCAAAGCTGAGTGAATGCAGGGAAGATTATTGTTTCATCTATTCACAAGGTGCTCCTTCTAATCTTTTCCTAATTACAGATACATGTTCAAGCTGAAAGAAGATGATGATGCTTGTCGGCAGGCCTATAATTCCGGAACTTTCTTCCTGTTTTACAACTTCTCTCCCTTCGTGCAACGAAAAGGAAAAGCGTTAGTAGCCCCAAAGTTAAAGACAGCAGGTTGTTACCTTCTGTATTACTCAGACATAATTTTACTAGATCAATGCTGATATTCCTGAGCTGTGCTCCATGTATAAGAATCATGGATTTGGAAAGGACCATTGAGGCCATCAAGGCCAATCCTCTACTCAGAGCAGTGAAGAAAAGGGGGTCAACCTATTCTCCAAAGCATCAGAAGGCAGGGCAAGAAGGAATGGATGGAAATTAATCAAGGAGAAATCCATCCTAGAATTAAGGAGGAATTTCCTGACTGTTAGAACATTTGATCAGTGGGATGCTTTGCCTCCAGAAGTTGTGGGTGCTTCAACACTGGGGGTTTTCAAGAAGAGATTGGACAACCATTTGTCTGAAATGGTATAGGTTTCCTGCTTGTTCAGAGGGTTGGACTAGCAGCCCTCCAAGGTCCCTTCCAGCTCTGTTATTCTGTTAAAGTATCTTGAGAGGTAGTTTCGTACCTTCTGGTTGACTACATCCAATGATGTGGAGACCGTCATTCCGATTCATTTGGTTCCATCATCAAGTCTCTCTTACTGCTAGGAAGTTTCTATCAAGCAAAATGAGAATTTACTTAGAGGGACAAAAAGCCTTGAAGTAAAGAACAAGGGCATCGTTAATGCTACAAGATATCAAAGATGTCCTTGTTTTCTGCTTGAAGCAACCTGGGATGATAGCGATTTATGAGATGAAGGAAAAGGAGTTGGAGATCTTGAATAGAAAATTAAGTCTCAGTGCTCTTGTAAAACTGCAAGCATTGGATTCCTTTGGGAATCACTTTTATTATAACAACGTTGCTTTCTATTAATCCAGATTTGTGATAAAGCATCTATGCATCTGTTTTAGACTTGCTATATTACATGGTAAATACGTTAATGAATCTTTATAAGGTGGTGGTTGTATCTTTTAAGGCATCTCCTTATTCTAATATCTTTCAGAAATAAAAAGACTTTTGCAGAAGTTTCAGAAGAGTGAGAAGATGATAGAGGAATCCATGTTGGTAGGCTGTTCAGAAGAGTGCACTCCATATTTTGCTCTTGACCTAGGTTAGAATTTGTGTGCATGAATGTTAATAACCTGACTCTTGTTGCTACATTAAAAATCATGTGAAACTGAATCTTGTATTTGAAGAATGTGCATATTGGTCAATTTGGGAATGATTAATTCCAAAGGGTTCTGGTATGATCCACCCAGACTTTGCCATTCTTGGCTTCTGGTGGCAAATTCTCTGCATTGGAACTAGTTTGAGGTATTCTGGGCCTTGTACATTTGGTTCTCAAAAGAAAACTATATTACGAATGAAAGCAAATATCTGTGTCCAAGGGTAATGTTGCAGGATCCTAACGGTCAGTTACTGAGTCCAGAGGCTTTGTCTTCTGAACTTTTGGATTCATTCTGGAACCCATCTTCAGGGAACTTCTCTCTGCCAGAACGTGTGCTTTGGGCTATTATATACATTGTATTTATGTGGTGCCTGGTTGGGTGTGGCTTTCTATTGATTAATTGGCATGTTAATGGCCAGTTACTAAGGCACCACATAAATACAACTCATAGAATAGCCCAAAGCATATTCCGGCAGAGAGAAATACCCTGAGAATAGGCTCCAGCATGATTCCCAAAGCTCAGAAGACTAAACTTCTGGTTCCTGTGACCAACCCAGACTGGATCATGAAAACTATTTAGTATTTTTGGAGTATTTTGAGAGAGTGATTAAAAAATACCCTCATAATCCTCTGCCATGCCTCTTTGCTTTAGTCATTTAAAAAAAAAAAGATTGAAATTCAGCCATCTGCAGCAATCCACTCTCATTTGTAAAATGAAAAGATCATAACTGTACAGAATAGTTCAAGGTGGATGTAATGTATCCTCTTTAACCTTGTATTCCCTAAATTGAATGTGCAATGCTGATGCTCATTCAGTTGCTTAGGGAAATTTTTCAGGTGTCCTGAATAATTTGGTGGTCTTTGCAAACTTGATTTCCAGTCTAATATATTTGTGTGTTCTCACCAAATACAACTGGACCTATATTTTGTGAAAATGTTGTTAGGTGTTTCTGAATTCTTTAAGTGCTGAAAAGTTTTATGGGATACAACACTTGCCAGAGCTCTCTACAAAAAAGCAGAATGGTGTTTTGTATACATTTGAGTTTATTTGTAAACATTCAGCAGATCAGGTCTTTAGGTTCACTATTACAACTTCTATAGCAATGCTATTTGTTTTTCCCAATTTCCTACAAATTAACCCCCTGATCCTGCCTATAGTCTTCTATAGCTGGTTCTGTTTTTAAAGGTGATAATGTCTTATATTAGGATATGCAGCAGAAAATAGGGAAAGAAAGGGTAGTTTCTTTCCAGAGCAGTATCTGCCTATTTAATGTGAGCCATTAATCTCCATTTCTGTGATAAAGAAGATAATTGCCAGAGCCATTAATGTTGCTCATACCATAGCCTATCCTTTATATAGAATCACTGACCTGAATAATGTTGTTGAATGATTATTTAATTGTATAGTACAATTACTCGTTAACTATAACAATAGTCAGCAACAATATTAATTCTACAATAATGGTGGTTTAATCCATGGAAAAGGTGTGGGGGAGGGGGTAATAATAAAGATGTTTGATTCCCACAGATTTATTGAATTCCAGGATTTTTGCCAAAATCTGCTATTGAGTCTGAACTTGATGGATCGTTTGGAGAATTACAGAAAGCTTTCTTCCAATTAGAGGAGGAAGATGCATCTTTGATTTCCACGGTATGATTTCATGCAGAAAATACTGTAAAAACAAACTACATAATATAAACTCTTACATAATATGTAATGCTGATAAAGAATTGTAAGCATTTCCAGAGGAAAACAGGAATTTCAGCTTCCTGATATGGGCAATTTTTGACTGCTTGATTTATGCTTTTTCTCTCTTATTTTTCTGTCTTCTCAATTCTGTGAACTGCTTTTCTATAAGTAGGGCTCTTGGCTTCTGATAAGAATAGCTCAGTTTTGTCATTACCATTTAGAAATTTTGATTGGAGCCAATAAATTTCCATTCATTGAAGAATCTGGAATCTGTCATACTTTTACCCCAGTGAAATTTATGACAAATCAGAGATACTTACTGCATTATTCCATTGATTTATTAGAACAGGTGAACATAAGGAAGGAGATCAGAAATGATTCTTTTTTATTTGCCTGTTTAATAACTTTATTCCTTGCATTTGGCTATTATTTGTTTTAATTGTAGTTTGTTAAATAGGACATAGGGGCTAGCATCACACATCACACTAATTGATGTGAGCTGATAAACTGATAAAGCATAAATTGTAAATAGGAAGAGGCTGATTTTAAAGCCAAAACCACATAAGTCCCTTTATGGCTTAAGTGTGGTGCTGGAACTCAAAATCATCCAGCTTTTTTGTATATAATGACACCTTTCATTTTGATGTGGTCAGGTATTCAAGATAGATTAGAATATCATTTCTCCAGCTTCTATCTGCCTGACCCAGATGTGACAGCTCTTACTCACTACATTTTTTTTTTTTTGGAGTGGAAGCAATATTACTGTGCTGCAGACCTGGTTCAATCCCAGGAAAGGCCTAGCAATAATAAAGTCTGCTTTAAATATTATTTGAGCGGATGTGGCATCCAGTAATGGGATATTTACGATTCTGTATCACTAATACGTGCTGGAGTGACTAAAAAGAATCTCTTAGGGAATAATTTATTTTTATTTCCTAAATAAAAAGGAGGGGGGGGGGAGAATTCAAAGTCTTTCTGGCAAGGCTCTTTTTGGAAGGAATCTCGTGTAAGGGGACTGTACTTTTCACACACTACTATGAATGAGCTAGATTCTCCAGAATGAAATCTGTCAGTTGTGCATTTCTTAGCACTCATACCCAGGACTCCTCTCTATAGCCCAGCCCTGGAAAACAAAACAAAAAGTCCTGTCTGTCACTCAGAAACGCAGAATTTAATAAATCTTGTGCTGGGTATTCACAGGAGTTAGTCATATAGCCTTGCCTTGAGAAGATGATTTTAATGAGAAATTCCCTCATTAAGTCAACGAAGGCAGATTTCTAAAGACAAAGATAAATTTATTAGGAAAGGGGAAATCTTCAAGGGGAAGCAAGAATTGAACAAATACCAAATAAAATCAATGCAAACAGTCTAGCTAGAGTAACTGAAGTAGTCCTTGATATACAATCATTTGTTTAGTGACCATTCAAAACGATAACGGCACTGAAAAAATTGCTGACAGTTTTTGACACAATTATTGCAGTACCTCCCATGATCAACGTGTTCAAAATTGGGATGTTTGGTAACTGGCATGTATTTATGGCGGTTGCAGTGTCCCAGTGGTCCCTTTTTGCGACCTTCTGACAAGGAAAGTCGATGGGGAAGCCAGGTTCACTTAACAGTCGTGTTACTAACTAAGCAGTTGCAATGATTCACTTAACAACTATGGCAAGAAAGGTCATAAAGCGGGGCAAAACTCAGTAGCTGTCTTGCTTAGGACAGACATTTTGGGCTCATTTGTTGTTGTCAGTCGCAGATCACCTGTACTAAAATTTTTGTTTCCTATCCTGATCACTGAGTTGACTTTTGTAGTCTCAGGCACTCCTTCGTTGGCATGATAATAACCAATATTGCAGCAAAACTGGAGAGCCCACAATGAAGAATTTATCTGGGAGCAAACGAGTTTGTCATAGCAATGGAATCATCTATTATCCACAGGTAGGCCTCTAAATGGAAAAAAATATATGGTCTAAAGCCATCCAGGCAACCAGCAAGAGTCTTCCAAACTGGGAAAAGCTTTTTGGAAATATGTTTTTTTAAACACTAATTATGACTTACCCTTGGGATGATTCTTGCAGAAGGAGAATTATTATTATTTTTACTTTAAATTAAAGGTACTGGCTACATTCCCCAATCTGTTTAAAGCAAGTTTGAAGCCAATGTGTTACTTCTGTTGATCTCTAGAAATACTGGGAACATGCAGAGAATTCCCTGTGTCAGTCAGTGCTTCTACCAGTGAGCAAATAAATAACAGCATGAATTTTTCAGGGGTGCCAGAATAAAAACCCTGTTCACCCACTCCACCCAAAAATGAAAAAGAAAATACATTGTTAGCTATCCTCCCCCACCATTGATAGCTTAGTTCATATTCTGTGCGTTGGCTTGTTTATAAGCAGCAAAACAAAACAAAAATCCATGCACAAAAAAGGTTGATAAGAGCTGCCAAGTTACCTTTCTGCCAGTTTGTTTATCCCTCCCAACTGTGATTATTGAAGAACAGCATGTTGTGTTCAATCTTACGTCTTTCCCAATAGCTGAAAACCAGCTTACACAATATTATGGTCTTTGGACTGAAGGAGAATGAATATATGTTTTAAATTATCAGGATCAGGGGTGGGTTTCTGTCCACCTCTGTTCTGTCCCCCTCTGTAGAACTGGTAGCTCTGAAGAGCAGCAGACATAGAACCGGTTCTATGTCTGCTGATGTTTTTGCCCACCCGCCCACCTGGGCTCTTACCTGATCTTTATCTCTGATTTTTCAACTTCAGCTGCCAAAGGAGGCACAGCTGCAGCTAAAAAAAGCAGGAAAAGAGGGGCTGTTTCAAAGGCTGCGTCTCTGCAGGCAGCTGATGATGAATAACCCTGTCGTATCCCACCCCTGATCAGGATGCTAAAAAGTATCAGCAAGAGGATCACCTTGAAATCAGGAAACTGCTGGTGAACTGAAGCAAAGATTCCCAATAATTAGAAAATTATCTTTCTATAAGTTCTACAGAGCAGCAGGTTTTACAAATAGAACATTTAACGTGTTTTTATTTCAAGTAAATTACAGTAAACTTCCCAACATTTAGCTTTCAAAGCTAGCTAAGCAATGTGCTCTCTTTTAAGATCCAGATTAGATCCAAATTGGTTCCAAATTCTCAAAGCCTTTGTGTGGAGGTCTCCAAATAACATTTTGAAACAAAATAATTTGAATTCCTCAGTTTCTACTTGTCATTGCCATGAAAGAAAACCTGCAGAAGGAAATGAAATCCATCCTGAAAATAAATCCAAAAAGAATTCAGTAATGTTCTTTAGGCAGATAGGCTCGTGCTGCGAAATTTTTAAGCAACAAACTCAAGGTATTGTTCTCAAAATGTATTAAAAATATGAGGCATTTGACTAGGTAGAACTAAATTCTTTTCTTATTAGAGAAAAATTATTGACAAAAAGACACTTCAGCTGTCTATCTCTAGGGGATTCAGTCCCTTATTGAATGTGCTTTTTTTCCTAACTGGAAAAACATATTTTATTGATATATTTCTGCAATTTATAGGCCTTTTAGTTCCAGCAAGGCTCTAAGCTGCCTACAGTAAGGCAAAGTAAAACAGAAAAGAATTAAAAGAAGACAAAAGGAAGCGAAAGCCCACTTTCCTAACCACTGACACATTGAGGAAACAAACAACCTTGCCAGTTCCTATCAGTCCACAAAGCTTTATAGAATAGTCAGGCCTTTTTGGTTTTCCTGAATGCCAGCAGGGTTGGTGCTGACAGAGAACACATATATAAGGTTTGAACATTTTTGCTTTTGAGATGAAGAAGGGCACTCTGCATGTCCCTGTATGTATTTCCATGGGGGGTGGAATCAATCTCGCCTCATAGATTGATTTAATTCTTGCGTTGTGAGGTACAGATAGTCCTCAACTTATGACCATAGTTGAGCTTGAAATTACATTTGTAAGTGGTTGCAGTCGTTAAGCGAGTCGCAACTGGTGGCAGTTGTTAAGCAAATGCTGAGGCTGTTATGGGTGCTTTTTGCGGGAAACTGGAAACAGACGCCAGAAATGGGTTTAAAAATGTCAAAAATCATGGTCATGTGACTAAGGGGCACTGCAAACAGTTGTAAAAGTGAGCTGGTTGCCATGCGCCCAAAATGCAACCATATAGCCATGTGCAGCCATTATAACTTTGAAAAGGAAGCCTAAGTACCTTGTTGGGTGGTCCATTGTAACTTTGAATTTACCTGTATTCTCTGATCAGAACTTGTGATGGATTTTGTAAAACATATATTGAGATATTAATTAATTAATTATAACTCAAGGCAGAAAGCACCACCTGATATTTTCACAATAACCCTGTGAGGTGGGTTGGGCTGAGAGAGAATGTCTGGCCCAAAGTCACCCAGCTGACTTTTCATGCCTAAGGCAGGACTAGAACTCACAGTCTCCTGGTTTCTAGGTCAGCAGCTTAATGACTGCACAGGTATCTCATCTACTCTGATTGTCAGTCTTTTCTTTTTTCTTTAGCAATAGCTTTAAGGTTTAAGGATTATGTCTTCCTGTTATTTTGCTCTAAGGTAAATGTAAGTGAATACTATTCTAGAAATCAACTCTTGCTGGTCCCATATTTCACACTTGTGTTATTTTGCTCTGATTTGCAACCTTACGTGATAGCTGGCTAATATAATCATTGTTCTGATGTGTTTTGTGCCTTTTTAGATGTCTCCGGTGGTTATTACATTGGTGTCCGATGGGAATCGATGCCTTCTTGTACGGCAGGCATCATTTCCTAAAGGGATGTATAGTGCTTTGGCTGGCTTCTGCGACATGGGTAAGATAGCGTGTCCACAGTATCACAGTATGTATTTTAATGATAGCCTCTAAATGCAGCTTCAGAGCGATAATTCACTCAAAACAGAGACGATATATGAGCCTTAACTAACTAGCTCATTATGTTGCATGTAATTGCCATATTTTCAGACTTGGTCAAAGAATTTAATGGATGTGTTGTATTTGTTCTGAAATGAATCTTAAGAAAAGGAGGAAATTAAGTCAGCCCATCAAGTATCTTGATAAATTTAGAATTTACGTAAATCAGAAATATTTGTGTTAGATTAGCCCTCTTCAATCTGATGCCCTTCAGATTTGATAGGCCTGCCATTTGCAGTTGTAACACAGGTTGAAAAGAAATTGGCTAGGAATTTTGGGAGTTCAATCCCAATACAGTATATGGATTGTGTCAGTCTCAATATATTTTCAGGACATTTGATTGGGGGGGGGATATATTTTATTTTAGCCATTGGTTTTTAATAATTATTTAGCCTAGAAAGTGGGCATGATGTGGCTTATTTGGTGTCAGGGTTCTAATATGGCCTAGTATGCTTTTTTCATTATTTATGGTTTGCAAACCATGATTTCTGGTTAGCATGTTGTAAGAACCCAGCTTTTTTGATGCTTCAAAACCCCAGAATTATTCTCAAAATATAATCAGCAAATGGAGTGATGTCTTTATGAATTTAAAATTATTGTTATCTAAATTCTCAACTGTTTGATACAGCCTGCATTTATTCGATTTGTTTAACTTGGTTTCTGAGTTAATTTGTTTTTTGAATTTGCTCTAACATATTGATTCATAAACTTATCAAATACAGTGAATTTGCTATAGTAAAAATCTAACCATTACCTAATTCTGAACAACTTAGTATGCTGTGTCATAGTACCTGCCAGATCTTTACCTAATCTGTTTTAAGTTTATGAATATAGAATTCAAGTTATGTATTTGGTAAATTGAGGAAATCTACTTTTATGACTCAAATCAAGCATCTTTATATGTAGCTTTTACTGTTAGAACAACAAAAAGGACAATAATTTATATTAATTATAAAAATAAATTAAGCAAGTATTTTTGTAAAAAAAAACAGTTATTAAATACATTTCTAGAAATTTATTTAAAACATTTGTACAATATTTTAAACAATTATTTTTAATATTGTGTAGTTATTTTAAAACAATTCTGCTTGACTTACAACTAGAAAAATTAAGTATTTTTCTAGTTGGCCTTTCTGCTGACATGCAAAAGCTAGCTTAAGTGGCATTAAAAAGAAGAAAATGAAATGAAATACATTGCCTGAAATAAAGCAAAGTAATTTATAAGGGAGTTATGCTAACGTGCTGGCAGACTTAATTCATTAAGCATCATCATGATCATGCTTTCATGAAATTTTGATGATTCTTGGCATACGGACAATACTTGGTTAAAAGAAGGATACGTCAACTCTACTTTCAGTAGATCATATTCCATTTTCCATACTCAACTTTCATATGTCAGTAAGAGATTTTATACATGCTATCAACGCTAAAGAAAAATACCAAGGTATTGGCTACGACAACGTCCTTCATTATGTTTTCTGCTTCCAGGTGAGAGTCTAGAAGAGACAGTCCAACGAGAGGTTGCTGAAGAAGTAGGACTAGAAGTGAAATCTCTTTGGTACTCTGCATCTCAGCACTGGCCATTCCCAAACAGCATCCTCATGATAGCTTGTCATGCATTAGTGCATCCTCTACAGAGCAAAGTAAGAACGCTGGTAGAATCCTACTTTAATCTTATTTGATGCTAGTTTATAAATGAGAACCTAACCTAACCTTTCTTGAACTCGGCTCTCCTTAACCTGGTTCCTTTCAGATACAGTACATTGGACTTACTATTCCAATAATTTTTTGGAACTTCTGAATGTTATAATTCTATGATTTTGAAGCCACTGAGTTCCAAAACACCTGATAAATAATCATTATTCACTTTAGTTTTTTGATGTTTTATGAAACTTGCTGAAAAACAATTTTGGATCAAGTCCTTTCCCAACCCAATTTTTCTACCCATGCTGCCTTAGTGAGCATATGATTGTAATAATCATAGATAGCTGTTGGCTTATATCATGAGCTTTTTCCTTGAAGAGAATACTTAATGTACATATCTTACAGTGTAGTCTCCGTAGTATTTCTCTAAAGCAGATTATAGGCTGTTCTTCCATTGCATGTGGGGAAAGGAGCTTGGGACAATAAAGTCTTGCCTTCTGCTGAAACTGTGATGAAGATGACATTTGAAGTGAAGGCAGTGTTGCGTTTCTACTCAGTTTTAGTTATAGTCATGGCTAGTGCCCTAATACACCTTCAATAGAAGACAACAATTTTTTTTCAATTTTGCTTTTATTTTCGATTATTTCATTTGCAGTGTACAGTCAATACTCAAGAGCTTGAATCTGCCAAGTGGTTCAGCCATGAAGAAGTGGTGAAGGCACTTGAACGGGAACCAAGGCCTTCTAAAGAAACGGACGACAGTACCTCGTTTTGGGTGCCACCTAAACAAGCTATAGCTCGACGGTTGATCCAGGAATGGGTGAAACAGAAAACTTCTCCTTAGCTTTAAAAAATGTGCGGGGGGACGATGGTAACTTTATATCTGATGCCTTTTATGCAGTGGTCTCCCATATTTTGTGGAGAAGGTACCGGTAAACCATATTAGACCATTCGGCATGCTGTTTTGAAAATTCATTGCTATAGAAATCACTGAATGGATTTGAAATGAGAGGTTGATATCCCATATAGTAATAATTTATAGTCTAAACCTCTGCTCCTTTGGAAAATTAATAAGAATTGAGTGTATTCCTGGAATTTCTTAGGATTTCTTTTCCCATTTGTGGGAAAATCTGGGCCTTGAATTGCTTGATCGTTCCTGGAGGCATCTTGACCAATTGAGGTTGGGAATAAAGTTAAAATTCTTAGCTACTAGGGGACTATCTATGACCAATTTTGGCCCTTATTAGGACTCTTCAGGTCCACATAGTCATTGCAGTTAGTATTACTTTTACATAGTTGACTATCAGTTTGACTCTACTTCCATCTTTTTAAACAGATGCCTCCTATTTCTAAAAATAATGCAATGGTTTGCTAAATATAAATGTTTCCCAATTCCCTGTGAGAATTCGTGTGAATTTAAAGGATTTGGATGGGGGTGGAGGAAAGTTCATCATTTATATTTGAAAAGTTCCTAATTATATGCACAAAAGCAAAAAGGGGAAAAGCAAGCTGAGATTGGGGTGGATACTTT